>CANTUZ010000001.1:35466726-36716726 GCA_947846985.1 Fratercula arctica | reverse complement strand
GCTGGTTCAGAAAGGATCTTGCTTCAGAGGTGGATGACGATTCCATAAAGAAAACAAATGACAGCTACAGGTTCGGACAAGCCAAGGCAGCCTTGTGCAGACCATGCTGATCTTCAGCATAAGGGACATCTAATTAGTCCCAAACAATGATACTCCTCTCAAAAATATGATCCCAAAGTGAATTCTGAAGGTTATATTTCAGGAGGAGTAAGTTCTCTAAAAATACATGGATACTCCTAAATCTTAGCTGAACTGTAGGAATATTGCATGTTACAAATAGGATTTTGAAAAGTGATACAAAGTCATATAAGATGGAGCTCTGGTTCTAGGTGTTGTCTGTGTAACATACAAGTTATAATAAACTGTTACTATATGGCACATGACATTTTTACACCCAGTCCAGGATTTTCTTTAAAGTAGCCAGCTGTTTCTTGGCAATGATGCCAGGCTGTTCTCCAGGATATCAGCTAGTGTTTCAGCTAGCTTCTTCCAGAACAGACAACTTTTCAGACTGAGTCTAGAAAAAGAAGTTGATTGTTTTATTTGAGTAAGAGGATATATTAACTTGAGCCACTCATAAGTGATTTGTGGTCCTCTTAAGGACCCTATCTGAGGCATCCCAGAGGGAGGACTTAGAAGGGAAGACACTTGAGAGAGACTAAACTGCAGAAGAAAGGTAAAACTGATAGAGGAAAACAGTTATAAAGTCTGTCAGCCAATGGGTAATGTGGAAACCAGCAAGAATCCATCAGGATCAAAAAACTTGGCCCTAAGTGCAGCTGTTACTTGTTGGGTGAAGTTCATGAGTGTGGAGTGAGCAGTGTAGTGTGCCCTAAATATACTCCCCAAGATACAAAAATAGACTTACTTGTCCTATGAATCAGACTTCTTCAGACACAGTGACCAGATATTTGCTTCACCATACTCTGGCAGGCAAGGGAATAAAACCCTGTAATAATCTGATGTTAGGAACCCAGGGCAGAACTCTAATGTCCCATCAGTTTTTCACATGCAGAAATGTGCCCTCCACACACTGTGGAAGACATCGGTGTTACAAACTTCCAAAAATCCTTGTGAACCTGACAAAAAGGAGAAAGAATGGTGGACCATAAAATGATTAGACAGGAAATGAGGCAGAAAAAGCTAATAATTTTCCCAACTTGGTCACTGTTAAATAGAAATACTTATAAACAAAATTTAAAGTGGAAAATTCTCTCCTGCGTTTTCTTTTATCTATCTGCATCTATTATTGAGGTCTCTTATCTTTAATGTTTCCAGAATAACATTGTAATTACACATTTCTGGTTGACTTTCTGTGAATTTCTCCAATTGAGTAATTAAAAATTTCTTTTTGCAGTTATTCATCCTCTGACATTAATTTTCAAGAAACCCTAAGTTGGGTCTGTCCTGATAAAGTCTATTTTTTTATAGACTTAACTTCTGTTATTTCTTTTTTTGCATGGTTTGAAAATCTCTGTGCAGGTGTAATTACTCCCGTAAAATCTGGAAGACCTGCCCCCTGTGCTCTTCCCTGCCCCCCAAAAGATGTTTCGATTCTTCCTGGGTCAAACTGAAAAAAAATAGAGAGTTGTGAAGTGCTATTTGTCTGGCTATCGCCATCCCATAAGTACAGCTGTAAGAGGTATGACCTGTCATACTTTAGTTAGAGCAGTAACACAAAACCTAAATGATGATAATTTAAATGTCAACAATATCAAGACAAAACCATAAAAGAAAGAAGAGAAATGATCCTAATTATACTTTAAGATTATAGACTCACAGAAAGCAGATTGAAAAGCATTTTGAGAAGTCTAATAGTTTGTCCTTAAGACTGGATAAACTAGGCTTAAATCATTCATGGTAGCTATTTCTCTAACTTGTTTTTGGAAATTTCCACTGAGAGAAATTCCACAATATTCCAAGAAAACCTTCACCATTGGTAGAGATCAAAAGTTTTTACTTGTACCAAACTAAACTTAACTTTCCACTTTAGGAGCAGTACTTATTGTCCTTGCCACACAGACAAGGAAATCAGCCTTTGTTAGCAACCTTTCTTATATTTTGGGATTCAAAAATTTTTGTATAAGAAATTTCTCTAGATTCTTCTTTTCTTATACATTAACTCAGTCCTGATGAGGTAACCAAATGGAGTCTTTTCATCCAATCAGGATGGAATTCACCTCAGACTGTGTAAGCCTAAATGTCTAAATGTGTCTGTGTGGTCTTTGAAACACACAGCCAAAATGCTGTATTTAAACATATACAGGGCCATGTGAATCCACAATAGCCACTGGAAATATAACGCCTGATTTAGCTGCCCGCATAGGTGCCTAATGTCATCTGAGGTACCCAATGTGTCTGAAAGATCCAGATGGGACTGCCAGGTGTGACACACCACCAGCGAGAAACCTGTGCTTTCCTGAAACGGCATCTGGAGGTCACTGAATCAAGCCCAATGTAGCGTGGAGAGCTATTCATTAGACAATGTGTATAAGCCTACTTTCAGGTGAGTTAAATTAGCCCCCTGAGCTCCATTGGCTGTATTTATTTAAGACTCAGTCCAGTTACCCACACAGAGAGGTGCCAAGGGCCATTTGAGATGCCCTAGCATACCTGAGACATGAAGATGTGACCCCGAGGTATGACAAAAGGTCAACAGTGATGTGCTTTTCTGGAAGAGCTGCTGGAGGGCAGGCACAACACCATAGGGTATATCGAACAGTGCTAGATGCCCACTGTGTGGGACTAAGTCACACAGTACTTCAGTATTTTCCAGCAGCACTGATGTTTAACTCATTGATTTCAATGTTGTACTTGTGGTTATTTATATCTAATTTAAAGTGATATTTTGCTCTTGTCCCATTTTGAATTGCACTCTATTTACTTTATACTATTTTCTCCTTTTGAAAATCATTTTGAATTCTAACACTGTGTTTAATGTGCTTGCACCTGCTCTGACTTTGGTATCATCTGTAAATTTAATAAACATTGCCTCTCTTCCACTGTCCAGATAATTAATGAAAATATTAAATAGTGCCAGTTTCAGAACAGACTTCTGTGGAACACCACTTGACACGGCTTTCTGTTTTAACACTGCAGCACGATACCCACTTTTTCAGCATGGATCTTCAGCTAATTGCATATGCAACTCACAATATTTTGATCTAGGTGAATTTTCACTCATTTTGTAGGGAGAACGTGATGTGTGTCGGTGTCACATACATTACTTACATTATGGTATATGACAACAAATCTTTTTATCCCTTATTACAGAGCGAAGTTTCTTTGGAATGACATGATTTGTTCTTGACAAATGTGTTGACTGTTACTTAGCCTCTTCCTATCTTTTGTATCCTTACCAACAGACGGTCTGTCCCAGCAGTTTTCTGAGTTTGAAATTATGATGGCAGCCCTATAATATTTTGGCTATTCCTTCTTATAGGTAAGTGTTCTGTTTGTCCTCTTAGTAATCTGGAAACTTAACTGTCCTGCACTAATGTTTTTTATAGCTTCATCAGGCTGAAGTCTAAGTAGTACTTAGATTTCGCCAGGTCTAGATAAGCAATTTACAGACTAGTAGGATAATACTTTCATTTCTGAAACATTTGAACTTCGAGGCTTTTTTAGATAAAGGGCTTTTTTAAGCCTTTTTTTGTTTTCAATGTAAATACTGTCGTTGCACAAGCAGTAAGAAAAGATTTAATCTAAAATAAGCCTGAAAGAAGGATGGTTTATTGTTTTATCCTTAAATTTTTTGAAAGATAGATGTTTATAAACTTGAGTAATAGTATTAACATTGCTAACAGTTGAACAATGTTTGGTTTTGAACATAAAACAAAGCTCCTTATATATTACAAGCGTGGTGTTGGAGGAAACATGCTAAAAATATTCTCCGTAGCAATGTTCTAAAATAACAAGCTTGTAAATAATAAGAAACATTGTATGTATAAGACTAAAGCAATGTTAAGGCTGGGCCAGGCTTACTTTATTTTTCTATGCAACAAAGAAAATGAAAGCACAAGGAGAAACTCAGACAGGAATACCAGGCTCTAATAAGATGGTTTTATCAGGACAAAGCTGTCTGGTGCATACCAGATTCTCCTAAAGATGAAATACAAATAAACAAACAACTGCAGATAGCACTACATTATCTAAACAGACTGGAAAACAAACTGTTGTATGGCCTGGACAGTCTGTTATACAGACTCGAGACAGATCATAAACAAAAACAAGCTTCTGCAATTTCAAAGGAAAAGCTGAGCCATGATTATATATGCTTTAGAATTTCAGTATGCAGAAAACAAGAAATAGCTTATTAACTCTTGCTGCATAAATACCTCAGGAAGCATCTTGATAAAAAAGAACCCTTCTGCTACATTTGGATAAGAATGCTGAGAAAAAAAAAAATCAAAGAGATTTTGTGTTACATATAAATACTAGGTAACCTGAAAATGCTGCCTTTCTGAATGAACCTTGGGACACTGATGTCATGGAAATATTTCCTTCTTGAGGAAGGAATCACCCATAGCTGATTTCAGTTCAGAAGCAAATTAAGGGATTCATATGTTATGTTGTCAGAAACAAACTGCTGAAGTTAGTCCAAAACCTCTGGGTAAACACCACGAAACAGAGTGTTTGCAAGTTGCCATAAGGTGTTGGAATAGACTGGAAGAGCTTGTTTCCCATTCTGTGTCGGTCCTCCTTGCTATCATATTTAAGAACTTAAGTAGATAAACTGCTCAGTATGTCTCAAGTTTTTAATCCCTGGGGGAAAAGAGAAGAACAAGATATGTAATATTGTCCTGAACTAAATCTTAAATTTCATTTAGACTGAGTGATCAGGTACTGTGAACTTCCAGGAGAACTGAAAAATTCACCAAATCAATGGTTTCAGTGGATAAGTAACAAAGAATTTCTCTTCTAGTACCCAAGTGATAATTTGGTTATTTTACATTCAGTACTTTTGAGTGAGCATTTTTTGGAACTTGAAACTATAAATTACTTAAAGGTTTCATTGAAAACCTTCCTACTGTTTGCATGGTCTACAAATACTAATCTGAACGTTTTCATCTTGGTGTATTTTTTTAGAATATTCTTTTAATTTGAGCCATAACATTTTTAGGGGAAAAAAAATGGGAAATTTTTTATAATGAGATTTTTAGTTCCCAAGCTTTCCAGTCATTTATGATAAAATGATGAGAAAGAGATAGAAACTGATCCAGTAAAGAGAAACTCAAGGAGGTAAAGCTGAACTGATCATTTCTCCTTTAAAAACATGCATTTTGACACTTTTTTGTTTTGTAAGAAAAAATTAAAAATATCTAGGTTTTACTCCAGTGTAGAAGTATAAACATATTAAATATTCAAGTTTTGCAAAACAGAACTGTTTTTCTCCAGCTTGACCTATTACTGAGATCAGAAAATTCATTCAACTACTACTTTAGCAGGAACTGCCCTCTAAGAAAGGATGCAAGTATGCCAAGAATAAAGTTTTTCAGATAACGCATAATTTTTTGCAGCCCACAAGATAGAGACTTTTATAAAGAAAGAAGCTTAAAATAACAGTATGATTTATAGGGTACAATGGTTATCGTTTTATCATTTTGCTAAGATAACATAAAAATTGATTGTAAATCAAGAAGAGGATTACACTTTATCTATACGTATACCATCAGGGGATTTCAATATAAATTAGAAGGACTTTAGTTTTAAGCATGTGATTTTTCTTTTTTTCTTTCTTTCTTTTCTTTTTTTAATTTTTTTCTTGTGATACTTTATGTTTGCATACAGAACAAAGAAGAAAGTTTAACAGTATAATATCAACATATAGGAAGACAACTTTTAATGTAATTGACATTTAAGTAATTCAATAGTTTTTTATGTATCTGTCTTACTGATGGTTGCACTCTGCTGGACTTCTGATTGATGTTCTTCGATTGCTTTGATCAGCATAAATCTGGATTTACTGATTAACAAAGACATGCAAAGGAAGCACAGTTTTCTGTTGGGATTCAAGATTAACTGCACTACAAATTTAGAATAAATGTTCCACCTTACAATATGAATTGGATTCATTATTCTTTGATATTATTATTTATTGATACATTTTAGCATCATATGGTAAATCCATCAATTAAACTTTGCTAGCAATATATAATAGCCTTCATGTAGTTTCTGTGATTTCTAATTTGTTTTTGAATTGCATAAGGATAAATATGTTGAAGTTTGTGGTTTATCTAAACAACCTGACTTTAATGATTGCATAAGACGCATGCTACCCTTAACTGATGAATTACCTTTTTTTTAGATTATGTATTTTATATTTTATTCAGTCCAATGTTCACATACCTTGCGATTTTTTCACACTACCTAGGTTTATGTGCTTTATTTGACTGCTGACAAAGTGTGGAATTTTAATCTGTTATTGTAACAGTTTGAAATGAAGAGAAATTTGTGTTATACTTTTATTGCTGCTTAAGTTGCTGCCAGAAAATCTGATTGAAAGTAGAGAGAAAGCAGCCATGAAGAGGAAAGTGCAAGCAATCTTCTGTTCTCTATATTATGGCCTGACACATATTAGATCAGTGTCTTTTTGTGCAACAGACAGTCTGGTATAATGAATACCAATTTCATGCATGTTACACACAGGCAAGTCTTATTGCTCACCTTTTTCCTACAGTTTTCTTAAAAATCGGCCTGGATTATGAAGTCTACTTCAGCTGCCACATTCTTAGTATGAAGTAAAAAGACATTTTGCCCAAACCTTTCCTGGCAAGAGCTTAAATTTAGTAATATATTTCTTTGAAAAAAAAAAAAAATGAACAATTTCTTTTATGGAAAGGGAACTCAGGTGTGCAGGCTGGAAAGCCGCCACTCTGCACTCCTAACAGGTCTCTGACTTGAATGATAAGGGGACCAGGACTTGCCAGCCCTGCCACAGAGACACTTACCAAGCAATTTAGATGCAGCCTTACTTACTGAACTCCACATTAAATGTAGATAGATTTTTTTGCTCCATATATTTTGACTGCCTGTTCTCCAGGGCGCTGCAGAGAAATCTGAGAAGCAATTCAGGTGCCTAACATGGGTGTCTGGTGTCTTTTTAGATGCCATAGAGTGTACAAAATGTTCACACAAGGCTGGCAGGACCTAACTGTGACTCCCATCTTTTGGAGGGGCATCAGGAAGGCAGGCAGAATATTTTAGGGTATCT
Organism: Fratercula arctica; assembly: GCA_947846985.1. Lineage (NCBI taxonomy): Eukaryota > Metazoa > Chordata > Aves > Charadriiformes > Alcidae > Fratercula > Fratercula arctica. Next base: position 36,709,513 of record CANTUZ010000001.1, on the reverse strand, counting down.
GAAATAGCATCAAACACCTCTATTCAGTCTCCTAGACCTCCTCATCCATTCAGAATTTTATATGACATTTTTCCTCTTACGTCAATGCTATTCTTATATAAGTAGTGAATTAGATTTTGATAGATTTGACTACTGCTTTTCCCCTCTTCTGGCTATGTATGCTTGTGATGTTATATTTGTTTGTTGTGGAGATGATCATAATGTCACATTAGGTCACACTGCAATCCCACTGTGATCACTAATCACAAAAAGTGTAATCTGCGTTAACTCAACTCCACCTATTTTCATGTCTATTGCCAAATAATTTGAGTGTGTGTATGAAAGAAACAGAACTCCACACCCCTGCCCCAGGCCCCAAGGAGAAAACAGAAAACGTTTTGTAGCTAAGAGCCTTATTGCTGAGGTAGAGCAGCTTCTTCCACAGGAACATTTTCATCCCGAGATGCTTAGTACATGGCATGTAAGTCTGAGTTGAAGCTGGTCTGGGCTAAGCTTTCTCCCCATGGCTTTACATAGATCCATATTTACGGAGCTGTTCAGAAAAAAGCAACATGTTTTGCACATATATTCTGTTTCTTATGTTTCTCCTTGCAAAGGAGAAATCTCTGTTTGACTCACTAAGTTTTCCACATATTTTGCCTAACTGACACATAATATTTACAAGTATAGTAACTACTGACGTACTTTGCAAAGCAAAGACTCTTATATAGTGATCTGTTCGACCTTTACCATCTTTATAGACCATAGAACTGCCTCTAGGAACCTAATTTTAACTTTTCTTCCCTGATAACTATACCCATTCCTGTGTAACCCTATAGTTATTGAAGTGCAATGCAATGAAGATAACATATTTACAAATGTTTCCTTACAACACATGGTTAAAATTACATGTTTGATAGTACCAATTGTCTGACAACTTTAGCTTCTGAGCAAAGACTCTTTAAGGGCGTATCCCAGGGGAGCAGGACTTGAGAGGTCTGACCTCTAGGGATGTTCCTGCCGTCAATCTGTCCAGTTACCTTGGCAAGTCATTTCTCTGTGCTTCAGTTTCTCCATTTACCAAAAGAGGGACACTTTCACATTTTTCTGGAAAGCTTTTGACAAAATGCTTCCTTTTGTTATTCTGCAGTCCAATAGCATGTCAATACCAGCCTTATATCTACCAGAGAAAGGTACTAAGCATTTTCTGAATAATTATATGTGTACAGCCTGTGATACTGAATTTTACAAAATTGCAAAAAAATAGGTATCGGTGTTCTTTTCTACCCTGAAGGTGGTAAAAATAACGTATTTCTCAGCAGTGAGAGAAAAAGCAAAACTAATTAACAAGAATGGCTATAAGTGTGACAACTTGAAAGAGTACCTCAATTAAAAGAATAAATTAACTGGATTTCTGGAATCTGGCTTACAACATAATTTAATCAAAGAAAAAGTGTGTAGAAATCTAACCTTTCAGCATCAGCTCAGTTTCTAGATTTTTGCACGTTATCAACATAGGATTTTTTATGCTGCTATTACTGTCACCATATTTATAAGAAATCCCAGGAAAACATGGTTTTACAATGGGTGTAAGGTAAAAAATATGCGTAGGCCTGAAATCTTTCCTGTTTTATGCAGCTTTTCCATAGCTACTTTGCATTTTACTGTTTCTACAAATTTTATGTAAAAGTCTAAATTTAAGACATAAAAGTCAAGCAAATTAAAATTAAAACAATTTCTCTTTTAACAATTTTATACACAAAATAGTGCATTTTTCAAGGAAAATAATCTCACTGTTTTTCTCACTCATGTGTTTAACAGTCTCACCCATAACTAAATTTAGATGTCACTGCTAAGACTGGTTATTCCAAATCACAGTCACTGTGCAGAGGAGTGATTCTAGTACCGCCTTCACCTAATGTTTGAGCAGAAACTTCCTCCATAGGACATGTAACCAGCTGCATTAAATTACAGTTTACACAGGATACAAATAATTCCTTCCTGACTGCAGCATGGTATCAGAGTATACCCTACAACAAGAGATCTGATTAGCCTTATTGTTACCTTAGCTACCATAGTTACAAATGTTACTAGTGGGTATAAAATTATCCATCTCTTTTTTTTTTTTAAGACCTGGTTGAAATACATTCTGTCATGATTTTCTGCAGTACTAACTCTGTTTGTGGAGACTATTTGGTGTCTTTCATAAAACACTGCGTATTTATCTTCCTTTTATTTCATTTTATGATGTTTTGTTCTTTCAATATACTGTGGTACAGACCAGATAACAGTAACTCTTTTTTTTGGTTGGTTTTTTTTTGGGTTTGGGTTTGTTTGTTTGTCTGTTTTTTTTTGGTTTTTTTGTTTGTTTGTTTGTTTGTTTGTTTGTTTTGTTTGTTTGGTTTGGGTTTTTTTGTTTTTGTTTGTTTTTTTTTCTGTATATTTATATTGTATCAATAACCTGATTCAGGTCCCTTTCAATATTTCTCTTTTCCTGACTAAATAATTTAATCTTTTTGCATGTTTTTATTACATGTAAATTCTGCCATACATCTCAGCCATCTTTGCTGGCCCTAGCTGGCCCCATTCCTCTTCCAAATGTGTCTTAATGTCTTTATGTGTAAACCAGTTGAACATAAAAGAGCATAATGATTTCTGAGTGGCTGTTGCAGGCCATTCGGTCAATGGCCTGTGAGCTCAAGTATCTCTAAGTAAACCAGAAACAGTTAGGTCATAATAGCTGTGAAATAAAAAATCGGTACATTTGAATTTTAATAACACTCTAATTATATATTTATTCCTTTCAGTAAAGCCACTTAAAACTTTTATAATTTTGCATGATTTCCTGTAATGTCTCTGACAAAGCAGTCAACATCTGCTGGTTCCATGATCTGAAAATAATAAATTCAAAAGCGAGTACTGAGTCGGGAACTCTTAAAGCCTCCTTTCTTCAGTGGTGTTTGGAGAGGAGGGTAATTCAGATCATCTTGCGAATGAACAGCAGTACACCTTTAATCAAAGATGTGAGAGAGCCTCCACAAAAATATGTTGTTTTGCGGTAGATGAAATCAGTTGTACCTTGTCTAGCACTTAAAGACCGTCTTTATGGATTCTGTGATGAGGTTTTGTGAGAGCATATATAGTTTATGTACAGCAAAAGACTCATGTCTCTAGAACAAGAATTAGATAACTCAAGGTCCCCTAACTCAGAAACTGTTAGAAACCACCTGGGTCAGTTCTGCCTGAATTGTGCAGGTTCCTCTAAGCTTGACTTTATAAAATGCTGGATCCCTTCTTCTTCTGCACGAACCCAAGCCTGGGCACTTGGCATCCTCCTGCTGAAGAAACAGCTCCAGAAGCCAGGGCTGGAGTCTGTCCCCTTTACAGATGTGGGCATGCAGACTACAGAGATGCACAGGGAAGCCTGTGATACATGGCTTCTTAAACATAAATTGGGAGAGGATAAAAAAAAGAACAAACCAAACCAACTGTCAGGATGTGTTTAAACTGACCTATTAAGCTGATCTAGATGTCTACCTTACAGTGTCATGAATTAGACTTCAGAAGTGCCCATTTCTTCCAAGAGGCTATATAAGAGAGCTTTTGAAGGTCAACTCAGACGTAGACATCTTCCTTTGACCAAATGAATCCTATGTGCAGACAGATGTGTCTCACTAGAATTCTTTTGTATACATGCTGGCAGTGTGCATCTCAGGTAGCATAAGGAGCTTGTATTTAGTCAAATTAACCCTACCCTTTGTGATCTGTTGACTGGGGGATCAAATCTGGAAAGCAGTCCCAGACATACCTACCATGCACCAACAGTTATGGACTTCCCACAGAAATTTAGCAGACACTGTTTCTTTAAAAGCAAGGAAAACATAATTGTGGTGGTTGATCCCATCTGTGATGTAATGATTAAAATTTTCTTCAGCCAGAATTTCTATAAAACTGTATACTCCAACCACCTGGGAAGTTTCCTCAGTAGCAAACATAGGATAGCATAGAACAGAAAGTGCTGGAAAAAGGAACAGGTGAAAGCAATAAAATAATGCCACTCTGCAAAATGCAAAGACATTTTAAAAGATCTATTGCACTAGATAGGAAAAGTAAAAAAATTACAAGAGTCATGAGAAAGGAAAGCCTTAAAACCTTAAACACTTAAAACCCAGCCTTAAAGTCCTGGGTTTTGCCCTCAGCTACCAAGAATGTTAAGGTGTTTTATAAATTTATTTTTGAATATAAAAGCAATAAAAAAAAAAAAAAATCCCTGAGGCAGGATATATAATTTAAAGCGAGTATCATTTCATAAACAGGCACTCTTAGTAGGCCACCAGGTTATTCTTTTGCTCCAGTCACTATGTGGCAATTTCTGAAGAGGCTTCTGGGCCTTAGAACCCGACAGTCACTTCCAGGAGGGAGTGGGATCTCAGATCCTACCCTTGTCCTGGCCTCCAATATTTTCTTTGGTCAGGGGCTAGCTCAGGCGGTGAATTGTTAGATTGCCCCTCTAATGTTCCTCATGCTGCAGTTTAACACTGTAGGCAGGGTAGGTGGATTCCAAGTACCTTGAAAATACGTATTGCAATTGAAAAGTCTGGCCCTAAAATGACACCTAACCATGACAAGAAGTACCAGATTATTGCCTTCCAAAAATAGTTACATAATTGGCAACTCTTGATACTTTTATGTGCAGGAATGTTTTTGTTTTCCTGTTAAATATTGAAGCTGGGAAAGTCTCATGTAGATATGCAGCGCTTTCAACTAATTTGTTTAGGGTTTTTGGGGAAAAAAAAAAAAAAAATCAGTCTTGGTAAAAGACCTTAGATCTTAGAAAAGACCTTAGAAAGATCTTTTGGGGAAAAGATCTTAGAAAAGTCCTTTGGCGTGATTTGTTTCTGCCTTCCCTAGCTTGTACATTTGTATAGCAGTCTGTGCTAAATGAGAAATATTAAGGTAATAAAGTTCTTAATTTAAATTATGTCACTGAAACAACAGTTATGAGAATGAGAGAGAGAGTCACCTAATGCTGTAATTAATATTGCTATTTAGACTGTCTTACATTCCGAGAGATTAAAAAGAAACAAACAAATAAATTATGTATATAGAAACAATTACTGCTAAGTCATAAAAGGTGGAACCACCAAGTTGAAGACAATTATAAGGCCGATCTTCTTCCACCTTTTCTTTAAAGACAACATCCCAAGAAACCACATTCTGCCATTTCCAAGACTTTGTTGAATGCTTTCTCTCTGCTCTTCTTGGGAACCATACTCATATTTGATGGACCATATTCGGCTGTCGCAGGCTGTCACAGGGTTCTCCATGTACTCCGTAATCTTTCCCAAACTAAGTGTACCACATTGCTCCTTGTGAAGATGTACCCCCTCTTTTCAGAGAGTTTCATCTGGCCCAGAGTGTCACAGCCCAAGAAGAGCTCTATCTCCACTAGTAAATTAAAGCTGTGTTTGACTGTTCTCTGGAAACAAGGATAACTGCCTTGGGAATGCTTGAGAGTCAACTGTTAAGCTCTTACTTTCTAAAACAGGGTGACTATGGCCAAACAGCTTATTGAGAATAATCCCAGATCTCTGCTAACTTCCAGATATGGACCTAGCATAAATGTCCCAGTCTACACTCTTCAAGGGACATTCTCAGTTTCGATGGAAAAGATGATTGAATTCCAGAGCAGGGGAAAGTTCTGTGGATTCTTTAAATTCATTAGTATAGACACGATTGCTACTGCTTCTCTCTACTGCTCAGCTCAATACTTTGTGGAAAACCCTACAGACACAGTTAGCTCTAAAGAACCATATAAAAGAAATAATGATCTTTCTTAAGGCATGAAAAGTTTCATGGTGCCATGGAGGCTGGGAGACTGCAAAAGGGGAACCTCCTTAGGGAGTTATACATTAAAGACTGTTGTCCGGTTTGAAATGTGAGTGAACTACTTTATTTGTGCAAATTTCTATTGAACTAAGAGTTCTGGGAGCCTTTGTTGAACTCAGGGACATGAGGGCTGTAGCAACTACTTTTGAACTAAATTCTAATACATGCTCTCTTCTTCTTCTCATTGTAAAGATGAGAGCAGAAAGGAGGAATTAGATGTACTTTTCTTCTTTTTGGAGTACCTGGTGTCACTGGAGCTAACTTCTCAGTCAAATTCCTGGTATATGAAGGAAGAAAATTAACATACAAGATCCCACACAATGCAGTGACTCACTCCCTTTGCCTCTCTCTGCTTCATCTTGAGCATCCACTCCAGACAGGCTAGAAAAATGCTCTTGGTTTTCACACATATGAAATCATCAGGAAGGTTCTTGTTTGCACTGCTTTTTGTTTGTTTGTTTGTTCTTGCAGTAAGAATAGAGTTGAGAGAAATTAGTCTGTCAGGATGATGACCCTTGATTTCAGCAGAATTGTGAGTTGGTGAATGGAAAGGGGGCAGCTAGACTTACACAAATTAGAATGACAAAAAGGTGTGGAAAATGAAAAAAAAAATCCTTAAAAACTCTTAAAATATCCTTAAAAACTCATCTCTGTTAAAATCCAAAGAAACAAGAAAAATATGAACACAAATATGCTGCTGACCTACAGGTGATTTATGGTTAAACTCTGTTTTTTCTGTAGATGGCTTTGAGAATCCTGAAACTTCCAGATCATAAATCTAGTAATGTTAGCCATTCGGGAGTAGGATAAAAATACTTTTAAATATGGTATAGTGAAAAAAACAAGTACATGTAGTTCTGAATTTCAATGACCTTCACATGTTCTAAATGAACCTCTAGCACTCATAATAGCAAACTCTTAATAATAATCGCCCTATTAACCATTCAGGTTCTTATGCCTTGGGAGATCTTAAGTGTGGACATTTAAATTATGTGTAAATGATTGTCTCACAGTCATTAAGCACTATTTCCTGCATTTCCTGTTGAAGGAGTATACAGTACCACCTTGAATTTACCCTCCATTCCTGTATATTTAATGAATATTTCTAATACATTTTTAACATTTGAACTTGAGTGTGATTTAGATTTCCTGGCATAATGTGTGCCATGCTATTGTAAATAAATAGGTGCTTTTACTTCACTAGTGCACAAAGTTAAATGTCAGAAAATCTTATTTGCATTTATACATAGAATAATTACAAGCTGATCAGAACAGTGTAATTAGGGATACTAATGTAAAATGTTAACCAAGAGCCTGCATGTTTGCAGGAAAAAAAAAAAAAAAATCAATAGGACCAACCAATAAAAAAGGAGCTGATTTTTTATTTTTGGTTGTGTAAGGTGAAGAACTATGAAAACTTACAAAACAGCTGTAATGCATTTCAATCAGTTACTCAAATTAATTTTGACTTGGCAAAAATGTCATATGTTCTCTGTAATATTTTTTTTTTTTTTTTTTTTTTTTTCTGAGATCTCTTAACAACACATGAAGAGCTACAGATCTTGACTGACTTAATGTATTTAAATTTCCCTTATGGAGAACTGGATTTGAAGTGCTTGGGATTACAATCGAAATGAATTTGATGGTTCAGCTCAGCCTCTAATGGATTACAGTACGAATGTCATCAACATCATATTACAGTAAAAAGTGTGATTTCCTTCCAAATTTAGAAGTCTTTAACTGAACAGAGTGGCTGAAGTCCATCTTTTGATCCCAGAAAGAATGCAGAGTGGGAATTAATACCAGTCATCATTCAGAAGAGTCTATTTGCTGAGCACCTGCTTTCTTGACATGGGAAGACATTAGCTGAAATCTGAAGAAACATTTAAAAATATCAAATTAGCCAGAAGATGTGAATCATGATTTTACGATGTTGGAATGAAATGTTGATATGCAAGGTGTTAGAAAAAAATGCTTCTGCTATTGGCTGTCTCTTTTTCTCTTTTTCTTTTCAGATGCTTTTAGAATCCTGCATCTGTAAATAGTATTGTGTGAAGTATGGGAGAAACTGAAGCTGAAAAAATAAAGCAAAACTTTGAGACAATCACACATACCTGCTTTAAGAAGCAAATCGGCTTCAGCAGTGTCTGTGTTTTCCGTTTGTAACATGTCTTCACTATCTCTTAAGTATGGCATTTTCTGGCAGGATTTTTTGTGGAAATAGATAATACTAAGCTAATAGAAGAGAATAGTCTTGTGAGTTCACTAACATAATTCACATTTCCAATCAGGCAAAACCAGCAGTGTCAACATAACTTCAATTCAATATGATTCCTGTTTTGAATTTCAAGTACTCAACAAATGGCTCACAAGTAATTATTCTTAGAAACTGTATGTCACCTCACTACCTAAAGATATATGGAGAAAATTAGGTATAACTCTTAATTCACTCATAAACAGACAACAGAAGCAAAACTCTTCTAACAGAATTATTTGATAGGAATTGTGACCTCAGCTTTAGCTTTGATAAACTGAACTTTTGTGTTTTGCCATGATACCTATAATATATCGCTATCTGCATTTTGAACAGTATCATGCTGACCAAACCATGAGGTTAGCCTACATATTCAACGATTCAGCTATAGGTCCCTTTTAGCTGTTTGATTTTGTATCAAAATAGGCAGCTTGGTATAAGGAATCCTGGGTAACTCAGATCTATGTATTTTTGTTTTAAACATTTGTTTTGGTTTTAACCTCGAGTAAAAAACTGTAGATGAAAATCTGTGTGCACTGAAGGTGAAGAAAATGTTTGCATCAACCCTCGCACTGTGAAATTGCAGAACGATGTACAGCTTGAGATATGACTCAGGCTCACTTAAGCAAACCCACCATGAAAGGTCAAAATCACTTATGGGGGTTAAACACAAATAAAATGTCATTTTACTAGTTTTTCTAATCCTCAAAAGATTCAGAAGATGTTTTAGGTTTTCTCTGAAGGCATTTGCTTATTGCACTGACACAGGAAGGATCTGATTCAAATGTGTGTTGTGTAAGTGGAATAAGGTGAGAGCAGAAATTGCAGAATCACAGGGGAGGGTATTCCTGGTATCTGCTGATGAACTAGGGACCAGGCATGCCAAAGATCAGCTTCATTAGACATATTTATAAACCCAGATGAGGGCATTTGTTTAATAACTACATATATATTGAAAAGAAGAAAGCAATAAAATATTGTTATCCCTGCTCTCATGAAAAAAAGGCAGCGAACTCTTGCAGAGGCTTGAAAATTTCTTGGTGATGAAAACTCTTGATGGCTGCATGGCTGACTTTGTGGCAGAAGAAAAGAGGAAATGGTTTCCTGCCTTGCAGGGGCAGTGTTCATACCTGGGACTGAATTAAAGGATCTTACATTTTGCTTCTTTAATGCAGAGTAAAGTGAACTCCAGGAAATTGTTGAAGTAAGTGTCCCTAAGGCTCTTGTAGCCTTAGCTACAGGTGTAGCCGAATTTGAACCTTGAACATCTGAAGAAACCATTTGTCGAGAGGAAATAGCCTACTAGGAATGGTGGTAGAGATAGAGGCATGCCTTCCAGATGGAGTTGCACAAAGGTGATGGTCCATGTTCCTATACAAGGTCTGGGACCTTTTCAATTACACCATTTCCACGCACTAGGACTTCACAGAGTCACAGACTGATGACAAATTGTGAGCCGGATGTTCCAGAAGGAGAGAGCAGGGCTGTGATGAGCCACAGGTACATTTGTTCTTTATACACCCATCCTGACAGGTACGTAAAATGCAATAAAGAGCTACGGCCCAAGAAAACGGCCAGGGAGATTATTGTCATATGACTTGAATGCGCTACCCACTTTATTTTACTCCTAGGAAAGTTTTCTGCTTTGCACATGAACTCAGTATTTTCAGGAGAAGGATAGACTGGTAATGTGAAAGGAAGTATTTAATTTCCCCAGGTTTCTGAATGGATGTTTTTAGGTGGTAGAGTTATGTCTGTGTTAAAGACCTTGTATTTTAAGTTAGTCCCCAGCATCACCAGCTACAAAATCATAGGCGCTTCTGTACAGCCAGATACTGTTGGTCTTAATGTCAATCTTCTAATCAGAGTACCTTCCAAAATGAACTCTCAGGGCTTCAGCTCCTGATTTTAGGCCAAGCATCAGAATGATCAATTTCCATTCAACAGCAACCACAAGTAAGGTTACATATATAGGCTGCATGTTAGTATTCAATATTCTTCAGTACACCCAAAACTTACTAGCAAGAAAATCTGAGTTAGATCAGTTAATAAATGAACCTGTAGCACATCTTCACTAAAAATATACAGAAAAAGAAAACACACTGTCAGCTAAACCTTGCTTTTCCAGGAAAAAGATAGAAAGATATTACCTGTCTAGGCCCTCTGAGGATGGTATTCTGTAAAAGGCCTTGGGCTCAGATCATGGACTTGTGATTACCATAGACATTTATATGCTAGAATGAGAAAGCCACTGTAGCCTTTCAGACAGGAAACAAGAATTTCAAGAACACGTTTGAATGACATGAAAATCTTTCAGCATTTCTGCAACCCCAAGAACTAGATTGGATCATTCCTTCCTTGCCCCTTCCTAATGTCCATTTCCAAAACTATAGACCATTTTCCTTTTGTATAGCAGATCCAGCTTTGTGTCTGCTCTCACAACACATTAACCTCTGACTCAAGAATGTGTTTTTAGCATCCAAGGTGAACTACCTGACCATGCTGCAGTCAAGTGTTCTTGTGGAGAGAAGGTAAGATAAGGAAAAAACACTCTTGTTCTGAATCCGTTTCCACAAAACATTTTCTGACAAACAGGCTATTTTTAAATTGATGTGGTTTTTTTGCTTCATGTAGCTCCACTACCATAGACCATATTATGCATTTTTGCTTCCAACCTGTGCAGCTATGTGCCATCTCCACATCTTTCACAAACTTTTGGTGAAAGCAGCCAATTCTTTCTAAGATCTGTAATTGAGATCTTCCATATGAGTAAAAAATATACCTTTACACACATGTCAATGCAAAAGCAAAAAAACAACAGATGACAACTGCCTAAAAAATTCAGTGTTGTGCAATACTGGTTCCTGAAGCCATAGTTGTCATGCATTTAAATTATTCTTATAAATTTTATAGCAGTAATGATCACATGACTATGGACAATGTGCAATTCAAGTTTTCCTCTCATTTGTTACTGTAATATGACATTTTGTACTGATTTTGTACATGAAGATATTCCAAATATCCAGTTAGTTTCTCTTAGTGTTATTGGACACTGGCTTTGCAGTGAAGAGCTGTTGACTTCGTGTAAAATTAACCTTTGCCTAAAATGGCTAGTAAAAAGAACAAAAATTATCGTCTGTTGAAGCTTGAGATTTTATAGAAGACCTTCATATGGTAGTTGGAATCAGACCATTTTCAGAGGCAAAACTCTAAAATATTAAGAAGCTATTTTTAAATGAAAAAAAACCACCAAATCAACATTAGTTTTGATAAGCCTTCAAGGGAGTTCGCTTTAGAATAACCCTTGCGCAACTATGCCTATTACCTGCCTAAAGTTCTTCTGTCTCTCAAAAGCCTGATGCATAGTAATTTTTCTGTGTTGTATGCTACACTGCAAAATGTGCATTCTTCTTAACACATAATTAGTTCTCTTGGGGTTTACACAAATTGCAGTTCTTATACACCTGTGGCTAGCACAAAGTAAATTTGAGAATTGAAAGCCTTAGGATCATGTCAATCTCTACAAACTGCCCACCTGTGATAAGCGTAGACTTGCCCTTTGAATGTTTTATTGAGCTACTAAATAAATAAATTAAAAAATCATCCTGCTCTGGAACTCAAGGTCCAAAGGCGTATTAACCATATGTTCAAAGATAAAGCATGCAAGCCATTGCAAAATGTTTTATACTAATATGTCCATGCTTTAGACATTAGTGCTGAGTTTGGAGCTGCAAACTGAGGAATTGGGAACTCTGATCTCTTGGGAGATTCACACGAAGATAAATGAGGAGAATGTTCTTATTTATGTTCACCTATTCACCCGTGAAGAGGGAGGCTTCTATATATTTCCCTAGTTTAATAGGTATGAGATATTAAACTAATTACAGAGTCTATACCAGAAGATGGTGAAATTTGTTTCTCTGAATAGAACTGTAATTATATAAAAAAAAATAAGAAGAGTAACGTTTCTTTGGATAAACTAAACCTACTGTATGTACCACACTTAATAACTTCATGGGGACCTTGTAATCACTACTCAGTCAAGACAGAAAATATGAAACAGTGTCAAGACCATCAAAACAATAAGAGTAATTCATGTTCTTTCTCAGTGGCTAACTGTTCTTGGCCAGATCTAACAATTCAATGCAAAATTTCTTGACTGAATGTCTATGGGTTCAGCAGTATCACAATGGGCTACAGGATCCTTTTTTTTTTTTTCTAGATGACTGTTTCAAACCAGACCTCAGAGGGAAGCTTTGGTCTATGTGAAACAAGCTTGGTGATATATGGCTGTTGACTCATGAAAAGAAGCATTACAGCTATTACTATTTGACATATCTTTTGGAAATCTCAGCCAAGTAATCTACGATAGCTACACTCAAATGCTGAACTGTTATCTTTATGGTAAACTTAATTTAATCTGATTTTTGAGTGCTGTGGTTTTGTGTGAATAAAGAGAGGACATCACAGGGCAGTAAATTGTCACTTTATTAAGCACTACATTTGCTTTTGAAAATCTACATTTCTTATACACATTCTTAAAATATATCTATTAACCAATAATTCAAAATAAACTTCTATGGATGTATCTTGCCCATTTTATGTAATCACTATGTGGAACTGTGGCATGCTGGGAGATCTGCCCTTTGCTCCCCATGTGTTAGACTACTGGGAGACCAATCCGTTAGATACAAAAATATCAGATATGCTAGAGCATGTCTTTATTGTGCACTCTGTTGTCACAAAATTAATTCAGTCTATTGAAAAAATAACAGGAAATGCATGTTTGCCAGCTTTAACAGCTTTTTCTTTTCAAGAAAAGAAATCGTACAGAAAAAGTGGAGAGGGAGAGGGTGGGAAGTAGAATTTTATTGGAAATTGGCTGCTTTATGTTTCCTGGAATTCCTATAGAAATATATAAAGCAGTAGTAAGTATTTGAAAAGCTCCCTTGCTGTACTGCAGTGAGCAGATGATTTGTTGCAGTGCAGCTAATAGACTTATGTTTGCCCATCTTTTGGACTCTCACCTAGAAATAAATTACATGCCATGATTTCTTTGCCCACTTGGTCCCATTACACTGCAGGCTTGTTTTCTGGAGGGAGGAAAAGGTGCACGACTGTGTGTGTCTATGCTTGTGTGTGCAGGTAGTCTGTCCTCAAACTGAACTGCAAAGGGTCTTTGGATGCAATGGAGTTAGCTTTGGAGTATTAAAATAAGTCTTGAAAGTAGCTTGCTTTTAAAGACACACTTGAAATTTCTGTTGTTTTCATATTTATAGTGAAAAAACTAGTGACTGCATGAGTGATGGAATTTAAAAACTCTCTGTGCCTGCATGGAGTGTGCGTCTGTGTGAAAGCTGTTTACTGCATAGATAAAAAAGTGAGATAAAGGCCTTAGTGGAATTATGTGATTAAGAGATGATGGAACTGTTGGAGTAAATCCAAGCAAAAATTATTTGTCTTCCCCTAAATTGATTTGGAAACTAGTAGATAAAACAAACAAACAAACAAAAAAAATTAGGAACAGAAGAAAAGTAGTATTTTTAAACAACAAATGAAGAAGGAAAGAAGGGGTAAGAAAACAGGATATGGTGTGGTTGAGTGGGAACAGTCAAAATGTATAAAGCAGAGGACTACGAGTGAATATAAGACAACCTGTCTGTGAGTGGGGAGGAGAAGGGAAGAAAAGGGTAGAAATACAAGTCTTTAGACAAGGAAAAAGTCTAGTAGGAATCAGCACTAATTTCTTCTGGGAGCTAAAAGGATGTTTCTACATGTCTTTTGAAATAGATAAGAGTTTTATTTGTCATTTACTTAAAGCCAGTGTTATTTCAGATCTTTTCACTGATTACAGTAGATTTTGAATCAGATTCTCAGAGTCAATGTGTTTTAGTCTAGATATCTGCCTGGTATAGTCAATGATTCTCTAAAGCATATTCTGAAAGTGTCTTCTGCTAAATATTCCACTTCATTTTGCCATTAACATATATTTGAATGGCTTGCGCACAATTTATCTGTCCTAATGTAGGCACTTAAAATTACACACTTAAATCTGAGCTGGCCCCCCAGACTTCCTTTATAATTGGTTAAGAAAAACCTGCACATGAACATGACAATTAATTTCATCTTGAGATACGTATTTAAAATATGCTAGATGTATTGCCCTCAGAGTTGCCTGTTTCTTCCCATAAACTGTAAGAGACTAGAATTACTAGCTGAAACTAGTAGCTCAATCAGATAAATCTTTTTGTTTTATTATAAGTAGTTCCTTTCTTTAACCAAACTTATTCTTGCTTTTCAGGAATAAGGCTGATGTGGAGCCTCATATTTTTTTTTTTACATTTAGTTTTACCTATTTTCTTCCCATCTGTTATCTTTCAGATATCTTCTGCTAAATATTTTTAATTTTGAGCTTCTACTTATTTCTTACTCTTGTGCCATAAAATCTTTTACACTGGGAGAGAAGCTTCAAATAACAGTCATAGCATTTGAGCCTCAGAGGTGCAGTAAAGGCAAAGTAAACCAGGAGTCTAATAAAAAATAAAAAATATAGAGGATATAAGATTTTAAATTAAAAATCCCTGAGGAATAATGTTAATTTAACGTACAAAATTCCAATACAAGCTTCATAAGAAATAAGTATTCTTTTCTAAACCCTGCTTCAAGGCAAACAGAGCTTTAAAACTGACAGCTATTACCTGTGGGCCTGTTGTGGGTATATTGAGCTGGTATCTCAAGTGTGGGCTGAAGCAACCACTATCTAATACAAGTTTCTAAGCTCTTACACTCCCATAAGAAAGTCCCAAGCTCTGCATTTTCACTAGAGACCATTTACTTAATTTTTAATACACTCCCACTCCCATCCCTCCTTGCTCCTTTTAATAAAATATGTTCAACAGATCCTTCCATTTAACTGAAAACATAGTTTTATGGGCAGGAGTGAATGTGTCAGCTTTCCTGGCTCCAAAGATTTTATAATCCACCTATTTCTCAAGAAGATCTCACTAATGTCCACGTCCAGTGTTCCTTCACCTGGGAGTGATAAAGAAAGGAGGAAACAACCATTATGCTTTCTATGAGTGGGTTCTGCTTTCCTATTTTTCAATAATCTCAGTGAGGAATTGAAAAAACATATTACGACTGCACACCACTGACATATTTCCTTACTTTTTTTGCAATAGCTTGCTCATTTTAAGTTCCTATTTAATGAGATGATGAGTACCCAGTACAAGAGTACGTTATATGTCATCGCTGTGCTTGTTGAATAGAGATTTTTCTGAACTCCCAGCTGCGAAGGCCAGCTCTAATTTAAGTTTGAGACACTCATGTTTTCCATTCTATTAGTCTCTAAACTTTCGGCCATAAATTTAAGTGGAAGTACAACTGGAATTTATAGCTCTCAAGATAAAAACTCTCATGCTGTTAAATTTCTTAGGTAAGGAACCACTTTCTGCTGCTAGGGGTGTGAAACTCAGCCACAACTGTTGCAAGTTGTTTGTCATTCTACAAAGATGAGAAATTATCGATCTGCCCTTCATACGACAATGGAAATGGTACACACTGGTTCCCACTCCTTTTATTCTGCAGTCCCAAGCCTCAGCCTGTGTTGCTGGTGCCTAGTCTTGTGTTTCATATCTGAGGGACTGCAGAAATCAACAGCTCTGCAGTAAGTCACCCTCTGCACACACAGAGAGATGCATCATGTCAAACTTCCCTGAACAAGACAAATCAACACAAGAGGTATTCACGTCACCTGAGTTTAGCCCCGTAACATCTGAAAAGTCCATCTTGTTTCCATCCCTAAAAGGGAATCTCAAAAATCATCTCTAAAAGAGACTAAGACAGATAGTGTGGCCATCCTTCCTCTTTTTCCTGGTTATGTTCAACCTGGTAAACATCTACTGCATTTTTCTCTGTTTTCTCTCAGTAACTGTTACTTTCTTATTCCTAGGCAGACTTCCAGAAGATGTGTGCTACACTCTGTGATCATTATACTGTCCACAACTGCATCAGCTACAGCTAATTAGTCTGTTATGTGGTGTACATGAAAGGGAGGGGAGGAACACAGGTAACAGTACAGCATTTACTAACTAGCAACAGAGAGTATAGGCTTGTGTAGGGGTTAACATGAGTCCATCAGTCCATTTTTTTCCCAAAATATCTACTTCTGATCACCTTCTACTTGATAACACAGTCCTCTGCCATTTTTTCTTTTAAGTTCAGGCATAAGGTGAAGCTAACTATAAGGGCAAATGAGGCAAGGAATTGACTTAAATTTCAACCTGCTTTCCCCTTTTACAAAAAAATATCCAAAGCTCATTTGACTTATGCTAGTTAAAGGTATTCTTGGCACATATATAAATATCCTTTGCACAGAAAGAAAATGTGACAAAAGGGCAAAAACTGTAAGGCAATGCTGAGCACAGATCTGCTGAAGCTTGGTTTGGGATACAGGGCCGAGGGCTGCGTTCACAATTTCAAAGGGAGAAGAGTACACCTGTTTTAGGGAAATACTAACTTGCAGCTGCATTGTACTGCATTTCAATGGAATCCTGCTGATCTGATTAAAAGGTGCTGTTCCACAGCCACATTATCTCATTCACTTTGAAAGGGAAAGCAGCGGAGTTGATCAAAACATGCCTCCCCATGGCTGCAGTCTCAGAGCCATTCTCACAGCAGAAGCAGATGACGCGAACGAGAATTGCTCTTTGCTAGAATTGTTAATTGAGTATCTGACAGCAAAAATGCTTCTTGCCTCTTCTTTGTTCTTCAGTCTTATGGAAGAACCAGTAGTCCTAACAACTATCAGTGATGTCCTTTCACTCTCCCTTCTCTCTGTTGGGTTTCTATGAAAGTTCTGTCTGTGTGTGGCATAATATTTTGTTAGACGTTCTTGCTGCCTGCCAGAAGTGAGTAGTATGGTTGATTATAATGAGTTTGTTGAATAGACCAGAAAGCAATTTGCAGTTTTTCTTAATTTTCACAGAGATGGCAAATTCATTTTGTTGCTGCTAACAGATCATGTTTTTCTTTTGACTTTTCATTATTTAAACCCTGGCTTATGTCTAAAAGTGGTTGTGAATTATGGCAAAATTCTTAGCTTAAGGATGAACAATGAGTTCATTGAAATTAAACTATTGTCTCCTAGAAAGTTTGAGCCACCTAAGAAGAGACGTCCATCATCTTGCTGCACTAGAGTTCACATTTAGAATACCTAAATGCCACACGTACTGTAAGTGCCAAATACCACAAGAACAGAAATCTCTGTCTTTAATCCTCTAATGGCAAATAGGCTATTCCAATACAGGCACATGGCAGAAGTCCTAGTCCAAATATCTGATAAGAAAGATATTGTCTGCTATAAGTAAGCAAGTCTGAAAAGCTCACAACACTTTTAATAGCTATTGGGATTTCTGCTGTTATATCTATAAACACTTCATTTCTTCAGGAAGAAATAGCATCTTGTATGTCATCTGCCTGCTTATTCAGGATCTTCTGGCTTGTTTTTTTGTTGTTTGGGTTTTTTGGTTGGTTGGTTGGTTTTTCTGGTTTTTTTTTCTGGGTGTTTTGTTGTTTTTTTTTTTTTTTTTTTTTTGCTTTGAGATCCTTCAGGCTGAGACTTACAACCTCAATATTAATTATGAATATTTATTGAAAAATGTGTGAAAAATTATTACTAGATATTAACAGCTCCTCAAAACCTGTGCTAACATTGTTAATACCAACCTACATCACGATTTATTTCTTAAAATGCAAATTGATTCTGTCATTTTATAACTTCCTTGCTAGACTTCCAGGACTTATTTATGTAACTTTTTACACTTAAATTGAAGTCGGAATAACAATGACTCAGAGCAGAAAGAATACTTTAGTGGAAAATTTTCACCTTTTTGTCTTCTTTAGTGAAAACAAACACTACAATGTCAGATTTGGCTTACAACCCATAACAGCTGAGTGAAAGTGGCCAATGCAGATCTGTGATCTGGGTGTTTGTCCTGGAAATGTAAGACAATGGAATAACGGTGAAGAAAATAAGGCTCAAAGACATGCAAATGAGATGGAGGTTGACTGTCTGCCATGCTCAAAATCCAAAGAAATTCCTGATTTGGAGCTTCCAGGTTCAGTCACCTGTTGGGAAAGCAACAAGCAGTGGCCTGTTCACATGAATACACCTGAGCCATGTCAGAAGATGTGTTGAGTGCCTTTTCAATCAAGGGGAGAGAGCTGGACACCAACTGTGAGTGCTCTAACAAAATCCATGGACATTTGTTTCATGAGAGTTGGAATTCATCAGTGTAGAAAATGTCATCACAGATCTAATTAACACCAGCCAATATCTTACTTAATAGCAGCACTAACCTATACCATTATTTTTATATTCATCACTGTTCCTAATGCATCATTCTTTGGTATCAAAAAGTTTAGGTCAAAAGCCAGAATCAAAGATTTCTAGGGTCACAATGGATAATATAACCTTTTCTGTATTTTCTAAAGTCAGAGAAAATTCTCTGTCAAATGTAATTTGCTCCAGTCAACCTCATTATGTGGTCAAAAGGTGGAAATATAAGGCAGGGACAAGGATGGAAATTTCTGACAGAGAACACAGGCTGGAGTGTTGGTGTTTGCACTGTTCTGTCCAAATGCTGGTAAGTCAGAAGCTCATCTTCCACTGCACTATGGCTTTGTTATACTTCTTTTTTTTTTATTGTTATGCTCTTACTTATACTGCCAACAAAGCAGATTGTTTATGAACTGACTGCCTGAGTACACAGATCATACGCTTGCACTACTGTTGGGATTTTCATTCTGTGCATAGTTGGAAACAACTGCTGGCCAATTTTCACAGGCATGTCTCTCCAGTTATTACATCTGATGCGTGGCTCAGACTTTGCCATTTACACGAAAGTTTATTTTGATACGTTGCTGAAATTCTTATCTTTTAGGGGACAAACATAAGAATTAAAGGATTTCTTTCCACAAAAGACCAATGATCCCAGCATTGAACTCGAGTTTAAATAAGTTCACAATAATTCTTAAGAAAGCTTCGAGGTGATGTTAGTGTTTTAAGCTTAAGTAAATTTGTGATAGGTTTCTAGGGGCTTCTAGCTATTTCTCTGCAATGAGCAGAGAACTCGTATTGACTTCTGAGTTCTTGATTTATGACTTACATTAATATTTGGTTTAATTTTAAGAGATACTGAACAAAAAGTGTAAATGGCATGTAGGTTTGGGGGCATATTACTTATACAATCAATCTCTACTGAAATTGATTACATAATCAATGAACCGTTAGGGAGCTCTTGGTAATGAGTAGCTTGCAGCCATGGTTTGTACTCAGACTTCCTGGGCCAAACAGGTACATCAAAGGTAATTCATTTTGCCTCTATTTACTCTGTTGTCTGAAACATCCCATGTGCTGAAATATTTGATTGGCTTGAGAAGGCAGAAAAAAACCCGATAATCCTCAGTACTCATAGAGCTGATAATGAACGTAATGTCCTTAGAAATTCTTATAATCCTTATGATTAATTTCATATCGCAACGCTTTTTAGTGCTGTTTTCCATTTACTTATTTATTGCTCAAGTTCTTAATGATTTGAACTAACATAAAAATAAACCTAAATTTGATCAAGTATGGCTAAATCCATTTAGTTCTTCCTCTGAACTGCTAAATGGATGTAACATGTTGTGGGTAGATTGGCATACTGACAGCTGCACTGCTTCCCAAGGAGAGAGAGTGAGAGAGAGTGCTGACTTCACTTGTTTCAGAAGCAATGAAAAATCTTTTAGAAGATAATGATGAACTATAATGATAGGTAAGAGAGAAAGATACAAATTATCAAGCCGACTTTCAATTCAGGCTGCTTTGTAGACTTCATCAACACAACTGGCACGAAGAGGGCAGATAAAAGGTGAACACTGATTCTCAGTGCTACCCTTTATCTCAGAAAAATCTATTGCCACCATCTCAGAAAGATTATTTTTGTGTATAAGGAGCACGGACTCATTTAGAGAGCTGATACATAGAGTGAATGACAGACTTTGTATACATGGTCAGATATTTGGGGTGATTTCATTTACACTCCTGAGGGAGCTGGTTTTGTTCTGTGAAGAACTGAGTGCCCACATGCCAAAGGCACTCAGGAGTTTATAGACCCTCAGAGTCCTTGAGCTGAATCTTGAATATTATGCCCAACTACAGAAGAATAGCCAGGCTGGATTTGGGCTGGAATACATAAGCGAGGATGAAGCAAAGCTGCTCCACAGTGACCCTAACAAGATTGCTGCAGGTAGATGGTGTGAGAGGAGAAGATTCATTCAGTAGAGGCAGATATTTTTGACCCCAGACACAAAAATTAGCTTCCAACTGTTGTATGTTTACCCATCTACAGCATAGTACTGCATATAAAGCACTTCTGATAAAAAAATGGTTGGTTTGCCACAAAAAATGAACCTGTAACCTCCCCTACCACCTTCCCAGTGGTAACTTCAGTGTTCGAGCCCTTCTCAGACCCCGTTGAGGCCAACTTGCTCCGATGAGGCTGGTCTGTTCTTGCTGCAGGACAAAGGTGGGATTGCCATATTCCTTCCTTGTTTTCTTCCTCAGGCCCAGACATGTAAGATTTTTCTGGTTGCTCACATGAACTCTGAACTAGACGATATTTTGATTAATCAAAAAAAAAGTATTGTTGGCTTTCCTCACACTTTTCCTGACCTCAGTCTTCAGCAGTAGGAGGTTATATCATGGAATTTGGAAAGGAGCATCATTACAGGGCATCCTCTTACCACCTACCTCCCACAACTCACTGATATTTTCCTCTGCATGTGTATTACTTTCTAAGTGCTATCTTTTATTTGGCTTTTGCTGAACTAATATCTGACTGATTCAATGATCTTTAGAGTTAACCTATCAAAGCAGTTAAGATAGTTAAATCAAAATTTACCAGCCTACTCAAATTTACTTGGTACATTAGCTAGCTAAAGATTTCATATTGCATACACCGCCTTAGCTTCTAATTCAAGAAGGTCATTTGAACACCAAAGAAATGCTGAATTGTTTATTGATTTCTTAATTATTCAGTGTTTGTGGTTACTTCTTTATGTTAGGGTTGTGGGATTTTTTTTTCCACTTGGAAGTTTAATAAACCAAAATATTAAAAACAAAACAAAAGAATCTTTCACCACACAAAGGGTAAGACTGAGAACTTGAAATCTTGCTTTTCAAATATTTAATCTGTTAAATCCTCACTGAGGGAATATTTCCTCATTCAAGTAATTACCTTTAATTTTAGATATTTTTATAATGTGTGTATGTAAATACATACATATACATACGTATGCATATGTACTAGGATTCATCTGTATGGTACAGGAGCAAAGCAGAAGCAGTTTTGAGGCAAACCTTACAGTGTCAGTTCTGTGTGAATCCGAAGGATCTAATCTTGTTCAATACTTTTTATGGAGCAACATGCATAAGCAGTAACAGGTACTAAAGAAGACAGGGTGCCTTTTCCAAAGTGGTTTCCAGACCAAATATGACTTTATATTCCTGTGCTGTCTTATATTTCTTACACTACTAATGAACTAATTTTACTGAAGCATCTTCTGTAGAACTGCTGAACAACTAGACTATTATCCTAAAAATGCTCAGTTCAATTAAGAATGTCCATTTGCTTATATAAGCAGAAATACTCCTTTTTTTTTTTCCTCTTGATTACATTTAAGTTAGTGGAATTTCAGTGACTCATAGTCTCAAAAATGTAAGAAATGCAATATTGGACATTTCCCACATTCTTTGCATTATTAGCACAACTAATGGAATCATTTACACCAATTAATTTATTTAACAATTTTTCTTCTACTTTTTTTTTTTCCTTTTCCCTTTTTCATTAGTATGCTAGATAAAGCTGGTCACATAAAAGTCAGCAAATTATTTAATTGAATTTAACTATGTATAGTTGAATGATGTTGATGATGTTGTTTTCATTTGAACCTCTAATTATGGCTTGCCTGGTTGTTTCATGTTCTAATTATCATCATACTTCAAAACAAACAAATAAACAAAAGTGTTGGTTTCCCACACAATTACTACTTACAGCAATTTTTGCCTGTTGCCATAAATAAGCTGGATCAAAGTGTATCTTGGACTGTCAGTGTCCAAAATGGCATGATACTGTAGAACAGTATTTTCCTGTCATTTGATCTATTGAAAAGTGACAGGTCATTTATTTATACAGCTTCATTATGTTAACTAATTTGCTGAATAATGCTTCTCATGAAAGTAAGAAATCATTTGCATCAGCTTAATCCAAATATCACTGCCAAAAGTAAGCCTGCTCTGCAATGTCCCTTCTATTCCATTTCTTGGTTCCTTGGAGAATACTACTCTACAATTGCACTCTACTGCCAAATTGTGTGCAATAGTAGTTTTGTGATATGGACAAATGCCTACTAAGGACTAATTTGAGACCATTAAGCTAATTTCACTTGTGACCCAAGCCAGATCTAAACCCAGGCCCTATGAAGGTGACAGGCAAGTATATTAACTTATGGTATTATGAAACTTGCTCCAGGGCAGGAAGATTTCAATAACATTTAAAAAAAATCTTAAAATTGAAATATGAATAATTTACAAAACAAGAAACCTCAGCTAATAGTCTCTGTTCATATTAAATACCGCTGTGACCTGTAGGCTATATGACAGAAATGCGTTTTGCCTGGTGCTACTTTTGCAGCAACGTGTGTGGTAGATTGCTGCTTTTAAAGAAGGACACAGTATAATTTTGCCAGGGTCCCTATGCACAGAAAAGCCTGTACTTTTTAACTGATTGTGCCTTGTTATTAGTCATCGGAATCTGGTCCTGCAAAAGTCTCTGGCTGAAATTTCACTGGGAGATTAGTTCACAGAAGTCTGACCTTATGTGTCATTCATATACATAAGGTGGTGTGTTAAAGCAGATAGTTAACTAAGGCATTATGATGTCCAGCTCTTCAGTGCTCCGAAATCAGACATCTGGTTGAAGGACTGGGATTCAAGCTAGTTAGACACCTAAGTTTCACAAGCCCTGTACAGCACAATTTACATACTACTTATACAGTTAATGACCTGTTAAGTAGTAGAGCACACTGGTCTACATGGAAAAATGCGCCTCTCTCAGGGCAGCAGGTGAGTATCTCCATGAAAAAGCTTTTACAGTCTGAAGCAGCTTTCTGTTCTAAGTCTTGGAAAAGCATCATGATATTTGTTCCTTGTATTGTTTCTCTTTTTTTATTCATTCACTGTCTATTATGAAAACATAAATAATCTTCTGCATTAGTGTTTTAATCCAGATTAGGAAAGTGTTTTGTTTTGGTTTGGTTTGTTTTTTTTTTTTTTTTTTTTTTTTAATTTTCCCTCTTGTCACACATTGGGTTGTATTGTGCAGTGTTATAAAGTTCATGAATTTGATTAATTTTGGGGTTAAACTGGACTGGAAGTTGGACTACTGGAGAGTAGTTAATAAATAATCAGTCCATGTGACTAGGCTAGATCCTGCCTGATGTAGAATCCACTGAAATGTTTATAGTTTGTGCAATTTGCACTAAAGGCCCACTTCTATTGCCCCCCCTAGAAACATAGGCATAGCCAAATGCAGCAGAAAATTCACATCTCTGCTCTCAGCCAAATGTGTAAAAATTGGGCTATAGAGCCAGGATCCCTCTTGCTGGCTGCACTTGTGGTGTGATGATCCTGCTTTCTTGACTGAATAGTGTTACAGTTTCAGGAACGAACTGGGAATTGAAAAAGTATTGGAAAGTCTTTTACTCTGAGTGTTTTGTAAACTGTTATTTGGATGCTGTGTCATAAAATCATAAATTCAAATCTGATGTGTCAGAATTGGACCTAATTTGTTGGATTGGGGCCTCCTAAGTAAGGACCCTAACCACATATTACACAGTGAAAAAGCTCTGCTACTGCTACTATGATCTCTTAATTTTCTAACAGTTAAGGAACTTTAGCCTGAACCATGGAATCTAGAAAAGACTTTTCTGAACTTTTCTGATCAAAATACCTGAATATACTTAAGTAGCAAGAGCTTCTGAATCATATAGATTGTATGAAACTCAATCCCATACTAAATTGTTATTGTTTAATAGAACACTGAGTCTTAGGTAATACTGTTCCATTCTTAACTTTTTTTTTTTTTTTTTTTTTTTTTTTTGTAAGGGAAAAGTTATTGGTTTATCATTAATAAAAGAAATCTTACGGAAAAGTTGGAAGGTATTTTTTGCATGTAGCAACAAAGTCACTGACTAATTTTTTACAATAAGAGATTTATTTAACTGGTCTGTTCAGCCAACAGAAAGCTCTGTAGTAATAAAACCACACGCAAGCATTGTTAAGGAAAGGATTTAAGATGGTTTGCATAGAACATGTATAGAGTTTTTATTTATTTCTTTATTCTTGATGTCACCAAGGCAACTGAAACACATGTTTCTATCCATCTTTTCTTTAGGTTTTAACTATCCCTACAGGTTGGACATGTGATCAGAAAGACTTCTCAGCAGACAGGAAAAATATGTGCTTTTAATAAAAATTATTTTTTTAAAAATAGAATGAATGAGATGATATGATCTAAGAACTTTCAGATGGGAGTGGATCTTTGTACCATGTCCACTACTTTATTCCCTGTGTGTATTCCCTTTGTGAAGACACCATGGCTAATATTAAGCACCCAAAATAATTGCTTAAGAAAGGAACATTCTCATCTTATGCTCAATATGGTTAATGCAGAAAGAAAATATGTCCCTTGCAGAGGTTATTCAGCTCACCATGATCTCCTTGTTGTCTCCACTGACTGTAGAAGGAATCTACACAGCTAAATTCATTGCTTTAATTAGGTGCCTAAAATTAAACTAGACTATTGAGTTTTGGGGATTGTTCTGGGAAGAATCTGCCAGGATAATCCCTGGAGGCTGCAATATTTCACTAATATTATACTTAGTTTAGTTAAGGAAGAGTATTTAAATGTAAGAGATGCCAGAAAAAAGTTGTTTTGATTCAGTAGGGACCAAGTTTTCTTGGCAGTAGAAGTACATTTTTTTCTGTATGTTGCATGTATACATTCATAAAATTTTGATGTCTACTCATACTCATTTTACATGTTTAATCTTTTTTTGATGTTACTACTCAGAATTTTTTTCTCTTTTTTTTTTTTGTGTGTTTGTTTTTTATAATTAGTTTAAAAACCCAAGATGTTCACAAATAAAAACCTAATTATGATCAGCGTACTACAGTCTGTGCAAAATACTTTTACAAAACTGGGGGATCAATATGGTAGACTGCTCCTGAATAACCTGTAGTAACTATTAGAGTTTAATTTGAAGGAAACAAAAGATGCTGAATTTATCTTCTTGACTTAAAGACCAGTTCTCCAGTTACTTTTGAATTACAAAGATTGTCAAGAGCCAGTAATGACAGTTAGTGCTTAATTTAGGACTGTAATGGTCAAAGTGCATGTCCAGAACACTAAATACAGTTTGTGAATTGCTAAAATGTGACTCAGCTGTATTCCAATCTTTATTCAATTTGTACTTTGGACAGGTCACTGAGAAGGAGAGAAATAATGTCTATATGCTACATGGATAGTCTTCATATTCTGCAGCCAGTGAGGGATGAGTCTAGCAACTGGGAATAGCCAGAGCTTGTGTTCAGTTATATTACATGTCTACCCAAAATAATGAATAATAGGAGTTTCAGCAAGTATAGAACAACACTGGTGGCTTTAGTGTACTGATACAAAAGTAGTTTGTAAGAACTATGATATATTTGTAAGCTATGATGGCTTCTAGCTCTTCACAACAGAGCTGCTAGAGATAAAAACAGAATCCAGGACCTTGTTTTCAATAGGTAACTTTCTTAAGAAGATGAAAGTAGCATACAACATTTTGCTTATGATAATGAAAGCCTATGTGGAGCAAATGGACATCCTTGAGACAAGTAGTGTCCACAGCTTTGTAGCTTCTCCATGCTGCTGTAGATCTGTGGCTTATGTGACATGGGAAATGACAGAGGGTCCATTACACTTTTCCCATAACTGTTGGAAAATAGCATACAGAAGAATCAAGCTCTACCCATATTTCCAGGGCCAGAAGTCTTGAGCAAGGTAAAATATGGGTCCACTTGATTTATTGCTTGAATAACGAGGTCTACTAACTTCTTCTGCAAAACCTGTTCTGTGCTTCTTATATTTGTCAGCTTTTATCTTCTTTTTTTTTTTTTTTTTTTTTTTTTTTTTTTTAATCTGAGGGTAAAATAGGTAGCTTCTTTACCTAATGAAGATACTGGGTTTCTAACACTTCTATGAAGAAGTTATTCTTTCTAAAAAGGGGATAAGAACTGAAATGCTGGGAAAAAGTAAACTTTGCTGTGTTTGAAGACATGCCAACCTCATAGAGGAAGAGTGATGACCCTATTAATGACACTGAAGGGAAAAAAAAGAGGCTAAATAAAAGATGTTTGCATACTGTTTTAATAGGCAGGTTTCTTAGTAAGAGTGTGGATTTTCTTTAACATCCTGTATTGTATAAAGAAAAGAGGAATTCAGGACTAGACATGTTTGAAAAGTGATTAACAATTTACTATTTATTTCCAGTTCATACAGTTCAGTATGTTTGCATTAAGCAGACAATGTACCTAATTACCATTAGTGAGAAGTATGAATAATTTGACTCCTCCTTGGGTGTTTGTACAGTGTGAATTAAACAAAAAATGCTTTCATATGAATCTGTGCAAGTTCTACTACTTTCATTATCATAAATGAATGTATACCTAAGAGTAGAACATCTTAGTTTAAGAAATATTTCAAAATGAAAAACATTTAGGATTAAGAGTATGTGTCCTAATTTATACCAAGTGCATTTTCACTGGCTCTTTGAAGATTTACATTCCTTTTCAGTTCTTATCCATCAAGAGGTTTAAGGATGTATTAATGATTTGTCTAAATTGGACAGGATCTGCAACTATGTGATCCAAGAATAAAACTGAAATCACAGCAATTTACTGTGACTTACAGTTATATGAATTGCTGTAGTGATAATATCGAGTATGATATTTTAAGGAAAGAAAGGGGGTAAAAATTCCCTATTCATGTTTCTCCTCCTCTATGTCACAGCATAGAAGATAATACACAGGACTAGAAAAAAAACCAGATCCAGCTGTGACACAGACACACTGTGTCACCATGGACACATCACATACATTTTTATAAGCTAAATCCAGAATAGGACTTTGGAATGTACTCAGAAGCAATGGGTATTAAAAGACATTCAAAACATAAGTTGTAACACTGAAAATCTTTATTACCCTACCCCTGTGTTCCCTGGTATCTTGAAAATATGCATTTCTCTGCCTAAATCCCCTTTTGAATCTGATCTGCTACGATTTGTGAGAATGCATCTATCATGCCTTAAGATGACCCCGATTCCCTCAAAATGCTGTTGTTGCTACTCTTCTTTTTTTTCTTTTATTTTCTTTTTTTCCTTTTTTTTTTTTTATTCAACTGAAAAGAGTGGATGATGGTAAAGACAGTAATATATATATTTACTTTTATTTTTATTTTTATTTTTATTTTTAGTCTATGTAGATGTTGATTCCATGTGTGCTGAATTCACTCCTCTACCAAAGAAAATTACAGGCAATATATCTGTATATTTATCTGATACAACAGCAATGAGATTATTTACTGTTTCTTCTGGGGGAATTCTCTTTCCCATTTATTGTAAAAACTGTGTGTGTGGGGAAGTAAGATTGATTTGCTAAATATTGATCAGATAATCAATAACATTCAGACACAAAATGTCTGTTATGATAGTCAGAGATAGCTTTCCAAATGCAATAAATAATATGACTACCGGAGTTTGTTTTCCAGACGGTTTAAGTACTCAAATTCTTTACCTTATTTCATGCATTCAAAGGGATAATGTGGCTATGAGGGACTACATTCTGAAGCAGAACTTTGTATAGGAAATGGACTGCAAAAGAAATTCCCCAGACAAACAATCTTGAAGAATTTCAGGTGATAATAAACCAATTTTATTTTTAAAAAATGACACCGAGTCTAATTTATTTTTTTTCAGT
The DNA here is from genome assembly GCA_947846985.1 of Fratercula arctica. NCBI lineage: Eukaryota > Metazoa > Chordata > Aves > Charadriiformes > Alcidae > Fratercula > Fratercula arctica. The sequence goes on along the minus strand of CANTUZ010000001.1, from coordinate 36,681,272 downwards.
ATCACTTGATTATCATCAGACTTTGGCCAGCTGTCAGTCCCAAAGTAGCATCCTCCTACTGTTTTCTTTTTAACTTTGTAACCTCAGGTTCACACTTTAGGAAATGGCTTGGCTGGAGTATTGAAAATGCAGATATTCTCAGGAATGAAGGCTTGTAAATGACCAACATTTTCAAATTTATCATTTTCATTAGAAAGTGTTCCTCTAAACCACAGTTATTTATAAATTATTTTATAAAATATAAATATAAATATATATAATATAATTTTTATACATTGTATATATTTTTTTTTGGTGGTGATGGTGATGGTTTTTTTGTTGGTTTTTTTTTTTTTTATTTGAGAGTTTAATTTTGTGGAATTTTGTGATTTTTTTTTTTTTTTAACAAAAATGATTGTTTCAAAGAGTGTTTTTTGCTATGTTTCAGTTCTATGACTGTGCCAAAAATCAAGTGACATGTCAGCTACTGACAGCAGCTGGAGATACTCCATTTGTAACTGATGCTTTCTGCTGCGGGAAGAACCCACCTTTGAGACCCCTGAATCTGGGTAATCCATTCCAGGACATGAATGTTCACACCCAAGCCCTTCCAAAGTAAGCCATTGTGCACATGGGTCAATGTGCTTTATTGTTGTTGTCACCAAGGGAAAATATTTAGATATCCCATTTTGAGTTGTTGCCTAACTTTTCCTAAAGAGCTCTAATTTTCCTCTCATTTTCATTATGCTTTATAAGAAAACGGTGTTATTTTTTTTGACATCATTAAAATGTCTCAATGATGAAGGGAAGAAAAAAAAATTAATAGAAAAACATGATTTTAGAAAAATTAGCGAAATTTAATTACTTTTTCTTATTCAGTGATCTAATCTGTAATTTAAACTAGAATGTCTTAAAAATATGAGACGACATTCAACAAAAAATTCAAATACATTAACTCTCCAGAAAAGAAGTCCTCTCTTATACAGACAAAAAGCTGTATTAAAGAATTGCACTGCATATAATGACACTTTGAAAAAGTTAGGTCCTGAAGTATTCTAAATGCACTGCCAATTACAGACAGATGTATCCTGACTCATAATATTTCAGAGCTAATTGAAATACTGACATGGTGTTTAGGATGACAACTTTAATTTCCCTTCTTACTCTTGATCTCTAACAGTTGGCCATGGCAACATGTAATACAGCATGAAAAGATATCAGGATTCTCAAAGATACATTTTCCATTGTCTATAAAGCAAAGCAAAAGAAAGAGTAGTATTTTGCAAGGGCTTACTTATTGTGATTATTGGCACTGCAAATATTTTATTTTATGCTCATTTTTATTTAGTCATAGAGAATGAACTTTGGTTATACTACTGCCCATGAAAACAGAGTACCATGCCCAGCCTTCACTAATGAATGTTGACATATAACATTTAAAATATGTGAAACATTTATATTTTTTAAAAAAGTACAGAGAAAAACCCAAGCCAAAACTCCACACAAAGCGTTCTGACTAGACTATAAACCAATACATATTTATATTCTGCATATCTTACAAAGCTATTAACAAATAACCAAAAAGTTAAATGGCAAAAAATAACACTATTATTCAGAATTTATGTGATTCTCAAAATTTTTATCTTTATCTTGCTTTAACCTGGCTTTATTTTCATAGCTGTTGGATACTCAGAGCTTTTGGACCTTACTGGACTTCTGATTTTCTGTGAGGTGCATATGCATGATAAATAATGAAAACAACTAAGGAATACATCAGGTAACAAGCTCTATAAATTTAACAACTGTGAACCAAAATGTGATTTATTAGACATTTATTATTACCCACTAACATTCTTCTTGAGATCAAAGGTGTTTTATGTCATAATAGTATAAACCAGCTCAGGCATTTAGATACTAATGCTGAAGAATTTGAAACAGTGAAGAAAGCACAGAAAGTCATACAAATCATCAGCAGAAAGAAAAAGTAACAAGTTATTTTAGAACTAAACAGTTCATTATTTTTTCGTGTACCCTGGTTTTATCTCTACTTTTTACAAATATTTAATAATAATAATAAAAACAATAATAACAAAACCAACAATCATAAATGAGAATACACTGTCCTTAAGAAGAAGAAAAAATATAAAATTACATTGAACTTTCTAAAAGTTTCTTGTCATTGTTATTTCAAATTCATTTTTTGAAGGGGAAATTATTTCTCAGGGAAAATCTACTTACAAACATGGTAATTGCCATTCACTGCCACTCAGCCATCAGCAGGTGTGTTTTAAACCTTAGTATGCCCACTGCACAATATATATTTATAAATTCCATTTCCTTCCAAGCAAAAAGGTACCTGCAATTCAGGTGGGGAGAAATGGTGATTCAGTAAGACTACTTTTGTGGAAGGAATACATAAATCTTAATCTGAGTCATAATTCATAAATATTAATCTCTTTTCTTTGCACAGGAAGAATACTGAATCTCAGTTTTCCTTAACTACATAAAAACAGATGGGATATAAAACTTATGAAACTCTTGGTTTAAAGAGATGATTTCTCTTCACATCAGCTGGCTTCTGATGTTTTTTTATGAAAGTCTTCTTTCATGACCATACTGATTATGAAATAACCTCTGAAAAGTTAAATTAATCCCTGGCTCCTCCCTGGTGATTCTGAAGGAAATCTGAAAACTTTAAATAATCAATATTAAAAAAAAAAGAGGGATAGTTCTTGCCCTGGTTTGAGGTAGAACAGAACCAATTTTCTTTTCAGTAATTTTACTTTTCAGTTAAGTTTCTTCTAACTAACAACACTCTCTGAAATTGATGGCATATTTTTCAGGTAGTGTCTGCTTCCAGAGAGATAACATCTGATGTTTATAGTTAATACCAAGGAATAGTACGCAGAGATGCTCTTGCTTATACTTATTCCCATAACAACTAAGATCAGACAACTTTGTTATTTGCCCTTGTTAGAGGGTCGGAAGCGAAAGAGCGTAGAGGGGTCACACCGGTGGGGAGGAGCGGACAGGACAGGTGACCAAAACTGACCAATGGAGTATTCCTTCCTATCTGCATCATGCTCAGTATAAAAGCTGAGGGATCAAAGGCATTAGTGTCTTTCTTCAATGGCTGGCATCCAAGAAAGACTCTGTCTGTTTGTCTGCCTTTGATTCCAATCCATATGTTCTTGAACCCAGTTCCTGAATCCAGCTCCCTAACCCAGCTCCCATCCATCACTGAGTCCAGTCTGGGACTTTCCCAGTGTCTGGGACCTTTATATTAGTTTTGTATATTTTGCATATATTTCATTATTTTCTTATTATTATATTATTATATTTTCTTTTTCTTATTAATATTTAATTAAAGTAGCTTTTGTTTTCATTTCAACCCATAGGTCTCTCTCCCTTAGCCTTCTCTTGGGAAGCAAGAAAGTTAAAGAGAGCATCTGTTTTTCGTTTAGTGGTCAGCCCAGCCTAAACCATGACAGTTCTACAGACCTACAGAGCACTATGGTTCATCAGTAGTCTTCAGATCACAGATTGGGATCAGTTAATATGAACTATAAAGCCTAAGGGTGATGAAGTATGCAGAGGTGCAAAAATTACTTAAAGACTAAATAGCAAAGAGTAGAGGGTACTGTTACAGCAGGACCAACACTCTTTGCTTTAATGGCTGTAATCCAACAAAACACATCTTAATGCAGCCAGATGCAAGGAGGACATGAGTCAATCAAGACTTTAGACTGTTTCCCTCAGTCAAAGCTCATAACACAATCCTATGCCCAAAAGATTAATTCATATACAAGAAGGCGTAATTTGGCTCTGTATTCTACATTAATAAGATAACTCTTAGAACACTGTTTCCATTACTGATGTCCACAAGTGGACTACTCAGGAGGTTGGAAATCTGACTGAGATTTACAGAACTCAAGAAATGAATGAACAGTGAGTTCAAAGAAGGTAAAGGGAAAGAAGAAAACTAGCCTTCCTATCAGTGACATAAAAAGAACCAATGACTTAAAGTGTTCAGTATTGTGACCAATAAAGTTTGCATGCTCAACTTCAGCAGTGAAAAGCACAATGTGGTTAGAATGGGAGGAATGCCGTTTCTCCTGCAATGGGGTTTAAAATAACGAGTTTATGGGGTGATTAATCAAGCCAATAGGAAATGCCAAATCGTGGGCTATATCTGATGCTCTTTGTGCACGAATGTAAACAACTGACTCAGAGGTGCAGCAAAGTACCTCTGTGAAGGTAGAATTCAGAGCCTGAAGCTTTTTTCTGGGCCACGGCACCTTTTGCATGATTATTTATTGGTAGAGCAATTATCCAGAAGAACTGTGTTTTAGCCATCATCACACTGTGGAGGTTTAAAACTTAGAGGTTTCACATCTCAGTGGTATGCCTAGCCATCATATCTGTAGTACAAGCAGCACTCCTTCCATATTTTACTTCCGACAATCACTGGATAGCAAGGATAGAAGCAACCAAGGGAAAACAAACCACCTGCTTTTCTGTCAGCTGAATACTCTAGCTATCATTTGCAGACCAGAATATTTCTTCCTTGAAAAAATTCTACATTATATATATCTATCTCCCCTCTTACTTTTGCAAAAAGATAAGAGCTGCAATATTCCAACCGTTAGGCTTGATTTGAGCACATCTATTTATTTTGTCTATTCAAGGCTGCTAAGCCTAAGAATGCCAATGTTTTGTGTCCCAAACTGAATTAAGGTCCCTTCCAACTGTAACCATGCTATGATTCTATAAGCATTTAACCTATTACATGCACACAGTTAGCTCAATTAGGAGTATTTGGCCAGAAACCCTTAGACCCCCTACAGAATCTCAGGTGCTTCAGTGTGTTGGGCAGGATTTTCCTGGATTGCTCTTTTCAGTATAAGGCTCCTAATTCCACTTCAAATGTTCTTTATTGTCCTTCAAGCCATTGTGAAAATTGGGCCTCATAAACTTTTGTCTGGTTTTTTTTGGGAGAAATCCTACAGCCATGTGTATAAGAAACGTTTTTTCAAGGCTAAAATTGTCCGGGTTTGCCATTTGAATTTGTGCATCTGTGAGTCCTCCCATTTGTCCCATACCTTCATAGGGCTTAGAGATAACATCATTTCCCTTAAAATGCTCATTAAACTAGAGCTTTGCATTCAGAAAACTGTAATCTCCTCTAATCAGTGTACTACCATTGCATAAGTACTAGGTCACTGTGGCCTCTTTCCTGTTCTTTGCTAGTAGCTTACAACAGCGTAGTCTCCTGAGCACTGACATGCTTCTGCTGATTGAAACCTGGGAGTCCAAATATATATGTATCTGGCTGAAAGACAGCAGTGAGACTAGATGATGGTCTACTCATATTTAAACACAGCATAACACTGCTAGCTGTGCTTTTTCCCATCTGTTTTACAAGAAAATTAAAAAGGAAAGTATTCCTTGTAGCTCCAGGTGCTTGCAATGCACCCACTTAACACAGATGGCAGAAGGCCTGCTTGTCAATGAGCTGAACTTCCTTCGCCAAGCAAACTAGAATAATCGCTAAAATTGGTGTTCGTTTGCCTTTTTTTCTTTTTTTTTTTCTCCCACTCTGCCCACAAGTGATAGGACATTTGCTTTACTGTATTTGATTTATAAAGTGCAGACTTCTCCTAATGCCTGATGTAGATAAAGGATAGTCTTGATGTGCTTCTCTTTCACCTTAAAAATTCTCAAGGTGAAAATGTCTAAAAATTGGCACCAAATTCTTACAGGAGTTTCACTTGTGTCACTAGTGTCCACAGAATTTAAAAGAAATTTAGGTGAACATGGAATTCTAGAAATAGAAATGACCTCCCAAGCCACTAAATCCAGTCTTTACTATTACAAGAAAACAAGTCATATAATGCCTTCATAAATTCCTACACTGATCAACCAAGCTGGATTGCTCCAGCACTTTTTTGATACGATTTCTCTGAAGTAGCTCTGCTCACTTAGCTGCCAAGTTGTTAATATCCCTAGAATATTAATTTAATGTCACATAAAAACTCACAGGCTTACTCTGATTCCTTTCTATGAATTCTGTTTAATCGTTCTGCATTTGTATTGCCTTGTGGTTCCAAAGACTTATCTCTTTCCTCTAACATTTTGTCAAGAAGAAGGTAAAACTGAGGGTTGTTTTAGCTTTTTACTGGTGATGGTTGTTGCGTGAAAGGGGCAAAGCGGTTTTGGCAGAAGATAAACCCCTTTGCGTTCTAACACTCCTCACCGAGGTGGGAGGCTAGGTGCGGCTAGGTTTCAATTCTGAGTGATGCCTAATTCAGCACTATCAGTCCAGTCGCGTTTAGTATGTATTAAACTGTTACGATTTGGATACACTAATAGCGGACTGCACCTTCTAGTCGTGCTCCTGAGCTAGCATGGCCACTCTCGAGTCTTTGGTCGCGTCCAGTGAGAAACTGAAATGACTAGCTACTTAAACAGTGCAGTTTATTTAAACAACAGATATATAGGTTCTTAGGATTGCCCGTGATAAATACATTGTCTGCAAAGCACGTGCAAATGAAAGTATTGTTACATATACAAAACGCGTGACAAAGTTATAAACAATACAGCCTGGCTATAAATGTAGGATAGAGATTTTCAACAGAAATTTCTAAATTTCCCGAGGAAGCACTCGGTATAATCTAAGTCTTACCCAAAGGCGTCCCTATGGGGGGGAAGAAAGGCTCAGCCCGTCGACTGGTCCCGAAGTCAGTGATGGAGTTCTTCACGATGGTGTCTTCCCTGATATCCCCTCTCTCTGGGGCTATTTTTATACTATTTGTTATCTTCAAAGTGGAGTTTGAGTAACTTTAGTCATAAATACTTTTATTATGATTGGTGTGAAATTCTCTCGCTTCACAATTAAAGGTATAGTTTACGAGAAATTCAGGGCGCAGACTCAAGAAGGAGTGGTTGCACCTTGGAGGCAGGTAGCCTTTGGGATGGAGGTGTGTTTTGGTATTATAATGACATTATAATGAGCAAAGTTCACACAAAGGACAGCATTTCATCAAAATTTGATAAAATGTTGGATCCGAGTATCGAGCAGGCAGCTAATTGGCAGCTTATCTGCTTCATGGTATCGTCTCATTCCCGTATCTGCTATACATCATAAGGTAAAGCCGTGGAATAATTGCATCCCGCCCCGTACCTCATGTAGCTTCACAAGCATCCTTATCAGGGAACCGCGGATGTTATATTCTTCATGCCAGCTGCGGCTGTTTTCTACCTCAGAAGCCTCTTGATTTTATACTTTTCCTTAAAGTGTGAACAATGCTGTACTTTTGTATTTTTAGCCAATTTAGTAATTATTCCACAGATGGTATATTCTTTCTTGTGAACAGGATTACTGTGTCCTTAGCTTCTCCCTTATCAAAGATCAGACTAGTGAAAGAACTCAGAGCAGAAATTATATGCACCGAAAATCCACACAACCTTTTGAGGTACACACTTGCTTTGGTAGGCCACGGAAACTTTGAATATCTCTTCGTATGTATTCATGTGTATATAGCAAGTTATAACTTGCTTTATTAACTATATATAAGGCATTTTTGAATAGGTCTGGCTGTTGTCCTGCTGATATAGCCTAAGCTACTGAAGAGATATTTGTTTCACAGAGAAATATTCAGCACATATGTTACGAGTCTCAATGTGGCTGCTGGCTAACAGAGGACAGCTTTCCTGTCGCCTCTCAGGCTCCTTCTTGTCCAGTATTGTCTTGATATATTGCTCAGGGAACGCTAATGAGAAACATTCAGTCTGTATAGTGGCAGCCAGATTACAAGAAGCAAATGTGTCTGTTGTTTGGGTGATTATATATATTTTTTCCCCTGTATTTGGCTACATGAATGCACAGACATTTGGGGAAAGAGTATAAGGTAACCCTGGAACCGGATAGAGTAGGATAAATTATTCTACTATGTTAAAATATGCCTAGGGGGAGACTCTTTCCTTGGAAACTAAAGAAGATATCAACTGATGTGATGAAGAACTACTACCACTGGGCACTAGAGATTGCCAGAATAGTTGGAGAAGAAAGGAGATTGCTGTCATCTGCATAAATAACAAAAGACAAGAAGCTAAATAGCCTGTTCCAAAACATATTGAAAGGAATTACAAATACAAATTAAGGGAGAGACTGAATGTTGGATTAAAAACTTGTTTCAATTATGCCATTTTAAAAAATGCATAATTTAAGAGTGATTTTATTTTTTTCCACAGCTAAGTCTCCAAAGAGCCCTCTACTGCAGAGTGTCATGTGGAAACCTTTTTCACACAGATTTTCTGGTGCATGCAAAAATGCTTGGTATATCATAAAACATAGCTTTATAAATCCATTCCCTGTGGTGTGTATCCTCTGCAAGGATAATGTTTGGACTATAAGTGAAAAATGATCAGTGATCAGTAGCTTGGCACATTGTCCTGATATTTGCAACGTACTGCTTACTTGGCAGTACATCTACTACTGAAGGGAGACAGCTTTAACTTCTGCTTGAGGTCATGTTTGCAGGAGTAACTTTTACTAAAAATTACTGTCTACCTGCCTTTAATTCTGTCTGTATTATCAGTAGTCTTGTTGTATTCAGCCAAACCCTCAGCTGAGGTCAGATGTCCTCATTTCAACTAGGATCAGTGAAACCATGCCAATTTACACTGGACAGGAAAGTCCAGCTCTTCTGGTCCATAAGGTCTAGATGCTTAGCGTGTTTTTCTAGTCTTTGCTCAAAACTGAAGAAAGGATACATCCTGTAATTAATCTGCACATAGGCTCATTTTTTCTCTCTTTGACAAGGCTATTTACAGTCATGATCATTATGCACATTGGTAAATTATGTGGACAGTGTAGGATCAATGGCTCTAAATATAACAGGAGAATACAAGGCAGTCTATCATCTAAAAAGAGGAAACTGCTCAAATTTGAGAGTTTATCAACAGAGATGTAATTATCCAATTTAATATTAGAAACAATGAAAGCTGTAATTGTTTTTGAAAGCCACAATTTATAGGTGGATTTGCCTAGAGATTTTTTAAAGATTTAGAAATGTTGAGTAATTATAATGTATTTCCCCTTGCCTCTCCCCAATTAAATGGAAACATTTAAATGGAATTAAAGAGAAATCGTACTGCAAATTTTATTCCAAGCTGAAATATACACAGGATCACTATTCTGAAAGCAAATTGAATCATAATTGTCTGAGAGTGCCTTACCACTGGTAGGTATCTTTCCTCAACAAAAAAATGCGACGTGCTTTATTCATTTTACACAGACATTCCATATAACCCCTGCTTGAATTAAAACCCCATGTTGCCTTTCTCATAGGCACCATTTTCATCCTTTGCTCTGTATTCATCCCTGCTCTCTCGAAGCTAAGATATTGAAAAGGATAAATTTGGCTTGATAGCACTATGTATAACGATGCTACTGTATGTTGCTAGGATACCATTTGGTGGTCAACTGTCTCTAGTGCAGCCACTATTACTTGCCAGGCTGACAGACATATTAGCTTTTATCCCCCTTAATGCTTGGGCTACAGAAAGTTTCCCTTCATTTTATTCCATTTTGATTTTTGGAGGGTGGTAAGCTTAGAGAGAAAGACATGGGAGAGGGAGAGAGATGTTATTATTTTATTTTATTTTCAGTCAATCTAAGTAACAAATATGTTATCTCAATGAGTATAAAAGGAAACGTACTAGTCTTTGTAAGTTTTATAATTTTTGCTATATGAGCTAATACAAGTTCTAAGCCTTTAGAGCCAGTGAGAATCTTTCACTGATTTGTTATGACTCTGATAGCACCCCTTGGCTTTCTCCCTGAGGATTTTGAGGGCTAAAAGCAAGAAATGCAATAAGTTGAGCTACATAGCCATGCGGTGTAGTTCGTGGGGTCTAAAAGCTCATGTCCTCTGGGAACGCATGCAGAGGGGAGGTGTAAGAAATTCACACTTGACTTACTCAAGAAAAAATGCTTTTTCCACAGGAACAAATAATGGTTGTTTTTCTTTTTGATAGACTTGCTCATGAAACGCTGACTTTTGGTGACAAATCCTGAGTGCTGACCGCTTCTAGAAATTAGTCAGCTTGACTGAGTGACAAAATGTGAGTTTACTGTCTTGAAGTTAGATGTCATTTCTTGAAAAAAACAAAACAAAACAAAACAAAACAAAAAAGCAAAAGAACACCCTTCCTGACTTATAGCTTGTTTTCTCTTCCTGCTCTGACTCCTGCTCCTGCTTCTGTTCACAAGCTCAAGGTAATGGTGCGCTATTATGGAAACATAAAGAAGCTGCAATGTACTAGGAGGTCTGAACCTTGGTCTTCATGTATTTAAGATGTGAAGAACAGTGATAGTGATTTGTATTTCTTTTTTTTTGGAAAAAAAAAACAAAAAACAAAAAAAAACCAAAAAACCCAAAAAAACAACTAACAAATATATGATGCTCTCTTATAACTTACACTGCTTTCCTAACTTGATTTAAATCAATGGGGATTGTTAGTGAATTTCAGGCTGAGTAGGACCTTAACATCCAGTCTTAAATAAAATAACAAGAATTTAGGGAATAAGTATTTGCATTTGAGGAGTATTTATTCATGTAATATCTGTCCAACACAGGGAAAAGTAATTATACTCACAGCATGCAAGTCTAATTGATAAGAGGTCTTTATACAAAGACGTCATCATTAAAGCTTCTGTAAAGGATGTTACTTTTGGTGGGATACAGCTCAGCATCTGTGGTAGTTGCTTTATGTACCTGACCATAGTCAATACAGAAGAAGGCATAGCTCTACTATGCATTTAGCTCACTTGTTTTAGAAATCTCACTTTGGAATGAGACATATTGCACATATTTCTCTTGAAAGATTATAAAAAGAGCCTGGGGTTATAACAACTACATTTAGTCAGATTAATATTAATCTTTCTTGTGAGTATCATCTAACTTCAGCACCTAAAACAGTGATATTTGGTCCTCTCTATATTCAGAGGAAAGGGAAAATGGCCTTCAGATAAGAGTTCACCAACACTGTTCTAGATTTGTGTCAGAAAGGGGTGAAATTCCTTTACAGATGCTTAGCTTTCATTTGATTCAATGATCTTAAAGGTCCCTTCCAACCTACACAATTCTATGATTCTGTGATTGTAGTGAGAACCGATATTGCAGTCTAGAGTAAGCATCAGACTTTCAGAAGCCTGAGGTTAGGTTGTATGAATACCACCTTTAATGGATATCTATTATTTTACAAAACAGCATATCTTGCATACAATAAAGGTAATGAGTCACAAGTAAATATTAGTAAATTGTACGGAGGACACATGGTATTTTGGATAGCAGATGGACATCAGGTAACAGCTGATTAGGAAGTTACTCCCTAGCGTGTTCAAATATATCTGGACAGAAGGTGCACAAACAGTATCACAGCGGACATGTGAACTCAGTGAAAAATTCTGGCCACACGCAATGTTGCTGGCCAGTCTCTGGCAATCCTCACTCCACATTCCTTTATGCCCAACACTGAATTCATGACTACTAACATCTGCACATTATACTGGCAGTGTATCATCATTTTCTGGCAGCTATGGATGCCAGTGAAAGACTGAAACACTTTGCTTAAGCCATGGACAGTTGGGTGTAGTGAGATCCATGCAGCTTATTGTGAGAATTTGCTGGGTTCTTGGCTACTACAAATACAAATAACTCTAAAAACAACAACAACAACAAATCAAGCTGTAGCCAGGTACCTTAAAATTATGTTGTGTTTCACAGATTTTTCTTACAACCAATCAGATGTCAGTATGCATCACTGAAGAGTTTAAAAACCAAACCAAATACTACCAGTAATAAAGAAAACAAACAGTAAAATTTGTGAAAACTATAATTCCTAACCATTCTGTGCAGCTGCTTTTTCTGTAGTATTTTCTGCCTAGTTTCCAGGGGAGAGATCGAAAACAAATTTTGGTGATATAATCCAGCTGCCTTCAACCTCACCAGCAAAAAGGCAGATATAAATCTGCCTTATTTGGCTACAAATTCATGGTAATGCTTTATCATTGGGAGGGCACAAAGAAGGCATTGTGCATCGGTAGACATAAACCTTGGTCTTCATACATTTAAGGTGCAATGAACCCCAGCACAGGTAAAGCAAGGAAGTTTAAGGAGTCACTGATTTAAGAACACTTAAACAACCCCTTGAATCCAAACATTAATACAATGAACACAGCCTCCTGTCTTGTTGGGGAATCTAAACACTCTGAGTTATAGGGATGGTATGAAATTTTTCTTGGTACTTTCTACTGACTCAAAATTGAGTTTAGATTGAGTTTAGGTTGATGAATACTTCCATAACAAGAACAACAGCAACAAGTGTATGTCTTATCAAATTGACTCACTGGTGGTTTGGGGGGGTTTGTGCATTTTTAAGTAAAACTGGTGGTTTGGTTTTTTTTTTTACATGGAAAATAAAAATTCAGCACCAAAAATTTTAAAAAATAGTAGAAAAAAAACCATATTTTCCATGAAAAGCAGGAAAAAAAAATCTGAACAAAATCTGGGTGTCTGATTTTGACTCTTCATTTTCAGTGGAGTGTACCATTTTCACTCAACTGAAGCACTGAAGCACTGAAGTGGAGGCATTGCTGCAGTTCTGGGGCTTTTAACTGCTGAGGTCATCTTCACTTTTGAGCAGAGACCACAAGGAGGGAACAAGGAAATGAGGAAGTTCTTAAGAAATTCTCTGACCTGAATTTTCTGTGAAAGTGATTTATATGTCTATTGCTACCTTTACTCAGAGAAACAAGATTTGTACAACCGACACTGCAAAAAACAGCTGTATCATCAATTTCTGCTTTCAGTTGAACAATGATTATTACAGCTTGAGAGATGTTGTTATATTTTTTAAATCATCAACAGTGTATATGAAATAGTTCAGGCATGGCTAATCTTTTCTTGCAGGGATCTCAACACTGAAAACTCTTCCCATAGCCCAAAGTCACACATATCCTACGACAGAGGATCCAAAAGCAGTTCAGAGACAGAAGATATCTGTGCTCCTTAGACAGTTATTTATGCAACACTTTACTGTGGACTGAGAGTGGGATGAGCAGACAGCTGAGTCCTGAGAGACCTGCTGATGTTGGCTTAAACAGCCAGTGTTGGCTCATTTCCCCATTTCTGGTGCAAATCCAGAAGGCTTTCCACCGGGAGAGCTTGCCCGCATCCATTCACATCACAGTTTCTGCAACAGATCCACACTTGAACTGTTCAGATGCCACAGGTTTGCCCATCTGGTATAGTTAAACCTATGGCTGTCACTCCCACACTGAAATGCAGCAATGACTTTCTCCACCCTTGACATCTTGCTGAGCTGGCTGTATCTGATAATAAGATATCTGCTCATAGCAAGGGAATATGGATTCTGGCGAAAATACTGGAACTCTTCATGAATCTGCCTCTGCTTGAGTCTCATTATTCAGCTTTGTATCAGTGCTGATCTCTGTATTACATTGCTACTCATGTTTACTTCCTAACCTGTCACAACTAGTATCACTTGCCCATTTCTGGTGTTGCATACTTGCCATTGGTACCTCTATCCTGCAGATAAACAGCCTCTTTGTGATTCAGCTGTTTCAACAGAACAGGTTACCATTGCCAGTTTAACCCTGCTGTCCTTTTTCCTTCTGCCTGAGATTACTTTCCCCATTAGATGTCCTTACAGAAGTGCTGTTACAAGTACTATGTAATTTGAATCAGTCAAAATGACCTGGAATAAAGAAGACTTGGTATTTGCACATTTTAAAGTGACCCAATTTGTTTTGATTAAAGTGTCTTCAGAATCAGGTACCGAGAGAAGGCAGTCTCTAACAAACGGAAGATGGTGGTCAGCTAAAAGTGACCTGTGAGTGGTAGCCTAGACACAAATTTTATGCAGAATAACTGTCTATTGTAAGCTTTAAAGCAAGCTGTATGTGTGATTTCATGTCCTCCAACACTTTTACTTGCATAATCAGCACAGAATAAGTCCTGATTCAGACAGTGGCTTGTTGTCTACAAGAGAGCAATGCTGCATCTGCACAAAACCACATTGTCCACCTTGGAATCCATTTCTCATTGGCATTTGACACATTTTCTGTCTGTGCTGTATAAAGCCTGGAATATGTTGACACATGGGATGCAGCAGTGTCTCCAGGTAGGTTTGAATACAGCAGCCATGAACACAGGCTGCATTCTACAGGAGCATTATCTGATGATCTGATTTGCTCGCAGGAACAAAATACCTCTGTTACCTCTGCAGCATGTTTACATGATGTGTGGGGCTGGCTATTCACAATAATTTTTTTTTTTTGTAATCGCTGCTTTAAAATCTTATGGCTGCAGAACTCACATGCCAGTGCAAGGGTGCTCTGCCTCCTTTCTGTCAGAAATAGCAGGAATGGCACAGTTGACTAGTGTGAAGGAAAACATAATTTCCTATCTGTACAATGCACAAAAAATACAATTTTGCCTTTTTGTACAATGCTATGCCATAAAAAGTTTCTGGAACATGAATTTGTAGTACAGTTTGTATCCTCTTACTTGCGGCTTCTCTCATCTCCACCAAACCAAGAATTGAGCTGTCAGTCTCACACTGCTATTGTCATTATGCTAAACCTTTCTGTATTTACCCAGATTAAGTAATACACTATTAGGCAAACACGAACATACAGTTGTGGTTATTGCAGAATTTTCCATATAATACTCTTAGGTTGCTCAGATTCTGTGATATCAGGTTATGGACATATATATTGAAGGAATAAAAATACTCTGCAGCAAGACTTTTCACTTCCTTACAGTACCATTCAATTTTAGAAACCATCAATGGAAACAGTCCTTGAGATCTTATTAATAATTGTTCAGTTCTAATCTGGAGGTACAAACAGCAATACAAAGGCCACTGACAGAGAGCAGTTATTTGCACAGTAAAATGAGTATGTGTGCTTCTTGCTTAGTCTAAAAATAATTAGTTCATTAACCTTAAATGTATTGTTAACCTGATCATATTGTTAAGGTCAAATGTAAAAACAGATAAGTTTTTTGGGTTTATGTTAGTTGATGCATAGGTATGTGCATGTTCGCATTTAACACTCTTGAATCTATAATGATTATGCATTCTGCAGAAACCAGATTTCAGAGGGTGAACAGTGACAGCAAAGCCTAGGGACAAGAGAACTGAAAGAATTTTTCTATATTGGTGAAACTTAGTATTCATTAAAAGTCAAATACCAGTATAAAGCTTAATAAATCCTGTGAAAAAGCTTTTGTCACTGTGTGATTTGGATAATTTGATCCTTTGTGAACTAGAGGTAAAACTATTGAGTTAAAATGTTACAGAAAACAATATTTATGTTAATAGATATTTAAACAGCATTTTTCTAGCCCTTCTCCGTAACTCTCTAATACCACCAAATATTTACTCTTGTTGAAGAGACACCAAGGCGATAGTTGGAAAGAGCTTGCTCTAGGAATTCATTTGAGTTACTCTGTCATGAATGTATTGGATTTACACAGCAAGGTTTTGGTAGCTGGGGGGTTACAGGGGTGGCTCCTGTGAGAAGCTGCTAGAAGCTTCCCCTGTGTCCGATAGAGCCAATGCCAGCTGGTGCCAAGATGGACCCGCTGCTAGCCAAGGCCAAGCCCATCAGTGACAGTGGTAGCACTTCAGGGATAACATATTGAAGAAGGGGAAAAAAACCTGCTGCACAACAGCAGCTGGGAGAGAGGAGTGAGAATATGTGAAACAACTCCACAGACACCAAGGTGAGTGAAGAAGGAGGGGGGAGGCAGTGCTCCAAGCACCAGAGCAGAGATTCCCCTGCAGCCCATGGTGAAGACCATGGTGAGGCAGGCTGTCCCCCTGCAACCCATGGAAGTTAACAATGGAGCAGATATCCACCTGCAGCCCTTGGAGGACCCCACACCAGAGCAGCTGGATGCCTGAAAGAGGCTGGGAACCCATGGGAAGCCTGTGCTGAAACAAGCTCCTGGCAGCACCTGTGGACCCATGGAGAGCTGGAGCAGTCTGTTCCTGAAGGACTGCACCCCATAGAAAGGACTCATGCTGGAGAAGTTTGTGAAGAACTGCAGCAGCCCATGGGAAGGATTCATGTTGGAAGGTTTCTGAAGGACTGAATCCCGAGGGAGGAACCCTATGCTGGACTAGAGGAACAGAGTGAGGAGGAAGAAGCGACAGAGACATGTGATGAACTGACCACAACGCCCATTCCCTGTCTCCTTGCGTTGCTTGGAGGGGAGAAAGTAGAAAAATTGTGAGTGAAGTTGATCCTGGGAAGAAGGGAGGGGTGGGAGGGGAAGGTGTTTTAAGATTTGGTTTTATTTCTCATTACCCTACTCTGAATTGATTGGTAATAAATTAAATTAATTTTCCCCAAGTTGAGTCTGTTTTGCCCGTGATGGTAATTGGTGAGTGATCTCTCCCTGTTCTTATCTCGACTCACAAGCCTTTTGTTATGCTTTCTCTCCTCTGTCTAGCTGAGGAGGGGGAGTGATAGAGCAGGTTTGGATAGAGCCAAGGTTAACCCACCACAATGGAATAGACCAGTTAGAAGAAATAAAGGAAATCCTTGTCTTCACAGAAGGGACTTAGATCAGGTGATTATTTTGGCTAGCCTGTTCCCCAGCACTTGAGGGAATAGAAGTTCAATTACCATTAGAAAGACATTATTGCCCTTCCTTTAGTAAGTAGTATTGTGACATATTTTGCAGATAACCTTCATACGAATGAAAGAGAGAGAGTTTTGCCAAGGGCAGGCTGAATTAGGACTCATAGACCCTGGACATTTCTCCTCTCAGTCTGCTTGCTGCTGTTCTTATTTCCAGGTCCATCCAGTAGTGAGTGGCACGCGTATCCCAAAGACACAGGAACAACATGCATGTGGCTGATCGCACACGCCACCACAGACAGCATGGCCTTTTCCAGCAGCCATATAAACACCAGCAGTGCTCACATACACCTGAACATAGACAACCCTGTCTTCCTCCTTCTTACCAGGTTTGAAGCTAACCAGTGAAACACCCACCTACCCTCACTCTCTTGATTCACAAAACCCCCTCAAATACTAGAATGGGCTTTAAGTCTGACATCCATGCCCGGATCCTGGGACCATCACCCGGTCATCAGCTCAGACCTCAGGTCCTGGCCAGATGCGAGTGATGTCCTACGAATTAGCTAGTCCAGCTTGACGTTCGCTTGCGAATCACTCCTCAACATACGTCACACAGAGAACAGATGTCAAGATCACACAGAAAACAATAAGGAACTGGATTTAAAAATAAGGTATATGATCAGAAGCAGGGTTTGGACAAAGGAGTGTCGATCACTTTTTCCTCCTCTCCATCTTTTTGTGCTTATAAGTATCTCCAAACAGTGACTGCTATAAATAACTAGTCAGACATAACATAATGCAAAGAAATAATTCATTCATTTATTTAATTAAGAATAATTAAATAGAGTTTCTCATTTTTATATGAGAATATTTTTGTGGACAGCTAACTATTGTGCATGCAGCTTCCCTTTTCACCTTTGTTTTAATAAGTTACTTAGAATAAATGTCATACTTCAGGATGGCCAAGAGATAAAAATTGTGTTTTGTAAATTCAGATTTCCAGACTTGATCTCTTCCCTCACTGAAATGTGAACTCTAGATCTTTTAATTGCTGTTGTATCTTATTACCAAAAAAAAAAAAAAAAAGAGAAAAAGCTAACATCACCCAGGAACAACTCATCTAGAAAGCAGAACCATAAACAGAAGTCCCAGATCACAAAAAGGGCAAACGGAATGGAAGAGATTAATTTATATCTTTGCTTACACTGATGGCCTAAATATGAAATAATTCCATGTGAATGAATTCTATGAGGGGAACCCTTATCGCTCTCTACAACTACCTGAAAGGAGGTTGTAGAGAGGTGGGGGTCGGTCTCTTCTCCTAGGTAACAGGAGATAGGACAAGAAGAAACAGCCTCAAGTTGTGCCAGGGGAGGTTTAGATGGGTTATTAGCAAATTTTATTTATACTGAAAGGGTTATTAAGCATTGGACCAAGCTGCCCGGGGAAGTGGTTGAGTCACCAGCCCTAGAGATATTTAAAAGACGGGTAGACATAGTGCTTAGAAATATGGCTTAGTGGTGTTTTTTGTCAGCGTTAGGTTGATGGTTGGACTAGATGATCTGAAAGGTGCCTTCCAACCTAGGTGATTCTGTGATTCCATGATTCTTTGAACAGCTAATCCTATTAGTTTACTAGCTGTGTATCTGTATGCTATCAACATTGGGATAAGTTTCCTGCCAGATTCCGTGTTTTCCTTTGTGCTTATTACAGTCAATATATTTTTAATTATTTTCAGTATCTTTTCTGAGACACTTAATCACTGTATCTTATTCCAAATGTGCCTTTCCTAAAATATTTGTGGCTTTCCTGTTTTAATCCTCTTTTGGGGAGGTGCATTAGTGGAGCACATAAAGGTGAAGAAATGTTCTGTGAAGGTAAAAGGGAATTAATCACAACACCATAACAAGTCAAAAGCTTGAATAGGCTTGAAGGAGGCAAGTGAGATGTGCAGCATCTGTGGGTCTTCATACACCTATGTGGTGTATAAACTGCCTGACAACCTATCAGGCACTATGTACTGAATACAAAAACTAGAATACAAAGCAGATGGGACTCATTTAAAACTCATGCTTCTAGCTTTCCAGTCTCTTCTGATTATAGTCTCCTTGGCAAGGTCAAAATTTATTCCACATTAGTTATTAAAAAAAAAAAAAACAGGAGAACTTTGGAGTTAAGTTCATGAGTATACAACCCTCAGTTATAGGTGATGAAATTGTGAAATTAACTTTCATTATTGAGTTCCAGTATTGAATCTTATGAACCTTCAAAGCCACATGGTGCAGAACAGAAGGTAAATTTACATCAATTAATTGTTTTATGAAAACCTGATAAAGAAACACTCTCCTTGAACCACTTAGATTAATGAACCTAAATATAACACGTGCATATATTGGTGTATGTAGTGCTATGTTAGAGGATATTAATGGCTGTCATCAATCACAAACCTGGTTAAAATTGATATGTGAACTACCTTCACTGAGTCTAAATGAAAGAGCATAACGTTTCTTTTATGTAGGAACATAAAACAATAGAAGTCAGGGATAAAAAATAAATTAAGGACAACATCATTGCAACATCTAGTAGCTGAGCATCTTGTCTAAACTAGTTGCTCAGCTTTTTCTATAAATAGGGATATAAAATAGATAGCTCATCCGAGCTATCTCAGACAAGATAGATAAGAAGAGCTTCATTTTGGAAGTACTTGTTTGTCTCTGCTGTCTACAAAGATGGGATTCCCAGCCACAGGTGAGATTCATCTCCCTAATTTAGATAGATGTCTAGAAGGTAACTGTCTAAGTTTAAGATACTTTTATGAATAGCTAGGTCAGTTAAGTCACTGTGAACAAGATTTCAGCAGAGATAACAATGGTATAATGAATTATCCTTTTAATGAAAATAATCTGACAATGACATACTACTGCTACTTTTGTGCCTGTTACTAGGATAACTCAGGAACTGATGGTCTTTGTCTATTACATAAGTCAATATATGATTTTTTTTTTTTTTTTTTTTTTTTGAAACTGACTTTCCTTCCCAATACTCCTGCTTTCTCCTCATGTCTTCTCACGAAAAAAACTGAGGAAGGCTCTATCAGAAGGATATACAGTGAAGGAGGGACTACCTAGTCACCTTGCAGTAGGTTCTTCCTCCTCCCTTTTCATTCAGTCCTGCAGTACAAGGCTCATGGCTTAAGTTTAGATGGTATCAGAAAATATTTGGCCAGATCCTAGTTTTTTGGTTACCTGCTCTAACAATACAGAGAGGTCTCTACTTTAAAAAAATAGTTGTCTATACATTGTACATATATGTGTGTGTGTGTAAACACATCTGTCGCTGTTATGCAAATACACATATATACATATGCATACTTTTGCGTTAAAACAATCTTTTATTTCCTTTACAGCAAAGCACAAGCAGTGTGGTAACTTAAGTGATCAGGACAATAAAGCAGGACACTAAATTCCTGACTTCAGAGACTTTTGTCATACTCCTGACACCAAGATTAAGTTGTTTACACTGTTTCCACCCTCATAGTGCTGTTTAATCTGTTTATTCATAACATAACTCTTTGGCTACCAAGAATTGAATCTTACTCTTATTCTAATTTAAGTTTAGAAGTTCAAGTGCCATACATCTGTGTCTGAGTTAGTCATTCTGACAGGGAGAAATAAGCAGCTCAGAAGTAGGTGTTCACTTAGCTACATCTGGTCATATGACCTTGATTTCCACTGGTAATTCTTGAGCTTCAATTATTTATCAAAATAGACAAACCAAACATGAGTTAACTGCCATGCTAGTAAACTGCCCTTCACAGATGGGAGTAAAGAGAGTGCTGTAATGCACATTACTCCTTAGATGTCAGAAAACAAACCACACACCAGAGCTGAGAGGCAACAGTGGAATGTCAGCAAAAAGTGCCCAGTGGTTTGTCAATAAAGAGGCATATACTTTGTTATGTTGAAGATCATTTGCTGGGATTTCAGAGAGGTTTTGTTAATGCTGTATGAATAATAACCTGGACATTCATAACCAAATATCAGAGACACAGCTATTCCTAAATCAGTGTCTTGAAGTAACCAAGTGGGGAATGATACCAAGATAACTTTGTTTCAGTATTCTTTCCATCTAATTAATCATTATCCAGAAACTGCAATAAAATACTGCTCTGTTAGTCACACTGTTTAGGAGTCAGCCCCATAATATGTCATTAGACATCTTTCTATTTTATTCTTCTCTCTTGCATTCAATGAAAGGAATTTTGGTTGAACAGTATAATGAACTGTGAATTATTGGCCTTGTTTTTCCATGTACCAGATAAGTTGGTATGCTTCTACAAAATCTTATACAATCACTCCTTGTAAAATATTAGTTTCTAACTTTCTTTTTCTGTACAGATTTAAGAATTAGATTCTGATTGAAGTGATGGAGCTCCTGTATGATTGTCAACATGTACTCTTTATTCTAGGTAAATTAATATTTTCTTGGAGTTTCCTGTGTGTTTGCAGATGTCTTCTATTTCAGAGGGCAATTATTCTATGTAAAAATGCATGAGATGTATCAGTAGTTGTGACCTCTCTGTCATTGGCCCTTGCTGATAAATTTCTCGAAGTAACTCTGTCATCAGGTTGGGACTGAGGGAGTCTAAACTTTGTGGAAGGAAATCTATCACACAGTGAACTGTGCTTAGAGCTTGCTTATTACAAGACATGAAAAATAAATGGTATGAGTGTGAAGCATATTTTTTCACCAAGAGAATGACTTGGGGCATAATGGACTGCATTCAGGAATCTTCAGTTATTTTAGTCAATGTTTTATGTATTTGCTTTCATTTTCTGCCAAAATATAGTCCTAATTTGTCAAGCATTTACTTTCACATTTAGTCAGAAAATAACATTTTGAAATGCAGTGTATTTCACACCTTCTAGCTTAAGCCCTAGAACTTGTATTGCATCTTTGTCCACAACAGAAAGTAAGTTTTAAGCTACCAAGAAACCCACCTGATGTGTTGGCAAAGCATCCCATCATAGTTCAGAATAATATGCATAGGGCTCAGCCTCAGAGGATTCAGTGACTGAAACAGTAACATAATGGGATTATTAATTACAAAGAGTAACAGTAATGGATAAGTACAGGAAGCACTGGAATTGATCTGTGTTTCGGCATGGTACAAAATGTATTGCAGAGGAGAATAAAAGGGACACAATAGTGTTTTAGCACCCAAAAAATCCCACAAAATAAATTAAATAGCAGCCATGGGAAAACACAGTAGAGTGATGTCCTGATTTCATCTGGGATAGACTTAATTTTCTTTCTAGTGGTTTTTGTGTTTCAGATTTGGTATGAAATGGATGTCAACAATACATATTGTTTTAGGTGTTGATAAGTGATGTCCATGCTTTCCAAGGACTCTTTTCAGCTTCCCATAGAAGCTGGCAAGGAGTACAGACCAAACAACAGAATGGACAACGGAATATTCCATACCACAGACATCATATAAATGGGGGTTGGCCGGGGTGGAAGGCAGGATCACTGCTCAGGATGGTGCCAATTCACCGGGCGGTGAGATTATTATTGTTATCATTATTTTTATTTTCCTTCTATGATATTATCCTGTTAAACTGTCTTTATCTCAGCTAATGAGGGTGGTTTTTTTTTTTCCTTTCCCCTCCTTTTCTCCCTCTTGTCCCTACCCTTCTTGCAGGAGGAAGGGGGGATGAGAGAGCTTCGAGCAATCTGATCTAGTGAAGGATGACTCTGCCCAAGGCAGGGGAGGTGGACTGGATCATCTGTAAAGGTCCCTTCCAACCCAAACCATTCTTTGTTTCTCTGATTCTACATACCCGACTGCATATATATTTCTGAAATATACTTAATTAGTTTACACATATGTGCATGCCTATGTGTGTATACACTCAGAATCCCTCAAAATATGTGAACTTAGGTCTGCAATTTAACATTCTGAGTTAAACTGCATCTGATGTCTGTAGGAGTCTTATCATTTAACACCACTCCTCAAGTGAAAGCTTACTTCTTTCAACTCTAAAGATGCTGCCAAAATGAAAACTTTCTTTTTAAATTAACATGAGTGACTACTGGGGATAAGCATATATGATTTTTTTTTTTTTTAATTGAAAAATACCATGTCTATCTGATTGAAAAATATAAAATATTAAAAAAAAATTGTCATAAAAATGCATAAATATTTGTTGGAACCAAATTTTAATCTGTATCTGATACCTGATCCAAAGTGCAGAGTACAAAAATTAATTACAGAAATTGTCAAGTATTAAACAAAAATTGCACTGTGTGATACTAATGAACATAATTTCCAAGTTAAAATATAAAATATTTAATAAATTTTCTGTAAGCTGTTCTTGTTAGCTTGGATAAATTTTTGATAATTAATTGGTTGGTCATGTTTAATATTTAGGAATGGGCAAGAGCAGCTTTGGTCCATCCCTACCAGAACTTGATAAAACTCAATAAAATCTTTCTGAGTCGTATTTACCTTTTGTGCTAATGGCTGATGGTGTGCATCAACCCTGACACCACAACATGCAGGAACAGCAGGTCCGATTCTCAATAGAACGTGTGCTGTACCTGCACAGTGGTCCTCAGTAGGGATTTCCCTGGCTGCCAACCAGAAGTGGGCAACATGGGTTCATGATGAACAAGCCCAGAGGAGCTGGGTCCCCGAGCAGTGTCAGTGTGAAATGTGCGTGTGTGTGTGTGCACGCATGTCTCGGAACACAAATCTTAGAATACAAGATTGCTATCCACTCGCTGTACCCATCCTGCTGAGCAAATACATTTTTGATTACATGTCACTGACTGGTGTAGTTTTGTTCTTGCAGCCACCCCACTGAAATTTCCTTGTGGCAAGCAATGTACAAGACTAATGGCCCTTTTTTCTGTCTGCCAACCTCTAGCAGCTAAATATTCCTGTCTTGTTGGTATTATATTAATAATGAATAACCAATACATTTCTTGCTTTGTGTAATATTGTTCTACTAGACCTCCTCTGTGTTATATGCATACATATCCACACATCCATACACACACACAGAGAAATATCTACTGCAAATTTTTCTGTTGAAATCCCCACCAGCTAAAAAACATTAGAATTGCCACAGGTAATGGGATTCAATATATTACTGGCTCTGTTAATTCCTTTATTCTTAATAACATGAAATTGAACACATATCTCTTCTGCATCCCTTTCTCTCACCTCCTTTGTGTCTTTTCTTGGTTCCTCTGGTGATGCTTTTAAAACTTTTGCTTTTATTATTGTTCTACACACCAAGTAAGATACATCATGTAATGCAGAAACTTTACAAGGGAAGAAAAGCAACCAAAAACTTAAACAGAAACAAAAAATGTGTTCTTATATTTGCATGAAACTCATGTACAAAGAAAGAAGAAATTGCAAATTTTCTCTACTAAAAGTTTTACAAAACTTCTGTAGAGAAACTTATTTACAAAACTTATTTACAAAAATAAGACAGTACTCACTTGAGTTTTGTTGTGTCATAATAGCGTAATACTGTAAGTAACAAATGACATGCTAGTGTTAATGATCCAGCAAATTTATGGGTTTCATTGGCTTGGTTTTTTAATGAAGTTATTAATCTGAGTGTACTAATCTGTGTCTTTATCTGAGTTCCAGTAGATACAATTGCATTTTCATGAAGGTTGAGCAAATATTTGTGTAAAAGTATGGACTTTTTTTTTTTTTTTTTGCTAGCCTGTATAATCATTTGATTTTGCTTAAAATTCTGCACAGAAATTTTGAACACTTTTTGGCCTTTATTGTAGCTTTGGATGTTCACTGCTACCTCCTTACTAATGAGTTATGTAGCATCAGTGTGCCTGATACACTGAAGAGGGTGGCTATCACCTTAAAATGCATGGCTACTGTAGGAACATATAAAAAGGAGTATGTCGTTGGATCAAAAATCCATGATGGATGTCAGTATCCTGTTTCTGGCATTGGACAAGAATAGATTTAAGTTAAGATTTATAGTTGAGAATACCATTAGAGGGGAAACAGCCATGTGACTGAAGTGATGCAAATAATCAGCTTACTTTTGCTTTGTAGTTTTTCTAATTCCTTGACACACAAAAAACCCCACCCAAAAACAGAAAAAAAAAGAAAGAAAAAAAAAAAAGAAGGAAGCTACATTTAGAAATTCAGGTCAGGAAAAAAATGGTCTTATTTTTTTCCTTTCTGAGTATACATTTACACACTCCTGTAACCATCCCACACATTTGGAGGCTGTATTATTTTCTAAAAGTTTTGTTTAAAAATTGCCTCTAGCTAAGCCTCAGGTCTTCATTTATTTTTTTTTTTTTTAAAGCTATTTCTTTAATGCAAAAATGCTCACTTTGAAAGACTAGGTAGTATTTTCATTTTTATTTTTCCCCTATTTCTCTCTTTTTCAGAAAGGAATAGTAAAATGTTATGTTTTCAGATAGGTAGACTCCTTTAGTTTTTCTACTCTTAACTATAATTCTTCATAGAAACTACTCGTGAATAAAGTGTTTAGGAATAGCTGGACATCTTATGGAAATATTAGCTCTATATTAAAATGAAATCTTGTTGAAACTCTCTTCTTCCTTCACATTGTACAACATATAGAATGCACATATGCAGTTTGACATCGAAATGCCGCAGCACTTGCTTGTTTAGCAAAGTTGGCAACAGAGAAAATATGCCAGTTCTTTAAAGCCAGAAGTGCTTCCCTCTCCACTTACACATGCAGTTCAAGTTGCAGACACATAATTGGGTCTCAGATACCTGAGAAATTGCCTCTCTCTCTCTTCCTCGAATCCCCATGCCTGAGTTAAGAACTACTATTAAAGGTCTCACTTTCATTCCCCAATTGCTTTTCTCTCAGAAAGCTTCACTGTGGTACCCTAGCAATTTGCTTCCTTTTATCTGCTGATTTTCAAGTGCGATAAGTCAAAGTTAGAGAGTAGAGAGGTAACCGCTTTTTCAGGTTTTTCTTATGGATGAGTTTGGGGTATTTTATGGTATTTTAAAAATGCAATTCAGTATATTATATTTAGCTCAATATTGTATAATCACCAATTATACAGTCTTATGCAATTATTATTATTTTTCACTGTGTCCCCGTAAGAAAGGACTCTCCTACTTGATATGCTTATTGCTCACAGAACTGAGAAAAACACTGAGAGAAGCCGAAGAGATTTAGGGTCATAGTCTTGTTGGGTTCTTCTCTGGATTTCATCTCAGCTGCAGCTCTGCTCTTTTCAGCAGGGTAAAAGTGACTGACAACTGAGTTACAAAACAGATATATAGACAGACAGATTAACCTCTTGCCTCATAAAGATTAAGCCTACTTGTAGTTTTGAAGGAAACCTTTCTCATCCATAGCTGCTGGCATCAGTAGCTATAGTCATCACACATGCGTACATGTGTGTGTTTGTATGTGCTCTGTGGTGAAAAGACTTCATTCTTTTTCAACATGAGCTCGTATTACATATACAAATGTGGTAGTCTTTTTTTTTTTTTCTGAAGTAAGCACACTTTTATATCACTCAACCTAAACCCGTAGATTTTAGGGAAATTGTACATTCAGCATTCTGAAAATCAGATGCTGGAGAAAAATGAAAAAGCATCTAAAAGTAACAGTGGGTTTCATCTCTAAAAACAAACATCCAAAAGTTAGGTGTAGCTTCTGTGCTGCCTCAATAGTCAATGCAGAAAAATGAGTGCTCCCATATCTGTGTTGCTGCTTTGGCTGCTCACCATGTCTCAGTAATCACAACGATGTTGTAGCTTTGCGAACACATGCACACCTCCACTTCCTAATACATGTTTCCCAGGGTGCATATGCCTGAGGTGAATTTCTTTTTGCCTTATTTTATGATTTCTGAGGTCTCTCATGTTCCCATCATTCTGCACCTTTGCTTTCCAGCACTGCTGATCCCTACTGTCCTTTACCATGAGTTGTGCTGTTCCTAATTTAAAGCTCTCCTCATAAGTTTAACCAGCTTTTTGCAAAGATTATCTTGGTTCCACTTTGTCAGGAGCATCCCCTCACCCCCTACCAGTCCTCCATCCTCAAAGTGGGTCCCATGGTTGTAAAAGCCAAATTCCTGTCAACATCACCAGCTGCACAACCAGATTGTTGACCTGCAGGTGCTAAAATTAATATAATTGTATGTCTTTGGTGTGACAGGACGCAAAATCAGCCAGGGTTTTGAGGTAGATCTGTTTAGATTTTCTCCAGTCCAAAGACAGAATGATATTTAAACCTGGTTTTAATTTTGTTTTTAGTGGCCTAAAACCTTGAATACGTAACTGAATAAAGAAAACCTACAGTTTTCTTGCAGTAGTGAAATAAACACTACCAGAGAGATCTTGTAGCACTGGAATGTCATTGCCTGTGCTATCAAATTGTTAGAGAGGTCTCTACCATGCTTTTGGCCTAGGAGAATAAGCAGGTGCCCTGCCAGGGCTCTAGCAAGATTTGGATTTAGCACAAGTCTTAAGCACCTTTCTTAATGGGCAGCATGCATTCAGACACTCTGTTTTGGAAGATAGGAGAGTATAATAGTATGGTCATGGTCTGTTCCATGCTGAAGAATAGTTTAGGGAGCATTTTGTTTGCCAGTTTAAATGTAGTAAACATGATTAGAAAAAGCAGAATAAAAGGAAAAACAAGCAAACAAACAAAATTAAACATTAGAAACTACTTTTCTTCTCCCAGCTGTGCCCTTGCAGACAGCTTCTGGCTTTCACTCCAGCTACTGAAACTCCGGTTTTTGAATTACAGCAAACTATATTCACTTTTTTTCTAGTTCCTAGGAAATTCTTTCCATCCTCTAGCAGACTTCTTCTCCAAAGGAGTTTCTCACCCCATGCACAAAATGTAAACCTCAAAATCTTTCTATGTGTCTTCCAATCCTTTTCTGTTTGGGCATGCTCAGTTAATCTCACCCACATATTTCCAACAACCTATTTTGTTTTGTTTTGTTTTGCTGTTTGTTATTTGGTTGGGTTTTTTGTTTTGGTTTGGTCTGGTTTGTTTTTTTAAATTTCTGTAAGGTTCCATGTGTCTCAGTGACTTCTTAAAGAATTATAACCCAAGAACATAGACACATATGATATCTTTCCTTAAATAGGGCATTAGGCCCAAGCTAATTAGCTGAATTCTCAGCAGGGCTAATTAGCTTGAGTGGAGCTCCATGGTGAGGGTTGTGTTGTCTTTGGTTCCAGAGAAATGGTTTTTGAGCCAAAAGGTGCTCTGCACAGTCCTGTACGCAGCAGGTAAAATCCTCCATCAGAAATCTGAATTGCAGCAACCGTCTTGAAAAAACATGTCTGGTTGGTATACTTTAACCTAGTTAAAATATGTGACTTCTGCTGCTGCTTTTTCCTCTAGACATGGTATTTCCCAGTCTAATTCCATTAGTCATTTTAGAAACCAGTTTGTGTGAAAGCTGAAGATCAAAATGTGCTGGCAGAGCATTGCAGCAGGTGTATAGTCACCATGATCTATCACGTATAACTTTACAGAGACTGGAGACACTAAAGGCTTTGTTAAAATGATTATCTGTAATCCTAGACATTAAAAAGGGGTAGTAGGCCAATTTTTTTTCTCTCTGTTGAAGAAGAATCTTGTTAGAAACTAATCCAAATTATTGATGGGTCACTTGTGGCTCATTCCCATAACTCTGGGTCTGGGTTTTCATGACAGATGGATGAGTTGACATTCTTGGTAGGAGCTGTGCTCCCTGCAAATACATTAGTATACATACGTGGTATTTTGCCTCTCTGAAGTCGTGAACGTCTGTTTGGATGGCATTATGCCTACTCATAAGTCAGCACAGAAGTCAAGCAATGGTAGGTTTATGTGGACAGTTGGCATTACCCTGTAAATGCCACTTTTTTTCAGGAATTCTTCGTTCTGTGCCAGTATTACATATTGGCACCACATGCCTCTTTACACCTAATTACATGAGTTGACACTTACATGACAGAACAGAAATGGTTGATCTGAGGAGGGCAAGAAAGGTTGAAATTTATGGTTGCTTTTACAAATACAAGTAATATGTTTTCAGACTTGTTGGAATGTCAATATACAGGAGGAATCATGACCCTTTCACTCTCTCATGTTCAAGTAATTTTCCTAAAAAATAATGATCGTCAATATCCTCTGTTTTGGCAAAGATTAATGTCTGATAAGACTAAGTCCTTCTACTAAGAAGTTTGCATTATGCATGAACTGAACTTTTAAGCGGGGAAATTGAAAGACAGAATTGTTCTGTTTCTTGTAAAGCCAGGATAAGAAATAGTTTTTCTATTGTAAAATCCACTAGAAATAAAAAGTGGAGGTAATATACTTAAATGTAGCACACAGATAACCTCTAGAGTTATGCTCATTCTTTTCTAGAGCTCTTTTCCATCTCATCCATGTACAGTCCAACAGGTAACAAGAGAGGGCTTAAAAGCAGTTCCGTACAGTTACCCCTACACTTACTGGTAAGCAGCAGTTCATCATTAACATGTCCCTTTCTCTCTCTTTTTCTTACTCTTGCTGTTTTTCTTTTCTCTTTCCAATATCAGCAAGGTAGATCTACTATTTGCATTGTCCTGGCTAAAAGACCATGATCCAATTAAACGGGCTAATTGTGCAGAAAACTAACAAAACAAATAAAAGTTAATAGCTTTGGCTATTGGCAAATGGTGTATCCAACAAGCACTCAGACTGCATCAAGGAAGGGCAGAGGAGCAAGATTCTCTACACGTGTAAGCACCAATAAGGTATTAATTAGCTCAGCAGCTCATAGAAACACAACTTTAGGTGCTTCCCTGTAGACCAATGATACCTTTGGCTTTCATTTTGGCAGGTAGCTGACTTTGGGGAACTGATTAAGCCTGACTGGGACTGTTACTCAAATTAGCAACAAGACCACTTCTTACTGAGAACATCTGCTAAAAATTTCACAGCCTTCTCACAGTCAGGTCACTTTCTTCCCTCAAATCCATAAAGACAAGTAAGTTCTTCCATATTCACTAGTGGAAGATGAGAAAATGTAACGTATTGCAACAGAAAACTTCTAGGACATAATTTGCTTGCAACAGAGACAGTGAAGACTTAAATAGCTTGTATGTGTCTACTTGAATACAGTTAAATTAGCTTGGATGCTCATACCCACGTCACTTCAGCTAATTCTGCAATGAACACATAGCCGTCCTTAATCTATTTAAAATAATAACATTAACAATAGCAATATAAATACAAATAATTATTTTCATGATCCAGTTGCTCAAACTTGAAAAACTTTGCTAAATTATTTAACCGTTCCACTCCTCCCAAAGTCAGCAAATGAAAGTAAACAGGAGTGAGGAACGTGTGTCCTACATTTTCCCTTTTACTAGTTTGTGGCATGGATTGACCACACAGAAGAACAGAAGAGCACCCTACGAAATGGGACCACAGCAAATGCATAAGCTTGGTTCGTACAGTCCCTCCCCAAAGCTTACTGTTACATCTGGGTGTTCTTTCCAAAAGGGATGTAAAGGTATAACTGTGTTTTGAAAGCAAGCATATAATATGAGTTGCAAACAGTGATGATACAACTGTCTTAGAGATCTGTGGAAACGTTAATATATCAGTTAAAAAAAAAAACCAAAACAAAAACTTCCCTGCAAAACAGCTGTTGTTGTTTAAGAAGGAATTAGTCCTCATCCACTATATACCTCACGTATCACCCATATATGTGAAGTAGTCTTCAAGACTTTGCTTTATCCTATATAACTGTAAGCATAAACTTGTGTGCCCTAGCGGGGAGTTTAATCTAAATTAGTAGCTCAGACTTTCTTCATAACTGATGAAGAGAATGAAGTACTTCCAGGCAGTGATTCAGATAGAAAGAATCACCTTCTACCTTGCTTTCTCTTCAGTGCCTGTATAGGAGTCCTGCGCTTTTTGTTTTGGCACTGTACTGGAGTTAGACGGGATAAATGTGGGTATGTTTCTGGGTTCATTCTCAGTTCAGTTCAGTATAAGTAAATTAAGTTTGCCTAAATGACTTGCACTGCTTCCTTAAAACAATCTGGTTTATTTGGCCTGAAATGGGCCAGCAGTAGTCATGCATCCAGTTATCACATCTCAAGTGAGGAGTGATAACTAACAGCTATGGAGCTGTCATCTGCTGAATAGCTCCAGCTGTTCTGTAAGCCAGCATCTGGCTACATCCCAAATTAACAAAAAAAAACCACAAAAAATAAAGCTCAACAAACAAAAAAACCCAAGAAACATTATAAGTTCTTACATTAAGCAGTTATTTTAGGGCATTATTTTTATTAGATGTAATAATGTAAAATGTTAAAAGGCAATATTTTTCTAATATGTTTAATAATATTTACTACACAAGTTCAAAAGTCTAAGAAAGCAGAATTAAAAATGTATGATTTTGGTACAGCCTTATGTACATCTGTGAGTAAGAACAGGCTACAACAGTTCATGCTTACAAAACATTTTATTTGCAATAAGAATTTATTTTAAAATAACCGTTTATAAATTACTTCAGTAACAATTTTGCCTAAAGGTTCTGTAAAAGTAATAAAAAGGGGGGAAAGACCCCCCTTGAAACCCCATGTTAAATATTTGTGCAGATAAGTATGCATGAGGTTTCTGAGGATTTTCCATTTTTGTGAGAAACATAATTGGTAGAAATGTGACTTTCTAAATTGAGGATTTAGAGAAATCTGAAGATAAGGGGGGAAAAATGCTGTTTGGTGGGAGAAATATGGATATTATGTGTCTAAAACTGCTCAGGAGGCCAGATCAGAGAACTGTATAGGTTGGGGAAGGATGGCATAACAAGGCACACTGATGAAATATAAGCTGCATATCGCATTGGTTCCTATTGGTTTCTGTGGCTCCTCTGTGGTTCCTATGAACTTCTAGGGAGCTCACTGGTGTTTGCGTATAAGGCAATAAGAATGAGAAAGTGTAATAATCCCCAATAACACTACTTAGAATCCCAGTTTCTAAGTAGTGTTATCCTTCTTAGACACAAAAGTGGTTTCAGTGGATTTACTTATGTCCTGCTCTGCCCTCAGAACATAAGGCTGGCAGTTTTTTACAAATGTCACTTGGAACGATGTTCCTCTTGTGACCTCCCACTTGGTATTACAAGTGCCCCAGAAATCTTCTAAAGTGAAGCAAGTGAGCTACTGTAAGGCCTAGAGGGGAGTGAGAGGAATGACATTTTAAGGGGCAAACAATTTTTTACAACAAATTCTGAGGGTGACAAAAGCTTCTGGACTAGAATTAAGCAGGGTGCTTTGACAAGTCCAGCTGCATATTTCTAGGACTTACAATTGATCAATGGTAGGTTAAGAGAGAAGAGGAAAAAGTATTCAAAGCTATTGAAATACCACCACCTAAATATTCATTGGAACATTTGCTGTTTCTTGGTATGATAATATATGGAAGTAATTCATATCTAACCTTTCCCCAAAAAAGGCCATGCTCTTTAAAATCTAAAGCTGAATAAGCGCTAAAAAAGTTGTACTGCTTCACTATTCTCCCCTGAGAGTTATGCCAAATCTGTATGGGAAGAGACTCTTTTTTACCTAGATAATTATCTCCAGTTCTGGTGACACTCTGCATAAATGTACAGCAAAACTTCACAGTGTTTTGAAGATACCTGACACTGAGATAAAACCAATACACAGGCATGCTTTCCTCATTTGAAGAGGAAAAGAACATTAGAGCATATTCCAGAGTTTTTCAGCATCACTATCAACAAATACTGATTTCCAACTAGCAGTTTTGCCTTTGGAGTTCATGATGTCAGCCCTGTTTGAGAATTACCAGGGCTTACAAGACTGACGAGATTGCAAAATTCAGTCATAAATTCATTAACATATGAGTAAGCTTTAGAAACACATGCGTAGGTTTTAGAAACACACAAATAGGCCTTAGAAATAGCTGTGCTCTGCAATTCATTCAAATGCAGGCAGCCTGCTTCCAGACAGGTCTCAGATGGCCTCTCCTCACGCTCCACGGTTAGTCTGTAGGATGCTGCCTACAGCTCTTTGACGTCATGGCTGAGCATGCCGTCCCCTCCGGCAAGGTAGTAGGTATTATCCCCAGAGTAGGGTGATGGCTGGAACAATGGACATTCATTTATGGACTTTATGATCTTTTTCAGTATCAAACTTCTCTAGATTTTTTTTTTTTTTTTTAATACTACAAGTAGCCCAAGCCCTTGTAATGTTCTCGTCTCCTGTTTCACACAACACATTTGAATGCTGTCACTCTCCCAAATAAGAACTGTAACAACCTTGTTTTGCTTACCAGCCTGCCAAGCTAATGAAGAATGGAATATTCAGCAAAATAGAAAATCCATATCAATATTACCCCAGATAATAGCACTGTATAAGGAGCTATTATGTCTCAGTATGGCCTCAATATGCTGTGAAATCCACACCTAATATATATGTACAATAAGAAATATGTGTGAGATTTATCTTATCGAAATTTAACCATCAGAAACTTAAACACCAAGCTCAATAATTTGATCTCCCTCTTTAGCGAATATAGAGAGAAGTACTACTGTTGAAAACTGTGTCACCAAAGGTACTTTCTACAAAGTGTGCATTTAGATGTTCAAAAGTACCTGTAGACACCTGTAATTAGGAGAGATAAAAATCTTTTCTTTCAGGGAGTCATATATCCTGTTTAAACAGGAAAGAAACTGGCAGTTTAAAGCACTCATATTACTTGCTTGAAAACAAAAATAGCCTAGAGTGATTATCTTAGACTAGCTGACATACCTGACACAG
This sequence comes from Fratercula arctica, assembly GCA_947846985.1. Classification (NCBI taxonomy): domain Eukaryota; kingdom Metazoa; phylum Chordata; class Aves; order Charadriiformes; family Alcidae; genus Fratercula; species Fratercula arctica. The sequence continues at coordinate 36,647,775 of CANTUZ010000001.1, read as the reverse complement.
TATGGCCTCAAGATCCCTTCTTCAATGATTCCAGAATCATAGAATCATAAAATGGTTTGGGTTTGGGGACCTTTGAAAGTCATGTAGTCCAACCCCCCTCAATGAGTAGGGACACCTTCAACCAGATCAGGTTGCTCAAAGCCCCTTCCAATATGAACTTCAATGTTTCCAGGGATGAGGCATCTATTACCTCTCTGGGCAACCTGTGCCAGTGTTCCACCACTTTCATCATAAAAAATGTCTTCATTATACCCAGTCTGAATCTATACTCTTTTAGTTTAAAACTGTTACCCCTTGTTGTATCGCAACAGGCTCTACTAAAAAGTCTGTCCCCATCTTTCTTATAAGCCACCTTTAAGTACTGAAAGGCCATGAGAAGGTCTCCTTGGAGCCTTCTTTTCCCCAGTCTAAACAACCCCAGCTCTCTCAGCCTGTCCTCATAGTAGAGGTGTTCCATTCTTCTGATCATTTTCATGGCCCTCCTCTGAACCCATTCCAACAGGTCCATGTCTTTCCTGTGCTGAGGGCTCCAGAGCTGGACACAGTACTCCAGGTGGGGTCTCACCAGAGCAGAACAGAGGGGCAGAATTACTTCCCTCAACCTGCTGTCCACACTTCTTTTGATGTAGCCCATGATACAGTTGGCTTTCTTGGCTGTGAGCATGCATTGCCAGCTCATGTCCAGCTTTTCATCCACCAGTGCCCCCAAGTCCTTCCCCTCAGGGTTGCTCTCAATCCCATCATCTCCCAGCCTGTATTGTTATTGAGGCTTGCCCCAACCCAGGTGCAGGACCTTGCACTTGACCTTCTTTAGCCTCATGACGTTCACATGGGCCCACTTCTTGAGCTTGGCCAGGTCCCTCTGAATGGCATCCCATCCCTCAAGCATGTCAGCTGCACCACTCAGCTTGGTATGATCTACAAATTTGCTGAGGGTGCACTTGATCTCACTGTCTATGTTATTGATTAAGATATTAAACAGTACTGGTCCCAGTACAGACCCCTGAAGGACACCACTTGTCACCACTCTCCATCCGGACATTGAACTGTTGACCACTACTCTCTGGATGCAATCATCTGGCCAATTCCTTACCCACCAAATAGTTCATCCATCAAATCCATACCTCTCCAATTTAGAGAGAAGGAAGTTGTAGGGAACTGTGTCAAAGGCCTTACAGAAGTCCAGATAGATGAGATCTGTAGCTCTTTGCAGGCACAGTGACACTGACAGGTTGGTAGTTCCCAGGGCTCTCCTTTGTACCCTTTTTAAAAATGGGTGCAATGTTTCCCTTTTTCCAGTCACTGGGGACTTCACCTGACTGCCGTGACTTTTTAAATATGATGGAGAGTGGCTTGGCAACTGCATCAGCCAATTCCCTCAGAACTCTGGGATGCATCTCATCAGGTCCCATAGACTTCTTTATGTGCAGGTTCCTCGTGGGGTCACGAACCTGATCTTCTCTTACAGTGGGAGAGACTTTTGCCCCCTAGTCCCTGCCTTGAGATCCATCCACATGAGAGGTGTGGGAAGAGAGGTTGCCAGTGAAGACTGAGTCAAAAAAATTGTTGAGTACCTCAGCCTTCTCCTTGTCCATTGTTACCAGTTGCTAGCCTTGCTCATTGCGGGTGGTACACTTTTTTTGACCTTTCTTTTCTGGATGACATACCATAAGAAACCCTTATTATTATTCTTTGTGTCCCTTGTCAACTTCAGCTCCAGCTGCATCTTGGCCTGCCTGACCCCATCCCTACACAACTGGGCAGTATCCCTATACTCTTCCCAGGATACCTGTCCCTGCTTCTACTACCTGTGCATTTCTTTCTTGCTCTTTATTTTGACCAGCAGGTCTCAACTCAGCCATGCTGATTTCTTGCCTTCCTTTCCTGATTTCTTATGCATGGGGGCATGGGGACTGAGAGCTCTTATGCTCTATGGAAATTGTCATTAAAGATCCATCAGCTCTGTTCTGCTCCTTTGTCCCCGAGGGCAGTTTTCCAGGGGGTCCTATTGACTAACTCCTTGAACAGCTGGAATTTTGCCTCCTCAAAATTCAGGGTCCTGACTTTACTCTTCACCTGACCCATATCCCTCAGGACTGTGAACTCCACCAGTGCATGATTATGGCAGCCCAGGCTGCCTCCAATCTTGACATCTCTGATTATCTCGCTTGCATTGCTGACCAACAGGTCCAGTATTGCATCCCCCCTGGTAGGGCTGTCTATTATCTGACTTAAGAAGTTATCCTCAAAGTACTCCAGGAATCTTCTGGATTGCCTACAGCTCACCATGCTACAGAAGGTTTAGATGTTCCTCTGTCTGGACAAAGTCATTTGTGAAATCTCATAGTTTTGCCTGCAATGTAAACTTCCATACAGATCTTTTGTGGAACTTGCAAATCAATTTGCCTTTTGCATTGTCTCATAATGTTGGCTTTCTGATGCTTGAAAAACCCATCTTCATCAGCTCTGTATCTGAAAAAGATGAAGTACCTTTTTACAAAACAACAATTGTTTTCTTCGCTTTAAAATTCCTTTTCACTCCTACCAGATGTTCTTTCCAGGTTTCATGGAAACAAATGGAGTCATCTAAGTTATGAAGTTATCTTCACATCTCAAAATTTGTAATAGATCATTTACTACCTACTGAAACATCCCCGGGGCACTCATGAGTCACAAACACATTCCTTGGGTCTGAAACCCCTGTGGGTGTTGCAAAAGGAGTTGTTTCTTCATCTGCAAGTGTTAGTTTAATCTGGTGACATCCAAATGCCAGAACCAAACTACTGAAATATTTTGCTCCTGACACTTTAATGAGTTGATCAGCTAAGTGTGGAAATGGGTAGCTGCCTTCAATTGACTGAAGTTTCCTGTAGTCAGCATAATCATTTACTTACCATTAGATTTATCTATTTTTTTAATTACGATTAAGATGTTCAAATGGTATGTAGATGGCTTAGCTGGGCCAGCTTTCAGAATGTGATTAACTACCTTTTTACCATTATCTTATGTATTAAGAAGATGTTTCATAGAAACACTCTAGGAGCACAGTCCAGCCTTGCATTCAACATTTTTCTCAATCTTAATTTTGGGAACACAATAGTAATCAAGGACTAAATCAACTGTTCTAATCTTATCTTTTTTTTCTACCCATAGGTCCTCTTCTCTAATACTGTCTTCAAGTGCCTCACATATGAGGATCTTAAAGGCATCAATAATGTTGGACTCTATTCTATGACCATATTTCTAATTACTTATACACTCTGTGCAGTCATAATGGTTGCTTTTACCCAGAAATCCAGTTTTAGTCTAGGTTGAAACATTAAGTCCCATATTGGTCTTTCTGGCTTCAAACAATTTGGCAAGTTCATTGTGACTGTGCCTTTCTTATGCATTATGCTTAGATGAAAGAAGACTAATTCCTCTCGTTGACATAGTAGCTATAGGAAATATCTTTATCACTGCAAGAATCTAAATTTCCTTGTACCCATTCACTAGAACTATATGAATATTGCTCAAGATTAAGTCTATTTCTTTATCATAATGTGGATTTTTAAAATACCTTTCAATGAAATTCAGCCTCAACACAACATTAAAAGTATCATTTGTCTAAGAAATAGCCATTAATATGCAAACCCCCCTGATTTTGCGTGAGATGGATTTTTTCTGTTGTCTATACTACCTGACTGATGATTAGTAGTAACCTATATAATTTCTCCAGTGCACACTTTCTTCCTTTTATCACTGCTTTTTTTCCATAGATCAAACTTGGTCCATATTATGAGTTCAGCTTCACCAGGCTTTTCAAGTGTCAGTGTCCCTAAGCATGTAAATGAATACTGGGCAGTTCTTTTAGTTCTCAATTGTATTAGCAACTTCTAATTCCTTTCTGGCTTCTGGCTTCGATATGATTGGGTAATTGGCTCTTCAGTGGCCTCTGCCTCCACTTCATTTGCAAATGCCATCTGACTTTGTAACCATTTAGAAAGATGTCCTTTCATCAGATTTAGACTATCTAAATAAGGTAGTTTAGGTACCAGAAACAGTTTAACCACATCACTATAGGACACCACATGCTAATTTCTTTTTATTTCCTTCTCACTGAGAAGCTTGTTTATAGCTAGTCCATGTATGTCTGTATTCTGTGTCATCACGGACATACAATTTGCCCTATTCCTTTAAAAATCTGTTAGGGGAGAAGACAAACAGACTAAGGGCTATGGGATTCGTGCTACCATGAAGTAGAGAACGAGAACGAAAATATAACTTTGAGGATAATATTGTTTACCCTATTCCAGTAAATTTCTTAGAATGGTAAGTTCCTTGTTAGAAGAAAACAATTCTTAGTGTCCCTCTGCCACTTTTATATCATGTGTGGCTCACCGGGAGGGGACAGAATGAAATGCAAGTGCTTCCTTTATTTACTTTGTCTTAGGGAAAAACAGAGACCTGATTAAAGAGGAGCAGGAGAACAGAAGTCTCTCTGGGCTCAGTTCCGCAACATAACGTCTCAGTTGCTGCTGGAATCACAAGCTCTTTGGGTCCCTTACACTATTAGTTATAAATCTTCTTCTTTAGACCCAGGAGCCTGGTTTAAAGTCCTAGGAGCTCAGAAATGCTACCTTAATGCTTTTCTCTCCACAGTGCTGAGAGGAATATGACCTTTCTTACCCTGTTTATTGCAAGTCATATTTTGAAGCCTTCATTTACCTCTGGAAATCATGTAATTGAGACAGTTTCTGTGAATAAGTTAAATATTCATTATTTAGCTCTACATTAAGAGCTGATGAGAGACAATATTTAAAATATATCAGATGGTCAACAGCCATAAAATACTCCACTGAAAGAATATCCTAGCCCGTTCTAGACGTTCTGAGGTTCAGTCTAGTGGTTGCAATTCAGACTGATTAAAGCACACGGAAAAGGTGCTAAAGTGCAAGTTATCTCTATTTCATATAGAAAAATCCTGCTTTTTAAAATGAAAATAATAGTGGGAAGAAGAATGCTAATTTTACTTTGTTGTAATCACATTATGAACACAGCGGGAAGGATGCTTGTGCAACAGGATGGCTGTATATTCATCCTGTTATAGAATACAGCTGGAAGTATCAATAGATGGCATAGATCCTTGCCCAGGAACTGGAATCTCATCTGTAGCTGCATAAAAACTCAGCTTTTTGCAGCAGAATTTTCTAACTGCCTAACAAGGCAAAAAATAAAATAAAATAAAATAAAAAAAAAAAAAAGAAGCAGTTCATCAGTTCGTATACTGAGATTCATACGTGCTTGATATATTGGCTTATAGGCAGTGCCAATTTAATTAAATGTTAGAAAATATTTAACCTCAAACAGATTTTTAATAGAATAATAGAATAAAAATCTCTGTGTTTAAGAAAAGATCTCCACAGATATCCTTGATTCTTTTTGGAAAATATACTGTTTCGTTTAATCATCTAAAGGATCTGATACATTTATAGTATTCTAAATTTTAAGTTTCAATAGAAGAACATATATAACTTATTTTAGTGCTATCTTTTTAACTTGGAAAGCACCAGGATAAAAATGGTTGTAAAGCTACTAAGACATATAAGGTTTATTTCTCATTTTGTGCTTCAAAAATTCAGGATCTAGTTTGTTTGCATGACAGATTACAGGAAACATTCTGTTTCCTCAAGTCTGTCCAGACTTCACGAGAGGAAAGTGGTAAGAAAACCCTAATAGTCAATACTAAAGGACCAAAAGATCCTAACATGATAATCTCTGCTATTAACAACCACTTTCATACAGATTGTATTTTTAGGATAAGAAAATGGTAGCGTTGATCTTATGATAGTGATCAGGTAACAAACTCTAGTCTGATGTTCATAAGAACACGTAACTAGCAAGATTTTTTTTTCCTTTATATCCCTTGCACTTGAAAATTTTTTAGTTCTTTGCATATAATGAGATTTTGCATGTTTCAGAAGAGTTTAGTTTTAGTTTAAGGAACTGAGATAGAGGAGCTGGCTCATCAGTGACTGTAACCACTGGCATCTGCACTAATAGAGTCAGAATGCAAGATATCACTGAAACAGAGTTCTTGTTCACTCATGCTAGTCATCAGATTTATAATAACAATAATAATAAAATCTGATTGAGAGTAGTTCAATAACTAGCTATGGATTCAAGGTCAGCATCAGAATGTGAATCCTGTGCTCACGCGACCTCCTATGTAAAGGTGTTACAAAATAGTGGCTGTATACACAACATATTATGATGAAAAACCACATAACCATGAAGTGGAATGATTGTTTTTTGACTCTAAGGCTTCTATTGCAAACAAAGAGAACTTGCTGCAATGTTAAGGTGTAAACTAACATTTGTGATTCAGCGTCATGAGTATGATACTGAAATCCCACTGAATTGGTTTTCTTTCTGCTGGATAGAATCTATCAACAACAAATGACTGGAAACTAAATTTTCCAGTATCTTTCTCTTTTATGTGGTATTTTCAATGTGTACAGACATGCATGAGCCAGAATGATTTAGCCATTCAGATTGGCAGCAGTTTACACATTATTTGCAAGGAAGCAGATGATTGTAAAAAGGTGCAAAGTATCAGAGGATCTTGCCCAGGTGTATTATTTCTATCTCTTTTTCACTGTATACACTCTTGCATGTCTGGCATTTAAGTGGTTAGGAAGTTCCATTTCAATAAGGCATTTGAAAATCCCAAGATGTATTCTGTGAAATTCTCATGAATTAGAGCTCTGTGGGTAGTTTGTTGCCTAGCAAGAAACTGTTTTGCTTATATAACGGCAATCTATGTCACCAATAAGCTGTTATTATAATTACTTCCAAAATATTAATTAATTTTTATCTTCATCCCACTTTTATTTTGCTATAACAATATTGTTATAGTAATATACCACAAAAGTAGAACCGTTACTTATTTTCAAGAAAGACTTATGTGTATGCAGTAGAGAAACTAGCTTTTTTTTTAGGAGAAAAATTCATAATCAAATTAAATTCCCCCTCATTCATCATTTACAACTACTAAGCAGCTTAACTTTAAACAATAGAAGGAAAAGATGAAATCCATTCTGAATGTGTGAGATACTGTTGTTGCACTTGAATAGAAGACAACATAGACAGATGGTGACAAAGAGATGGAGAACAGTAACAGAGACAGTGAGATTTAAAAGAATATTTAGAAATTTCCATAGTGATAAAACACAAAGAAATTTTATTTTTTTACATTTTTGTCTCAATTTCAATATTAGTGATATATGGATTTTTTTTTTGTTTTGTTTTGTTTTGTTTTGTTTCTGGCACGATAATTTTTCTGATGATTAAACTCCATTTCTGGGTAGTTCTATGATGGAAATAAAAACATCTGAATGGGGGAGGAAGTGATCAAAGAAATATGTCAGCTTTGAATTTCCACCTGAATTAAATTGGAATAGCAGTCATAGGCATTCTCATTCAGAGAATGAGAGATTCTCAGAGAATGAGAATCTCATATCAAAAAAGACTGAGGAATATGTAGGAAAAACTAAATTAAAAGGAGATAAATTTATTTAATTTTAGCTTTGTTACATAGCACATGAAATCCAATGGCCTGGTGTCTCTGTCTGAAAAATTCAGAATATAAACCACTAACCAAGACTGTCCATTCTAGGTACATTTCTGGAGAACAAAATACAAATCCAGTGACAGTACCAATGTCAGCTGAGGATAAAACAGAGTAACTTCTATAAGCGGGGCATTCGATACTGGTTATTTTTGTGTGAAGAAATATCATTTACAGAAAGAAAAGGTTATCTGTTCTCCAACAGGACAAGGTCATACCTTATCATGATGGATCTATGAACAATTACTTTAGACTCAAGAAGCCTTTTTTTTTCAGGACTGCAGAAGTCAGACTCAAGTTTTGCCAAAAACTTGGTAGGTATATACACAATTTAGTAAAGGTAAATTTATAAAATTTACATATAAATTTATTTATATGTATATAAATTTACAAAAAATTGTAAAATTGATAATTTTACAACCTCACAAAGGTGTTATTCGTGACCTAAGCTCCTACAAAGACAGACTTCTCTAAGTACTAGATGCTTTCAAACAGATTTTAATTTTTATCTGTTGCATTTATCTGATGTTCTATCTTTTGTATCCTATAGCAAGTGAATAATTGCTCATTAATAACAGGCTAGAAGAACAAAATGTAACTGAGAAGTCTTCTTGTTACACAGTGTCTAAAAATTATATTTACCATAGAAATTGTTCTGCTTGCAGCTAAAAAGAGACATTATGTCTAAGTGCCTGGAAGCTCTAATCATGAAAGGAGACCAGGTGAGTGCTGTATAAGCAGGAAAAAAGATGATCCCTGACAATAAAGCTTCGGATATACATTTAAGAAGGGGAAGCAGAAACAACCAATGGAAGACAGGGAGTATAGGGAGTCTTAAAAAAAAAAAAAAAAAAAAAAAAGAAAGAAAAAAAAAGAGTGAGACAATATATGGTCTTGTGAAAGAGTCTGGAAGAGTTCTTGATACAGCAGGAAAATGTCTTGTTTACAGTTAGCCACAAAAGTATATCCCTCCTATCAAAAGATGTGAACCAACACAGCAGATGGTCTGTATTAAGGAAAGCTTTGTCTAAGTAGACCTAAACCTCCCTTGAATATACTAGTTAAAGGCATAAGTAGAGGATATGATTCAGAAGACTGATATATAAACAACACATATGTAGGCTAAATAAGTTATATTTATCATCAACTATTGTTAAAGCTTTAGCTATTTTAGGGTAGCATAAGTTAAAGCTAGAAGAAAACTTCATATGAATGAAATTTCATAGTAACACCATTGCAATTTACTGATGTTAAGTTTTAATGGTAACAACATAAACCTTGTGAATCACCAACCAAAAACAAGCCTAAAATCAAGAGAGGTCAAGGCTAAATAAATTCAAACTATTCTGATATTAATAAGCCTGAGGTCAAGAGAATGTTCAAATAACAAAGCATAAAGTAGGAGACTCAGTATAACAAGACTCTAAACTCTCATTATTTTCATTGTGAGATTCTCATAATCTTCCTTGTGAAACGAAACCCTAGGAAAGTATCTGTATTTGCATCCTTTATTCACCCATCTTGTCTTTCTTTTTTCATGTCTTCACAACCATACCAGTAAGTAATGCCTATAACGGTAATTTTTTTTTTTCTTTTTGTCTTTTTTCAGCCTATACTTTGTTTCTGTTTGGAGCAAACAATAATATTGATATGTATTAAAAAGAGTGTTCTTGGACTGTCGTGATTCAGATTCCTTGATTCAATTTCAGAATTTAATGTATGTTTGAGCTACTTTCCCACACTGGAGCCTGAATTGGAAGCTAAACTAAGGCATATAAATTTCAAGAAATTTTTCACTTAATATAGATTCAAAGTAGAAAATGGACAATTAACTTGAAGGAGGATAACGTAGTGTTTGAAGAGTTATGGACAGTTCATGTTTGAAACAGCATTCAGCATAAAATTAAGCACAATGATGAAAACTTTGCTATCAACTGAAGAATGCTGTAATTTTCAAGAGATTGGAGGTTGTAACTGAGGTAATTTTTAAGCCACATATGGTTTATTTATCTGATTTTGGGGCAGAAATATTTTTCAGTTCTGTTCTGGGAATCCTGTTACACCAGTGCTGTTGAATGGTAGGTATTGCAGTTTTCAACAAGATGCTAATTGGGTCCTTTTTTTGGCTCATATGAATCTTTACCATATGTGAACGAAATAGGGAAAGTGGGTAGGCTTTACATACGGAAAAGATTGACATTTCATATACCTCCCATATACTTATGCAGTGAATTTGGCCAGATTAAAATTCAAAACAGAAGCAACCGTCGGTTTTGCACTTAACAACAAAAAATCTGTTTCTGCTTAGATATTTCCAATTAAAAATATAATCCTCAAGACTCACACATCTATGACATACAAAAATAATTGCAACCAAGATGAGATTCAGGCAGGTAAGTTCTCAAAAGAAGGGTAGCCTATCTAAACTTAAAACACAAAAATAAGCACGTCTGTTCTCCTTCACCGGTATATATAACAGCAATAATCTTAATTTATAAGGCATTTGTTAACAAAGATAATTCCTTGTTGAATTCCAGGCATATGTCCTAGCCATATTTGCTGTTGACAGAAGGGAAAGAGGGAGAGGAAGAAAGTGGGTATAATTAGCATTGTCTAGACTTTGCATAGTCGTCTCCATTGAGAAGGTTTGTCTCTGCCCCAACTAGCTTAGAAGCTTGATTTTTAATGATACAACTATGTTCAGTTCCTCTACGTATTCCTCATTACATGATGTACAAAAGCAAAATTACAGAATAATGTACATAATAGTAAAACACACTAAACATTTTTTCCTAGCCCCATTCCAGGGGATTGTAGAGGTTGATCAGCAATAGTGATTTCAAAGTTGGATAACCATATTTCTACTTCATATTGTAATAACTGTAGAAAGGTTAAGTTTTATATAGATGAAGACTTTTTGTAGAAGTTCACATTTTTACTTTGGATGTAAATTTCTCTCTTATCTCCCAGGTGGGATTTACTTCACCTAACACTTGCCATCTATTGTATAGACATCCACACTGGAGGTAGTTACTGAGGCCCTTTTTGTCATCACCATAGAGAGACAGATGCCTGTAGATGCAATTAATTCCATCCTGAGACAGAAAATAAGTGCCTGTTTCTCTTTGTTAAAGGTCTTTAGGTAGCTAGCACAGATGCAGAATATGTAAAAATGGTATGAATTCTCCATATACTTTTTCATCCGAACATGCCCAGGCTAGAATGGAAGATTGGACTTAATGTATTTCTTACAGTATGTGCAGGGGAGCTGAGATCCTGAGTATATTGCTGGCAGGGGTGAAAAAAAACAGCTGTACTGAAAACTATTTTTTTTTTTTCCATGGCAGAAGAAAAAAGTGAAATCATGTTTGCTTCATCTGTTGCATGTTAAGGAAATCAATTTAGAAGTTCAGATTATATTCTAAACATTGCAATAAATATCCATTCTGTGTCCTAAAATTACAGTGTTTCTTTGGTGCTAGTGATCCTAAGAATTTTGATGTTTGGTTGAGAGTCAGGGACCTGAGTCCATGAAGACATATATTCATCTTTGTATATGCCAGCTCTTAACAGCCTTATTTGCTTAACATTATTTGTAATATCTGACAATAAACAGCATAATAATAAATACTTCCAAGAAAAGGAACAAAGGAGGAGGAAAAATAAAATGTTTATAAAATGTTTTAAGTCAGATGAAATAACATTCTTGCAGGACTGAATGCATTTCCATCATGGTATTTATTTATTTGAAGGTTAATGCATATAAAGATAAAAGCTTTAGGCAGCCCAGTATGTTTAAACAAAACAAAACAAAGCAAACAGTATAGCTTACAGTAAGTTTAATATATGAGGTAAAACTGTTCTGAAATCCTGGAATCAAATTCTCCTTGCTTAGGGCAATGCAGATCTCTTTTCCATGGGCTCATATGGGCACTAGCTGGAATCTATCTTAGAGAGAGAAGCATACCTTAGAATGTCATCTTTAAAGGTATTTTATGAAATACCATCAGTTTTCTGCTTTAAAAGTTACTGATGAAGTATTCTTTTCTATTATGATGAAACATGATGCTTGTTTGTATTTTGACTTTTCAAATTTTATTACATAGATCCAGAATTATGTTTACTGTATATTTACATATAAATTAGTCATATTCTGAAAAAAAAACCCAAACAAACCAAACAAAGGCTGAGATAATATTAAACTACTCACTGTAATTTATTTTTAATTTTTATTTTTTCTCTCTGCTAAGAGAACAAGTCGATATTGCAGAAGTAGGACTGATTTAGTACCTATATCTTTTACTAGTTCTGCTGAATACAGTTGTCTACAAAATTAGTTTTTCCAAACTTGAGCTCCGGAAGTGCAAATACCTCTGAAAAAAATAAACAAAATCTAAAAACTGGGTATAATGCTTGGTACTTCTGGTCCCAAAATCTCATTTCTTCTAATAGACCAACATTTCCTCTGGGCTACTTTTCCTTGCTGTGCTTTCTCTTTCTGTGATGAATGTGATGAACCTGCTGCCTATTTACTTATGCCACTGCCTCTTTCTAAGAGTGCTCTGATGCTGTTTTAGTGACTGGCTCTGAGTAGGCTTGAAAATAATTAATTGCAAACATCAGAGCAGATGAACTAAGATATCTAATTAAGTCTCAGAAATATCAAAGAATAAGTGTCTGGCTGTCCTAAGAGGTTGATTCAGAGGTTAATAATCAGCTAAACAGTGCCAGGGACTGTTCTTCAACACTAAAGCCAACTGACATAGTCTGGTTGGACATGCCAAACTTCTTAAGTCTTTTTGCTTCCAAAACAGGAGATGGCACAGAGAGGTGGAGTAGTGACATCCCTTCCTGTGCAAACCTGCCAGACAGCCTGTGAATAATTTCGGAGAGGATGAACTGGCCTAAGCCAAAACAATTCTAGGCACAGATCTAGCACATAAATGGTACAGATTATCAGCTGTCACTATAACCCAAGTGTTTGTGACTAATATTTACTAATACAGATATACTCAGAGGAGCCCACACAGTTTCATCAATGGAGATGACTTAGTGCCACCAGAGGAATCCAAAATTTAAAAAAAAAAAAAAAAAAAAAGGAAGAAAAATCTCATTACATTTGCTATTAACTACCTGAGAAGCTCTGATGATTCAGTGCTTTCCAACACTGAACTAAAGAGCTTCTTATGGTTAGCTGATAGGCAAAATTCGATGAGATGTTGTGTCTATACAGGCTGCTCAGTTTTGTTTTTACAGGACGCAAAACTCTTATGCTGGTGCAAAGCACCATAAACAGTGGACTGCAAAGTAGTCCTTTTGTCCACCCTGCTCCAGTGGGACACAGTGTAAGGTAGAATGAAAGATTTATGAGCTCAGAGACAAAAAAACAATCCAGAGAAACGCAAATTCAGTAGTGAGAGAGGAACATCCCTGAGGAGAGGTAATTGTATGGTTTGATCTTCATTTCCAGTGCTGTCTTTGATACACAGAAAAACCAATCCAAGCTGCTGAGAAATACTAGACATGGTGGATATTTTTTTTTGGACTGAACAGCTTTCTGTCAAAAAACAATTTAGATGGAATTTTAACATCTACAAAACTGTGCCAGTTTCAGCAAAACTTTCTGACAGAACTTTAGTGAGAAAAGAGTCTAAATATTTTGCTTTGAGAAACTGAAACATTTTGAAAGTGATATTTTTATTTTCTTTTTACACTGAAAGGAAAAGAGTAAGAGAAGAAATATATGCAAGTACTTGTAAAAGAAAACAGAACAGGTTTGAGAAAACATGCTTTTTTTTTTTTTTTGCATTTGAGGAAAAATGAGGAGAAATTAAAAAAGAAGGGAATAAATTATAAAAGAAAAATGTGGTAGCAATGTAAACTAAAATACATGAACATTAATGCTCATGGACTATTCTAGGCCTTAATTTTAAGGAGATGTCAATAGGGTTTTCCCATCTGTCTGAAAACATGTATGTAAAAAGTCCTTGTAGGTGTTCTTTGTATGTTTTCTGGATTGAATTTTCAGAACAGCCAAATGTCAAAATGCTTGGGTGTCATTAGTACCCATCTGAATGAACGTATCCTAATGCTGAACTACAAATACCTGTGAAAGATGCATTCAACCCCTTAACCAAACTAGCAGTAGTTTGGTATAGACTCCAAAGGAGGTAAAGGCCTGAGCAGTAGCTGGGCCAAGAACTTCTCTAGTTCCAGTCCGTCCTCTGAAAATCCACAAAGGAGCAGAGTGACACAGTGAGCATCGATGCATATGAGCTTGGAAAACCAATCATGTGATTAACACGTGAAAGCAGGTGGCTTTTCCAAGACTCATTTATCAAAGAACAAAGACAACTGGGGGTATGAGAAGTCTCATTCATAGCTTTTCCATCGCATGTAATTTGACTACGAGCCAACCACCTTATTCCATAAATAGGACAGCCTAGATCAGCCTTCTTTGAGCTCTCCTGGCTAAGCAGCCTGGCTGCATGGTGGTGATCTCTCCTTGAGCTGGGATGCCTCTCAAGGTTGATTCTTGAGGCAGAGGGACCTTTTACCCATGGCAGATCTTTGGTAAGCAACCAATATCGCGCATAAGCTTTTAGCATGGTATAACTTTGATTTTGTCTTGATAACTCAGATTTGTGACTTGGTAATTTTGATTTGTGCCTTGATAACTTTGATTTTGTCTTGGTTCAGTTTTGAATCACTGTTCAAATGATTGTGCCGCGTAGTGATAGAGTGAACCTTGCCATTGAACTTCGTTAAGTCACACTTTTACAGCATCTTATTAAAACTGCTTTTGCTAATACCTTTAATGGTGACTAAGTGATCTAAATCACCCATTTGCGACAAATTGGTGTAGTCAGCAGGATCCTAAATCAGGATTCGTGACAATACCTACCAGAAAAATTAATTTTGATCAGATCTACTAGGCAAAAACTTAACATACAGGCTCCTAAACCTCTGTGAATTGTTAAGTTCATATTTAATAAATTTGAAAAGTTGTCCTATGGCATTTTTATAAGACTCACAATTTGTAACTGCACATTATAGGTTTCTAAGGCTGCCTTACTAACTTTCAGGCAAACAGTACATGCTGGTTTCTCTTCTCTATAGGTGTGCTTTACAGCAGATCATTCAAATTAAACACTACAGCAAAGAGAAGCCATTCTCTGGAGAGCCAGCTAATGACTAGCTTTACAAATCTTACTTCTCCTGGGGAATATAATTACAAAGTAGCACACTTCCACACTTACCTCTTGTGGAGAACACCCAAAATTTTGAAACCATTACTTTTATCCCATGGACATCTGTTGAAATCCTTACACTTCTTCCTGGATGATTAGGCCTTGAGTCTTTACTCAAGTACATAGGTTTATTTACACGTGTGACTGGTACTTGATATCCAACCAATAAAATATATTAATAATCCCATAGCTTTTTGTGTGTTTAGAGTTAAGTTCTTCTTCAAGTTCTTTCACGGATCTGGACTTCATTAACTTTCTTTTTAACTGTATACTTTAAAATTTATCTACGATTAAAATATCTGACTGTGTTCTCTTGAAAACATATTATGTCACTGAAATCTAGAAACAAGATTTCAGTTAAGTAAATGTTGAAGTTCACATCCTGGGAGTAAAGAAAGGACATAACTGAAGAATTAGTAGCCTTTTTTTGTCTTTCATTTGTACAGTCTAATGAAAAGTAAATACGCTAGAAAGAGACGATAAATATCAGCATAGGGAAACTAAAAGACTGCTGGGTGAATGTGCAGAAGTCTTTCTGTAAGTTAATGATATTTTGAAATCCGACATAGATATCTGAACAGGTACTTTAACTCTGCCACTGAAACTCCTTCCTTGCAGCTGTGGTCTTCATGCTAGATTTTTCTGTTTCTGGTTGACACCATTCTTCTCCCACTGTTGGAGGAGGGTATTAATTTGTAAGGCAGTATTTTAAATTTTTCTTTGCCTAGTGAACCCCTAGGATTAAGTCACTTATAAAACCCTTTTTTGAAGACAGTGTATGTCCTGGAAGCATCTACTATTATATTATGGGGAAAATAGGATTTAAGCAAGATATAGTGGCTAAGCCTGTAAACTGATCCTTTGATGCATAACAAATACACACAGTAAAAACAGGTGGTGTTCTTATAAATGCAGAATGATAATGAGCTCATTACAAGGATCTTCAGTTTTGATGTCAGCACTCTAAAGATACTGATCAATAATAAAGGCTTATTTTGTAGGAGTTCAAATATGATCTGAATAATAGTGCAGATGTTTCTGAAACATCTTAGGTTTTCTAGCAGTCAGTTCTTAATTGTCTCCCCAATCTTTACTCTTTTAAAAGCTAAGCATCTGTCCTAGAGACTATTTAGTGAAATGTTACTTCCTTTGACTTTGATTTTAGGATGGGGCAAACACCTTCGTAGCATATTTAGCTGTTTCCTTTGATCATAGACAAAATCTAGATATCTGTTTTGCTGAAAGTCAGGTGAAATGAAATCCACTGTCTTTCTAGATCATTTATGAAAGAAAAAGTTACGTGGATTTACTCACTAACTGTTTGCATGATGAATTTTCAGAAAGTAGTAGTTTTAAATCTCATTCATGTGCAGGTAATGAGGTCAGGTGGCGGGAAGCTGAAGCTAGACATATTCAAACTAGAATGATGAATCTGACTGTTGAAAAACTCAGTTAAAATAGAGATAAATTTGTTCCACTTCCATTCAGTATTTCTGTATCAAGCTCAGATGCCTGAAGTCTTCCTTAGTGGTAGGTAACCTAAATGAGAAATATGGACTTGATGGAAAGATTCCATGTAAAAATCTATTGCCTGTTTTATGCAGGAGATCTGATGACATTATTTGAAAAGGTTTTTTCTGGCCTTAAGAGTCTATGAACTCATTTGAAAAGCAAGTTTTTGTTTTAGACAACAAGGACTGCAGTCAAATTGTCACAGTGACTTACATTCTATACCCAAAATTTTTTGACATTTCACAGTGCTTGCATTCCTCATTTCCTCTACTAAAATTTTCTGTGAGCTTATAATCTACAAAATGTCTGTGTTCTACTCTATAAGTGGACATATTTTACCATTTGAACTCAGTCCACTTAAATTCATTTTCTTTTACTTTACAAAACAATGGTAGTCTATGAGATTGAAGAGTGATTTCAATCCTTTAATATAGTCCTTTAATATGAAATATAAAAAAAATACTATGTATCAGTATAATGACCCAGGTAGTGAGGAAATATTAGTTATACTTGGTCTAAGTTCTTTGATTTTTATTATTTAATTAGGCAGTTTGGATATTTCTTCTAGAAACCATTAACAAGCCGGGGATCCTTCCACAATCCCTTTCAATCTAGAGGTATAGATGTAGCCTTTGAAATTCTGGCCAGCTTCACAAATCTGATGGTGATCGGCTCTCCAAGTAAATCAAGTGCACAGACACAAATTGAAAAGTGATCATTGTTGGCTGCTATTGAAACATCTTTCAATAAAATGATGGATGAAATATGAAATGGTACTGATGACATCAGCGGAGACATGAAATTTAAAATCTAGGTCTTGGAACATACTTCAAATCTCTTCTTAGAGATATCTGTCATGAAATCTGTAAAAAAAAAAAAAAAAAAATCTAGAAATCTAGAGAACAGTTAGGCTGTTGATTCCACTGCCTGTAATCATGAAGAGTATTTCCTCAATGTTTCCCTCGGCATCTTCCAATCTCTACGTGCCTTGAGTTGGATAGCAGAGGAGAGGAGAGGAGAGGAGAGGATAAGATAAGAGCTAAGAAGTTTAGCCTTTAACACGGAAATATTTCTCTTCTTAGCAACTCTTCTGAAAAGATTCAAAGTTACTGAATTTCAAATTGCAGTTTAATTCATTACTCTCAATGAGACCATCTAAATGAAAATCTAAATCAACACCATGATGATCTTTCTGATAGAAATATTCTGGTTCTGTGACATCAGTCGTAACTGTTAAATGACTCTCTGAATTCCGTTTCTCTTTCTCACAGAAATGTCAACTTCAAAGATTGAAATAAAACTGAACTTAATTGGAATATTAGTGAGTCTGATTTCTTCTTGAATATAACTTATGAAACTTGGGAACGCCTTCAAAGTTGGAGCTTGTCATTCGGTTTGGAAGGAATACAAATAAAACTAAAAGAGCCTTCCCACACATAAAATTTGTTTCAGCTCAACTAGAAAAAGGAACACCCACTGTATATTTATGCAAAATACAAAATGTGATATTGTTACCCCAGTGATATCAGCAACCAAAAAAATCCCATAAAAGTCAAAGAAGCTAAAATTTCAGGTAAAAATAATGTAAGCTTTCCAGGTAACTCTAAAAATTTCCAGATTGCTGTATTGGTTTTGATATATCATTCTTATTCTTTTTACTTTGAGGTGGACCATCCTTCATAAGATTCATCAGTGGCTTTGAAAATATGAATGCAGGGTTATTTTCCAGCTATATTCATTGGAACATATCAGAGGTTGATATCCAACATCAATAGTTTACTCGTGTCTATTCATATCTAATAAAAAATCACTGTCATTTTATCTAAAGTTTCCCCTGTAATATCAGATAGCTATCTGAACAATTTTGTTAAAAAATCTTTCACACATGCAGAAACAAGATTTTTGTAAAAAAGTGCTTTGCCCTTTCAACTGTATCATAAAAGACTGAAAACATTGCACATAATACTAACATCATCTTGGAACATTAATCATAAAAAAGAAATCTAAAATATGTAATCCCCTCTTCAGACAGCAAAAACTTATTTATTATGAATGTATGTCCTTCCAGACTATTTACATCAACTTGTATTCAATATACTTAGCCTATTTATGAAAAATTGACAATAATGAGAAGGTTATCATTTACAGATCTAAATCCATTCTATATCCTAAATATCCTTTGTATAATTATCTGTATTGCTTTAGAGTATTTTTAAGGGACTGTCATTATTGTTTAAAACAGAAAACCAAAAGTAAAAGCTTTTAAGTTCCACATAGCATCCGTAAAATGTCTTTTTACAGATGTGGAAAATATACCAGGTACATTGTTTGGAGCTCATCTGACCAAATTCAGTGGCATCTGAACTAGTCACTCCAAAATCCTTTTATAACCAATGGAAGAAAAAAAGAAAAAAAAAAAAAAAGAAAAAAAAGAAAAAAGAGGCACTTTAAGAAATTCTACAGAACATCTGGGCCTTAAAATTGCCCCCTTCCTCTGACAGTATGAAAACAGGATTGCTAGTTCAGATGCAGACAGATTAGTATTTCAGATAGGGTATGTAACTTAAGTTTAGGTGAGATTAATTCTATTTTCTGTAATAAAAAGGCTGAAATGGTGGCACAGATTCTCATTGCATGCACCACTTACAAGAGAAACCAGCTGTACTGGTGTGCTTGATCAGTAAAAAAATTAGGTATCTATGAAAGACCTGAAGTAATTGAAAACCTCTAGTTTGGGGTAGTAGGATGCTATCTTGCTTTCTGCTTGGCCTATATACTTTTCCATTAAATTCTAGTGAACCCTGAACGCTGAAAGGGGAAATAAGAGGCCAGACACAGCCTCTGAATTCCTGGAGAAGTCTTGGATCTTTATAGGATCAGCATAAGATTCTGCTCTTTCTTAACTTCTGGGTTTGAGTCTTCATTCCCTGTAACACATGACACAAATTCATTCTTGTGACACAGAATAGAAGGTGTCCACTGATCTTCCTATCTCCTAATGTGGGAATCTGGGATACAATCCAATCTGCTTCCACCTCCAGTTGCAGCACCTACTGATCCTGCTGCTGTCCAAAGCTTTTTTAGGGATGAAACAAGCAAACAAAAGGATCTGACTCGTCAGTTTTACTGGTTCCTTTAGTAGAATTGACAAAATGTTTCATGCTAAACAAGTTCTGATACGTTTTTCAAAGTTTGTTTGTAACAGATCATTTTATTAATAAAGTTTCCTATGTTCACAAAATTCATTTGTAAATAACGTTTCAATTAGTTTCAGGTAGGAGTCAAAGACATCAAAGGTATCTGTTTAAATAATCAGGAAAACAATATTTTCCTGCTTATGTTCTGAACAACTGGGTAGACTAGAAATATTTTTCTTTGTAGATCAAAATAAAATCTATGACGTAGGCTTTGTGGCCTTACTTTATGAATAAGTGCAAGGGAGGATTTTTTTTTATTCTATGAAGATATATTAGCCCTTAAAAGAACTTTAGTTTTGTATTTTATGTTTTATTGAGAATCACTTGAAGTTAATTGAAAACATTGAATCAAATAGTAAGAACTCCAGTCATATTTTTTATGCCTGGGGCTTACAATTATTTAAGTGCCTAAGTAAAGCTATAGGTTATGAGCTGTAGGCCCTTAGATTTGAATATTCTGGCCTTACATTTTTATAATTAGTGCTACATAATTTCTTAAAAACACATCATATGTAATTATTTTAAAGTTCTGATCTCAGAAAGATGTGGATTCCACCTTTTGGGTGAAGTCACCATTTGGGGTTTACAGCATTTACTCTGAATTTTCAGAAGCCGCTCACATATAGAATTAATTTGTAGTTACCATTAACATAAAAAAGCACATTTTAGATTTCTTATCACAGGACTAAGATGACAAGACTTACTGTGACCTTATAGTTGTCAGCAAACAGCAAAACAATGTTTCCTTCTGATCCTGTTCGTGCACGCAGTCACAGAAGGCTGTGCAATTGCTATTGAAACATGTCTGTGGCTCCCTGACGTGTGCTAGGAGCACTGTACATCAAATAGCTGTATATATTCACTCTTCTGATGAGAGTACAGTGTACAGCAACCCCTAGAATTTGTCAAAGCAGACGTTCACACCAGTACAAACTTCATTGGTCAAAGAAATTTGCGTAAGTTTCAGTACACGCCATGGCTGACTTCATGACCCGATTTACTTGCTTTCCAAGTTGCACTACAGAATCTCAGCAGGCTTTCTGTGAGAATCCTGTATGGACTGAAGGTACTTAGGACACAGGACATCCCGGAATCACAGCTTTTGAAGAAAGCATACTTTCTCTGCTATATAGCCATAGCTGTTGACAGGAACATGCCACTGTATCTATACTATGATGTGAAGAAATCCCTTTTGCCAGAAAAAGTGCAGTGCTCATTTCGATACTTAGAGTTTACCTGGGATCAAGTAAAGAGCTGAGAAATTTATGGAAGAGAAATTCTGTAAGAATAATTAAATGCACAAGCTAAATACATCAGCAATTATTATAGTCCATGAGGTTGGACAGGTAGCCTGAGAAACTATTAGTCCTGAGGATCCAATGTTGACATTGTATGCACTAACGTTTGATATAGACCAGGTCTGATCAAGTCTTGTGGACTGAAGGCCTGTTAGTGACAGAGTCCAATACTCTCTGACCCGGTTCTTTTAGATATTCTGAGCATAGAGGATGTAATGTTTAATTTCAAATGTACTTATTTAAAGTGTGGTTTATGATTTAGCAGGGCGATACAAAATGTATTTCCTAACACAACACAAATGTAAGTTACACTTAGCAAAATATATACAGCAATTGCAATACCCAGTTCAATCACAACACCAACATGATTCCCATTATCAGTCTCTATAATGTGCTCATCATCACAACACTTGAGTGTCCCAGTCTCCAAGAAGGAATATGTTGGTTGAGGCAACCTTGAGCCCATTGCTCTCTTTGAAATTCTTTTGTTAGTTGCTCAGTTTTTATAGTCTGTGTTGGGCTGATCCACACATTCACTACCCTCATGCTAGCTCAGGGAGATGTTTACACTCTTTCAGTGAACTGAGAAGCACAGTACCAGTTGATCCACTCAACTATTGATAGCTGTTTATCTAAGACAAAGGCCGCCCCCCTGTCTTCTTCATGTTGAGTTAAAGTCAACTTCTTTGCAACAGCAGTAGTCAGTCACCCCCTGAACTTGACGAACACATCACAGGCCCATTCCCCCCATGATTAAGGGATTGGAACACCTCTCTTATGAAGAAAGGCTGAGGCACTTTGGTCTTTTCAGTCTGGAAAAAAGGTAACTGAGGGGGGATCTTATCAACGCCTATAAATACTTTAAGGGTGGGTGTCAGGAGGATGGGGCCAGGCTCTTTTCAGTGGTCCCCGGCAACAAGACAAGAGGTAATGGGTACAAACTTGAACATAGGAAGTTCCACCTAAACATGAGAAGGAACTTTTTTACTTTGAGGGTGGCAGAGCACTGGAAGAGGCTGCCCAGAGAGGTGGTGGAGTCTCCATCTCTGGAGACATTCAAAACCCACCTGGACTTGTTCCTGTGCAACCTGCTCTAGGTGACCCTGCTGTGGCAGGGGGGTTGGAGTAGATGATCTCCAGAGGTCCCTTCCAACCCTACCATTCTGTGATTCTGTGATTCCCTCTGAGCCTTCTTCCATTGTTGCAGTTTATTGGTCAGTCACAGTTACCAACCCAAGTGCATTGGGTGCCATCCTAGAGTGGCTTTCGTTGGATGTCACTTGAACGATAACCAATTTAAAAGCTCCAAGACTATCCTGTGAGACAAATCAACGTGCAGTAAACACAGGTGATTGAAATATTCACTGAAAAAGCACACAAACTAAATCTGTCATATACAAGCATCCACAGAAATAATGTCGAATTTCTGAAGGCCCTTAACTGTTAATGGAGAGTGGCAGGTTGTGAGAGTATTCGGAGGAAGTACCATGATTGATAATAAGTATTGATCTTATTCTTCCTTATATATCTACTTATGACCATGGTTGAAAATGGGATGCATGACTTGATGCAGCTGTTTTTACAATTTTAAGTGATTTTTGCAATTAGTAACCAGAAGGAAAAGATCAGACAGATGAACTTCTGAAATAGATAACCAGAGATGCCATTCAGTCCTTCTGACCCTGCCTATATATTTGACAACTGAGACATTCCCCCTCAGATTATTAAAAACACTTGATACTTTTTATTGACTGCAGTATTAAGTATTTACTGTTCGAGGACTGTCTGAAATGAATAGCTGTCATGTAGATGTAAGCTACATATCTGACTGGATCTGATCCCAGACACCTGCAGTGGGGCAGGTGGGCAGCTTAGAGAACAGCATTTGTTCTCTGCCTTGAACTTGACATTAAATAATGAAACCTGCAATACAGAGGAGGGATAGAGCTAACACTGTGCCAATCTAGTGAATGTGAGAAAAAAAAAAAAAAAAAAGGCATATTCCTTTAAGTGCATGAGTATTTTTGGTTTTATTTTTTTGAAAGTTACACTGTAACATAATAACAGATGTGAGGTAACTTGCAAATAGCAATAATTATCAAGAGTAGGGAAAAACTATTGATGCAGACAATGTTCTTAGTTAAACAGAAGTGTGGACACATGATCTCTCATTACAAAAAAGCAAGAGAGCATAATAGACTAAACTTTCCAGTCCTGAGGCTAGTCTGGAACTTACCGCTCAAAAAAAAAAAGAAAAAAGTTATGCTAAGAAAAAAAAAAAAAAAAGAATCCCAACTCATTATCAGATCAAAGATTGAACATTTTCTTGATATTGAACCTGGGATGGATTCTGAAAGGTAGTGGAAGTGTTCAGGTCAGCCAAACTCTTACTACTTCTTTGAAAGGAAATATTCTCATTTTGGGAGGCATTCTTGGAAATAATTCTGAAAAAGAAGGTAAGATTGGGGAAAAAATCGCATCTCTCACAGAGGGATAAGCCTGAGTGAGAGGGTTCTGCCCTGGAACATGGATGACACGGAAAAGGACCTTGATTAAAAAGGACGCTTTGACTTATTACATGGACAATGATTTTATGCTAAGGATTTGATTGTTGTTTGATATCATTAAAGAGCTGATGTTCCTCTGTTTGTTTTATGGTTTATATTTAATATGCCACTTAATGGACCTGCTGATTATACCTGTATGGAATGCATGAGGTTATTTTATGTATCCCGAAGTGCATCATGGTCACTTACTAACACTTAGCAGCATTATCTGCCTCACTATTACTGACCTTTAACTTCACGTTGTGAAGAACTGAGAAATTGCCAAGACTTCCCCTACCCCTGCCGCCCACCACAAAATGGAGAGCTATCTGTTTTAATAGTTGCACTTTCAAGTGCAAATTTAGCTTGGGTGTCCTCTGTTACCCCCATTGCTGAGGTTTAGGACTGCAAACAGTGTGTGCTTGCAGATATAGTTCAAGAGGACATTCATAACTAACTCTCCTGAGGTGTGTTTCTTTTTTTTTTAAAATTCCCCACACCCCCCCTCCATGGAAAGAAAGGGCTTGTTATTTTATTTTTTATTTTTTTTTTTTTTTTAATTAAATAATTCTTATCTGAGCCTTCTGAATCTTCAAGACCAGCCTGGTGATGCTTTTTTTTTGACTTAGATTGCAACGTGAAACATTTTAGAGTCAGACCATCCAGATGCAAATCTTTAACCTTATTCTGGAGGAATGTCTTTGCAAAACAGTGAGAACATTTGGATTTTACCAAATGCCTTACCCTAGCTTAATTTTATCTCTCTCTCTCTTTAAGCAGCAGTTTCAAGTATCAATGTTACAAATAGCTGCAGGTTATACAGAAAACTATATAAGAAAACAGAGATAGGATAGCATAAAAGATTATATAGTATATTGCACCAATGAAAGCATACTGAGGGGAGGAAAAGCCTGTCCTTTTGCTTGACACGCCTCTCATAAAGTATATTTTTATTGTAAAAGCTAGTTGAAATTTCACTATTTTTTTGCTCACCCTACAGTATCTTCTTTTGTTACAGCCTGTCTTTTTAGATGGGTATGGATTTCATTCAATTGACTACCCATAGTCATCTATTGCCATTTGAGATACTTAGACTTGACATCTTGTAATGGTTTTAGCTGGGGCAGAGTTAATTTTCTTCAAAGTATTTTCTATGGTGCTATGCTGTGGATTTGTGATGAAAGCAGTCTTGGTAACACAGGGATGTTTTAGCTATTGCTGAACAGTGCTTACACAATATCCAGGTCTTGTTTCTCACACTGCCCTGCCAGAGAGTAGGCTGGGGGTGCACAAGAAGTTGGGAGTGGACAAAGCTGGGACAGCTGACCCCAACTGACAAAAGGGGTATCTTAGACCATACAATGTTATGCTCAGCAATAAAAGTGCGGGAGGAAGGAGAAAGGGAGGGTATTCAGAGTTATGGTGTTTGTCTTCCCAAGTAACCATTATGTGTGATGGAGCCCTGCTTTCATGGCTGAACACCTGCCTGCTGATGAGTAGTGAATGAATTCCTCGTTTTGCTTTGCTTGCATACACAGCTTTTCCTCTATCTATTAAACTGTTTTTATCTCAACCCATGAGTGTTCTCACTTTCACCCTTCCAATTCTCTCCTCCATCCCACTGTGGGAGGTGAGTGAGCAGCTGCTGCAGGCTGATCTGCTAGTCTGGAGTTAAACCACAGCACATCTGCATATGGCTTACAGACATGACTGAGGACACATGACCTTTTATAGTAGTATCTGGATGCTGGGCATCTCAAGTGGAACTCCCACGTGTGGGAAACTGAACACCCTATGTGCCTGTCCAGTGTTCAGTGAAAGAAAAATTTCTGGCTTACCTAAAACACATAGTCTGACCATCCTATCTTTTTAGATGTTTCACAGAAGGCTTCATGTGAAAACAAACAAACCAACCTGTAGCAAATTAAAAAAAAAGAAAAAAAAAAAGAAAAAAAAAAGTCATTCCATAAGATCATCTGCCTGGACATTTGAAGTGTATATGCTTTAAGGAGCAAATATATCACTGCATCCTGTTGGGTCAGGAGACGGATTGTTGAACAAAAAAAAGGTTTCTGATATTAAGACTTTAGCAACATATATATCATCAAAAGACTCTTCAAACCTTGTTTTCAAAATGAGTTTAGCTACAATCAAGTCCTGTTTTTTGTGGGGAAGGCGGAGGGGGGCTGGTCATGCTTGTATGCATCCAATTTGCAAATGTACACTCCTAATTGGTTTTACACAGCTCCTGGGTTAGGCAAAGGTCTCAGATAGTAGGGTACTCATTAAACTGTTATTTGACATTGCTTCCTCTGAAGAAAATAAGGAGGGGGCAAGACAAAATTGTAACCTTTGTTACTAAATAGCAATGAAAATACTGTGAAACAGCTTTTAAAATAATTGGTACAATATGTTGATGGTTAGAAGAGAAAGGAAGTAAAAAACAACTAAACAAAAATGTTAAATGCTAAGAAAAAAAATTCTTTTTACTTATGGGTGCTCTTGGACACCAAGAATCCTATTAACTAGTTATTTGCATTTGCATAGTACTTTTTCATCTGTGTATTTCTATTTTGGAAATAGATGTCCAATGACAACCTCACACAGTAAATTTAGGAGATCCAAACTCTACTAAATATCAGCAAGACTCAGGATTTGTATTTGCCTCTTATTAAATAATAATCCTTTGTGGAAGAATGCTGTTGGACTGTAAAACCTTTATTGGCATCCCCTTTTCACTTATGCCTGCGCGTTTAGAGTTAAAGCATCTCTGCTGACACTAGTTTGGTACTTTCCATAATTTGAACACCAACTGGTCATGAAGCAGAGAGTCATCCAAATATATTTATTCGTCTTCTCTTGACCTGCACACCCTGAAGAAACCCCACTGCATTGTGAGCCAGAACACGAGAGAATCACAGGTCACATGATAACACTCCTCCTCCTGTTCATTCTTCCTATATGGGCAGTATTCTAAGGCAGATTTATGCTATTTGAACCACCAAATTTAATTGGAATACCATAATTCTATAGCCAGAAAAGAAAAAACACAGCTAGAACATTCTGATAGCTTTTGTTCCTGGTTGCTTTAAAGCAACAAATGTAAAGCTGTGTAACTGACCTGTCTGAACTTAAAAAAAAAAAAAAAAAAAAAAAAAGTAGGCAGCCAGAATGTTTCAGAATCCCAAAATAGTCTAGAATGCCTTCGTCTTTCCTTTGGTTCACATTTTTTTTGCCTTTTGTGGGGGTCTTCCTCTGAAGTAACATCAGAGGTAGTTATGTACACCAAAGGATGAAATATTCAGTAAAGAACCCTCTTAGTTATACATTCCTTTAATCCTGAGGCTGCAGAATTTCATTTATGTTCCATATGCTTAATACTAAACTAATCAAAGATATGACTCACCTGTCATAAACTTTCCTTTGGTGTTCTCCTCCTGGGGTTCAAAATCTAGAATAGCACCTATTGACAAAATTTCTTTATCAGAAGTGCAGCTGTTCATGAATTTTTGCATGGAAAAGCATATAAATATAAAATTAGCTACCATTTTAGGTCTATTACTGGAGTGCCAAGACTTCAGCAAGTGCAATAGATATCTAGGGTAGATTTTACTTAGAGCAATGTACAATACTTCTCTGGAATGGCCACTGCCTGTATGAATATACCTAATGGCAGCAAGAGTTGAGAACCGATTAAATTACATGACTGAATTCACTGTACCAGTAAATTAATATTTAATCTTAGTCTTATGTGTGCAATCAAGGGAATTGGACAGCCACCCTTGTAAGTCTGCTTTTTGTTTGTTTGTTTGTAAAGGCAGCAATTGCCACTCTTTTGTCATAAAGCCAACTGGCATGTATCTCAGATGCTGAACATTTATTTGTTATTTCTTCCATCATCTATGCTAGGAAGTAATAGAAAATTATGTTTTTATTTTCATAGTTTTCCTCTGGCTCTGAAATGTCTTCATGTGCATTCCAGAGAGTTACTATGTGGTTTCAAGACATTATCGTCTAAGACACTGTGCCAGGGCATTAGAAAAACTGACTCAAGAATTACCTCTATTATTCACAAGAAGAAATAGTTTTCTCTTTGTCTCTTTGACAGGAATTCCTGGAAGCCAAAGCTACCTGGGTTTTTAAAGCTTTGTCTCAGTTTATGAGATATCTAGATAACTGTAGGCACGATTAATGATTCTCAAATAAGGTAATCTGTACCTTCAAAATGTTGCCTGTGATTACAAAGAGAAATACTGTAGCAAAAGCTCAATTACAAGTATTGTTTGAAAGCTGCTTTTGAAAAAGAAGGGATGCAGTCTCACCTACAATTCATGTCTGGCTATGTCTATGTGAAGTGTGCATATTATCAGTCACATTTTATACAGTTAAAATATGTTATTTGGAAGATTTCTGGTCTATCAAAAAATAAAAAGAAAACATTATCCCTGCTAAGACACAGAATATTACTAAAGAGCTGCTTTTCATTCTCTATACATTAAATATAATTTTAAACTTTCTAGTGCCCTTTGATAATGCAGGTTCATTTGTATTTTGTTCTGTGCTGCTGCAGAAGCAGCAGACAGCAAACAACCCAGATAAGCGAGGAATTTCATCTAACAACACAGACACATAGAAATTTTTTACTTTCTCAATGGATAATTTTCTAAAAGTTCTTCCAAAGTTTACTGCATAACATGTAATTATTTTCAGGTTTTTATTTCTGCACAGCTTATTCTGCAAATGCCAATAGAAAACATATAAGATTTTACTCATCCCAAAGTCTTGTTTAGATGGATATTGCCAAATTATTTTTTTTATCAATTCCTCAGTATATTTCTTGTCCGCTTTTTACCTCTGAGTGCTTTTCTAAAGATAATGGGTACACTACACAGAGGACCAAGGCTGTGTCTGTCAAAGCAAAAAACAATTACCATAAAATGTAATCATTAAGGAATAGTACAAACGTATCTAACAAAAAAGCCCAGATGCCAAGGAGAGTGTGAAATTCTGCTGCTTGTAGACTAGGTGAAAAATTTTCTGAAAGATAGATGAGAGGTATGTGCAGACATAGAGGGTTACTTATTGCCCAAAGGTCTGGAAAATATAGAGTCAATTGTTTTACAGATGCTGATGCTTCCTTGGTCTGAATGGAGATAAATATTTCTGCTGGGTACTACAGACTCAAAGGGAGAATATTCACTTCATTCGAATATGAGAGATGCATCCAGCACCCGCCTGAGCTCAAGGTATACATTTGGTGAGCACAGGGCAAGCCGCTGCATTTGAATCTCTTCTGGAGGATGAGAGGAGCCATTTCTTATCACCTCTGCAGAAATTCTTGGGCATAAATTATTCTACCTCAGACAAGAAAATTATATTAAAGAGTACTCAGACAGCATGATCCTTGGATATGGAAGAGATAAGACCTATATGGGTTCTGAGTGCATAGTTATAAAAAATAATTTAATTCTGGTCACCACTTTAAAGGTTTCTTCATAGCTAGGGAAGACACTTATACCTCTTTTTCAGAGAACAAAAGTAAACCAGTTATTCCCAATTAAATACTGAGACTGAAACTACATGATTAAATCAAATGAAATTTTGAAAGCTGGGAGCGCAAGGTCTCCAGCAAGCACTATGTTAATGAAGGGGGCTAGAACAGTTAGGTTATGTGATAAAACTCATCTGCCTACCTACAGAAGAGCTCAGAAAGAGGAGGAGAAGGAGCCCAACTAATACCCCGCTCGACTACTTCAAGGTGCCTCACAAGGCACCATCAGCTCATCAAAGGCCCACCTTGTGGATATCAGAGGAGCACTGGGATACACAATGGCAACTGGGAACCCAAACTAAGGACTCCTGAGGAATGAAGACTGTGTCCAGGCCCCTCCCAGGGCTGTCCCAGCAGAACCTCAGCTCCATTGACCACACATGGATTCAGTCATGTAAAGTCATTAGGAACAACTCCCTGGGTAACCGTTCAGCCTAATTGGCTTGCTGCCTAGGGCTGTGGGACACATTATGGGATGCAGGGGAAGAGCAGTTCAGCATGGCATAGGACTTACTACAGGATGTTTAGAGGACGAAAGTGGGGGAGAGCACAAGCACGAGGGACTTAGGTGATTTTGGGAGGAACAAGCATGGGAAATAGAGAGTTAAGGGGATAATAAGAGTTGGTCACATGTAAATAGCTGTATAGTCAGTACACTTGTCTGGCTATGTCCTGTGCCTGACCAGTGCAGTTTGTCCTGTCTTATTAAATACCTTTCTCTTACCTGGGTGAGACCTCTCTACTCAATGTGTGAGTGGATGGGTGGGTGGGTGGGAGGCAGTAGGTGTGTAAGGGGATGTGAATGCAGCAAGTGGAGTCAAACTAGGGGTCACAGATACCCATATGTCTGTGATGCAGCAATTGTAGCGAGTGCGGGTGTGCAAGGGAGTGTGTGATCGCTCGTAAGGATCAAGCTGAGCTAGCTGGTGGGTAGCCGAAATGATGGGGAGCAAAGGGGTGGATGGGTCTCTGAGGGCCACCCTATATGTCTAGGGGCAAGAGCACAGGGGGATCAGCTGTTGGGATCAGGGAAGCCCTCGCCAACTGTGTGTGTTTCTGCAATGGTCTGTACCAGCAACAGGAGTGGGATAGTGGCCGCTGGGGCTTGAATGTCCAGAGACTGGAATCCAGGGACAGCTACTATACAAACTGAGTGTTTGAGCCCAGCTGCTGGAGAGATACACACTGTACGTGTATATGTGTATATTGTCACTGGTGGATCTCCATCCTGGTCAGCCAGAGAGGGGAGCAGGACGAGGCTGTTGGTGCTGTCTATGTTTGTGTGGGTGTTGAGTCTGTGTGTTTGTCTGTGACCTGTGTGGCTGGCCATGTGGAGATATGGATATATATGGTGTATTATGTGTGCTTGGTGTGTGTGCCTGCTGAGAACACATCTGCAGTCTCACTACCTGTCAGTCCTGGGGACATGGAGCATCACCCACCTCACCTCTCTTGGACTTTTGAATATATTTCCCTCTCACAGAAACTAGTCTCCACAACTTAATATGGATTTTAAGTGCTAGTAGACATTTCACAGCCACTGCTGGTCTATATTGTTTCTTTAAAAGAGACGGTAAATTTACATCCAATGAAAACTCAGAGTAAGAAATACACTATGCAGATAAATCAGAGAAAAACAACAGAGGCACAGAAAAAGGGTTTGGAACCAGAGTCTTTGGTGCCCTTTCACGCAAGCCTGACTCATATGTTCTTATTTTCTACCTAAGGTTTTATTCTTGCATTTACATTTGTCAGAAATGACAGGTGACACTGTATGTCAGGTCTCCGTAATCCCCTTTGTCGTGGTATCTCTTGTAACTTACACAAAATTGTTTTGTGGAGAAATGCTAAGACAGAAATGCTCCACAAGCATCCGTGGAAAAACTGCCAAACAGCATTTTGGCTTTCTATTACTAAGGTACTAAAGAAATTCCAAACAGAAAGAGAAAAACAACAATTACAGTTCTAAAGACAGACACACTAAAATTTCTGAAAGCTCCAAAGGACTTGTCTGTTTTAGGAAAAAAGTGTGTTTAAAAATTAAGGAATTTCCATCATACACACCCCCACCCCCCACCCCTCAACCTAGACATTGTCCATATTATTTATAAGCTTAACTTCCCAGATTTTTGTTATGAATGAGGAAAGTCTTATTTTTGGTGAGTAAGAGTCCCAGAGACAAAGCCTGGACACTAGAATTTGATATTTTTTTTTCTCCTTGTTTGTTCTCTTCTTCGACATGTTCTGGGTCATTGCAACTCACTCTCTCCAAGATAATGCTTGAACAACTCATAGGACACCTGACGACATGCAATGTATACTCCGCATACATTAAAATGCTTGAACAGCATTCAGAGGCAAAATGATGTATCACAACCTTCACTTTTCTGTTTTTTTTTTTTTTAAACACTTTGAACTGAAAATGCACAAAAATAGTAATTACATGTTGTGTTCATAAGAGAAACACAGAGATCCTTGAGAGATGCAGGGCGAAGAGTTATGGCATGTGGTCACAGGGAGCATGCTCTAGAGTAAGCTTGCTTTCAGCAGCACGGGTGCCAGCCAGTTCCTGCCCCTTAACCTCAGGACCTATGTATGGTCCCCTGTCCCTCTGTCATCTAGCAGCTACACCGATACTAGTAATCACTGTCAGGGAACAGATTCTTAGTAACCTATGCACAGACATTGCACATGAGAAGCACGGTCCTAGATGGGTACAGATGGTAAACCCATGCTAAGTGTCATGCAGTCAGCTAAATCCTCTTTTACTTTTTTCCTCCTTCAATAACAAAGTTAAAAATTTATCTCTTTGAGGAGTCTTTCACTGAATTCCTACTCTAGGGATCTGCAGGAATGTATTACAAAGGGAACCCTTTTGCTGTCACCTGTCTCAGACAATGCCGCTTTTTTGTGTGGTGTTAGAATTTATATTCATCCAAATGAAAATAATGAATGAGCTGAACAGGTCATTCAGCTTCAGGGCTGCTGAAGATTGTTTAAATTATACTAAATTGCTGAACTCCATGCCTTTTGGTTTATTTACAATTTTTTTCTGAGCACAAGAAGATCAGGAGGTAGTAAAGTCAGTTCCCTGACTCCAGAACTAAGTCTACTGAAAGACGCAACCTCAGTGTGCTGCTTTTCTTTATTGGAGCTAAGGAAATAACCTTCTTGTTTTCAGTAAGAAATAATACTCACCCAAGTGAACTTACCATGTGAAGAAACAAGATAGGCATGGGAAAACATTAGCCCTGTTCTATAGGTAGACAATCCAGAATATATAGATTTTCCCTATCTATATACCATGCTTCAGGCAGAAATTTCATTTGCTCCAGCCTGCAGGTTCATTCATTGTCTCCTGAGACAGAGGTCTAGGTTTAGTTTTTTTTCTGTATGTCTTTTTATACAATTCTGATTTGGCTCAGAGATGGCAAGAACTGTATGAACATAGGCCTTTCTACCATTCCACTGTACTTCCAGGAACTCGTTCTGGAACAGTACATCTCCAGCATACATTTCATACACCAGACAAAACCTCAAAGGTACTGTTTAGCCAGGGTAATCTCTGAGCAATTTAGCAGATTGGAAAATACGCATTGGAGTGTATTTAGGATTTTGAAAAATGGCATTGCAATCCCAACTAAAACTCCACAAAATAAAGTCCAATATACTACCATTCTGGAGAATAATGACTCTGTATCAACTAGAGCTAAGAGTATAATTTATCAACATTAGCCTTGATGGGGCATCCAGTGCAGTGTGATTGATTTAAACGTGTAGATTTTTAACGTTTTGAACAGGTGGCTAACTTATAACAACAGTTTAAACTTTTATAGCATCTTATCATGCTGAGGCAGCTCATGGTGTTTTACACTGACATTAAAATTAAAATTTAATCTATCCTGCAGAGTTAATAATTAGCTAATGTCAGTTAAAAGTCAATGAAAACAAACCAGTCTTAAATGTAGGCTTAAAAAAGAAGAAAACAGGGATCTCCTGATGTCAAGAGACAATGAGTTTTGCCAAGCAGATGCATGGCAATGAAAAGACCAAGCACCCTAAGTGACATTTCAGTGGGGGTTAAAATTTAAAAAGATGTTTTTTGTTCTTGGCTGCTAGGCCTGCTTATGGCTTCGTTTTTTGATTTATAAAACAGTATAACATTCCTCGGAGATGGGGTCAAGAGGTAGGTGTCCTCTCCTTCAGCAGATGATTGCAGTCACAGGGATTCCACTTTTCTCTCTAGCCCAATGAGTTCTGCATTCATTTCTGCAAAGTAGCACAATGCCAAAATGAAAAGATTCCTCAGCATCTCACAGACATATATTTATGTGGATTTGAATCCCTTCGTCTGAATCCCATTTCAATAGTAGGAACACCATCCCCTGACCTCTGTGTTTTACAAGAAAGAGGTGTTTGTTATTTTGAAAGGAGGGACACAAGTGCATTAGTGCAGGAGAGGTTTCTGAGCCGTAAACCTGGTCTGACATAAGTGCAGGATTTAAGTCTTGACCTTCTCTATTATATAAACCTTGCACAGCATGCTGTCTGTTGTGAATCCCATTTAATCCTCCTTGTGCATTGTATAGGGAGTTAAGGCATTTAACTGAGGACTATGGATTGTACTTGAGAAATGAGTTTTGTTTACGCTCTGAACTATTCATTGGTGATTCCCATCATTCTCTGTGGACCACTGAAAGATCCTAGGAAACTAGTTTACTTTAGATCCCTACATCTGCCATGGCTAAAAAATGTACAAGTTGTAAAACTCAGTGTTGCAAGATCTCTTTGTGATCTAGCCTCCAACTCAAGTGCCTTTTTGTTTTCCACCTGAAAAAAAAAAAAAAAAAAAAAAAGAAAGAAAAAAAAAGAAAAAAGGAATTACAGTGTTTTCATTCCTTATTGGTCTGAGTCTTACTCTCATTAGAACAACTGTGTAGTACTCGCATGAAGCCAGTTACTTACCTTTAGGCTTGGTCAAAACTGAGAGAAAAAGTGAAAATGTAGCAGGTTATCTTACATTTGTTATCTTAATCCAGCTAACAGCTGTAATGAAAGAAGACAGTATGGGTACTTGCATGTATATTCCCAGAACATCTGGAGAGCTTGCTTTCCCTACCTGTTGTTATCTGTGCTAGCCCGATTAAGCCATCACAGGTGTGCTACAGAACTGTCAAGTCTCATGCATTGCGAGTGAAACGCGTCTGGTTGACTCACACTCCCACGTTCTTCTGTGGCTCTGCCTGTAGCTTCACATGGATGGTATTGTAGAGTATGTCCCACTACGAGATGCTGCTGTTCACTGAGCAGGACAGAGGCAGCCAGATAAACAGGGATGTTGTCAACTCATGGAAGTGTGTGTTTAAAGCATCCCATGCTCCCCTGCTGCAGGCTACTGCCATATTGCCTTCCCCTTCCAGATGACCTAGCCCAATACGATTTCAAGCACATGTTCAGAAAAGCTAGGAAAGTATCCATGAAGTCTCCACACTCTAAAATTCCACTTTAATTTATCACATAGGTGTACATTAGACAAGAAACATCTAATGAATAAACAGGTGATTTCTATTCAGCAAAGTTGCAAATATATGAGAATCTTACGGGTTAGTGCATATATTAGTTGGAAAAAAATATGCAAAAGTACATGCAAAAGAAACATAGCTCTCTGGTTCTTGTCAAGCTGCCAACATGGACATTAGTCTTGTAAAGTTTGGGCACCCTGTAGGGTTTTTATATGTCATCCTAAGTACCCTAGTTAGTATTATAAAAATTGACTGATAATAAGTGCAATTAGGTCAAGAGAGAGATCATGACTGTGAAGTGTCTAATGGCAAGATCTTGACAATAGGAGATAGCTATGCAAGGGAAGTATCAAAGAAGATACAAGAATGCATAGTTAAGGGTGACAGAGTTCAGCAATTAACACTTGGACATTTTTATTTCTTCCCTCAGGACAGAACAAGAGAACCAGAGGACGATTTAAGTTCAAATCTGACACAGAAAGAGCAGAAAGATACTGTTAATTTCTATAATGCTCTTAAAATTGTCTTAATATGCATGCTATGCATTTTATTCAAAATTTTGTCATTTATTAATGACTTGAAAAGATGTAGATATATTTTTATGACTGCAGTATATAAGGTATAAATCAGTCTTTTATGTACATGCTAATTACAAAGACAAAAAAGGAGTTAACATGTTAAACTCCTTAAGAACTATTTGCAGGTACTTGTAGTTTGGAAAGATATGTACAGCAGGATAGTTTAGTATAAATTAAAATGCTTATTAAATGTCAGTAGTTCTAATAAGTGATTGATATCTAATTAATGTGTCATATCTGATAATTTTTAAATGTTAATTAATGCCTAAAGATTTAATAAGTGCTGCTTGACCTATTAATTATATTAGACAAAAACATACAATAATTGTTTCCTAAATGAAATGCTTAAATAAAGTGTTTAAAGTGTTAGCATATGATGCTGACATGGTGGCAGGCTGATTTTATATAAGGCCATGATTCAGGGATAACCTTTGAACTTCTACTTCACCCATTTATGTAGAGCAGAGTTGCTTCCAGTTTCACTGAAAGATTTATTGGCCTCTTCAACCTCTTGGAAGTGAGAAATTAATACTGTGGGCTAGACCCTGCTGTAACTTAGACAGGCACTGCGGAAGTGTTTCCTCGTATGCGTATCAGTGCAGATCGGTCTTCGGCGGCACTCAGTGTGCTGTCTCAGCCGTGGTTATCTCCTGAGCAGGCTGGCAATGACAATACATTCTGGGGTCCGGCCTCACCTCAGAGAGAGCCCAACTCTAAGAGAGATGCGGTCATTAAGCAAAGAGATGGAGACAAATTGTGGTCCAGTGATTAGTCTTAATAAAGGATGGAGGGCTGCTTCACAGATTTCCAGTGTGGCTGGGACAAAGCCACACTACTCTTTAAAAAATGCTTTACTGTCTTCCTTTACTCCCTCTGTAATGGAAACATAGCATTTTCTTCCCATATCAGTGTTTTGAAATTGAAGTAATTGTTGGTGTTCATATGCTTTGATGGCTGGGACCCAGAAAAGACATGAGAGTTTCTTTATAATTACAGTGGAATAAAGTGATTATTGTTTGCAGAGTATTGGTGGGAAGTTTACAAGTCTTCTCAGAATTATTTTTACAATATTTATATATGTGCATGCATTATATCCACTTAATAAATAATCTGTATCTAAAATATATATATTTAATTTACTTAATGAATAACTTATAAATACTTTTTCTCTTCATAGCTAAGGTTTAATAGAAAAAAAAATCCTAATTTTAAATTCATTTTAAAACTGTTATATCTGGAATTTTTATTTTAATATTCTAATTGAGAGCAATTTTATAAGAACAATTCCTGTCTTTTGGAGGACTAGGTTTTTCAGGTGGTTCAACTGATACTTAACTTAAAACATATTTCCAGTCAGATTCTGGAAAATATTTGCATACTTAGCTATTATGTCTAATGTTCAAGATAAATTCCATATTAACTCTGTTCCTTTTACAGCTCCTCTCCTAGCATGTGTATTCTCTAACTCTCATTCCCTTGCATGTTTGGATGGAGCCATTTCAAATATCTCTTTACAAAGGTTCTATGCTCTTGCTCAAAGAGCATTTGGTAGGAAAAGGTTCAGATGAGTTACCAGGAATAGTTTATCTTCCTGAAGGTTTAAGCTGAAAGATGAGCAATTTCCTGTATGGTTGCAATCCTTCATTATTTTTGGGGTGTACTGATAGAAAGGACAGACCCTCTGGAGCCAGTATTCTGGTATTCTGACGTACATATTCAGTTACCATGTCCCTGTTTCTTATGCTGTGACCCCAAGTATCTACCACCAGTGGTCACCACCAGTGACAGCAAATTGTGCTGGAACTGTGGTCTCATTTATAATGGTAATTTCCCACCTTTTGTAGCAGAACATGATATTCATTTTGGGGTATGGGGGAGGAGAGGGGTGTTAAGATTAATTTTCACAAGGAGCTGGGACAGGACACAGCCCTGAAGGGGGGGCGTGTTGGCTGACCCAAACTAGGATTGATACTACATTGATACCATATGACACCAAGGCCACTCTGTAGGTGGGGGGGCTGTCTGGAGGAGGGGGCTGAAATCGCTACTTGGGAGTGGGCTGGGCATCGGGTTCTGGTTGGTGGGTGGTGGTACATTAACTGTGTTTTGTATATTCCTCTATCAGTAGTAGTGTTGTTTTCCTCTTTCCTTCGCTGTTCTGTTAAACTGCCTTTATCTCAACCCACAAGTTTTGCCTTTTTCTGCTGATTCTCCTCCTATCCTGCCGCTGTGGGGGGAGTGAGCGAAAAGACCCCATGTTTTTTTTGTTGCTGCCTGGGGTTAAACCACAACAGAGGGCAGTTATAGTTTTCTAAGTGTTAAGAAAGGTCTTTATTTACCTTATTATGATACTGCAAGACAGATTTTTAGGCTCCTACCCCTTTGAAAATATTCTGTTTCCTAGAGTGCTATTGCACATTGGCTTTCATACAAATTTCCCTTTAATTGCCTGCAATTTCTTTACAATTATCCTTTATATAATTTCCTTCAGCATTCAGAATACTTGACTGCCAAACACAATATTGGAAGGAGAAGAAGGAAGGGAGGGAGGAAGGGAGGAAGGGGGGGGGAGGGGGGAGGGAGGGAGGAAGGAAGAGAGGGAGGAAGGGAGGAAGGGAGGGAAACTAGTCTTTTCAGTCCAAAAGTAGTACAGCTGAAGTCCAATCATAGGTAAAACGTGTAATGGACTTGAATCAGGCTCAAGAGTACAGTGATTTATGTTAAAAACTAACAGCTCTGAACAGTTTTGCATTTTTTAAGCCATTAGATAATCAGCTTTTTAGAGACAACAATGAAATTAATTCCTGGCAGAGGTGTGCATAATGATCAGAACTTCTGCAATTATAGCAAACAGTACGTTTCTCACCTTGATTTGTATTCTTAGAGTTACGACCTTGTGTCACTCTGAGAGAAATGTGGAGGTTTCAGTGACTTGCAAGGCAAAGTGCTGCCATCAGGAATCTTAAGTAGGACCTCAGCAGCTACAACAGTTATTAATGAAAGAAAACAACCTTGCAGGTCATTAAAGAAAAAAAAAAAAACACCTGTGCATTTAAGGTAAGAGTGGTTTTGATTTTGAGGTTCCTGATGTACCTGTGAGTTTCACAAGGTTAATAAGAAGTAACTCCATTTAAATCCCTGGGTTTATTTCGGATGGACTCGATCTAAATTAGGTGAGAATTAGAACACCAAACAAGTGTTTTCTTTGATGATATGGATTTTAAGAGGGTTTTCTTAGGCTCCCTGTTTAGTGAATGGATAGATAGACTCCTCCAGGAGGTGCAAGAGAATGAAAAACTAATAATGGTCTGTGAAAGGAAGACAAAGATCAAGGAGAGTGTTTCTCCCACAGCTAACTGGAAAACAACTGAATAAAGTAGTAATCAGCTTGTGTTTCTGCACCATATAGTTCAGTACAGCCTGGAACTGCCACAAGTGTTGGATGCAGACATGCAATGTGACTTCTCTGCAAGGAAAGCTTGCCCCCAGAGGTCTTTGTCACTAGTGTGTGTAGATGCCTGGGTTAACTTGTGTGCCTTCAAGCTGCGTTCCAGGAGGTAGCAGTCACACCGGCTGGGGTACAAGTCGCATTGATAGGAGACTACATAGGCACAGTGTGGCCAAGGTAACACAGGCTGGCGTGTATCTTGAAAGAAGGGAAGGAAATACTGCAGGATGTTCAGATATTAAAATCTTCAAAGAGATTCTGAAGTGTGACTGGAAGCAGCAGTAACTTAGTGGGTAAAGGAAAAATGCCGCCATCAGAAAGGGCGATCTTTTCCTTTTCCCTTCCTTATGGCTTGTGGGGTGTACTGACAGGGATCCTCTCCTCCCTGGAAAACCCAAAAAGCATGTTTAACAGCTGTACCTCTGGTTCAAGTTTAGGCCCATAAGTGTATTTTAAGAAGTGAACTAGTTTAATTTAAATGCTAATGTGCAACTTAAAATAACATGCATTTTGGCTCATGACTGCCATAAATAATAATTATTGGTCTGTTTTCATTGCTCTTCGTGGGATGCTAAGGCTGGAATAGACTTTCAGGGTGAATATGTTGATAAGATCACCGTTCAGTGATTTTGCTGATGATTGTTTTGGTGTTCATCATTTTTCAAGTGTGCTACATAATAAAGCTGGCCTGCAAGCTTTGTGTGCATAGTGGATACGTGCACAGTTGTTTCAAAATAGGTCAAATTGTGTTCAGTTTATGGCCTACAAATAGTGGAACGGTGAAGACAGCCGTTCTGATAGCTCCCACTTCAACTGTGCAGCCTGTTTAATAGCTACTGTAGGTTAGTTGGTAAGCTCGGCAGATTTGGAATAACTTGAGCTATTAGCATCAGGCAGATGAGGCCGTAATATCAACTGTTGGCAGGTAAGAGGAAAATATAGTCCTTAGGAAGCAGCAATGCAAAATTATCTGCAGGCTTCCTTTGGCAGTCAGGGGCCTGCTCGTGTCCTTTTTGGGGAAAATAAACCAGCTTGTGGTATGTAGCAGGGATGCAAGTATTATTCTCCAAATGGTAGAACTAAAGAAATTTGAAGCAGAACTGGTTAGAAACCACTGGAATAACTGCATGTATTGAGATGGTCTACAGATTTACTGTTTGATAATGTAAGCAAAAAATGAACAACAGGGTAAAAGCCTCTACCAGCAATGTGGGTAAGCAAAAAGCAGTCATCAGACAATAGACAGCGAGATTTTTTTGATTATAGTAGTTCGTCTAGCACATGTAACTGGTACCTAAGTAATTAACAGTGGCTAGGTTAAGTAAATATGTTTTGTTTTGTTTTATTTTGTTGGGATTTTTTGCATTATGAATTCATCTGTCTGTTTTCTGTTTTTTGATTGAATTTAAACCTTGAGTTTGAAACCTGTTTCTCCATAAAAACATCAAGGATGTTGTATAGAAACATCTCTGTGTGCTTTCTTTTCACTAAACCACTTGGAAGAATGTACATAGCATGATGAACACAGAAAGAAACCATCTTTGTACAAAAGCTGGCCAGACCATATCTGGATGTTTGTATTGTCTATGCTATAGAAGGTAAATGACAAATAATGAATTCAAATGAGATCCGAATGAATTCAAGTGAGACATTAAAATTTTAAACCTCCTTCACCAACTTACAGAGCCTAGTAGAAGTAAAACAATATAAGGAGTCATGGAAAGGAGCTTGCTTGAAGTTTCAGATGAGGTTAAAATGCTCAACATACAATGAAATATATTATTCCCAAAATATTTTACAGTTCTATTTTGCAATCCTAAAGGATTCAGATAAATATTGGTAGCCAAATTTACCAAAGAGATTAGGAAGCATTAGTTCCTGTTTTAGGATCTTAAAAAAGTTACTGGATTTTTGAAACATCCTTTTATTAAGGATTATCTTTTTTTCCTCAATATTTGTAACTAAGTACTATTTTTTTTAAAAATACTATAAAGGGAAGAATAGAGGCACTTTAAGTAACAGTAATTTTACTTAAGAAACAGTAATTTTTCAACACCAGAGTTAACTTGTGTATTATGGGAACAAGACAGAGGGAAGGAATGAGGATATTGGGACATACACTGACATTGTAATTAAAATAGATATTAAAATTAAAAACTTCATGTAACAGTCGTTTTCTTTGCAGCTCTATCCTCTCGTGAAATATGTTCTTGAACATGACACGTGACTGATTCTAACCTACGTGGAAACCATGCAGGTCATTGCCTCACATATATAGAAACCTACCAGCATCTAATACAATTTCAGAATCAGAAAACCTGCTTCTCTGCACCTGTTTTGACTTCATATTCCTGGCCCACCTGCAGTTCACCAGATGTTCTGGTATTTCATTGCTTGCATGTCTCTATGTGTACTTTATTGTGTTTACCAAAGAAAATGCTTTGGATAAAGTTATTGGAGACATTTATTTATTTCCCTGCTGAGTGACAAACCAGACTAGAGATTCACAACACATTTTCATCATACTCCTTCCTACAAGTGATAATAAAGAAAAACTTCATGTTAATAAGGGAATAAATGAGTCAATGTTGTGTGCAATATAATATAAAAAATTACCAGTGTCCTGTGGCTTCACAAAATTCGCATTTCATTGCCTTTACATAAAGTAAGAAATCAATAAACAAGCAAATAAAATTGATATAGAAGCTTATAATTTGAAACTGTGAAAAGATATATATTCCTGAAATTTTCCTGAAAGAGTAGAAAAATGCTCAACAAGATCCTATATAAAAATGGAATTGGGGGGAAAAAAAAGGAAAAAAGAAAAAAGACTTTGGTATGCCTTAGAGTGCTAGAAAATGTATGATGAACTAGTTATATCAATATGCCTGTGATTTTCTAAGGAGGTTAGGGTTGCTCTTTTAAAAAACCTTCTGGCTAGTAATTTTAATTTAGATTGCTACCTTAAAGGGAATATTATAAATAATTACAGATCACAGTTAGATCCCAGATAAGTGCTGTACCACTAGGCACAAATATATTGAATAAAACAGTACTAAGAAGCTTTTAAGGCAGTAAGTTCCAGATTTTCAGTTAATTGCATTGTAAGTGTGTTGGATCACCGTGCCCCAACAAAATAGACTGAAACTCTATTACTTGTGTTCATCTCTTTCTAGCCAGTATCCTTCCATGAAAAAGTACAAAAAAGTCTCACTTGTGTTAATATATCCTTTCCTTCTAAATGTTCCTTGGTCTGTATCCACTGTGTGTTGATACAAAGATATTCTCAAGGAATCTGTTGATATTTTTGAGATTTCTGTCTGCTCAATAATTATAAAATGTCCTTACTGCAAACACAACTGTATCAGATAGATGAGGACTTTCTAAACAAAACAAGTTATGTCAATCCATTGATGCATACCGTGGTGTACTGTTAGTACTGCTACACTAATCACATCTATTCATACGTCCTGATAGACAAAGTCCAGCAAAAATATGTAAGATATATGTAGCCCTACTCAAGACTCATGTTGTTGGACATATCAGAAATATTCTTACAACAACTTCGGTGTCTGAGTTTGCTTGTAAATTGACCTGAAGACTCCATGTAATGGAATAAATAATCCTGCATCCCATATTCATTATGCGTATTTG
Organism: Fratercula arctica; assembly: GCA_947846985.1. NCBI lineage: Eukaryota > Metazoa > Chordata > Aves > Charadriiformes > Alcidae > Fratercula > Fratercula arctica. Next base: position 36,605,610 of record CANTUZ010000001.1, on the reverse strand, counting down.
TTGCTATGTCCAGCCCAAGGCAAAAGTCAGACAACGCTTTTTGCAGATCCTTCAGAAAGCTTTGCCTACCTATTCAAGAAGTCTGATTTTTTTTAGTCTTACTGTCAGTTGTTGTTGTTACTGAAAACTAATAGATTTATTTGCTGGATACCGCATATTTCATATCTGACAAAGGTACCTGAAGTGTCTGCTGCCAATTTGTTTTGTCACTGTTTCTGTATCATCATGCTGTTTCTGCCAGCATGCTGACAAGGAAAATAATTTCAGATTTATTGCAAAACAGAAATCACTGAAAAAATCACCCTAGTCCATATGAGGTGGAAGTGCAAAAGAAAAAACAAAGCACCGTTGCTGTTGACAATTATTGCAGAATATCTACAGATGCCTTCCACCAGAAACTGAAGTTATTCTTTTTTTTTTTTTTTTCCCTCTTTTTTTCCTTAAAAGGCCTTTAAAAGGGAGGCTAATGTGACGCCCATCTACAAGAAGGGTCGGAAGGAGGATTCGGGGAACTACAGGCCTGTCAGCCTGACCTCGGTACCAGGAAAGATCATGGAGAGGATCATCTTGATTGAGCTCCCACAGCAAGTGCAGGTCAGCCAAGGGATCAGGGCAGGCCAGCATGGGTTTAGGAAAGGGAGGTCCTGCTTAACCAACCTGATCTCCTTCTATGACCATGTGACCCGCCTTCTGGACGCAGGGAAGGCTGTGGACATTGTCCATCTGGACTTTGGTAAGGCCTTTGACACTGTCCCCCACAGCATTCTCTTGGAGAAGCTGGCGAATCATGGCATAGACAAGTGTACTCTTCTCTGGGTAAAAAACTGGCTATGCCCAGAGACTTGTGATTAATGGGGTGAAATCCTTTTGGCAACCGGTCACCAATGGTGTCCCTCAGGGCTCAGTTTTGGGGCCAGTTTTGTTTAATATCTTTATCAATGATCTGGATGAGAGGATTGAGTGCACCCTCAGTGAGTTTGCAAATGACACCAAACTAGGTGGGAGTGTTGATCTGCTTGAGGGTAGGAAAGCTCTACAGAGGGACCTGGACAGGCTGGATCGATGAGCCAAGGCCAATTGTATGAAGTTTAATCAGGCCAAGTGCCAGGTCCTGCATTTCAGTCACAACAACCCCAAGCAACGCTGCAGGCTTGGGGAAGAGTGGCTGGAAAGCTGCCCAGCAGAAAAGGACCTGGGGGTGCTGGTGGACGGCCAGCTTAACATGAGCCAGCAGTGTGCCCAGGTGGCCAAGAAGGCCAACAGCATTCTGGCTTGTATCAGGAATAGCGTGGCCAGCAGGAGCAGGGAAGCGATCGTGCCTCTGTACTCGGCACTGGTGAGGCCTCACCTCGAGTGCTGTGTTCAGTTCTGGGCCCCTCTGTACAAGAGGGACATTGAAGTGCTGGAGCGTGTCCAGAGGAGAGCTACCAAGCTGGTGAGGGGTCTGGAGACCACGTCATATGAGGAGAGGCTGAGGGAACTGGGCATGTTTAGTTTGGAGAAGAGGAGGCTGAGGGGAGACCTCATTGCCCTCTACAACTACCTGAAAGGAGGTTGCAGAAAGGTGGGTGTTGGCCTCTTCTCCCAAGTGAATAATGACAGGACCAGGGGAAATGGTCTGAAGTTGTGGCAGGGGAGGTTTAGATTAGATATTAGGAAGAATTACTTTGTTGAAAGAGTGGTCAGGCACTGGAACAGGCTGCCCAGGGAGGTGGTTGAGTCACCATCCCTAGAGGTATTTAAGAAACGTCTAGATTTGGCACTTCAGGGCATGCTCTAGTGACAGAGAATGTAGGGGTTTTTTTTGTGTGTGTGTGTATGGTTGGACTTGATAATCTCAAAGGTCCTTTCCAACCATGAAGATTCTATAATTCTATGATTATTCCCCCTAAACTATCTTAATGGTCCAGCCACTCTGGTTGGAAGGTTCAAAGTTTATTGAGAAAGCTCTGCTGTAATGGGTGCTTTTGCAGTCACATACTTTCCTGGCTGCTGCCTTTTCTAAACTTGAGGGATCAAGGAACATAGATCCAGACACTGGGTCTTCAGGTGATTTTGAAAGGCCTTTGTGAAGCCGTGGCCTCCAGTGGACTCAGGGACTCAAGGCTTCCTCCTGCCAGAATGCTGGAGCCCAGCCAGGTGTGCTTGCAGACCTGGATCTCTCCATCCTAGGCTGACAGACACTGATGCTGCTTTCCCTTTTGCAAGCTTGGCCAGCAGCCAGGCTGAGCATGCACCCCTGAGACGAGGGTGCACACACGCGCACTACAGAGGCCACTTATGTAGATTGCAGCATGGACTGCTAGACACAGGGCGCTGCCTTCAACCACATCCACATATAGCACTGCTAGGACTCATATATATTCAACAAACATAAAACTCACGTAAAAGTTCAGACGGCCATGTCCCTTCCTTCTCCTGGGCTGGCAGAGGCAGAAGGTCACTCGTGCAGCACACACACCACACTCCCCAGGTTCACAAGCACACTCACATTCCCAGATCCCCTGAGCACTGTCACAGTCCCTCTGCCCCACCAGCACCCCTGTCCGGATCCCGGCTCCCCCTACCTGCCCAACAGGTCCCCAGCTCACCAGCTGGTCCCACTGGGTGCTCGCTGCACACACGCAGCACTCACAGACTCATCCCACAGGCACCCCACACTCACAGGTCCCCCCAAATACCAGCATGGACCCTCCGCCTGCCTGATACCCCTGCTCTTATATAAAGCACCTGCTCTCCCTTATAAAAATTTTTAACCTTTACAGATGCATGTTTTCCTCCTCTTCACTGTCTAGTCCAGCTTGAAATTTCCTAGTGAATTACATGTACAACTTCATGGACATCAACTTAAATTCATTAGAGCAAAATATAAACACACTGAGACCCCTACACAGCTATTGACCCTTATAACTCTTGCATGCAGAGACTTATGCTCTAGTCCCTCCAGTTGCTGGCATACAGAGCTGTGAGCCCTGTCACCCATAGCTCCTTTTTCGTATTCTAGCACCGAGACCTTGCAGCAGGCATGCATGGGATAGAGACTGAAATCACACAGAAAATGGTGAAGAAAGGACTTAGGAAGAAGACAGAGTAGACTGCATTGATCAGGCACAGGGCTCAGGCAGACCAAAGTACTGGCCAGTGCCTACTTACTTACTATCAAACCTTTTATCATTCCTCCTGTTCCCCCCACTTTTCCCTCCCTGATGCTTCCCTTTTCCTCACCTATGACCCTTCCCATATGTATTTCTTAGTGGCTTTGCACAGTCCCCCAGATCCCTGTGAAATATCCATGATGATTACGTTCATCTTGTTTCCTTCTTCTTATCAGTTACAAAGCATGGTTGCCCCTCTTCAAAGCTGTACCCATACTTCCTTAATGATCCACCATTTAGTTCCTGAGTTTTGGTATCCTTTATTGTCTCCCTTTTTTATTTGCTTATCAGGTTTGTGTCTCTATGTGTTTTGTTTATCACTTTCTTTGTTATTATTCCCTTTGACCTGAAAAGCTTCTTCATCTGATAACCTTAATGAACCAGATGCTCTCATATTCCACATGCCACCACAGCCATGACCTCTTCTGTTTAGCTCAAGCCTTCAAGGGAGTGAGCATATGTGTGTGAGAAGAAAAGATATGGAGAAGACAGGTGGAGGGGGGGGAACCCCAAACCACCTGCAGGAAAATTTAAAGTAACAGGAATTGTTGGAAAAAGAAGCTGAAGGCAAGAAGACAAAAAAATGACAAGGAAAGAGGTCCTATGTTCAGCAAACAAAAACATAACAGGGACTGAGGACAGGTCAAAGAAAGAGTCTGGGAGGAGGGATGCTGCTAAGCAGGAAATGCAAATGGACGGAAAAAAGAACAGGAGTAAGGGCAGCTGAGAAGACACAGGCATTCCTAATTAAGGGAATAAAAATAAAATATGAATAATGTTTTAGTGTTCCTGTAAAAGCTATACCTCATGTTTCAACTCTTCCAGCAAAAATTAAACTTATTTTGTGCCCAACATATCCCTTGACTTTCCTTACTGCCAAAGTAGTGAAAAAATAATAATGACTTGCAAATGGACATATTAAAAATCTTCCATACTATCAGCTTCCTCTTTTTTTGCTAATGTTCTGTTCACTCTAAGGCAGTCTAGAAGAACAAAGGGACAAAAAAGATACTCAATAGGACAAAGTTTTGTGCAAAGACGATTATACTCTCTTGTTCTCCATCTCCACTGTGGATGGGTCTAACCTGCATTTGAAATAGTTAAGATTTTAGAAAAATAAATGTATGAAAATAAGGATGTGTAAATATTGGAAAAGATTATCCATGCAAGTGTGGAATCGTCATGTCTGGATGTTTTTAAGAATGAATGAGACAAACACCAGTGATGAATGGGTTAGATGCAGCTGATCTTAACTGGAGGCAAGTGGATCTCCAGTTGATGTGTTCTTTCTCTGTGATTCTAAAGTATAAAATGAAACACTTTGCTTCCAATTGAGAAACTGCAACATCCAGTCCTGGAAAGAATTCACTGGGAGATATTTGTCTAGGTGCCTAGGTGCCAACTGTTGTAATGGAGAGGGGAAAACAAAACAAAACAAAACCAAAAAAAAACAAAAACCTAAAGAAAAAGATGGAATTGCTCTTCTCTCCCATCAATTAGTATATCTACCAGGTTGGATTTCAGATTTAAAACAAAGGATTAGGACACAAGTCTGTAAAGATTTACCTTTGTGCAAAACTTCCTCATCTCTGAAGTTACTGGTCGCTCTTGTGCTCCTCGTAGAAGCAATGAGTGTTTTATATAACTGGAGAATAAACTTGATGTTTTTACAAGACCAGTCTTACGCTTGAACTTTTAGGAGCTACTTGCTACTAGACATGCAAGTACTATAGGACAGGAAAAGAAAAATAATTATGACAGTAGTTACTGCTCCAAAGCCATTTTTTTTTTCCTTTTCTATTGCTTCTGATATCACAAAACTTACGCAGTACTAATCACTGTTAAAGGAGGAAGTAACTACAGGAAGTGAAGATCACCTCTTCCATCTTAACGGAAGCAAGCATTCTCAACTTCTATAATCTTCAGGGCTAAAAAAACAGCAGGCTGGGTTTTTTTTTTTTTTTTTTTTTTGTTTGTTTGTTTTTTTTTTTATGTCGGCTATGTTGAAAAAAAAAATTGTATTAAGTACCTACAAACTTTTCATAAATAAATGAGGGCATCTGTTTCCTCCTGGGATGCACCTTCCTGGGTTTTTCTTGTTTAATTTTTCCACAAAGCGGTTTGAGAATTTGTCCAGTCATTAAAAAAAAAAAAAAAAAAAAAAGAAAAGAAAAAAGAAAAAAAAAGATTACTTGTTTTTCTGAAGTTCTCTGTGCTTCTTTGGAAATCTCCTCTGAGGATGTTCCTTCCATTTAAACAAAATAGAAAGACCCAAACCAAAGTTGCAATGTACCAAAGTTCAAGGAAAGTTAATACCACCAAATACGTGTTGAACTCTAAGGACACTCCCAAATAGAACTTCTTTATTGTTCCTTCAGGTGTCAAAATGGAATTTTAACAACATGTGTGTGGGGAGGGCGGGGGGGGGGGGACACAGGGAAGGCAAGGACAAATAAAAAAAACCCAACAAAACCATTTTAAAATGGAAAAATATACTGCTGTCTCACATACATTTTCAAATGAAGGAACAGTCTTTTCTTTGTAAAATGACCTTCTGCCATGCTAATATCTGCTAGGAATTGATATGTATTGCATTTGTGGGAGAAGTGAATATTAGAGCCACAAATTAAACCACAAATCCTTGGAGAGCTTTTCAGTACGTTTCTAAAATCAGTTACTTTTCTCAATTTTCAGTGTTTCACTGGGATGCTGGTGTTATTCTCATTTCCCAGCACTTCTCATCCACCTTGCAATTGACTACAGCAGCCAAATTTGAGCCTGGGAATGCTGCCTACTGCACTATGAACTAAACCACAAATTTCATAAAACCATGGAACAGTATAGGTTTGAAAGGATCTATCATAGAATCATAAGGTTGGAAGGGACCTCTGGAGATCATCTAGTCCAACCCCCCTGCCACAGCAGGGTCACCTAGAGCAGGTTGCACAGGAACACGTCCAGGAGGGTTTTGAATGTCTCCAGAGACGGAGACTCCACCACCTCTCTGGGCAGCCTCTTCCAGTGCTCTGCCACCCTCAAAGAAAATAAGTTCCTCCTCATGTTTAGGTGGAACTTCCTATGCTCAAGTTTGTGCCTATTACCTCTTGTCCTGTTGCTGGGCACCACTGAAAAGAGCCTGGCCTATAGACATCATTTAGTCAAAATATGTCCAGTTAGAAGAGGTTATTAAAAACTTGTCTAGACTTTTGAATCTTCCATGGATGGAAATACCATGATCTCTCTGGGCCACCTATTAAAATATTTGTCTACTCTCATGGCAAGACCATTCTTCTTTATATCGAGTCAGAATTTCTGAGGTTGCAACTTACGTCCGTTGTTTCTTGACCTGTCCAACCCAAGGCTAAGTGTCGGGTTCTGCACTTGGGTCACAACAACCCCACGCAATGCTACAGACTTGGGGAAGAGTTGCTGGAAAGCTGCCTGGTGTTAAAGGATCTGTAGGTGTTCATCAACAGCCACCTGAATAAGAGCCAGCAGTTTGTCCAGGTGGCCAAGAAGGCCAATGCATCCTGGCTTGTATAAGAAATAGTTTGGCCAGCAGGACTAGGGAAGTGATCGTCTTCCTGTACTCAGCACTGGTGAGGCCCCACCTCAAATACTGTGTTCAGTTTTGGGCCCCTCACTACAAGAAAGATACTGAGGTGCTGGAGCATGTCCAAAGACGGGCAATGAAGCTGGTGAAGGGTCTAGAGAACAAGCCTTATGAGAAGTGGCTGAGGAAACTGGGGTTTTTCAACCTGGAGAAAAGGAGGCTGAGGGGAGACCTTATCGCTCTCTGCAACTACCTGAAAGGAGGTTGTAGTGAGGTGGGGGTTGGTCTCTTCTACGAAGTAACAAGTGATAGGAGGGGAGGAAATGACCTCAGGTTGCTTCAAGGATTGAATATTAGGGAAAATTTCTTCATTGAAAGAGTTATCAAGCATTGGAACTTGCTGCTCAGGGAAGTGGTTGAGTCACCATCCCTGGAGGTATTTAAAAGATGTGTAGATGTGGTGCTTAAGGACATGGTTTAGTGGTGGACTTGGCAGTGTTAGGTTAATGGTTGGGCTCAATGATCTTAAGGGTCTTTTCCAACCTAGATGATTATATGACTCTATTCTGTGTACTTCTGAGAAGAATCTGGTTCTACCTTATCTACACCCTCCCACTATGTAGTTGTAGACAGCAATTGAATTTCCTCTTTACCTTCCAAAGGCTAAACAAACCTTGATTCTGTGTGATTGTGTCTGTGAAGCCTAGTTCTCTTTGATCCTTATTGCATTTTATGGGTTCCTTAACCATTTTGGTGGCTCTCTGCTAGATTCACATAAGTATGTCAATGTCATCTGATAATGCTAGCAAACAATTTTAACATTATGTTTCAAATGTGCATAGAAACTGTCTTGGTTCTTTTAACAATATTTAAATAATTTCTGGACTACCTTACTGAAGGGCAAAGCACATGGACCATAGTGGCAACTCTAAATTCTGATGGTTTTCACCTGGAGAAGCTTTGTTTCATTTTCACATCTGGCTTTTGCAGATAGGAATGCATTTAAAATCTTTCACTGCATATGTTTTTTAAAAAATGTGGTTTTTGTTGTTGTTGACATGAGTATCAGTAACATCTCAGAAAATATCTGCCTTCCCCTCCTCAATTCTGTTACTTATATCATGAAAAGGGCACTATACTAGCTGCAAATCTGAGATGATTTATAGTGTCAATGCATACCTCAAAGCTTTCACTGCATTGAACTACTACATCCATGTAGCGTAGCACTCACTTGGGCCTTGAAAGCAATTAAGATCACTCAGTCTTTTGGATGGATGTAACACTGCGGTAATGTGAACATACCAAACAGGTACAGACTCTCTGCTCTCTGCTTCGTTCCTTGTGCAAACCAGAAAAAATTAGGAAAAAAATTCCATAATTATAAAAAAAAAAAAAAAAAAAAAAGAGTATAAGGATCCAAAGACACACAGTAAGTTTCCTGCTTTTTGCATTGCTCATTTAAACATCAGAAACATTAGAAGTATGTTAGAAGAATTACTGGTAAAGTATGTGTGTTATACAAAAGAGCTTGTAGGCATTTGGGATTTGGCTCCACTATATGATTAGTGCAGTAATGAGATCTTGATCTGGTGAAAATTCAGTGAGTCAGCTTCACATGGAGACACCCAAATTTAATGAATACAGGCAGATGTTCAAATGCAAAAATGATGTTTAAGGTCCTGTTACTACAGCTTGATTTAATTGGGTAAAAACAGATGAGTAGTACACTATTTAAGACATGCCCTAGGACCAGCAAGCAGAATTACTGAAGACCTGTGCTTTTCTGGAGTATAGTATGATGCTAGCTGGGAAAGCCTAGGACATCTCAAATAGCCCTACAAGTTTAGACATATGACTCAAGATTATTTTTTTTTTGCTGGTCATCACGCTATTAGCCATCATCATGCTATTAGCCATCATCATGCTATTAGCCAGTTTCCAAACTGTGAATAGCCCTGAAGAGGTATCAGGTGCATAGAATTTAAATACCTGAAAAAAAAAAAAAATTGAAGAGTACTGAGAAACTCGAAACCTTTACAGAAATCCGCAGATGGAAGAACATTAAGAGAGGTAAGGTTTTCATAGTGTCGTAGGATAATTCAGGTTGGAAGGGAGACCTCTGGAGACCTCTATTCCAACCTACTATTTAAAGCAGGGTCAGTTGTGAGATCAGATCATGTGACTCTCCAGTTAAGTCTTAAATATGTGCAGGGATGGAGACTGCACAACCTCTCTGAGCAACCTGTTCCATAGCTGGACTGTCCTCAGGGTGAAAAGGTTTTCCTTTACATCCATTCTGAATACTCTTAGTTTCAACTTATGCTCCTTGTTTCTCGTTCTCCCATCATACAGCACTTTGAAGAGCCTGGCTTTGTCTTCTCAATAACTTACCCATGGATACTGGAGGGGAGCTCTGAGGTCTGCTCCAAAGCCATCTTCTCCAGGCTGAACAAGTCCTGCTCCTTTGGCCTCTGCTCACTGGGCAAGTGCTCCAGCCCCTAAGCATTGTGGTGCTGCTCTGCTGAATTCATTCCTGTTTATAAGTGGGTTTTTTTGTTTGGTTAGTTTTTTGGTTATTGGTGGGTTTTTTTTGGTTTTTTTTTGGTTTTTTTTGTTTTTTTTTTTTGCTTTGTTTTTATTGGAGAAACAAAACTGCAGTAATCTAGATGTGGTCTAAAGAGTACTAAGTGCAGGGAGATGACTGTTTCCTTAACTCTACTGGCTGTGCTTCTGTTAACAGAGCCAAGAATCTTTGTCACAAGGACACACTGTTCTTTTCAGCAGAGTCCATTTCAGCAGAGCTGCCCCGTAGTAAGACAGCCCCCAGCCTGTATTGCGCAAGGGTTATTAATTCCCAGATACATAACTTTGCATTTGTTTTGTTTAATGTCAGGAGATTCTCATCAACCCAGTCCTTCCTCTATCAAATGGCTATTCCGCTCTCAAATGTATCAACTTGTCCTCCGTAGTTTGGTGTCAAACTTGGTGGCAAAGGTAGAACAAAGATCTCTATATAGAAATGTTAAATGATGCAACTTTTCTGACAATAGGTTGTATAATGCATTTCAGGGACTGATGAATTGGAGAGTGTATACTGCATTTCTAGTAAGTCAACAGGTGCCTGAACAAAAGACACAAACCAAAAGCCAATATAAAGAATATGTAACAATTTGCATGAGCCTTGGACAAAGTGGCTACCATTAGTCAGGCTCAGTCAGTGTGTATGCAAATGCTGAAATGCCAGCTAACAGTTTTTAATTAGTTTTCTTAGGGTAGAGCCAAGTTTTAATGACAAACATAGTCTTTTTTTCTTATTACTAGCCAGCACGTACAGCATGAAACAAGAAGAACCTCAACAGGACATTGAGATCAGATTTCTCTGCCTTCAGAAAATAAGAACAAGCTATGACTAAAAATAAAAGTCAGTCTCTGGAATTTCCAAAAACTGGTTTAAAAATTAAAATGCAGAAAAAAATATAATTAAATAAGAGGATACGCTGATTTGTTTTTTTCCTGTATACTTAGTCAGACATTATTCATAGAACTTCCGTGTCCCTCTCCGTGAGAAAAACAAGCCCTCAAATTATGCTAAGTATACAAAAATTATATTCTGCTTTTAGAAATAACAGAGGACATCATGTAACACTGAAAAATATAGCCTACAGCTTCCTCATTAGAATTTCATACTTCTACCTCAATCTTTAATTAGAATTTAAAGTTGAGATCTAAAGCACTAGTTAAAGCCAAATTACTGCTGGATTTCCTGACCTTTAGCTGAAGTGTCCCTTTCATCTGAAGGTTTGGTAACTTTTTTGCTTTTAAGAAATGGAACAATTTGCTCTGGGTTAATGTGATTGTCCGCCTAGAGGCAAATTTTCAAAACATGTGTAGATGCAAATATTACATGTGTAAGAATCTGCATTTCTACAGGCAAACTGACATTTGCAAGTGCAAATTGGATGGCAGGAAATGGAGTTACCCAGTTTATACATTCAAAAATTATTTTGAGTTCACTTGGACAGAAAATGTAGCATGGCACCAGAAAAGAATTCTGGGAATGGTAGTTTACAGAGCATCCCCAGCAAAGTACACATTAGGCAGCTTAAACTGATCAGGAAATAAGTAGAGATAATTTCTTTGTAGGTAAGAGGAAGAAGAAGTCAAAGTTCTTTCAAGTTCACAAGAAGAAAAAGAATTATGTACTTACTGGAAACAAGACCAGTAGATCCTATTTATTGAATCAATGTTTATTGAAGAAGCCTGAAAAGGCTAAAAAGAAGGCCAGCAATACTTTTTTTTTTTTTTTCAATGCAGAAAGAGCAGGAGAAGGAGTCTGTATTAATATCGCCCATGGTTTATTTAAGAAATAATTTATCGTAAAGTCACTAAAAGCCTAAAAGTAGAGAAACCACAAAAAGGTCAAGTTTTGTCCCAGTTCAGTTCTGTCAACTAGAATAATGTTCTCTGAGATGCCTTTAGAGCTTTGTTATCCTGAAAATGGTTACATTGCATCAGTTGCAATGATTGTTGGGACTCATCTGCCCTAAATATATACAAGTAAATTAGTAATCTACATCTAAGGTACTCTCATGGCCTGTGTAACATAACAACTCCAAGAGGAGATAAATAGCCCTCTTGAGACTCTTCTTCTTTCCAATCGATAATAAAATGGGATTAAAGTGATGTTAGATTTTTATGACTATGTTTAAAATTTAGATTATCTAACTACTAAACATCTAAGTCAGACAGATGAATCCCACCCAAGTCTGCCTAGAGACATCTGGAGAACAACAGCTGCACCAGATGCTGCAGAATTCTGCTTTACAAGCAGAATGTGAACACTCTGGAGCCAGACTTTGCTACACCTGAAACCATTGTAAAAGTCTGCTTGTACTGGCTTGAGGCGTTGTGTGATACCATAGTAATCTTTGAGGTCAAACTGGAACTGTTATTTCCTATTCTTTTTTTTTTTTCTTTCTTTCTTTCTTTTTCTTTTTTTTTTCTTTTTTTGATAAGTAAGTTATATTTGTCTAGTGTTACACCATCTTTCTTTTTAGAAGAGTACAAGAAGAAAGAAACCTGATTAAACCAATTTTCTCTGAATAATGGTTCTTGTGTCTCTGAAGTGTTTCTCCTGATGTCTGCTAGGAACTTTGCAAGATTTTTCTATTTTTTCCTCCTTTTTATTATACTGTTAAGGTCTTTTACATTAATGCAGATTAATTTAATGAGGTTATTCATGGTCACTATTCTTACTTGTAGAGGTATATCTTGGTATATGTTGTAATAAAATATAATCCTATTTCTTTCAAAAAGAGTGCTCTGGTAAAAACATGTTTCTGCTGTACCATTGTCAAAAAATTAACAATTACCCAGACTGCAAAGAACTCGGTTTTTGTACTTGTGCCATTTCTTAACGTATCTTTTTCTCACAGGCTTTAATACTTTTATTCTTAGTAATTTTAATCACTATATCCATGTCTGCTTTTTTTTTTTTTTAAATTCCAGTCTGTTTTCCCAAGCAATATTCTGAAACACACTCATTATGAATTTTTTTCAGTAGCTTTTATTTTTTACCATCCTACAGAAAGGACTTTCAACATTGCAAAGTACAGATATTATTGTCATGTTCTTTGCTATTTATCAAGGTCCATTTTGCCCCCTCCTTTGTGTTGACTGCTTATACAGTGGTATCTCTTGTGTATATTTTATAACCTGTCTGTCTGATGGACTTTTTAGGGAAATAACTCAAAAGTATACAACATATCGACCACGTAAAATACCTATGTGGTTACGGTTGAGCTTTTCACATAAAACTCTTGAGCTTCAGAGACCAAATGTAATGTGGACCTAAAACTGATTTATAACATCCAATCATCTGATCTACATTTCATCTGCATTTGTATTTGCAGTCTTCAACGTAAGGAATCTTTACATAAAAATGCATCTTCAGGGGTTTACCTAGAATGGATGGGTTGAGAACTCTTACTACATTAACTCTGGGCAGCATAGAGACCCTGGGAGCTTGTTTCAAATATTTACCCTTGGACAAGTTCTCCCTCCTTCTGCTTCCTGACCCTTCACAGTGCATCTCTAAGCAAAAGATTGATGGGACTCTGTCTTCCTTCTAGATTTGCTGTATTGCAGGCTTACAGTGATTCGAGACCTTTGCTTTTTTCCTTTCTCCTCTGTTGATTGCTTTAAGGTGGAATTATGGAAAAGGAACAAACCTCAAAACACCTTTATTGTCACTTCTTTCGTGTGGAATAGCCATTTTCTTTTGCCATTATGAGCACCTCCTAATTTTATGTAACAGGTAAAATGTAACAGGTAAAAACTGTAAAAGGCAAAACTGTCAAAGGCAAATTGAAATTTAAAGGGAGGCCTCACCTCTATCTAAATAATGGCACATTACTTTTATTCAAGTCTTTTTTTCTGCTCAAATGTCACTGTTAGTGAATGTTAAGAGTACTAGAAGATTAAGTATTTTATAAATCTGTGAAAAAAAAAGTCTCCTTATCCCAAAAGAGTGTGTTCTCCATCTGACAGTAATGGATTTTGACAACCGTATCTCTGGATATCCTACCCATTGCAGGCGTAGGAAACAAACTTCTGTGTGCCCTTTTAGTAATCACTTTTACAGATTGGTGTTGTTACTGTTCCTTAATTACATTGTTTCAGATTTGACAATTTGCCTCCTGACATGCCCTCCAATTTCAGATTATTGTTCTTTCTGTTCCCCAAGATGTAAATAACGTTCTTTATGTCTTTTTAGTTTGCATCAGTTTTCCTTAATTTTAGCATGCCTATCAGTGACAGTTTCCTCAGTGCATCCAAGTTCAGGTTCTTGTTCTTTCTCCAGTGTGAACCACTATTGTTTTCTGGTTACCTTCTGCATCTACCACCTTTTACCTTCATTATCTGACAGGATTTATTTGAAAAAGGAGAAGGGTTCAGGAAAGACCTTTTCTTCTTTCACGTTTTTGGCACTATGTCTCATTTTTCATTTGGCTGGAAGGTTTCTTTAGTCTTTCTTTAGGAAATAATTTATCTTCATGCTTCTGAGAGATTAGCTTGTGAAACTGTCCTTTGTTGTATGTTGCCACAATGGCCTTAGGTCTGCTCTCTTACATCTCTTTGTTGTAAGTCCATACAGTGTGTCATCCTATGGTATATTGTCAGCCTTCAGAAACTTCTACTAAAGATAATAGAAACAAATTCCTATAAAGTATTCCCATCTTTTCAGTGGCGGATGAAGTCAGAAATACCCTTTGCCAGTCCACAGAAGATGCTGTTTTCCCTACCCGCATATGCTGAAAGTGTGTTGTAATAGGTATTTAAGTGCAACGCACAGCTGCAATCTAGCCCAGAGCTCACCAAATTCTACATAATAATCCAGACATTAGGAGGTTCTTATTTATAATTGCCACAGAAAGAAATAGTTTTCCCACAAAGGCCACAGAAGTGCTCATGTTCAAGCACAGCAAAGAACTAAAGAGAATATAATAGCAAATTTATTTGGCAACAATTTATTAAAGTGGCAAAATCTGGGGGAAAAGAATCTTTTATTTTCAAATAATATTAATTCAGTTTTTCCCACCTGTCTTCTCAATCTGCTTAAATTCCTCTGATTGCTAATCACAGCCCCTTTGCAGGCAGAACATGATGCCAGCCTTTATCTGATGTAGCATGAGCTAAGCATCTCATGTAGATATGCTTCTTCTGTACAACTGCAAAAACAGAGACAGAACCATGCTCCTAGTGCTAGTGGACTTTCAAGTTCATGGCAAGCTGCATGCTAACTTAATCTCATGAAGAGTTTACTTATAATTAAACTCGGGTCTCTTTCCCCTTTACTATCATTCTAGTTTATGAGAAAAATCCGAGGCAGCTTGAATAACCACGAGTGATCAAGACTTTTAAAATTCTGTGCCCTCTATTGAGTACTAGCCCTTCAACATTGATGTTCCATCAAGAACCATGCTTACCCTCACCTTGCTTATCTTCCGCTGATGAGATTCAGCATAGGTTCTACATCTGCATTAGAGAAGCTCATTAAAGTGTGTGAAATGCTCAGAGAGTGTGCTAATAGAGGGCATGTAAGTATGCAGATAGACAGAAACACCTGCTAATTGCCTGGAAGAAGGCTGATTAGTCTAATTCTGTCAAAGTACAATTTGTATGCTATCAGACTTGTTCCTTCTCTGAGGTGACCAAAAGTGGCTGAACTACTTCAGTGCATCCTCTAGTCTTCAAAGTAGCTGGACACAGTGTTATGCTTAGGATATTATTCCTGTTTCTGAGTTTCTGAATGTTGTGTTTGGCTCTGTGTGTGAAGAATTGAGCTATAAAGCTAATTTTTATTTCATTTGTCAAGCTTAGTTTGAGGTATGTATTGCCCATGATACGTACTTACATTTGTAAAATTATGTGCACTCCATCCGTTATGTGAAGTTTGATTTAAAGAGATTTGAACAGTTTGAGGTAGAGTAGCTATTTGGAGTGTAATTAAATTATCTCACTTTGCTTCCCCAGAAACCTCAATTAGGAGACAGATATTTCTGTTGCAAATGAAGTGTGTTTTGTTGATATGTAGGAGAAAGAAGAACAAAGATGGAAGGGAAGCAGTTAGTGGTGTCTAATGATGGGGAGGGGAGTACGTAGCAGACACAACTGAGAATTCTCTATCAAGAAGAGGGTGTTAATGTCTCAAATAATGGCTGTAATATACATAATCCTTCAGGAATGACTATTATGGTTAATGTAATAAGAAATAAGTTAATAACACTTCAGTTGCTTCTAGCAATTCTGCTGTACTTACCTTATTTAACTGTCATATAACAGTGATGGTATGAGTCAGAGATTATGGTGTCACATTGATGGTGAACAGCTTCCTGTGGAAGGACTAGTATAAGAGGATCTTTGTCATAGATCAGGTCTCTTTCTTTTTCATTCTGTTAACACTAAAATGATTATTACTATCATTGTAAGAGGAAAAGGGAAATTGTTATTCTTTAGGGAAGAATTTTCTGAATTCTAGCAACTTGGTAACACAACATAATTTTGAGGAGGTACAGGAGGAATCCAAACATCTCACCCCATTCTGAAACTGATAGCAGCTTCAGGCAAGACATTCAGTGGTCTTGAACTAATTTCTTAATCTTTGTGTTCCCAAATTCTGCCACATCTCTAGCAGAATGAGATGTTTATAATGAGGTGAAGAAATTCAGCTAGTTGAAAGCTCCAGCTACTGGTAGGAGACCCACATGTATAGTGATCAGCAATATGTATGCATTGATGACTGTAACAGATGTGTCATTGCAACCTGAATCATGTCTACACTGTGTGGTTAATGCAAGCCAAATTTGCTTTCTAACTCTCTACCCACTGCTACCCGCCTATGAGGATCTGGAAACCATCTCTAGCAAAGGCAAGACAAACTGGAGTTAAAGCGTGCAAAGAGATGTACAAGCAGCTGTTGCACTGGTTGTGCATCTGTACCATGCACGTACTGTACTCTACAATCTGAGACCTGTGTGAATGCTTTGCCACCCTTCTGTCCTAATGTAAAACCGACTGGAGCTTGCTTAACCCACACATACCTTAAACTGACTGGTGGTTTCAGTGCAAATGGTCTATGTTCATCAGCTGAATATTTAATATAGGAGTAAAACAGAAAGGACATATCCCTAGAGGTGGTGGTTTACATTTATCTGATTGGCTTGAAACTGGAATAGCATGTAGCAAAGCCTCACATTGGTCCAGATGTAAATACCAGTGTGGATGCATCATAAACAGGCAAGCCCTAATGCATCTGCATATAGGTTGCCTTCTCTGTCTGCTCAAGGACTGCACACACAGTGCACACTGTAGCAAAACTTCTGATTTCACCAGAATTTTGGATTCAATTTTATTCATGGTATTTGGCCTTCGTGGGAGTCAGTCCTCAAATACTTGATGTACTTTAAAGAATGCTCTGTGAATTGTTACCTAGCTTTATTACGATTAGACCCAAATGCCAGTACATTGGTAACAAATGGATCAGAACTGAGTGTTTATCAGATATAGTTTTGCAATGCAAAAAAATATTGATGGCTTTAAGAATGACTCATCCTAGTTAGATTGGATGCAGAGGCATCTCTTTCTTATAATCCAGAGATATACAAACTGGTGACTGCTTTGTTACTTCTTTATTATTACTTTTACTGTAATGTTTTTATGTACTCATAAACACAAAAAATATTTGAGCTCTGTAACAAAACCATGGCGCACTCTTAAGATTGTCAGGGCACGCCCAAAATGAGAGACAAACCCATGAGATTCAAAGGGGCCAGCAAGCCTTCAAAGAGGCAGAGTTCTGCCTACCAGTCATTTTTACAAGGGCAGCCATAGACATAATATCTACAAAATGTTGTCTCCTTTGAATGGATAGCAGTGTAACACTGACAAAGATACTTTTTTTGACTTCAGTCCCTCTATATTGATAATGCAGCAACTTTTTTTTTTTATTTTATTTTTTCCTGGATTGCACCGTCAATTTTATTTTACTTTTTTATGGATTGCACTGTCATAGTTAAGATAGTGCCAGAAATGCCCTTTCATTTTAACAAATCATCCATAGTAAAATTGCTCTAGGTTGAAACATGAGCATGCTTGTGGAAGCTATGAATTAGAAAGTCAAACATGTTACAGTAGAGGTCCTTAACTACAGGGTGTGTTAATATGATAATTGCAAGATTCAGCCAATGAACTACCTGAAGACTGTTAATTAACTTGAAATTCCAGTGTTGCCTTTGTTTCATAGCCATTATAGACTATTACATCTGTGTATTGTCATGAGTAAAGAAGTTTTTTGCTTTAATTGTATAATACCTATTAGTATTACAGTGTAAAAAGTAATGTGTGTTTTTAAATGACAAATGCATAGGCTTTCAGGGAACAAATTCAAGAGTTTAAGTTGTCAGTTTCTGACTAGATATCATCAGAATTACTTCAGCAAAGCGGGTCCAGATTTTTTGTGTGTTTTTGGCAGAACTATATTTATAAAACAAGATCATGGTCTACTATGATGGCGATACAATTTGGAAGGAGTTTATTATCCTCTGCTGAGCTTTCTTTGTTTCCTTGGTCCCTCATTTGTGTGCTGGACAGTTTTTTTCAAATCTTGAATATTTTTAGCTCTGATGGTCAGTTTAGAAAGACAACCTTATGTCCCCCAGAATATATTCTTCGCATAGCACACAAGAAACTTTTTCTCTTTCGACCCCTCCCCAAGTCTTTTAAAAAATCATTATACAGCTAAGGATAAGAGACACACATAAAACTCCATTTAACCATTGCACGGGTTATGATAAAAGCCAGGCTATTTGCTTTGTTCCCCTTAAATCCTTCCAGAATGCTGCTGTGAAAGTCAGTTTTATCTCCTGAAGCTCAGGCCATGAAACTCCCCAATTAAAATTCTTTCACTGCTTACCATCCCTTTAGTCGTGTTCAAGGTCCTTGTCTTCCCCATCAAGGCTGTGCTTTCATTTCTGCTTAGTGTACTTCTTTTCTTGACTGCACACAAGATTCCCACCTAGGTGCTGCTTTCAAATCCTCCTTCTACTTTTATCTTTGCATTTTGTTCCCGCCTGACTAAGTCGGAGCTGCAGCTGAAACTCTTCTCTGGCGGAGACACCTACAGCGCCTGTGCGTCAGCCACTCCTCAGCCACCCTTGAGCTGCCCATTCCTCTGATGAGAAGTGTTTTACAGCCCCTTGCTTTTGCCATGGTGCATACATAGGGGACTTTGAGAGCCGGAAGCACAATTCTCTGCAGCTTAATTTAAGAAGACAGGCTCTGTGGTTGGGAGTGAGAATTTCTCACATTCCCTTTGGGTTGAGTTTAGGAAAAGATCATAGCACAAAAAGACTAGCGGATTACACAGAGACCGCTTTAACTTCCATCAGCTATGCCATCCTCAGCAGTCCAGAGCACTGTGTGAGACCTTGAAGGAATGAGGTTTCAAAGTTCTGGGGTTTTAACAGCAAATATTCATCATTTCCCCATCTTCATTTAAAAAAGAAAAAAGAAAAAAAAAAAAAAAAGAGAAACCTTCAATTAAAATAGTCAATTTGCTACAGTGTAATGTAGGTTGTTGGTGGTTTGCTGGAGCCTCAGATCACGATGTAGCTTGCACATATTCCATATGTGACGTAATTTCAAAGAGAAACTATGTGAATTGAAGATGAAGATGAAAGTTTGTGTTTTAAATGTCTATTCTGCGCTTGCTATCTGTTGAAATAGGAGATATAAAGAGATTAATAGAATGACATTGGAGAAAAAAAAAGTCAGTTTGCTGGCTTGTATTGAATTTATATTGCTGTACTTGAAAGGTAATTTTGAGTTTTCAGGTCATGTTACAGCCAGCTTATCCACCTATATATATATATATATATATGTATGGACATAGGAGAAATGTGTACAAATTAAAGACCAGATATCATCAGGTTAAAATAGCAGGTTTGATCCTAAGTGGAAATAAAATCTACTCATTGCCTTTAATTTAAAGTAAAATATGAGGGGCAGATGTGAACTCTCCCTGCTGTGAGCAAATTGAAGCAATTTGTCCAAGAAAATGAAGTTTTTCACTTGCTTATTGCAAAGTTTTAGGAATCTGGAAAACCTGCTTGAGGAACTGGAATTCCTTATTAATTAGAAGAAATTTCATACAAGTGGTATTGCTGGAGAGGTGATGTGAGTGATTGGAATGTTCAGTTTATAAATTGCAACTTGTTCAGCAAAGCCTGAGAAGACAGGGAAATGCATAGAAGTCATTAGTTTGTATAAGGGAAGAAGATCATGGTTTGACTTTAATACACGAGATAGTTTCAAGCAATAATCTGTTCACATATATCTACCTGCTTTTCAGAAGGCTAAATTTCCCAGAATTAATCAAAATGCTAAGTAAAGGATTTTAAAAAAGCCCCAAAAATTCAACACCCCCCCCCCCCAAACCCCAGAAAAATACAAACAAAAAAATTGTGCATTATTTAAAATGAATCTTTATATAGATAAAACAGGGTACTTCCGTGGCCAAGGAGAACATCTTTGATTAAAGTCCATCTTACTGTCAGAGACCAAGAAAAGGTAACTTAAGGAGATTTATAGTTTGTCTGTCTGTTCTAAATATATCTGAGTATATTAAGGAAATCAAAGAGGTCTTTTATTATGCCAATTAAAAACAACTGAACAAAACAAGTAACATGATCGGGTAAATGTAACATATAGTCCTCAATCCAAAGGAAAACAATTAAAAAATTTCAATGGGATTAAATTGATGGAGGAATAAAGTACATGGATATCATTTTGTGCTAATGCATTTTTATGGAAAATGGGTCTTGTCAAACTTTATTTCATTCCTCAATGCTAGTAAAAATTTTGTTAATAAAGTTAGAAGTATGTATCTGATAATATTAGACATTCATCAGATGTTTGACTGCATGACATGATGCTCTGTTTTAAAAATTAACACTATATAATATCAATGTAGCACACTGTATGAATTAATGAATGAATGAAAAGCACTACTCAAAAAAGTAATTTCAAATGGGGAAATATCCTTGAAGTCCTTCCCAATGGAGTTCTCTAGGAAAATCTAATTGCCTTTTAAAATCTTTATCTATGGCAAACATGAGCAAACAAGCAGTCCTAAGGCAGATCTTAACTATATCATCTCCAGTTAGTGATCCCTGAACTGTTTAGTTGTCCACTTGGATTGTCCTCACACTATAGGGTTTGATAATTTTTTTTTTTTTTTTTTTTGGTGTATGTTTCCTTCAGTTTTAATAAACATAAGAACTACTGCATGCTACCAGGCTGATAGTTCTATTGCATGAAACTGAAGATATATACGTACATGAGATCATGAAAGTGAGTTAACGGATGCTATAGCACTGTGTAGGACAAAGCAGCCAGTTGTGGTGCAGCTTCATCTATAGCACCTTTTGGGGCTGGTTTCTAGAGCAAACTTTCCAGAATCACACCCACATTTTTCTTTGGAGCCAACTCCTTAAAGATCCTGGCTGCAAATTAAACTTTGACTACTATGGATCACTGAAAGCCCAATATATACCAAACAACTCAGTGAGTAGGGGTTACGTCTCTGAAAGCAGCATCTTGAAAATGCTTTTAAAGGTGATATTGTGCAAGGAAATAAACATTAATTCCCAGGATAATGCTGTGCCGAAAAGCTGGTCCATTCTTTAAGAATATAACTTAGCGAGTAACAAAAAGCTTTTAACTCCATATACAGAATAAGTGAGATTAGTACCAAATTTCTGCACAGACTTGTGATATCATGGTTCTTAAAGGTGGTTGACAAACTGAAAAGGGTACAGCAAACAAGTAAAAACAGCAACCTTTCAAGTCACTCAAGCTGGAGAAAATTTCTTATATTGTGAAACTTAAAAAATATTGTCTATTTGTCTTAGTAAAGACGAGAATGAGTGGTGCCTTGAATACAATGTTTAAGCACCTTTGCAGAGATAAAGTACTGAATGCCAGAGAGCTCTTTGGTCTGTTTGACAAAGGAGGAACAAGAACCACTGGATAAAATGTGTAGGTAGAAAATTTCAAATGAGACTATATAAATATATTTTCTGAAATGAAGGCAATTAACCACTGGAAAAATATTAAAAGAAGTGAAATTATATTTATATCTTTTTTCTTTATAGACTTCTCAGTAGAGTGATGATGATAATATTTTTTTCAGGCTTTGGGGGTTTTTTTTGTTTGTTTGTTTTTGGTTTTTTTTTTGTTTTTTGTTTTTTTCTGAAACACTTGTATGTCCCTGTTAATTTTTAGGTGATAATGTAGAAGAGAAGTTGAGTTCCAGTACATGAAGACTTCTGAATACACAATCAGAAATACGTCAAATATAAACCAAACAAAAATGCATTTCTCAAACCTGTTTATGCAACTAAAATAATGCTCTGATTGATGGAATTTTTAGGTATTTTAGGCCATAAAACTCTGAGTACTCTGCTAAGGATATGAAGATCTGAAAATCATGTTGTTTAGCTTTTAGGAGAGTTGACTTTGCAGTCCTCTAAGACTAAACAATCCCATTGATATCATTGGAAATTTGCAAATGGTGTTTATGAGAGATGTCCATGCAAATGCATAGCTCTGCCTATAGCCATATAATATAGGAAAGGGTCCCTTTTAATGTCAGGTGTCTGAGAGGTTCTGTAGAGAGTACCGTGTTTAGGTAGATGTAGTGGATTTTGGTTTAGCCAGCCCTAATCTAAGGTCAAATGTAAACTCTGACTTGAAGCTGCTGGTCAGTGCAAAAATTGTTTTAGTGATTTGTATTTTTCATATAGAAGGACAGAATAAAGAACTACGTCTATTGTATCATTCTGCG
This sequence comes from Fratercula arctica, assembly GCA_947846985.1. Lineage (NCBI taxonomy): Eukaryota > Metazoa > Chordata > Aves > Charadriiformes > Alcidae > Fratercula > Fratercula arctica. The sequence goes on along the minus strand of CANTUZ010000001.1, from coordinate 36,583,496 downwards.
TTTAGAATGTCAAACATGGGGACCAATATTTCTGGAGAAATATATGAATTATGCCAGGTGAGAACAAAACTCATAGACTACCAGGTACCTAAATCAGATACAACATCCTAATCCCCAGTATACATGATTCCTACCATTTCTGGCCTGGTGGTAATTTATCTTTTAATGATTCTATGGAGTTAATGATGATTAAATTACCTTGATATATGAAGTGATGTCAGCTCTGTTGTTTCACATAGGAGAAACATCTTTGAAACTCCCTTGTACAGAACTCTTAACTTTATTGATTAATACTGAATTTCTTCGATTTCAAATAGTTTCAGAACTGCACATTCTGCTACTTTTGTTTATAACACTGAATCATGCTAAGGTTTTATGACCCTTTGCAAAGGAATTTTCAATACTTATTTAATAGAACGTTGAAGATAGCTTTGGAGAAGAAATGCTCCACACAAATAATTTCACTGTGAATCTTTTGAAGTAAGGTTTATATACTTAATAAAAATGTGTACACAGTGTAACATAACAGAGACTGTTTCTAATTGCTCATTGAAATCAGCATGGGCCCATAACTATGGGCTTCAGGGCTGCAACTCTTGACTTTTTAATTTCTTTCCTAAAGGTATCCATTTCTCATTGGAGGTGAGAGATGAATGTGTAGCTGCTAAGTGTGAGGACTATGGTAATGGAAATCAGTAGTGTTAATTAAATTACAAGAATTAACATATCCAGTATTTCTTGCTTCTCTAAGCTTTTGCAACTGATAATGAGAGTGAAGAGTGTTTTATGATCCCCTCCTTCTCACAGAAAAATCTATATCCAAAATCCTTGCCAAGATACAGTTGAAATTTGTTTTGGTCTTCTCCTTCTCTTTCAACGGAATCAGTAGTTTAGAAAATACAGACTGAAAAACAGACAAAAAGTCAACAAACCCCTTTCTATCATCTTAGTGGGATCAAATTTTGGACCCTCTATCATTCCAGTCCCCAGAACAACAGAGAATTAGTAAAAAATTGTTCCAAATGAGCAGAAAACAGACGTGGCTCGGGTTTTTTTGTTGTTTTATTTGTTTGTTTGCTTGTTTGAAATTTTATTTGGTATGGCATTTGGGTTTGGGGTTGGATTTTTTTCTTTTTTTTTTTTTTTTTGTCACTGTTCACTTGCTTAATACTGAATCAGTGGCTGAAAAGTTGATCAAGTTTGGACAAAAATCCTTTTTTGCAATACTCTAGAAGTAACAAATGCTGAAAATTATAGTGAATGTGTTCAAATTGAAATATTGATGAATAGGAGATTGATAGGTAAGACAGGCTGACCATAATTAACTACAGAAAACCTCTTTTTCTACCTTATTCTCTCCTCAGTTCAGCAATACGTTTAAGGCACCATTTAAGGCTCATTGCAGCTGGGGCTTTATCTACCCAGGCATATTCCATTGTTTCACTACTAAGGTACTTGGTGGAATTGTGTTCATATTTGTAACTTAACATTTTGCAATTTATTTAAGGTGAAACAGACAAACAAAAAGAGAATCTGAAATTCTAAGTCTTACTCATTTCTCTTCACACAGCAAATCACATCTACTTCTTAGTTAGCATATGTTCCTCCATCTGCTTAGATTTGACTTGTCTTATTGAGGTTAATTATTGTTTTCCACCATGGTTGGGGTTTTGATTTGTCCTTTTGTAATCAATCATCTAATTGAGACAGCTTTTACATTTTAGAATAACAAATTTACACATTCATAGACACACAACTGAACCTTTTGTCAGTGATCATATAACAGGATTTAATGTTGTATAAAACTGTAATGGTCTTTGGTAAATTCTAATTCTGATAAACTTTCCACCTTTTACTGAATTTTATTTGCATGGAATTTGCAAGGACAAGTGTTCCACTGAAGTTAGTGGGATACTGTAGAGAGGAGAGGACTGCAATAACAGGTGCAAAACCACCTTTCTGTACCTAAGCTTTTGTAACCAAACTAGTAGTCCTTGGAAAATTCCAGCACATTTCAAGAAGAGAAGCAGTTTCTGAGTCACTGTGTGACCTGTTATTCAAAGAGATTTTGCAAAAAAAAAAAAAAAAAAGAAAAAAGATCAGTAGGTGAAAATTTAGAGCTGTATTAAATCCAAAATCGTATACAAGTAACCTTGGCTGTTTTTAAAAGTCTGTCTTCTCTCTCATGGTATGTATTAAATACAGTTATGGTTGTTAAACCATATAATAAAAAAATTAGATATTTTCAAAAATCAAATATGAGTAGTTCATGTGCAGTTTCAAACCAAATGAAGTATTTTGTAGATATTACTCTGAAGGTATTACTATGAAGAAGTACAGTTATTAGGTAAAGGATTTTTTTTTTTCTTGCTACTCATGTCAAATTTCTATTTTTGACAGCAATCAGTCTTCCAGAAACAAGCGCTCATTGTCTCAGCTGGTTTAGGATCAATGTGAAATGAGAATTGACATAAGAAACATAAAAGCACAATGATAATTAAATTTTATCCATTCTTTCTTCCTCTTTCTTAAAACTTTCTTGGGCTTTAAATTTTCAGCAAAATATTTTTTGGTTCATCTTGAAGCACTCTTTTTCCATCTCATTCATAAGTGTTATCTTCTGTGCCATTCTCACAGCATAAATACACGCATTTCAAACATTTACCCAAAGCTCGTCTTCTGACTTATGACTGTTATCATTTTTATGCCACAGTACATTTTTTTTTTTTCCCCAAACAATAGTCTTTCTCCACTTGTGGAATCAGCTATTTCACCTTCAGTAACTTTTTATTCATTCACTTGAGAATTGAATTATTCCTATTGTTAGAAGATATTTACTTGTATCATTCATTGAAATGATGCTAAAGTGAATTCCATCTGGTGGTATACTTGTGTCATGGGCGTTAAACTGTGAGCGCTAACAGGAGGCAGATAACTGGATATACGTATGTGAGTATGATTACTCAAAACCGAACTTTTGAACTCCCAAAAAGAAGCCTGTTATTTGCTAGATGGAACTGGTATGGGTTGGTTGTAAATTTTTTTAACACTTGAACTAAACAGATTTAGCACATCCCAAATCCTTCAGCTAATAAAAAGGCATGAGAGAGAACCACCAGTTTGGAAGCTGATCACATATTGTGCTTTTGCACACAGACTGTTTAGTTAGGGAAAACTGGATACTTAGGATGCCAAACAGAAGAGCTGGTGCTGAAAAAAAAAGGGTTCACAGAAAGAAGAAATGGTCTTGGAAAGAAGTGACCTCAGAAAGGTGATGGTGAAGATCTTGGCTTTGCTCTGACTGGAGGAGAGATCCTGGAAGTGAGGAAAGATCCCTAGAGATACATGGAGATGAAACCTGGGAGACTCCCAGGAGGGACCCTGGCCAGTGATGCCCAAGGCTGGTAATTGTGAGCAGGGGCACAGCATTAACTGATATGACTTGCTGCCCAAATTTCCTAGCCCAGGAACGACTCCCCTGCAAGGAAAAGAAGCTTAGTCCTACTGAACACAATGTTGTGGGCTAGTGAGTAAGTGTCTGAGGCAATCAAGTAGCTCTAATCTCATTGTTTTTTAAATAAATCATGATATTCAGATCCACAACAAGCTGTCATTACTCTTTCTTGAGACAAGAGTACAGGAGATGAGACTCTGAGAGTGCAGTATATCCAAAATTAGTGAGTAAACAGTCAAGAAATTAGATTTTCAACCAGCAATTTCTATTAGATGTTCACCCATGCAGGTAGATGAACAGTTCTTAAAAGAATGAGAGAAAAGGGAATCTGTTTGTCTGTCCCAAACATCTGGCATGTGAAAATATTTTAGGCCACCGTTTAATCCATTTTTCTAAAGAAAATACCTCCTATATTATTAAAAAGAAAGAGACAACCATCCATATATTCCTAAAATTAGACACCTAGTTAGGTAAAACCAGACTCTGGATTTATTCCAAGACAACTGCTTTTCTCTGTAGAATATTTGTAGAAATTTGGGAAGTACGGGAATATTGGTTCACTGATCATATAAAGCAAGGAGCAGCATCGACTGACTACCATCCTTGATGACAAAATACAACATGGCCATACGATGTTTAAAAGAGACCAATACAAAACATGTTTCTTGAGCCTTAAAACTGCTCAAAAAAGGAAAGCAACCTGCTAGAGTCACAGCCATCTGTAGAAACACCAGTTTCTCCCTGACAGGTTGTTCAGAACTTTTTGACTAAAAAAAAGTGGGAGAACCATGTCAAAGGTCTTACAGGAGCCCAGACAGACAAGATCTGTAGCTCTTCTCTTGTCCACTGATGCAGTTGCTCCATCACAGAAGGCCACTAGGTAGGTCAGGCAGGACCTTGGTGAAGTCATGCTGGCTGTTTTGAATCACCTCCGTGTGGCTTAGCGTAACTTCTAGGAGTATCTGTTCCATGATCTTCACAGGCACAGTGAGACTGACAGGTTGGTAATTCCCAGAGTCCTCCTTTCTACCCTTTTTAAAAGTGGGTGCAATGTTTCCCTTTTTCCAGTCACTGGGAACTCCACCTGACTGCCATGACTTTTCAAATATGATATGAGACTGACTTGGCAACTGCATCAGCCAATTCCCTCAGGACCCTGGGATGCGTCTCATCAGATCCCATGGGCTTGTGTATGTTCAGGTTCCTCAGATGGTCTTAAACCTGACCTTCACCTACAATGGGTGGGACTTCATTCCCCCAAGTTGTTGAGTACTTCAAACTTCTCCTCGTCACTTATCACAGATTTGATCTCATTCATCAGGGCAGGGGGTGTACAATTTCTTTTGTCTTCCTTTTCTGATTAATGTACCTGTAGAAGCCCTTACTATTTTTACATCCCCTGCCAAATTTAGCTCCAACTATGCCTTAGCTTTCCTGATCCCCCCCCTGCCCTCCCAGGGCAGTATCTTTATATTCTTCCCAGGACATTTGTCCCTGGTTCCGTTATGGTATTTTGCATGTGCCTTAGCAACAGGATCATGGAAAAACAGGAAAGATAGTTGTTCTGTCATTATAGGTCTCTCTTTGAAAAACTTAGATTCTATGATTTGTTTATATCCTTCCATCATCACAGTGAAAGTGGAAGGACTATATCAACACACTAAATAGACAAAATTACATGGTTAAACTATATCTGTTAAATTCCATTTCTTTAGTTTCAAGTTGATAGTAATATCAGCTTTGCACCTGGTCTCCTGGATAATAATTGCAGGAAAAAATACTAACACCAACAAATGTGCCTACAAAAAAAAGAATGACTGACCAAAGTAAACTGAAAGCTTGGCTATTAGGACTCTTCACTGTGTAAGGATGCCCTCAGTCATTAAAAAAAAAAACCCAAAAATAAAACAAAACAAACAAAAAAAAACAACAAACAAAAAAAACCCCAAAGCAAAAACAAAAAAAGAAAGGATTTGAAGAGTTAAAACTGGTAGATTAAATACTATAGCAAAATTAGAAACATTTTTTTCAGTTTTTATTTTTTAGTTATATGACAGGAAGAAAAATAAATTTGTGAGAGGGAATGTGCTTTAAAGTAAAGCTTGATAGGATGGGGGGGGGGGCGTTGACAAAACATTTTTGGGCAGAAATTCTCAATTAATTTCAACTTTTCCATTGAGAACACCAGTTACAGAGAGGAAGGAATCATGCTTAAGGATTCTTATTGAAATAAGAAATATTGTCTTAGAGAAAGAGAAAGCTAAAGGAGAACATATGTGTCTGTCCCAAAGACCTACTTTTGTCAGGGAATATATTTTAAACCTTGCAGTGATTATATCTTAATATAATACCTATGCAAAGTTAAGTAGGGAAAACTGAAAGGCATTTATTTCTCTCTGTTACTCCCTCTAGCAGCCTTTTGGTCAGGGTGCTGGTGCAGCATGGGAGAACTGCAGGATGAATGAAGGTGAGAACCTGCATCTTCAAATGAAAAATTCACCAGTTCTGAGTTCTGTGGGAGATATTATGGGTTTAGATGGGGGCGAAGGAAATAAAATATCTGCTTCTGTATATGGAAAGAGTTTTATAACATTTGTGAGTTGGAAAATGGTATACATAACATTAAGGAAGAGTGATGAAAGCATTTTAATGACTATATTTAGCTCACACAAGTTTGACTTGAAGTTTGACTTGAGAGGAGAGCAGTGGATGTTGTCTACCTTGACTTCAGCAAGGCTTTCGACACAGTCTCTCACAGCATCTTCATAGGGAAGCTTAGGAAGCGTGGGGTAGATAAATGGACAGTGGGATGGACCATGAGCCAGCAATGTGCCCTTGTGGCCAAGAAGGCCAATGGCATCCTGGAGTGCATCAAGAAGAGTGTGGCAAGCAGATCGAGGGAGGTCATCCTCCCCCTTTACTCTGCCTTGGTCAGGCCGCATCTGGAGTACTGTGTCCAGTTCTGGGCTCCCCGGTTCAAGAAGGACAGGGAACTGCTGGAAAGGGTGCAGCAGAGGGCTACAAAGATCATTAGGGGACTGGAACACCTCTCTTATGAGGAAAGGCTGAGGGATTTGGGTCTTTTCAGTCTGGAAAAAAAGACGACTGAGGGGGGATCTTATCAATGCTTATAAATGCTTAAAGGGTGGGTGCCAGGAGGATGGGCCCAGGCTCTTTTCAGTGGTATCCAGTGACAGGACAAGAGGTAACAGGCACAAACTTGAGCATAGGAAGTTCCACCTAAACATGAGGAGGAAGTTCTTTACTTTGAGGGTGGCAGAGCACTGGAACAGGCTGCCCAGAGAGGTGGTGGAGTCTCCATCTCTGGAGACATTCAGAACCCGCCTGGACGTGTTCCTGTGCAACCTGGGCTAGGTGACCCTGCTGTGGCAGGGGGGTTGGACTAGATGATCTCCAGAGGTCCCTTCCAGCCCCTACCATTCTGTGATTCTGTAATTATAGTTTATATTTTTTATGGTACTCTCTACACTCATCTCCTACTAATGGAAAAAGCAGCTCTCTTTTCCTCAAAAACAAACAAACAAACAAACCAACAAAACCAAAAACAAGCACAAAAAAAAGCCATCACGCAAAATGCAAAACCAAATCACATCAAACGTAAATGTTTAAGAACTTTAGGGAAAGAATTGACTGAGTTTTACTATGTACACTGAAGTCATCTCTAAAAGCCTCTTAGTATTTCACTTATTCTTTGAGTAGCTGACCGATGGATATGGGATTATTCACAAATGCTTCCGCTAAAGATAAGAAAAACAGAAACTCACTGAAGAATATTAAAAAATAAAATAAAATAAAATAAAATCTTACTTTCAGTATTTTTAAGAATCTGTTAATCTCTTCCTCTCACTTTTTCCACCTACTCATAGCTGGAGGTTGTAAACTGTGGTTTAGCCCCAACCTCTAAAATAGCATCTGGGAATGAATACACTCAAGCAGTCCATCTCTTGTTACTGAGACTGGCAAGGGCATATTTGAAAAAAGCAAACAGGAGAAAAACAAGCATCACACCTGCAACAATCTTGACAGCACACTACAACTCTGATAGGCAGCCTGTGCAGAGGGGAGAGTACAAAGACAGTTACAAATGGCAAGGTGCACATTTATGAATACCAATAAAATTCCCCCTCTGCTCTATCATCTCTTTAAGGTCCTGTTTTTCAAATAACCATTTTAGAAGCAGCTTTATAATTGCTTTCACTTTAAATACCTACATTAAATATACATATATAAAGTAAGGAATATTTGTCTCACACCTTTTTCAAAAGCATGGCACTTTTTAAAGTAGCATTGCTGATTTATAAGCAATATGACTGATTTTAAGTCATATCTGTGATTTATAACTCAGGACTTCATATACTCTGGGTATTAAGATGTATTTTATGAAACCCAGTTTATTTGTTAAAAAAGACTGATTTACTAGGCAGATTTATTAATCATGGCTTGAAAATTTAAAACAAAGTCTTGGTTTAAAGTCTTATATTTATAAATTAGATGCTTAAATCAAATTCCAATTTATATATAATGGGATTGGTTCTAGAGATACGCAAATAGTAATATATCCAATCCCACTACTACCTGAAGATAACAACGATCCTGCTTTCACAATTAATTTAGCTACTCACACTGATGAAAAAATCCTATCGTTAATCAGATGGATACTATTTGGAAAATACTCCATAACAAGGAGCCAGGAAGAAAGAAATACTGACTTTCGGACAGGAAATGAATAGCATAATCTGAAATATTGTAATACTCAGATTTTGAACTCTACTTTTTCAGAGTTTTCAAGTTGCTGAGTCCATGCCCCACTGGGACTGTTATTACCACTCCAGCAAGAGACATGGCTTTCATTTGCTGTTATTTACCCCTTTCATATTCTGAAAGAAAACACAGAAGTGATATTAAATTTCCCCTTCCCAACTTCCTAATAATTATTCACAATTTTTCACTGAGTTTTGTATGTTTGTATTTCTTTCATGCCCAGGCCAAGCCTCTGAAAGACATAGCAAGTTCTTGAGAAGTGAAAGCAGCAGTGACCAAGATGATGTATATTTGAACATTTTACTTTTTAGTCAAACTCATCTATCTGAAGTAAATTAATAAAATCCACTAGAAATACTTTTCTTCCTCATTATGCATAGCCATGGTTTGAAGTGTCAGGTTTAGATAAGCTGGAAGCAATATGGCTGAAAGGTACATTTTCTAATCAACTTCCTGAATAATCTTTGACTCCAGACATAGCAATATATGTAATCAATATATGAAACCTAGCATACCAATTTGTACAATACATTGGAAGTTGGTCTTTTAATTCTTTAGAAGTGTTTTGCCATGTTAACCTTCACCTGCTACTTCTTGTTAAGTTCTCTACTTCTGAAGGCATGTTGCCTTCAAGTAAAAAAAAAAAAAAAAAAAAAAAAAAAATCCATCCTTGAGCTTGACAGAGGAAGCCTTGAGATGTTTCTGTAAATTTGTTCTATACAGTGTGCATACATAGTCTATTTCTAAGTTTATGGTGACACAGTTCATAAAACCTTTTTGGCCTACTTATATCCATGGGACTAAACAAAATCTACAATCAGTGCAAAGGCTGTGCCACGCATCAAAATCAGAGATAAAAACTTCTTAAAATACTGGGAATCAGACTGCTTTTCATTTTGCTTTGTAGATGGACTTGATACACAGAAGGATAAAATGCCTTCTGTTGTGATGCTTCCCTTGGATACTTTGTACCTTGTGCCAAATAGAAAAACCGGAGTATGTAATGTCATAGGGACTGATTGGCTGGGGATAGTTTGAGTGGCATAGCAGAGTCCTTCTCAACCCACCCTCTCTCAAGACACCCTTCAGTGGAGCGTGTTTTCCTTTTGTGCTTGTCCAGGTTCTTTTTCCTTTCTCTGCAGAAATCCCGACACATCTGTTCGACAACCCCACCTCCAGCTGAGAGGAAGGTAGTGATGGATTGCAAAATCCTGTTCCACATTCTGTTAATCTTGGCATTGCCTTCCTCTTCACATTCAAAGTACAGTAACTGCAGATTGCTTTTGTTCCACCATTTTGTCCTCTTGTAGTACAAAACAAAATTGGACTACTTTGGTTTGACTTGAATCAGCAGTAAGGTTAGTTGGCTAGTTGAATCACTCTTTTTGGAGATGAGCTGTCAAAGTGTACTGCAACCTAAGCAGGAGGCAATGCAGGGGCACAGAGATGAACTTACCCTCTTTAGAAGTTCTGAATTTGGGTGGCAAGTACACACATGAGACTTAGAGCACAATCTAGTCAGAGTTGTTTTGTGAAACATGTTGTGATTGTTTTCAGGAATACTTCCCTCTGACACCTACAAAATGAAAATGAAACTGCTTTTGAAAGAAGAATATGCAATCAATTTGGGACAGCACATAGTTCAAGTTATTGAGTTTTCCACTGGCAGTAAATAAAAAGTTGTTGTAGAAGAACTGGCTCGAATCTCAGGTTTCTCCATAACCCAGCTGCAAACTCCAGTACAAAATGAACTCTTATATTTCTTCAGCTTTTAAAAATCTCCTAATAGCTCCTTTTCTCAAATGAGCTGTTCTTTATTTAAAAGTTTCTTGGAACTGGTGATATTTGGAAATGTGGTGGTGACCTCCTGAGTCATTGTGAAGTAGAACATTTTACCTGACTGATTCAGAGTTCTGAATCTATTAGCAGTCTGACAGTCCTCTCACAGTAGTAAGATTTCTATTGGCATTCTGAAAATAGAGAAAGAAGGGGAAGAAAGCAAGAGTGAATGAGAGAGAAGAGTGAATTAGTGAAAGAAATAGGAGAATAGCAAAGGAGAACATATAGTATGATCTTTCCCCTATGTGCAAAAATGGGGAGTTATTCCTTGGCTACATCAAGGAATGTAAGGTCGAAGGGGTAAGTGCAAATTTTGTAATGAAGACAGTAGACTTCGTGGACCCATGAAAAGAAGAAAATTACCCTACCTCTCTTCTACAAGTTAGGCAAATATTCCAGTTTAGAGATTAAATTGTGGTTTAGCCATACATATCTCTACAAGTGCACCAGTCACTAAGCTTTAGTAGTTAATTACTGGGATTAGTTTAACTGTAGTAGTCATGAGAAAGCGTAAAACACCTTTCTCTGGTCAGAACAAGGTATACAGAGACACAGAGCCTGTCACACTGTTCATTAAGGAGGGCATGTTCTCTATTCTTTTGGGGCTGTAAGAGAATAGGGAGAACAGGAGAAAGATTGCGGAGGGACCTACTATCAAGAGCAGAACCTCCAAGCTTCTGATAGAGGTAGCTCTTCTTTTCTCTGGATGTACTCACCCTGTCACTTTTCCCCATGTATTGACATACAAGGCCACTCTTGTAAAGACCTCAGGTTCCAGATGTACTTAAAAATATAAATACTGAAGACAGCAAGACTGTGGGACAGACATCTGTTCTTTTGTCTCTAAAAACCTTAACTTCGTCACTGTTCTAGTTGAAAAGAGCAATGACTTCAAGCTACTAGTTGCCATGTCATCACTATAAACTTCTATATACTGTGGTGAGATACATTTCAATATGGGAAACAGAGAGAGACTTTATTATATTTATCATAAAGGGAAAAAGACAAGGCAAAATAAATATTAAAACCAACTCATTAAAGAGACAACTAGTGAGCGTGATGTAAATACCTGGCAAGAGTAATAAGGTAAATCCCAGAGGAGAAAAATATCAGGAAATAAAAATGAAGAGAAATTCTGATGGAAGCATATATTAACAGAAGAAAGATGTAAGTGCATAAGGTAAATATTGGGGAGAAAGCAGCAAAATAACATAGAAAGTAGTGAGGGAATAGGAAAATAACAAAGTATAGGTACACCAGCTGGATATAATAAACCAAATCACTAAAGTAAGACAAATATTACTGTAACAGAAAGGGAAAACTATGACAGCTGCTGGGAATAAAGGAGAGACTTGAAATAAGACATGTATATTGCAAATGTGGCCAGCAGACTGCTACATGAGGCTTAATGCAGGCAGAGTGAAAACAAAAGCAGCGACATATTTTGAATAAGATAAGTGAAGCTGTGAGAGGTTTGACTGATAGACATCTGATTATACAAGCGAGAGAACATCCAAACTTTAGACCGAAATAAATGTTTCAGGAGCAGCTTGAGCTTTCCCCAAGTTAGCTCAATGTTTTTCAAACTGTGATGCAGTGTGAACGTAACAAAAAAGGATTTGCTTATTTGTAAGATTAGGAAGGAAATAAAACGAAGTATGTGTGATCTGAAGTGTTTCACTGAAATACTGTTCTCTATGCTGAGTATGACTCCCGCACAGGGCTCATAAATACTTACCCTGCTGTTGCAGTGGGTTATTTATTTTACGTTAGTATCCAAAGGGAGCCATAAGGTCAGAGCTCTTATTGCTCCACAGGCTATTTACAGGCTTCTGAATATGTGGGTGGTGAGAGGGGTCCCAAACGCACTGGGAGACTGGCTGGGAATTCAAGCCAGCTGTAAAGGAGCTTAATAAACCAGAAAAAGTGTATAACCACAGTAAGAATACATATCATGCAAGATAGCAGTTGTACAGTTTAATGGTGCCAAGACTCCTAAAATCTATGCTCTTTTTTGATCTCGTTTAGGGGACTTTTAAATCCCTTGATGCTTCTAGGGACCTAACAAAAGGAAATGGCCACAGATGATCAATTGCAGGCAACCACGGCAGTTTTACCAGAACTCTTGGAGCTCACCCAGCTAAACCTGGTCCTTTTCAGTGTGAGAAAAAGCCAAGACCAAAATCTTTCCTGGAGTCAAATGACTTACTCAAAACATATGCAGTCTTTCTCCTAGCAAGGATTAATGGTTCAAACCTTCCAGGGCAAAGTCAGTTTTGAAGTGACAAAAGAGAAGGACATAATCCTTCAAAGTATCAGAGCTAGCAGGAATGTCTTTCACAATTGGAGGCTTCTGGTGACAGAGGAGGATAAGGAAAAGATCAAAGCATGAGTTAATGCTTCCTCCCCTTTCTCCCTTATGAGCTACCAAATACAATTGTACAGCAAGCTGTCTGCCAATTGTGCTTGCAACCAATAAATTCAATAAAATTGTCTGGGTCACTAATTTTTTGTGTCTTATTTGTCTTAATCCAGTGGATAATGAATTTAAACTTGTTCTATGCTGTCAGCACATAACAGAGTAGGATGTAATGCTGAATAAGTGCTGGGGATGGTGCTGGCTCTGAGGAAACCCCTCAGAGATCTCAAAGCTGCTTTGGTTTTGTCCAGGGATATTTTCATGACCTGAGCGCTTCCCAGTTTCAATCTGCTTTTCATTTAGAAGGTCTTAAAAAAACACCCAAAATCCTGTTTGCCTCTCAATGTATGTTGCTTCATATCATTGCTGCTCAGCCAGCTGAGATCCAGCCTGCAGGCCAAAAGCTACAGAAGCTGTGCTTCATTTTTGGTCCCTCATCGCCATGCTCAGGAAGAGCAGATCCAAGCCAGCTTTGAACCAGGGTGGGTCAGGAACTACACAGGGTGAGCAACAAACATAGTATCGCTTGTTTTCTTTACATGAGTGTGTCATTACGTACACCTTGCCCACAGTCATCTTCTGCCTCAAAATGGTATTAATCTGAGATAAAGATCCTCTTTCTCCTTTTTGTGAGAATATTTCAAAGCCTAGAAGCTGGGGCATTTACCTAAAATGCAAAATTGGGTGCATTTAAGTATGTTCTTTCTCTGTTTTGTAGCAAGGCCTTAACCTTGAGTCTCACCTCATTCATTAATGTAGTGACTACTGGTCCCATCCACCTTCCTGTAAGATGTATACCCCTCGCAGGTACACAGGAGGGCCAACTTTTGCTGCTTTCGCTCCCTTAGCTTAGGTAAGGTCACCTGCAAACACACCTGTTATCTCTGTATTAATATCTCAATACATATATATTTGCTCAAGTCCTGTGCATCTTAGGGGAATCACCTTACCAAATTTTAGTTTTCTGCAAAGTACAAGTGTATATCTTAATGCATAACTTCAGACTTCCTTAAAAAACAATGGAGACAAATAGACATTCCTAGGGTTTAATTTGTCTGTCATTTGAAATCTACACTGTGAATCTATACTGACTAGTTCAGATTTTGACAGACAAATGGTTTTGTATTTCCTATCCCTTTCATCCAAACTAAACAAACTCAGCTTGCCTCTTCTGCTGTATGTGTCCAGTCATGAGCCTGCACCCACTGTGACCCATTTTCACATTTTGGCATGAGGCTCTGAACGACTGCAGTCTTTCTATTCCTCTTTTTTTTTTTTTTTTTTTTTTTTTCTTGGGCACAGACCATATTTTGTCTGTCAAAGCCCTTAACCCACTGGACGCAGACAAACCCATAACTTTGTATCTCTGTTAAATTATCCCACCTTTTGGGTATCCACATGGAGGCAAGGTCTAGGTCTTAGCAATTAAGCCTAGCAGGTGGTTTCATAAGACACTGTATGGTCACCTGATTTTCATTGCTAATGTGATGTCACATAGTGAAATAAATTATTCTTAGTGATAGGAGTGTTCTTTACTGTGGGTTTTTCATACAGGGGAAAGTGTCTTCTGATATAAAACAATTTAATTGTAAACCCAGTTTGGCTGATACTCAATAATACATTTTTAATTTCCTAAGAGAAAAAAAAAAAAAGGAAAAGAAAGGTAGAAAAATGTAAGAAGAAACAATTTAGCTGTGCAATGGCACAGGAAATATATGAAGACCATAAGAACTAAATGACAATCACTATCAAGAGTTTTCTATATCCACCTATAATGTTATCAATAATTTAAATTCTAACCCAGAAGTATTGACTAAACTTATTGTGATATCTAGGTGACTTTCACTTCTTATGAACTTCCTCATTTAAACCTTTTACGTTGGGTATATTAAAACAGAAATGAAATCATGTTTTGTCATGAAACCAAAATAGTCTAACAATCACATATGTGGCTCTTGTTCCCAGTGGAAGGAACACCAGCAGAATATTAAGCTCAAAAATAATAATTCCCTTTCCCCTTTCCTTTACCTTTTCCCTTCCTTCTGTTACCCTTCCCTTCCCTTCCCTTCCCTTCCCTTCCCTTCCCTTCCCTTCCCTTCCCTTCCCTTCCCTTCCCTTCCCTTTCCTTCCCTCCTTTGTCCACCCCAACCTGTCTTTCAGATATCAGCAAGCTAGACCTAATGAGTACAACAACACTCAGCTATTTGCTTTTCCTTTCAAGCCATTCTTCCTCCCCATTTCCCATCAATGTTGACAATGTCATCCCCCTCCTTGTCACTCAGTCTGGTAACCTGAGATTCATCCTCAGCTTGTTCCCCTTCCACAGCTCACGGGTTGTAAGCCTTTCCTAATCCATTCACTTTTCTTGTATAATGTTTCCGGTGTCTGGCCTTTTCTTTTTTGCTGACTCCTTGAGCCCTCACTCTTGTCTTAACTACTGCAACATCTTCTGTTCTGCCATCCCTGACATCCTGATGGCCCTGCTCTAACCTGCAAAAAACTGTAGCCACCAGGATTATCTTCCTTGCTCATCACTCTGTCCATCCTCACCTCTCCAACCTTTTAATCATTGTACTTGGTCCTTGTGTTTTACAGCAGTAATTCACACTTCTTCTCCTTAACATCCTTCACTACTCTGACCCTTTCTATTTTTTCTTTCTTTTATCTTCCATCCATTTGTAATGCTAGCCTTGTAAACCATTTGTAATGCTAGCCTTGTAAAAACACTTATCTTACTCTTTAGATATTCCCCTTCTGCTTACACTGCCTTGGGGCAGGACATCTGTCACAAATTTGTCTGCAGCCATTCCATACTTCTTGTTTCACACTCCTTTTCAATGCCCACTTTTTGTTCTGATGTCCATAATACGCTAATGGGAAAATTGTGTCTTGGATGTTCAGGATAGTTGGTGTTAAAGTAACCTCAGTATTAGCATGATTTGAGACAACCAAGATGTGACCAGATTTTACTGTTGATAGGGATTATTGCAAGTAATATATATTTTTTTTTTTTTTGCTTTTTATTGCTTTAAACAAATAATCTGTACCAGGGATCTTTACTATCTGTGTATGTGTCTGTAGAGCCTTGTAAAATAGGATCTCAAGTCAATATAAACTCTTGGTATTGCCATTCTACTGTGGTTTTACCAGAAACTACTCTTTGACAACTCTTTACAACAAAGTGTAATACAGGTAAATGCACACAGAAAAGCAAAGAAAGGAGGTGGGAAAATGCACAACTGCTAGTTTACACATAAAAGCATACATACATTTTGAACCCTCTACTGTTAAAATTAGCATAGAGTATTTGCTTTCAGTGTCAAATCTCTTCTTTTATCTAGTAAGAGTTCAAGTGACTAAAGAAAAGTTTGAAGGCTTCTTGAAAAACTTGCCTTGTTTTTGGAAGTACAGCACCAAAGTAATTGGCGTGTCTACACAGACAGTGGAATGGGAAGGATATCATTAGAATAAACAATATTACTTACATTTCATCACGTATTCTGTCCCATGAATAAACCCATTGAATCACAGAATGTTAATGTAATGATGTCATATGTAAGACATACAGAAATGCCTTAAAATAAAAGCTTCAGAAATATCAAGCACACTTTACTTTTTCTGTTTGTGTTTGTATGTATATACATGCTATATTTTCAATGCCTGGACATTTGACGGTATACATCATCCAACTAACCAACAGGGGTCAGAGGCCCAAGTGTCCACCTACAAGCAGCTGTAGGGAGTGTGGGGGTGCTTGGGAGTGTGTAAGCACTAGTGAACATCACACTGGACTAGCCATTGAGTAGGAGAAGTGGCCTGGGAGCCAGAGAACTCTGCCATATGTGACTGAGTGGCTGTGTACCAGCAACTGCAGTGAGGTTGTCACCTTGAGGGCATAAACCTACAAACAGATTTCTGGTTTTCTAGGGGATTTTTCTTTTGTGTTGGTTTTGTTTTGTTTTGTTTTGTTTTGTTTTGTTTTGTTTTTAAAAGCTTGATTAGTAATAGCTTTTATCCACCACTTAGATGTTTCCACTACAGAAGTGGAAAAGATTATGGACTGCAAAGGTCATAACTGTTCTTTTGATTGCTATGTCTACCTCTCACTGTTCAGTTTGCCAGCTCTTTGGTAGTCATTTTATTCTTGTGCTGCTAGTACTAGATCTTCATAATACTTTATTAGACCTGATTGGGATTTAATCATAGAAGAAGTCTCATAGCCAGCACTGCGTCTTTTGAAGTATTTTTATATAATTCACTGAGGCTTGCAGAACCTAAGCATTAAACAACAGTATAAACATAAGGGATCTTTAGACAGATGAAAAATGGCAATAGAAAAATCAGACAGCTTTTAGTGACTTTCCAGTCTTCTTTGATTTCAGAAATAATCTCAATTAAAGGCTTGCAGTACCAATAGAAACTCTCAACTGTTCAGAAGAGTCTTTATCTCCCTTATTCTTCTCTACTAACTCTGTTGTTTGTTCAAATTATATGTTCTGGTTGTAAACAGAATAAAGATCTCTGTCAGTTTCTATGTCTGTCATTCACATTATATCCCGCAGTTAAGAAAAACAAATATGCAGTTCCTGACGAGTATCACATTGCTAAAGGTAGTCTCATTACCACCTGCTTGCCCCTTTTTTAGAATCACAGAATGATTGAGGCTGTAGAACATCTAGTCTGACCCTCTGCTCAAAGCAAGGTAAGGTACAGCAGGTTGCTCACATCCAGTTGGGCATTGGATATCTGTAAGAATGGAGACCGCGCAACTTCTCTGGACAATCTGGTCCAGTGCTTGTGCACCCCCATAGTTAAAAAAAAATATATATTTTTTTTTTCTATTTAAATGGAATTTCATGTATTTCAGGTTCTGTCAATTACCTCTTGTCCTGTCACTGGGTGTCACTGAGAAGAGTCTGGCTCCATCTTTTTTGCTCCCTCCCAGCCTCAGGGGGATCTTATCCATGTGTATAAATAAGAGCCTTCTCCGGGCTGAACGGTCCTAGCTCTCTCAGTCTCCATCCTGTAATCACCTTTGTGGCCATTCACTGGGTTAGCTTCAGTATGTCCATATTTCTTTTGTACCGTAGACCCTGGCACTGAACCCAGCATTCCAGATGTGTCTCACCAATGCTGCAGCTGGCAACAACCTTCCTAATGCAGCTTAGGTTGTTGTGGGCATTCTTTGCTGGCTGCAGGGTCACAGTCAGCTTGTTGTCTCCCAGGACCCCCAAGCCTTTCTCTACAAAGTTGCTTTCCAGCCAGTCAGCCCCCAGTCTGCTCTAGTGTATGGTGTTACTCCTCCAGAGGTGCAGGACTAGGCATTTCCCATTCATGAGGTTCCTGTTAGCCCATTTCATCAGCCTGTTGAAGTCTCTCTGAAAGGCAGCATAAGTCTGGTATATCAACCACTGCTCCCAAGTTTATATCCTCTGCAAACTTGCTGAGGGTGCATTTGGTCCCATCATCCATGTCATTAATAAAGATGCTAAGCATGATGACCCCAGTGTTGACCCCTGGGGTACACCACAGATAACTAGCCTCCAGCTGGACTTGTAGCCACTGATCACAGCCCTTTCTGTTGTATCTGATCTTCTACTACCTTCCAATCTTACAAAGTCTTTCTGTCATATGTTCAAAATTTGGAGCTCAACAGGGAACCAACGGTTAACAGGACTCCAGCTGAACACCTAAGTGTCCCCATTATCAAAATCATTATTAGTGGTAACATGTTAATGTTTACTAATGAGGTTGTATTTAAAATACTTTGGTAAAAGGACAGTAAATCATCTATAGAAACATGAAACACATGGTGCCTTTTGGAAAAGCATAGTCATCTTTTAAGTGATCCATCCCTGCCAGAGACTACCAGGGATTATATAAACTAATCACAGCATGTCACGGAGTTTCAGTGTCCCTATCAGTGATTTCAGGAAATGATACTTACCTTTTATGCATTAGGCACAGATCTCACAAGAAATCATTCATTAGTAACTATAAAGTGATTTGACATACATGAAGTGAAATCATCAAGTGATTAAGATAAAAAAAAAAAAAAAAAATACTTGGCCATGTGTGCAGTCAAACAGTGAAGGATATAGAGGCAGATCTTCCTTCATTTTGCAGAACCTTAAATTCTGTCAAGTGGTTTAAATCTCCATTTACAAAATGTACTTCCCACACTGTCTCATTTCTAACCAGTGCTGCTTTATGTGCTTGTCCCACTGACTTGGGAGGACAGCAGGGCAATGTCGCTGCAGAACCTTTCAGTGTTTTGGTCTGGTAGAAAACAATTGCAAGTGGCACCGTGTCAGGTGAAGACAGAAGCCAAAGGGAATGGAGTTTTCCCTCTCTTTAGAGGGATGCTGTCCTCTGAATCAGCTAAGGAGCATGACTTCAGTATATCAGCAACTGACGTGGAAGTGTAAGAAAGATGTGGATGGTACTGCAGTGAGAACCCTCAGAAGCCAGATGTCAAAGTGCAAAGATCAGCGTTCACACCTGCATGGCTCTCTGATCTTTGCAAATTAGCAATTTACAAATGTAGGTCAGACTTGTAAAAGACAGAGCTTTCTCCTTCCTTCTGGGTCAATCTGGTAGAAATAACAGTTTAAGTATAATGCTATTCTGTTTGTTAAGCCATGTATTATTTATCAGTAATAAATTAGGAATTTTAAAC
The DNA here is from genome assembly GCA_947846985.1 of Fratercula arctica. NCBI lineage: Eukaryota > Metazoa > Chordata > Aves > Charadriiformes > Alcidae > Fratercula > Fratercula arctica. The sequence continues at coordinate 36,564,323 of CANTUZ010000001.1, read as the reverse complement.
TCATCTACATTTACAGCTCTTCAGTACCAGTCACACTTAACATATGTATCTCCTGAAAATGATATTTATAAAATCAGCTTTAATAATGTTGCTGCAGGAGTAGGGACAGGGTGTAACAACAGAAATGAATTAAAAATGCTCATGCATTATTAATACTGAATATATAATGCCTATCAAGGAAGGAACTGCAATAGTTTAATAAGATACTATTCTATGGATATTGATGTGTCAATAACTCTCAAGTGATTGGTATATTCATTCATACCTCATTAAAGATTTACTGGTGTTTAATTCCAAACAAACTCAAATATGAGACAAATTTCTGGAAAAAGAGGCAAACTTTTAATAATATCTCCTCATTTGTTTATTTTTAATATAATTTATCCAGTTATACTTTTGTAGCAGTGTTTGTCACTCAGACTGAAATGTTGTTCATAGTTTATTAAAGATTTATTGCTGTTTCATCCCAGAGGAACACTTGCATGGTACGCATTATAGAATTCTAAAGAGTGCAAAGTAACAACAAAGAATAACCCTCTTCATTAATATGCTATTGTGTGATTTTAAAGTATGACACTAACTTTGGGACATGGCATTTATTCACTGAAAATGGGATAAATGCCTTTCATATTTTATTAAGTTTTCTGGGGAATTTCATTGCTGAGCATTGCTGAGCATTGCTGAGCCTGGCACTGCTGACTGAAGATCCACTATGCCCATTTATTTTGGATAGAGTACCAAAGCAGCAGGGTGGTTAATGCCATACAAGAAAATCTGGTTGTAGTACTCTAACCTAACTCCATGGGTGACATTCAAAGGGAAATTGTCAATATGAAGGAGAGGAACGAGTAAAAGCAGGAGAGAGGAGATCTAAGTTAATTTAATTCCTGTTGTGAAAATTCACAAATGCAGAACTGCAGCTGAAAGACAGTAAAATTTTGATACAATCCACTAATGGAAATGGAGATACCCAAAAACGCAGCTTGTGTCAAGGGTTTTCAGGATGCAATAGTGTGCCACAAAGCTTTTTATGGGTTCTGAAATGAAAGGTTATATTTGGTACAGCTGTGAAATGAGAGGGTCTCATGCTGGAATGTGCTTTTCATAGTTTTATCATCTATAACAGGTAGTTTTGTAAATCTCTGCAAAGTGAGTATAAAATGCTGACATTCTGCTGTGGTTATGTTTTAAATCCATTTTTCATTCAGTTTTTAAAGACAAAAATGTCTGCACCAGGCCTAAGTCAGCGAATAATCAGACTCATAGTGTTTCACTGTGTTTTTCATTAAATATGCCAGATAAAGTTTTTTCCTACTTTTTCCTACTCTCAGTTGCCTTATTTGAATCTCTGCCTACACAGAAGGGTATGCAGTATTTCTGTATGTGTAAGATCCAAAGGAAGAATTAATATATCCCTAGATACCTTTGTGACTGTGAGAAAACTTAGTGTCCTTCAATGACAACAAATAATGTTTGCCCTTCAATTTCTTTTTGTAACCCATTTTAGTTGTGAACCTTTGTGGGTTTATGCAGATTTAATGCTTCTTCTCAGCTATCACGTATTAATTTCCAAAACACTTAGCAATTCAGTCTTCTAGCAGATCTCTGTATATTCTGAAGACTCGAGCTTAAAAATAAAAAAAATAAAAAAGAGCGAAGAATTCTAAGCATCAAAAGTTAAGACTGAAAAAAGCAATTTTACACAGTTTAGCAGTCTATAAAAATACGAGTAAGCAGATATCGTAAATCACTAATAGAATACTGAAACTTTTCAGAACATAATGTAACTAGGCTAAAAAGTACTGCAGATATAACTCCTAGCAAATCTTTCAAAGCAACCTCAATTAATCTTAATTTTTACTGTAACATTTATCAGAATTAACGCACGAAAGATTATATATGTGAGCTATTTATATGATAATGAAATTGTATAAAATCTGCACTATGCACGAATCAAGCATTTATGTTTGCTTCCTTTCTTGCTGTGTTTATTTAGTTCTATTTGCAATATCATAATTTATTTTCATATGCCATATTTATGAATTAGAAAAGGCAATCTATAGAAGTTTTTATCCATAAAAGAGACCATACCATTAAGACTTTTATAGTTCACAGTGTAACCACACATCAGATGTGTCAGTTTAGGTAAGTGATAATCTACTTTGTGTTCATTTTTTTCATATGTAAAATAGGGGGTTTACTTCTGTCCCTGTCTTTTGCATACAAGAGACATTATGAGGATAAAAAATTCATAATGGCTTTATAGCTTTCATATTTTATGCCAATGATCATATATATTATAAGATTCGATAGGTAAAGTACTATTTCACATATCTTATTTTTCACTTTAAAATCTTGTATATCAGTTATCCTAAGTGAAAACTTCTCTATTTTAAGAGCATTTATGCATTTTTTCTATTGTAGAAAGTCGTTAGCACTCAAGTTTTGTTTTGCACATAAGCAGGGGGATCAACTATATGCAAACAATATGACAAATTTTGTTGATAAGGATATTAACATAATTTGGGGAAAGCTGAGATATTTGTAACTATTTCGGTTCTCTTACTAGTTGCTGTGAAAGTTGTAAAATAGGTCCAATGAATGAAAATAAAACAGGACGCATCCAGAACAAACTCCATATTCATTACCTGGACAGTTGGTAAACTCTGCTGGTGAGAAATTAGGCAATCAGAAACAACTTCATTAGTGTTGCTAATTTTAATGATATTACCAGTCTGTTGCTGTTTTCTTCATGAGAAAAAAACTTCTTCAGGAATTAAGTATTCATTTTCTTGGATTGTGCCAGTCGTTAGATAAATAGTCACTAAAAAGACTTCTTTTTTGTTGTTGTTGTTTTTGTTTTTCCTTTTCTTATACTACCCCTGGGTGTGAGAATGTAATATTTGTTCCTTTTGTTCCTCTCTTTCCTTCCTTTTTTTTTTTTTTTTTTTCCTTTATTTTCTGTATAAAAGTCATGGTGAAAATGGATAAAGAAGGAAATAAGGTACAAAAGCAGAGTATCAGATCCTTTTATCTTTTTACTGGCCTTCGTACAGTCCAAGAAGTGGCACTATTGTTGGGTAATCAGACAGCATCATACTAACACTAATTTTGAGAATTTACAATAGCAGAGAATTTACAGGAGCGAGAGCTCTTTTTTTCTCTCATACAGATTTGCACAGTATTTGCCTCAGTTGCTCTCTCAGCAGATCACCTTCTTTTTCCCACGTGCTCTCCTACAAATTCCCAGATAGTTGTAGCAATGTTGGAAGCAGTCTCTAAGCCGTTGCTTCAGAGACAGCAGAATGAACAGAGTAGAAATATTTAAGTACACTCTGAGTGTGTGGACCTTCCTCCTTATATCCAGATGCCTCTCTGCATTTTGTATAATTCTATTGTAAAAAATATTGGTGAAACAACTTGGTCATGGATGAGTAGATTTTACCAATATTACCTGCAAAACTGTTGCTACGTAAATGCATTTGATGCAAGCAATCCATAATAAAACACAATAATTTACTTACAATTGAAGTTAAGAGGACACTCTTGTCAAGTGCTGGTAAAATCCCAGAACCACTGAAGAAAATAAAAAAGTTTTCATGCAATTAAACTCATGCAAATTAGTAGTTAATTTTAATAGCTATGTTTATTTAGTCTTGGAATAAAGTACCAAGAGAAGTGGAAATTCTCTATTTTTGAAGTCGAGCAAATGTCTCTGAAATACATAGTAAGTTAAATGCCTATTAAACTGAGAGTGTTCTCTGTTTCTTCAAGAACATGTAAATTCAGTGATATCAGTTTTGTTTTTTTTTTTCCTGATTTCTCATTCAATTTTTTTTTTTTTATCTAACTTGATAGGCTGGTGCAGGGGAATTGTATTAGAACGGAGGTAACTTTTGCAAAAAAAAAAAAAAAACAAACAACCTGTTTTTTAATTATTACTAAAGTGATTTGAAAATGCTAGTAACTATATCAGATGAAAGAGATAATGTTTTGGATTTTGGGGGCAGGTTGCAATTCAGTACTCTTTTCTTCATGGTGGTAACAGAGATTTCTTTGCAGATCACGCAACACACACCTAAGATTTTTTGCCCTATTAAGAATACTATACCCTAGATTCTTTTGGCTTCACTGCCAAGAGACACTTACTGACAAAAAAAAAAAAAATAAAAGATTTGTAATATAAAGAAGATGATTTATTTGGGGGTATTAACAGATAAAGTATCGTCACTACTGGACCACTATTGGACCACTCAGTACAAGGCTTATTCTAAGTGCTCAAACAAAACTTTTGTTTTTATAAACAATATGCATTATTGACAAAATCTACTTTGCTCCTGACAAATATAAAATTTTGAGAGCAGAAATCCTTTACTTCAGATACTTAAGATACTTACAACCTTAATATTTTAAACCTTATAATCCTTCTCACACAACTTTTAATGGAGAAAAGCTATTACTTATACCAATTACAGATAATAACATTTAGAAATATAATATGAAATATTCAAAGTATTTGTAGTCTGATAAGTCCTTTCCTTCTCTCTTTTGTAGGTTTATCCTGGTCTAAAATTTTACAGCTATATGAATATCTTAAACCAGAGTAGAGATAAGCATAATGTTCTTACTTCAGGCAGTGTCCTGATATTCAAGTGACTGCATAATTTGGAACGCACAGATTTAAGAATGTAAATCGTTCTTTTTCTCTTCACCAGCACTTGACAATGGAGTGTCCTCATAAGTTAAATTATGAAGAAATTATAATAAAATTACATATATGTAATTTTATATTATACACATTATATATATTCTGTTTAAGTTTTTGGTTGTTTTTCCTCTTAATATATGTGTGATACTCTTGTACAGTGGCAGAAGAAATTGTAAAAATGTGTAATTTCATCTCTCCACAAGAGATTTTCAAAGTCATAGCCACCGTTATGTTTCAGGCATTCTCATTCTAATGCACATATGTTTACAAAAAATATACATAGCTTATTCTATCACCATGCTAAATTGAAGGCCTTTGACTTGAAGGAGTTAAGATGATTTGCTGAATTCACAGCATCATAAAGACTATTTCCATACTTATGTCTTCTGTGGAGATGATTTCAGAAGTGCTTTAATTTCCTCTCTTCCTTTTAAGACATTATGGACAGATTGTTTCTAAGTACCAGTTTTAATCTGTTAAACTTAGTGACATTATTCCAGTTTTATACTGGTGTCAGCCTTCAGCCTGATTTTTTTTTATTATTTTTTATTTTTTTTTAATGTATTGACTTGTTTTTTGGTCCTTGACATGTTTAATCACAGGTCAGCTCTACAAGAATCTCATAGTAAGAATAAAGAAAATGTTTCCCTCCAGATTTTTCAAATTCAAGGTCTGACACTTTGTAAGTATTCATCCTGAATTAAATGGAGCTGCATCTAATGTGAAAGCTTTGTAAACTGCATGCTTAGAATTGTACAGAATTAAACAAGTGCAAACAAAAATGATCTTGTGCTACTAAAATAACTAACTGGACTATCAGCTTTAGCGTATTGAGTTTTGGTTGAAAAGATTTAATTGCTTTTTGTCGATACCAAGAAATAGTGAACGGTGTTCCTGGGAGACTGAAAATCTGAATATTTATGAATATGGGATCAATGATTAAGATAAAAGCGTCTCTTTGCTGATCACAGACTGCTCTCTTCGGGTAAAATAATAAAACAAAATGATGTTGCAACATAAAAAAGTCAGAGCTTGCTGAAGGTCAGCAAATGTGCTGCAGGCATTGAATTTGATAGTCACATCTGTCCACAGGGCAGAGCGCTTCCAAACAGAATTTAAAAAGGCAGATAATATACCATGGGCCATATGTAAAATAATACCACATATATTCATTAATATTAAATAATGTTTTCATAGTTCTTTAAGAGTGAAGTATTAACAAATTTGGTGTCATGCTGGCACAATAACTTAATATTCTTGGAAATCCAAGGGCAAATATCTTGAACTGAAAAAATATTCTAAAATTGCAAGTGAAAGATATCCAGGTATAATCTGTCTCACCTGCCTCTGCACTCCTGAAAAGAAGAAACTGGTTTGGTTTTGTCCCGATATGTTCAGAGGCCAAGTAACCATGGGTGGGCTGTTGTACATATTTTATTGTAAAGTTTCACTCCCACACCATTTTAGTAAATAGCAAATAGACAGAGCTATAGCAAAGCAGGTGTCATGGATCACTTTTGGTTGGTGAGGAGTCTGGCACAAAGAACTTGCCTAAAATAATGTATTACTGGTATTTTAAAAAGCTACATAGTGGACCCCATTTTGTTTTGCTTTTAGAATTATGTATGGAAAACTGTGGGATTCATGATGCCAACATGGCTTCATTAAGGGCAAGTCATGCCTGACAAATTTGGTGGCCCTATATGACAGGGTTACAACATCACTGGATAAGGGAAGAGCAACTGACATAATTTACCCGGACTTGTGCAAAGCGTTTGACACTGTCCTGCACGACATCCTGGTCTCTAGATTGGAGAGACGTGGGTATGATGGAAGGACCACTCAGTGGATAAGGAATTGACTGGATGGTCACACTCAAAGGGTTGTGGTTAATGGCTCCATATCCAAGTGGAAACCAGTGGCGAGTGGTATTCCTCAGGGGTTGGTACTGGGACCGGTACTGTTTAACATCTTTGTCAGAGACGTGGACAGTGGGATTGAATGCACCCTCAGCAAGAGTGCTGACTACACCAAGCTGTGTGGTGCGGTCAACAGGCTGGAGGGAAGGAATGCCATCCAGAGGGCCCTGGACAGCTTTGAGAGGTGGGCCCATGCAAACCTCATGAAGTTCACCAAGGCCAAAAGGGCAACATTTTGCCCATGTGTCAGGGCAATCCCAGGCACAAATACAGGTTGGGCAGAGAATGACTTGAGAGCAGCCCTGAGGAGAAGTACTTGGTTGATGAGAAACTCAACCCGAGCTGGCAATGTGTGCTTGCAGCCCAGAAAGCCAATGGCATCCTGGGCTGCATCAAAAGAAGTGTGGACAGCAGGTCAAGAGAGGTTATTCTGCCCTTCTATTCTGCTCTCGTGAGACCCAACCTGGAGTACTGTGTCCCCAGCTCTGTAGCCCCCAACATAAGAAGGACATGGACCTGTTGGAGTGAGCCCAGAGTAGGGCCTCGAAGATGATCAGAGGGCTGGAGCACCTCTCCTATGAGGACAGGCTGAGAGACTTGTGGTTGTTCAGCCTGGAGAAGAGCAGGCTCCGGGGAGATTGTCTAATGACCTTCCAGTACCTGAAGGGGGCCTACAGGAGGTATGGGGAGGGACTCTTTATGAGGGAGCGTAGCAATCGGATGACAGGTAATGGTTTTAAACTGAAAGAGGGAAGATTTAGATTAGATATTAGGATGAAATTCTTTACTGTGAAGGTGGTAAGACACAGGAACAGGTTGCCCATAGAAGTTGTGGATGCCCCATCCCTGGAAGCGTTCAAGACCAGGCTGGATGGGGCTTTGTGCAACCTGGTCTAGTGGGATGTGTCCCTGTCCATGGCAGGGTAGTTGGAACTAGATGATCTTTAAGGTCCCTTACAACTCAAGCCATTCTATGATTGTGATTCTATGATTCTGTGATTCTGTGATTCTCTGATTCTATGATTCTACGATTCTACAATGAAAGTCATCTATGAAACTTGAAATTGTGTACATGCAAAAAACTGTCCTCAGATCATTTTCCCACATGCACGGCCTCCTGAATGAATGGATGCACATTAGTGAGAAGCTGTGCTGCATTCTGTTGATCATCACAGTTTCTGCATGCTATTTGAGAACTTGTCCCAAACACTGAATTGCTAATTATCTTGTGGAGAGTTACAGTACCTGCCAGTATGTTAACCAAGTATGCCTCAGATAATAAGGCATGTGTTTTCACAGTATTCTGGTAAAATATTTGGTTGTATTACCCCATCTTACAAATGGGTAGTTGAAGCATAGAAAGGCCAAAAGTTTCTAGTTTGGGCTGCCATATTTGATATGCTCTCAACGCACTTTTTTAGAATATTTACTACAGTGCATCTTGTCATTTGTTCAAGATACAGCAGTGGTGCACTTCAGTTGTTGTTACATGAACTCAGCAATTTTGCAAATCATTCCCTGCCAGTTCACCTGGTGATACATGAACTGTGAGGCAACGTATTCTTTCTTTTGCTATGTAATTGCTTGATTTGGTCCTCCTGGAAGAAGGGTAGACATAACAATAGAAAAAGAAATGTTAACATGAACAAACAGCATCATTTAAGAGCTTTCTGAACAAATGTTTTCGCTCATTTCCATTCTCCCTGTTGCGTTGATGGATTATTCTTTTTATGAAAAAGCAAAATATTCCATTATAAGCCATTAGAAGTATTTTATAAATACCCTGTGAAAACATTTGATATGCTACATGCATCAGTCATAAATGCATACCCAACCAGCCAGAAATATGGCAACACTAAATAATAAAGGTGATAAATAGCTAAGAAGTTCTTAATCATAACTTCTCTGTAGCTCTTCTTTAAGTCTCCTTTTTGTACTGATGGTATTAGAGCTGCAGCTGTCAAACCAAGCACACTATTATTGCTTTATTGCTCTCTCCCTTTTTTTTTTTTTAATTTATTCTTCATTTAATTCATATCTATTAGCAAGATAGAACTGTCCTGTATACCTACTGATATTAATTAGAAAATTCTTACTAATTTTGCAGTTAAGCTTTCATTTGACATGTTGACCTTTACATTCAGAATTCTTACAATCCCCTTTATGTTGTCTGTGCTGTTGAACAGACACATGGTGCCCATTCAGTGCAGGAGGCAGAGGAGGAAAGAGGGTGCAGGGCAGGAGGAGAAATGAAGGTTCCTGAATTTAGATAGAGTAGACAGTTACAGTAAGAAGATTTGCCTTTTGTTGTTTATCTTTTTCTCCCTGTTCAGTTTTTTTTTTTTGAAGCAGTGACTCATGAGGGTAAATGTTATTTTCTGCTTCATGAGAAAAGTGGCATTAGTATTTTACTCTTCTCATGATCAAAACTGCAAAAGCAATTGTGCATAATCTCCTAGGTAAGAGAATCAATGCTCTGCAGAGGATAAGCATGACAACTTGCAAATTTAAACACAAATATTTGAGAAGGTGACATAAAAGATATACAAGAAATATGGGAAATTCCTTTTCCAGGCAAAGATGGAAGTTCTTTGTCAGGAGGAGTCATGTATTTAAGAAGGTTATGAAACCTTTACTTAGAATTCAAAGGGAGTTGTTATCTCTTTTGCACTTGCTGGTGGTGTCCTAGTTTGTCCAAGGAGTTTCAATTCACTATGAGACAGTTTAGAGGCTGCACAAAACCCAGTAGCAATATCTAGTCACCGCCTTCCAAGTATACAGTCAGTAATTCATGTGTTTGTCCAGGTGCAAACATATGGCTTCTGGGATAATCCCTAGGTATGTTCTTTCCTTAGTAGCATCAAATTTTTCAGGGAGGTCATCTCTGCTTTCCAGTGATTGATGCAAGATTCGGGTGGACAAACACCACAAGGCAATGCATCCTGGGTTTGAGGCTCCCCAACAAAATGTTTAATTGGATGAGGCAGAAAGGAGACCTTATTTCTTTGCAGTAATAATTACACCAACCACTATGTCCCATAGCTCTTTACAGAACCCACTAAGAGCTGAATACCCAACTTCTTTACCTTTTTGAGGACTTAAAAGATACAGCAGAACCATTTTCTGCCTCATCTTAGCAGGCAGGCAAATCAATGGATAGAAAAGCCTGGGGCAGACTTGCCCAGTTACTTGCTTAAACATCTGGTGGTCTGCATTTGGTGTGAAAGGATCATTTATTTGAAGAGTATTCCATTGAAAATCATATAGTGTTCTTCACATGTTCATTTTACAGTGTCATTGTAGTAATTTAGGGAGAGAGAAGGTCATTTGAAAGTCTGCCTTTCTGTCACCTACATTAACAATACATGAATGAGTCTGACTTATCTGATAAATGAGTAACTCAAGCATTAACATATTTGTAAAGAGTTTTGGTTTAGTATTGCCTGTTGATATACGCAAAACTATTGTAAAATGTAATTTAAGACTTTTTTTCATTGCATCTTTTGGCTTTTCTTCTTTTTCTTTTTTTTTTTAACTATATTCCAAAAGATCAATACATTTAAATAGAATATTCTGCACATGCTGCCTCTTCCTATTACAGTAAGCAATATGTTAAAGTTACTACAAGTTGCTGATCCATCCTGTAGGAGAACAAATACTTCCTTAAGGAATATGATTTATTTTTTTCTTATTTATGGCCCAATCAATCTGTTGATTTGAAAACTATGGACCTAAGTCAGCAATATATTTATTTAAATATATGCTTACTTCTATATCTGTTCAATAAGGCCATAATGCTATTTAATGTTTTAAAGCTGTTTTGGTTTAAGTGTAAGCCCCACTGATTTTAGCAAAAGAGTAATTAAAATAAATGTATCCTAGATCAGCTCCTAAATATCTAGGGCAGATGGAGAATAAGGATAAAAGGAAAAAATTACAACGACTGGAAAGAGTCTTGATTCTGGCAGGTGGCAAAACATAGATTATTTTTGTGGGGTTTTTCAGTATTAATTCTAAATTTGTTAGAGCCAAGAACTGAGCATGAAAGTAGAAGTAGAAAAGACAAAGGGAAGGAAATATAGAATTGTCCATGACAATGCGTAAAAAAATGTGACAGAGAGAAAATATAGAAGGGTTCATGGAGAATAAGAAAAGAATGATTCTGGGGAGGACAAGAACACAGCGATTCTGGGGAAAGGGAATTTGCCTGCTGACTGGGAACAGTAAACTCTTGTATAAGGCTCCTGTATGGATAACTAATGTTTCATTCCATTTAGTACAATTTTGTTGATATGAAGGCAATATTGACATCTTGATTGCTTTCAAGATGTTCATTTATTCATTTGCATCTATATTCATCTGAAGTTTCTTTGCTGTGTGTAATCACCCTGTCGTAAGAAAGGTGTAAACTCCAAGTCCAGCAGCTCAATACTTTTCTTTAGCAGAAAAGAACAAACTAAACTGATACAGAAGTTACAGTGCTCAAACAGGACTCATTTAGGCCTGCTGAGAGCCTGAGAGAAGAAAGTTAAAAGATGTAAGTTGATAACTTTATCATAAAACATTTCAGAAGCATATATGTAAAAACTATTCCAGAACTGAAAATAAACAAGAGTATGGAAGAAAATACCTTGTGAATACATACATTTTTCCTGGATTCATTTACATTTAAAGGTGTTCTGAAGAGGAAACATCCACTATTGTTTTCTGCTTGATATAGAGGAAAGACAGAACAAAACAAACAAAACAAAAAACCCCAGTAATTTGTCTGGAAATAAGAATGTTAGTCATGGACTAAGAAGGAAAGGTATGACTCACTTATGGCACATTTCTTTAGATTATCTTTATGCCTGTTTTAGGACCTTCAGGTTAGTGGGAAAGGGATTCAAAAATCTGCAGATGTTATTTGTAGCAGGTCATTCATAGGATGTTCTCACCGATATATAGTCATATTTTCACCCAAGAAGAAAAGTAGAGTTCCTTGGGTAAGTTTCCTGTCAGTGTGACCTATTACACGTATCTGTGACATTAACTGTCTGAAAACACTGATGGTTTTCTATGTAAGAGATATTTATATAGCTGAAGATGGTATTTGGAGACTTAGAATATTTGCCTGAGGGTAGATCTCATATTAAGATAAACAGACAGATAGACCGAACTACATGGTTTTATTCCCTCAGTCAAAAAATGTGTATTTCCTTAAAGTCAAGGGCACCGAAACATTGGACCTGTGCCCTAGAGGTCATAGGCAGGTTGATGATCTGAGACTGGGTGCCGGTACTGTACAATTATGGAAAAAGGTGTTAGTCTACGCAAGTCCTTCGACTCTGCCTGTGAGCAACACCATAGAAAAGTGCTGCAGACCACCTAGGGATGATCTGTTACTTCAAAGTTATTTCTACTGACTATGGTAGTTAATTCCAGCTCAAGACCTGAAGCATGAGGACTTTACTTCTCCTTTTTCTCCATCTTCCAAATGCAGTTGTTTGTATTTATGTTTTTTAACACTAGGAGGGACTATCGGGATCATCTAGTCTGGATTTTTTCCTAAACCAAAAGGCCTGCAGCTGTCAAGACATGGCTACTTTGAGTCATAGCAAAATGTTCAGAAACACATCCAAATTTGAAATAAGTTAGATGAAATAGAGAATGGAGAATCTGCCCTAGCTTTTTACTACACTACTGTATGATATTTCTCATGTAATTTTTTCTAATGTCAGTGTTCAGTTGTTGACTGATTATGTTCTCTACCTGACGAATGGAAGAGCCCTCTATTATCAGGACTATCTTCTTTTTCAGGCATTTTTAGATCGTCATCAAGTCATCTCTTATATTACCCTAAAAAAACTGAGAAGACCAACCTTCTAGATTCCTTCACCATGATACAGACCTTCTGTAAATATCCCTAAATTGATCAATCAACTTTTAGAATGAACAGCTTGTGTAAAAAAAAAAAAAAAAAAAAAAAAGTCACCATCTAATTTGTACATATTTGCATGTGTACTGCTTGCCAAGCAGCACTGTACGAGAAAAGTATGTATGTCTGTGTCAACAAATAAACTTGTTTAAACACTGGATTAATTTGAAATAGGGATCTGTACTTTAACATCTATAAGCGGAGGGGAAAAAAAAAAAATCCACCACCCAGATCATTAGTGGTAGAAGCTGGTATGTTTTCCCTTACTTCTTTGGTACTAGGCTGAATTACACCACCCAAGGATCTGGTTTCCATGTTTGCACAGAATTCTTGAAACTTAAGACTACGTGGTGTTTAATGATTAACCAAATCAGACGCTTACAAATCACATGCACGTCACTGAATCACTAGACTCTGTCCTCACACAACATAAACTGTGTAAACTTCATTTATCATGCAGTGAAAGTACAAGTCTGTGAGTGCTGCTGACAGAATGGTAATATGTTTGAATGCAGCCCTTCTCTAATCAAACAGTGGCGAAACCCTGGGGAAAAAAAATTAGATTGAACATTTTCCATTTCAAACTGTTTTTATACACTTGTCTCACAGAATATTGCATGAGAATGGGAGCCCTTGGAATTTATGCTTATTGCAAACACTATTACAGATGTTTTTAAAAAGCCACAAATGTGATGGCTGTACATAATATGAAAATGACCCTTTCCTCTTTCTATGCCTAAATTTCTAATTGACACTTTTCAGTCAAATTAAGATTGCTGAATCCATTTCTGATTCATGGACTTCATTGTTTATCTTTTACCATTTAGATTTGTGGGGGAAAGTGTCTGTTTTTCTGTAGATGTTAACCTAATTTAACCAACTAGCCAGAAATCAAATTGTTAGGATCATAAAACCTTCACAATGAACCAAGTATAGAATGTTCCCATCTCACTTGCTTTTATGGCATAGACCTGTATCTTTTAGTACTGCCAAAATACTGTTTGAGAAAAATTAAACCATAATAAATACATTATGTACCTTTTAAACAGATCATTCTTTCAGGATGGATGCTAAAGTCCATTCATATTGTGCAACGTGGCATTAAAATTTTTGATTTAATGATTTTCTTGGGAAGGCACTTAACTGATTTAATGTTTCTGTAGGTGATTACCTCCCTGCAATTTCTGATAGAAATTTCCTTGAGACATATACTGTTGACTTGGCACTGTGATAACAAAGGCAGGATTTTTATAAAGCTTTCAGGCAGAACTGCTAATATGTAGAGTTACAAAGTGCACCATTCAATGTTGGTGTACTTCCACTTATAAAAAGTCCTTCAAAAGCATGTCATTAAGCATTGGGCTTTTTTTCTTCTTTCTTTCTTCTTTTCTTGTTAGTGTTCTCTTTCTTGCACATTTGTATACATATTCACCTTTTGCATAGCTGCACTTAAATATGGTCTTAATCTTTTTTGGTTATGCAACTTCAAAACAAACGTTCTAGTCCTCTTTTGATGGAAGGGTGATATCTTGCAGCAGATGGAAACTGAATCCAGGCCTGAAAGAATTTTGAAATCCTTTTTACAATGAAGAACTAATAGTAATCTGAATAAAACTCATTCATGAAGCAATGAGTGAATTGTCAGTCCTTCTTGTTGGGGAAGTTAGAACCAGAGAGTATATTTATTTTTCATATTTGATAAAGAAGAAATCATGCTTCTATTGTCAACTGAATGGAAGAGTTTAAATAAAAACAAAACATCTTGGCTCTCAAAAACTAACATTCTTCTATTTTCCTTACTTAATACCAAGTATATTCAAGCTTTGAACAGCCTCCTTTTCAGTGGATCAGGACTGAATTATATTTGGGAAGCCCACAATATCTTCCTGTATTTAGGCTATGGGTATGGAATGTAATAGAAATAGAAATTTCATAGCAGAAGACTCAGTGGAGCTCAGTTGTCATTGAAGTTCTGATATGAAGAAGGGAAAACTGGTGAGACAACAGAAGCATGTGGGAGTTTAACGTTTCACCACAGTGAGCACTGTCAAGGAATAATAGCATTGTGATGCAGCAGGAATGCTGAGATGTGTCTTCTGCTTTTGTATTAGCAAGCTGTCATCCCACTTTTTGATCTTCATTTTGTCTATAAAGCATACATTTGCCAATGGCAACAGCTTAATCTTTGACGTGTCACTTAACAAAAAAGTCCACCCAAATATAAACTCATAAAAAAAAGTCTCACCAAAAATAAACTTATAAGACTACTTTGAACCACCCTAGTATCTCCCTAGGAGGGACAATACAGCAAGCCAGCAAGCCATAATCAATACAGGACGTTCCTGGAGTGCACTGATGATAACTTCCTTCTCCAAGTGATACAGGAGCCAATGAGGAGAGGTGCTATGCTGTACGTTGTTCTCAACAACAACGAAGGGCTAGTGGTGAATGTGAAGCTCAAGGTCAGCCTTGGTTGCAGTGACCATGAAATGGTGGAGTTCAAGATCCTTAGGGCAGTGAGGAGGGTGCAACAATAAGCCAATGGCATCCTGGGCTGCATCAAAAGAAGCGTGGACAGCAGGTCAAGGGAGGTTATTCTGCCCCTCTCCTATGCTCTCGTGAGACCCCACCTGGAGTACTGCGTGCAGCTTTGGGTCCCCCAACATAAGAAGGACATCGCCCAGTTAGAATGAGTCCAGAGGAAGGCCATGAAGATAATCAGAAGTCTGGAGCACCTTTGCTATCAGGACAGGCTGAGAGAATTGTGGTTGTTCAGCCTGGAGAAGAGCAGGCTCTGGAGAAACCTCATAGCAGCCTTCCAGTACCTGAAGGAGGTCTAGAGGAAAGACAGACAAGGGACTCTTTATGAAGGAGTGTAGCGGTAGGATGAGGGGTAACAGTTCTAAACTGAAAGAGAGGAGATTTAGATTAGATATTAGGAAGAAATTCTTTACTCTGAAGGTGGTGAGGCACTGGAATAGGTTTCCCAGAGAAGCTGTGGATGCCCCATCCCTGGAAGTGTTCAAGGCCAGGTTGGATGCAACTTTGTGCAACCTGGTCTAGTAGGAGGTGTCCCTGCCTATGGCAGGGCGGTTGGAACTAGATGATCTTTAAGGTCCCTTCCAACCCAAACCATTCTATGATTTTGTAATATCCTTAAGAGCTGTGTCATGTTTTATCTTCACTTTTTTGAACAGTTTTAGGAATTAAAAGCTAGGATTGATTTACAATGTAGTGTATATTCACTTAAGAAGTGCAATTGAGATTTCGAATTATTTCCCATTCATACCTATGTACTTCAGTGCAGTACTTGTTTCTATCTTTTTTTTTTTATCTATGTCAAGTTATTTTATCCTAGCCTGGAGGCTTCTCAGCATGGTTCATGTAATAATGATGGCTGGAGATTGTTTTGTTTTATTTTTGCCGCTGGATGATTTAATTAATTTTAAAAGCTGTTAAAGACCTTCTGGAAACTAGTTACCCTGGCTGCTTGAAAGTATATTTTTCAGTTAGATTATTATTATTGATAAGCATGTGTTAATTCATACCACAACCTTGTGGACTGGTGTCACTGTGTATAAGCTGGCAATATTTCATGATAGGTTTGGGATATGCCAGAACTTCTAAGAATGAGGTGTTGCAATATGAAAGGTGTTTTTAAAATGAGAGATGTTTTGAAGACTCAGAACACATAGAATTATTCAAGTCTGGCCCTTCCTAACATTTTCCAAGAAGATTCAAAAGCAAATACAAAGACAGGAGGATCTCATCTTATATTGCTCTTTTGTTCAAGTTTCTGTAAAATTTCCTTAGAAATTACAATTGGGAGTCCTCACAAGCAACTTAAATATACAGTGTCTGCTTAAAAATAACATCTGATAAACTACAACAGATTATGTAAAAACGTAATGAATGATATGCAGAAATGCTGATAATAAGAGCGAGCTTGTAGATGATAGGAGTAATCCAAAATTTCTGTAACAAAAGAGGTAAAACATTGCCTGTTTTTATAAATTTTCTTTAAGGCTCTGTATCAAGACTAAATCTAGATGCAAATATTCATTGGAAAGCTTTGGGGTAAAAATCATACAACAATGTCTGTGGTTTTTTTTTTTCCAAAAATATTACTCTCATCTGTTAAAGACATTTTTGGTTTGATTTGGTTTCATTTAAACAAAAATGAAATTAATTAGTATAGTTGGAACTACTCAGGTTTCTGTCAATTGCTTTTTATTATGAATGTTTTCCATTAGAATATGAGACAAGAAAAAAAAAAAAAATGCAAGATTCAACTCCCTGATTCAATCACAATGGAACAAATTAAATGAAGTCACCAGTCTAAGTCTCAGTAAACTGGAATTTGGGCTGAATCTTATCTTACCCCAGCTTCTGACTACAATAGTAACCAATACATGGAAAATCATTTTCTTCCTGATATCTTTTATAATTATTTACAGGGCACTTCCAGTGTGTTAGAATGTGTTAAAAAGAGCAAGAAAAAGTGCTATTTTTCTCTGAGGAATCTGCAAATGGATTTGACAGTGACAGAATGAGGCAAGTGTGGATGAAGTGGAATTCAAGACAATGACTGAGATGATGTTTTATTAGCTATTTTAATCCTGCTTTTCTCACAAGTACTCTCTTTCCTGCTTTTTTACCATTGCTAAATTCAACAGGAAGGAAGAGTCAAAGGAGTTCAATGGGTTCTGTAGCAGTAGTAAATGTGGAAAAAGATATCTAAGTGAGAAGAGCTGAGCTAAAGTCATAAATGTATAGTTACTATACAGAAGGACAGAGAGAATGCAATCGAAGAAAATAAAATGGAATTAACTGTGTTAATTTTCTGAAGCAGCAAAGAAGTATGAGGAAAAACATACGCGAACATATATGAGATAGGAAAGAGAGAGATTGTGCAAAACATGGATTGCAAAAACCATATTGGAGCTTAAATTTCTTACAAAGCTTAAGTCAAAGCAGTGAAAGTACTTAACCAGCATACCTGATGCCTTTCAAGCAAGCAGAAAGAAAGAGGAAGACTACTAAGCCACAGTACAGATAACTAACCGGAGTTGTGGTTGTTTGGCAATTGACGTTTTGCTATTTGGATAAACTTCACTGAATTGAGGAAGAGGAAAAAATTCAGCTTCATCAACCAAAGTACTTTGTTCAAAACATGTTCAAAACATGGGTGTGCTTCAAACTCAGACACAGCTTATGTGTGACTATATAAAATATATAATACATAACAACATATATTATGCAATACATACACTCACATATAACCTGACTTTGCAGCAGTGTTTTCTTTGAGCATTCTGCCCCCAATACTCTTCATTACCACATTTAGATTGTACATAAATCTGTCCATTGTGTTTACCTATAAGATTTATTTATGATGTAAGTCTGGCACCAAAAGCACCTAATAAGAGTGAAAATGACAGACTCTAAGGAAGCAGAGACTTCCAGGGAAAGGCTTGTGCTACAAAGTTTCAATTTCTTGGAATCTCTCTCAGATTTTGGCAATTTACCTGGCATTTAAGTGTGTATTTCTAGTACAGTATGTGCTTAAATGCCTTCTTGAATAAGGATCTACAAATAAGTACATAACCCAATACCCGTGACTATGCAAAAACTGTTTCTTTGTTTCTTTTTTTATTGTTGTTTTTCTGTGTTTCCCAAAAAAAACCTCTCCCTTACATTTTTTTTATTTGTTTGTTTTTTTTGGTTGCAACTCCTTTGGCTACAGCCACACTTCCTGCATTTCACAAGAGAAATTAGAAAGTTACTAGTCTCTTATACTACCTATTGCACCATCCTATTGTGCTTACGACTAATATAATTTAAATTTATCATCACATGCATAATTCCCCAGCTTAACAGATGGTCCCCAAAGCTAACAGATGTCATCTTATTTATTCACTACTTGATATAATATTTGTGACATAACCATTAGCTTCTGTAGAAATAATTTTGATGTCAAAAACAGAGAATAAAGATTTAACAACAGGAAGGGAAAAAAAAAAAAAACACACCACCCACAAATACATTAAATCATCATGTGAAAGTTAAGACCTGTGTTCTCCTGCATTTCTATTAAAGACTAAGAACTGATTCAGGAACTTGTTCTAGTTTAAACAATTCACATAAGCACATCATGAAAGTTAAGCCCTGTTGAATCCAGAGCTTCAGCTTTACTGAAAGGAGGGCAAAAAATGAAGGAAGGAAAAGAAGTGTAAAATAAAAAGGAGAAATTAGTTGTTGAGGATATTTTTGTGATGTTCCATTGTGGCCTCCACTTCTCTCTGGGATCCATTTTCAAGGCTAATTTTAGTAAGTCAGTTTAAGTTAGAATTATTTACAATGCTCAGTACCTACATACTACTTTTAAACTATAATAATTTAGAAGTGGTTTTCTTGGATGTTATCGATAGAAACAGAAACAATATATTTTTAAGGGGAAAAATATATATGTTTGATGTTCAAATTTACATCTTTCCTGCTGCAAGAGACTTACTTCTGTCCTTGTTGAAACTCTCCTGGGTAGCTCTGGCATTGAATAGGAAATGTCAAATGCTTATGCAATAAGCTGGCAAAGTCATTTTTATTTTTATCAGTGGAAGAGAAGATTACTCAGAAAAGTACTCTTAGGGAAGTTACGTAGCTGCTGTTTTGGATAAATTTGTCTTCAAAAGAAAGGTATTATGACATCTTATTATTTTCATTTATTTATTTTTGCTTTTGTCCAAGTAATAGTTCTTCTAAGATATGAATGGGATGATTTGAGGAATGAATATAGTAGCTGTATTTATGCTTACACATGCTAGGCTATAATACTATTAATAAAAGGAATGGATGGGATTTTATTCTCTTGTCCTGAAAAGTCTTCTGTGCTTTCTCTTTGCCTGTTACATGTTGTCTGGTCTGAGGCCTGAGTTTGTAACAGTTTTCCATAAAAGAAATTTGTGATTTTAGAGAAACACTGGGTTAACCGACACAATGTACCCAGGGACAAACCAGTCATTCTGAGCAGATTTAGTAATGAATTGGTGAGATAAACTACCTTTAAGCAAGAATTGTGTTTAGAGGTTGCAAGCATAACACTATAAGTATACTAAAGAGAGTAATGGAACAACATAAAGATGAAACTAATATAACACAATTTAATGGGGATGTCATTCTTTTACTTGGAGAGATTCAGATCCCTTAATGGGTTAACTAATACCTCCTTAGCTTTTTCCTTCCTCCTACTCCATTCATCTAATATTTTTTTAGTATTCTTCTTCCTTTCTCCTTTATGTATTTCATATACATATATTGTATTCATCTTTTATACAATATACTAATCTTGTCCTTCACTAGTTCCTGCTTTAAACTCCAAGTAAGATATTGCTAGCATACTACCTTGCTAATACAGAGGCAATATTTTTGATTCAAACAACCTCCTTCACATACCAACTCCATTCAGTCTTCCATCAAAGAATGACAATAATAATAACAACAACAATAACACTTCATATTGCTCCCTCTTTATCAGATAAGCTTTATTGTGCTGACAGACAAGAGGAACTGGGTTTACAAAGTGTGTGAAATCACTTTACCACATATCTGGACAGTCACTTATTCACAGTGCTTTCTTTGCTTAAGACACTCTTTTTATGGAACATTAACTATTTGAATATTGTTGTATATACCACTTAGTTTCCTGGTATAGCGTGATGTGATCTATGTACTTATTTTCTTACCAAAAAGAATGAATGCACTGAGAAGTAATCTATTGATGCAGTAAAGATATGTGATAGCTCAGTAAATATTACAAAGCTAAGGTAGGGAAACAGTGCAAGAGTGCGGAATATAGCAGAAAGATCTGGTGGTTCTGCAGGCAGTTGACACATGTGGCCTTTAAAAACTGAAATCATTATGACCTTTTGTCCTATTGCCACCAGCTTCAGCAATGACTGGACCAGGGTCTGTGCCTAGTTTTAGTCACTGTCCTATTGATATATATACATTTTTTGAATGTCCCCTTAGAAAGTTCATTAGTAATTGTACAGATAGTTCTGTTGGTATTGACAGTCTTGTTAGTCTTTGCTATTTATTACCTGTTAGTGAGCGATTCTAGAAATACATAGCAATTAGGTTCTTTTTAGTTCTCCATTAATTTAATTATCTTACTTACTAATAAGCATGAATTGTATTTTTTTTTTGATATATATTTTATTTTTACCAAGTAGGATTTCTTCTGATGTAAAGTAAAATATCTTTTTCTTTCTGTTTACCTTAATATGAAAATCTTTAGATCAGGACTGAAAGGTAGATTCTTTTCTCTCTCTTCCTCAAATATTAAAGCTGTTGCAGTGCCTCAGCTTTATATGTCTTACTTAGTGAATTAAAGCTTTCAGTTTTCTGTATCATGTCTGCAAAGAACTGAGTGGCTCACAAAAGCCATTAGGAAATGCCGAGTATTTCTTATAAGCTAGGTAATAGGAAATTTTGAATAGAAGGTTATGACTGAAGTCCCCAGTTCATAATCCTTAGCCTTCACCTATATGCAGGTACATTGCCCTCTTCCCACTAACGAAAATCTGGCACAGATCTTAGTTGTCATAATACTACCAAGGTCAGTATCTCTTGACAGAAGGGAAAAATCTTTGTGGTGGAAACTTTTCTTCTTTGTCCGAGGAAGACTTTCTACATCTTTTTTACCCATCGTGCTTTGCAAGTAGAGCCTTTGATCTCAATCTAAAAGGACATCTTGGAACAACCACCCAAACATTCCGGTTTAAGCAGTTGTATTTTTCATGGAGTAATTAGTTATTTGGCTTCTAGCATACCTGTAGCACTTTATCAAGTAGACAGGAACATCTAATTCATGAATGCTGATATGTCTTAAGTATGCTTAGAGTCAGGCAGTTTTTGTTCATGCCCAGAGGTAAATATTTGGGGAACCTAAGGACCTTTATTAACAAGGTAATTCATAGTGTGAGTTTTGAGGATTTAATTTTTTAATTTGATACATCTACGTCTTCAGATTTTTGATACCCTTTAGATAATCATCATGAAAGAATATTGTTCTTATAAAGTGTCACATTACTTCCAGTTTCCAACCACATTATTTAGACTATTTAGCACTTTAAATGCTAAATTCCATAGCATTAAAAAAATATATCATAGCATATAACGTTTTTGGTTTTGGTTTGGTTTTTTTTTGTTTGGTTTTGTTTGTTTTGTTTTTTTGTTGTTTTTTTTTTTTTATATATATTACAATGGCCACTTGGGGAGACATGTATCTGTGAATGTCTGATAGTTTAGGACAGAAGCAGAGTCACAGGGAATTTTCTTGTATTCTGAAAGAATAGTGAGTCAGGTGGGAGAAGAGGTGAAAGAGTAATATTAAAACCTCTTAAAGTTGAAGAACGGAAGCAGAAAATAACTGAAAAAAAGGTTCAGGAATCAACAGCAGGAGGAATGTCAGGAGTCCACGACTATTAGAAAAATGCAAAAAGATCTGGTATGAGACATATATGTTATAATACCAATAAGATGAAAAGATAGGAAGAATGATATAGTGGAAAAATAGGTAACTGGAGAAGGATAGTAAATGAGATACAGAACAGGAATAGCAATGGGAAGCAGGTAGTAAGGAAACATTGTGCCAGCTTGATAGCCAACAAAGCCTGATGGTGTGAATGGAGATTGTGACCATTGAGAAGTGTTGTCATATCAGTCAAGAAATGAAAAGAATAGATGCCTGTAAAACAGAATTTATAACATTCTTAATTTAAACAGGCACTTTACTGGGAACTCTCTTGTCCTTAAGATTCAACTATAAAATATAATAAATACAAAATGCAAATAGATGATGACTTTCATAGAGTGAAGAACCACAAGACTAAAGTTCACACTAATAACTGAAGTACTTTCCAGCTAGATTCAATTGCTTGCAAAATTTAATGAATATGAGGTACTCATCCTCATGTAGTATATTTGCACATTGGCATGATGTTAATGTAGCACCATCCTCCTGGATGATACCTCTAGGAACTGCAGTTAGTGAAAGCTCTATCCAAAGGGAATTTCAAAGAGGGAGGGTGAGGACAGAGGACAGAGCCAGGAATGCCTTGGCCAAGTGAGTTAAGATAATTTCTCCCAGGGAACTTGGAAGCGATAGACAAAATTCTCTGAAAAGACACTGTATATCACCCCCTAAATGTAGTTACATCCACTGAGGAGACAGGAACTTTAGATTGTTTTCCATAGAAATCTTGGTGCCAATGAACCACCTGTGTGGACAAAAAATAAGTACTAAAAGACAGAGGAAGACTGATGAAAATTTTCAGGCATAGTAACTTGGTTGCAGGAAGATTTTTAATGATTATCTCAATGAAACACCAAAGGGCAGAACGTACCTTCTTTTTAGGACTCTTGAGTGGCACTAACCTCAGCTAACCTTGGATCTTTACTATGGATATGGCCTCATCACAGAATCACAGAATGGTAGGGTTGGAAGGGACCTCTGGAGATCATCTAGTCCAACCCCCCTGCCAGAGCAGGGTCACCTAGACCAGGTTGCACAGGATTGCATCCAGGCAGGTTCTGAATGTCTCCAGAGATGGAGACTCCACCACCTCTCTGGGCAGCCTGTTCCAGTGCTCTGCCACCCTCAAAGTAAAGAAGTTCCTCCTCATGTTTAGGTGGAACTTCTTGTGCTCAAGTTTGTGCCTGTTACCCCTTGTGCTGTTTCCAGGCACCACTGAAAAGAGCCTGGACTCATCCTCCTGACACCCATCCTTTAAGTATTTATAAGCATTGATAAGATCCCCCCTCAGTCATCTTTTTTTTCCAGACCGAAGAGACCCAAATCCCTCAGCCTTTCTTCATAAGAGAGGTGTTCCAGTCCCCTCATCATCTTGGTAGCCCTTTGCTGTACCCTCCGCAGCAGTTCCCTGTCCTTCTTGAACTGGGGAGCCCAGAACTGGACACAGTACTCCAGATGTGGCCTCACCAAGGCAGAGTAGAGGGGGAGGATGACCTCCCTTGACCTGCTGGCCACACTCTTTTTGATGCACCCCAGGATGCCATTGGCCTTCTTGGCTTCTCATCTGTGCTAGTCACTCTAATTCCCTTGTCAGTTGCAAGAGTAAGAGCATTTAAGGCATGATTTATCTCACCCTAAAGTAGATTTCTGAAATAGCTCCCCAAACATGCCTGTTTCTTACATTAATTGCTAAATATTAATATTAATAATAATGTTAAAAATAATAAATAATAACAACATCAACAAAACCAACAACAGTAAAAACAGAAACAATACCACTTTATCTTCTTTTCAGCAGGTTTCACTCTGAAAATGTGGTATAATAACACTTCACTATTTCTTGATGATAAATTAATATTTGTAAATTATTTTACGTTCTTTAAATTAAAGTTAAAAAATAAATAAATCAAGAATTGTGCAGCAGTATACAGAGTTTATGGATTACAAGTATTCCCAGAAAAAAGCTGTTAATTTTTTAAGAGAAAGATCATGCTGACAGAAATTTGCCAACATAATTAATCTAAAGCTTATTTTGTATAGCTTATGTTTTTTAGTCCTAGATCTAAGAAGCAATACAAAACATTTTAAAACATACGTTCTGGTTCACCATATAGATACAACTAATTTACAGTAAATCTACTTCCAAAAGATTCAGTACCTTTCTTTTTAGTCTGTGCAGTTCCTGTTTTGTGGATAGATGTTTTTATTTCCCTCCTGATGTTTATGTACCTGTTCTGTAACAATAGTATAGTGTCATTACTTTAATCCATTGACTTTAACAGTGTTACTCTTTTAATAGAGTTATTCCTGGACTTATTCCTACACAAGTATAGTCTGTAAAACCTGTAGGATTTCTCTTTATCTATAATGTAAAGAAATCTCTATAGTCATTGCATATTCAGAAAAAAAAAAAAAAAAAAAAAAGATTTGTGGGGGACAGAAGGAAATCATACTATGCATACATAGCAAATATGAAGGCTTGAATGAGTAATCAACTTTAAATCAAAATGATATAGCTGTAGGAGGCATGAGTCTACATTCATGGATACAATCTCCTTGCTTTGCACTCTTCCAAGCATTCCAAAGTAGCCATAAACCTGGCAGGTGTAGCTGGGTTTATAACTGCTTTACATCACTTCACAGCAGTTGGAGCACTCTGGCACATCTGCCCCTTATCCGATGCAAATTGATGCAGGAAGCAAAACTTCATAGAAATGTCTCAGACTTACATTGGGAAGATCAGACCCACAGTTGACATAAATCCTTTGCCAGTGTAAATCATGAGTTCAGTGGAGCTGGACTGACTTACATATGACTTACATCAATTTCAGATCTAGCCTCAGATCCTGGTTTGTGAAATTATGAATAGAGACAATGTACTGATGACAGTCAACAGCAGTGTCTAGTAGGAAGATAACTCAAAAATAGTTGTCACTTCTAGTCATTATTTTGTTAAATAATGACTATCCTCATGAGCTGCCAAGACAAGGTGAGATACGCCATGAAAAACACACATAGCACATGGCATGACTAAAGGCTCTATTAAGAAGAGTCATCCTTTTGTTTATCTCCTCTTTATGATTTTTGTTAGCAATAGCCAAAAAGCATCACTGCAACCACACTTCATAGACATTCAACAAAGAAATGGCATTCAAAGCTAAATTCCTGCTAGGCTATTTTTTGCTTGGCATATTGTTCTGAAATACTATTTTGTAAATGTTGTTAGTTTTGCTTTCATGTATTTTGTTGCACAACTTACACTATAGTAGTTACAGTGTTTACATAATGCCTGGCCTTTTTTACTGTTCACATTTAACATCTTCCTGATTCACTTACATATTTTCATTGGTTTCGTTTTTTTTTTTTTTATACCCCCCCCACCTTATAAACAATATTTTATTGATTCAGCTGCAGATTTTAGTGCCTCAAAGTGTACAACTGTAGCCTATGTATTGCAGTTTGTAGGCTGATGTTCCAATTAGATATTTTACTGAACCAGCTGCACACTTTGATGATCCAGTTGGATTCTTCATTTTCAATAAAATTGGTAGTCACACTATGTTCTATGTTAATTAAACTGATTGCAATATTTTGATACTCAGTTTGAGGAACCAAACTAAAACCACCTAAACCTAAACCCTGGGATTTTTATTTTTTTTCATAATATGGAATACTACACCAGGGGTTTTAGGTAAATTGAGTGAATTTTCTTAGTTATAATGAAAATAAAATGACAACAGAGCATCACTTTGTCATAAATATGTTGGGAGGCATCTGGATTCACACAGGTTGTCTAATGGTCTGCACTTTGCTGAGCATTTTGTAGGCAAATCAGGCTACCAGAAGACTTTCTGGTCTTTCTTAAGCACAGAATTTACAAGACTTCTTAATTTATTTAACATAGCCAGGCTATATTAACAGTGTCTCTTAAATATTCCAAGAATGGAGAAAATTCGCTTTTATGTTTAGGAATTCTATTATATTGGGATGCTGTGCACTACGAGAGTGATCTAAGACTTGTTTTTTAAGACTTACCACACCTTAAAATGGAGTATGTATTTACAGTTTGCTGTGTGTTTTTACAATTCACATACAGACAATATTAGTGTAAATGTTATATGAGAGACATATATTAAGATAGAGAAGGGAACAAGAGATATGAACATTTCCCTGCTTTGGTCACACTTAAGAATGGATCGAGTATATCCATTTCAGCTCCAGAGAACTGTTCCTTAATAAAAAGAAACAAATCTCTACAGTCCTTTTCTGCTTCTGAAATATATCACAGTCTGCAGTAGTCCTTTACCTCACTCTGCCTATTAGACCAGTAAAAATGTTTCTCAAACTAATCATAAATTTGCTACAGCCCTAGAGAACCTGCAGAAGGGTAGATGTGCTTTAGCTCAGTACTTAGAGCATGCAACTCGTGGATCTCCACTAGCAACCCAACTTTCCTCATGTGAACGTCCCTCTACAGACACCTGTTTTCAAAGAGGAGTTCCTTTCAGATACTCTAGGCAAAGGTTATGAAACAGATTAGTAAGAATAATTTTATGGAGTAAGATGCATCAGGTGCAGCCATTTATCACGTAATCTATCTTACTATCTCCCTAAATGTATGAAATTCATTGAGTTCTTTTCCTTTCTAATATCTTCCCAAAATGCTTTCCTCCATATTCTTAATGCTAAGGTTTTCACTGAATATTTCTGCCACTGTAGCTTATGAAATTCGCACAGTTATTTTTACTATAATACTATATATTACTATAATTTGACGTAACACATAGCTGACTCAGTTTTCTTACTGTGAGGGGCTTTTTATACCTTCTTGCTATCTTTCTGTCAGTACTGGTGTTTCTATTTTTTTTCACAGCAATGACTATTACTTCTTCACCTGGGGTTATGTCTCTTGATAAGAAATATCTGACTCCCTCCACCTTAAGCATATTTATAATTTGCTGTGGTTTCTGTTGTGCATTTGGCTGGACAACCTGAGGTTCAGATGCACTTTTTACCAACATAGGGTATTATGGCTCCAGAAGCCTTGCCAATCCACACAAATGTGGGGTATTATAAGACTTTGGAGATGAAAGCTAAGCTTGTGTCTGATTATTTTTATTTATCTTCTCTTTCTTTACGCATAGTGAAGTTTCTATATTTTTTTCCTGTTTTTTTGTTCCTGAGAACTAGTTTCTAAATACTTATAGGTAAGGCAAGCTTTGTATTTATTTCTTCAATTTTTGTGAGTTCCTTGAAGTTCACTCTTTCATTTTTGTCACAGTACAGAACTACCTAAAAGGTGAAAAAATCAGTAATGTGTCATTGACCACTGGTTCCTCCCTTTTATGGTATCAAAGGATATAATTAATAGATATTTTTCTAAAGCTCATTCCCTTGTGCCTCTGCAAGTTCCATAATTACTGGTGGTACAATACTTGCTGTGATACTGAACTTGCTAAATAAAGCTTTCCCTATGCAGATTGTAATATAAAAAGTTCATGTAGGAATAGGGTGCTGAAAACAGACAGGCTTTGTCCCTCCTGCCTGGACAGCTCAAAGGCTACTTTACAGTCTTTTGCTGCCTTATGCCAGTTGTGCAGACTTTCAGTAGGCATAAAAAACTACTTAGATATGAAACTTCTTCTAAAAGTGGATGCAATTTGTCAAAGATGGTGATTGCAGCTGGTAGAGGCTCCTGGGATCTTGTTCACTGCCTTGCCTCCATAGTAGTTCAAGCACATTTTCCATTTTTATCAATTTTGGCTGCCTCTGGGTCTCCATTTCAGAAACTTCCAGCTATTTTTTCAGGCCCCCTCCTGATTCTGTTTCTTCAGCTTTAATTCCAGTAGCTTCTATTACATTGTCATTTGAGCTAACAGCCCTCGGTATCCAGATTGCTACTGACTGGGTCAGCCTTGGGCTGCCCATCTGGGACTGAATTTGGTTTTTTAGAAACCTCTTTTTCCCCCTGGTCGTGTTGCTTCAGCTATGATATGAATTCCTTGAGGTTTTCTCCAATACAGTGTATGCTCCCCACTCAAAGCTCTTCATGTTCACTTTTACTGAATTCTCAAAAAACTCATGACAGGCTAGCTTGCCTTATTCAAATGGGCTTACAGTATCTGCTTCCTGGTTTATAGTGTTCTCTATACAACCTGATTCTCAGATGGAATATAGATGTGCAAAACCAAAGTGGATTCTCCAGCTGAACAAGTTGAAATCTTTACCATGGCTTTCTTCTGTGAATGTCCACCTCATTCTCTGGAAGAGGCATATGCTTGTATTTTATGCTAGCAATTTCTCTACTTGAACAAAAAAGCAAATTCTCACCAGTGTCAGCAATTCAAACTGACTGATGCAAGAGTTAGATCTCATCAACAATGTCATTAGGACCACCATAACTGTCAAAAGGTTCATTCTTACACTTAGTGGTAGTCTGTGACCTTCCAGCTGCAGGCAGCTCCCCAGCATTTATGACTCCCACACTACAACTCATTATATGACTTGCATCGGGGTAGTACTGACCATGAGGTTGGCAGATGACATTCTGAAGATAATGCAGCAATGTTTTCTTGGACCCAGCTCCACGACTCAGTCTTCATACAATCAATAAAATCCATGAAGATCTGTTGCAACATGACTTCTTGTCCTCAGATGTATCAAGAATGTTCATATTGCTCTTAAATACCAGACAGTTGCCACATGTTCTCTGTTTTCGTTCTGAATTAATCTTGCCTTCAGCACCAAGAAGTGATTCCTCACGTAATAAACGACAAGTAGCAGAAAAACAAAACAAAACAAAACAAAACAAACGGCATTAGGTTTACTGATGTTGAGAATACAGACTTCAATCTTTGGTTATAGGAAAATAACACTGTGTTGAGGGTGAAATAGTTATTTTATAAAAAACATCACTCCCTGACTGATCTACCATGAGTGGTTTGGATATAGGTCTTGCCAAATTTTCTTCCTTGCTCTTGCATTTTGATCCCAGATGGAGACCAAAATGAGAAAGAGAGAGAGAGAGAGAGAGACGATGAAGATGGTGATGATGACGATGATGCAGGGCTTTCTGCCAGGACTCATTTTTCAGTTGAACTCTGTTAAGTTCTTTCTCAGCAAATAGATTGTAAGGGATGCTTCATCCAACCCTTGTCCCCTCCAAGGTATCTCATCATCAGCATTAGGGAAAGCATTTCAGGAGTCAGTGCTCACAGAAGCGAGTCAGGCATGCATGGTATGGTAAGAACAGCAAGTTTATTTTTCTGGTCCAGATTGGTTTGATCAGATACCAGTCAGCTCAATAGCTGCCGTTAAAAAGCCCTCATCATATGACTTTTTTCATCTTCTATAATCTTTTCACCTTCCCAAGGTAAAAACCCATGCCTGTTCACTTTTTCCTCATTGGATCTGGTTTTGATGATTTTACAACCTTACTTGGCAACTTTGGGTTCAGTGTTTTTGCGTCCTTCATTCCAGGATTAAATCTAGTCTGTGGCAAGCATAGATATTTTTTCTTTATTATCTATGTGGATTAGTTTGATTACCCAATCAGTGCGCCTTAGGGAGGAAGAGAAGGAACACCAACAAACAGCAATGAGACAGTGTGCTGATAGCTTTAAATGGAATTTCCAAGGTGTAAGTAAATTTTGAGACATCAGCTGCATTCAGTAAAGTCTGCACATTGATTACATCTCTGTAAATGTGGGATAAGTACAGAGTAAAGGTCAACAGATTAAACATGTAGTTTAATCAGCAAATTATGCAAATGAACACAAATGAAATATACCATTCAACTGTTAAGATCAGTAAAGCATGCAACTCTATTAATGAAGTGTTTGAGTGCTGACCACCTTAAATATACACCCAATTTATTAAACTTAAAGAAAATTCAGTTGCTGGAGGAAACAGTCAAAAGACTTTATCAGCCAAATGTCTGGGTTGATCAACATTTATTGCAATGTAGCTATCTAAAATATGGTGAAGATAATTGGTAAAATTGGTAAAAATTAACAACAGCAACAACAACAAAACTGCATCTAAAGCTTTTTTCTCCATCACTGGAGGGTGAATATCAATTAGTAAGTGGTGAGATAATATGACTACTTGAAATACGCTGATCAATGAGGTGGAATTTACAGACACTCAACAACTACTGTACGTGGCTCAAGTAGCAAGTTCCCTCCCAGCTCCTCATCTAGGTCAAAATCAGCAAAGCACTTAAGTGCATCCATAACTTTAAGTGTAGGAGGAGTACCACAGAAGTCTTTTGCTTGCCTGCTCCTGCTGATGCTATGGAAGTAGAGATCAGAGCTCAGTTGTGCTAATTACAGTTCACAGATTTAAAAAGAGTCAGCTTCTGAAAGACTAGGAATCTAGAGAGACAAAGCATGAGGAAAAAAGAGTTATTATTCTCTCCTCTCTATCTTCAGTCTTTTTTTTTTTTTTTTCTTCATAATTACAGCAATTAGGTGAGAAATTTTGGATTATATCCCAGATATCATTACAGATATGAATGGGCTTCAGAAGTTCACAGTGTTAACACCAATGAACAGTGTTAATACCAATGAAGAACTGTTTATACACTTAGAAATAATAACCAAAATTTGCAAAGAAATAGTTAGAATTCTTAGTTAGATTAAATGTAATGAAACAGACCATTTTTGTCTCTCTGTTTGCCTGTTTTATAATATTTAAGTCACTGTAACGTGATTTTGTGTGCTGGTAAGTAAATGGTTTTCTTTTATTTAATGCAAGCAAGAGAACTATTTTACAGGCTGAACTTCCATTGGTGTTTTAGTTTGGATCAGAAATGTGCTTTTCAATTAATTTCTCAATGGTTCACACTCATTTTGATTCGGTTCATATCAGGGAAACTGTTGGAGTACGCAGTTGGATTTCTTTCAAATGAAACTGTTGGAGGATGTCCTTCAGGAATGCACCTAATGCCTTCCAGCTGCACATGAGCATTCCCTCTCAGGGACTAGCTTTTACTCATGTAAAAGAAAAGGGGAGGGAGTGAGCCTCCATCCTGATGGTGAAAGAGGAAAAAAATGTTTGGTTTGGTCGGGTTTGGTTTGCTTTGGTTTGCTTCTTTAGTTTGATTTATGGTTTGTTTCTTTTTTTGTTGTTTTGTAGGAATATGTTCTGACAAATTTATATCAGCCCAAAAGTCTTCTATGTAAAGGAAGCCATCACTGTCAGGCAAATATAAGATTACAGATATCTGTACTTCTGGATAGATGTAGATTACCTCAGTGCTTGCAGAGGATTGCAAGTAGCTTCTAAAAGCAGCTGAGATGCTTTACCTTGCCTTTCCCATTCCCCTTTCTTTTCCCCTTCCTCTTTCCCTCCTACTTCCCCTTGCCCTTTTGCTGTGAAATTTTAAAAGTGAAAAATTATGCAACTTGGTCAAGGATCTATTGTACACAATGAACAAATCGAGCACTACCTATATGTAGGCACGTGCAATGAGTATAAATGTTTAAACCAACATTTACATTTCAAAGCCTGACTTTTGCTAGTCAGGAATTTCTGTTTGATCAAACAACTGAAAAATGCAAGCACAACTGAAAAAAAAAATGCAGTTTTCTATTGCAGATATATTTTACTTATTAAAACAAAGGATTAATTAGAATCTTTACACTGTCCTTATTCCAGGTATGTTAGTAAATCAATGTTTCAAAATTTTTACTTTCTTATTTTTAAAATATGATAAAAAATATTCCATACTATTACACAATCCCAAATAGTTCCCAAAAACCACAAAGTCAGGTTTAATTCTTTTTTTATGCAACCCCATGTCAATATGTGCCTTATAGATGTGAGCAAATGAAAAAAGAAATGACTTTACGTGTTTTGCTTTATTTTTCTGGTAAAAAGGAAGAGAGTATACTGCAAATCCTGCTTTCAGAGCTTTTAGAGGACTGCACAGAACAGATGCTGGCACTTCGTGTGTTTCAGACTTGCAAACATATCTTTTCTTTTCACACTAGTATAGACACTATTCATTATCATATGTAGTTCATGGGTTTATGTGGCAAAGTTTTAGCAGCAGAGGGGAGGCTACAGGGTAGCATTTGTGAGGAGAGGCCAGGGTCTGTCCCATGCCAGATGGTTCCAGCCAGCTGCAACAGACCCACTGCAGGGCACAGCTGAGTCCCTCAGCTAAGATGGTGGTGCTTCAGGACAAACACAATTAAGAAAGAGTAAAAAATGCCACACAGGCAGAGAAGAGGGAGAAAAAAAAAAAGGAGAAACAGCAGAGGAAACACCAAGGTCAGAAGAGGCGGAGAAGGAGGCGCTCCATGGCACTGGAGCAGAGATTGCCCTGCAGCCCATGAGAGGACACACGCAGAAGCAGGTGAGAAGTGTGAGGAGGAAGGAGTGGTAGATGACCTCTTCTGGGCTGATCACAACCCCGCATTCCCCATGCCTCTGCACCCATGGGATGGAGGTAGAGGAGTCTGGTGTGAAGGACTGAAGCTGCTCCTGGGAAAGGGGGAGGAAAGGTGTTGTTTTAATGTTTGTCTTTTTTGTTTCCAACTACCTGAATTAGTCATTACATCGTTTTTAGTTTGGTGGGGTTATTTTGGTTTTGGTTTGGTTTTTTTTTGTTTTTTTTTTTTTTTAATTGATAATACATTAAGTTAGTTTTCCCCAAGTCAGGACTTTTTTGCCCACATCAGTAACTGGTAAGCAATTACCCTGTCTTTATCTTGACCCATGAACTTTCTCATTGTTGTTCTTCCTATTTTGCCCCCCTGTCCCACTGGGGGTGTGTAGAGTGAGTGAGCAGCTGATGGGGGAGTTTGGCTGTTAGTGAAGCCTAACCCATGACAGGCCAGCTCAGAACTGAGCAACTAACTAACTAATACAGTAACACCACTTTAAGTAACTGTATTGTAACTCACAGAGGCACACATCCATACATTTTATAAACACACATTAATGGGTAATTAGTTTAGTGTTGATTGTTTATTATAACAGAACACAATATCATTTCATTTTGTATGAAGAAAATAAATTGATAATCACATTTTCACAACCATCAGACTGTGCTCTTTATTCGAGGCTATGTATTAAAAATGTTTCTTCTGGAAGATAACTAGATTTTCCATCAGAAAAAATAAATAAGTAAATAAAAAAAATAATGAACATCAA
Organism: Fratercula arctica; assembly: GCA_947846985.1. Lineage (NCBI taxonomy): Eukaryota > Metazoa > Chordata > Aves > Charadriiformes > Alcidae > Fratercula > Fratercula arctica. The sequence goes on along the minus strand of CANTUZ010000001.1, from coordinate 36,531,081 downwards.
GGACCACAGGAACCCAGAGTTATGGATAAAGAAATATTTATCCATTATATATATTACTCTGTAAGTATGTATAAAATAACTATAAAAGTATGTTACTTACAACTACAGATCACTTGGCTTCGGTGAAGAATCACCAGGAAGTTTGTATTGGATCCATGACTCCCATATCTGTGTCTCTGTTTTGTCCCAAAACTCATGGGTTCATTTACCCGGTGTGCAAGCCAATAACACTTAGAGTCGAGGTATTAGTTATTTATTAGCAGTTCTGCACAGAAAAGTGTGCTAGGGGGTATCTCTGCAAAGCTATCATACTTGGCATTGAAACAGTCACCCATTTATACACTGTAAATTAGCATAATTAACATATTCATTGTTTATCGACTTTTTACTGATGTTCATAATTCCTTATCTTGAAGCTGATTGGCGTAAAATGTCCTTGTCTTCAATTAAAGGTACAGTGTCTCTTAATTTTACTGTGCAGGCTCAGTGGGTGAGGGTCTTCCCTATCCTAATTTCTAGAGGAGTGGTTTTCATACTATAATTAGTCAAGTTCACCTTAAGGGCACATTTCATGTGGTATAGCCAAGTTTCTCGGGCAATTAGCCCACTGAAGTTTCTGCTACCTGGTTTTAGGTCCGGTTGTTCCTTCTATCCCATTGTCTTGTCAAGAATCATTTACCCAAATGATTTACAGGGTTACAATCATAGAGGTTTCGATATCACCTGGAGACCTGTATCAGGGCAAGATTTAGGATGACTCTGTTTCTGTCTTCTGCCTTCGCAGATGTACCCAATTGCCTATCCGCTAAAACAGTTCTAGTCCTCCTTTGCTGTCTCTTGAGTAAATTCTCACTTATAGGAATGTTTATCTCCACTCTGCACCCTTCCACACCTAGCTTATGGCATCTCTCATGGTGAAAGCAAAGCAGAGTAGACTGAATTCAGGGAAAAAAAATCCTTTAATTTTAAACAGCAGGAAACACTTCCGGAAAAATTGAAATAAAATCTACATTCATCAATTTTTATTGAAGATCCCTTTGAAATATGCTCAGTATCTTTCTCAGACTGAAGATTCTGCTTCCTTTGCTGTATTACATAGTTTATTTCTCATCTCAGGATTTTTCTCATGGATGAGTAGGTAGACAAATCGGCCTGTCCATCCTTGAGTCAGCTCACAAAAGAGCCTTCCTTTAAAAAAATGCAGTCAGGAGTCATGGGGATTTAAAATAAATAGTTTGAAGTGATCAATTGCTTGGCTACTGGATGAACCATTAAAATGGAGATTAGTAGCTCATCACCCATAGTATAGTCTTGTTTTGAATAGGAGACCTCACGTACTTTTTCAACTGTTTGTTGACATGCTCTAGAAACCCCATTCCAGTGCAGGAAAATGGACAAAGGGATAAGCATGAAAGAGTGACATCACCGTTATCTTCATCACTGCTGGGGCTAGTTAGAGATGCTTATGAGATGACTCATGCCTTAAATGTCAGGGAGGAAACATTCAGAAAGGGAAATCTTTTTAACACAAAAAAACTGAGAAAAGAATACACCAAGATGGAGAAAATAGTACTTTTACCTTGGTATGGGTTGAAAAATTCTCCAAAGATCTAGACCCAGGTCAATCTAATCCTTTATGTATGAAGTTAGAGATACAATTGAAAGGATTATTTTAAACTCAGGCGAAATTTAAACTGTCAAAATATATGCACATACATGCATGCATACATACATACATATATATATGTAGATTTGATAAAAAGGGTTTTCAGTAGAGGAATGGTAATTCATCAGATTTTGAACTGTTAGACATGATTTCGAGAAGTCAGAAAATATAAGTCCAGTTCTTGATCAGGCATTTGGTGAACTGTTAAACAAAGACTGTTTCCATCTGTCTTCCTCCCTTTATCACCCTTGTAACTACATTGCCTTATACATGAAATTTACACTGTTCAGTCCTTCCAAATTATTTTTGTCTGCTTTTTTCCCCAATTTCATCCAGCCCACCAATATCTTGGGGTTGAGTTTTTTGCAGTTTTAAGGTCTGTCCAAGGCAAAACATAACCTGCTGAGATGCCATTCTTTGAGGCACCACAGAGAACAAGCTGACAGCATTTACCTTTGGTTCAAGTAGAGATCAGTATTGTCCATCTGTTCCAGCCTACAGAGCACTGGGGAAATAGGTGTGCCTTATGGAGCCATATTTCCTCCTGAGCAGTCCAATAAACAGGGGAACATTGGGATGGGATAACCTTTGACTTTGTTTCCTTTAACTTCTTTGTGATTGTGTGCACTTCTGAAAGCACTGCAAACCAGGCGTGCAGTGTCCAGACTACAAATGAGGTGTTCCTCAATGCAACCCTAGTGAACGTCCTTACTGCTTCACACAGATGTGGCCACTCATCACTGTGTGTGCTGTCCCTTTGAGCAGCATGGAGCATCCCTTGCACACATAAGCCAAATTGGCTTTGTAGCAATGTTCGCTCCGGGAGCAAGGTCTGTGTGTGCATTTGTCTGTGCATGTGTATGACTCTTCCCCATTCCTGTAGCTTTTGAATCTATTGATTTTAGCTAGATTTGACAGAGTAATGGAGGTCTCAAAGATAATTAAGTGCCAGTTCCAGTTTCTTGCACTTTTCTCAGTTAGCAGCTGGTGTTCCTTTGCTCTCTATTCTAATTTTCTATCCAAACCATGCTAACTGCTTTAGTATTCAGAGAAGCTTATAAGCAGCCACAGTCTGAACAGAAATCCCCGTTGGTTGATTTTACTGAAAGCCTCTACTGCTACCTCCAAAATACCCTGTGGGAGTGGACTGTAAGAAAAAAAAAAAAAAAAAAAGAAAAGAGGAAGCGCATTGCTTTGCTCTAGTCTTTGAGGTGATCAACTTAAAAAATATACTATGGGTTCTGAGCACTGTCAATCATTCGTCTGTCTACATCGTATGTGGCAGCCTGCCTCCTGCTACCCAAACTGTATGTTATAGAGACAAGGGGAGCAGGGTGCTTTTATTTTGTACTGATATGGACTATATTAGATCCTCAAGTGACTGTGTTTGTAAGACTATTATTCTATGCAATGAAATATTATTACTACAAAAACAATTTCAAAGTCACAATATCTCATGGACATTTTCTGTTTCTTCTGAAAAAGAAGCAACCTTATGTTAGGGAGAGTGATATGAAAGAGTAATACAACCCAAAAAAGAAGTCTAGAGAGTCTGAAGGAAGAAACAAAAGAAATGGCAGGCCTTAGAGAGAGACAGCTGTCTGACTGTAGAAAGAACAACACAGACCCCTGCCTGTGGTGGCGGGGATACGGCTCAACATATTGTCCCCATTCTGGGAAACACCTTAGCTTTAGGGTTGAAACCAGCATTTGAAGTGTTATTGCTAACATAGGCAGAGGGATCTCTGTCTAATTATTGATTTGTTAATTAGGAAAGTAGTTAGGCATACTTCTGGATGACTAGTTTGGACAATGGGTGGCTGATACTATCATAAATGCTACTAAAGTGTGTCAGAAGTATGTAGGGGAACCACGATACAAACATATCCATGGGTATTTTCGTAATGCTTATGCTAACACTTTATAAGAGGGTGATAGAGGGATAGATCATGAATTATCAAGACTCAGAAAAGGGAACCATGGAAATAAGGATAATATAGTACAGCATGACAGATGTCTTAAATCATATGAGACAAATATGAGAATTGCAGAGTGTTTGTAGAATTATATAAAAGGTGCTTCCTACTTTAAAGAAGATTATATAAATAAGGTAGATTTGATGGAAATATTTCTAGAAAAGAAGAGAAGCATCATAAATAGGAAGGAAAAAAAAAAAAAGTGGAAAATTACTCCATAAAGAAGGAAATTACTTGAAGGAGTAACTTCCAAAATGTGCAAGTTTGGCATTGTGATAGGTATGGTTGGTGTCATAGTAGTTTATTGGCAATACCTTTCTCAGCAGCATAGGTAAGATTTTCTGAAGTGGAGAGGGATTCTGGTTCAAGGGAAAGGGAAGAAAAGAGGGGGGAGACAGGATGGTGAAGAGAAGGATGAAGGAATGTATGGACACAAGGAAGCGTACATGGTTTCTGACATGATGCCTGGTCCACAAGAACTGGTGCTCTGTCTCAGAGTTTGGAGAGGTGGGTGAATGCCCAATTTCAGGCATTACTTCAAGTGAAGACACTTATTCCCCCAAACCACTTCATCTTCTCTTATTTCTCATCTCCCTGGCTTACTTGCTTTGTCTTGTGGCTGTAAAAACTGATTTGCTATTGAGTAAAAGTGAGTGAAATGATCAGCAAGTGAGTAATGGAATAATCAGCAGATTCTTTGGAATAAATTAAATACAGAGAACAAAAGAAAGATGTTTACAGAAAAAGATGCAATGTTTACAATATTAAATTTCCTTATGAATCATGGGACCAGCCACCACAGACCACTTGTATAGAAATATTTAAATCCATAGCAGCCCCAAGTAGAATCGCAGTGGCATAACAAATTCCAAGGATCTGAGATTCTTTTTAGCTCAAGTTATTGCCAACACATAAACTCTTTATTCTTCTAATTAAAAAATCCCAATAACTGACTAAATAAAAAAAGGCAATAGACTCAACTGTTGTAATTCAATTTTTAGGTGGAGATCAGTGACAAGTGGGGTCCGAGTTGGGACCAGTACTGTTTAATATCTACATCAATGACATAAAGAGTGGGATCAAGTGCACCCTCAGCAAGTTTGCAGATGATATCAAGCTAAGTGGTGTAGTTGGCACACCTGAGGACCAGGATGCCATCCAGAAGGACCTGGACAAGTTTGAGAAGTGGGCCCGTGTGAATCTCATGAGGTTTAATAAGGCCAAGTACAGGGTCCTACACCCAGGTTGGTGCAACTGCCAGTATCAATACAGGCTGGAGGATGAAGGGATTGAGAGTAGTCCTGCAAAGAATGATTTGGGGGTACCGGTGGATGAAGAGCTGCACGTGAGCCAACAATGTGCACTCACAGCTCAGAAAGCCAATGGCATCCTGGGCTGCATCAGAAGTGTGGCCAGCAGGTTGAGGAAGGTGATTCTGGCCCTCCACTCTGCTCTCATGAGACCCCATCTGGAGTATTGCGTCCAGCTCTGGAGCCCCCAACATAAGAAGAACATGGACCTGATGGAGTGAGTCCAGAGGAGGGCCATGCAGATGATCAGAGGGCTGGAGCACCTCTCCTACAGGCTGAGGTGTGGGCTGAGACAGGCTGAGAGAGTTGAGGTTGTTCAGCCTGGAGAAGAGAAGGGTCCAGGGAGACCTTATTGTGGCCTTTCAGTACTTAATGGGGGCCTCTAGGAAAGATGAGGAGGGACTTTTTAGCAGGGCCTGTAGCAATAGGACAAGGGGTAATGGCTTTAGACTAAAAGAGGGTAGATTTGAACTAGATGTAATGAATATTTTTTTTTACAATGAGGGTGGTGAGATGCTAGAACAGGTTTCCCAGAGAGGTGGTAGATGCCCCATCCCTGGAAACATTCAAGGACGGGGCTCTGAGCAACCTGATCTAGTTGAAGATATATCTGCCTATTGCAGGGGAAGTTGGACTAGATGACCTTTGAAGGTCCCTTCCAACTCAAACTATTCCATAATTCTCTGGTTATATGAAATAGTTCAATTACCTCTGAAAACTTCTAACAGATACTGTCTCAAGCTTTCCAAGGTTGAAAAAAAGAAGACTGAAATGTCTGCTATGCTGTTTAATCTGAAGGTATGAGCTAAAGTAAATGAACAGACCTATAAGAATTTGAATTAAATTTAAAAAAATCATTTTTCCTAATAGTAACAAAATTGAAACTCTTTTCTCGTCTCGTGTTCCCCCCCCCCTCCCCCCCCCCCCCCCCCCCCCCCCCCCCCCCGATAGAGGAATGTGGACTGTAATCTTCCTCTTTAAACTATTCAGTGTATTTTGTCTTTGAATAAACAATTTCTCAGTTCTGCGTTTTAAGAGCATATATCTTAATGTTGTTCTTTTCCCTCAAACTGACATCCACTTTTATAACTTCAATTATAATGTGTGGCTTTATATTTGAGTTTATCAGCATGTTTTATTGTATAACTTTTGGAAAACAAGAGATAGGTTTGTGAAGGTGGAAAATGCAGATGTACTTACTTCCACATGCAAAATTATGTCATTAGAAAATGAAGCCATCTTTAAAAAACTGGTCAGTAGTGAACTAAGACTTTTAAAGAGGAACTTAGAGTAGCATACAAAAGAAGAGACATGCAATATCATCTTTGAACCTGAAATATTCTATGAGAATTTTAAACAGGCACAATACTGCATGAGTCAGCCATATGAAGTGAAACTCCAATATGAATTCCAATATAAAAAGCGCCTTTAAATAAATGACCACACTAAACATTAAAGAGAGTCTGAGAGATAATACACCAAAGCAAACATGGTGCACTCTTTATGAGGAAAAGTGCTGAACAGCCTTGGGAATGAGCCATCTAAAAGATTCAAACCTCTCTATCTTGTTTTCTATCTCTTTTATCACGGTCTTTCTTGACATACTATAGCATAATTAATGAATTGATTCCAGAAAAAAACATTTATAAATATAAGGTTTGTGTCTAGTTAATGTATTTGTCATTGAAACATATTTCCTATGTAAGAGAGAACATAAATTTCTGTTGGCTGATTTTTTTAGAGACTTCCATCAGACAATAGGAAAAACAGTAAAATACAGACAGGGTGTCACTATGTGTTTGCAAGACAAAAATGAAAAATAATCGTTAAAGTAAATATGTGTAGTAGGCTCGTCAACTGCATTGACAGCTTAAATATCTATATCTCAAACAAAACCTCACTCTATTCTGGAGACTAAGAGCTGACCACTAGCTTTTTGGAAGAGTTCTCACATAGAACCAAAATTCTCATTTTCAGGTATGACATGGAAATCACTCAGATCAGTCCCTATTAGCTTGGTCACTCCTCTTTCCTGAGTGTCCAGGCTGTGTATTTGAAAGACAGTAGTCAATAAGAGCTGCTACAAACTTTCTAGTTGTCTTATAAGAAGCGACTGAGGGAACTGGAATTGTTTAGTCTGGAGGAAAGGAGATTGAGGGGAGACCTTATCACTTTCTACAACTACCTTAATGGAGGTTGTAGTGAGGTGGGGATTGGTCCCTTCTCCCAAGTAAAAAATGATAGGACAAAATGAAACGGCTTCAAGTTGTGCAAGGGGAGGTTATGGAGGGGAGGTTATCCTAATGGATATTAGGAAAAGTTTCTTCACCGAAAGGGTTATCAAACATTGGAACAGGTTGCCCGGGGAAGTGGTGGAATCACCATCCCTGTAGGTATTTAAAAGACAGGTAGACGTGGTGTCTAGGGACATGGTTTAGTGGTGGTTTTGGCAGTGTTAGGTTGATGGTTGGACTCAATGATCTTAAGGATCCCTTCCAACCAAGATGATTCTATGATTCTATATCATCTCTTGATTGGGGGACTGCTGAAGTTAGGCACTATGGAAAGTCTGTCCACATATTATTTCAGGTGCTAATTTTTAATCGCCTGATAGCAAACAAAAATACAGTTTTAAAAGCTGATCCAGTTTCTTATGCTTTTTCTTATACTTTTGCACTTTTTACCTCATGTAATTTCTCCATCTAGACTACAATATCACAAATGGCCGTACATGTTTACAGACAAATCAGGCACAACTTAACGACAATGCAGTATGCTTTTATAGGAAATTTACTTAAAAGTGACAGAAATTAATGAAGAGTTATAGTCTTTCTATAGACCTATTCAAGGTTTGTATGCAGTTCATGACAAATTCTACAGGATGGCTTACTAAAAACTACATGAAATCTATTGCTTTCTATTCAGTTAGGTCTATTTACTGGAAAAAGCTAGACTCTGTATATACCCACCATGGTTTTTTTTTTTTCACATGCATCTTTTATTATCTGGGCTGCTCTTGTTCCATAAGAAAGTCATAATCATTGGGATTCTGACTTTTCTTCTTTTTTGCTTAGAGTATGCATTCTCAGGTAAGTCGTGTATCTAGTATTTAAATTTTTACTTCTCTAACCTCAACAATGTATTTTACAGGGCTGTCAGAAAAGCAAACTGTGAAGAAACATTGCAATGACCATTTACCAATGGCTACAAGTTATTATACATGAGACTGAATTTGGTTTTAGTCTGAAGGAAGCATTAAATGACAACAAAATGCAATTTAGAAATTGTTTTTTTCTTGTTTTCTCTTCTCTTTTTAAACATACCAAGGATATCCTTCATCTTCTGGACTCTCTTATCTTTTATGTATCCTGCTACAAAAGCATGAAGATCTTGTCACAGCAAAGCTTCTTGCTATCTGTAACAATGTCCCACTTATCAGTGAGATCCTGCTTATGAACACTGAAATATATATACATATATATATATATATTCTTTTTATGTATGTATATATTTATTTGTGAAGCAGAGATACATTATAACTTCAGCCTTTAGTGCTGGGCCTTTTATCTGTCAGTTTCCTCATGATGACACAAAGAAGTAGACACAAGTATCTCTGCTCCTTCTACAAGAAAAAAACCCCACAGAAATTGTATTTGAAGATCAAAATTGTGAAAGAAAGAAATTATTTAAACTGTTTAGAAAAAAAATATTTTCTTCCTTCTTCCTCTATTGGAACAACATGCATATATTTACACTGTGTCTGAGATAATATTTTTGCATAATCTTATAGAACAGATTTTTTAAATTTTGTTTTCACCATTGCAGTCAGTACAGATAGAGTATAATACTCTCCAGACCACATTACTAGATCCAACTTGTTCTTTGTTGTTTAGTCTCTTCTATAAGTGAAGATTAAATCCACACCATGGATTTGGTCTTCCAGGCTACCAGTTTAATTTCCACAACTCAACTAGCATGTTATCAACTGTTAAATCTGCAAATATGAATCCTGAGCTATATATTTCTTTTTAACTACAGGCACAGGAGATGATTTATATTATAAAAATTGCTTTTAAAATTGCTTGAGGAATTTCAAAGTGTGGCAAGACAGTGAGCATGTATGTGAAGAAAATCCTGTATTTTCATTTTCATATAAACATCAGTTTTCTTATAAACACTGGTTTTATCCAGTAGTAGGGTTGTTTTTAGAAAGCTCTTTCTCTTGTCTGGATTCAGTTGAGACAAAGGTATTGTTATGATGAGATCACTATAAACCTGGCCATGGGTCAGAAAGATGCATGTGTTTTTAAGAATGAGAAATGAGAAAATGTTAATCTCCTAAACACCTTCTAACAAATCTTATTTAAAGGCAGGTATTACTCCTAACTAATGGAACTGGTTTATTGAGGACTGATATTAAAGTCCAAGAGCAAAGGTAAAGGAATAGGAATACGAAACTTGTTTTAATATATAGCACTGGATCTAGAAAGAGAAAATCACTGACATTCAGTGCCTTCATATATAAATATTTGGTTAACCTTATTTTAATGATTTCTTAATGATCCTGTGATGTTACAGGTCTGTTTGCAGTTGTCAAGACCTCAGAAGAGATGTATATGTTCTTGAACATGTCATTAACCCTGTGTTATTTTTTTTTTTTTCTCATTTCATCAGTGTAATATGTCAGGTTAATATACTTTCCACTCAGGTTTATATACGTTGCCCTGAAGAACTCATACACAAGTATAAAACTGTACTACCTGGCTTTGACTGCAACTTCTTTCCTTTCCTAGAAATCCAGTGAAGTCAATATATATTCATGATCTAATCCAATAGAGCATGTGATTAACTTCATGCACTCACACCAAAGGCAGCATTCACATGCTTCAAGTTAAATAGTGTTTGTCTTGACTTTTGAATAAATAAGAATAAAATTTGAAGTATTCATTTAAAAAAAAAAAAAAAAAAGGATGAATATCTTCGGATATTTTTGTTATTTACCCGATCAAGCTTACCTGTGAAAAAAAGAGCTTTTACAATCCTTTTTGTTTTACAAATATTGTCATCCTGAGGAAAAAACCTCTCATTAGTAAAAAATGTGTGAAGAAATTGTTAGTTGATTATGAGACAATTTTAACATATTGAAATATCTTAAATTGCTCTTTCCTTGTCAATGCAATCAGTCTTCCTTTGTGTGCTTTGTCTACAGTTTTTCTTTATGCCTACATAGGGCACGAAGGAGTAAGCTTATGGATAACATTCCTTTATGGGCATTCCTCATGCATCACATTAGAAAATAACAGTAGGCAGCCACATGTAATCATAACTTTTCATGAAAAGTAATCAAACTTGGAGCCATTACTGCTGACATATGCACCTGATCACAAGTAAATGCTCATTACATTTCAGATTAGCTAATATCAGATCATCTAATGTTCAAACTACACTTTTCCAATTAAGAAGTCTCACTGAAATCCCCATCTGTAATTCCAGGAACAGTACGTACGCTGATTGATCTGCATTATTGAGAATGGGATCAGCTTAAATTCAGAAGAACAGAACATCTTGATAAGTGTTTTTTCATCTCTGAGATTCAGCTTTACATTAAACCTCAAGAAAACGCCAGTTCTGAAAGCTCTCACTTCAATTTTACTTGCAGTGTACATCAATAGGCAGGAATGCCATGACCTTTTGCATGACGTACTTCATAAACCCTTGTGCTCCTGTCGCTGATTTTGTCACAGTTAAATTTGTTTATATTTTCTAGGTACTGACATACAGTAAAGGTTCTGTAAAACCTCAGTACTTTTGGATGGATTCTCATTAAACAGTTTTTGTTCTTCTTTCATCAGTGTTTAACTTCATCAGCTTTAATAGAGTTGTTTTTGATATACAACAGTTTGTGAAAAGAACCAGAAGCACCCTTCATACCATACACAGAATAATGTTCAAAGCAATTTTCTCTTTCATTTTGATGGAACACTGAACACTAGAGGATCTGTGACCCAACTATTTCAGAAATTCTCCAACTAACTCTAATTTTATGCACATGTGGTTTTAATGTTCTTTATCTTGAAACCTCTATTTGGTGATCTTAGTGACACCAAGACTACCTGCGTCTACTGTTCTCAGAATGTAATGTTCTGTTATGTCTCACTTTCACAGACTCATTCCATTCATACCATCACTGCCTTGCAACAAACCTTTCTTTGGGAATTGTCAGCTTATATGCTTGCAGAAACATTTTCAAGATTTATTGCAGCAACCAGCAGTTTAGGTAGAGTTTGGCTTCATTGTTGTATCTTTGCTATGCTTATATAGCAGTACCTTTCATGCTAAGTGCTTGCAGAGGGTTGCTGTATATCATATTGACCTGTAGGACTCTCCCTCACATTTGATATTTACCCATTTATCAGCTGGTGCTGTGACACTTTCCCAAACTGTTACAATAAAAGTACTACAACTGTTCCCTAGAGAAGGAAGCTGATCAGCTAAATCTCTTGCTTAAATCTTAGAAATAAAAAGGCAGTAACAACAGTACTCATCTTATAAATGTCCTTTCCAATTAATGTTCTACCAACCTACCAAAAATTCACCTCGTGAATTTTTCATGAAAGGTTTTTTGAAGGGCTGTTAGCCAGAAAGTATACACAGCTCACAGGTGAGTCATGAGAATATGATTTTCTTGAACAAACAGAAAAAGTCTTAAATGCTTTTAAAGGGCTTGCTAGAGGATGAATGGGAGACTCATCATGTTGCCAAGCCCTCCTAGAAGCTGTCTGCAGCTTGCCTGTAGAGCAGATGCATAGAAAAATTAAATCATGCCAGGCTCATGGCTGTTCTTACAGCCTTCAAGGACTTCCAAAGTCACTGAAATGCTCTTTGAGTCAAAGAGATTTCACATCTGTCACATCCTAAACATATTAATATGAAAGGTGTTAAAAATGACTTTGTAAAATACTTTTGTAGATGTTTCCTGAGTGCTCTGTTTCACAATATTACTGCAGCTCTAAAACTATCTTCTGTGACTTTCTCATTTCTTCTCTGTTCTTCTGCTCATATTTGATTTGATATGAATCAGAAGGCAATCCAGACATATCGAAGCATAATTTCAGAGGACTTTTCTCATAAAGAGGTTTCACCTAGGTACCTAATTTACAAGTAATTAGGCAAGGGTAACTCAGTGCTAAGTATTTAACAGTCTCAGAAGTATCTACAATTGATTCATCTTGTAATTGATTGAGGATGCCAAATGAAAGTCTATTATGAAAACTTTGGTCCTATGTGTATATTTGTAATATAAAGTGTTTGTAGTAATAATACAACAACAACAATTATAATAATGATGTTATTAATAATAATAATAATAATAAACTAATTTGAAAGCTATTTAAACTTATTGTATTCAATATTGGGTACCAAATTACTAAAAAGATATTGACAAATTTGAAGGAAGTTACATATGAGTAGCAAAAAATAACCAGACTGCTTTATGAGGGAATATTAAGCAAGGTAACTGTGTACAGCTTGACTAAATATTGACTAAGGTGAACAGCCTAGGTTATGTTAAGCTCTTTTGGCGCAGACGTGCTCCTGAGAGTACAGCAGACATAGGCTACACCAGAAAGAATTTCAGAGGGGCTTTTAACTTTAAGGACATTCAGTTCTTTCTGACTGTACAGGAGAACAGTGTGAACAATCTTATGTTGAAGGATATTGACCTGCACAGTTTCATGCCTTCCCTTCTCTCATCAGTTCTTTAAGAGTTACGTCCTCATATATCTCTGCCACATACACCCAGGAACAAACTGGTCTTCATGCATTTTCCATGTTTTTTTTTTTGTGAAATATGTTTGAATGGGATATTTAGTCTGGAAGGTAGAAGCAAATGTGGGCAGTTTTTAGCTGATCTGGACATTCTTAACAGTGGAATTCAAATTTATCCCAATGGGTCTTTTCCTATTCTAATTCCTATGATACTAAGCAGATCAGAGTACAATGACTTTAGCATGACATTTCTATATTTCTATGAAGCGGGTATTCAAACATTCAGAGATCTAGGGGAAAAAACCAAACCAAACCAAACCAAAACCAAAACAAAACATTAAAACATATAATAATATGAATTTAACATAATTATTTAATTTTAAAGTAAGAATAGAGTAAAGCAGAGTGAAATGAGAATGTTGAAACAAAATAATCCAATTTTCAGTCAGTTTGAAGCTTAACTATGTTTCCAGCAATGCTGGTTAAAATTCTCATTTTATAGAAATTCCTGCAATACAAATACAGTGTGAAGATGCGGAAACTTGCATTTGAATCCCTTTCTATTTAATTAATAACTTGGTCCTTTTATGTGTTTCTTAAATATTGATGGGAGGATGAGGAGAAGAAGGGAGCAAGGAAGAGAGTCAGAGAATGTCAAGGAATTATGTATTGCTCCTGATTTTCAGCTTCCATTAGAACTTAATAAGGATTTTGAACATAGGTCTTGTAATAGACTGGGAAAAACGGCATAGAAGCTGTGGATTTTTTTGAATAAATCATAGAAAATAATTCTTAGACCCTTTCTTTGCATAATATGTAATATTTGCAATGACAGTTTCCTGTAGCAAAAAACACCCTAAAACACAATAGCAGACTCTGTACTAGTTACAATTAAAACTGTAAGTGGAAGTTTTCTTGTTTAAATATATTTGCAAAATATAAGAAAACAAGAAGTAGAAAACCAAAGAGTTTAAAAAAAAAGGATGAATCAAAGTTATTCCTGAATAACCTTAACAGGAGCATGCATCAGGTATAGATTTGCTACAGGATAAGATTTTAAAGAATATTTTAAAGCATCAGAATTTAAAGCTTGCCTGGCATTTCTTAATATTTATATTTTCTATTATGAGAGAAATGGAAGAGAAGATACCTTCAGGGCAGAAGAAATAGTGAACATTTTGATAAAGAGTTCAATGTGAGAAATAGAAATGGTAATAGATGCCTATGGCATACTTCTTTTTGTAGTTTGCTGTTTCAGCTTAAGAGAAGTCCCATTCTGCATGTTTTCTCTGCCTAACATCATCTTTGTTCTTTATTGTCAATAGGCAGAATTCTTCCATCTTTTGGAATTAATTTTGGAATTTCTGTAAAATTAAGTTGGAAAATGATTGTGTCGATAATAGTTATTACCTTTCAGGCTAGTCAAAATTCCCCCAAAAATCCTATTTTATTTATAATTAACCTTATGAAGCTTATGAAAAAAAATGCCAAATCTTGTGTTAGGGTTGCTGTTATTAGCTATGTTGTGTCTTCTGCACCACTGACAAACTGGAACCCGTAGGTCTCTTTATAACAAACTTTACATGTCTAATTGAGTTTTGTGCACTCTTTATCTTCAAATTTATGAAATAAATGTATTTTTTCTTTATGTAGGAATTATTTTTTTATTATCTATGCACTATCATGATAGGGATAAATTCTATGTGCTGTGATACATACTGTCATGGGTAAAATGCCTTTGCTTCAGGAAATTTTGCTGGTTGTAACTATCCTTCATTTCCTCTTCCTCCTGCAGATTCCTGGCAGAGTCCCTCTCTATGGTTCAGATTATGTTATCTAGCGTTTTAGCCATTTCTTTATGATATGCTACACAATGTTCATTTCTTCTGTGTTCATTCCTTCCAAAACAATTTTGGAAGGGCCTTTCAAAACTTGTACTCCTCCATCCAGGAACCTGGTGACCCTCACACTAAGATTTTGTGCTAACAGAAACTCATGGAGAGACCACCTTGCCCTACAAGTTCTTGCTGTCTGTAAGCTTATACCTTTTACTGTCATCATAACCTTTGTATTGATTAGGAGAGCTTGTGCTACAGGCATTACAGACCTCTCACTTTTTAATGACATTAATAAATTTAAGGTAGTCTTGAGACTTAATTGGAAACATACAATATATTATTGAAAAAAAAAAATCACCTTCTTTCACTGTCCTTATGTAACTGTCAAAACTGTCTTAAGTACGTGAGCCTAGGTATCTCTGGCAGCTAAAACAGCAAATAACTATCATTCATATAATTCTGTTATGCCAAGCAGAATGTTTGATTTCATAAATAATACCTTGAGATAGTTTGATCTGAAACAGGTAAAATCTACACAGTTGGTTGATGCTGAATTTCTCTCATCTTTCAAATCTCTAACCTCCATGGCATTCCCTGCAATCTCTTGGATTTCTGCATGAAATAGCCTCATGCCTCATGTATTCCTCCTCCTCTGTCCTTGCAGTACCAATGGGAAATACTGGAAAAGCAAGTGCTTCAGTCTACGTTCAACTAAATATATACTTCATTCAACCTGTCTCCTCAGGGGATTTTCAACCTGGTTGTAAAAAGTGAAGCTCTTTGGAAGAAATGTTGTTAAGTATAAAAATAAGTTACTTAAAACTGTTTTATTTTTGTCCTCTGACTATACTCAAAAAATAACTGTTACTGAAGATGTGTTGACTCTGCCTCCTTCACCTACTATTCTGCATCATTACTTTAAGTACAGTTTCCATGGACAATATAAAATTAAGAGAGAATGGGTGGGTGCAGTTGGGAGCTAGACTAAACAATTGCTTTTTTCCCCCCTCATAAAGAACTGTCGCTGAAAAATTGCAGGACCATTTTAGTCTGCCACAAATAAGAAAAAATCACCTCCAGAGAACCATATTGTATATTAGGTAGTGTGTTCAGAGAACATAAGATAACAGTAAGTAATTCTTTTTTCTCTTAGAATTTTTTTTTTTTTTCCTCAAATTTCTGTAAAATGTGAAATCACCATAAGTGTTTCATCATTATTCAACCAGCTTGCAATATTCGTTCAGGAATGTCTCTCAAGAGCTCAAACGATATTTATTTATTCTCCACTATTATGAATGGATTTTGAACTTACCTAAATTGGAACTTTTACAGTGAGTTTGGCTGAGCAATTTGATCATTGTAATTAATTTCAGGATATGTGTTGCTACACGTATTCAGAAATTTATAAAAGTGAGTCTTAAATTCATTAACTAGTTTTCTTAGTACGCTGTGCTGCAAAAATTCAGCTCAGATGTTTCACATAATGTGCAATAATTTACTTATTAACTTTAAAATCAATACCTATAATTTATACTTATACATTTTTTCTTCTCAAGTTACTTACATGAAATGTGTCTTAATTCCATTCTGTCTTTTTGCTAATAATGGACCAAGTTCTCTCATCAAACAAGAGTCTACATAATTGTCATCAATTTCTTTCTTCATTATTCTTATTCCTCTACTGGACATCAAAACAAGGCTATATAGCATGTTTCCTAGTTTAGCAAATGACACATGTAAATGCTTTATCAAAATATACAATGTTGTTGTAATGCTAAGGTATAAAGGCATTACTGAAGGATCTGGACAGACTGGATCAATGGGCCAAGGTCAATGGTATGAGGTCCAACAAAGCCAAGTGCTGGGTCCTGCACTTGGGTCACAACAACCCCATGCAGCGCTACAGGCTTGGGGAAGAGTGGCTGGAGAGCTGCCTGGCAGAAAAGGACCTGGGGGTGTTGGTTGACTGCTGGCTGAATATGAGCCAGCAGTGTGCCCAGGTGGCCAAGAAGGCCAAGAGCGTCCTGGCCTGTATCAGGAATAGTACAGTGAGCAGGACTAGAGAAGTGATCATCCCCCTGTACTCAGCACTGGTGAGGCCCCACCTTGAGTACTGTGTCCAGTTTTGGACCTCTCACTACAAAAAAGACATTGAAGTGCTGGAGCATGTCCAGAGAAGGGCATGCCGAGATGTCTGGAGAATAAGTCTTATGAGGAGTGGCTGCGGGAGCTGGGGTTGTTTAGTCTGTAGAAAAGGAGGCTGAGGGGAGACCTTATTGCTCTCTACAACTACCTGAAAGAAGGTTGTAGAGAGGTGGGGGTTGGCCCCTATCCCAAGTAACGAGCGATAGGATGAGACGAAATGGCCTCAAGTTGTGCCAGGCGAGGTTTAGACAGGATATTAGGAAAAATATCTTCACTGAAAGGGTTGTCAGGCATTGGAAGAGGCTGCCCAAGAAAGTGGTTGAGTCACCATCCCTGAAGGTATTTAAAAGATGGGTAGATGCAGTGCTTAGAGATATGGTTTAGTGATGGTTTTTGTCAAGAGTTAGGTTGATGATTGGACTAGATGATCTTAAAGGTCCCTTCCAACCTAGGCAATTCTATGATTCTGTTCTATGATTCTGTAATAACATCTTATTACCATAGAAAAAAATGCTCTAAAAGAAGCATCTAATCCAGTGCTTACTAAGACATAGATTTTATGTCGGTGAAGAGTTGCATAAAAGTAGAGGACTGTAAATATGCTGTTTTACTTCTCGCATGTATATGACAGAAATGATTTCTTATGTTCAAACATACTGCAAAGATTCAGGCAGCTTTCTTATCTAGCCACTCCTCCAAGGGATTTACATAGAAAGGAAGAAAGAGAGAAACAGAGAAATAAAGAGAGAAAGAGAGACAAAGAAAGAAAGAAAGAAAGAAGGAAGGAAGGAAGGAAGGAAGGAAGGAAGGAAGGAAGGAAGGAAGGAAGGAAGGAAGGAAGGAAGGAAGGAAAGAAAGAAAGAAAGAGAGAAAGAAAGAAAGAAAGAAAGAAAGAAAGAGAGGAAGAAAGAAAAAAGAGAGGAATAAAGAGAGGAAGAAAGAAAGAGAGGAAGAAAGAAAGCAAGGAAGAAAGAAAGCGAGGAAGGAAGAAAGAAAGCGAGGAAGGAAGGAAGGAAGGAAGGAAGGAGGGAAGGAGGGAAGGAAGGAAGGAAGGAAGGAAGGAAGGAAGGAAGGAAGGAAGGAAGGAAGGAAGGAAGGAAGGAAGGAAGAAAAGAAAGAAAGAAAGAAAGAAAGAAAGAAAGAAAGAAAGAAAGAAAGAAAGAAAGAAAGAGAGAAAGAAAGAGAAAGAAAGAAAGAAAGAAAGAGAGAGAGAAAGAAAGAGAGAGAAAGAAAGAAAGAGAGAGAAAGAAAGAGAGAAAGAAAGAAAGAAAGAAAGAAAGAAAGAAAGAAAGAAAGAAAGAAAGAAAGAAAGAAAGGAAGAAAGGAAGAAAGGAAGGAAGGAAGGAAGGAAGGAAGGAAGGAAGAAAGAAAGAAAGAAAGAAAGAAAGAAAGAAAGAAAGAAAGAAAGAAAGAAAGAAAGAAAGAAAGAAAGAAAGAAAGAAAGAAAGAAAGAAAGAAAGAAAGAAAGAAAAGAAAGAAAGAAAGGAAGGAAGGAAGGAAGGAAGGAAGGAAGGAAGGAAGGAAGGAAGGAAGGAAGGAAGGAAGGAAAGAAAGGAAGAGAGAGTCTGAAAAAAAGCTTCTGTGGAAATGGGATGAACTCAAGAACATGTAGATCACCTCAGGAGGTATCTGCAGGTATTCATAGAAGGACAATAAAGTCATGTTTCCGTGGCTGAGGAGTGAGGGATGTCACCTTTCCCTCTAAATTTCAGGGAGGGCCTAGGATGAAAATATCCATTTGTCATTGTTAACCCACAGCTGGCAACTAAGCACCACACAGCTGCTCGCTCACTCCCCCCAGGTAGGGAAGGGGAGAGAATCAGAAGGGTAAAAGTGAGAAAACTCATGGTTGACATAAAGACAGTTTAATAAGTAAAGTAAAAGCCATGCAGGCACAAGCAAAGCAAAACAAGGAATTCATTCACTGCTTCCCATTGTCAAGCTGGTGTTCAGCCATCTCCAGGAAACCAGGGCTCCATCACACATAATGGTTACTTGGGAAGACAAACCGCCCTAAGTCTGATTGTCCTCCCTTTCCTTCTTCTTCCCCCAGCTTTATATGCTGAGTATGATGTCATATGGTATGGAATATTTCTTTGGTCAGTTGTGGTCAGCTGTCCTGGCTGGGTCTCCTCCCACCTTCTTGTGCAACCCCAGCCTACTCACTGGTGGGGCGGTGTGAGGAGCAGAAAAGTCCTTGACTCTGTGTAAGCACTGCTCAGAAATAACTAAAACATTCCTGTATTATCAACATTCTTTCAAGCACAAATTCAAAACATAGCCTCATACTAGCTTCTATGAAGAAAATCAGCTCTTCTCCAGCCAAAACCAGAACACTATTGACTCAAATTAAGAAGCTGTTAAATAAAAAATCTGTAATAGCTGAGTGGGACATATAAATGGAAGTTTAGTTCATTTCTGTGTAAGAACAGACATCAGTTATGGATTACTATAGAGTCTTCAGTGAAAAGATTTTGAACTTAAGATATAGTTTCAGAGGTTTATGTTTCTAACTCAATAAATTTGTATGCATTAACTTTGACAGTACTATTAAAACCTAAATTAATGGCAAACGTAGACGAACTACTGTTTCACACTGAAAAAAAAAAATCCTTCTAATGAACTATGGAGAAATATCTGCAATTTAGCTCTTTAGAAGTAGATACCCACATGAAAGAAATTCCTTTTGTTGACTTTAAAGGTTAACTATTTCTTGATATGTTTAAATATAGCTTAAAATTTTCAGTGTGAACTCTGAACACGTTTATAGCCATCTATATAGTATTTTCATTAAAAAAAATGATTCTTGCAACCATATTTGACAAGAAAAATGCACAAGTGCAAAATACCTGCAAGTCTATAAGCAAACATGAATGGAGGATGGGCTTCATTTATAATGGACTGATTGCCAAGAGTTTCAAACGTGTCTCTGAAAGCTAGATACATGATATCTATACCTGGGCATGGCAGTCTGAATAGTCTCTATATAGAAAAGGTTATGGTAAAAAAACCAAACCAAACCAACAAAACAAAAACAAAAACAAAAACAAAAACAAAAACAACAAAAAATACCCCAAACCAAAACAAAAAACTCCAAAGTCAAAGGGAATTACAGTAATTAATTTCCTTTCTATATACATATTTAAAAGCCTATCTTTAGCAACTCAGGTTGACACATTTGATAATAAAATTGATGAATGTGTTTATTTTTCTACCTGTCTAAGCTAATAGTATTGCATGAGACGTTCCCAAACACTGAAAAAAGTACTCTCCTGTTCCAATGTCTGTAGTAAATAGTCCCTTCTAAAAGGGATCATAACTTTGGCTTATGTCTCCTTAAGGAGCTGTTATTTAAACAGGAGTCTATAGGGTTCATAAAGGTTAGTATCAATGACTAAGCCTGTCAGTTTAGGATCTTCAGTTGACTTACACATTCACTTCTGTTGTTCTCTGAATAAAAGAGAACTGGGAGGAATATTCAGGAATAAAGCACTCACTTGGGAAGCTGAGGATAAATTTATTGCGATAATAAGACTTAAAGGAACTTACATTACAGTAGTGTCTCCTGATGTACCTTCTGGCAAAGTGTCTACTTTCTATGGGAAGCCTTTTCCAACCTGAAACTTGTTTCTAGGTTAGGCAATAAAGGGGAGAAACCACTTACTCTATAACAGTGATTCTGATGACAGCAGTCAGTAAGAAGTCAAAGGTATAGATCTAGGAAAAAGGTGCTACATGAATGGAAAGCATTTTCTCACTATAAGAGGATTTGTAAAAGCAAAACAAGAAAAGTTAAGTCCTTCATAAATTTATTACAAGATCTTTTAAATAAAAAAAAAAAAAAAAATCTTTTGCTACATTCCATTTAGCAGAGGGGTAGCCAAGATGATTTCAAGCACTTACTACCATGTACCATTTAATACCTTTTACTGCCTTTTAATTAAAAGATGATAGTACAGACTCCTTATGTAGACTCATTGACTTATAGAGGGTTACTTACCATTTACTCCAAAGTAACAGATAAGAAAACAAAAGAGTTTAAAGACAGGTGTTAGTACGTAAGGAGTTCACGTGATCATTCTAATTAGGACTTAGAGAATTCACCTACATTTTAGAAACTTGTAACTGGGTGGTGGCTGAGAGTGGAAAGAAATGATCTTTCTACCTCTGAAAATTGTTTACAGGTTTCATGTCTTATAATTTCTTGTTTCCCAGATAAATCCAGACAAACAACTAAATAATGTGAAAATTCTCATTTGACAAGAAGAAGAAAAAAAATACAGCCTAATGTCTATTTTGCTTTAAATATCCTTCAGTAGGTTGTAGACTATCCTTTTCTTCCCTTATCCAATACACTCATTTTACTCAAAAATTCGTACAACTCTCCCAGTTTAGTTTGCTCATAGAATCATAGAATCATAGAACCATAGGGTTGGAAGGGACCTCTGGAGATCATCTAGTCCAACCCCCCTGCCAGAGCAGGGTCACCTAGAGCAGGTTACACAGGAACACGTCCAGGCGGGTTTTGAATGTCTCCAGAGTTGGAGACTCCACCACCTCTCTGGGCAGCCTGTTCCAGTGCTCTGCCACCCTCAGGGTAAAGAAGTTCCTCCTCATGTTTAGGTGGAACTTCTTGTGCTCAAGTTTGTGCCCATTGCCTCTTGTCCTGTCCCCGGGCACTACTGAAAAGAGCCTGGTCCCATCCTCCTGACACCCACCCTTTAAGTATTTATAAGTGTTGATAAGATCCCCCCTCAGCCGTCTTTTTTCCAGACTGAAGAGACCCAAATCCCTCAGCCTTTCCTCATAAGAGAGGTGTTCCAGTCCCCTAATCATCTTGGTAGCCCTCTGCTGCACCCTTTCCAGCAGTTCCCTGTCCTTCTGGAACCGGGGAGCCCAGAACTGGACACAGTACTCCAGGTGTGGCCTCACCAATGCAGAGTAAAGGGGGAGGATGACCTCCCTCGATCTGCTGGCCACACTCTTTTTGATGCACCCCAGGATGCCATTGGCCTTCTTGGCCACAAGGGCACATTGCTGGCTCATGGTCATCCTGTTGTCCACCAGGACTCCCAGATCTCTTTCCACAGAGCTGCTCTCCAGCAGGTCAGCCCCCAACCTGTACTGGTGCATGGGGTTGTTCCTCCCCAGGTGCAGCACCCTACACTTGCCCTTGTTGAATTTCATAAGGTTTCTCTCTGCCCAGATCTCCAACCTGTCCAGGTCTCTCTGTATGGCAGCACAGCCCTCCGGTGTGTCAGCCGCCCCCCCCAGCTTTGTGTCATCAGCAAACTTGCTGAGGGTGCACTCTATCCCCTCATCCAGGTCATTGATGAATATATTGAAGAGGACTGGACCCAGTACTGACCCCTGGGGAACACCACTCATCACTGGTCTCCAACTAGATTCTGTGCCCCTAATCACAACCCTCTGAGCTCTATCTTTCAACCAGTCTTCTATCCACCTTACTGTCCATACTATACTGTCCATAGTCATACTGTTCCTGAAGAGAGATGTACGTCAAATTACATCTGGAAATGAGGTTCCAGATACTATAATAGGACAGAACAAACCAATATGTGTAACATTGAAGTTGGTGTCTGCTGTAGGACACTTGATCAGGAAGAACAAACGGATGAGAGCCTATACAGACAGATAAAGGTAGCCTCATATTCACAGGCCCTGATCCTCATGGCAGAAATTAATCGCCCCACTATCTGATGGAAGGACAGCAGAGCAGGGCATAAGCAGTCCAGGAGGTTCCTGGAGATCGTTAATCATCATCTAAGTGATGGAGAAACCAATGAGAAGAAGTGCCCTGCTGGACCTCATACTCACAAACAAGGAAGGGCTTGTTGGGGATGTCAAGGTTCGAAGCAGCCTAGGTTGCAGTGACCATGAGATGGTGGACTCCAGGATCCCGAGGGCAGGGAGAAGGCTGAAGATCAAGCTCAAAACTCTGTAATTCAAGAGAGAAGACTTCAGCCTGCTCAAAGGTCTGCCTGAAAGACTTCCATAGGATAAGCCACTGGAAGGAACAGGGACCCAGGAAAGCTGCTTAATATTCAAGGATCACCTCCTCCAAACTCAAGACTGGTCCATCTGAACAAAGAAGTAGGGGGTGATCCCCGCTACTCAGCACTGGTGAGGCCATACCTGGAGTCCTGTGTCCTGGGTTCCTCAATACAAGTGAGACATGGGTACACTGAAAGAGTCCAGTGAAGGCCCACAAAGATGGTGAAAGGACTGGAGCATCTCTCCTATGAGGAAGGGCTGAGAGAGCTGGGACTGTTTAGCCTAGTGAAGAGAAGGCTCAGGGGGAGATCTCATCAATGTACCTGAAGGGATGGTGTAAAGAAGATGGCACCAGGCTCTTTTCAGTGGTGCCCAGTGCCAGGACCAGAGGCAATGGGAACAAATTGAAACATAGGAGGCTCTGTCGGAATGTCAGGAAATGTTTTTTTCTTGTGAGGGTGACTGATCACTGGCAGAAGTTGTCCAGAAAGGTTGTGGATTCTCCCACCTTGGAGATATTCAGAAACTGTTTAGACATAGTCCTGGGCACCCAGCTCTAGGTGGCACTGCTTGAGCGGGGGGGGGGGGGTTGGGCGAGATGACTTCCAGCGGTCCCTTCCAAACTCAACCATTCTGTGGTTCTGTGACTCTTTTACCGCTAAAGGAGGACTGAAGTTAGTATGAGACAAGAACACACTCATTTCATTAACACTTTGTTCTTTCATAAGAGCAGAAGCTCTCTAAGAACTAGAAAACTGTCATTTCTACTGCTCCCAGTTAGGACTCACCAAAGGAACATGTTAATGTCAGCCCTTGAGTTCACTCAGCTATGCCCAGGATCATGCTAAGAGAGAAGAGAGAGGTGTCTGCAATGAAGTGGGTTACTTCCCTTTAAAAAGAAGAAAAAAGTATTTAATTCCATACAATAATCTCATTGGTGACAGAGATGAGGCTTTGATTCATTCAACAGCTGTCTATTCATGGATTGCTTCTGCATTATATTACCCCTCAAGATATTGGCTAAGCCCTTGGCTGTCACAATAGTGAAAAATAATGAGAAGGGCAAGGATCTGTTCCCTTTTCCTCTTATGGGAGAAAGGCTACATCTCATTCTTCACATTTTATTTGCTGGATTTCTCATTTTATAGTTAAAAAATACATGAAACTTACATAGGCATTTAATGTTCCCTTATTTAATTAAAAAAGTCATTTATAATTTAGTTATTTAGCACTGCACCTATGCATACTGTTCTAAGAAAGTTCTAAAATGCTCAACAATAAATAAGGAATCACAAAGTCTTAAAAATCTAAAGAGAGAGCTTAAAATAAAAGAACTCTGAAACTGAAACTTATGTAGCTACTTATTAGATGAGTGCTAGGTTACTGTGTGCTCTAATAACCATCTAAAACAGATATTCAGAAATGAACCCTTTTGTGAACCCTTCGATTATCACTCCATTAACTGATTTACTGTGACAACAAAGAATTTCACTCACATACCTAAATAAAACTTGAAATATAATATTTTATCTGTTTCTGCCATGCAGAATATGATTTATTTCAATGTTAATAAAACCTTTCATAGTACTTGTATGTGTGTGTATACACATATCTCTCTAATGTTATTTTGAAACTATGATCTAATTAAATATTATTTATATGCTATCATCTATTGTATGTTAATTATATATATTCTGTATTAATCTGATATAATAATCTTTTTTACTATGCAAATAAGGTTATGGTAATGTTGCTAAATTCTACTTCGACGACCTTAAAGGAATTACTAATTCCATATATTGCTTTTCTGGCTCCTTAAAAGGTATCACTATGCAGGAAATATGTTGATAGAGGCAAAAAAGGAAAAGCATCAAATGAAATGTATCCAAATGCAAGGCTTCTAACAGACAAGACAGCTAAATTTATTAGTTCTTGTTTTGGGCCAACATGGATCAATAGTTGAACAAAGTTTTTAAGGCTGAACTGACATTGAAACAGTGCAAAGCCACAGAGATGAAGCTGTCTGGAGTTTGTAGATAGTAAAATCATCACATTCAGTGTTGTACATGTAAGTATACATATTTATATACAGATGCATTGTCAGTGTTGTTCAAAAGTTATTGAGATCTTTTTCATCATTGCACTTCATAATCTTAATAACTCCATTTAGGACATTTTTTTTTCTATCAAAATAGAATCAGTTTCTTCAACCTCTTATAAATCTTTAATACCTGCCACTTTCAAGCATAGCTACTGTATTTCTTGCTTTGGTATGATAACCAGCATTATATACGCTACTCAATGTGACATATAAATACTGCAATATACAATCATAGTTATATCACCTTGCTGGATTTATATACTATTTCTTTAACAACGCAGTCCATCATCTTCACCTTGTTCACGGTAACCTTGATGCTGGATACAGGTACTCCTAGATATTTTTCCAGCAATAAAACTCATGTCTTGTCTATATCAGTATGCTAAAGGTTTGCCCACTTAGCACTTCCTGATTTATTCTTTTTTGTTTGACTTTGTTGTGGTTTAACCCCAGTCAGCATCTAAGTACCACACAGTCACTTGCTCACTCCCACCCTGGTGGGATGGGGGGAGAGAGAAAAAGTGAGAAAACTTGTGGGTTGAGATAAAGACAGTTTAATAAGTAAAGTAAAAGCCATGTAAGCAAGCAAAGCAAAACCTGGAATTAATTCACTATTTGCCGTCGGCAGGCAGATGTTCAGCCACCTCCAGAAAGGGGGGCTCCATCACGCTTAATGGTTACATGGGAAGACAAACGCCATCACTCTGAAGGTTCTCCCCTTCCTTCTTCTTCCCCCCACTTTATATGCTGAGCGTGACGTCATATGGTATGTTGGGCAGTTGGAGTCAGTTGTCACAGCTGTGTCCCCTCCCAATTTCTTGGGTGCCCCCGGCTTTCTCGTTGGCAGGCCAATATGAGAAGCTGAAAAGTCCTTGACTGCTTAGCAACAACTAAAATATTAGTGTGTTATCAATATTATTCTCATCCCAAATCCAAAACACAGCGCTATACCAGCTGAGTAAGAAAATTAACTCTGTCCCAACTAAAACCAGGAGAGCCTTCTGACATCATGAATTTCTCAAATTGTACTTAACAACACATACCTAATGTTCAATATTTTTATCTTTGGTCCTCCTGGTTCTAAATTTTCAAATTGATAGAGGCCATGGTTTAACCCCAGCCAGCAACAAAAAAACATGCAGTCACCCGTTCACTCCCCTCACTAGGGGAAGAATCACAAGAAAAAGGCAAAACTCATGGGTTGAAATAAAGGCAATTTAACATAACAGGGAAGGAAAGAGGAAAGCAACAACAATAATACTGACAGAGGAATATACAAAGTATCCTTTATTTTCAGTTTCTTTTTAGATTTTCTAGCAAAACGAAGGTTGTGCTTTTATAGTGGTGATTTAGACTATTTCAATCAATTAGCTAGTTTGGACCAATATGATTAAATTAATTTTTGTACAAAAGTTAAGCACGTTTGCATGTTTCCCAAAGCTTCATTGTCTTAATGTGTCAGATAATTTTGTCTCTGAATTCAAATTACACTTTTGTTAATATTCCCATTTTTTTCTTGAAAAAAATTGAAAAACCTGGAGTTCATTATTATGGTGAGTGAATTTTTTTTGTGTCAGCAGGAATTCATACATTGATACTTTCAAATTCATTCTGTTGCTGGATAAAGACAATAACTGTTTTCCTTGTACCTTCCTCTGATGTACCAGGTGGAAGCTGGACTATGGCATTCTAACTAATTTATCTTTCTTTCAAAATACAACTGAACATTTCCCAGAGTTCAAATTGTATCAGCTAGGAAAGCCAAATCTGGAAATGCACCTGGAAACTTTGTGATTTCATAGCCCCAGTTTTGCAAAGAGTATTGAATAACAGACTGTCTTGAGGAGCACCACTGAAATAAAAATTTAATGGAATCAGGGAGATAGCCAGCTAATTATCTAAACATGGAAGTTACCCTAAATATGCAGTGTTATTTCAAAATTACACAATAAGATTAGGAAAGTGTGATTTCAGACAACACAGTGCTTGTTATCAGAAGTAATACAGCCTGTTTCTTCCAGATATATCTTTTGATACACAAAGTATTATTGATGATTTTTTGTCAGGTTTGTAGTTTATTTTCCTACTGTTTGTGTTAATATTTAAATGTTGAGCCATTTCTTATCCAGTGCAAGTCAAGTTTTAATATTATTCTTATCCTCATGCAAATAATGAAAATTATGCAGTGATATGCATGTATTTTCATTCTATTTTTACAAAAAAAAGGAACACTGAATTGAACATGTGCACTTCTGGTTTTGTTAAACTAAATGAAAAGTGATTGGATTATGCTGCTTTCCTTACTTTTGACACACAGCATCTGCTCTTAACAGAACCTTCTTTTTCCCTTTCTAATTTGTATGTCTTATTATTCTTATTGAAAATGCGCTGTGATACTTCATCCTTGTTATTAATTTATTCATACTTAATGTTTAAGTTTCTCAAGTATCACTATAATCTACCAATCCTTTGCCTCCTCCTCTTTTCATCATTTTCTTTTTCTTTCTTGATTGTTCATGAAAATGTTCTTTACCCATGGTCTAGAAATGAAGATCTATTCTTTGTGACACTCTAGGACAAGGTCAATCAATTGCAATAAAATAATTTCTATTTTTTCCATAGAACTGAGTCATGAAAATAATTTATGCAACTTTACTTGATTAGGGACAGTTTGCTGTATGAAAGATTTTAAGTATCTTGATTGCATACTCTATTAAGCACTCTAAATGTATTATATTCTGCCTCATGGCATCTACAAAAAGGTGAGATAATTTTACACATTTCAGGAACTGGGACCTTTCCCAATTTATTCCTGCCTCCTAGGGTTAGTGAGGCTGTCCTTGGAGAATAAGATGGGAAAAGTGTATAGTGTGGAGAGACAGAGTCACTGGGAGGATTTTCTTCTATCAAACTAGTTCACCTTCAACATGCATTTGGTTTTTGGTTTTGGTGTTTGTTTTTTTTTTTGTCAGAAATCTTCTTTCCACTCTTTCCTGACTGTATGCTTTTGGAAATACAAAATAGACATTTTTATTCAAAAATCTCATCAAGAGTTCTATTGGTAAGATTTATTTTTTTTATTCCCTCCTATCATGAGTGGGACCTACAACTGAATATCTCATTGAAATGCTAAAGGAAGAATTCGTGTGGGAAATACAATGAGAATGGAGAGTGGATGAAGGATTGTATATGGAAGGCAATGTTCTTCTCCAGTTCTCTTTCCATTTTTTAACAAAACAAAGTTAAACTCAGAACATATTTCTGTCCACTCTGAACTATTTCTGCATGTCAACCCTTTTAAAATGCAAAACATTTCTAATTAATTTCTATTTACTGAATATGTAAGCAAGTTCTAATAATTCAGTTTCTTGAATGTTTGTTAACTTCATTTACCAGGTCAAAATAATATGAGGGGAAAAAAAAAAAAAAAATTCTTATGCTTTTTTACTCCATAGAGTGAAAATTCCAATGACAGAATTTTTTCCTTTAGTACAATAAGTAATGTGAAGTTTTCTGTCCCAAGAGTAATGTACTGAGGCAAGCAAAGGCATGTACGAGAGATCTGTAAATTCATGAATGGTATGGAGATACTTAATTCAGAATTAGTAATCATTCCTTCTCATTAAAGAAAGAAAAGAGGACATCAAGAAACAACACTTAAAATAAAAAAAAATAAATGCTTATAGAGTCTGACTTACTGGCAAAGATCATTTCCTAGGCCCTAAATTTAATTTTTTTTTTTTTTTTCAAAGAGAAGTCGAACAAAATTATGGAAGTATGTTCATTGGTGGCTAAATATGATGATTGAAAGAACACATCAACATAGAAGTCTCTATGCTGCTTACTCCAGATAGAATATAGGGTTTTCTTGACCTATTTTTTATTTTAATTTCCTGCATACCGGTTGCTATCTACTTCCGGGCAGCAAAGGAGAGATGAAACATCATATTCACTATGGCCATATTTCTAATAACTATGCATAATTCTTTACATAACAAAAACTCATACAGAGCTGTACACTTAGAGGAAAGGGACCTGATATTGTCAGCAATCATAGAATATTAAATTTCTATTTATTTATTTACTTACTTATTTTTCCTTACAAGTACTAAATTGCCTCTTGCTGTTAGTACCTTGGAAACAGCAATTGATCAAAATTTTTGAAGATACTGTTAATTTCTTGTCATAAAGAAATGATCAGAAAAGCTGTTGACCTGTGTAGGGGGTAATGCTCCACAAATTACTGGAAAATGGTAGACTCTCTTAT
This sequence comes from Fratercula arctica, assembly GCA_947846985.1. Classification (NCBI taxonomy): domain Eukaryota; kingdom Metazoa; phylum Chordata; class Aves; order Charadriiformes; family Alcidae; genus Fratercula; species Fratercula arctica. Next base: position 36,501,996 of record CANTUZ010000001.1, on the reverse strand, counting down.
CTTCTAACACTAGCTGAAGTAATGACCAAAAATCTTTGTAAGACCAGCACTTCCTGATGTGTATTTTTTCATAGGAAGAAATTATTTTGCAATGGATTCTACCTTAGGTAACAAAATGGAAGTCTAATAGTGAATATTCTAATTGAGGTAATAATCACATGGACTGTTTTTTTGGAAAAAAAAAAAAAATGTATGAATGCTTTCTTTAACTATTTTACTGGTAGCAGAACTGCCTAGATCTGTGTACTTTTTTTTAATTTATTTTTTTAACTGAAATATAGTGTAAACTGAATAGAATATTCTTATTATAAATCTAGGTATTACACACACCTGCTAGAATTTTGTCCCTATAATGTGCCTGAATCATAAAGGAAACAAAGACATAGTAGAAAGCAGTAGCTTTCTTAACTAGTAAGAAAAGCTAAGGACTACACGATACCTTAAAATTCACCCTGTACAACTAGATGTTTATATCTGAAATGGTTCCTCACTATATTCTGTGTAAAGAAATGGAAACATTTAAAGCATGTTTCATGTGTTTTATGCCAAATGCCTTCATTAAAAAAAAGAGGAACAATATCCTAGAAGATCTTATCTGTGCCTACTGATTGTCTCAGAAACAAGAGTACCTATCTCAGATGTACACAAACGTAAACACAACATGAGATTCCAGATTCTCCGTCTTCATATCCTTATGTAATTTCCCTTCTGGGAAAAAAGTTAAACAAGTTTAAAAAGCCCAAGAGAGGGTGGACACAGTGCACTCTGTGGAACAAGTCTTTGCAAGTATTTGTGGAACGTCACCAAGTTATATTACCCAGTGTAGTTAACTGATCAAGAACAACAATATGCAATAAGTATAGCAATTAAACATACTAATAATCAGAAAAAAGAAGTGAAAGAAAAAAAACCATGAAACATAGAAGGTTAATATAAAATCCCAAGCAAAGCCACATCCCTCATAAGCCAAAATATGTCATTATATATCTTTAAGCACTAAGATTGATAATCATACTTCTTGTAGTTCCAGTAAAAGAAAGTAACATTTTCAACTGAAAATAAAAATTTGTTTATTTATACCAAATTACTCAGAATGTTAAAATTTTCTAATTAAATTTATTAATTGACATGGTTGCAGAACAGAAATAAACATGGTAAATATTAAAGACTTGTAGAACACATTGATGCCTAAGTATAAATGACAAAAATCACACTATAGATCCTCTTTTTTCACACTATTTTGCACTGATCACATAATGCAGTATTGGTCTAAGAATACTTATTGCTTATATGGCACTTTTCATGCTTGTCAATATTAAAATCCTTGAGAAAGGTGACCATGTTTCCCATTATATAGATGAAAAGAAAAAAAAAAAACCAAAACAAAACATATAGCAATGAAGTGAATTCCCAAGATAATAAAAGTATCCTGAGATTATATAGGTTTTACTTTTGGATCAGCTACAAAACTTTGATTTCAAATATTTTATGATTGAAATATACATTTTGCTTAAGGTAAAAATATTGAAAGCCAAACAGGATTTCTTTGCACCATCCATCACAGGGAAAGGGGGGCAAGTAGGAGAGATTGCTATAAACTCCTAACTGTGCACACTTGTTGCATGAAAACCTTTCACTCAGTTATTTGTTTGTCTTAAGAGATTTACTGAGGACCAAACTCTGCTCCCAGTTCCTATAAGCTAGTATAACTCCATTGTCTGCTACAGTCTCACCCTGGGTATGCTATGACAGGAGGGGTTCACCTTGAATCTTTTATCCCTGAACTGGAATATTTTGGTATTTAGGGTCTTTGGATTGACACTGGGTCTGCTGCTACCATGTGGAGCACCTGCTGTTTGACCTTTTTGTCAGTTGTCTCCCAGTCAGAAAAGTCAGGCCTTTAAATTGTTGCTATGTAATGGCCCAGAAACTGATGCCAGGAGTTACACCAAATATTTCCCAGTTGAGTGACTACAGCACAAATCTACTACTGCTTGGCTCAGATCACAAAAAAAAAAAAAAAAAAAAACAACAACCAAACAACAACAAAAACAACAAACCCACAAAAAAACCCAACCAAAACAACCAAAAAAGAAAAGAAGAGGGAAAGACTTAAGCAGAAGAAATATCAAGAATGCTAGTGTAACTATTATGCAAATAATTGAAAGACTAGGTCTTATATGTTAGAATAACGGGAAAACCTCATCACTAAGAGGAACAGTCTCTCAAAAAAAAAACCCCTTGTATCTTTCTCAGAAGCCTTATTTTAAACTATAAACTTGGTTCAAGATGGGGGAAAGTAGACTCCAAAAATCTTTAAAACTGATTGAGACAGAATATAGATAGGATGCAGATGTTATGGTACAATTAAATCTTCTGAAAAATGCAAAGAAATAGGTTTGGAAAAAAAAAAAAATTACAGAAAATTGCCTTGAGCCACTGCTTGTACTAAGATTCCCATCCTCTGTTCTTTTTTTTCCCTTTTTTTTATTTTCAGGCCAACTTAGCAAATATCACTGAAAACTTGTCTGCAGATCAATGCTCTCTTGAGCTGTTGAGTACAACCTGCCTTTTTGAGAAATGAGACAGAATTTTCTGCCTGGGTTCAAAAAGTTCCCTATGTTTCTATGTTGAGATTAGCTGTTTTCTACAGTAATACTACTGATGTTATTTGTAACTCCATTTTTTTTATTTTTCAGAGCAAGGGAATGAAGGCATTATTTGCATCAAAAAACTGTTATTTATTTCCCAGCCCTCTTAACTGAAAAAAAAATTGCTCTCTTACATTAAGTAGTAATGTAATATATTTTTAATACTATTTATTTTTTTAGACTACAATGTGGCATCCAAACTAAAAAATAAAACTAATAAAAAAATGCCTGGAAATGTTCCTAGGAACTGGAATGACATTTTTTATAATGTTAAATTGTTTTTACCTCATGTCAAACATCATTCTTCCAAACAAATCCTAGATACAAGAGTTTCATGGTGTAGATGTGGCCAGTCTGTACCAGCTGGTCTCAGTGACAGGAATGCCACCAGGAATGTTATTTTACCAGCATACATTGTAATTAAGAGCAAAGGTAAATTGCACAACCTGACTGCTATTTAGGTGTCTAAATCTGTGTTGCTGCTCAGTTCTGTTAATGTAAAAGTTCTGTTAAAAGATGTAGGTGCTTACAATCTGGAGCTGAATCTCTGCTTCACCATTGAAAGGCAAATTAATTTGCTCAAATGCCAATGCCTACTGCCCTTGTAGATGCCATAGATTACTCCTCCCACCTCTCACTGCCAGTTCAGGTCTCCTACAGGTCCTACGTACTGCTACCCTGTAGCGTCTTGGGTTCCCCATGAAATCTTCAGATGGCACTGGAAATTATTTCATTAGCCTGGTACAATCCCTGAACTAGGAGAAGATTGCCCAGAATATGACATCTGAGTCCTGAAGGGTGACACGGAAGGAGGGATGGATTGAAAGAATATCTCCCATTCTTTTTCCTCCAGATTCTCCTACTCTACTTTAGGTGATGCCTTTACTCATCAACTTAGTTTTTGTGGCTACTGTCTTTGATCACTAGAAATCATGATTTGTCCAGGGATCCCAAGTGCTTAACTTTGGGTGACAGATTCCATTAAATGATAAAAGACCCAAAAGATAAAATTTCAGTAATATCTCAACAGAGATATGGATGAGAGATCTGTCTCCTGAATGGAGTAACTGTAAGACTTTTGAGAAATACGATGCTCTGTACTTCAGTATGCCAATGCTTGCTGATATGTTTTAAATCACATGCAAATATGCACCTTATTTCTAGAGTAATTAAACTGTCTTATGTCTAGAACTAAGATCTTATCTTAAACAAAGTGAGGGAAATAAGAGATGTACCCCATCTGTGAAGATTTTTGCTGTCATTCAAAATCTAAACATAAATTTCCATGAAAATACTTGTAACGTCAGTGGGATAACAGCTGGAACATTGTTTATGAGCAGAGGAGTTACATTTTTTCACCTTTATCTTCCAAAATTAAACCGTGAGTTACACATAGCCATATTAAAATGTTTTCAGCATGATTTATTGTAAAGCTATCACACAACCAAGTTCTGAAGATACCAACTGCCATCTGCAGCCACAATAATGGCTCCTAATAGCAAAGTAATGGCATTTCCAAATGATTTGGAAAGATTTGGCTATGTATGGTATATGGTTCCTACCTATTAAACAAGAGGTCGTTTTGTCAGCTTGGTTTGGGCTTTTTTGTTACACACTTTTTACAGAAACCAAGTACTGTGAGACTATATCAGCAAGATGACTGGATCAAAACACAGGAAATCAAAAAATATGTAATCTCAACATTCATTAATTCACAGCTGAAAGACAATCTAAGATTTTACACTTAAAACAAATAAAAATTTACATGGGGCTGATTATGAAGACTGTAAGGGACCACTTGTAATTTCTCCTAAACAAAGCAGCCTGAAGAGATTTTTAATGTCTCACACACTCAAAGTACCAGGCCTTCTGCTCAAGGAACGGATAAAACTAACACCTGCTTATCTCTGGTGTTATTAACAGGAAAGAGAGAGACTGGCATCACAACTGCCAGTTTTAAAGAAACAGAACGGCCTTGTTTTCTCTCCCTTGAAGAACGAGCTCTTTCTTCAAAAAAGATGCTATGCCCAGTGTTGACCTTTGCCTCATTATCCATGAAATGCATATTAAAGTTCACACCCCTGCATATGCTAATGAATATTATCGAGATCATGCTAAATATATATGACTATAGTTCTTGTCTCCCCACCCCAAATCATGCTTGCATGTCACCTGGGGGGGAAGAAACTTGAGATGAAACTACCCCTAGGAGCGGGTGAACAAAAAAGGGGGAAGACTTTCCCTGAAGAGGGAGAAGAGAGAGGAGAAAATTTATGACCTGAGAAGATTTTTCCGTGAAGAGACTCTGAAGAGCGCTTCTATGGCCTGCGCTGACCGAAGTAACGCTGGAACCAGGACCAGTGATCTCTTTATCTCTCTCCCTCTTGATCTCTCCTTCAGTCTCTCCTTCTCCATCTCTTTGCTTCTTTCCTTCTTTTTTTTTCCTTCTTTCTTTCTCTTTCTTTTCAAAGAAGCAACACAAGGCATACCGTACTGCTTGCTATAATTCATTGTATATCTGTTATTAAGAACATCTTGTCATAGTTTGCTGTATACCTGTTGCTAATTAGCACAATGCATACCTTACCACTTGCCATTATTTTTTATATTCCTAACTAATTATCATGGACCTAGTTAAGACCTGGTTACTAACCTAAAATGTTTGTATACGGACCTTGAGATTCATCTCACCTTAGTCCACCCCGCTGGGGATTTACAAATCTGAGTCGCTTACTCCCCCTCCTTTCTGAGTGGGATGTGACAAAGACATACATTCTTACAAGAACATGTTAAGATTGAAATTAGTACTGTGGGCTTAGTTCAGAATCACAGAAACACAGAATCAAAGAATCACAGAATCATAGAATGATAGAATCACAGAATCATTTAGGTTGGAAACAACCTTTAAGATCATCGAGTCCAACCATCAACTTAAAACTGCCAAGTCCACCACTAAACTGTGTCCCTAAGCACCACATATATGTGTGCTTTAAATACCTCCAGTGATGGTGACTCAACCACTTCCTTGGGCAGCCTGTTCCAATGCTTGATAACCCTTTCAGTGTAAAAATTTTTCCTAACATAAATGTCCCCTGGCACAACTTGAGGCCGTTTCCTCTCATCCTATTACTTGTTACTTCAGAAAAGAGACCGACACCCACCTCACTACAACCTAATTTCAGGTAGTTGTAGAAAGCAAAAAGGTCTCCACTCAGCCTCCTTTTCTACAGACTAAACAACCCCACTTGCCTCAGGCATCCTCATAAGGCTTGTTCTCTAGACCCTTCATCAGCTTCATTGCCTTTCTTTGGACACTCCCCAGCACTTCAATGTCTTTTTTGTGATGAGGGGCCCAAAACTGGACACAGTACTCAAGGCGTGGCCTCACCAGTGCTGAGTACACGGGGACGATCACTTCTCTAGTCCTACTCACCACACTATTCCTGATACAGGCCAGGGTGCTGTTGGCCTTCTTGGCCACCTGGGCACACTGCTGGCTCATGTTCATCTGCCTGTTGTCAAACACCCCCAGGTCCTTTTCTGCCAGGCAGCTCTCCAGCCACTCTTCCCCAAGCCTGTAGCACTGCATGGGGTTGTTGTGACCCAAGTGCAGGACACAGCACTTGACCTTGTTGAACCTCATGCAGTTAGCCTTGGCCCATTGATCCAGCCTGTCCAGATACCTCTGTACAGCCTTCCTACCCTCGAGCAGATCAACACTCCTGACCAAATTGGTGTCATCTGCAAACTTACTGAGGGTGCACTTGATCCCCTCATCCAGATCATTGATAAAGATATTGAACAGAACTGGCACCAGTACTGAACCCTGGGGAACACCACTGGTGACTGGTCACCAACTGGATTTAACTCCATTCATTACAACTCTTTGGCCCTGGCCATCCAGCCAGTTTTTCACCCAGTGAAGAGTAGGCCCATCAAAGCCATGACCAGCCAGTTTCTCCAGGACAATGCTGTGGGAAATGGTTTCAAAGGCTTTTCTAAAATCTAGGTAGACAACGTCCACAGCCTTTTGCTCATCCACTATCGGGTCACCTTGTCATAGAAGGAGATCAGGTTAGTCAAGCAAGATCTGGCTTTCATAAACCCATCTTGACTGGGCCTGATCACCTGGTTCTCCTGTACAGGCAGTGTGATGGCACTCAAGATGATCTGCTCTATAACCTTCCCCAGCAGCAAGGTCAGACTGACAGGCCTGTAGTTCCCCAGATCCTCGTTCAAACCCTTCTTGTAGATGGGTGTTACATTTCCTAACCTCCGGTCAACTGGGACCTCCCCAGTTAGCCAGGGCTGCTGATAAATGATGGCAAGTGGCTTGATGAGCACTTCCGCCAGCTCCCTCAGTACCCTTGGGTGGATCCCATCTGGCCCCATAGACTTGTGTGTGTCTAAGTGGTGTAGCAGGTCACTTACCATTTCCTCTTGGATTATGGAGGCTTCATTCTGCTCCCTCCCCATCTTCCAGCTCAGAGGGCTGGGTACTCAGGGAAAAACTTGTCTTACCATTAAATACACAGGCAAAGAAGGCATTAAGTACTTCAGCCTTTTCCTCATCCATTCCTCACAATGTTTCCCTCTTCATTTTAGAAAGGGTGGAGATTCTCATTAGCCTTTCTTTTGTTGTTACTGTATTTCTAGAAACATTTTTTATTGTCTTTTATGGAAGTAGCTAGATTAAGTTCTAGATGGGCTTTGACCCTTCTCGTTTTTTCCCTGGATAACCTGAAGACCTCCTTGTAGTCCTCCTGAGCTGCCTTCCCCTTCTTTGAAAGGTCATGAACTCTCTTTTGTCCCCTAAATTCCACCCAAATCTCTCTGTTCAGCCAGGCCAGTCTTTTTCCCCACCAGTTCATCATGGGGATTGCCTGCTCCTGCACCTTAAAGATTTCCTTCTTGAAGAATGTCCAGCCTTTATGGACTCCTTTGCCCTTCAGGCTGCCTCCCAAGGGACTCTGTCAACCAGTCTCTTAAACAGGTCAATGTCTGCCCTCCAGAAGCACAAGGCAGCACTTCTGCTGACCCACCCCACCCTGCTTTTACTTCTCCAATAATTGAAAACTCTGTCATTTTGTGATCACTATGCCCCAGACGGCCTCCAACAGTCACATCACCCACAAGTCTTTCTCTGTTCACAAAAAACAGAGGCTTCCTTATTTGGCTCACTCACCAGCTGTGTCAGGAAGTTATCTTCCACACCCGCCAGGAACATCCTAGACTGTTTCCTCTCCACTGTATTGTATTTCCAGCAGACATCTGGTAAGTTGAATTTGTACCATGAGAACAAGAGCGAGCTAGTGATTGTGAGACTTCTCCCAATATAGAATTCTTCTGCTTATAGAGTATTTTGTCTACCTCTTTATCTTGGTTGGGTGGTCTATAACAGACTGACACCGTGATATCTACCTTGATGGCCTTTCCCCTCATTCTTACCCATAAGTACTCAACCCTCTCATCACCATCATTAAGCTCTAGACAATCAAAACACTTCCTAACATACAGGGCTATCCCACTGCTATCCCTTCCGAACAGCCTGTAGCCATCAATAGCCACACTCCAATCGTGGGATTCGTCTTGATCTTAGATGCATATTTCCTACCCTAATCCCTCTTTCTGCTGGCTGAAAAATGGGACACTTAAAGAGCCTTACAGGAGATAATGGAAAGAATTAGTTCAATGAAATCAGAACTTAAATTGTAAGTGCAATTTAAATATTTACACTATGCATCATCTTTAATTTCTTTTAAGCAAGATGCATTTAAGATAAAATCAAACTCTTAGAGGAAGTTAAGTTCTAGGTTTTGTATATCTAATGCTTTTGAACTGGAGAACAAAAGTGAAAACAAAAAAGGAGCTTTTGGTCAAGAAGCACCATCTTTATCTTTGGAAGAAATTAAACGAGATTATAATTTTGTATGAACTTTTCTTGTTAACTGCAGGTTTTTTAGCTATCTTCTAGTCTTGTTGAACAGATATGAGTTTTCGTTGACTTCTTCTGTCTAAAATCTTATTAAGAATCATTTTGGTCATAATTTTTATTAGCTTTGGAGAAACAGCACAAAATTTCTCCTGACATTTTTTCTTCTGTAGACATATTTTGTAGTATAAATATTTTTTTTTAAAAAACACCTTAAAAGTTTGATAAAGAAGAATTTCCCAGGTGGAAAACTGAGACACTAAATTTAAAGCAAAATTCTGATAAATAATGATGGACTCATCTGTCTGTCTTTACCATTTCAGACCAAACTATTGTTAGAAGAATGAAAATTTACTCTCTCTACACCCTGATTGTTTAGTTGACCATTGCTATCACCATCAAATGTATTGACACAGAATACTGAGCTGTGAAAGCAATAATGGTGCACAAGTTCCTTTTCCTCTCTAGAATTGTTCTGAAGTGGGAAAAGGAAATGAGGAGCATATATAAAAGGGCATGAAATGATGTCCTCCTTGTTAGAGACATGGACTGAATAAAAAAAAATAAAAGGTATCTGAACGCCGTGGGAAGAGATCACTTTTTGTTTTTTTTTTTTAATCATGTCTTTCTATATTTCACAATCCTAATTCAGAGATCCTAAAAGCAATGCCACCAGTACTTCTAGAGTTAGAAGCAGAATAGGCTGAACTGTCTAATCTCAAAATAAATAAAGTAGTATTAGTACTGCATTGATGTAGAGAACTGTGTTATCACCTTTATACCATGCTGCACTGTGTAAACACAGTTACACCACCCTCTTAAAAGTCTCAGCACTGTACACCATTCCATGCTACAGACATTCCCCTGGTCTTGCAAAATTCTTACTCATATTGTGATGAAAAAATATGAAAATGAATAATGTATCTGTGCAACATTAATTCTAAGTAAAACTCAGGCAGGTTCCTCAATGAATCTTTAGCTTGATTTCTTGTTCCTGATGTGATCTGGAGTTTTTATGTGGTAACAGTCACATTGTCTTTACCTGTGGATTATGAAACTCTTATTGTCTGCCTTTTATTCTTCTTCCTTTTTTATATTAAAGGGATTTATTTCCACATGATGTACAAGATCTTTCACTTTGTTTTATAAAATTACTACTTCTTGACAAGGTATGCTTTATTCTTTGATATTCTGGTTGGACCTAATGCTATACCTTATTTATTTACTATGAAAGTATTTAAAAAAAAAAAAAAAAAAAAGAATAAGATATAGCAATATGCTGAAAATGATCAAATACTGCCTGTAACCTGGAAAAGCTGAGAGACTGAAAAGCTGAAAGTAGCAGAAGATAGTGTTAAGCTAAAATATTGCTGGGATACATATTTCACTTAGGCTTGCTCGCTGGCCAACCTTGATTAAGTGTCAAGAATATTGAGTAATCTGGATCCTGGGGAGAATGTTTTAACAGGGTAAAACAGCCATCTGAAAGCTGATTTGCCCTCGATGTAAAATTTATTGCATCTATATGCTAATGACCTTATTTCTGCATCTTCAGCCATAACACAAGTTTATACTCTCATTGCATTCCACCAACTAAAATCATGTTGTTCCAAATCAGAAGTACCCCAAAAAGGTCTTCAGGAAGAATATGGGTATGAAAATAATGGCACTGGTAATTTAGAAAATAACAGTCTTCTTTTTTACATTAGTCCCGCTCCAGTGACAAGAATAATGATGCAGTTTGGAAATACCGTATCTAAGGTGAAGGTACATACCATATGTATCCTTTTGTATGTATTGATAACTTAATAGTAAGGAAAGTAAATTTAAAAGTCAGGAAATAATTTTGGTTTGTAACTTGGAGAAAAACTTTAAAAAATGGTGACAAAGGAAAGTGATTTTATTCTTGGCATAGAAAGTGTTTGTGTTTATTTCTAATGAAGTAGTAGGACAAAAATGTGATGTATATTTGCTAGGACTGGAATGTGTTTTGACTGAGTAGCAGAAAAGGTTGTTTTAATACTTGGAATATGTAAGATATTTTATAAGTACAGTTGCTTAGACTTTACAATTTTTTAAGCATGTGCTTGTTGAATACTGTTATGATTTAATGCCACTTTAGAGTAAATGCCAATAAAACTACCTTAAGTTAATGGAATATGGTATTGTAAGTTTACTGTGGGGGATATGCACCATCTATACTTAATTAATTAATATGCAAATTAGACAATTTGAAGATAAAAAGCATATTAAAGAATTACTTTTTTGACTTCTTTCTCAAGGTGATGTCAGAAGAACTGCCATTTATCTTGTTTCTATCTTGCAGAATGGCAGTTGTGAGAACGCTTGCCTCATTTTGGAATTAATTTTGATTCTAGAAATAAAGATAGCTCACATTTTTTTTGTTGTTGGATTTTTCATATGCAGATTTGCTACCTACTTTAAATTTGAGTTTGGATTATCAGGGGACAAACGTAAAAAATCAAAAGCTTAATAAATATTAGCATCATAAATTTCACAGACACTTAACAGCTTTTTGATAAATCTGTAGTCAAATGATAAGTCTAGATGAATGAAAAATAACACTAGCCTCTCAGCTGAGATGTAAATTTTTACCAAACTAATATATTTTCCTTCTATAATTTTTAATTTTCTTTATTACCTGACACAAGATTTCCAGGTAGTCCCTTGCTCCATTTAATAGGTTACAAATAATTAATTCTTAAGCTATGTACCTAGTGTTTTGAGAGTAACTTCCTTCAATTTTGCCGCAATTCATTCCCACTTCAGTCATTACAAAATATTTCAACTCTATGAATAGAATAGAATAGAATAGAATAGAATAGAATAGAATAGAATAGAATAGAATAGAATAGACTATCTCAATTTGGAAGGGACCTGCAAGGATCATCGAGTCCCACTCCAACATTTTCTAATCAGCCTTGGTTTTAACCTCGATGCTTCCTAAGGAATTATTAGCCAAATCAAACATTTTATTAAACCATGACTGTTATGGTTTCAGATAACTTTTTCACTATTACATTTCACTATAGTATTTAAAAGCATGTTTAGCTTTCTGGATGTGTTTTGATGTTGTTAAAGTTAACAGTTGACAAAAGTGAAAATCAGATTTCAGTGGTTTTAAAATGAATGATTTCTGAAGATGAAAGCTATATGTCATTAATTTGATTTTTTTTTTAAACTGATCCATACCATTCAAAATAATTTTTAAATGCACTGAATTACCAGATGTGACTGCCCATGCACTCTGCGTACATGTGTGCGCGTGTCTGTGTGTGTATGTGCAAAGGAAGGGCTGAGTGGGGAGAAAAAAAACCTGATAGTAAAAATTAAAAAAAAAAGTTATTTTCGTGAGTTAAATTTTGAAGTGCTTTAACATAAATTCTAAGCGAACTCTAAATTACAGCTCTTATATGCCCTGAAGCACAAATTACTGTTGTATTTTAAGATGATTTCTAAATGACATGGTGAGTACTTAGGACAAACTTACCAAATTTCATTATAGCTATTCTTCTCTAATCTATGAATGTTTTGAATTAAGAAATACAGACCTGTTTCTGTATTTTAAATGTTAGCAGTTAATGTCTCTAAAAAGTGTTGGTAATTTGGGTTCTTTTCAGTTTGCCCCCTCTAATTGTTCAAAGAGTACTTTTTTTTTTTTTTAAATTTCATATTGTTTCAGCAATAATAAACATTCATGTTGGCAAATCAGTGTCTAAGAATGACATGAATATTTTGAAGCTACATTTCCTTTCAATATTGTTCAAATATAGCAATATATTGACAAACCATGTAGTTGATGCCTGCCTGTTGAAAATAAATTTATTCTAATTAATTCTTTTTTTTCTTTGATATTTTCCTTTGTTTAAACTATAAAAAACAAAACAAAACAAAACAAAACAAATAACAAGTTATAAAAATATTTACTTCCAGATGCATTCATAAAAAAGTGTGAGAAGGCTTAGTGGAACCAATTTTCAGTTGGTCAAACCTATCTGGTTTGGCAGCTGAATCTACTATTTACATTATTTTTCTTCTAAATGCTTTTATAAATTCTGCAGAAAGAAATAATAATGCTATAAAAAAAATCTGTTTGTTTTTTGGCTTCCCAATTTTCCAGGGAAAAAAAAAAAAAAAAAAAAAGATATGGATTGGCAGGGAAAAAAAACCCCAAACCAAACCAAACCAAACCAAAAAACTCCCCTCCAAGGTTTTTTTAAACTAAGAATGACTTCTCTGTAAAAATGAAAAAAAAACCCCATATAATTTAATTGAAAATTAAAATTTGAGGGTGCTTTTAAATACTTGTCAATATCCCAAGCATTTTAGGATGGAGAGGAATAAACAATTTTGATCCATCTTTTTCTATGCCACGAATAGCTATTGTTATGAAACGTTAACATTTTACATCTCTCTTGGGATCCCTTTTATTCTTATAGAATTTTCAGTCTTTTATGTTTCTTACATTACAAGTGAGGAAAAAAAAAAAAAGAGCAATCAGTACATATTATTTTTTTTAGAAATAGTAAGAAAAAGGAATAAGACACAAACTATTAATTCGTATCACATGGAGAAAAAACCATGAAGAGGCTTCATAAATGCTGTGTTGTAAGAAGGTTAGAAAGAGAAAAATAAAGAGAAGCAAAAGTTGAGAGCTACCTCCTGTCAAATGTTTTATGACTCAGTGAGCTGATGTGGAAGATTTAATAGTCAGTTAGTGCAGCATATCATTGCAAGCCAGAAAAGATCTAACAGATTCTTTCCTAAATGGAAATAAGAGGCTTTCTGTGTCAAATGCAGGGAAAGGTAAGTCTCTCTCAATTGTAAAGTTCAAAGAGAGCCATTAAGTGCTTGACACATTTTATCATCATAAGGAAAAGGTATTCTTAAACCTGATGCTGACTAAGAACATTCTTAACTGAAGGAAAAATATAAAAACAAATAAATAAATATATAACAATATAGAGAGCTTTTTCCTCCATCTTCCTTCCTACTCTCTCCCTTCCCCACTTCAAAGGTAATTACAGTATTATTGACCAAAGATTTACAGAGAGGCAACTGACCAAAAAGTTAGATTAGTAACATTTCTTCTCCATAGTACAACTGGTACCTCAAAACTTTGTTTGAATTAGGCATCTCTGATTTTGTAACATATAAGAATCCTGTAAATTTGGCTTAGCTCTGCCAGCTTTATAACAGAGATTGCTCAGTGCCATGCTTTTTTAAAGAGTCTTGATCAAGGATTGCCTAACATATTGTACAGTTCTTATTTGTACTAACCCTGAGACTATAGGCAACACTAGCAGAAGTGCATCACATTTTATTTGCATGATAGCATTCTAGTACTAGGCCTAGTACTCTAGTACTCCAGTGTTCCACACCGCTAATTTGACTCTCCTAAGCAACACGCTATGAAAATTATTTATGTAATTGAGATTAATATTAGTGGATACAAGCCATACAATATGCATCTTGGAATTGTAAAATATGCTCCTTGGAATTGGAGAGTTCAAGTATTCATGTGTAACTTTAGATTGTTCATGAATCTATGCTGACTACTGATCACTTCCTAGTAGTTCATGTACCTGTAAATGCTTTCCAGGGTTAGTTGTTCCATCACCTTTCTAGGGATCAACGTGAGTCTGACTAGTCTGTAGTTCCCTGTGTCCTCCTTCTGGCCCTTTTCCTTCTGGCCCTTTTTGAAGATAGAAGTGACACGCTTTCCTCCAGGCCTCAGGCACCTTTCCCAGTCAACGTTTGTTCAAAAAATATTGTAAGTGGCATTGTAATGACATCAGACAGCTCCCTCAGTACTCATGGATGCATCCGATCACAGCCCAGGGACTTATGGATGTCCGGTTTGCTTAGGTATTCTCTAATCTGATCCTATACCTCCAAAGGTATGTCTTCCTTACTCCACATTTTCCCTCTGGTCTCTGGGACCTGGGACTCCTGAAGGCTGGTCTTGCTATTAAAGACTGAAGCAAAGAAGGCATTCAGTACCCCAACCTTCTCCCTGTCCTATGTAATCAGGTCCCCCACCTCATTGAGCAGTGGGCTCACATTTTCCTTAGTCCTTCTTTTACCACCTATGCGCTTAAAGGAGCCTTTATTGTTATTTTTGATGTCCCTGGACAGAGTGAATTCTATTTGGGCTTTAACTTTCCTAACTTCATCTCTGGATTGTCAAATAATGTTTCTGTATTCCTTCCAAGTTACCTCTCCTTGCTTTCACCCCCTGTATGCTTCCTTTTTGTTTGAGTTTGACCAGGAGCTCCTTGTTCATCAATACAGGCAACCTGGTGTTTTTGCCTGACTTCATATTTGTTGGGATGGACCACTCTCAAGCATGGAGTAAGTGATCCTTGAATATTAACTGGCTTTCTTGGTCCTCCCTTCCCTCCAGGGCCTTATCTCATGGGACTCTTCCAATCAGACCTTTGAAGAGGAGGAAGTTATCATCAATGCACTCTAGGAACTTCCTGGATTGCTTATGCCCTGCTGTATTGTCCCTCTGTCCTGGTTTGGGGTGAAGCACAGCCAACTTGCTGTTCCGTGAGAGGCTCTTGCTTACACTTGTTGCTGTGGCAACCAGGGTCAGCTGACCTGGTTGTTTACCCTGTGGAAGGGTTACACCTGTGGGGAGGAGCAGACAGGTCAGGTGACCCAAACTGACCAATAGGGTATTCCATCCCATCTGCCATGCTCCGTGTAAAAGCTGAGGGATCAAAAGAATCGGGTGGGCTCTTCTTCAAGGTCTGTTCTTCTTCAGATCTGATCCAGTGGGTGCCTCTTCCATGGACTGTTTCTTTGATGACTGATGTAGGAGAAGGACCCTGTCAGCTCATCTGCCTTTTGATCATGGTCAGTGTGTTCCAGTTCCCATTTGTCACTGAGTCCAGTCTGGAACTTTCGCAGTGCCTACCAGTGATATCTCCCTGGGAGCTTGATACAGTTTTGTATATAATTTGTGTATATTGTATCTGCTTCATGATATCCTCTTTTTATGTTAATATTTCATTAAAGTACTTTAGTTTTTTTCTAAACTGACAAATCTATCTCTCTTCTTCCTCTCCTTAGAGTGAGAGGTGGGGGAGAGTATGTGTCATCTTGTTGTTGGCCACCCCGGCCCAAACCATAACACCCTCCAGCAGATGTCAGAGTGCTTGAAGTCCCCCATGAGGACCAAAGCCTGTGAATGTGAGGCTGCTCCTGTCTGTCTGTAGAGGGCCTGATCCACTTTTTCTTCCTGATCAGATGGCCTACAGCAGGCACTCGCTATAATGTCAACTTCATCTGTGCTCACCCAAGAGAAGATGCATGCTGCTTTATTTTAATCTCTCATCGTATATAAATCTTGAACGGAGTTTATAGATGTGCTTGCATATGTCTGTTAAATATTTCACTGGATTTTTCACCCAATTTTGGTTTGACAAGTAGACCAAAATAACCCAACAAACTCAATGGCAAAATATGGACCATAAGTCACATCACTGCAGAAAAATGAAGAATAAAGACCAAGTTCCTCATTGTACACTACAGTATCAGGCATTTTATGTGGTACTGCAACAAACCACTAAATTTTTCAGACTACACTCTTGAACTTCTAAGTAATTAATTCTTGATATTGATTATTCATTTAGGCCCACAACAGTCCAATATCCTACAGATTAGCTGACAAGGCATTTAGAGGGTCAGTGTAAAATTTCAAACCTAGTGAAAGGGGGATGTAGAACCTTCATGCTGACTTTGAGAGAAGATGAAAAACTGATTCTATAAGTGTTAAACACTGAATGGGAAGGTGGCAAAAGTTGTACCATTCTTTTATCTTGATAAGTATTTGTTATAGAAAAAAGTCATTAAAAGGAGAGGAAGTGTCCTTCTTCCACATATAAAGTAAGTACATAACAAGATAATTACATGGGATATTTTTTTCCTAGTCTTTTGTTAAGCAGCAGTAGTTTTTCTTTAAGTGCAATTGTCCATTATAAACTTGGTAACTAAATGAGTAATGCAGAATTATTCACATTTGATAAAATCTAAGATTATAATTTATGTTAGTCATGCAAGTAAGGGTGTGGTGTCCACCCCACTGCCTTTGAAGAGGTTTGGGAAGTAAACTATTCCCTGACAATGTCCAGATGGTATCTTAAGGAATGTACATTGGAGAAATCCCAAATAGACTTATGCAGTGAGCTGACAACTAAGTAGTGTGAACTTAAGGGGTCAAGCTTGCTTCATGACTCTCCATTCAACAGCACCGACGTATCTGGTGGGACCCAGGTAATATGATCCCAGGAACAGGGCTGGGCAAAGGCAGTGAATAGAGAAAACTTAATATTTTCTGACTTGGTTGTGGACCAGAATTACTGGGCCAAATTTTAATTTGCATGTAAATAACAACTCCTTCTAGGCAAATGGGAGCAGCATGGCTGTCATCTTCCAGATTGAGTACTACGTTTGTTTTGGGAGATACTGAATTCTCACTTGTTGGTTGTTATTCAGCCACTCATTCTACCTTGCTTGTCAAAGGGTAAAATTATGTTTACTCCTTTCTGAAGTGATTTGAAAAAGGCAGTAAATAAGTTAAGTATTTATAAGTATGCTGACAGGCTGAGTATTTTTATCTCAAGGTTTCACAAAATCTCATAAACCAAAATGATGATTAAACACCTGGATTTTAATAAGTTCTCGAAGTTACTATTGATGACTGATTTAATGTACTTAAACAGATATGGGCATATATCAGCAAGGATGGACAGAAATTGGGGAGATATTAGTGCATTAGTGCAGAATAGTGCCAGACTATTTATTAAGTATCTAACTCAGTTCAATACTACAGATTATTTTTGTTTGTTTGCTTGTTTGGTTTGTTGGTTTGTTTTCCTTGTTGGTTTGGGATGTTTTTTTTGGGGGTGTGTGTATGCAGGCACAGTAATTTTCTGTGGTGTTAAAATATTAATGTCATATTTGATTGGTTTTAATGGTGCTTCAATATTATCAAACATTATCCATCAAATTGATTAGGGACTGCTTGGAATTTAGCTATTCTGAAAGTTCAGGCTACTCAGTGTGTTTTCTGGACATAAAATCTAAGATTAGACTTGACAGACTGAGATTCAGCTCATCTAATAATCACCTACATCCCCACAGCCAGTGTTTCCTTCTAACTAGTTACCTTTAAAGACCTAGAATCACAGAAAGAATCACTGGTCACAGGGTTATATGAAAGTCTTGTCAGAATTATTTTTTAATAGAAGAATGTAGTAGGGAAGAAAATGTTGTTATAAATTTTAAATATTTTTCATATATTGCAAGTTCTTCCACGTAGAACTAAGCACAGAACAAAGAACCAGGTGATTAAAGAATCCATATGTACTGTAGGAAGGGATGAGATTTTATGCCATGGCATAAATGCTACGTGTTGGGGAGAAAATGAAAAGTCCCTAATGTTGATTTGTATCTCTTCAGCCTCAGATGGAAAAAAGGCAAAGTGCCATTGTAGCCCAAGCCAGTTTCATCTAACTTTATGCACCAGACAGAGACATCTAAATTAGGAGAATATTTTCCTATGTCTGTATTCCCCATGTAGAGACTTGGATAGAGACTTGGAAAACTCATCTCATGCATTAAATGAATTTCATTTCATATGGCATTTGTCTAGCCACTAGCAGATACTTGGAAAAAAGTTTGTTGCAACTCTTACTATCCATGAGAAAAAAATTCTCTCACAAAGTTTATTTAAATACATATTTAAATAAAAATAGTAATAATAAAAAGTAGCTGTGGTTGCAGTTTCAGCTGCCTAGGCAGCTACCTTGAGACCTGAAAAAGTTGAATACTGTATTATTTTCTTCTGGTAGGTTTCTTTTACTATGATCAATCTACTTTATGTCCCTGTTGAATCTGACTTCTTGTACGGGTCATTGTTTCTTATTCCCTAATAGTTCTACTAGGGATGTGCAAACTTAATATATTTCTGCCATTTACTGAGTTTGCCGAATCACAAGGAACATGCACATGTTTTATGAACTCTCAGGTGGGTTACAATGTACAGAAATGAAAACAATATATGTGATACCCATAGAGTCAGCTGGAAGCAAAAATACAGGGGGGAAAACACTAAAAAAGCCTTGTTTGTTTTTTATAGTGACTCTCCTAGGAATAAATTGATGAGATTTGGGGTTTTTTTACAGCTTGTAAAGTTATGGTCCTGACTAATGTTAAAGGTATTGTTTCCCAAAGGTACAGATTATGAGTACTGCAATCAAACAGAAAAATATGGTACCATGCATATCACACTTCTATTTACATACTGTACAGTAAGACTTACTTAAATGTATTATTGAACAACGAATCTAGACAAAGTTAAGTCATTACAAGTTTCCAAATATTGGCTTATTTTAAAAACACATTTATAACTATTTCAGAACACAGCAATTTTGCCTAAATTACCTCCTAAACACTTCTATTAAAGGAAACGTTCAGAGGAATGTCAGGCGCTAATTTGACTGAAAATTAGTCAGGAAGAAGAATATGAAGTTAAGTTATTACCATTTAAGGTGTTTTTTTTAAAAAAAAAAAAAAATATTATTTCCACGGATTATAATCTTTCAAAAGTACCACAACCCCAACTTTTGTTCATTTGATGTTGTCAATACCAATTAACTATTTCAGTAAGTTTTAATGCTTAAGTTTAAAGCTATTTGTTTATACTGTATTAAATACTGAAAACTTTGGATGCATCCAGTTCATTCTTCCAAGAGATCACTCACTCAGCTCTGAGCTCTGAGACTTGCGTTTAATTCAAACCACAAAATAAGAAGCAAGAACCTGGGCATGACTGAAGGCCACAATGGCTCCAGATGGTTTCTGTGGAGGCCCTAGAGGTACAACAGGGCACCAGTGTGCAATTAGATGTGTAGTTTGCCACTAGGCACTCATGAACATCCACTGCCTGAGGCTTCTGTGTGGAAAAGGTGTGAGTGCATTATGGGAAATGCTATGTTTATGGCTACTTCTTGGCTCTGTGGTTCCTTAAGTCCTAAGAAAACTGTATATGGGAAAGCTAAGGACACATAAGGACATGAGTGTTCAGTAAAACTTATGACCTGCACGGTATTTCTGGTCAGGATAGAAATAAGAGCTAATCTGCTCCTCAATTTGTGTCCAGGTTGGTAAGGTACCAGAGACATAGTTATTGTGAGCATCCAGAGTTTCACTGGATGCATCTATACTATTAAAAAAAAAAAAAAAAAAAAAAAAAAAAAAAGCTCATTCTCCAGCATTAAGGATTACTGGCACATCACAGCTCTCTTTCTTACCAGAATACAGTGGCTTTTTCTATCCTGCCTGCTGGGAACCATCAATGGCCTCAACATTACCTGGAAAAGTGCTAGCTCACACAAGCCAAAACGATGCCAGAGGCGAGAGTTCGCTATTAAAGAGTGAAGAAAATGCCCAGGGTTTAAATCTGTGTCCTGCTTCTATTTATTTTACTGATAGGTACATAGTCATTAGGTTCAAACCTGAAGAGTTTGTGAGTTTTGGTAAATCAGAGTTGACATGAACCAATAGTTCTGATTTATTAAAACAATAGCAAAAGTTCTATTGTACCTGAACACAGCTTATGGGAAATAAATCACAAAAGAACGGGACAAATGGTATCTTTTATGAACTCTAAATACTTTCAGTTTGGTTTTTTTTCTTGCCTCCTTGATAACAGGATCTGAGGGTTTCTTTTTTTTCTTTCTTTTTTTTTTCTTTTTAATGAAGCAGAGATTTCTTCCCCTAAATCAGGGCTATTCAGCTTTTAAATTAATCATTCCAAATGAAACAGTCATTCTTTGATAGAAATGAATCATGTTTTCCCTGCAATTTTTTGTTACTATTCAATAAAGTACACGAAGAAACTTTAGACTAAGCATAAACATAATATTTACAGAGGCATTTATTTCCTTTTTTAACATTATGATTGTACAGAATATCTGGCAGAAATTAATACATCTGCATGTGAACATGGCTGCGATGAGATGAAATTTTTGTCATAATATGCTGCCTTCTTTCTATTATCTGTGGTAATGCAAAAATTACATATTTTTCTGTTTTCTATTTCTTCCTCACCTTGCTCATTTCACTAAAGGAGCTTTCTAATATCTTAAAGAAAGAAAATAAAAATAAAAATGATCCCACTAAAATTCAAATTTTAAGGAGAAGTAGATGGAGGACAGAACTGTCTATACCCACATTATTTCAGAGTTTGTAAGTCTTTATTTTTAAAACTTTATATAAAATTTTGCCAAACATTTAAGACTTTTTTTCCTGACGTTTTTCGTATGTCTGTCTTAGATTATTTTCAGTTGTTTGGGTTTGTGTTTTGACAGAACGAAAAGGGTAAATTTCAGTATGAGTCTAGAGACAAAATACATTGCTTGCTTTGTGTTAATCATACAGTCATTTGGCAGAAAGCTGTAGCTTGTCCATGCCTTGGAGAAACAATTTTAAATTTGGCAGCATGCTTGCCCTGCTATCTGGAATACCCCCTTTTGCCATCTCTGAGAAAGCTCTGTGGAATTCAGCTAAGCTGCAAAACTCAGAAAATTGCACGTTACACGTGTTCAGGAGGGGCTCAGTCTGTATTACTGAACTAATATGTGTTTTAACAAGAGAAATAAAGTTCGGGCTTTTCCAGGTAATGGAAGCACAAACAGGCCTACAGTTGTTGGCAAGATAAAGCATTCAGCCTCTCACATTGTTGGCTTACATGAATGAGCAACTCGACCTATGCATGCTATGGATGTTAGCTGACTCCTCCTGTAGTCAGAGAGATGCCTGTAAAGTCTGAGTTTGATGCCTATATTGTCAATCTGACTGATTCTTTTTTTTTTTTTTTTTAATTTTATTTCCTTGATTTAATGCATGGGTGATTCCTGTTACTTTTATTCAGGAAGCAAGGAGGAAGATCAGCAGTGGGCTCTGTCTGCTTCAAATCCCACCCTGGTCAGCTTCCAGAATGAAGTAGGCTTTTTTGTGTGTGTTTACTCAAATTCAGTGGTGTTTGTACAGCATCACAAGAATAATGTATCTCAACATTTTCTTAAAAGTCATAAAGTAATGCTGTTAGTTCTATTGTTAGAGGGGAAAACACGGTAACTTTATTTCTGCAGATTCACATACAAGAAGGCAGATTATATTCATCCATTAAATATTTTAGATATTTGAAGTTAGAACTAATCTAAAGATTTCAGGGTCATGAATCACTGCTTCAGAACCTAATGGTTTGGCAAAATTGCAATTCATGAGGAAAAAAATAAATCAAATCTTCTAATTAATAATTCAAAGGATAAAGAATGTATGTTCTCTATACATATGCCATAGCACTTTGCTTCTCATAAACTGCAACTTTCCAGCTTTTTCAATATAGAATATGACAGCAAGAGTTTATGATTCAGGGACAAACACTTGTACAGTCATCATTCATCATAGAAGATGATAATCCTTAGCACTTTGTAAACTTTTCCATATAGATTACAAACTTATACGTAGAATTTTGAGCGATGAGTATTGGTTGATGAGCTCTTGTATGATATAGCATTTGTGTAATGAAATAATGAGAGAACCTGAGGGGAACAAACAGAAATTATTATTACATGTTTATATGTGTATCTATTTTTTGGTTTTTATATACAAATGTTGGTAGATAGATAAATACATAGATAGATAATCATAACAGATATATGTTGCATAAATAATCAATACAGAAACTCTCACAGAATCAGCATTCCATCTATTATTTTCATCTGTGGCTGAAAAATAAATGCGGAAACAGGTCCCAGCATTTGGTATGCTGATAAGTGACTTTAGAATCAATTAGCCAGCTGATTTTCCTTTCACTGTCTATAGCCTATTATGATATATAGGCAATAAGAGTTTTGCTTCAACATGAAATATACATCTGAACCTCAGTCCTGGCAGTAAAGAAAGGATGAGGACAGTCTAAACCAATAAGAACTAGACTAATACTTGACACAATGTAATAATTGGTGGAAACGTGATAGTCCAGTATATTTCTACAAGATATGAATTATTTGGATTCCTGAATCTCTGACCACTGAAATGGGAGACAAAATTACAGATTTTCAGATATTTTCTACTTTGCCAATAGCACTTTTAAGCCAAAATCCCTGAAGAACAACTTATATAATAATATTTTGACACTTCCAATTCAAGCTTCCTTAAAATGGAAGATAAATTGTATTTACCCAAGTGTTTAAGCACCTCAGAAAGATTTAAACAGAATGTGACACTAAAAGTAGACAAAGGTTAGAGAAGTCTCATTTCTGACTCAACAGGTTCACTGGTACCAAAAAAATTACACTTCAGAGAACTATATTGTGGCATTCAGAAATAGTTTGAGACATGAATTGCTTCAATATTTCATAAAAAAACCCTGACTTTCTTTACTCTTATTCTGGAAATATATCCCCTGCATATATGAACTCTATTCAGGTTCTTAACAGAGTAAAAGTGGATTGACCAGGAATGTTCCACTCATTTACTTATAAGTAAATGCAACTTTTCATAGCCATTTATTGCTTTAAAGAGCATATTTTAATATAAGTTCCCATTTCCTTGAAATATCCTTACAATAAAATCTCAGTTTTTCCTGGAATGTTTAAAGAAGAGATAAATTATAGTAAATAAAAAAAAAGTTCCATTCTTTTAAAATTATTTTCAAAGAAAAAAAAAAGACTCAAAAAACCTGTTTTCTGTAACTCTTGTTAAAGGAATTAAAATTTTGCCACGGAAAGTGAGAGACGTCTGAACTTTAGATGCTGAAAATAATGAATAATGTTTTCTTTGCCTGGTCAGATCAGCTCAAGAATTTTAAATACAAGGTCTGACCTCACTTGACTGATTTTTACTAAGCTTTGGGAATATTTTAACAGTTCTAAATCAAGTCTGGTTGAGAAACATCAATAAAAAGCAAGCTATGCTGGTTGGTGACATCTCTCAACAGTAGAGGTGTGCCCAGGATATCTGTCCACAGACCTAAACCATTTAAATATCAGCCTTTTGACAACCCATTTCATTTAGACAGAACTAGACCAGAGAAATATTAATCCACAAGGGGTTTCAACAGGAAAGTGTGAGGTGGAATCTGGGAGGGACATAGCACATCTAGTAGCTGCATCCAGCTGTGTAGTTTTTTCTAGACTGAACATCTGTTTCCTTGCCCAAAAGTAAGCTATATCAGCATTACTTTTGTCTTCATTGTGAGTTACATTTCTATAATAACACCATTAGAAAGTCAAACCCATAATCAAAGTAGTAATGTTGATATAAAGGGTATAAATTCATGAGGCCTTAGTGATACCAGGACTGGGCAGGTTTCTCAAGAAAATGATGCAAGACTGATGCTGAAAGAGCAATTTGGCTGGTACTTTTTCCAGCATACCCTGACACCATAGTAAAGAAGACGGTGTTTGAAACTGATGCAGGAATTGGAAGGTGCAGGGATTGCGTGAAGCAAACCCAAGCTCATCTGAATATTTCACGTACATAGTGAATAATAACATAAATATAAATATTTAGGTATTTCCTCAAAAAGACTTGTAATATTTTTCTCAAAACAAATGCTATGTTGCTCTCATACTGTTTCACAGAATTTCTCTATAGAGATTTAGTGGTTATTTAGGCAAAAATGATAGATACTCCCAGAGCTGACGTGATTATGCCGACTTCTGTTTTTACAACATTCTATCAATAGTATTTAGACTGCTAAATCCACTCACTGTAGCTGTTCTTAAAGGTATTTTTCAACTTTTTTTCCTTTTTTTTTTTTTTTTCCTTGGATTGTTACATTATGCAGCTGATACAAATGTGAATTTAGCAAACATGAAATTTGCTAACTGTCCTACTTTGGAGACTGACAGATTTTCAGCATAGCTGTGTGGATTGTATTAGAGCTAGTTTTACAATGGTCACGGTCTATCAACCTGCTGAAGGAAGGCAGCAAAAACTTTTTCATACCTCTTTGCAAATAAAAAAATACTTAATCTAGCTATCTTTTCCCTAAACTTCTGTATTTT
Source organism: Fratercula arctica (assembly GCA_947846985.1). Lineage (NCBI taxonomy): Eukaryota > Metazoa > Chordata > Aves > Charadriiformes > Alcidae > Fratercula > Fratercula arctica. The sequence goes on along the minus strand of CANTUZ010000001.1, from coordinate 36,477,301 downwards.
ATTCCTACTTTCCTGTTTTTCTTTCCAGAAACATGAGTGTCAACATCATTTCTAGTGCAGCAGAAGTTCTCGTGCTTGTGGCTGCTCTTACTGGTGGATGGAATATGTATCTGAGCAGTGAAAATGGCATGCTGTTTGGAGATTTGCTGAAATCTTGGTCCCACTTTGTCTTCTTCCAGGAAGTAATTTAGCCTGTGTTATCTGTTCAAAACTTGCTGCACCTCAGCAACACATCAGGACGTATAAAGGCAGCAGGAACAACAAGCAGCCTGCCGTGGTTTGGGCACTTTACAGGTGAACACCTTTAAGGAAACACAAGCGTGGGCCAAAGTGCTGGATTTGCCTAATGACTACTCTTCTCTGTATCAATTAGCTTCCTGTAAACTGAGTTTATCTTCAGGATAACTGGTAAAGCAGGCTTCAGACTTATCTGGCAGACCATTCTTCAAGAGGTGAATGTGGCTGCAACTTGCAAAGGAAGAGAGCTGATTTCTTCTGGAGACCCTCTTGCGGATGATGTGATGGGTTTGGGCAGAGATGCCCAGGGCCACACAGGAGTTTTCCAGCCCCCGGGAGCCCCACAGCACAGATGTAGGTGGGTTGTGCTAATGCTTTTAGGCTGTGCAAAGGGTCTATCCCTGTACTACCCCCTCTCCCCTTGTAAATCAGGGCCAGAAGAGGCAGGAAATACCGCAGCAGAAAGTGCCTAAAGGTGCCTCATCCCATCGTTAAAACCATATCTGCTTAGAAGAGCATGTAAGTATATGTTGTAGGACTATTCTTCCTTGTCTTACCTGCTCAAATGCTCTTTCTCTTGATCTTCCCTCTACATGAGTGTGCAACAGACAAGATAATATGCTGAAGAGGGGAAAGAGCATAACCTAGAGGTAACTTGGCAAGAGTGGAGACAGATGGCTGATCTGAAAGCATCAGAGATTTGCTCCCAGAGTACCTCCTAAAATAGAGGTGGTTGTAAATTAGAACTGCCCTTTATAAACAAGGTGTATTGCTCTAAAGTCTGGCCATCTGATTACGGGTGCAGATGGTCTGTTACTGTGGGGATTTAGAGGTGTAAAGGGATACATGACAGATAAGTGCTGCAGGCTCATGTCTCAGCGGCCAAGGGTTACACAGGCTGGATTCAGTTTGTAATTCTTTTAGAACAAGTATTTTACTTTTTTTTTTATGAGACTACTAACCAGGGTGTCAATACCGTTGGTTTGTGAGTGTGTAAGTTATGGACACTGCTTCAGTATGTAATAGACTAAGACCAACAACAGTTTCAATATGGACCACAGAGCAATCTCAGATATTCTGAAAGATTATGTTCACTGTAGAACTAGAATATCTAAATATATACAATGTGTTATGTATGTGTATGTATATGTATATGTATATGAATCGAGGTATTTATAAACTTCTGCTTGCATATATATATACTTATACATATGTATACAAAAGTTTACAAACACATCAATACACACACACCCACATACACAGAGGCTTATAAATACATATATGCTACCATATATAATCAACATATACATACACATTTACATTGGCAAGTGAGGACTTATGGCTTCAGGCAGAACTGCTGTGTGTTGCTGGGATAACACTTCAAAGTAAACCGGCCAAACAGTTTACCATCAAAACAAAATGGGTAATGATTTTGACTTAATAAAATTATGCTCATTAATATGTCGTTAGTTATACTGAAAAAACCCACATTTTACTCCATTAATATGCAACATATATTTATGTATGTTGCACATTCACAAAGTAATGTGATTGTCCTTGTATTAAAGACTTGGCTTTTTAATGTACATAGTCACTGTTTTAGCACATTATCAGAAACTGTACAGCTCCTTCTGAGCTGTGGACATCTGGGTTCACAGAGACTGTGACACCTGGTTTAACAGGTGGGAAAAAAATGAAAAATGGCTCCACTAAAATATTTAAGATATCTAAACCAGTCTTTAAATAGCTCTCTTAGTTTATGAGACACATACAAAATATATAGTTTATTTCAAAACATTTCTTATCCCATCCTAGTTCCAAATTCAGGGTGAATAAATTTAAATTATGACATTGTTTGCCCATCTATATGTGGTTCTTCTATGCACTTTTATACCTGCATATTATATACACAATTGTTGTTGGATAGTAAGATAGCAACTATTTAAAGATCTAGTCCTGCACTAGAAGTCAGTACAGGTGTATTGCAATGCAACATGCAATACATTGTCACAGTTGTTGTGACCTTATGAACTCAGGTGAGTGACTTCATCCTGTTACTTCATTCCCCTCCACTCTCTTGTTTCTCATGCCTATTAAAATAAAATAAAATGAAATTAAATTAACAAAATATTAAAAAAAACCCTGAAGGTCAGAGGTTATCTCCTCTTTTTTGTATTTCATATTCAAAATATAGTATAGTAAAAAGAATACTACCATAGAGAAGATTATATTTATTAAAAATGTTGAAATGAAATATATTTTTATCTCTGAAAAATGTTTCTTCACATCTGTAATATAGCCTGTGTTTTTCACCTCATGGTAAACCTTTACAGTTATACTGATGTTGTTGAGATTTGGAGAGAGGGGACATTAAAAGCTTGAAAAGTATTTTTTTTCCATATATTTTTTAACTCTCCATGTAATATTCTTTTTTTTTTTTCACTTGGATTTATTTGAGGTAGTGGGAATTATTTTCAAAAAGGAAGCTTACAACCTTTATATTCCTAAAATATGATAAAATATTGATTTTTGGCCGCCTTCTAATGTCAGCATTTTAAAAAGAAGTCTTTCTTTTTATATAGCTACAGTTTGATTCTCCCATTTGAATAGAACAGCCTCTAGGCATGCAGCTGCAGCAACAGTAAGTTCTGTGGCTGAGCGCTAGATAGAGGGGTACAGGGGTTTTCCCAGAGCCAGGGAAAACTGAGGAAGAGCAGAGAGCACCGCCAGAAGCTGGCAGCTCTCACAAGAGTGGCTGATGCAGCTTGGACATTCCCAGGAGCAACTGTGGGAGATTTAAAAAGTGCTAGGGAGTGTTAGTGACCAGGAGTGCTGTGAGCAGGGAGGGCAAACAGGGATTGAGAGCGCGCAGCAGTTTGCCCAGCAGTTTGCACAGAGGGGTGCATGAGAAGTGCCGTGCACCCTGATTGTAGGCCCACAGCCAAGGAAAGTGCTCTGAGTTTCTGCCATAATGGTGGGCACTAGCCTCAGAGTTAAAACCAGTGTTTCTACAGAGAAAGCACCTGAGATTTCTGATGCTTCCACCCAGATGGAACTGGTAAGGAAAGAGACTTCAATGCAGGAAAGTTATGGAACGAATGGTGGATGAGAAGCTCAACATGAGCAGGCAATGCGCACTTGCAGCCCAGAAAGCCAACCACATCCTGGGCTGCATCAAAAGAAAAGTGGCCAGCAGGTCGAGGGAGGTGATTCTGCCCCTCTACTCTGCTCTGGTGAGACCCCACCTGGAATACTGTGTCCAGCTCTGGAATCCTCAACACAAGAAGGACAAGAACCTGTTGGAACGGGTCCAGCGGAGGGCCACGAAGATGATCAGAGGACTGGAGCAGCTATTGTATGAGGACAGGGTGAGAGAGTTGGGCTTGTTCAGCCTGGAGAAGAGAACACTCCAGGGAGACCTTATAGAAGCCTTCCAGTACCTAAAGGGGGCTTACAGGAGTTATGAGGAGGAACTCTTTATGAGGGAGTGTAGTGACAGGACAAGGGGTAATGGTTTTAAACTGAAAGAGGGTAGATTTAGATTAGATATTAGGAAGAAATTGTTTACTGGGAGGGTGATGAGACACTGGAACAGGTTGCCCAGAGAAGTTGTGGATGCCCCATGCCTGGAAGTGTTCAAGGCCAGATTGGATGAGGCTTTGAGCAGCCTCGTATAGTGGGAGGTGTCCCTGTCCATGGCAGGGTAGCTGGAACTAGATGATCTTTAAGGTCCATTCCAACCCTGAATCATTCTGTGATTCTGTGAATCCTCCTGGGGACTATCACAATTCAAATGAAGCACGTGTTGGGGAAAAGCCATCACAGATTCACCAAACCTGATTGCCTTCTATGACAAAGTAACCTGCTTGGTTAATGTTGGGCAAGCGGTGGACGTTGTCTACCTGGATTTCTCCAAGGCTTTCAATATGGTCCCCACAGACTCCTCCAGAGAAACTGATGCATTATGGTCTAGACAATTGGTCTGTGCAGTGGGCGGGGAACTGGCTGACAGATCACACCCAGGGGGGTGGTGGTAAATAGCTTCTTTTCAAACTGGCAACCTGTCACAAGTGGGGTCCCCCAGAGATGGATATTGGGCTCAACGCTGTTTAGTATCTTCGTAAGTGAGCTGTATGATGGGATCAAGTGTACCCTGGTGAAGTTTGCTGAATACACCAAACTTATTGAGGAAGTGGACACTTTGGAAGGGAGAGCCACCCTGCAGGAAGGCCTGGATAGGTTGGAAGAGTGGACTAACAAGAAACTTATGAAGTTCAACAAAGACAAATGTAAGGTCTTGTACCTGGGAAAAAGAGGGCAGCACAGGCTGGGATCTACCCAGCAGAGGAGCAGCTCCGTAGAAAGGGACCTGGGGGTTCCTGGTGAAGAACAAGCTCAGTATGAGTGACCAGCATGCTGCAGCGGCAAAGCAAGCCAACAGGATGCTGGGTTGCATCAACAAGGGCATCACAAGCAGAAACAAAGAAGTCATTATCCTACTCAGTGCTTGCCAGCCACACCTGGAATATTGTCTTCAGTTTTGGTCCCTGTTATATAAAAAAGATGTGGACAGGCTGGAGAGGGTCCAGAGAAGGGCCACAAAGGCGATCAAAGGACTGGGAAGCCTACTACATGAGGAAAGGCTGCATTTGTTCAGCTGTGAGAAAAGAAGGCTTAGGGAAGACCTTATTACCACGTTCCAGTATTTAAATGGTGGCTACCAAGAACATGGAGACTCCCTTTTTACAAGCAGTCACATGGAAAAGATGAGGGGTAATGGGTATGAGTTACTCCTGGGAAGATTCCAACTGGACACAAGAGGAAGAAATTTCACAATGAAAACAATCAATCATTGGAATAACCTCCTGAGGGAAGTGGTGTATTCCTCAACATTGGACACTTTTAAGATTCATCTGCACAGGGTGCTGTGCCATCTTCTCTACATACTTTTGCCAAGAAAGGTTGGACCAGATGATTCTTGAGGTCCCTTCCAACTTGGTATTCTACGATTCTGTGTCATACCAGTAATTAAATATTGAACTCTTTTTGGTTTTAATTGAAAATTACTTTTATTTTTTTTATTTTAATTGAAAATTACTTTTGTTTTTAATTGAAAATTACAGAAAAGAGATAAAAAGTGGTTTATACTAAATAACATAACTTTTTTTTTTTTTTTTTTTTTTTTTTTTTTTTTTTTTTTTTGGTGCTGGAAGGTAATTTAACTGGTCAACCTCGAGCCAAGCTTTAAAACCAATGAATGTGCTTAATCAGTTTCAAGTATAGCCTATCAAAATCTCAAAATCAATGAGATGGTACAACGGCTTACAGATAAATCTTTGGAATATTTCTAGACTGGAGATTATATTTCACTGTTGGGGAACAGAATTTTTTGCCTCTCCTCCAAAAATTCTGTATTTGCATCACATTCTTCCTAAAACTCTGATAATTTAGTAATACATTATAATCTTTGAATTACCTATTAAAACCAATAACAACTATCACCGTATTTCAGCTACAGCTCAGGTTACAAAGGTAAAGCAAAGGAGTTAATTCCAAAGCTTACTCTCATCCTCTTTCTCTACAGATTGCCCATTTTTTTCTTTGCTTCTGGTTACCTTTGTGCCAATTTGAGGAGTTTTCAGAAGATGTGAATTATTAAAGAACTTAGGTATTGATACTTTTAAAAGTAACAAAATTATAAAAAAAACCCAAAAAACCAAATAAGTTATTTCTTTGAAAATAGACTTTTTTATTATTAATTTTTTTCCTCATTTTGCATAATTATTTACCAAAAAAATTACTGAATATCAGGCTGCCAGGTACTTGGAAAGAATACTCTGTGGGAATTAATGTGTATGCAGCATGAGAAAAAGCAGAAGCATACTGGGGGTCTTAAAGGAAAAGGATAATCTCTTAGCCACTAAGAGAATGACTTCACATCTGTGTATATGTTTCTGGAACCCTTCAGGAAGAGTTATTCTTCATAACGAGGAAAGGACAAGGTTTGCAAGTAAGGTTTGCATGCCCAAAAAAATGTCTAATTTTTCTGGCAATAGCAGGTGACTAATGGAAGATAGTACATAGAATCATAGACTAGTAGAATAGTTTGGGTTGGAAAGGACCTTCATAGGTCATCTAGTCCAACCCCCCTGCAATGAGCAGGGACATCTTCAACTAGATCAGGTTGCTCAGAGCCCTGTCCAGCCTGACCTTGAAAGTTTCCAGGGATGGGGCATCTACCACCTCTCTGGGCAACCTGTTCCCGTGTTTCACTATCCTCATTGTAAAAAATTTCTTCCTTATATCTAGTCTAAATATACCCTATTTTAGTTTAAAGCCATTAGCCCTTGTCTTATTGCTACAGGCCCTGCTAAAATGTTTGTCCCCATGTTTCTTGTAAGTCCTTTTTAAGTACAGAAAGGCCGCAATAAGGTCTCCTGGGAGCCTTCTCTTCTCCAGGCTGAAAAACCCCAATTTCCTTACAAATTTTATCCTGCCAATGTCCTTATCCCATTGCAGTTAAAACAGAATGCTACTGTACAACAGGGTGTTATTTTAGCCTAGTAATGATTTATGCAGTTTTGGCTTTTCAGTAAGTTTCAGTTTTCCCATGAACACTCTTGACAATTTAATACAACCTCATGTGGCTAAAAGCAATTCTGAGGGCATGAAGCAAAGTTTGCTTTCTTTTAATTGAAACTACCAGAAATAGGGACAATTCTATATCAGCAGTGCCTTTTTTAATAGAGATCCATTTCTACTCTCAGTGTCTTAAGTGGAATTGTTCATCAACAAAGATGAATGTACATTTTATTCAGAATCATGTAAGGGGACCTAAAGGATGCAGTGAACCAGCACAATGCCTTTCACAGCTGGAGCCTGCATTGAAATGCTAAGACTCTGCTTTAATGGTTGTTGCATACTAAGTGCAGTATCCTACATTACTGAAAGCGATGGCAAACCTTTAATTGACTTAGCTGAGGGTTGGACTAGTCCCTGAATTATTTGCACACTCAGTAAGAGTCATCTTCTATATCTATGGGAAAATTAAAAAAAAAAAAAAAAAACAAAACAAAACAACAAAAAAACCCCAAACAACCAGACCCAAACTGTTTCAGCAGAATTCTCTGTACTAATGGAAAATGGTTAGAAATGCTTAAGCCTCCTTGAATCTGAGAGGATTAACTCCCAAAGTTACTTACAATTCAGAGAGTAACTCAAGTTTTCATAGAAATACAGTTTAGTACTTAGTGAAAACATCCCTCCTTTGAAATTCAGCCTTGTGATTTTGTAATGAACAAAACTAGTTTTCTAGTCTGTTATATGGTTATACTAGATGCAGTATTTGTATCTGTACTTAGTGCTCAAATAGGTAGAAATCAATAATAAAATTTTAAATTTATTTAAGACTGGGTATTAAACCAGAGATTCTCAAAGTGCTTATGGAGTCCCAGTTTATTAAGGCACCACAATTTGTTATAGGTTTGTGAGAAAAGTACTTGGGGCAGTGGAGGAGGGGAGCCTTGTTTGTTTAAGTGCCAAGAAAGTTTTAGCCCTAATTCTCCAAGCATAGGCAATGTAACAACCAGAAAATATTTTGCTCTTGAACAGACAGATGGTACTTAATGTCATCTGATACACTTAATAGTTACATTCAACCTCTTAATTTTATTCTTTTTATTAAGCATACATATATTTACATTATCCATACATTAGAAAATCTGTTGCTAACACATGTTCAGAAGGCAGATTCATTATCTGCACTGGCTTGCTTACATTGTTTTAGAGCTATTAGGCCTAAATTTGCCACAGCCCACAGGTGTATGCTGAGTCCCATGCTACCCTTTCCAGACATAATTTTAAAACATTGCTTTAAAAGCCCTGGGAGGCCCCTGAGTCATTCTAGCTTGGTTTAATTCTTTTTCTGTATAGAGCGTTTCATAAGACTGTGCCCATAGCAGTAAACAAAATCTAATCAATAAAATCCACTGAAATTTGACCTTCTCTTCACCCTTAGACTTGGTTGAACTTTTTTAAAATTTTATTATTATTTTTTAAATTGCTAAACAAATGGTGAATACAGTTTTGTATGTTCCCTTACGGTTGGCTGCAGTCGTTTTGGGTAATCAGTTACTGGTGTAATAGCTCTTTAATTGTACAGCATATATAGAACTGGAACAATGTATTCATAAATGGGCTCTGGTTTTCATTTAATACTTGAATGCTCCTGGAAGGAGGAGGCTGATAATACTCGATAGAGTCAAGTAAAATGCAAGATTCTTCATTGCTGTTTTAGTGCTGTGTTGCAATCTGGCCAAACAGAAGTCCTGCTGTCCTTGTCCTGAATATGATTAGCCGTTACCAGATGTCTGAAAAGCCACATGGTGCCTTTACGATGTAGACAAACATCTATGAAAGGGGAGAAACTACAACTGGATCATCAGTCATCCATTTGAAGCAAATGAGTATTTTGCTCGTGGTGGCTTCATGTTACAGTTTATTACCACACTGTTGAAAACTTTTCTGTGTTAAGCAAAGATGAAACACAGGAAGTTTGTCATACTGTCATTCAGGTGTGAGGCTAAAGCTTGATTACTTTCTCTATTGTTTATCTGTAAGCTTGGGCTCCATTTGGGGCATAGAGTTGAGCTCTGATCCCTTTTAGAAGGCAGATTCTTGGCGTATTCATTGTCTTAATGTTCACCCAGGTGCTCAGTCTTGCAGTCTGCTAGGTCGGTAAAAATTGACTGTCATATGCAGCAGTACATCAATTTGTCTTTTTCCAAGCATAATGTGAACACTTTAAGCCAAGTTACAAACAATTCAACAGACAACAATGCAGGTAAAAAGTGCCTGGGTCTCAGTGTACGTCTATATTAGTAAATAAAAGAGGAGAAAGGAGAAACCTTGAGCATTGAATCTGCAAGGCTATACCTATTCCGGGAAAGTTCAAAGGGATATGTCATGGGTATAGGCACACAATTGTTAAATCCACGGTGTTAAAGTGTTAGGAAAGTACATCCTATTGTTTATTCTGTGCCAGCCACCACTCTACACCAGTGCTTAATGACGATTTAGTTGTTCACATGGGCTAAGGACTATTCACAACAGGCAATGCATTGTGGCTAGCCTGATTGGGACGGTAGGAGAGTTAGGTCTATGTCTGTAAGCCGTGCCACGCTACTCAGGCTTAGGACCAAAAACCTGGCACACAATCATGCAGTACATGAAGTGCTATTGTTCACTCTGCTTAATTGTTGTGTTGGTTCATAGCTCAGGTTTGGTTTACTCCAACTAGATCTCTCCAAGACAAATCTAATCTAGTGAGTCAATGTGGGTCTAAAACAAGCTTCGTTCAGATTACTTCAGGGCCAGGGATTAATCCCTGGCCTGTCTTTATTTATCAGCTTAAACAGAGTCAAAACTTACCATTTGTAAGCCTGTTCTGAAGTCTGTTTCAGGCTTTGTATTGTAGGTACAGCCAGAAAAGTTTGGAGATACAACGTCATCTGTCTTCTGACATGCTTATACAAGGTTTTGTTAGAATTCCTCCTGTTAATGGAATGCTCAATAAACACTTATTTCATTACTTACATGTGACAAGAGGATTAAAAAGGTAGGCAAGAGTAACACAAAATCATGTCTGCTGTCCTTTCATAGCAGCGAGCTTTGATAGATGTATCCCACATCTACTAAGCCATTTTCCTCGAGACCATTCAGGGGAAATTCAATAAAGAAATTACTCCTAAGCTGTCCAGTGCCCTCCATTATGGATTCAGTAGTCTTAACACAATACTGTTTTCTGTTTGTTGCTTAAGGCCTCAAAAATACAATGGCAAAATAGCACAAGATTCCCTGTTATATGACCATAGATTAGGAGAAAAAATAAGCATAATTTTTGTGTGTGTGTGTGTGTGGAAGCTCTTTACATATCTCAGAAATAAGCAAACCTTTACTTTAAGCCATATTCTGACCTCCTGCCATGACATCTTTACTGAACTTAATCAATATAAACTTAAAAAATATTACAGTGCTTAGATTCAAGTAAGATATACAGACTGGTTTCACAGCCTCCCAGATACTAACTCCCTACATACAGCTGAAGCAAAACAAAAAAACCAAACCAATCAAACAAAACTAGCACATCTAAAGCATCTTAAAGTCTTCTCAGTTCTGGTTGTAGACTCAGGTCAGGATAGCAGCAGTCTCGGTTGTTTGTTCACGTCCCAGATTCAGAATACAGGTCAGGTACTTTAAGATCCATAGTCTGGATATTTGCTTCTCTTTTATGAATGATTCCAGGTCCAGTCATAAATATGAAATTCACTGCAGTGTTTTAAAAGTAAAGAAATTTAAATTTGAATTTTATTTGTCCTAGATGAAGTTTCACGAGGCTAAAATTGGTGCAATATGTGAGATAATACTTCTTTCTCTGCAAGTACTGTAATCCTCTAGCCTATAACACAATACACCCACAGCTAGTAAAGGCCACAGACTTTGCAATAAGTTTGCAAGGTCTTAGGACTGAGGATTGTCAGGATTGATTTGTGTGAACTTTTCTTGACCTGCCTGCAGATTTATTTTTATTTGGTTTAGCTGTAACAGCAATTTTTCTTCTGATAGGTGGTTATGGCTAATTTTTTTTCCCTTATCATTATATGGTGCAATCACAGTTTTATAGAAATAGTAGTGACAAGTAGTTTTTTTCTATGCAGAATGAGATGTTTATGGTACTAAAGTAATGATGTACAGTAGAGAAATACAGACCTGGTCAGATAGCAGAAGCCTTGGGAAGTGGAGATGCAGCACAAGAAGAGCACAGAAGTGGGATGATAAAGGATGGAGTACACACTGGTACTGGAGGCCCCATGGCTGTAAATAACTCACCCATGGTCAGTTACAGAAATGCAGGTCTGGAGCTAGACAAAATTGGTTTTAGAAGTAACAAAGAAAAAAGAACAATTATCTAACACACCTAAAAGCTATCAGATATAATATGCAACTGCAGAACAATGAAGAAAGAGAAAGTTGTAAAATAATTTTACAAAACATATAATATCTATTAGTGTATCCCACAGTGAGGAAAAAGCTTTCAACATGAACACCAACCATATTCCTTCTGGTGAAAGACTCCTGCTGCTGACAACTCACTGTAGCACTCCCTCCACCACCACTAGAATGAAAGTTACTCCAGGACTCAGAGGAGCAGGAGGAGGGATAACATCAGGTAAACCATAAAAACTAAATGTGTCTGTAACAGTTTTAATTGTATTACTGCTATTACTGAGATTTTTTTTTTTTTCTATAGAGAAGTATTATTTCCTTTTCTGTAATAATTTGACCTGAACTAATAACGCTTCCTGAATTAGATTGTTAAAATAACCACTACACTAACAATAAATTATTGGCTTTATACATGAGGTATGTTTCTTCTTTCCCCTTAAACAAGATTTTTAACATAACAATATTAAATGAAGTCTGAACTGAAAGGAAAAAAGAGTGGTAAATCCTCCTAGATAACTATAGCTGCTTTTTGCTCAAACGTGTTTTGCTTCCTCTTTCAAAATTGATTACAGAGAGAAAATCGATGCGGGTCATCTCAGTTCCATAGATGCAAAAACACTCAGTGACATTTGAGAAGCCCTGGGGCATCCAAGATATCTGTAAGAAGTTGGCAAGTATGACATAAAACCTATGAATGACCTGCATTCCCTTCTGGACTGTCAGTAGGAGGCTACTTGGGATAATCTAGGGAATCTCAAATGGCATTAGGGGTCTCTGTTCAGGGAATTTACCTCTAAAAAATGCTACCAGATCTCACTCAGAGGAGATCACTGGACTCTCTGAGTTCTGAGGGGTTTCCCAGATAGTATTTGACCTCATCTTATTTTACCTCCATATTAAATATTAACTTGAAAAAGGCTGTATTCTGATGCCAGTTCAAATTCAGCAAAAACATCTCAGGAATGCCTTACTGTTAATTATGGTCTCAGCTTACTGTTGGATTTATGTTATTTACCTGTAATATTGATTTTTAAAGTTTGCAAAATATAAATTCCATCACAGAACCATGATTTACCCTTGAGTACTAGCCTAAACTTTTTCCAAATTTGTATCTGAACTTTGAGTTCTCATTTCACGTCAGATTCAGAAGCATCTTTGTTGCTCTCTTTAACTTGGTTTTCCTTAAGTTTGAAGTATGAGAAATACTGTTTACAGTGAAAAAACTGAAACTTTTAAATATAACACAAATTACAAGGGATGTTTCTCGGCAATAGCTGGTCAGAATCACCTTGCTGAAAGTGACACCAGTTGTGGTACTAATATCTTTAGCATTCAAAAAGAAAAAAACTGCTAACTACTTTTCTTTCTGGGTTTTTTGCACTTTTTTAAAAATAAGCAGAAGAAATACTTTAAATGTTTTAATTTTTAAACAAGATCTTTAATTTTTAAACATTAAAATTCCTATTCTGATTGTAAATTTGCATAAAGACTGGATAAAGATCTGCTTTACCGTATCTTTCATTCATATTATCTTAGTCTTGCAGGTTCATGACATAATTTGTAAGATGATTACCACAAGCAGTTAGCTCAAAAACGTCAGTTTAAAGAAACCCAAAACTTCAGTTGGAAGTGCAATTCAAAGCCAGTATACTGTAATGTTTTTCTTTATGTGAACTTTCAGATTGTTGTGCTGGGAAAAAAAGGAACTATTTATCTTTTAAAAATTTAGGTTTATATTTTCTGGTCAATGCTCTTTTAGTCAATTGACTGGCATTTTATCTCCATATCATAAAAAATCTACTTCGCATATGGCAGGAGCTGTTTTCAAAAGCATTACAATGATAGCTGCCTGATTTGGTAGTGAAGTAGAAGACAGACACAGGAGCCTAGATACAAAGGGTCTTAAATAAAAACTGGCATTACTGAAGTTGAACTTGCAACAAAAACATTCTTTACCTTGTTCCCCCGTACAAAACAGATTTTAATCAACAGCCGTTACTCGCAGGTTAATGGCACGTTTAGCTAGTACCTTCTGGGGCTGAGTAAGTCCCAAATGGAGTGAAGAGAAAGAGGACAATCTGGCAGCTTATCAGTGCAACACTGAGAAAATTTCCAGTAAAGACAACTGATAATATGGCAAATGACATATACAGACACCGATATTGGCATTGTTAAGAGAGTAATTCTTTCAAGGCTTCCAGTTACTCCAGTCTACTAGGTGCATTATTTCTTTCTTGTTTTCCTCAGACCTAATGGGGTGAATCCTTACATCCTTTCTCTGTTCTTATTCCCCTGGTCTCCATGCAGAACTTTATCTTGGAAAAGACAATTAGGGATGTGAAGGTTTGATTTTAAAATCTTGCACTGGTCAATGCTTTCATTTGTGTCTTTAGAGACTTGTCTTATATATATATTGATACCAAAGAATTGAATTATTGCTTGAACTTTATAAAAAAGGAGGAGGATTAGAGGTATAGAATAAGCAGTTTACTAGGGTGTAATTATTATATCTTTAGTGTATGTTGATTGTAGGATTTATTTTCCAAGTTTGTAATGTGTTAGACTGTATCAGCTAATTGTTTACCTATCCCCTGTCCCCTTTGTTGTGGTTTAACCCCAGACAGTAACTAGGACCATGCAGCAGTTTGCTCACTGCTTTCCCCCCTAGGGAAAACTTGTTAGTAGAGATGAAGACAGTTTGATAAGTAAAGTAAAAGCCATGCATGCAAGCAAAGCAAAACAAGGAATTCATTCACCACTTCCCATCGGCAGGCAGGTGTTCAGCCATCTCCAGGAAAGCAGGGCTCCATCACGCATAATGGTTACTTGGGAAGACAAAATGCCATAACTCTGAATGTTCCCCACTTCCTTCTTCTTCCCCCAGCTGTATATACTGAGCATGATGTCATATGGCATGGAATATCCCTTTGGTCAGTTGGGGTCAGCTGTCCCAGCTGTGTGTCCTCCCAACTTTTTGTCTACTCCCAGCCTATTTGCTGGCAGGGCGGTGTGAGGAGCAGAAAAGGCCTTGACTGCTTAGCAACAACTGAAAACACCGGTGGGCTGTCAACACCATTCTTATCCTAAATCCAAAACATAGAACTATACCAGCTGCTAGTAGGAAAGTCAGCTCTATCCCAACTGAAACTATAACACTCTTTCAAACATTTCCCAGTTACACTATATACATTTTAAAAAGTTAATAGAATGTAAAGACTTGCATGTCAGGGCAAAAATCATCAAATGAATATGAATAAAAATACTTTTTTCTTAATTGTTCTTTGCTTTATTGCATCCTACCTCTGCAGTTTGTGGTGCTTATCGGTGTTTGAGGAGTTGATATTGGAGTTGATGGATCATCATGGTGCTTAGGGACATGGCTAGTGGTGGTTTTGGCAGTGTTAGGCTAATGGTTGGACTCGATGATCTTAAAGGTCCCTTCCAACCTGGACAATTCTATGATTCTATGATTGACATGTTTTAGTATGACAGTCTAGCACAGCAACTTGCTACCGAACTGCATGTCTAGACTATCTTTTCTACACATTTTCACATTGTGTCTTAAAAAAACAAAAAAACACCAAAAGCCCAAAAAAGTAAACTCAGATCACTTTCCAGTCTAATTCCATTTTTATTGCTTATTAGATATGCCTTTGCCTCCTCTAATGCTACATGTTTTTTCATCACAGCACTGACGATTTTTAATCTTATTTAAACTGTATGATGTGAATGTTCTTGCTGATGCTGTTTTAAAATGCACCATCTTTAAGCTTTAAAGCTTTTTCTGTATTACTGGAAATTTAAAATTTATTTTTCTTAAAATCTTTTCAAGCCACTTATTTTCTCCTAAGACTCATGTTAATTTTTATATGCTTTCTTCAACCTTCATCATAAAACTAAATTGTGATGAAATTCATCCCTCATTGGATCGAAGGACTTTTCACATCAGTTAGCCAGCTTGACAGCACCTTTAATACGTTTTCCAATGATGGCTACAAGCGTGTTGTTAGAACAAATGCTTACACTTTTTAATATAATTTTGATCAAATAATCTTTATGAAGGATTAAAAGGCAAAAGTCTGTAGAGAGAGGAAAAGAAAAGTCTGGTAGATGAATCCTCTGCCTTGCAAACAATGTGTGAAATCCTTCTGTTAATTCTACTTTAATAACTCCCTTCTGACCTTAAGTTTTTCAAGGCACTATACCTCATTAAAGAAACAGCTCATACACGTATGACTGAATAAGATTTAATGGTCTGAACTAGCAAGAACAGTATAGATGCAGATACATAGAAATTACACTGAAAGGAATGTAAAGAGAGATATTCTAAGCATCTTGAAGTAAAGTTTATATCTCAACTCCTGTCTTGATGGGAGCTGATGTGAATGACGTGAATAACTGCAGTGAAAGCCCTTCCCAAGCCTAAATTCTTGGTGCTGAAGATGAGATGAGTTTTCAGACAATAGGAAAGGCATCATCAGTAAAAACAGACTGTTTTATCTGTTGTTCCATACTAAAAGCTTAATTCAGGTTTTCAATGAATGCGTACTCTCAGCATTGGGACCTATATACATATTTTCCACTTATATTATAAGGCCATGTGTTGATTCTACTTCTCAGGCACCTTGGATATGTTAAAACAATAAATAAGTCACTTAAAAGTCTTATGCAGAGAATTATCTTTTGGGACTTTCTTTTTGTTTCCCTACAATCTTATTAACAAGTTAATCAGGTCTGAATGCTAATAAGAATGTATTTCTAAGCATCAGATCTGAATGCTAATAGGAACATAGTTCTAAGAAATGCTTAGCCATATTTACTCATTCCTAACAATACTTTAAACACGATTTCTTCAGATGTGCATTTTAAGAAAGTCAATTGTAGATATTGTTAAAAGACTTAGAAGGATCAGTTTTTCATGTACTGATTTAACTATTTACTTATTTTAAATGTTTTCTGGAAAACATTGGCAGCAATAGTGTAAAATCAATGCACATCTTCCAATAGTAATTAAAAAAATATAGTCCTAGGCAGAAGTAGTTCACCAGTTTTGAATCAGTGCTACAGTGATTTATACCTGATGTGAGACCCTGTAAAATATTTATCTCACACTATAAAGAAAAAAAAAAAAAAAACAGTTAAAAATTATCCTATCGATTTTTGTGATACCCGTAAAGATAACACCCTTGAGTCCTGAAAATGAAAATCCTTGTGAGAATCAGAAGCTGGTCTTTGAGGCAATAAGTTGAATGGTACTGAATGAACACCAGGTGTGATATTTTGACCCCAGCCAGCAACTAAGCACCCATCAGCTGCTCGCTCACTCTCCCCGCAGTGGCATGGGGGAGAGAACTGGAAGGGCAAAAGCAAGAAAAACTCATGGGTCATGATAAATACAGTTCAATAAGTGAAGGGAAAAGAACCTCCACAATCAAAACAACAGGTGATGCAAAGGCAATCACCCAACACCTCTCACCATCAGACCGATGCCCAGCCCATCTCCAAGTAATGGCTACCTTGGAAAGACTCCTTCTCTATTTTATTGCTGAGAATAATGTTGTATGTTATAGAATATCTCCTTGGTCAGTTTGGGTCAACTGTCTCAGCTGTGTCACATCCTAACCTCTTGGTCACTCCCAGCCTATTGTCTGAATGGCGGCAGAATAAGAAACAGAAAGTCTTGACACTGTGCAAGTGCTCTTCAGCAACAGCCAAAACATTGGTGTGTTATCAACACAGTTTTGGTCACTAGTCTAAAACACAGCACCATACATAAGAATAAAATTAACTCCATCCCAGCCAGACAGAGTACAGCAGGTTAAGGGGAAAAAAAAAAAGAAAAGTCAAAGCTGTCCAGGTTGGTGTAATAAACCCAAGATGCTTAGGCTTTGCAAAGCCTAAAAAGTTAAGGTAGATTTTACATTACAATTAATACTGTGCACATTTTAAGAGATTGAAAGTTAAGACAAGGATAAAACATTTTGGACTCCTGTCCAGGATCCAGCTGATTCAAATACATTTGATTTTTGTGTCTTCCCCCCTGCGCCCCTACTAGACTTAGTAGCTCTCCACACAAACACACAACATGCAGATTTACCTGAATCTCATGAGCTGATCTAAATTATAATTACATCATCTCAGTCACTGGAACATCTTCCTTTAACACTGATGAAAACTATAGCGTGGGAGTGAGTAGAAAGTCTTTGTCATTCACATTTTGCATTAGGAAACTGAGACCCCAAAATTCCACAACACGGATTCTCAAATGTTCTTTTAGATTTAAGCATCTAAATGGTCTGGATGGAAATAACTGCAAAAGATCCCAGTGGAGGACTGTAACACAGCCAGGGATGACATTCACTCTTCCTGAGCTGTAAGGATGTAGCTGTAAGATCATACCTGTGGCTGCCTTGTTTTCTTACTGTTAGGGGGGGAACATAAAGGTGTTCTCAGTATCTTTTCCTGCTACCATCTCTTTTTCTGATCAAGATGAATAGCCCAATGGCCTCTCCAGTACAGGTAAGACACTCTTGAGCTGTAGTAAAGCCTCAATTGTTTCTTTTTTTTTTGCCTGCACTTTACAAGGCAAGAAGATACATTCTAATATGTTAAATGAGCTGGTTACAGTGAAAGATGGGAGATTTTGCTCACCCAAGAGGAACTAAGAATTGCATGGTCTCCTGTGGGGTTTGGATCAGACAGTAGCCTGACCATTATTTCAGATGTAAAATATTCTTTAGTTATATTGCTAAATCCACTTGCTATGTCAGAAGGTGAGAGGTAGGTCGGCAGGCCAGACACAGAACATCTTCACATAAAGATGAGGAATTTGTTAAAAAACAGTGAAAGGAAGACCATGTTTCAGTTTCTTAAACACAAAGAGGCGACCTTTACAAGAGGGGAGGAATAGATTAGCTCCCAAGAGCTTCCAAGTGTCATTGGAAGTATTGTAAGACACAATTTTGATTTTGAGTGAAAATAAACTTTTCTGAAACTTCAGAAAAGTTTGCATTGTTCTTGCTTTCTCAGTTTTTCATTATTTCAGTATTTCATTATTTTTCATTATTTCAGTATTCTATGCCTTGTGAGATACTGTTGTTTTTTCATGTCTCTTAGGCAAGACCTTTTGCTCAGGAAATATAGAGCTGAGGCACATTGCAGCAGCTGCCATCTCCTCTCTAGTGTATCCCACCCTGCTTTGGTGGTGCGTTGGAGACACAAGCTCCAATGGCAATGTTGGCTTGCTCTGCTGATTAGCTCCAGTGGATATTCACACTCCTAACTCATAGTCCTGAAGTTTTGAAGCCTTGGGCTTGTTGTAGCTTCCTGATTTTTCCAGACTTCTCAGTGTTGCAGACTTTAAGGATTGATCTCTGGGGTTTCCATTTTTGCTCCCTTTCCCTTAGTCTACAAGCTAACAGAACTCCAGAGCCATCCAAGAACATGCTTGCCAACCAGGGATTTTTGTAAATAATCCAGTACCATTTCTAAACAAACTAATGCCTTCCGGCTACCTCATATTTTATATGTCAGTGACATTTAAAAATCACATTGGTATGTTTTAGGATTTGAAGTCAAATATTTTTGACTTGGAAAACTAAAAGAGTAATTTTTACAGAATTTTTTTATGGCTTACCATGTAAGCATTCACAATTTCCTTGATCAACAATCATTGGACTCAGTGGCATTTATCACATATGCAAGCCAATATTGTCATCATACTTTGTACACTAGAAGCAGAAGCTAGGTGCCACAACATTGACATACTAATCCAATTACCAGACAAAATACAAGTTTCTGTCAGGTAGGAAGAAGAATGTTGCAAACTGCGAAACCTCAAATGTTTGTGACATCTGAGGTTAGGAAACGAAAGCCTTTGTCTAGATGCCGGTGATGTGGCATTGCAATACTGCCTTTTAGGTAGGACCTAACTTCTGCTAATATTTGTCATCCAGCTGTACTGAAACACCTGCAACGCTTATACCCATGGTGCATCTTTTGCCACTAGAGGGCAAACTGATCAGACACATGATTGCCTGGGTGTTAAAAGTGCCTTTTTTTTTTTTTTTTGGTGATTTTGCTTAATTATGTAGCATTTTCTTGAATTTGGGCTAATGCGTGACTTTTCCTGAGGTTCAGTGATGATACATGTAGGGAAGAATAGTAAAAGGGGGGTGGGGTGGGGTGGTGTATTTGTTTGCTTGAAGTTTGGGGATTTGGTGTTTGGGTGTGTTTGTTTGTTTGTTTGTTTGTTTGTTTGTTTTTCCAGGTAGAAGATCCCAAAGGATCTCAGACAACAGTTAAAATATCATGAATTGAAATTTAATTGCCTTCAGGAAAGTGAAAGGAAAGGAAGAAAAAAGGAAGGAAGATAAAAAAAAATGTGAAAGGAAACTGAAAACATTTAATCTTACAACTTTCAGGATATGTTAAAAAAAATGCTACTGGGAATAAACATAGGATTTCAACAGAAAAAGTTTGTAAGCTTCCCACAGACCATCCTTCATAAGAAAATAAAAATTTAGTGCATACTAAATTCATACTTGTGGCCAAAGTCTAGCCTTGTACAAGTGGCCATATGCAGTTACTGACATTACATCAGGTTTAATATTATGTGGTTCAAACAAAAAAAATAATGTAGCTTCTTAATGTTATATAGAACATAATGTCTACCCGATTTTGACTAGAAAACATGGTGAGTTTTCCACATGTAATCACATACTCAAATAGAAATAAAAATCAATACAGCCCAGCTTTTAAATAGAATCTCATACTCACTGGCTAGCCAAAAAAAAAAAAAAAAAAAAAAAAAAAGAAAAAAAAAGAAAAAAAAGGTGAAAGAGATTTAAATACAGCATAAATATTTTATACAGTAATGTTGTTTGGATTACAAAGTATTTGAAAGACTTCAGATTTCAAGTAGTGCACGAACCCATGCAGGATATCTTTCATTCTACAGTAAGCTCAGGCATAATATATGCATGCTGACATGTAGCATTGATTTTTCCTTATGTACAGCTTTATTAATTTTTAAAGTTCACAGACGAATGTGCACCTTTCAGAAACAGATGCAAGCAAATGAATAAGATCTTCAACGGAAACCTCCATTATGAGACGTCTGTTAATGGATATGTGCACTTAAAAAAATAATTTATTTTTGCAGGTTTTAAAAATAGTTTTTTAAAAGATAGCACCTTCTCTTATAATTTCATATCTACAGATTTTACATGCACAATCTTGCTTTAAATTTTAACTCCTGTTCAAGGGAAAAGTTTATTTCTACAAATGATATTTTATAAATTCAATAGCTGGAAGCAATCAGCTTTTGATGCCATTTTTTTTTTTTTCATTGAAACAGTAAATAAATAAAATAAACAAACAAACAAATTCAACCCTGTAGCAAGTTCATTACAGGCAAGTTTAAAACTAGTGTCTGCTGTGTATTTTCAACAGCACCAAAAGCAACAGAATATAGATTATGCAAATTATTTAGAACTATTAATCACAACATAGGGAATGCAGGAAGGGAATGTGCTCTCTTGCAAACTTACAATGCGTAGCAGTCATCTTCATCTGTCTCTCTGGCTCACCCAGCCCAAAACCAGACTTTCATCAAATTCTGCAAAAACAGCTCAAGTTTTTACATCTTGGAATTTTTATTGTCACGGCATATATTGCTGCAGAAATGCATGATGGAAATGTCACTTTTGCAGTGTGATTGCTAACTGGCATTACCATTACTAAGGCTATAGAAACCATAGGCAAACACAGATTTTCGTCCCAAGTGATATCCACTTGCTTTGGACATACTTATTTATTCTGTTAAAGGGATAATTCCTCCAGGCTTTTCAAATTTTTACAAAAGGGTAGGGGTGCCTCATATCATTCAGGAAGAAAACCCGTAGATTGATAATTAATTGTTTACTTGGGAGGGTGATTGGTTGCTTTGGTTGGTTTGGGGGGTTTGGGTTGTTTTGTTGTGGGGGTGTTTTTTTGTGGGTTTTTTTTGTTTGTTTGTTTGGTTTTGTTGGGTTTTTTTTGGCCGAAACCACGACAGAGACTAATAATCCCTGTAAAGAATTTTAGACAGAGATTAGTGATAGCTTAAAAAACCTCCACCTCATTAAGGTTTCATCGGTTGCTTTTGGAATTAGAAAATGAAATAATGGAAGTGCCAGCTGTGATTCCACTGACTCCCTTGTTAAGGGGAAAACAACTTCATTTACTAACCAATACCAATAAATCTACTGGTAATTAGACCAGTGTCCTATTAAGATACAAAAATAAGGCCAAATATTGACAATCTAAGTGAACCAATTTCATGTTATGTACTATCTGGGTCTTGTCTGATCAGCAGTTGGTTAAGTTAACAACTAGTAGAGTAAGCTTTGGACTACTTCAGATGTTTTATGTTGGCTAGTCCAGAATCCTCTTCATTGATTTGCTGGGACCGTTTGGAGTGAATGCAAAAATGTCCTATAGACTTTCACACATACAACTGAATTGTCAAATGTAACGTGAAAGTGGAGTAACAGTTACAAGGCTGTTTATTTCACTTTCTATGAGACTGAATGTATAATGGAGGCATGACAGCTATATCTTCTCAGCCAGGCTGTGAATCTAAAAACTTAAACTCCGTTTTGAAGAAGTGATTCACTCTTACGCATAACAAAAGGTTAAGTTTTGTTACAGCATTTGACAGAGAGAGAGATTAGGTAAGGATGGTAAAGAAGGAAGTTTCTCTGTAAATGTACGCTATATAAAACAAGCTGCAAAACAGAACAAAATTGTCACTCTTTAAGAACACCACTTAAAAATGGTAGCCACATAACATCGTTTCTACAATTGCACTTTGTGCTGATGACAGTATTTGACTAGCTGAGTAGTTGATCTCCTTCCCCTGGGAACTGTACCTGATTGCTGAGCTTGTGAATGAAACTAGTATGAGTACTGTATATTTTTACTGTTAGAGATGTCACAGGGCAAAGTACAAAGCTGTAAGTTGCCAATGAGTCAGTAGCAGAATGACACTGCCAACAAGTTCTTTTGAAATTGCAAAGCCAAAATGTTTTTTACAGATAAATTACAGATATAATCTGTAATAATTAATAATTGCAAATCTGATACAGATTTCGCTGCATTAGATGGCTACAAACTCTTCAGAAGGGACAGCCAAGGAAGGAGAAGAGGTGGGGTGGCTCTGTGTGTTAGGAAGTGTTATGAATGTAAAGAGATTAATAAGGGTAACAACAGGGTTCAGTCTTTATGGTTAAGAATCAGGGGGAAGGCCAACAAGGCTGATATCATGGTGGGAGTCTATTATAGACCGCCCAACCAGGATGTAGAGGTAAATGAAATATTCTACAAGCAGCTGGGAGAAATCTCAAGATCACTGGCCCTTGTCCTGGTGGGAGACTTCAACCTACCAGATATCAGCTGTGAACAAAATACAGCTGAGAGGGAACAGTCTAGGAGGTTTCTGGAGTGTGTTGGGGATAACTTCCTGACACAACTGGTGAGGGAGCCAACTAGGGAAGGAGCCCTGTTGGATCCGTTGTTTGTAAATATAGAAGGACTTGTGGGGGATGTGACAGTTGGAGGCTGTCTTGGGCATAGCAACCACGAAATGACAGAGTTTTCGATTCTCAGGGAAGCAAGGAGGGGGGTCAGCAGAACTGCCACCATGGACTTCCAGAGGGCAGACTTTGGTCTTTTTCAGAAGCCAGCTTGACAGAGTCCCTTGGGAGGCAGTCCTGAAGGGTAAAGGAATCCAGGAAGGTTGGATGTTTTTCAAGAAAGAAGTCTTAAAGGCGCAGAAGCCGGCTGTCCCCATGTGCAGCAAAACAAGCCGTTGGGGGAAAAGACCAGCCTGGCTGAACAGACAGATAAGGATACAATTCAGGGAAAAAAAAGAGAGTTTATAGCCTTTGGAAGAAGGGGTAGGCCGCTCAAGAAGGCAACAAAGATATTGTAAGACTATGTACGGAGAAAATTAGAAAGGCCAAAGCCCAACTTGAACTTAACCTAGCTTTGGATGTTAAGAACAATAAAAAGAGTTTCTATAAATATATTAGTAACAAGAGAAGGACTCGGCAGAATCTCCATCCTTGACCAGGTGAAGGCGGTAACATAGTGAAAAGGATGAGGAGAAGGCTGAGGTACCTAATGCCTTCTTTCCCTCCGTCTTTAGTAATAAAGTCGGTTGTTCTCCAAGTACCCAGACCCCTGAGCTAGTAGATGGGTGTGGGAGCAGAATGAAGCCCCTGTAATCCAAAGGGAGATGGTGAGGGATCTGCTCCAACACCTGGACATACACAGGTCTATGGGGCCAGATGGGATCCACCCGAGGGTATTGAGGGAGCTGGCGGAAGTGCTCACCAAGTCACTTTCCATCATTTACCAGCAATCCTAGCAAAACGGAGAGGTCCCAGTTGACAGGCGTCTAGCAGCCTGAGAGTTTGCAGTTTGCTGCATGGTGGTGGATGGAACGGCTCAGTCACCACCTCAGCTCATCCGTTCTTAACATCACAGCTGGGACATTGCCGACATCACCTCTACATCCATACCGTCTACTCACAGCCTCCTCCAAGGAAGCAGCAGAGCATCTAGCATCTATCTCAACATCAGCAGCCAGGCACGTGGATTGTTTAGGATGTAGTGTGGCCAGGAGATTCTTTATTTTTATGCCTTATTACTCCTTTTCTATGAGAATATAACCCAGTCCTTACCTCTAGACAAACACCAGTGTAACCAAAGTAAAAAAATCCTAAATCTTTCCTACCTATAACTTTCAACTAACCATGCTTTAGGTAAAGGTTCACACAGGTATTCTTGAGAAACTCTCAACCCTGGTATATTGGCCAGAAAGTTCATTGCTGAGTGAACAAGCCATGTTCTTTATCCCAGGAGCTGTGTAAAATTCCCTCAGGTCCTACCAACCCAGAAAACAACAGATCAGAAATGGACGGGTCATGTTATTATTAACAGGCTATCAGACAATGTAATCATTTTCATGATTGGAAATAATCGCCTTTTACAATTTTTAACTACACATTGAGGGTGTATACATTTTTTTTCTAAATCTCATTCCTAGCTAACTTAGTCTATATGAATTTCCTCAGTAACAGCATCATCATCATCCATCTTCTGTGATCTTCCACCCCAAAACAGGAAATACTTAAGTAAGTGGCATCCCAGATACTGGCAAAGACAGTAAGATATTATATAATAGTGATATAATTAAGGTATTATTTTCAGTGAGTAGTCTTTGCATCTTTTCATTTTGTTATATACTACCTGGTTTTGATTAGGTAAAAGCTGGTACAATGGAAAAAAGATCACTATAATAGTTTTAGTCCAAGAATTCTTTTTTTTTTCTTTTTTTCCTATGAATACAGTATCCTTTACAACATTTAAACACATTACCTTAAGGTCTGCTAACCAGTTCAGATATAAGTTTCAGCTCTCACTAGAAAGATAATATTCACTGGTCAAGCAAACAGATCCTCATTTTTAGTTTGAGGTTATGCTCATCCAGTCTAATCTTCTATGATAGATAAGGCAGAGAATTTTCCATTCTAATTCCAGCCTGCTGCCCAGAAACTTGTACTTAAACACAGAAACTCTGTGTAAGAAAAGTTGTGTGGGCTCTTTTCTACCTCTGCTTCCACTGCTTATCTCAAAAACAACTTGGTCTAGAAACTTCAGGTTTATTGCATTAACTAAGCCCGAAGGTGAACTACGCACAAGGGTATATGCTATGTGGCTAATTTAAAAATTATTTGCTATGGAAAAAGAAATTAACTTCTGGATGCTATGCGAAATCCCTACAAAGATAATGGCTTTAATGAAGAGTTCTTAACAGCCTGTGGGATTCATAATCTCGTTGCTCAGTGTCACAGCAAGATCATGGTGGTGCATATGCCCAGTTGTCACTATTTAGCCAGCACAAATCCTTATTATTCAGTATTTCCCTCCACTTTATTCTCACAAAGACATCTCCCAAGACAGTATATTTCAAATGATTTAACAGTTGGTCTCACTGCTTCACTTCCCAAATTCTCTGATTTAGAGCTTTCAAATTTTGTCAAACACTTTTCCTAAAACTTGCAGGAGTATAAGTACCTTGGTTCAGGTGCTTTTGGTCCTGAAGCTTAGTTTCTTTTTGTAAGGCATTTAATAATTGCAAGAGTAGAAACAGCGTTAATAGTAGCCATGATGGCTTGAGGCACTGAGTCAGCAAAGCACTTATACGTGTATTATTTTCTATATACTTATCTGCTTTCATAACAATACTTAGAGCTTGCTTATTTTACGGGAAAGAACTCACCTTTTTATTTCAGTGACACAGGTTGCAAAAGTGTAAAACCTGTAAGATATATTTTCCACATAGACATAGAACCATATCATATCAGAGTAATAGTTGATCTAATGCATAGTGTGACATGTTGCCCGTCTATCTGACCAAGGATGTTTTGGAAGAAGACACAAGGAAACCTGTAATGGAAAAATCTGTCCATGCAGAAATTTTTTCTCGTTTCAGGTACCTACCACAAAGCATGAAAGTCTATTCATTTTAAAAGTAGCCATGCATTTTCTCATGGTTCATGTAGAAAGCTGGGCTTTCCAGTTCATCCTGCCTACTGTATTTTCTTTTTTTTACTTTGAATGACAATATTTTGGGAAAATGTTTATTCCTGAATTGTACTGAATGTATTTCACCTTCTGAATTGACAAAACATACTGCTAATAAAGCTAAACAAGAACCAGAACAGCAGGTCTAAATTTCTGAACAAATACCTACATTTCAATTGTGATCTGAGCATTACTGCTTTTACTGCTTTCTATAAAGACTTAAATAGTAATCCAAACTAATATACACTGTGAGATAGTAAATATTTAAATCTTGGCCTCAATTATGTGATTCTGGTCCTAATTTGCAGCTTGAAATTCAATGACAGTGAAGATTTAGCCCATCTAAAAGTGTGCTTTTGCTAATAAGTGTGCAAATAAGTTGAGCACCATGATCTTAAATTCTGTTGTGTTAGTGAAAGGAATCAGGCAACTTATGTCTAGATCTTAGGTATGCTGAACCAACTGTTAAAAGTGTTTCTGCCCAGGGACAAGAAAGAAACAAAAATGGCTGGTCTCCCGAATTAAGCTTTTTAGTTAGATGCCTAAACTTGGGTTGGTTCAGGGCCCTTGTCTCCCGTGTTGAAATTCAGAATATTCTGATTCAAGGATTCATGATAAATTCAGGATCCTATATTACAAGATGACAAGTATATTGATCTGTGCATATAGTCAGTCTCACACAGCTTGCCTGAGAGTTGAATTTAAGACAAATCTAAGTCTCTTGTAAAAAAGTTTTCTTTGGTTTGGTATTGTGCTAAATATTTTGTCCTCATCTTTCTTTTTAAAATGTCAGTGGTAGATAACCTAAACCCCTCTCAAAAGCTCTCTTAGTTGCTCTTATTTTATGTTGCTTTTTAACATTAAGTACACTCATTAATTAGGTAGTTCATAGGCTACTTCCTTTGACTTAAGAACTGGTAGTCCTTCTATTTCTTCTTTTATCTGATTCCTCCTCTCATCTCCTAAAGGCTGCCATATAATTTACAGCAAAATGCTGTATGCATCTCTCATAATTTAAGGATGCTGTTGTTGACTTTCATACACCTACTGTGGTTTTTTTATTCTTCTTAATAAAAACATTTATATAGAATAATGTACTGAACCATAGACTACTTTGTGACAGTTCTTACACAAATGCTCTAAATTATTCACATTTGTAACAGGCAGACAGTCACCAAAAGTGCATGAAACTGTGGTACCCTTGCTCATTATAAATGTATTTTAAGCCATTTTTTCCTGTACATTTAGCTAAAGATCAGCAAAATTTACATATGGTCATAATTAATAAAATATTCAGGAAGATAATTTTTGCCTTTAAAAAAGTTCAATTTATTTAAACAGAAAATTCTGCTTTTAAGATTACATTAATTTCTTCAGATTCCTGTAGGTACGACCCTAGAAACCCTGCTGCTGTTCTAGCACATCTTCCACTGTGTCTGTATTTATTGGAAACGTCTGTTGGTAGTAAACAACTTTATTATTATCTATGTCCTTGTAGAAATTATAAGTGCTATTAAAACATGCATAAAGGGGCAAACCAGAACCCCATGTCTCACTGTGTCTGCAGGTTTGACTTTTGACAGGTAATTAGGTTGAACAGACGGATGCTGCTTTGTGATTTGGGTTGGATATGAAACTTGCCATGTAGTCAGTGATGGAAAACTTACTGACAGTTTTCAAAACTGGTTTTGTGTTGTAGGGCTACCGTGTAAACCTCTTATTTCCAAAGGCGAAAAGTGGTACCATTCGAGTCACTAATGTTATTACACTTGTTCATCACAATCAGGAAGTTTTACTGATTTCATATTTTTATCATAATTTCATCACATCAGGTTTGGGAGTTTTTACTTTCTTTTTCCTTTATTTCAAAACAGACAATGTTTGAAGCCATCAAAGCTATTTTGCTCATCAAGCATCACACTTAACTCAGTTAAAAAAAGTCATTTGGAAAGTGACTCTCTCCTGGAATTTAAGAAAATTACTTCAAATTGCATCAATATTAACTGGGTGCTACTTTAAAGCAAGTTAATGTGTAATATTTCCTCAATAAATAGAATCAGTTTGACCAGAAAGATTCATCTGTCCTCTTCTTACATAGGTAACATACTTTTCTTTGGGGATAATATCCTCTGTGTGTGTGTGTGCGCGCATGCATGTGTGTTATCTTTAGCATCCTATAATGTCTTTCACTGATAATGCTATTTTTTACTTGGATTTTTGATTTGATGAAAAATACTATCTAATATAAATTATTATGATTTTTTTCCAGTATGTTCAGGTTTATCTTGACAACTCATACTCCTTTTATTTGCATTTGTTTTGTTTCAAAAAAATAATACTTTTTAATTCCCCTCACCCCTTCTTCAATTAATTTCTGTTCAGGTGTCAGATTACAGATTCCACTTGAAATGTTATGTTTTCGATGAAGAAATAATCATGAAACTATAAGACTGATGATGGGTAAATTCCAGGGTTTTAAGAAAATTAGGGTTATTTCAAAGTTATTCTGAAGTGTAGATGCTAACACAGACCTCTGAATTGGGTGCAAACAAATGAATTTCTTACCTGTGCATATTAATCATCCTCTTGTCCATCAATCCAAATGTTTCATGAGACTCTTTATGAGAAAAAAGTTTGGGCACATCTCTGTCTTTACCTGGCTGAAGACTGTGACTAGGCAAGATGCTGTGAGACTCAGTCTTGCTTTGAGATATTGGGCTACTGTCAGTCCTTTTCACACCTTGGGTACCACATGGGATCAAACGGTGGAATATGCTATCTCCCTCTCTGCCATTTCTTATGTCTTACTGCAAATTACTTAGAGTTAAGATTGTGATGCAGTCATTACACAGATACACTGAATATACATGTGTACTTTTCCACCCTTTTCCATTTACTACTAGGTTTTGCCCTGTTTGTAATTATGAGAAACTTGAGGGTTTATGAATAAAAGAAAATGAAAAACACTTTGTTCCTTTTTCCAGGATTTGTAAAAACTGATGTATGTTTATTTCAGATGAAGGGAAGGGTTTGTCTCAGGTGAAGAAAAAATGTTTTGGTGTTGCTACCTTCCCATGGATTAAGACAAAACTATATCGTTCTTCTTTTTTTCCCAGATATACCAGTAGCTATACCTGAAAGAACAGGTTATGAAAAAGATACGCAGATGGATCTACAATTTTAGTACTTCTACTGGTTTCTAGATTATCTTCTTTCATGCTTAATTTTCAGAAACTCTCACTTATTGAAAGCTGAAGGTAATAACCAGCATAACTATTCTGAACATAATTTGAATTTATATTGACCACACTTCTATTTTTGGTTGTGCATAATTTATAAACTTTAGCCCAGGATCTGTGACTCTTTAATGTCACATACTAACAAAAAAGAGTTATTTCTCAGTATTCCATGATTTGGTGGACATTAACATGTAATTGCATTGAAATGTGCTAGTGTGATGTCTGATTCAATAGGCTTGTTTTGCACGTGCATTTGATTCTGTAAAGATTTTAGATAACAGTTGATGAGGTCTGCACTAAACTCTGCAGCTAGACAGATATTCATAATGCTGCAATAATAATAATAAATAATGATAATATGGGTCATAATAACAGTAATAACAACAGTAGTTTGAAGATGGCTCAGAACAAAAGGTGGGACACTCCTTCCAAACTCTGTGGATTATCAGTTCTGATATCGGATTTGGACCTTCTTGTGTTGTCCTCATTGGCTAACACCTACCTTTTCAAATAAGAAAAAAAAAAAAAAAAATAGACATAATGCTCATGTGTAATGCTGTGGTCACATACTTAATGAAGTGTCTGAACATGTTTGCTACATAGTCATTAAGAATTTCTCAGATAAAATAAATAAATAAATAATAAAGCAAGTATCATCTTGTCATAGAATCATAGAACGGTTTAGGTTGGAAGGGACATTAAAGATCATCTGGTTCCAACCCCCAAGCCATGGGCAGGGACACCTCCCACTAGACCAGGTTTCTCAAAGCCCCATCCAGCCTGGTCTTGAGCACTTCCAGGGATGGGGCCTCCTCAGCTTCCCTGGGCAACCTGTTCCAGTGCCTCACCACCCTGATAATGAAAATTTTCTTCCTTATATCTAATCTAAATCTACCTTCTTTCAGTTTGAAGTCATTACCCCTCATCCTATTACTACCTGTCCTTGTGAAAAATCCCTCCCCATCTTTCCTGTAGGCCCCCTTTAGGTACTGGAAAGCTGCTATAAGGTCTCCCTCTCTTCTCTAGGCTGAACAAACAACTCTCTCAGCCTGTCTTCATAGGAGAGGTGTTCTAGCCCTCTGATCATCTTCACGGCCCTCCTCTGGACCCCACTCCAATAGATCCATGTCCTTCTTATGTATGGGTCTCCAGAGCTGGACACAGTACTCCAGGTGGGGTCTCACCAGAGCAGAGTAGAGGGACAGAATCACCTCTGTTGACCCACTGGCCATGCTTCTTTTGATGCAGTTGGCTTTGTGGGCTGTGAGAGCACATTGCCGGGTCTTGTTGAGCTTCTCATCCACCAACATCCCTCTCCTCAGGGATGCTCTTAATTCATTCTCTGCCCGGCCTTTATTTGTGCATGTGATTTCCCTGACCCACATGCAGCACTTTGCACTTGGCCTTGTTGAACTTCACGAGGTTTGCACAGGCCCAACTCTCAAGCCTGTCCAGGTACCTCTGGATGTCATCCCTTCGCTCCAGCATGTTGACCACAGCACACAGCTTGGTGTCATCAGCAAATACACTGAGGGTGCTCTCAATCCCAACATCCGTGTCACCAACAAAGATGTTAAACAGTACTGGTTCCCGTACTGACCCCTGAGGAGCACCACTCATCACTGCTCACCACTTGGGCATCAAGATGTTGACTGAAACTCTGAGTGCGACTCTCTAGCCAGTTCCTTAGGAATAAGTATAGTACAGGAAAGCATTATCCTTTTAAAATCTATTTACATATTAGGATTTTGTCTCTGAATGTTTCTATTTGTTGATGAGAACTGGAAGAGCAAGTTTGTGTTTTTTTCTGGGTGTTTTTTTTTTTTTTTTTCTTCTTTTTCTTTCTCCCCTCTGCATTCTGAATATGATAATTGACAGATTTAGAAATAAATTTCTAATTTAATCTGAATTTCCTTATGTTCCAAGTCCCTGTTAACACCAAACAATTCAGATATCTCATTCTTATGAAAATATTTTAAGAAAGAAGGTACTATATAATTGCATTTAGGCTGAAATGCATCCATATGGATGACAACAACTGTAAAAAGAATAGATCCACTTTTGTCAACAATCTTACAATTTCTTTTCATGAATAACTTATGCTCCATTTATGCTCAATTTCTGTCTAAGTTCCACTGGAAAGTTATACAACACACCGTTTGCATATGAATTGTGCTAGGAAAAAAATCCATGCATAGTCCAGAGCTGAAAAGCTTGATACTTGGGGGTACCCCAAATATTCATGAGCAGCCTGATTCATCTGGTGCCTGAAAAATTAAGCCAGGTGTGTGGTGGTCTGACTAATGACCCTCCAATGCCTTTCACCAGACTGGCTATTACTTCATTAGTATTCAGCACCTATCACAGCTTGAAAGAACAATAATGTTAAACTAGGAAAAAGGAAAACATTCTGTTCCTTAATTGTGCTATAGCCTTCTTATGGAAAGGATAACCCCTAAAATGAAATAAATGAGGACTACAAGCTTTATATCATTAACAGTAATGCTAACTAATTAAAAGCCATGTTAATGTTTGTTAGCTGATGTAGGAAATGGCTGAAGTAAAGGACAGAAATAAGAAGAGGAAGAAAGAAAAGAAAAAACAACAGCAAACAGCGAAGGAGCCAAAAGAACACTGATAGCAAAGAAACACAGCTAATTGTGCAGAGACAGTGAGGGGAAGAAAAAAGCTACAGCAAAGAAATCAACAAATAGATACACTCAGAGCCAAAATCCTACTATGCAAATAGATTTTAAAAGGATAATGCTTTCCTGTGCTAGATAACAGCTACCAGTATTGTAATTCACTTTCAAATATAGGATGAGTTTATCATGGAAATATTTTGCTGCTATGCATGCAGAACTTTGAGCTCAATTTCTTCCTTAAAACTAAGTATGGTGGTATTATTCCTAGCACAGTTTATTTTTCTATTAGCACCTTTTTGTTCGTGTTTAGTACAGGAAACTGCCTTGTGCAAGCATATTTTAAGAACATTTTTCTATCCGTTTTCTGAGGTTAAAAAAATAATTTAATTATATTTTCATGTACAATAAATAACGTATATTTGTCCCTACTCATTTTCAGAGTGAAATGAAATTTAAAACTGTACTTCTGTTTGATACTGTATACTATGCTGTGCTTTCCATCATATTTAACTGCATTATGTACTTCACAGCACAGAAGTGTTATTGTTTAAAGAGTATTATAAATAAAGTGTTATCTAGTTCTTTCTACAGGAGAGTAGTTAGTGTATGCCAGTGAAACAGCAGTTTTGCAGTAAAAGCAATGGCATTTTTTCCTAGCATGTACTTATATTACTCATAAACACATCATTCATGATTGCTTAAAAGAACCTACAGCTGAAACCGTCTTTATAATAAGTTAAAAAAAAAAAAAAAAAGAAAAAAAAGAAGCAGAATTTCACATCCAGATCTTGCTCTCCTTCTTTCAGAGTAATGTCTTAAGGTTCTAAGGAAAAAAAGCATAGTCACATACAAGTCTGACAAAACAAAATCCAGTCTTGGGAAAGTGGATGAAAGCCCATGTACTAAGCCTTTTGATTCAGAACAGTTTAATGTACGCACCCCCATAAAACTAAAATAAAAAAAAAAAAAAACAACACACACGCAAAAAAATCACACAGAGAAAATTTCTGTACATGAAGGTGATTGCAAAAGTCACGTTCCTGGGGTTTCAAGGTGGCGTCACAGAGATCAGAACTCTCCTCATTAGGGAAGAGCAATGGGAGGGTGGAGATAGGGCCACCTCCAGCTTCCTGTGGTGGAGTTCCAGCCCTGCACTGCTCGGAGTAGCAGCTCACAGTTCTGCAGCATAGCATCACCAGCATAGGTAGTCCTGTCTGGATACAGTCCTTAAACCGTGAACGTGGAAGACCTGGAAGGACACTAGTGAAAACTCCCAGGCTGGGCTGGACTGGGGTGGCAGAGGGGATCCTGGGCCTCTTTGCTGGTTATTTGTGGCTGGATGATTCACAGATCCTTTTGAAATGCCCAAGCTGTGTAAAGCTGCCAGATCTGAACTACCAATAAAGAAGCGTATATGTTTTTTAATACCTTGCAATTTCTTTGGAGCAAGGACCAAGGATTTTCAGTACTTTGAAACAGTCAGGTTTTTAGGGACAGTCGCAAAATAGCTGTTACTGTGATTTAAATGGCTGGATTTGTTCAAGTTTGTGTATGTCACAGCTGAACTTAAGTGCACGTACTTTTAACCATTTTAGTCAAAGCAGATCAAGATAATGTTTATACTAGTGCAAAGATACCTACAGGCTTATCTCTTTCTTTTTTCTAATATCAGGCAGACAATGTCATTTTAATATTATGACATGTTAAAATAGAGTAATTGGCATACAGAGAAGTCGTATTTCAACTCAATTTTAGGCTGTTAAAGATGGCTAGCTAACTAGAAAAAAACCAAAACATTCAAAGTTACAAAAAGTATCTACAATAACTAAACCGTATTAAATGAACTCACACAAGTTTACGCGTAAGAAAGGTTTTAAATACACCTGTGAGGAAATGTTTTAGTTTTATGGAGCTGTATTCATTGCACTGAATCTTTTCTTTAAAGCAGAGAAGTAAATTTCTCATGTAGTTTATTCTCATGTTTATTGATCAGATATGGCAAATGAAGATGATATCTTATATTCTGTTTTTATGCCTCCACCACTGCATTTGTGAGATTTCTGATGGGAAACTCAGAATGAGGATTAACTGGAATGATAATTTAGCTCTTGCTAAGGTAATATTTAAATAGTTTGAAATAAGATTTCAAAAAAGAGATATTCTCTCAAATAGGTGCAGTAGAATAAAAGCAAAAAAGCCTTCTTGTAAACAGAAACCCAAGCTAATTTTTGCACAATAAAAAAATTCTAAACTCCTCTAAAATAATGGCATGAATTACTGCAGAAATAATATTTAAATAACTGTTTCTTGCTTTCTAAGATGGCAATGATGGTATTTATAAAGATTATAGACTATCGTCAAATTTTATACTCAGTTTCTTCCTACTTTGGGGACTTTGTATATAAATATGCAAAAGAAAACAATTTTAAAAGCTTTACCCCTGGAAGTATAGATGTAAAGCATTTTAGAACTGCTAGTATGAATTACGGGGTTTAAAAAAAAAAGGAAAAGAAGAGAAGAAACACACAGGAAGCTTCAAAAGGAAAAGATAGATTTCACGGGGCATCTGTTTAGCCAGCTCTAGTTAAAAATGGCATTCAGCTGTAAAACATCAATATGTCAGGCACATTACTAATATAATTTTTATGACAGCATAACATATTGTGAAGACATGATCCTTTTCCATTTTCTTCAGCCCCATTCAGCTGCCTGTCTTATTCATAGGTCCTCTTTCAGTGGACCATTTTTTGGTGAAAAACTAAAATCTCTATGGCAGTATTTTAGGCTAACCAGCATCTTTGCCTTATATTCTGCAATTACGATTCAAGTAACTAATCTCCCACTGTTAAGTATTCTGCGAAACTACTTGTATCCCAGTGTGGCCCAGATGGTAGCATGCACTATAGGGGACTTCACTGAATCCAGAATTTCTGTGCTGCTGCTACCTGTAGGAATTTAGACTGCAGCATGCAGAACAGAGTGAATTAATGGAAAGATTTAAGCTACATATGTATATATGTATGATTTGATACAGGCAGGCAGAAGTAAATTGTCTAAAATTCCTTTCATTTTGCTAGAAATTTTAATTGCACTTCCATGCATGTAATCCACCACAAATTTATGCAATAATTGCAGTATTAATAACAACAAAGTCAACTTCTTTGCAATTATGTATACATGCTCAGGTAACACAAAAGGAAGTTTAACATTTTTCCTTATAGGATCCCTGCTTCATGTTTCTCATAATTTCTTCAAATCACACACTCATTTGCTTGTTGACACTTCTCTGTCTTTCCAAAATCCCTTCATATCTGGAAGTATAAAACGTCACCATGTAATGACATGCAAAAAACTTTCATTAAAAGAAAGACAGCCAAGCCTACCCTCTCTGCATTTCTACTCATGGCAGCAGGTTTTCTTTGGGCTCGAACATGGTGGGAATCCTACAGTGACATCTACCCAGGAAGCTACAGTACTGGTATCCTCATGAGGTGCCTTGGTCAAGTTTCCATCTTGTCTCACTCCTGGAAGCTAAGTAGCTCTAAGCTCCACAGCAGAATTGCATAACCTTATTGAAAATCTCCTCTTCTTTGACACTGAGCCAGGCAAATATGGTTTTGTCTTGTAACAAAAGCAGAGAGGGATTTTTTTTTTTTTTTGTCTTCCACTTTGAGGCACTCTGCTGACACTGTGAGTTCTTTCATAGCAAAGTGTAATAATGCCGTTAAGTGGAACAAATAATTCTACTCTAATGTTTTATTACATGCAGGCAGTATTATAGAAATAACTCTTCAGGGGAAAAATGGTGAGTAATGAGTACTAAAGAAATGAAAATCATCAATAAGAAGTCTACCTTTTAAGTTGAGCTATCTATGTTTTCTAGACTGAGAAACTCAACCATTCCTACCATCTTTCCTTTTCATTCTTCTCTCCTCTCCTCACTATGAATCTGTGCTGCTAAACCTGTTTATTTCTATTTTAATTGTTTTAAAATAGCATTGAATTAAAATTTGAACTAAAAAAAATCTGTAATTACATTATTGTGCTAGGTTGACCTGGCCAGCTGCCAGATTGCCCACCCAGCTTCTCTCTCACTCCCCCTCCTCAACAGGACAGAGATATAAAATAAGATGAGAAAGCTCATGGGCTGAGATAAAGACAAGGAAATTGCTTATAACCATCATTAGGGAAGTTATTTTCCCACTATACTTGGCACTGGTGAGGCTGCACCACAAATACTGTGTTCAGTTTTGAGCCCCTCACTACAAGAAAGATATTGAGATTCTGGAGCGTGTTCAGAGAAGGGCAACAAAGCTGGTGATGGATCTAGAGCACAAGTCTTATGAGAAGCGGCTGAAGGAACTGGGGCTTTCTAGCCTGAAGAAAAAGAGGCTGAGGGGACACCTTATTGCTCTCTACAGCTACCTGAAAGGAGATTGTAGTGGGCTGGGGGTCAGTCTCTTCTCCCAAGTAACAAGTGGTAGGGCAAGAGGAAATGGCCTCAGGTAGCAACCAGGGAAGGTTTAGATTGGATATTTAGAAAAATGTCTTCACTGAAAGGGCTATCAAACATTGGAACAGGCTGCCCGAGGAAGTGGTTGAGTCACCATCCCTGGAGGTACTTAAAAGACGTGCAGATAATGTGGTGCCCAGGGACATGGTTTAGCGGTGGTTTTGGCAATGTTAGTTAATGGTTGGACTCGATGATCTTAAAGGTCTTTTCCAACCTAGATGATGCTATGATTCTGTCATGGGCAAAACAGACTCAACCTGGGAAAAATATGATTTAATTCATTGTCAATTCATAGAATCATAGAATCATAGAACCATAGGGTTGGAAGGGACCTCTGGAGATCATCTAGTCCAACCCCCCTGCCGGAGCAGGGTCACCTAGAGCAGGTTACACAGGAACACGTCCAGGCGGGTTTTGAATGTCTCCAGAGATGGAGACTCCACCACCTCTCTGGGCAGCCTGTTCCAGTGCTCTGCCACCCTCAGGGTAAAGAAGTTCCTCCTCATGTTTAGGTGGAACTTCTTGTGCTCAAGTTTGTGCCCATTGCCTCTTGTCCTGTCCCCGGGCACTACTGAAAAGAGCCTGGTCCCATCCTCCTGACACCCACCCTTTAAGTATTTATAAGTGTTGATAAGATCCCCCCTCAGCCGTCTTTTCTCCAGGCTGAAGAGACCCAAATCCCTCAGCCTTTCCTCATAAGAGAGGTGTTCCAGTCCCCTAATCATCTTGGTAGCCCTCTGCTGCACCCTTTCCAGCAGTTCCCTGTCCTTCTGGAACCGGGGAGCCCAGAACTGGACACAGTACTCCAGGTGTGGCCTCACCAGGGCAGAGTAGAGGGGGAGGATGACCTCCCTTGACCTGCTGGCCACACTCTTTTTGATGCACCCCAGGATGCCATTGGCCTTCTTGGCCACAAGGGCACATTGCTGGCTCATGGTCATCCTGTTGTCCACCAGGACTCCCAGATCTCTTTCCACAGAGCTGCTCTCCAGCAGGTCAGCCCCCAACCTGTACTGGTGCTTGGGGTTGTTCCTCCCCAGGTGCAGCACCCTACACTTGCCCTTGTTGAATTTCATAAGGTTTCTCTCTGCCCAGATCTCCAACCTGTCCAGGTCTCTCTGTATGGCAGCACAGCCCTCCGGTGTGTCAGCCGCCCCCCCCCAGCTTTGTGTCATCAGCAAACTTGCTGAGGGTGCACTCTATCCCCTCATCCAGGTCATTGATGAATATATCGAAGAGGACTGGACCCAGTACTGACCCCTGGGGAACACCACTCGTCACTGGTCTCCAGCTAGATTCTGTGCCCCTAATCACAACCCTCTGAGCTCTATCTTTCAACCAGCTTTCTATCCACCTTACTGTCCATTCATCTAACCCATGATAGTTAATACTCAAAGTGGATAAGGACATACTTAGATCAGAAAGTAGGTGAAGCGAGGAAAGTTATATTTCATTTCTACAGGCATCCTATGCATGAGCTAAAAATGACAAAATTGAAGGGTACTACGTATAGCTATTTCATTGTATTTCACGTAGTTGAATCCAGAGGGAAGCTACAGAGGGAATGGAATAGAAAGCTGAGGAGACAGTGCATTCTGGAGTTTATAGGTGAGATTTTTATTTTTAAAGAGGTTGGGAACACAGAGATACCTAAATCCGCTAGGAATAAGCTCTTAGGGAAAAAGATAATAATCCACAGCACCCATCACTGAGCTGTGTGTGAGGAGAGAGGGATGTTACTGTGTCCACAGACACAGCAAAACTCCCTATAATATGTTTATCCTGGTGAACT
The DNA here is from genome assembly GCA_947846985.1 of Fratercula arctica. Taxonomy (NCBI): domain Eukaryota; kingdom Metazoa; phylum Chordata; class Aves; order Charadriiformes; family Alcidae; genus Fratercula; species Fratercula arctica. The sequence goes on along the minus strand of CANTUZ010000001.1, from coordinate 36,439,237 downwards.
TTAAATCTTTGAAATCAGTAAATGCTAAACAAAAGCCACAGAAACTATATCTGGAAGGTTCCCTAAGAGGCTGTTCAGTACATGCTTTTTACAGAAAACAAGATTAAGTATACTCAAATCATTCATTTTAAAATGATAGACAATAAATAATTGAAGTCATTCTTCTGTCCATTCCCTTCTCCCATGGCATTAAAAATTGCTATTTTAAAATATGATAATTTAGCAAAAATTACAGATTATAGCTTGAAAAGATCATCCCTTCTGTGTGTCCTGTCCACACAAAGCATTGTTACTGCAGACAGGGTGTATTTTTTATTGTATCAGTAAAGTTCCCAGTGAACTGACAGTGTTTTTGTTCTAACATGTCTATCAAGTCACTGACATGCCTGGATTCTTGTTCTACAACACAGTGTAATCTGTTTTTCCTCTCCTTATTTTCATACGTTTTTCAGTATTTAGCAACAGATACTAAGAAAGAAGGGAATAATTTATGAATGTCTCTAAAAAAACCCCAAAAGCATAAGCTAACAAAGTATCTTTAATTCACAGTATTTAATGAAAAATGCTATCTAAGTTTTCATTTGCACTTCTTTCCATAAGGGTGATTTGTGCCTCTATTTGGCAAAATCTTCTCACTCCATACATTTGCCCTTATTACTGGGAATTTTCTGGATGAAAGACGTCAAGATGTAGGGTTAATAACTATCTTCATGAATAAGAATGGATGCTGCTCTTAGTTTTGTGTCTTATAAAAAGGCAAAAATAGAAACATATCTTTTTTCAGGACTTCTGAAAGCAGAGGACAGTTATTCCCCTAACAAAGGAATGATTTAGCCTTGAGAGCTACAGTATTGCTATATATTTATCCATGACAGAAATGTTAACATGATCTAGGCAAGCTGCTAAGACACTGGAAAGTGTATGTCAAGAGGTGGGCAGCATTGCTTATTATTGCAAACAACTGAGGTAAGTTTTAATTTAGAGATGTGGTTCTGTTGACAGGCATTTTACACTCCTGAACGATTATCACGTTTGTATTTGCTCAATAAGACGTGAAAACTTAAAGCAGTGAAACAATCACATGTGTATATTATACTGAACATTTCATAATGTCCCTATAAGCTGCGTAAAATTCAGTATTGATTTCAGCAATATATTTCATTCAGGTATTAATACAATTCAGTGCATGCCAAAGCGAGATTGTAGCTGGAGATACAGTGAACTATCCAGAAGTCATTTAGGTGGTGACAGAAAGAGTATCTTGCTGACTGTGTATCACTTACTCAGTGTGTTCTGGTAGTCAATGTAAAAAACTAACCTATCTGTATGAATTCCCTAGTGCAGAAATCAGGATATCAATTCATTTTCTTCTTGCTTCTGTTTTTCTCTCTCTGGGAGAAGCTGCCTTACAAGTTTTGCTTCCTATCTGTAAAAATAAAATTTTGAACAGGGCCATGACTTAATGCAGTTACTGTGAAAAACAGTCATGTCCTATTAATTATGTTGGTTTGCACTCATGACATACTTTGAACTCTACTTTTTTCTTTCTTTTTCTTTCACCTGTGGCAATGATAATTCATTAACTCCAAGCCACTGAATTAAACAAAATACTTCTAAGTTTTATAACTCAAATATGTGAAACACAGTGTGCTTAGGTAAATTTCTTGACTTTTTTTTTTTTTTTTCCTAGCAGTGTACTATGAAATGCACATATATGCTTATGAGTCTGTAAAAAAGTGAAAAAGTCAGGAAAAAAAGTGTCACAGTCTACAATACATTGATTTTTTTTTTTTTTTTTTATTTTTTTATTTACTCCTAAAAGCTAAGGCATTCATTACCACTGTTATGGCAGCGCAAGATATGTAAATCTGTTGCAACTGCTTTGTGACAGATGGTAGAAGTATTTAATATGCCTGTTCCCAGTTTACTTTCTAAGTCCAATACATGTTGTGAAAAGATTGGAGGCTGGGCAGGAAGGAGGAAAGATGCTTGTTTGTCTTGATGTAGCTGCTTTACTTTGGGTTGGGAAGGGCCACTGGGAGACAGAAGGAGACAGCTTTGTTTCTGAAATCATTTGAGCACAACCAGCTTTGAAGAACTTGGGATTGGATTTCTGGCAGCACCAATGCAGTCTGGAAGATGCTGAAATTTGCCTGGGACATCCTGTGGAGGGACTCTATTCATCCATGGTGAAGCCCCTGAGGTGACAGAGGGCAGAACATTTTGAACAGGGATTTGGTGAAGAGCACCTATCCCCAAAAACCCTTAGAAGATGTTGGTCTGTTAGTTTTGGAGTAAAATATTTATTCTTCAAAACCCCAGAGCTCCATTTATTCTCAAATCATCGAACCTTTCTCACCAACAGATTGGCATTCTCTCCATGTAAGGTCTTATCCTGGGCTTGGGTATTATTTTAGTATTCCAGACACACACTGGTAGGAGAGATAATATGCCTTCAGTCATTCTGCATCTTTTGATATTTTCACTTAAAAAAACAAACAAACAAAAAAAATGGCAGAAAGAAAAAAGGGAGGAGTTGCACTCAAAAGATCTGGTGGACTTGGGCCCCAGACACAAGCTTCCAGACTTTTTGCTTTCCATTAGTGGCAACATTTGGAATAGAAGATAGCTAACCACATCACAGAAGCTATGAACCAAACCTTTGGTGCAGACACGAATGTGGCCTCATTCTCTTCTTATCCACATGAAAATTTGTACTAACATCATTATAATATTTTAATTGGAGAGGATAACCAATCCTGTTTGTCTGTCTTTTGCAGACTTAACTGCTTCAACATAAATGTGTTTCAAGAAGCTGCCTTCAGGCTTCAGAATCTGTATAAACGTGCCATACATTCAATGGGAAAATAAAATCAGCAACGGGAATTTCAGGTTACAAAAATAGTAATTGCTTTAACTTAGAGGAGGTAAACCTCAAATGGGAAAACACAGAAACATTTTTCCAAATGTACATCCTTAGCTCTTGTATAAGTCTCTTTCTCTTTAGAAAATTGCCTCAGCAAACAGTGCTGGAGAAGGCATAGTTTTGCTACAGGGAAAAAAAAAAAAAAAGCTTTATAAACTCAATTTTGCAACTTCATGGACTGAAGCATTAAGAAGGAAAAAAATGGGATGCCAAGTACACCACATGCTTTCATATTTGACTTCAAGAGGAAGGAAAATTATTTTCAACAGAGATGCCAATCCAGAGCCTTGGCAATCCATTAGATTACTTAAATCCTCAACAGAAGGTTTGTGCACAATCTTACTGATCACATGCTACTTATCTTCTTAAGTAAACTGGGAATTTAATATTTTTTTCATATGTGGAATTATTCTAAAAGAAATTAAAGCTTTTTTTTTTTTGTTATTTTTCCAGTGTTATTAATTTTCAGGAAAGGTTAACCCTTTCTACTCTAATTAATTATAAAAAATCATCAAAGAGAATAATTTTGAAGCTTTATTGCCCTCACTACTCTCATATAAATTTACCTTTGTAGCAATAGAATGTAAAGGTTATGATCATTATCTCTAACATTTGCAACATGCAATAATTATATTATAATTTACTATATTACTTCCCCATACAGATAAAGCATATAAACTTACAAGTGCAACAACACAATTTTTTACTGAAAAAAAACAACTTTTTTTTTTTTTTTTTGTGATAGTGATGTGTTTGTGCCGTTATAGTTAGGTTTGTCAAAGTTTTCATTATAAACCATGTGTTTCAATGAATTATAATTAGTATACCAAAACGCTGCTGTCTTAAATTTCACACAGGATACACAGTCTTAGCAAGGGAGAAACATTCATTCTACCTTTTTGGTTTTATTTTAGATATTATAGGCACAATTGACAGTAACATAATGCAGGTATATAACAAATTCAGATTAAAAAATTCCCATGGTATTTTAGAGTAATGGAGAATTGCCACCCTTCATTCTGACATCATCTGTAATGAAATGGGTTTTTTGAAGCATACAGGGAATTTACAATCCAGGGAAATGGAGACCTAGTTGTCTGGGATGATTAGAAGAAAAGGGTGAAAAAACTGAAGTCACAAAAGCTCAGCAGGGAAAAGAAGGGTCTAGAATTTGCAAGTTGAAATTGCATGCTGTAGACTGACCCATGGGTACAGCCCCAAAATACAACAAAAGCACAATCTGGAGTTATTGAGGGTCTGCACTCAGACATTGAGATTCACATAGGAAGCCAAGCACATGGCTCATAGGAAGCCATTGACATAGCTCATAAACAGGTCGATAGCTGTGGCCACAAGATTGAGGCAGAATATGTTACTCTGTCTTCTAAAACACATTTGGATGGGGAACACAGTTTCAGTTTTTATGATTGAAGAGCCATCAGAAGTTCTGGTCATAGATGACAAAATTTCAGCAGGATTTTCTTGCAATTTTTTCCTAGTCTTTTCATCTATTTGTTTTCCAAGTGTAGCCCAGTCCTATTGTAGTCTTTATATAGTCTATTATATAGGATCCATTAATATTTGCTAACTAGTACCTATTAAGATTTATTAATCATTATTCAGTTATATTTTATGATGAATATTTGTTCTTTTCAGTTCATAAATCTCTTAGTTTCACACAGATTATACTCTGCAAAAAGAAAAGGGGGTGGGGGGAATGTAGTTTAACTAATGAAAAATGCTCAAATCTCAAAAATCCTTTAACTGCTCCCAAAATTCAAACAAATTCCTTGTTCCACCAGCACTCCTTTTTTCTTTTTTCTTCTGCCCACCCCACCCCCCCCAGCCCCCCTAATAAATTACTATTTTAACTCAACATAGTGCAGGTCATTGGACTCTAATGAAGTTTGCCTTCTTGTTTCTGTTTTTTAAATTATTTATTTATTGCATTTGTTTCGGATGTTTACTCCATTTCTTTTAACAATCCCTTTGGGGCATGTAAGGGTTATGTTTTGTTCCCTTCTTCACTTGATGTTTAGTGATTTTTTTGAGCTTTCAGCGGTGTCACAGCCATCACTATAGTCAGCATTTAAATGCATGTGTGCGCCAGGGACACAGTTCAAAATATCAAGGATCAATAATGTCCTTCAGCCTCAGACATGATAAAACTTTGATTTTAAGTAAATATCCAAGTAGATTTTTTTTCCCTCCAGAATTTTTATCAATGGCAAGAACGCTATTTCTAGGATGCACCACATCTCTTGTGCAGTCACTGTTTATGTTTCCAAGAGCAGTAAAACCAATGCATTCTGAATACCTCAGACTTACTGTGTATAAACCAAAGTACTCTGTAGGCATAATTGCCAAATGCTACTTGCCTGGAATATTTCAGACAGAACTGTAGTCTGGTTTCATTCTCTAACTCCATTAGCAGGAATTTTTCAGTGCCATCTAATGTCCACATGCACTAAATCAGATCTCAGTGAGGCACTTTACAGAAGGGAGACCACTGACTATATGGATAGAGAGAGAAACTGAGAGGAGGTTGAACTGGGGAAGAAAAAAAAAAAAAAAAAAAAAAAAAAGGAAAAAATCAGTTGACATAGACTTTATGGTTTAGCTAAAGCTCCAGACTACTGAGGGATACCTTAATTACCTATCAAATAGTTCAAATGTTCAAACTAGACTGAGGGAGCTGCTGACATCCTAGCAATTCCCAGCTAAATACTATAAGCATTAGTGTTGAATTGGCATTTGCAGAGCAATTGTGAGACCACAAGTGAAAAGAACCTTGTACCTTTTCAAGTATAGCCATTTCTGTACAAAGTACCGTTATCTGATTAAATTTAGCAATATTGACAAGCTGTCTTGAATGAATTAGTTTAGAAATGTGTTTGACTCACTTTATTTAAAGCACTTTGTCTTAGATCTAAGGCAGTCTGATAAAGAGGAAACCTCAAATGCAACTTCAGATGACTAGGAAGGCTTCTTTAAAACAGGTGTTTTTGAACATTCCTTAAGGTTTGTTGAAGTGTTTCCATGCTCTAATTAGATGACTAAGTTGATATACAGACTGCTCTCAAAGTTGAAAGCTTATTCATGTAACAACATAATCACAAAAGTTTAGTTTAAATATACTGGAGGAACTTGTATTTCTGGTTTTATAAATCTGCTGATTACGTAGCCTTAAAAAATAAATGAAAGGAATCATCGTTTCCAACCTTCGCAAATGTATAAGTATGTATCTAAACCGACACTTGTGAAAACCAGCACTTGTGAAAAAAACTATCACATGCATGCTGATGCATTCTGGATGAACTTAGTTTTTAGCAAAAAGTGACATTTATCTTAAGAGGACAACAGAGTGTTTTAACTTTTATTATTTCGTCCGTTAAAAGTTACATGGGATTGTGTTGAATGACATTTAATTCTATGAGTTGTTACAGAATTTTGATGTTCTTATGGAGACAGAACACTCCAAAAAGACAAACATTGGATGAACTGTGATTAGCAGCTATAAACGCTCGCCTATAATATTCTACTTTTACAAGAGTTTAATGTTTATGTAAGAAGAAGGGTCAAGGATTATGCATGTAGCATCATAAGGCAACGTAGAACTATTTATGGTTATGCACAGGTGCTGGTGAAAAAGCTGATAGAATCATAGAATCAAAGAATCATTTAGGTTGGAAAAGACCCTTGGGATCATTGAGTCCAACCATCAATGCTTGCCTTCTGAGTTATTGAGGACATACAACTAAATTACACATAAATTTTTTCTGTAAGTTGCTGTGTATTTTCTATGCCAGATTCAGGAGACAGAAATGTGGCCCTAGACATAACTGGTTAGGAAGTGTGTGTGTGGGGGGATGATAAAAAAAATAAAATAAATAAATAAATAAAAAAAGGGTGTGCATTTTGTCAGAAAACTATTTAACTATTGTAAGTGAAATCAAGTACCAGTAAAACCATGAAAAAGTGATGACACTCCTGAAACTTTCATCACACTCAATCTATTAATCTATTTTTAAATTAGCAAAAATAAAACAGTAGACTTTTACCAGCAGATGGATAATTACATGAAATAAATAGATCTCTGTTATTTCTTACCTCTGTTTTACCTACTGTAGTTGGTATGAATTACTTTGACAAATATTAAACTAATGAAAACTAATCCTCCCTAATTTTTAGATAGGGATAATATCCCTTATGTTTTAGTTAGTGGGAAAACTAAAAATATAGTGCTCCCAAAAAGTTTAAGAAGACTTAAAATCAAGAACTTTTTTCTTACCACATGAAGGTTCATAACTGCACATGGAGTGAAGCAGTTAAAGATCCTAAGGAGAAAGCATTTTAACTCAATGCAAAATTTTGAGAAGTGCTATTAGTTTCACAAGTTTCTATGTATATTTACCATTTAAGATCTGTTCATTGTAATTATTACAAATAAGCAATTGATGTGGTTGTGACATAAATTATCATTCAAAAATATTATGATTTTTAGGAAACATTATTAATGTTTCATTCTTCTTCACAGTTAGCTGCTTACCTGTGAACTCACAGTCTTGGAGGGGGGAAGTATCTTTTTTTCTAAATAAAATCTGGTTCACTAAAGTAGGGGCAAATTTGTATCTTCCTTTTGGCTTGTTAATAGAATACTTAATATTTATTTTTTCTGTTCTGCTGTTGAAGAAAAAGGCACTTAGATTTTTCAATTCTAAATGTCTTGTTCAGGGTGACCATTTATGTAATACAAATGAATTGTGAAATAGTGTTCAAAACATGTTTATTAATTCAAATCCCATATGTTTTTCATCTAAAAACAAAGCAAACCCTAACCTGAGATACCTAATTCTTAAGCAACTAAAATTCATACTTTATAATTCTGCCTTTTTTTTCTTCTTTCCCATGCACACATGCTTACTTTTTACTTTAAAACAAAAATAAACTATGGAAAGCTTAATTCATACTCTTTCTGAAGAACTATGAATACATGGCAAAAATTCCAAAAAGAAAGATTTACATTCATTTTTTAGTAATTCCATTTTTTTCAATATTTTAATTTAGATTATCCATAGTATTTTACATTATAAAGAAAAGGAAAATCAATTATTTATTTATTTTTAAAATACTCGATGCAAAAGAAAATATCTCTTTAGTATTATTGTTTTTGAACTACCCACATATTAAAAATATTGGAGCTCTTCTTTTCTGTAAGGTCACATTCAGTTCAGCTCTTGTCTTCATGCTGTGGAGTACTTTTATCAACGACCGAAAAGAAATCATAAAATCACTACTGATGAAACTTGTAGATGGCTTGAAAATTGAGAGAGTAGTAAATAATAAAGAGGAAGTATTGTTCTACAGAGTTATCTGGATCATTCGACAAGCTGTACATAATCAAGCAATATCTGGTTCAATATGTCTGAAAGGGAAGTCATGCATTTAAATGCAAATAAATTAAATTGTATTTACAAGGTGATACACTCCAGCCTGGAAAACAGTGAGACCTAGGAAGAGCTGGGCTAAGATCTAGACCACCTAAGCTGGAGACAAGTCCTAAAGATTCAACCTGAGTGGAATCAATCATTAAATAAATACATGATCAAGTCAAAACACCTACTTTCCATTTGTGCTTAATGTGCAGATACAGAAACTGTCAAGCTTGCTTTCACAGCAACTTTATGGTGAGGGAGAGACCTGTTTGTTGCATAATAGCCTTATCACTCGAGTACTCACTCAGAACTGCAAACTTTTAGGCCTTTTTTATTCTGAGGGGGATTGAAGTTGTGGGCCTGACCAAGAGGCTATCAAATATCCCAGGTGGGTATGAGAGTCATGAGTAAAGAATGAGATCTAAAATAATAGCCAGAAAGAAGGCATCCCTGATGAAAACTGAAGAATTAGTTTTCTGGTTACAGATCTCAGGATTGGCTCCACTTTTTATATAAAATGTTAAGTGCATTGACTTTCAAGACTATAAAGTTTCAAATCCAGTGCTTATGTTTCCAGGAGAAAGGTGGGTGCTTTCCTGCCTTCCCTCTCTCTGACACATGGGGGAAAAACATATGTTTGGATTTTTTTCCTTTGATCCTGCCAGTGAGGTGGAAAGACTTGAAGAAGTAGTGAAAAGATCCTGTGGGTTAACATCTGGTTGTTGGTCTGGTGTTGATAACAGGGGTTGGTTTTTTATAACCATCTACCCCTCTTTGAGGATCAAGAACTGCTTAGAAGAGATGGGATCCACTTGAGAAAAGTGTAAAGGATCTTCCAAATTAACAGACAGACACAATAAGAGGCAGAAGGACTACTGATCATTGTTTGCCCCTTTTTTAGAAAATGAAATGTGTACTGGCTTTGAAAAAGGACTGATTTGGGAAAGTGCACTGGTCCTGTTATACAAGAAGGTAACAAGGTGCCTCCTTCTCTTCTCAGATTCTAAGTCTATAAATCTTTCCCTGTGGTTTTCTAAGACAGTTTCAGAAACATAAGTTGCATGAATTCATTTGAAAAAAGAACATGTATGAACTCATTTTGGCAAACTATATGCCTCTATGTCTGTGGGAGTTTGAGTTTTCCAGAGAATGGTAATCCCAGAGTGAACATTTATCACACAAGCGCTTTAGAAGACCTCTCTTTCGCTGTAAAGAAACATGAATAGCTATGAAAAGTTTTAAACAGCTTGATTATATTAAATATTTTCTAGCAACTCAAGTCTGTAAGTAAATAAAACAAAAAAAAAAAAAGAAACAAACCAAAGCAATCTACAGCTTTACAAACTACGCGTAATCTAACAGACATCAAAGATATTAAAAAAAATATATATTTTAAGATGGTTTTTAAAAAGTCATAACTATGAGTTGATTATCAAGTGATTTGAAGGGCTGAAAGAAGGAGTTTGGAGGTTTGGCATTACCTACCCTTCAAATCAACCTTCTGGTTGAATTCCAGCAGATTAATTTAATCCTTACATTTTATTATAATCTTTTCACATGGGTAATTAGAACCTAAGATGGGATAATTCTATTAAACCCATTTCAAACCAGCTGTTGGTAAACTGAAGAGTTTCACATTTTGTCTGAAGTCAGGATACTTTAGTCAACATATTTAAAAAATATAAAGTCATGATTTCAGATGGAAAATGATCATTAATTTTATCAGTCAGCACTGTGTGTTAATGAAGATCAGTTTAATAATACTATGCCCTACTTTTCATTCCTCTCTGAAAAGAAAAGAAAAAAAAAACCTTCTTCGATGCTGTTTTATACTGTTTGCTTATCTGTCGTTGCACTGAGCTAAATAAAAAAATAAAAGTCAATAAATTTTTCTGTTCTGGATCAGACACAGAAGTGTGTGAACCACTCATTTTTATTTACCAGGAACTATATTAAATCTCCTTTTGCCTGCCCAAGACTTATGTTTATTATGTCATGCAATAGTGATAAAATACTTTGTAAGCTATTGGAGCAAAAAGTTCTTATTGCTGTTGCTACAATTAACACTGATTATGCTACACACTTTGTAGATTTAAATAAAGCTGAAGATAATCTAAATACTGACAATAATTTTACCATGATTGATTTTTAAATAATGTTGCACTGATTTTTAGTTCTGTAAACTAGTGAATCACCATAGTTTTTATAGAGTTTACTGATTTTTTCTGGCTAGGATTCTGATCTTCATTATGTGTGGAATTCCATAAAGTTCCTCCCCCCCCCAGATATACAATACTCTATCTTTTATGTTCTAGCCTTCATAGCTTTTCGTGATTTTCTCTTTGTTCCCTTTTCTATACAATACCATTTAAAAAATAAAACAAGCAAACAAAAAAAAACACAATAGTTTTTAAGTAGATTGTTTTTGTGAGAACTAGACAGGGAAAAGATATAAATATTGTACACAAATCTAATGTATTTTCTTATGGCCGTGACTAACTGTGGTATAGAGGGGAAACTGTTCATATTAAAATTACACACCTCATTACCCAATAAGTCCCCATGACTGTGTCATACTCCTTTGGCTTGAAATATTAAGCATGCTTGAAAGTACTTATCTTTTTTTTTTCTTTTTTTTTTTTTTTTTTTTTGCACAACAGTCAGTAAAAGAAAACAAAAAGTCATAACAGTTCAGATTTTACCTCTGCATTTCTTATTTTCTTTCATTATCTTTGCCTGAATTTCCTGGATTTTGGAATGCTTACAGATGTCCAGGTATAAATTAGTTAAGATCCTGATATTTTGATGCTGAGTGATCCTTAACACAGGTCCATTGGATAGCTATTAGGACTAGGTATGCAGGTGACTGAAGGTAGTGGTGCTTCTAAGTTCCTTCCAAAACAACGTGGTGGTTTGCTACAATTTATGCAAATATTTAAATGAAATAAATGTGCACAACATACACATATTTAAAAACTGTGATGGTTAAGATCCATACTTCTGGGAAACAGCGCCTCTCTAGAAATCCTGATACCTTCAAATAAATCTGGGTTAATTTACCCACCAGACTCTATGAATTCAAACAAATCACATTATAATATGAAGCAGGAAACCTCAAGGCCAAATGGCATTTGAAGATGGAGGCCTGTGAGGGGTCGCAGGGAGATGAGTTAGATTTAAACTTCCACACTCTTTATTCACATGTATGCTTTGCTAAACCAGTTTTTTTCTACAAATGACCTACAATTTCAGTGGATGAAAGCATGAAATGAACCAAGGGGCCAGAGGCAAAGAGTGTTAATGCATCGTAGTAAAGCCTGTAGAATAGGTATTAAAATTATCAATAGTGTTTTGATCTTGGTGTTACTATTAGGAAACTTGCATTTTCTTCAGCTTACTACGCGGAATGAATTAGGGATGGTAACTATAGTTATACTTGATTAGAATTCAGTTAATGTTTTCAGTCAAAATATTGGAGATATTGGAGTTCAGGAACTCAAAACATGCCCGTACATTTTATTTCCAAAATTTTATAACAAAAAATTGTAGAAACTCTGATTTATTTATCTTACAAAAATGTCTTTTTTTTTTGTTTACCTTAAATATTTTTTATTTTTAGATTCATCTACATTTGAGTAAAAAAGATCCAAAACTGAAAAAAGTTTAGTAGTACAAAAAATTAAACAGAGAAATTCATACGGAGTAGGAGGAGATGTTTAAAATACGTATTTTTGCATGTTTTTCTGTTTCTTTATTGTCAAAACACTGATACATTTCTATTTCAGTTATCCTGGCCAGTTTCTTTATTTTACAGGTTTTTGATTTACCCTGGGCACTAAATTTTAAAAGAATACACTGTTTACACCACTCTATCCTGGAATCCAAACATTAACTTTCAGACTTGTTGCTTGTCATGAATGTTTATTACATGTTATTTTCTTTGCTACAATCATATTGCCTTTAATTTCCTAAGATTTATAGGAAGATTTCTTTTTTTAAGTATTCACAAATACTGCAGTCATAATCACACCTGATTAGTTAGTTGAGTGCCAACTACTTTATGTGGGAACAACGGTATAATGTGAGAGCAATTATGTGATTAGTTTATTCCTTCTAAGCTTAAGCATTATCAAGAGACTAAAAACTGCAGGTTATGAGGTAATTGTTTTTTTCATCAACTTTGTATGTTGCTACCATGTGATATTAACTATTTTACCATGTTGTTAATAATTATAAATTGGGCTGGATTCTGAAATAGGAGTATAATTTTTGCAATAGTATCATTTTTTTTCTGATGTATGCTGGCCTTAGGGTAAATCCTATGAGTGTCTATACTACAAGTGGTGCAGAGATTTCCCAATTTATCAGAGAAAGAATTAGCTGTAGACCTGTAATCAGTATAGTAATTTTAGTAGAGCTGCAACAAGCTAATTCCTCCTACTTTTGAGATAATGTCTTATGATGCTGCATAAGGCTGACACTTCAATGCTGTTTCAGGATCTAAGCTAGCATCTCCCTGCTTGACAGTGTGTCACTTCACATAGAGATTCAAGCTTGCTGAGAGCTAGTTTGGGGATCTCCCACACTGTGTTGCATTACGCAGTGTATTCATGACCATACATGATTTTTTATCATTTTCATTAATATTTTATATTGTCAGTATGGACATTGACCCTTTGATGTCAGTGAAAGTTTTGGTAAAGATTACTTAAAAATTGATTATTGACTGTAAGGTATGATATTATACTATTCTTTTTTCTTTCTTTCTTTTTTTTTTTTTTTTTTAACATTCACCATGTAACTTTACTGTGTACTGCAGAACCCTCTGCAATGAAAAAAGCCCAGGGGACTGCACAAGTTAATCTCCATGTTTCTGTGTCACTGTGCCTGAAAATAATAGCAAAAAAATAGATTCCGCTCCAATTACAATACCATAAAGAGTGGACAGACTTTCAAAATTTACCCGTGTATGTCCCTGATTATAACTAAACCCTTGAAAAATCAATTATTTGGTTGCTGAAATGGGAGCTATGAAGAGCTGGCTCAAATTTACCAGTTTTCACTTGTAGTGTCCATTTCTAAAAGCCAGATATACTTTGCATTGTTGTTGATTCGTTGAGACACTTCTAGTTGAAAAAAACATCCCAATTGGTTTTCTGTTCAGATGTAGTGGCAAACACGTACTTGAAGTATATACCAGGCTGAGGATGCCTTACTGTTCTGAATTAACAAGTCTCATGCTGTTTTCCCAGAATTTATAAATAGCAAAGGAATGCTCTTTTGGGTCAATATAGAAACAATTTTGATACCGTAAATGATACAACTACCAGTCATAATGTGCGGCTCTACTTTCATTCCTGTTATTTTCTATCCTTGTTGCTGACATTAGCAATTTCATTAGATGCAACCGAACAAACTTTCATGAATTTTATTGGCAGAATGGGGAAATAATTTTATCTTAAGTCTGTAGTACTGCTATCACAAAAAGGAGGAGATAGACACACAACATAAGCCTCTCTATCCTGTGAGTACTCCATGAAAAAGATGAAAAATTAGGCTATTTGATATACTATTTGATAATCTTTCCTTCACCAATCCATTTGAAATATTTTGACAGTTATCTTGCAAGGAAGAGGTCCAAACCTACTCAGGGATCAATAAAATTAAGACCAATAGACACTGAAAGCCAGGGAAAAACAAAGCTATCTATTGCAACATCCAGTAAAACAGTGATCACATAATTTTACCCAATATATTAATAAATTCTTAATTAGTCGTGGTTTGGGCTGGGCTGGCCACTAAAACGAATGACAGATGCTCTTTTTAACCTCTCTGCCTTCAGAGAAGGGAGAGCATCTCCCTTCAGAAGACAGGAGACAAAATGAGACAGGGAGAGACTTATGAGCTGAAAAGAAACTAAACTACTTTAATGAAATATTATTAATAAAATAATAAAAAGAAAAGATAATAGTATTAATAAGAAAACAATGAAATATATACAGTACATACAAAACCGTATCAAAAGTCATGAGCTTCTCTAAGCGGTAATTTTTATTTTTGTGTATATTTGATTTTTGAACTGTTTGTATACAGCTATATATTCTCTTGCTTGCTTTCCAAATCAGTGCTTTCTAGGCTTAGTAAGAATACAAGACTAAGTGAAAGCATAATGAGGAAAAAACCAAACAAACTACTCAGTAGGGTACTGCAGTTCCAGTATTTCTTTCCAGTTTGCCCAGGCTGCATAGGAAGGAGAAAGGAAGGGTCTTCCTTATAGTCACAAAATCACCAAAAAACTGTTTCTACCTTTGGATTTTATTCTATCTCTTCTTCTCTCTTCTAAGACTGTTGATAGCATAACTCATGTGGATGAGAAGAGTCGGATTTTGGTCATGTTACTGAAAGTCCTACCGTCTGTTCTCCAGGACAGAGGCAAACCAAGCACTAACTAGTTGCTGGAGCTTTTCCCAAGCAGACCTGAAATTCAGCAGTGTTTTGTCACTTCTTTTATCAGCAGTCAACAGAAATTGATGTTAATGCTGACATTTGATAACAGATACCATGAGAAAAAAATCAAACAGCCTTTAGTTTATAGTAAGTCGTGTTCTTCATTTCCAGTATAGGCATATGTAATTGTTTCAAATAATTTAAAAACCTGTAAGGGGGGAAAAATCCACCCAAATTGTCTAACATACAAAGGCTTTATGTAAAAGCTGTGGTCATGGCAAATATTCACAGATATACAGTGCTCTCTCATCTATGTCAGTGTACATCGAGAAAAGTTCAGTAGCTAAAGGAGTTAGACTGATGCTTGGCTAAGTCCAAAGGAGAACTTCGCATGTCAGTAACTCCTAAACACATTCTACATATCAGCTGAAGACAGGCAGCAGGCTTGGTATAAATTTAATAAATACATGGTATTGCATTCGTTGTGTATTACATTTTCAGTGCAGCGGAGATAAGTCAGGAGCATGAAACAATTTAATGCAAATGTGTGACCAGTCAGGTTTGCAATAAAGTAAAGAAAGACTAAAACAAATGTTGTTTCATTGTACCTTCTCATAGTAACTTTAATGCAAAAATCTATAAATAATATAAGAACTAGAGGACATATACTGTACTTGATCTTAAATTAAGAGGTATTGCCACCACTATAGAACATTGTCAAAAGATAATGGTCTCCTGCTACCAAACACTGTAAACATCGAGGTGAAACCAAGACATTTATTTTATAAGTTATTGATCTTACGACAAAATTCTATTACAATGACTTTATTTCTAATACACCAAATGATAGATTTATATTTAATAACTTTATGTGATGGATGTTGATGCAGTAAATTGACAGCAGGTTGCACTGCTATCATTACCCTGCTATATATGGATTGGCTAACGCTCAAGTAACAGGTACATTATGCCTTTCAGAAGTTCAAAGACTGATTTACCAACAGAAGCAGAGTTTTTATTCCTATTATAATAACTTATTTTGACAATTAATAGACTTCTTTTTTTTTCCCATTAGCTGGCATAATTTTTGTTAATTAATATTTCTGGCGCAAGATTGGATGGCATAAATTAAGCAGCTACTTGATTTAAGGTACCTTCAATTTTTATAGGCTGTTCAAATAACTGAACAGAGTGTGAGAGGGTGGGGAAAACACAAACTGCAATGCGCCTTTTTTTGGCCCCAACGGCAGGCAATGAGAAGAAGGAGGAAAATAATCATTTAATCATTTATTTCATCACATTACCAGAGTACAGGAACATCAGAGAATGAGCTGTGATTTGGAGAATAATGATTCTCAATTTTTTTTTTCTTATTTGCATGTTGTGAGGCTAGTGTGTAGTTTAATAGCGGAACAAAATGTACTCCCCATTATTTGTATA
The DNA here is from genome assembly GCA_947846985.1 of Fratercula arctica. NCBI lineage: Eukaryota > Metazoa > Chordata > Aves > Charadriiformes > Alcidae > Fratercula > Fratercula arctica. Next base: position 36,422,989 of record CANTUZ010000001.1, on the reverse strand, counting down.
ATCTCAATGCAATTCTCACTGATTTTAGTGAGATTTTGCATTCATGAAAAAAGAAACACCTGAATTTGGCTTTTTATGTCAAGTCTTGCATCAGTTAAACCATTTTAGTCCAGCGGACTGCCATGAGATTGCAGAGAATGCAATGGCAGAATGTTTGATGATGATAATTTATTACAAAACATTTTCAAGGAAAATATTAAGTTGCTTATAAAATACACATTCCAATTTAAGCAAGAAAGATTCAGGAAACACAATACTGAAACAGTATGATGAACTGCAGAATAATGAGAATTGTATTGAACTCATTTTTGAGTTATTAATGGTACTTAAAACAACATCCAGTCTTCTCACAGGCACTAATTAATTTATGCTCATGACATTCTGTAAAGATAAACTTTTGCACACATTTAATAAAAGGAAATGAAGCTCAATTATTAATATCACTTAACTTTACCCATCTTAAGGTTATGATTAAGATAAAGCTGTCAATACAGAGATAAGTACCAGCAGTGGCACAATCGTTGCAGTTACTATTAGGCAACTTAAACATCTAATAACCTTTTAGCGAACATTTCAGATGTGACACCATTTTGTGTAGACTGAGTATCTTGGCACGTGGCTTCTGCTGTGTCTCGTCATGGGAATCCCTTCCACAAGCTCCACGGGATGTCTCGTTCCACGCTTGGGCATTGGACTTACCCAGGAAAGGAGAAACTAAGATGCAGTTCCTTGAGGTGGTTCACCTAAGGATAATTTAAACAAAGAGTGACACAAGACAACCTTTTTTCATCATGCTGATGCTAATACTCAATGCAGAAAGAACTGAAAAATGCTGCCACTGGATTTTGAATCCACCACCAGTTGCAGTGCTGGAAACCTTGGAAGCTAAGATGAGCAGACATTGTAGCAGACACCTCAAGTCTGTTCTGAGAAAGGCCCAATGCATCACTGCTCTTTGCTTGTTTTCTGATTGATAATTATTCCTCAATACCTTTTAAGTACTCTTTTTTACCTGATAGTTCTAAGGTGAATATCTTCTTGCATATCTCCATGTCTACAAACAGTGACAGTATTCTACTGAACAATCTCCTGAATCAAAAGAGGTAATGCTATTTTTTTTCTCTTCTTGTTTCTGTGAGGATTCTTTAGTGTTAGTTCTTGGTCCTTTAGGTGGACAGGCATAGATCATCTTTGTTGTTCCCTATGGAATCCTGATTTTATAAAAAAGTTTAGTTAATGGACAGCATTAAGAATGATAAGAAGTAATCATTTGGCTGATGTACGTAATGTAGGATGTGAATCTGGGGAATTTCTATATGGGACATCTGATGGTTCATTTCCTGTGTCTTACTGCTTCCAATTTGAATATGTTGAATGTTATAAAGACACTTAAAGACAGTGGGATCACTTCATCAAAAGAAATGTAAAGAAATAAAGGCAAATTTAAAGGGATCATCTTACAGACCTTCAGAATACAAAACTCCCACTGCGACTTCAGCAGGAGTTGTCTGTATTGAATAGGTGGATGATCAGATTCATAGATTTCATTCTGATCTATAATCAGTTTTTCTTCATCTGTAACAGTAGATGTTAAAACCTCAGTGTTTCCTACTTTGTGCTATTTCCTGTACTTTTTATTTGCAGTACATCCTATACTTAGAGTCAGAACTCCCACAATAAATGTAACTATTATGAGCAGTAAGTAGTTTCCACTTCTTCAAATAATACACATAAATATATTATTATGTCTATAACCAAGAAAAATGTTTTTAATAGATTACTTTTAATTGAGTCTAGAATATTTGTTACCATAATCATCTGTGAGCATTTGTAGATGCAGACTAGAAAATTGCACACCAGAAAAATCCAATTGCCTGTTTAGTACCCTAATTTTCATGCACACATAAGCCTTCTTAAACACAGAAAAGATGGAGATAAAATTGCTTTATATGCAGAGAGCAGAGGATAGATCAAGTAAACTTTTATACAGAGGGCTGTAAGGAAACACACAGGAGGGAAGTTACTTTGAGTGATGTGGTATGATAGCTAACAATTAACTAAAAAAAAACCAGTTTGGGGGTTCACATGGGAAGCTGAATGAGGTTGTTCAAAATGGCATGGCTGAGAACACTCTTAGCTTTTTATGCATCTGAGGAGCTGGATCCACATACTAACAAAGTGAATGAAATGACCACCATTGCATTCAGTGGATGCAGGGATAAGTGTCCTGAGAAGAAGCAAAATCTTTTTCATTCACTTCGGCTGTAACAAGCCCAGAGAGATCAGGTAGCCATGCAGAAGGAGACCTGCTTGATCTTTAAAAGTCAAAAAATTATAAGCAAAAGTTCACAATCAGCTCAATAGCTTATCTGCTGTAGCCATTCTTTGCTCCATCCTGGAAGATATATTGAGCAAAGCAACGACAAAGATATTAAGATTTTACAGGGAATGTTACTCTTCAACGGCCATGTATTCATATGCAGTTTTCTGTATTCAATACTTCTCAGCCTATATGCCACAGTCTTTTGCTGTTGCCATGGTCCACCAGGAGTAACAGAAGTTGCAGAATTTCTTATGGGAAGCCTATGTAAGGACACAAAAAATAAAGGCCTGTAAGTTACCTTTGAATAATGGAATTCTATTTCAAGTTCCAAATTCAGCTGAGAGTAACCATATATTGGCTTCTTGACATTTTGGACCCAAAAATTCAGAAGGAACCTGTGCGTTTTTAAAACAAGGACTCCTAAATTACCAGCTCACAGTACAACGTAACAATTAATACACTATTCAGTGTCCCACCTAAAACTATATAGATATGACAACTTAGAATCAGAAAAAGGAAGGAATAACATGGAGATAATAGTAATTCAATGTATGTCTTGCCTTTTATTATTTCTGTGGATGTGTTTAGTCTTAAACATACTTCATATCTAAAGAACATATATTTACAAATGCACATGTACATTAGGGCTACTATAATAATTTATTTAATTCATGAAAACTGCCTTACCATTTTGAAATATTCAGAAGATTTTATATATTGTAAACAGATGTATTGGAGATAGCCATCACCTATAACTATATGTGGGTATGCTCTGTCCTTGAGTTAGACTGGAATTGAAGACACTGTAAAAGAACTTACTTATATCAAATCTGAGAGTAAATGCAATAAAAAGCATATTTGAATTTGAATTAGTTATGGCTGTTATTATTAGTTATTAGTTATGGCTTTATTAGTTATTAGTTGTGGCTGCTAAATCTGCATTTTTAAATCCAAAATTATATGATTTTTAAAGTAAATTGCCTATTTTCATTAGACTAACTTACTGCAATTGAAGGATTGAGTATGACAAACTAGTCCAAACTATGAAACACCATCTTATTATTAGGCATACTAAAAATCATACTGTTAAATATGATCACCACTCAGGACAGCTAAGGACTACTGGTTTTAACCAATATCTCCTAATAGTAGGTACGGCTGGAAGAGTAACTGATCTTTCAGTTAAACAGCTGAAAACAGTTAGAAAAGAACATCTGAATGCCAAACAAATTTAGTATTTTCATTCTTTTCTGTACAAGTAAAAAATAATTAACTCTTCACATGGAATTTTGCATATCACCTACATTGGTTATTTAGGGCTAATTAGGGGGGAAAAGGAAAAGAAATAGCATACTGATTTATCAAAAATTATGATGTTGCTATTACTTATTTAGAATACAGATTTACCTGCAGACAATTTTAGATCAAGTCTTCACCCTGTTTTAAGATTAAATTTCTCACCAAAACCACATATTTTTATTGAGCATATGGACTTTTGATGAGGGAAGAAAAAAGCAAATACTGGAAAATCAAGACACTTTGATTTCTGTTGATAGTCTTTCACTTTTTCATTAATCCGCAAATATAATTTGCAGAGGGAGTCATCACTTTTTTTTTTTTTTTTTTTTTTTTTTTTCTTTTAGGTGAGGGTCTGGACCTTCAAGCTAAAGAATAATTCCTCTATGCTTGATCTCTGGATAAATTACTATTTCAGTGTTTATAATATATGAAGTGAAGCAGATCTATCATGAAGAAACAGTAATTCAAAATGCCCTTTACCGTGGAGTGAGACAACTTTTCTGCAGGTTGAGAATCCCAAAACTTAAATGAACTCTTCAGGTGAATCAAGGGCAAAAATTGGTTTATAATGTCTCATGCCTCTGGAAAAGCCCTTTAACTAACATCTTGTAGTGTACCCTGGACACAGCCTGAGCTGTTGGACAAAAGGAGCAGACCAACATAATCATTTCTTCCTCCAGCTCTGTGAATTCAATTTTTGTGCAGTATCAGGGAAATCCAGCTTAAGAAAATTAAATTTACTGAATTCAACTGGAATTAGAAAGCAGTTTAAAGACTGTACACACAACAGCAATTTCTATACATATATGGAGTCTGGCATTGGTAAACCTTGTCTGCCCTTTACAATTTTGCTTCCTTTTGCTGAAATGTCAGAGAGCTTTTTGAAAGGCCTATGACTTAAGCATGCTCATGAAAGCAAACTATCAAATTAAAGTGTATTTCCTTTGCAGTTTCAGCTGATAATAATGTTCTTTTTGTCTGTTCTTTGACGTTATAGACAGCTGCATATTATTAACCAGTTGTTAGGTTTTATTTTTCTTTTTTCCTCAAAAGCATGCATGGCTTTTTTTTGCCAAAGAGCTTGTATAAACAACACAGTAGTAATGAAACAAAAATGTAACCTCTCCAGTGAGAAAATAAAACCCCAAAATACTATATTTTTCTTTCCCATGAATAAAAGATTGTTTCACTGCAAAACTGTATAAAACAGTGACTTTATTGCGTGCATTCTACCCATCATTGCATAGTACAAGTACATACAGTTACCCAAAATAGCAGTATTGAACAAGTTTTAATTAATATTCTTGTTAAACAAAGCATCAAACAGTAGCTCTTTTACTTCACAAGCATTAGATTAGTTTCCAAGGGAATTACCAAGGTGCTTATAGTTTAAAGGTGAATTCACAGTTTACTGTGTATTAGTAGATCTATTCACTATGAGTATGGCTTTTTTTTTTTTTTTTTTTTTTTTTCTTGCTCTGTGACGGAAATCTTTCTTCTCTTTGGTTACATTTTGTTTTAATTAAAAGAAAAGGAAAAGTTGCTCAACATAGACTGCCCCAGAAAACAAATAAAATTGCAACCTTTGGATAATTCTTTACGTCCTTCGCGGGATTTCATTTCCTTTGAAGTCTATTCAGTTCAAGTTTTGCTGCTGACAGTTAAAACATGGTACAGCTCAGATCAGAACAGATTACCAGCCAACCTTTCATATTCTGTTCCCCTTATTATCCTGATACTTGTCATCATGTTTTTCCCATATCCTTTTCACAGTCGTCTATTCTGTGTACAGCTACACATATTGTTACATCACTGTGCTTCATTCAGGAGCCCTGCTGTGATAGTTTGGCCCTCAAAGGGAAAATAATGGTACTAACATTTATGTCCATTTGGTTAAGCCATTTACCATTATGTTTTGTGGTTTACAGAAGAGATGAAAGCCAGGGGAAAATAGTATTAAGATGGAATAGACAAAGTGTCCTTGTGCTGTGACAGGCCTTCAAAGGAAGGCAACAAACCAGGATTATTTTGTTGATTACAACGTACTCCAAGTGTCATTGTGTAACACCTCTAGTCACTAAGTACAGTACCTTACACTCATCAAAGTGATAAAAATATCTTGTATTATAAGATTAGATAAAAGCACAGCAAGCAAAATGTACAGTATTTTGTTAGGTTTATTAAGTTTGCCTGTCTTAGAAGATTTAAAAAAATATCTTTTCATAAAGGTTTATTAGTCTTCAGTTCCCATTTTCCTTTCATTATGAGGAACAATGTCTCTTTGGAAAAAGACAAGAAAGAATGATTGTTCCTGGCAGTGCACTGATACATCCCATTTCACAATACTTGGTCCAATACAGTGCATGATAGGAAGAAGGAAGAGGGGAGAAAACAAGAGTTGCATGTCTGCAAATATGTGTGGGTAATTATAAGGCACCAGTGTGACTTATACTTACAAACCTCAGAAAACACAATATTCTGTTGCTGTAATGCAGGTATAAATACATATTTCAATAAAATAAAATTACCTTTAAAGGAGCTTTACTATGGAATAAAGGAGAAGGAAAGTACCATCTACTTACTGTCTCCTGGAAGACTGTCTCCTGTATACTGTAATAGATGGGATTAAAAACAGAGGGTTACAGTAAGTAGAAGTGTTTCCTCTTACATGGATCTGTATTCGTGTCAACATTTCAAATCTAAAAGTATGTATGAGGACTCTCTTGTATTTGGGACAAGCCTGACTTCCAGTTGAAGTCCAGTATAATAATGTTTCTATAACTGGGGAAAAAAAGCAAAAAATAAAAAATCACCGTATCTGCACTCTGATAAAAATCAGATAGCTTTTGTTTTTAGAAAGTGGCTTTATTTAAAAGTTTATAAAAGCTGCAGAGAACTGTGCTGAGGAAAAAGAAACCCCTGAGTTTCCAAAATCTGTATTTTACATTCCTCTAATTTATAAGATTTCTCTTCCAGAAATAGTTATAAATTCTGTCAGACAGTGCCCCAGAAAACAAGAACAACAAAACCCAAACAAACAAAAAAACCCCACAAAGCAAAAAATCAACTGAATAACAAGCATGTTTTAGTGCTTTCAACTGTCTGCTTTGTTTTCTCTGTTCAGCCCTGTGTTTTTCCTGCTCAGTTGCTCAGTAACAAAATATCCATTCACACTAAGTGCTAACGGGCTCATGTCAGGCCTTCCAGTTAGATTTGTCTGCTACAATTCATTATCATTCAAATATATGTGTATATTTACATAGATAGAGATATATATATATGTAGTCGAATACATACTGTAGGATCAGAAAATATAATTTAATTGTTAGACTCTCTACTGTAACTCACTTCCTTAATTCACCGCTATTTTATTCCTTTAATGTTGGGTTGTTGGTTTTTCTGTTTTTGTTTTGGTCTTTTTGTTTGTTTGTTTGTTTGTTTATTTGTTTGGGTTTTTTTCTGAAATACATTCAATATATGTTATAATCTCATCTTTGACCATCTAAATCACTGGTCAGATGTTTTTACTTCCCAGAAATCAGTTTTCTAGGATTCTTATTTTATTTGATGAGGCTTTGGGAATAATCATGTGTGTTCCATGCATATATCAATAGAATTTATTTTCCTCTTTCATATATTCCTTCATTATTAAAAAAGATCACTTTGCAAAAAAAGCTTACTTAACCTCGGGAAGGCCTGGGAGACAGTGAAACTATTAAAATTATATTATTCAGAGTATGCTGTGATTCTTCTGTGATGCACTGTAGCTCATGAAAACATTGCAACAGTGACTGGACCATAGAACAGTTTTGTTGAAGAAGCAAGGATATGGCCAGGAGATCCCGAGACCCTCTTATCCAGTTTCAGAGCCCTCCTGAGGAAAGATGTTTGATAGACAATTTCCATTGCCTGTGTACATTTTAGGAGGTATCTATTCTGACTAAACCTCAGATCGTATTCTTTAGCTGTATGCAAGAGCTAGGATTTATCCCTTTAAAGGAGTGAGTAGTTAAAGGCTTATGAATAAAAACTACTTGAAAACATATCCCAAAGGGCTTCTTTTTTGTATTGTGTTCCAAACAAGGTTTTCAAGCAGATAAATATTGTTTTCTTATACTTAATACGCTGTTAAGCAATACATCTGGTATGTTAATACCAGTCTTAAAATTCTTATGCTATAAAAGTGATAGGAAGATATAAGAAGAAAATTCAATGCTCCGCTCCTCTCCTCTCCTCTCCTCTCCTCTCCTCTCCTCTCCTCTCCTCTCCTCTCCTCTCCTCTCCTCTCCTCTCCTCTCCTCTCCTCTCCTCGAGACAGTGTTGATTTTTTTTTTTTTTTTTTTTTAAAACTAGGTTTCTGGGGAAAAACAACAGTAAGAAAACGAACAAGAAAATACCACGACCCCCAGTCCCCCCAGAATAAAACCCTTTTTGAAGGATTCAGACAATAATGCCAGTAACCATCCATTTTGCTTCTGCTTGAAATAATTGTGACAGAATGGGGTGTTTGCAGCAATCTAGTAAGTGCCACAGCTACCACCTCTGAACATGCCCCTTGAAACAAAAAGAATACTATTTTTATCTGAGTTCAGTGAGCTGCAGGTCATGCTCAATGTCAACAGAAATTGTTGGAATTTATTCTCAGCCTTGCCAGAATACTCAGCACATAGCAGAAGTGAGTTGTAGCTTCCTGATAGGAAAATTAAGGGAATAAGTAAATAATACCATGGTGTCATTTGAGATATTAAGTGGTTCAAGACAGGTAAAGCCAAAACCTACTTGGAGTGCAAAGTTCCAAGAGCCATGCGTTTAGTTTGCCTCTTTTTTTTTTTTTTTTCTTTTTTTGATTTTTCCCTTGCGTCCATCTTGCTAGTTAGTGAAGAATAGAATCTTCAAAGGTACGTAGAATCTTCAAAGGTCTGCTAGTAAGACCACTGGTCTCCAACCTGTTCCATGTGGCATTACACAAAGTGTGCTATCCACCCAGAGAAATCCTATTATTTGTGTCAGATGTATGGCATCTCAGAAATATGCCTTCCTGCCCTGCCATCTCCATGGAAACATTGTCGTTCAAACAAAACACCTGCTTAATCAATAAGATTATATCAAAGTAACAGCTAAATTAAGTATTGTGAAGAGTTGCAACAAGATATAAAAGTAAAATAAATGTGTGTATTTTTCCCATCTTTGAAGGATAATTGTGCAAGAAGTAACTTCTTCAGGATTTATCAATCTGCCAAAAATCACCTCTAGTTTTCTTGACATCTTTTTGTTAGGGTTTTATTTCTTCATAGAATCAATGAATGTGATATTATACAGCGTGTGTCTTATAGGCTGAATTTAAAAAGTGTTCACTACTCTGTGTACTTTAGAGAATATGAACTTGAGAAGAGTTGCCTCTCAACACCAAAGTGTCATTGAACACGCAAGATCACAGAATCATAGAACCATAGATTCATTTATGGTGGAAAAGACCGCTAAGGTCATTGAGCCCAACCATAAACCTAGCACTGCCAAGTCCACCACTAAACCATGTCCCTGAGCACCACATCTGCATGTCTTTTAAATACCTCCAGGGATGGTGACTCAACCATTTCCCTGGGCAGCCTGTTCCAATGTTTGATTGACCTTTCAGTAAAGAAATTTTTCCTAATATCCAACCTAAAGATCCCCTGGCACAACTTGAGGCCATTTCCTCTTGTCCTGTCACTTGTTACTTGGGAGAAGAGACCGACCCCCACCTCACTACAACCTCCTTTCAGGTAGTTGCAGAGAGCGATAAGGTCCCCCCTCAGCCTCCTTTTCTCCAGGCTGAACAACCCCAGCTCCCTCAGTTGCTTCTCCTAAGACTCAATTGCTCAATACAGTCTTTAGTTTCCCTAACCTTAATACATGGAATATATGCAAAGTCAAATATTTTAAAATAAGTAATTATTTACATGTTTAGTAAACTAATTTTTCCTGAGCATAAATAGGGACTAATCATGATATAGTGATGTACTGCATTGACTCTGTCTGCTTGCCAGAAGCACACAAAGCTGCTCTCTCACTTGCCCTGAAAGAATAAAATATGATAAAAAACCTCATGAGTTGAGATAAAGACAGAGAGATTACATAACCAATTATCATGACTGGCAAAACAAACACCACTTGGGGAAAATTATTTAATTTATTATTGTTTAAAATGGTGAGAAACAAAGACAAGTTAAAATAACACCTTCCCCTCACCTCTCTTTTTCCCTAGGTTCAACTTCACTCTTTCATTCCCAACTCCTCTTCCCCCTGCCCCCGTGAAGTGGTGCAAGGATCATGGGGAACGGAGGGCTGTGGTCAGTTCATAACTAAACTCTGGTCAGTTCTCTCTTCCTCTTATTCCTCCTCACACTTTTCCCCTGCTCCATTATGGGTCTTTCCCAGGGGCCATAGTTCCTTCAAGAAATATCCACCTGCTCTGATGTGGTTATTACTAAGACTAATGTTATCCTGGGCTGCATTAGGCAAAGTTTTGCCAGTAGGTCAAGAGTGGTCATCCTTCCCTTCTATTAAGAACTAGTGAGACCACATCTGGAGTACTGTGTCCAGTCCTGGGCTCCTCAGTGCAAGAGGGACATGGACATACTGGAGAGAGTCCAACGAAGGGCCACAAAGGTGATTAAGGGTCTGGAGCAGCTTACATACGAGGAAAGGATGACAGGACTGGAATTGTTTAACCTGGAAAAGAAGGCTGCAAACTCAGCGAGGATCTCATCAATGCATATAAATACCTGCAGAGAGAGTGCAAAGAGAATAGAGCCAGAGTCTTTTCAGTGATTCCTAGTGGCAGGACTGCAGGCAATGGGCACAAACTGAAACACAGGAGACTATCTGAATGTCAGGAAACACTTTTTTCCTGTGAGGGTAACTGAGCATTTGCACAGGCTGCTCAGGGAGGTTGTAGAGCCTCCCTCCTTGAAGGTATTAAAAAGCCATTTGGATATGGTCCTGCACAAACGGCTCTAGGTGGCCTTGCTTGAGAAGGGGTGTTGAACCAGACGACCTCTAAAGGTGTCTTCCAACCTCAACCACTCTGTGTTTCTGTGAAAACACCAAATCCACTTTGTTCCCTACTGACAGTGCTGAAGACATCCATTATTTTCACCTATGTGATTTTAGAGTTCAGCATTTGGTGGCCCTGCCTAGGAAATCTTTTACAAATAAAGCCTTAGCACACCAGAAAATCAGGACTGTCTAAGCTGTCTCAAGTTGGGTACATAAAATTGAAATATCAAAAATGACTTGTTACTTTGAACTGTAAAACCTGATATTATTGAATTAGAAAATGTCTGCCCCAATGAAAAACATCTTCCAGAGGGAAACGGCTGTTGGTGAGAAATATTTGAAGTGAAAGCCTCCCCCATCTATGTAAGATTTGAAATAATTTACCCACTTCAGTAAAAACTCTAATTATATAGTATGAATTCCTGCATCAAAAAGCCAAGCAATTAATCAAGTCTATTACTAACTCTTCAAACCACCCCAGCTGTATGTGAAGGAGGTGTGAAAAATTAAAGTTCAGTAATCTAAAAAAATACTCCAGCTTCATTCCTTTCTTTGTTGGCTGGGAGTAGTTGTGGAGGATTCACAGTAGTATTCACTCAGTGGGTGATTTTTGAGATGGGCCTTTCTGATCTAAACTCAAATTGTAGTCTAAAATTAAAACACAGGTTGGATTTTGCATTTTCTGTGCCAAGAATTTTCTGAATCAGATCTACCAAGTAAGCTCCAGTGATTTTCTGAGTCACTTATGTTTTTAGTATTTTTTATAATTAAAGCTTTTGAGAGACTCAGTTCTAAGCAGCTGCACTAGACTAACTAGCAGGTGCTCATGCCTCCACTTGAATTAGTTTCTGTCCTACTGTGATAGCTATCTGGGCTGGAGCAAAAATAGCATCTGTGAGTGAACACAGGACAGATCATGATCTTTTATGATCCCTCTACCAAAGAATGCGTAATCTCATTTCAATCAATGCATCAGGTTGTATAGTAAGAAAGGAAGAAACTAGAGTTGTCTGAGAGTATGTAAAATGTGGGACCTAGATGGTTTAGCTTAAAATGTCCTGTTTAAGTGTATGTAGACATAACGTTTTGTGGTCCTACCTTACTATTACAGACTGATTGGTTTTTATAAATATTAAATACAATTGAGTCTTAAGGAAGAATATGAAAGAGAAAAAGCCTTTCGGGGTGAAGTAGAAGGGTGTTGCAGGCAAGAAGAATAGTTTTGGCAAATACCTCAAAGATTTGAGGAAAAGTAGATAAGGTAGCACTAGAAACAAAATCCAAGCAACAAATAAAGCATCAATGGCTGAGGTAATAAACTGAGGACAAACATTTGAGTAACAAGAATGGTTGAAACAGACGGGTGAGTGGAAAATATAAAGGTTAAAGAACACTGTGGAGTGTATCATGTAAGTAATAACATAAAAGGCATGGCCACTGATTGTCAGACTGAGTATGACAAATAAAGGATGAGGAGACTGGAGAAACAGAATTTTAAAGAATATTTAGACAAAGGCTAAAGAAAAAAAAAATATTAAGAGCAAAGGTCAGAGCTGAAGACATTGAACACCAAAATCATAAGATTGCATATGAGAGAAAAAAATAAGTGAAGCAGATGAAAGTTAAGACAAAAGTTCAAGAGGGAAAACAGTAAACGGAAAAAAAAAGGAATGAGAACCATGTATAGGAATGAATGTGAAAATAATAAGACACAATTCCTTTCAATAAAATAGAAAAAAATAGGATTGCAAAATAAAAAGTTGTTCAATATAACCTCTACACCATCTATTACTGCATTTAGGACATTCACCTTTCCATCCAGAAGGAGGGTCTCTGATGGTTGCTTTTGCTTGAAGTCTGATACCTCCGAGTTACCAAATGATATTTGATAGTTAGGATCTGGTAAAGATGTTTCTCATCATTGCCTCAGATTTCTGTTTTGTCTTTCTCAACAAATTGGTTGACCTAGTTTGTAAGGAAGAATTCGGCACGACTCTTTGAGCTTCATATTCTCTCTTTCTTCAGATTGGCTCTTTCCTACTCATGAAACTACCAATCATTCAAGCCTGTCTCGGCGCACAGACACTTTATACTTTCTTCTGGGTTGGTTCTTCTCCCATTCCTCGCCCTGGATAACTCCCTTCTTTACAGAAGATCCCATAGTCATTGCTAGTCTTTTTGGAACTTACTATATAAAAACAGTTTTCTGTGCACCCTTCTGTTTCATCATTCCCTCGTGGTTTAGACAACTTTATAATAAATAGAATAGAGCAAATCAAAAGAACAAACCAAGCTTTCAAACACCAGGCCATTCATCACTGCTGATGGCAGTTTCTTCAAACTATTTTTAAAGATCCCCACTAAGTAAAACTCCATAACTTCCACAGGTACTTTCAGACTAAATTTAGCATCTGACCATGAAAGTAGATTGGCTGCAGAATTGTATTTTGGGATTATCTGCCATCAGCAGTTTTCAAGAACTGTGCTGCTTGTTGCAATAGTGATTTTGGTATGTAAACTTTTAAATGCCAAATTTGCAAGCTTTAATGATTTCAAAGTTTTAGGAAATATGTGCACAGCACAATGAAGCCTCCCTTAAAACATCTGAATTTTGTCACACATAACTGAAACCATAAAAATTTCCAATTATTTTTAATTACTAAGATTGATAACATTGAAAATGCATCCCCCAGGAAAAAAAAAAAACAAACATGCACAACAACAAAATAAAACAAACAAACAAACAAGCAATACAAAACAAGAAAATATCTTCCAGGAGAAAATGGTGGTTGATGGCAAAGCTTTGGCCACTAGAATAATTTAGAATAATTTATCCACTCAGTGAAAACTTTACTTAATTATACAGCACACGTACATCAGAGAACCACACAATTAATCAAGCCTGTTTCTATAACCTCAAGCTGTTACAGCTGCATGTGAAGGAGTATCACTATTTTTAACATTATACAAAGTATGTGTCTATCTTGCAGCAATTTCAACTTTTATCTTCTTTTCTTAAATCCTACACTTAAACTATTGCCTTCCTCTCCATGTCAGCTTTCTATGAATGTGAATATGGCTTATCATGTCCTTCCTTAGTTTTCTAGGGAAAATTATGCCAGTTCTTTCCATCTTTTTTTTTTTTGGTATCTCATATCTACTGGTTCATTCCTGTACTGTTTCTTGGGATTGTCCTCTCTTCATATCTTTCTTAAAATGTAACAGTCAAATATTAGCAGTTTTACTCCTTATGTTTTACATGATAAAACACTGTTCATACATCCTAATAGATGCCTTAGAATGTTTGCCTCCTTCTGCTACCTACCTAATCAATAGTCTAGTATTTGAATAGATAATTATTCTGTCTAAGCTTATGAAAACACATTTGTACCTACTTAATTTATCCCTATTTTCCAGTCCATTTCTCCATTTTATGCAAACAATTAGAAATTCTAATCCTGTCTTTCAGTGTCCTAACTGTCCATCCCTGTTTCATGTCATTTGCAATAATAATCATGCTCTCTATTTCTTCAAACAGGTCATTATTGAAACACTGGATGCTCTACTTTGATGTTTGATAAGATATCATTATTTATCATTATTTTGAAACTAGAGAGGGAATACTTTATTACTATTGTTCTACAGGCTTTCACGCCAAACTACTTCAGACAAAGCACACAGACAAAGCATATACTTAATGTGGATTTACAAATTGGAAAAGGCTAGATACACATCTGAAAGCTGTCAGGTTTCTCCTCTCACCTGAAGCAACTGATGTTCTTCAAAAACCACAAAGCATCTAGTAACATGTTTTCAATACTCTCAGGAAAAAAAAAAAAAAAGTAGAGAGAATATGTAATGATGATACTATAACACACAGTCGTTAGCTAAAGAAAAGCTTGTGTTATAAGTCTATTACAGTGAACAGTTTTAAAATGCCTGGAAATTTCCTAAAGTATTTTCTATATCTAATGTTTTGTTTTACTAGAACATAAAAACAAAATAAAACAAACAAACAAAAAGTAAAATTTAAATAATTAAACAAAGATCCTTTGGGTAAGACAGATTAAGAAAAGAAAGGGGCTGACAATCAGTTTCCCTTATATTCATTGAATCTTTACATGTTGAGACCCTTCCCTGAAATCTTTTTCTGTAATAGAAATACCTGGGTGCTTCAAGCAACAGACTCTACACTATCTCCTCTTGGTCTCTGAGAAAATAGTTTTGTCACACCAGATTTGATGGTGCATCTGCTTTCTTCTATTCTTAGGCATCTCTTAGACAGGTACTAGTATTGCGTCATAGTATATATCTATAAAGTCCTGCATATATCTCAGTTAGTCACCCTAAGCTCTCTATTTAGTCAATGGAAAGAAACAGATGCTCATAGAGTGAATCACAAAACTGTTTTGATGTTCACCTTAGGACATTCTGATCAATTTCTTTCCTTTGACTGTAAAAGGAGTCTTCCATTTGGAAGTTCCAAATGATTCCATGGTTCCAAATGATTAGTTCTGTATCACAGATGTCTGCACTGCTTCAGATTAAACTCTTTCCTCTATTTTTTTCTTTAAGTTTCCTATTTGCAACCTGTCTCTTTCTCTCTCCCAACCCCGTACCTACCCTGCCCTCAAGTCTAGAACCACCTCCAGGCTGAGCACACTCAGATGCCACTGGCAGAGGAAACATTTCTGCTTCTTCTGGCATTCCACATGATCCAGAGTGAGTCTGTCAAGACAAGCAAACAGCCAGATTTCTTTTTTGTCACCTTTTTTACTAACATTTACAAAATCCACACGGTAAACTTACAGCAAATAAATAAAACAGACTAGATAACCATGCCACAGTGCTCTTAACTAGAAACTACTACAATTTTTTGCATGTTTTATTTCCAATTGAAATATGACAACTAGTGGGAACAAAATAAGACACAGTCATAAATTGATTTATTTTAACTAAAATGATGAAAGTGGAGGAGACCATCTAATAAGTCACAATACTGACTTTATAGGGATAAGAAGCAACTTTGGCAACACAGTATGTGATTTTACACCTTTGAGTTTGGGTGCTGACAAGAACATTCACAAAGATTTCACTGGTTTCTATCATGTATCAGCTATGGTAGAGACAATGGCAACTACAGAATTTAAACAACTCTCGCTAATTTTATAATGATCACTTACACATGACTGGTTTGTGTTGGATGTAGGAACTAGATTGTAACAATATGAATAAAAAATGTCTTTTTTTTTCTGTGTATGCTTTTTACAGTCTCTTTAAAAAATAAAATAATCTATGAGACATCTTACAATTATTAAATAAAATTTCAAAATAATACAGAAAAGCCAGCCCCGCCCAGATTTTGCAAGCAGTAAGGTGTCGTTCTGGAAATATAAAGTTTCATTTCTCCTTTGTTGCTAAACCATGTGGAAAGATTCACACCGGAAAGACAAGTACTTTTCAAACCTTTTCAATCTGCAGACCAAGCACATTTCACACTGCAGACATAGCTCACTCTAAGCTAATGAAAGCATATTAAAAATCATCTTGTTTTAAAAAGATAGTATAATTACAATTTGTGGCCCCTTAGAATCAGTCCAGAGCTCATACCCTGCAGAAATGACTTGAATAATTGGTAATGTCAGTAGTCGGGTGCTTCAGCAATACAAACACCCTCACGGAAATGCTATTCCCTCAGTCCTCCAAAATTATAAAATCTGAACTCCTGAGGTAAACTGATCACAAGGAAGGTAATGCTGAAATGCACACAGTCCAGAGGAAGAGATGTTCTCAGGAAAATGCAAATGAAAATAGTTGAACAGCTTCCATTATCAGCAAGAAAATATTATATCTCCTTCAATGTAATTGATTATACAAAGTTCAGCATTCAATCAAGATGTGAGAAGTGTCTCTAAAATTATGCAAAATGTTAACATACTCATAGCTCCAAACATATCTGAAATACAAGTTCAAGATGTGTTTCAGGTGTACAGCTCCTATTTCAAACATGAGTGGCTGATTACTCAGCTTCATTCATTGCAAGCCAGCTGTCAAAAAGAAAGATTGTTGAAGTCAGTTCAGAAATATCTTAGTCCTCTCAGCCAGATTGAATGTCAGCTGTTTTCCAAAGCAATGAAATTAATAAAAATGATTCTGTGGTAGAGGCAAGCAATGCAGTAAGCTCGAACGTCCTCTTGTTTACTAATCACTCAGTGTCAAAGAGACAAATAAAGGTCTGCTTCATTGAGCGCCCATGTTCCAGCTGATCGCCCTTGCATAACCTGTACTTACCTAGCTTGGTTGGTTGATTCCCAAAAGCTCATTAGAAAACTTTGTGCAGGATAGGATTCCCAACGTGTTAGTTCTTTGTAAAGCCAGCCATAATAAATTAACAATAAACACTGTTTTATATTGAACCTAATTACATTCAATTATTAAATTAAATTAAGATATTAAATTTAATATCGGTCATCTAGCATCTCAAGTAAATAGCAATGTTCAATATATTCTGGAATTGGCTTATGCTGCTAAATGTGTGGTGGGAAAGATTAATGTCATTTTCATCCTTTCACAGAAACACCACTAGTTCTGACTGTATTATTTCTTTCCTCAGATACATCAGTGGAGAAATTAGTTTTGGAAGTACTTTCATAGCACATCACTGTTAGAGCCCTTTAAATTTCTTTTGTTTCCAGGTTCCTTGTAAAAACTATAATTGTCTCTGGTACCTTAGTACTCCTATTTTTTATTTCTGGGACAACTGGATTGACAGAAATTTCCTTGCATAGTTCACAACCCAAAGCATCTTTACATTTGTTCCCTGTTTTTTGAATCAAACTTTTTTGGCAGCTGTAGTTTACTGTTTTATATCTGTAGGTCTGTTCTGTTAATTTCTCTTACTTTTACGTATTTTTAATTTCAGTTTCCCACAATTTTTTTTTTAATTTTTTTTTTCTCTGTGTTTTTTGTTTCATTCAAATCCTGCTTAGAGTCTCTGGTAACGCTCTTCTACTGTCTTTTCCCCAGGTCAAAAATGTCATCTGTGTAGACCTCAGTAACCTATACGACATCAAGAAGTGTTGCATTTTTTGGTAAAACACCTTGTGTACTAAACACAGCCCAAATGGCAGTTTGAGGAATGGTGTTTCCCAAGGGGGCTGTTGAATGTGCACAAATATATCCTCTTTTTTTCTAAGAGCAGCTAGCACAATGCTGGTGATGTACAAAGCATAATATATATATATATTTGGCATCAGCCATCACCTCCTGAACATCTCCCCTTCAAAAATAGAAGAAAATCTTAACATATTTAATTCTTTTGGGTTTTTTTGCAAGCTGACAATTCTGTCAAAAAATTTGTTAATTCTGACAATTTTTCCTACAATGGCCAACAACTATATGCATTCTAGTAGTTTGTTACACAGTGATTTCCAGACCAATATTGTCATTCTAACCTTACACATAGAAACTGTGTCAAGGTTATGAAATGACAGACATTTAGCCTTCTTCTCTAGATAGCCATATTTCTCAATCTTTGGAGGATCTGTTCAGATGGTTCCCAAGGTGTGGCATTACCTGATTCTTTGCAATGAATGCACTCTTGATTAGCCATAGGGTATGAAATATTTTCATTTCGATACAATTTCTTTTAATATGAAAAATCATCCAACACTAGCACATTATAAGTTGCATGCATACATTTACTCATATGTATAATTAGTATATTCCTTTAATGAAATTTGTAAGTTCTGTCAGTTTTGTCATAATTGTCAATTCTGGGTTTTTGGGTTTTTTTTCCTTTTTTTGTTCTTTTCTCCCACCCCTCGTTTTTTTGCTTGGATTTCCACCTTAAAAGTAAAAACATTTTATTTACTTTCTGGTCAGTAGCACATTCATCTTCTGCCTGCAGTATTGTTCTTTGTTCTAATGAAAGATTCCTCTAAGCTAATTGGACTGCTGTGTTATGAGATTGCTGGTCTTTGCAAATGTCTCAAAATAGTCTAATAAATTCTCATGCTTATATTGTGTTTCAAAATGCTTGTATTTTACTTCTAAATAATAGGTATTATCATGTTTGGGGTGATTATGTCAGTATCTGTCATTTCTTAGTATTTGTGAGCTCTTTTTTGGATTTTGCTTGCTTGACAGTCTTTCTTTCTCATGTTGCTTTCTATCTGATTTCAAATTAATCCATTTTATCAAAGGTGGAGTGCAACTTTTGGGTTAGAATGGGTGATCTTTTCTGCTTGGAAAATGCCAATTGCCCTCCATAACACCTCTCTTTCTCACTGAATTAATCTGTCACAGATAGATTCATAGCTTGGTCTCAAATTTTGAAAGAACTGCAAACTGCATTTTTAAGCGAACAATTCTCTTTGAATTTAGTAATATTATTCTTAATGTTATCTTTCCAATACACTGTTGTTGTCATTGTACACTGCTGACATATATTACAGAAAATGTTCTTCAGAGTCCTCTTTATTTATGAAGTTTCAAGACTGTTGGAGATGGTAGTTGCCCTAGATTTTCAGTAAAGCTGTTTCCTAATTTCTCCTCTATAACTGTGTTCCAAATCAAGGAATAATGGCACTGCTTCAGTTAGTGTTTGGCTTCTACCTTATCGTTACTGCAAAATCTTAACTATTGCAGTACAGAAAACATTTCCATCTAGCTTGTGCTAGAGGTGAGAGTATCAAAAATGTGCCACAAATCTTTTCACTGCTTTTTATTGCATTTAAATAATGATCTGATGCTGATCGGCCAAAAATCTTCCAAATGAGCCATTATTTTACACACTTGCAACATGCTGTTATCACACAGGAAGTAATTTTAAGGAATTCACATGAATACTACTCTCCAATATTTGAATTTTGTTTAGATTTACAAGTAATCTTTGTATTGCATATAAAAGCAAAGGGATTTTATTTATTTGTTTGTTTTCTGTAAAAACAAAGCAAAACCCACCAATTTAACCTCTCTCCTTTCCAAACAATATTCTATTCCAGGTTCCATGCTTTATTTATGATGAAAGACATTAAACTTGAGTTAAAGATTCAAAGTCCTCTCAGGCTATTGAAAGTCAAAACCCCAGACTGAGGGGGGGAAAAAAGGAGAGAGACTTTCAAATGAAATGAAAGAAGAGACATAACGTACAGAGCAGAGAATGCAAGACATTGATATATCCAGTAAATTCCATTTTCTTAATTTTTACTCTTATATTTCTTATTTTTTCATTGCAGATATCCTATGCATTTGAATTCTCACATTTTTTAATGAACTATATCAGTCTTGTCTTGCTGAACTTTCTTCCTGCTGCTTTTTCTTTTCTTTTTTTTTTTTTGTTTTGTTTTTTGTTTGTTTGTTTACTATGAAGAGAAAAGAAGCATTAAGCTATGGTGACTGCTAGAAGCTGAATTGGGTAATTCTGGAGGAGGGAGGTACTAATGAAGTCATCAGAATACGAGAGTTTGAGTGCTCTTTAACACGAAGGGTTCATTTCACATTCATCAATCAGTTTCGAATCTCTCTCTCCCTAAAATGGACATTCCTAAGAGTTTGAACACTCTGTTCTATTATGGACAAATAAAAATGAACTCATGTTCATGTTGAAATATTTAATAAATTATAATTTTGCTTTTAAAAATAAATATATAAAAATAGAACTTTTAATTTAATCACCAAAATATTGTAAGGATTTTTATTTTATCAAAACCAAACCAAACCAAACCAAACAAAACAAAACAAAACAAAAAAAAAAAAAAAAAACAAACAAAACCAAAAAGAGACAAATTTGTTTTGGGCCAAATTGAACCAAATCTAGTTGGTTTAGTTTTTCAAATTGGACTACTGTGCCTGCCTCTCCCTCTCTCCACTATTTATACAGCTTTAGAGTAAGCTGCAAATATTCTCTAAGAGCTTTAGCAGTGACCAGATAAGTAGGGGAAATTCTGCCTTTCACTGAAGATCATTCTTATCTTCAGATACTACAAAACTCTTCTTGCAGAGATATTTGTTATCTCTGACTTATACATGCAAAGAACAAATACTTGACATGGAAAAACTCCAGATTCCACCAAAGAGAAATAAGCTGACTGTTCTGGGGGGGAATAGGTTGGCACCGGTGTTGTGGGGCTGTTTTTTGTTTTGTCAGAGACAGTATCCAAACCCATCAGTTATAGTCCAAGAAGATATTTTAAGAATGTAAAATTAATTCCTTTGGCAAATGGTTTTATCCTTCACCCCTATCCCAATAATCATACAATGTTCAATCAGGAAAACAAAATAATGCATCCCAGCATGAGTTTAAGTGTCTAAGTCCTAAAAATGTGGACATACTACCTCTCTTTAACTTCATAAACCATTGGTCTACTGACTCAAGGTTTGGTATTTCAACAGAGAGTGAACATAAGAATGAAGAACAGGACTTTTCATTTAGTTCAATTCTCATCTAATCCCATTCCTCTCAATCACAATCAATGTGGAATGTCATAGAAACCCAGGAACGTTCGCAGATGCTCATTTAATACTTCAACCCACGACACACTTCCATGAACATCCTACAAAAAATCTTACCACTATGTAATACAGGAAACTCAAAAAATCTCCATTAAATTGGAAGGGAAAAAAAAAGGTCATAGATAAAGAGAGTTGTTAATGTCTACTGTTATTGCACTTCATTAGAAAAAAATATCCATCCTAAGAAGTAGACCATATCACGTGCTGTGGAGACAAGTAAGACATTTCTAAAAATCTCTGACAGTCTGACCTGCTGGCAACACTTTGCCTAATGCAGCCCAGGATACCTGTTGCATTCTTTGTGGCAAGGGCACATTGCTGGCCCCTGGTCAATTAGGTGTTTACTAGAACCTCCAGGGGCTTTTCTGCCCAGCTGGGCAACCCCCAGCATACATTGCTGCATGGGGTTGTTCCTCCCCAGGTGCAGGACTTTGCAGTTCTCCTTGCTGACCTTCATGAGGGTCCCATCAGCCCATTTCTCTACCCTGTTGAAGTCCATCTGGGTGGCAACACAACCCTCTGACATATCAGACAGTCCTCCCATTTTTGTGTCATCAGCCAACTTGCTGGAGGTGCACTCTGTCCCATCACCTAGATCATTAGTGAAGATGGACCCAGTATTGACCCATGGGGTATGCTGCTATTTACCAGCCTCCAACTAGATTTCATACCGCTGATCATCACCATCTGGACCCAGCCATTAATTCAGTTTTCAGTCCACCTCACTGTTTGCTCATCCAGTCCATACATCAACAACTTGTTGGTTGACAGTCAAAGGCCTTTAGTTTATTAAGTTGATTAAGCATGACATCCCCTTGATGAATCCATGCTGACTACACCTGACAATTTTCCTATCAGGTTTCCAGGATTAGCTGCTCCACCAGTTTCATGGGGTTCTGCCTCCTCAGTGTCTTCTCTCAAACACTCTTAACTTGGCCATTTTTACTCTGGTTTGAGGACCCTTATGGCTTATGGACATAAGAAGTACACTACCATATGTCCTACATGCCAGTGGTCTGTCCCCTCCAGTATTCTGTCTTCAGCACTGGCAAAAGGAGAGATGATTTAGGGTGACCTCACAAACCAAATGACTGTCTCCACTGCATTCAGTATATAGTACCCCAGGTTCTATTAGGGAAACTAGAGCATTCTTCCTTGCTTAGTTCATTTAGTATCCATGTAAAAAACTCAATTTAATTTTGCTTTTCCACATTTTCATCAGATTTCCAAATGTTTTCTGGAGTTGAAATAAAAAAGCCATTCAAACACTAATGATATCTTCATGATTAAACTCTATTGCTACAACTAAATGGCAGAAAATATTGCCTTCTAGATATGCAACATGGAGTTAGAATTTTTTTGATGACTTCCAGCTTTACAAAGAGCCAATACAGCATGAAAATTACCCACAAATAAAATTATCTCTAAAATAATGAAAGCAACATCAATCTATGCTTTAGGATTTGTTCTTTTATGTGTAAGAGCGATAGTATCTTACTAAAAGCCAGTGTTTCAACTTAATACTAATATGACAACATTTGTGGCTATCAGGGAAGATTTCCTGGAAACTGAAGTAATTCAAATACAAGAGAAAATTAAGTTTGTGGATTAAGTGCAAAAGGTGAAGATTTGAAACATCTGTTTTGTTCTTATTTTCTCTGTTTTTTAAAAATAATTATTCTCTTTTTCTTGCATGCTATTCATCTTTCTTTCTTGCTTTCTTTCACACTGTTGTGGTCTATTTTTCTTTCATTACAAAGTTCAAGAATAGCATGTAATAAGAACATTAATCTCTTCTAAGTAGAGTCATTGGGCCAAATTGGTCAATTCAATTTCCACTAACATAAACTCAGCATTTAACTATCCGTTTAAGTGTGTGATTTTTCTTCATCCTTACATCACAGATCAGAGAAGAATTTAGTCTAATATATTATTTCTTTTTATTTAAGCACAATAAATTTCATTTACTCAATATTTTATCTATAATACCCCCTCCCAAAAAAAAAAGAGTATTGAAATATTTGTAGAATATTGTAAAAAAGGTAAAACACTGTCTTTGAAATGGTAGTCCCTTTCTGAAACATTAATCCCAATTGGAGAGTTAGTCAATAAATGAGTACACTGATTGAATAGTGAATCAATAATGGAGTTAAAAAGAAGGAACATTTATCATACGAAAACTAAAAAAAAAATAATATCTTAAAATCTCCTATTTAGCAATTTACAATTCATAGAATCATAGAATCACAGAATCATAGTATAGTTTGGGTTGGAAGGGACCTTCAAAGGTCATCTAGTCCAACCCCCCTGCAATGAGCAGGGACATCTTCAACTAGATTAGGTTGCTCAGAGCCCCGTCCAACCCGACCTTGAATGTTTCCAGGGATGGGCATTTACCATCTCTCTGGGCAACCTGTTCCAGTGTTTCACCACCTTCATTGTAAACAAATTCTTTCTTACGCCTAGTCTAAATCTACCCTCTTTTAGTTTAAAGCCATTACCCCTTGTCTTATTGCTACAGGCCCTGCTAAAATGTTTGTCCTCATCTTTCTTATAAGTCCCCTTAAGTACTGAAAGGCTGCAATAAGGTCTCCACAGAGCCAATATGTCAATGCTAATTGTATCTGGCACAGAAGCTGTAATTAAAAAGCTTTTCCATGTAGTTATTTATCTGTAAGTTTTCATCAACTTATGTTTTGAACAAACTTACTCTGTTTTACAGACAAAAACAAAACATTGATTAGTTACGTGCAGTTTTCCTCCTTACATTGCAAAATAATTTATTTTCCATATAATATTACATTACTGTATTACAAAAGGTGTATTTTTTGGAAATATTTTTGGAAATATTTGGAAATATTCCTAGTAAAATTGTGGAGTAATCTTTAAGATATTTCTGTAAAATATTAATGGATATTCTACTAGTTAACCACTGAAGGTGTAAGTCATATGCTCAGTAGTTAAAGTGATGTGTTTATTTACTTTGAATTGCGTGTGGTTTGTGCGGTTGGCTATACACTGATTGCAGAGAAATGATGAGGACTTTTAGCACTCTGGCTAATGTTAATCAGCTTGTGAAATCTGCCAAGGATCCATGGCAGACCAGGGTATCTTTAACAATTAGTGCCTAAGTGTCTTAAAGGCAGAACAGGAATTTTTATTTGCTCATGACAATGTGGTATTTTCTCAGACCAACAGATCTATCAGCCTTTTTCATTCTTCTATCACACAGTGGAAAGAAGATATCTTTTTTTAAAGTTTTACACAGTTGCTTGAAAGTATTCCTACCTCCTCGTGGTACCTATTGTTTCTAAGTGTCATGATCAACAGGTTAACTGCCTTTTTAAATCTTCTGTAAGTGCTCTCTGAAGGCTTTAAGGCCATAAATCTTAAGACCGCTGAGCATTAGATCATGAGTAAGACCACAGCACTCGGTGTATCAGACATGGACACCTCAGCAGATTTAGACTGGACATCAAGAGCTCACTGAGCAGGGATTTGAAACATAGCAGTAAGCAGGCTCACCTGAACAGCAAAACTTGATTATTTCAAGATAGAGATGAGAAAAGTATCTCCAGATTCAGCTACTGCTATCCAGTACTGGCATAAAAGTAGGGCACAGCCTGTAGCATGACACCCGTGTAACAGCATGTTCCCACTGGAGCTCTGTCTGGGAAGCTGCATCAAGTCATGGCGGGTGCACTTCACAGGGGACGCAGCCTTCTGCCAGGTGGATACCTTTGCTCCCTGGTTGAGCTGGCAGAGCTTCAGCACCCTTCCTGCACACCCTTCTGTGCAAAGTGCCACACAAATGGCCAGGCCATGCCCTTGCAGATGCACTCTCTGTTTGCCCACCCTGTTTGCAGGGCTCCTGGTCGCTACTGCTCCTTAGGGCCTTCCTTTCTAGAGGGGGATGGGGCTTGGCTGCTGTTGCTCCTGGGCCCACCCAGGGCTCATCAGCTGCTGTTGCATGAGATTCAGGCTCCTGACAGGTCTCTCAGCTCCCCCTGAGGTTTCCCTGGTTCAGGACAGCCCCCGCTGTACACTGCACTAGACTACTCTGTTGCAGATCGTGCCGACACTGGAGCCGCTCACCTCAGTGACTGTGTGATGTACACACAGCCCCTTTTAAAATACTTAGGTCATGACCATATAAAATCATAGAATGGTTTGGCTTGGAAGAGACCTTTCAAGTTCATCTAGTTCCAACTACCCTTCCATGGCCAGTGACACCTTTCATTAGATAAGGTTGCTCAAAACCCCACCCAGACTGACCTTGAACACTTCCACTGATCCACAGCTTCTCTTGGCAACTTAAGTGTCTCACGACGCTCATCATAATTCTTTTTTCCCTTATATCTAAACTAAATCTTCCCTCTTTCAGTTTAAAACTATTATCCCTTGTCCCGTCAGTACAGGCCCTAATAAAAAGTCTCACTCCATCTTTCTCATAAGCCCCCTTTAAATATTGAAAGACAATAATAAGGTCTCCCTGAAACCTTCTCTTCTCCAGGCTGAACAACCCCAACTCTCTCAACCCTTCTCCAAAAGAGAGGTGTTCCAGCCCTCTGACCATTTTTGCAGCCCTCCTCTGGACTTGGTCCATCAGGTCCATGTCCTTCTTATGTTGGGGACTCCAAAGTCAGACGCAGTACTCCAGGTGGGGTCTCACGAGAGCAGAGTAGAGGGACAGAATCACCTCCCCTGACCTGCTGGCCACGCTTCTTTTGATGCAGCCCGGGATGCGATTGGCTTTCTGGGATGCAAGTGCACATTGCTGGCTCATGTCCAGTTTTTCATCTACCAGTACCCCAAGATCTCCTATGCAGGGCTGTTCTTATTCCATTCACCACCCATCCTGTAATGATATTGGGGATTGCATTGCAAATGCAATGGTTATTACTGTGTGCAGCTGGTTTTCATACTTGACTGAAGATCTCTTGATCTCAGGACACGTGGTTCTTTGTTGCCATCTGAGGCCAAACCACGACAGTCCTTATTTGGCGCCCAACGTGGGACCTGAAGGGTTGAGACAACGACAGAATCCAACTAGAGCTTGAAAAAACGAATTTGTTAGGTAAATAGTCACCAGTCACTATGTTGCTTAGTTTGTTCTCATGGCTGTGTTATGTAAACTCCTATGTGTTTTATGCACTCCCTGTGATGATATTTATTACTTCTGGGAGGGGGATGAGGATTATCATTTTACTGTCCTGTGCAATATCGTCTTATGATATGATAACATCACTTGTTAGATGGTTATTTCGGGGTGTTTATGTGGTATTGCTGTCCTATCCATACATTGGGCACCACCTCTCAGAATTCATTAATAATTACACCCAGTCTATGGGAGAAACAGGGGAAGACACTTTCCCCAGCTCTTTTGCCTCCCTTTTCTCCTTTGAGTCAGGTATGACAGCTTTTGAGAATTTTGAATATCCTTGGGATGCTCAAACCAGCATGTTCCTAGTGTTATGTTTGCTGAATATGTTCCAGGTCTCGTTTAGGGTTAAACAACTATTTAAGACTGCCACCCAGAGATCTGCTCCAAGGCTGGACAGTCAGGGGTGCCATGGCAGGTGGGAGAACATGGGCAGGTACTTAGAGAACTTCTCACCTCCAATGGTCTGGGACTTCACCCCTGAACAATTACAGGACCCTGATAGAATAGTAGAATGTCTGAAGGGAAAATGCTGTGGCTATTCTAGAGAGGCACAACTCACCGCACTGTGCTGGGCCCTGGCTAGTGTCTACCAGGCACTGCTCAGTGCTATGCAGCACCCTCAGAAGAAAGAGACAGAGACCAGACCAGCAGGCGCTGCGGCCCCTGCGGCGGGCACTGCGGCTACCGCGACCCCTGCGACGGGCACTGCGGCTACTGCGACCCCTGCGACGGGCACTGCAGCTACCGCAACCCCTGCAACAGACACTGCGGCTACCGCAACCCCTGTGGCAGCCACTGCAGCTACTCCAGCCCCGGTGACAGCCACTGCTACTGAACCAGGGAACCAACCCGTGCCAGTATCCGTTGCCCCCATACAAAAGAAGAAGTACACAAAGAAATCGGTTCGCATAGTAAGAGATGACGATGAACCAGGGCCATCACAAGGACGGGAGGAAGAGGCAGAACCAGAGATAATTACCCGATCCCTATCCCTGAGTGAGCTGCGGGATATGCGAAAAGATTTTAGCCGACTTTCAGGCGAGCACATTGTCACCTGGCTGCTTCGGTGTTGGGATAATGGGGCCAGTAGCCTGGAATTAGAGGGTAGGGAAGCCAGGCAGTTGGGATCCCTGTCTAGGGAAGGCGGCATTGACAAGGCAATTGGAAAAAAGACCCAAGCCCTCAGCCTCTGGAAGCGACTCCTGTCAGGCGTGAGGGAGAGGTACCCCTTCAGTGAAGATGTTGTATGTCAACCAAGCAAATGGACCACCATGGAAAGAGGTATCCAGTACCTGAGAGAATTAGCCGTGCGGGAGATGATTTATTATGACTTGGACAACACAGACTTGCCCACAGACCCTGATGAGGTGCACTGCACAAGGCCCATGTGGAGGAAGTTTGTACGGAGCGCACCATCGTCATATGTCAACTCACTGGCAGTAATGGAATGGAAAGGTGAAGAAGGACCAACGGTGGATGAGGTGGCTGGCCGGCTCCGGTGATATGAAGAAAGCCTCTCTTCCCCCCTTGTCTCAGCTGTGGAGAAACTGTCCCGGAAGGTTCAGCAACTTGAAGAGAATATGTCCTACTCCCCACCTGTACGGGCCAGCATCTCAGCTATTAGGAGCAGGCATTTCCCCACTCAAGAGAGAGAGTACAAAGGGTACACACCACGAGGCACCCTGTGGTTCTACCTGCGAGACCATGGAGAGGACATGAGGCAGTGGGATGGACAACCTACTTGGATCCTGCGGGCACGGGTACAGGAGTTGCAAGGAAGGACAACCACAAAAGGAGATCCCCCCAGGAAAAGTGCCGCCCCAGTTTCCAGTGGGCCGTTCCCCAGACAGACCATAAGGCCTGATCTTGCTTCTGATCCTCTTGAAGGAACCTCCAAGTCATTTCTGCAAGAAGTGAGTACCGGATACCATGACCAGTATTAGAGGGGCCCTGCCTCCAGCCAGGTGGAGGAAAGGGACAACCGGGTTTATTGGACAGTGTGGATTTGATGGCCTGGCACATCAGACCCACAGGAGTATAAGGCTCTAGTGGACATAGGAGCACAGTGCACTCTGATACCATCAAGCTATAGAGAGGCAGAACCCATTTGTATTTCTGGGGTCACAGGGGGATCCCAAGAGTTGACTGTACTGGAGGCTGAAGTGAGCCTAACTGGGAATGAGTGGCAAAAGCATCCCATTGTGACTGGCCCAGATGCTCCATGCATCCTTGGTATAGATTACCTCAGGAGAGGGTATTTTAAGGACCCAAAGGGGTATCGGTGGGCCTTTGGCATAGCTGCCTTGGAGGCGGAGGAAGTTAAACAGTTGTCCACCTTGCCTGGTCTCTCAGAGGATTCTTCTGTTGTGGGGTTGTTGAGGGTCGAAGAACAGCAGGTGCCGATTGCTACCACAACGGTGCATCGGCGGCAATATCGCACTAACCGAGACTCTCTGATTCCCATCCATAAGCTGATTCGTCAACTAGAGGTTCAAGGAGTGATCAGTAAGACTTGCTCGCCTTTTAACAGTCCTATATGGCCGGTGCGAAAATCCAATGGAGAGTGGAGGCTAACTGTAGACTATCGTGGCCTGAATGAAGTCACGCCACCACTGAGCGCTGCTGTGCCGGATATGCTAGAACTCCAGTATGAACTGGAGTCCAAGGCAGCCAAGTGGTATGCCACGATTGATATAGCGAATGCATTTTTCTCAATCCCTTTGGCAGCAGAGTGCAGGCCACAGTTTGCTTTCACTTGGAGGGGCATCCAGTACACCTGGAATCGACTGCCCCAGGGGTGGAAACACAGCCCCACCATTTGCCATGGACTGATCCAGACTGCACTGAAACAGGGTGAAGCTCCAGAACATCTGCAGTACATTGATGACATCATTGTATGGGGAAACACAGCCGAAGAAGTTTTTGAGAAAGGGGATAAAATAGTCCGAATCCTTCTGAAAGCTGGTTTTGCCATAAAACGAAGTAAGGTCAAGGGACCTGCACAGGAGATCCAGTTCTTAGGAATAAAATGGCAAGATGGACACCGCCAAATCCCAATGGATGTGATCAACAAAATAGCAGCTATGTCTCCACCAACTAGCAAAAAGGAAACACAAGCTTTCTTAGGCATTGTGGGTTTTTGGAGGATGCATATCCCAGATTACAGTCTGATTGTAAGCCCTCTGTATCAAGTAACCCGGAAGAAGAACGATTTTAAATGGGGTCCTGAGCAACGACAAGCTTTTGAACAAATCAAACAGGAAATAGTCCATGCAGTGGCCCTGGGGCCAGTCCAGGCAGGACAAGATGTGAAAAATGTGCTCTACACCGCAGCTGGGGAGAATGGCCCTACCTGGAGCCTCTGGCAGAAGGCACCAGGGGAGACCCGAGGTCGACCCCTAGGGTTTTGGAGTCGGGGATACAGAGGATCCGAAGTGCGCTACACTCCAACAGAAAAGGAGATATTGGCAGCATATGAAGGGGTTCGAGCTGCTTCGGAGGTGGTTGGTACAGAAGCGCAGCTCCTCTTAGCACCTCGACTGCCGGTGCTGGGTTGGATGTTCAAAGAAAGGGTCCCCACCACACATCACGCAACTGATGCTACATGGAGTAAGTGGATTGCACTGATCACACAGCGAACTCGAATGGGAAACCCCAGTCGCCCAGGAATTCTGGAAGTGATCATGGACTGGCCAGAAGGCAAGGATTTTGGAATGTCACCAGAGGAGGAGGTGACGCGTGTGGAAGAGGCCCCACCATATAATAAACTGCCAGAAAATGAGAAGCAATATGCCCTGTTCACTGATGGGTCCTGCCAGATTGTGGGAAAGCATCGAAAGTGGAAGGCTGCTGTGTGGAGTCCTACACGACAAGTTGCAGAAGCCAGTGAAGGACAAGGTGAATCGAGCCAGTTTGCAGAGGTGAAAGCCATTCAGCTGGCTTTGGACATCGCCGAGCGAGAAAGATGGCCAGTACTTTATCTCTACACTGACTCATGGATGGTGGCAAATGCTCTGTGGGGATGGTTACAGCAGTGGAAGCAGGGCAACTGGCAGCACAGAGGCAAACCCATCTGGGCTGCTGAACTATGGCAAGATATTGCTGCCCGGATAGAGAATCTGGTTGTGAAAGTACGCCACGTAGATGCCCACGTACCGAAGAATCGGGCCACGGAGGAACATCAGAACAACCAGCAGGTGGATCGGGCTGCCAGGATTGAAGTGGCTCAAGTGGATCTGGATTGGCAACGTAAGGGTGAACTATTCATAGCTCGGTGGGCCCATGAGACCTCAGGCCACCAAGGAAGAGATGCGACATATAGATGGGCTGGTGACCGAGGGGTGGACTTGACCATGGACACTATTGCACAGGTCATCCATGAATGTGAGACATGCGCTGCAATCAAGCAAGCCAAGCGTTTGAAGCCTCTTTGGTATGGAGGACGATGGTTGAAATATAAATATGGGGAGGCCTGGCAGATTGATTACATCACACTGCCACGAACCCGTCAAGGCAAGCGCTATGTGCTCACAATGGTGGAAGCAACCACTGGATGGCTGGAAACATACCCTGTGCCCCATGCCACTGCCCGGAATACTATCCTGGGCCTTGAAAAGCAAGTCCTGTGGCGACATGGTACCCCAGAGAGAATTGAGTCAGACAATGGGACTCATTTCCGAAACAGCCTCATAGACACCTGGGCCAAAGAGCATGGTATTGAGTGGGTATATCACATCCCCTATCATGCACCAGCCTCTGGGAAGATAGAACGGTACAATGGACTGTTAAAAACTACACTGAGAGCAATGGGTGGTGGGACCTTAAAACATTGGGATGCACATTTAGCAAAGGCTACCTGGCTAGTTAATACCAGGGGATCTACCAATTGGGCTGGCCCTGTCCAGTCAAAACTTCCACGTACTGTAGAAGGGGATAAGGTCCCCGTAGTGCACATGAAGAATACGTTGGGGAAGACAGTCTGGGTTAGTCCTGCCTCAGGCAAAGGCAAACCCATCCGTGGGATTGCTTTTGCCCAAGGACCTGGGTGCACTTGGTGGGTAATGCAGCAGGATGGGGAAGTCCGATGTGTACCTCATGGGGACTTGATTTTGGGGGAGAATAGCCAATGGATCAAATCGTGTGCAACATTGTCACTGTATGTCCTCGTTACTATAATTGCTATTGGCTGTACTGCAGTAAGAATCACCCAAATTAAGGACAGATGGACTTTGATGAAGAATTGAGTAAAGCACAGTGGTGATGGGATCAGAGCTGACGCCCAGCAACTTCCTCAAGATCTGCATCTTCGGCCCATGGACTGTGTGCATGAGCTACGCCGGGTATACAGTCACATGTTCCGAAAACCGTAACATCTGGGCGTGGCAAAATGGTATGGAATAAGGGGTGGATAATGTCCTGGTTCCAGCAGGGACAGGGTTAAGTATTCCATGCCATGTGAGCCACGCCCACCCTGAGATTAAAAGGAGGGAGGGGGCGAGCAGTTGGGTTCGGAGCGGGCTGGCGCCTCCCGGGGCCGGACCGGCGGGGAGCGGCGGTTCCGTAATCGCATTTGTGTATTTCTCTGTCGGTGTTATTGTTGTTGTTTTCTTGTCCCCTTTGCTGTTCTGTTAAACTGCCTTTGTCTCAACCCAAGAGTTTTGCCTTTTCTTTTGATCCTTCCCGTACCGGGAAGTGCTGAGCGAGCCACACGTGGTTCTTTGTTGCCATCTGAGGCCAAACCACGACAGTAAGAAATCTTTAAATTAAAAAAGTAATCTCTACAGAAAATATGGTAAAATAGGTTTTTTGGTTTGTTATTGGGTTTTTTTTGTTTGTTTGGTTGTTTGTTGTTTTTTTAAGTATTATGATTATAAATTTACATATAACTTTAAAGCTGTTTAGACATATAATCTTTTTTTTTCATGCAACTGCATTAGATAGCAAGCTTTCAAAGAGAACAACTTTATGTAATTAAGTTGCAGCATATGATAAAAATCTCATTAGCTATTATACATAGTGATGCACTGAAGGATGTTTATTCTACAGGTAAACTAAACAGTAAGTTAACATTTTGCATCATTTCTATGTGGTTTACACTATTTATAACACTCAGGATGAATTAATATTGTGATGTAAGTGATTCGAGAAAATGAAGTAAATTACACTGAAAATCATAAGCACAGAAGAAAAAAAAAAAAAAATAAACTGAAGGAATTTGGCGTTTAAAATAATTACACTGATAGCTATGAATTTAGGCATCCTAATTCTAGGCTTAATTGTATTTATTATTTTATTGGATTTATTTAGTGATTCATTAAATGTATAATACATATGTAAAAAAAAAAAAATCTGCGTTCAACTCAAATTTTAGTTGCCTTGAAAATGTAATCAATGTGTTGACAACTTGCTGAGGTAACATTTAAATTTTCACCTCAACCAAAATTAAATGTTTGATTTTTTGCCTCCATAATGCATGCAATATACATAAAACATTCCAGTGACACCAAATCCAGATTTAAGAGTTGAGTTACCTGAAAACATTTATAAGATTTTTATTTCTTGGGTTTATTTCTCAGTTGACCAACCAGAAAATCCTGAGTAACTGACCACCGTTTAGTAAATACTTCTGTAATCAGTTGCTTAGTTGACATATAGGAAAATGAAGTCTGATATTGATGTTCCTGCCTGTAATGCCAAGATCTGAACTTGTGTTTCACTGAAGAGAGAGTAGTTCCTATTAGGAGTGATTAAATACTCTATGGGAATAACACAGTTCAAGAGTAAGGCTTATATTTCAATTTCTCTACATAAGTGTCTACTTTAAGCTAAATATGTAAACTTCTGCCATAAAGCACAAGCCTACTATAAACATCTGTAATCCTGTGACATATCTGCCAGCCTGTTGAGAATACCTGAGAAATACCTTATGGCATCTCAAATAGCAGTAGAAGCCTAAGTTGAAGCAACTGAATTGATCCTCAAGTCAGTCTAGGCAATGCAACTCAGGAAGAATACAGCTCATCCTAAACTAGATAGCTAGAGCCTTAACGTAGGTGTCTAGTGTAATTTTAGACCCCTCAGGGTGTTTGACACATCCATAAAGTTAGGAAATATGACAGGGGATATCTAGGGAACTCATGGCTTTCTAGAGTAGCAGATGGAAGCCAAGTGAGAAACCCCAGAACAACTCAAGTAGTGCTCAATGCCTGTATGTGTGCAGTTACTTTGAATCATACATAGATTTCCACTGCATTTAGACAGTTAGTTCAGTGATAACTCACGTATGCAAGTATGTACATGTCTAGCTTAGCTATTTACTCCTACATGTAGACCCTTCCATTCATGTGTCCTGATCCTGAACTGAATCTTTCTCCAAGTTTCTTTACTTCATAAAAGAAACAGTGAAGGAAGAGTTATAAATGACATTGTTAAGTGAATAAAGAATGTTTTTTTCTCAAAACACAAGAGCCAGAGTTCATAATATAAAATTTTTAAGATGATAAATCCCAAAGAAAGAAGTAATGTGATTTTTAATACATTGCTTGATTAAACCACAAGTTCATTGTCAGAGTATTTTTCTTTCAAAGTCTGATCAAAGGAATTCACGGAAAAAAGCTCATGAAAGAGTTTTAAACATAATACCTTCCAACTCTAAACCAGAGTTTTTAGATGGTGAAGAAGCACACATGGAAGGAATGCATTGCGGTTGCCTTTATCTTATACTTCAATATCTTATGCTTGCCAACAGTGTGTCTATTGTTATGTTCCGTGTTGCAATATCCAAGCCATCAGGCTGTCCTATTGGATTATTTACGTAAAAAACCCACAATATTCTTCTAATGAGACTAATTGGCTATTTTTGTATGCCAGTGGTTAGGAGAGTGGGCATTTTGGTAAGATTGCCACCACTTAATTGTTTCTCGGTATGTTTGTTCATTTGTACATGGTGCAACCATTCCAACAGACATCAGTAGGAGAGTCCTGGCTAGAGATACCCAATAGAGCTGGAACAGTTCCCTTTAAAGTAGGATACTGAAATTTGAGCCCTTTTATGAGTCAATAAGGTTAAGGAGTTGAGTCTGAAAACCTTTCACAACCTTGTAACAACCCTAGTCTGCTTTCCATAGTTTTCTGGGCTTTTACTGGAATCCGTACCATGATTTTGGAAAATACTTTAATGGGATACATTCGTATCAAAACAAAATATTTCCTCAATGAAGAGAATCAACAAACTTAAATAATCCTGAAATACTCTATTCTATCCTATCCTAAATAATCCACATTTTCAGAAGACAGTTGTCTTGGCAGAACAATTGCCACATAACTTTTACACAAGAACGTAATTTGCTATGAAACTTCACACACCAATGTGATTCAAAGATTAGGTGTCATGATTGCACCATGTATTTGCCTCATCCAGGAAATTATACTGTTTTACAAGAAAGGTGAGTCCTAGAAAAGAGTTAGGCATGATTTGGTTACTTAGACATAGGCATATGCATAGGCATCTAGTACTATTTCAAATACCCTTGGTCCCTCAGACATTTATTCATATGGGGCCATCAAGCCTTAAAGAAACATATTTTGGAGCAGATTTTGGAAGGCCAGACCTCAGGGCAAATCAAATGATGTCAATGTCTGTGTGTGGGCTCCAGGTTCAAGACAAGTTTGGAGGGGATATCGGAATTAATGCACATCCTTCTTACAAGATCACTTTCAGCACCACTGCAATGACTTCTTAACATGCAGGAGTAGAAGACTTCAGAGAAGAAATGGAGAGATTATTTTTTTCTGCAGTGTCGAGCACAGACTACCAATTTAAACAACAAGCTGCATTTTTTTTGCATTTTTGTTTCAACTGTCAGCTACCGTTTGCTGTTTCAATTCTTAGCATGCATGCCCTTTGCTTTTTCTAGCTGTGTGTGAGGACAAAACTTTAAGTTTTCCAGGAATAATTTTGGTCCCTATAGTATTTTTCTCCATCCTACATCTTCCTCCCTGTACTTACTAGAAAGTGTGTAGTCTTTTTGCTCTTTCTGCTATGCAAGGTGCTGCAAGCCCAGAGACCAAGCAATAAAATTTTACAAAACCTTAAATGTTGGCATGTGTAATCTACAAGAGCTTTGTTTCCTTTCACATGTTTTCTCGGGCATGTTGCTTTATGCAGGGGAGAAAGCTTGTTAATAAGGATATACAAGAAAGTAAATGAGACAAGAAAATAAATGAGTATTTACCAATGGGGGCGGGCAACAGTACAATCCTTACTAATTGGTTATGATTGAAGTTTAATAAGCCATTCGAATTACTACATGCCTTGGATTTGCCTTGTCAGCTGAGCTCCAGAAGTTGAGTGGCTGTTGAATTCCCAGGATGGACTAATGCTTAAAATGCAGTAGAATTGCTTGAAAATTTATGAACTTCAATATTGCAATGTAAGTGCAACGTGGCAGATGAGCTATTACAAAGTACACTGAATGCATGGATTGATTATATTTTAGCATTTAAAGAACATTATGCAAATGCACAGCCAGCCCTTTAAATAGCTGGAGTGAAATAAGTATGTCTGTGCACTAAAGCTTCTTAACGCTCTATAATAATGCTCTCACTTCTCTATTTAGCCTGCAACTTAGTAAGTGAAAACATGAATGATAGCACCAAGAAATGGGAGAAGATATATTTCATTTTCTCTGGCTTTGTAAGCTGGAAGGTCTTTCTGAGTTGGCATGTGTCCTGTACACAGCTTTACTTTTCAATATACACAAACCACATTGTCTCACTGTCTATTACGAGTTCATGGAATCTCAAATTAGGTACCCTTATTGGGAGAAAGGGTTTCTAGCTTAGTGAAATGTAGCAACATTATTCATAAGTACCTCACTATTCTCCGCAAGATTTTTAAAAATAACTTACTAGAACTGATACTCCTAAATCCATTAATTGCGTCATAATGCATATCGTAAAGGTGTCATCGTTTATTACTGCTGTGAAAAAAACCCAACCAATTAACAGGAGATCAAAGGTCTTCTGTCT
Source organism: Fratercula arctica (assembly GCA_947846985.1). NCBI lineage: Eukaryota > Metazoa > Chordata > Aves > Charadriiformes > Alcidae > Fratercula > Fratercula arctica. The sequence goes on along the minus strand of CANTUZ010000001.1, from coordinate 36,386,621 downwards.
GAATGCAGTTTTGAAGATTTGGTTTTATAGATTGTGGATGACTATTTGTGGCTGTTAAGAAGCAGAAGGATTCCAGCCAGAGCTTTCCCTGTGCTGCAGAGAGCAGAATTTTTACCACCATAATGTCTTACACATGAAATACTGCCTTAATATATTCCAGAATTAGGGTGGTTCTTTTTGTTTCACGTTGCTGACTCATAGTTGGTTTCAAATCCATTATAAGGTCAAGATCCATGCTTGCTGGTTATAGTTGGTTTCTTGTTTTTTTAAAAAAATGATATTGCCTTGTTAGTTAGCTCTCATTTTTAATTTGTACCTTAGGTTTTGGTATAACCATTGCATTTTTCTGTAATCTCTGGTTGAAACTCTCTGAATTTCAATTCACTTATAATAGTGAGACAATGTTTTGCACATATTGAAAATTAAATTGAAATTTTAAATTCTCTGAATTTACTGTCAAAATAAGGTGTCAAAATCACCTGAGAGGCTTAACCAGCCCTTGAAAATGACTGCCACCTCTTCTCCTGTTATGTCATCTGTTTACATATTTCATCCATTTCAAATATTAATGAAAATATCAAAGACAACTAGGTCCAGGGCAGATCCATGAGAAGTGACACTTGAAACACTCTCCTAGGATGTAGGTGGACTCTTAATAACTACTTCTTTGGAGTAAGTTTCAAATGTGTGATTATACCTTAACTGCATTTTCTTAGCTTGCTTATAAGAATGTCATGCATGGCAGTGTCAAAAAACTTAATATAGTCAAGCTGTACAAAACCTACTGCTGCTTCTTTATTCACTTGGCCTGTTAGCCTGTCAGAGAAAGAAATTAGATTAATTTGACATGATCAGTTCTTGACAAACTCATGCTGTCCATTTTTATCACCTTATTATCTTTGAGGTACTTATAAATTGATTTCTTAATAATTTTTTACAGAATCTTGCCAGAAATTTCAGTTAGACTAACACAGCTATAATGCTCTGAGTTCTTTTTTTTTTTTTTTTCTTCTTTTTTTTTTCCAATTTCTTTTTTGAGCTTAGACATTAAGGTTATTCCTGTTAGAACTCTGGATCACATAACTTCCTAAAAATAACTTTCCGGGGGTCTAGACATCTAGTAAAATTAATTCTGCATGAAAAAATATTAATTTAGCCAAGCTGCACAACTTGAATTTGCCCACCCTACTTTATAAAAAGATACACCATAGTGTGTTCTTTCTGTATTCTCTTCTGTACTTCGTAACACTTCATAAAGTTTATTTCTTTATACACGTAGTTAAAACAAGGTTTTGGGGGGCTTCTACTTTGGTTTGTTTTTTAAAGTAAAAAAGGCACCATTTATCTCAATTTTTACACAATCCAATGTTTGTTATATATCGTTGTTTCTTTTTTATCTTATTTCTAATTTCCTCCTCCTAGGGCTTTTCTGTTCCTTGGTAATGGAAACTCATTTTGCACCTTAGTTTGATTTTATCCCAACAAGTTTTTCTCTCCTTTAGGCACATTCTTAAGACATCTACTTTTTGTTTCCATTCTTCATTTATTTCTCCAATATTTATTTTCACATCCTTATGGAGTTTCTGATCCTGTATTGCTCTCTTAATATGCTTCCTCTTTCCTGTGCAATGGGATAGTCTGCCATTATGAATATAATCTCAACTTTTCTGTTACTGCCAGTTGTCTCACATTCCTTTATACCTTAAACTCTTTCTCTCTGAAGCACCTTGTCTTTTGGCTCCCTGAGTTGCCCGTGTTGGCTTTTCCAAATTGTATTATCTTTACTCTTCTTCTTTTCTTCTACCATCAATTCCTTAGAAAAGTCATCATTACTCACTTTTAAGTAATTTTTATTCAACTCATGTTATACCTGTAGATTCTCAGTCAGTATTTCTATATGGGTTAGAACAAATTCTAAAATAGCATTTTCTCTACCAGGCCCTTTGCTTTGTAAAGCAAAAAAAATAGTTCTAGTAGAACACTGCTGTGACCAAGAAACCTGAAACAGTTAGTGCTGTCTTTTGCAGCAGTACATTTGTTCCCTGTTCATTAGTATCTGCCTGAGCCTAAACTTTCAGCTGAGAGATGTGAGAGCAGCCAGGCACTGATATTCCTTCCCTTATTACCCAAGGTGTTACGGCGTCTTCTGATCTGACCATGGCAGTACATGGCGTGTTGCCAGTACACACATGGAAAAACAGCAGGAAAACTGTCAGGCGTTTGGGTGAGACTCTCACACCTATATGTAAGCCCAGATTTTGTCCCTGGAAAGGAATCAATGTGGATTAGTATTTTTCCTCATACAAAATCTTCCAACAGCCAAGACATTTTGTGTTCTGTCCTGGGGAATGTGAGCTGTTAGGTTTCCTAGCCTGGGATTCAAATAACCTTTTTTCCCCATCAATTTTGCCGTAACAATTACCATGCACTACATATTAGCAAAAAAGTAAAATTTCAGTGTTAGTTTGACTCTGTTCTATTTTGGATCCAAAAGCAGATGACACTTTTTCAGTTTCTATTTGTATTCCCTGGAGATTTGGTCCAAGAAGGTCAGATTACCACAAGATAAAACTGATGCTTGCCATATGGTGGCAAAATATGATTAGAGAAGCTCAAAAGATTTGGCATCAGTGAACCCCAAATGGTAATATAAACCCCGTTTGGATCCAAGCTCTGCCTCTTCCCCCATCTTTAATATGTAAGCGTAATTAACATGTGAGTGAGCTAGTTTGCTGTGACATTTCCTAATGTTATGTTCCAGGAGAATAATTTCGTAAGTTCATATGGCAATCTTTGTGAGTCAGCTCGGATTTGTACTTTAGGACAGACTGCCTTAGAATGAACACACAGTTATTATCTCGCAGATGTCTGTGGTAAAATTTTAAAAAATTACAGATGCAACTGGAATGAACAGGGAATCAATTATGAGCCACACAAGTTCTTTCAGTGTCTGACTGATTATATTAATTATGAACAAATGCAAGATGTAAAAAATGCCATTTCCAATAATCAAATAAGGCCATTATTTTCTTTTTGGAAAAAGAAAGTTAAGCACGTACCCTTTTTAAGCAGTTAGTTATTAAGTCACAGCTCAAATGCACACTTAATTTGGTGACTACTGCAAAATTTTACTTGTTTCTTCATTATTTATGGCTATATAATTTTATTTAGTGCAACCAGACTTATTGCAAGAAGCTATTTCAGCTTACTATAGACACAACCATGTGGCTGCTTGTATCCCTAGCCTGGTTACGGTTTCCATTTAGGTATATCAGCTTATAGATTTTAGTGAACATAATAGTATGGACCTTGCTTTCAAACTATAAATAAGAGATTAATGACCCCAAAGCATTACTTACTATAAGACAGGTCCAAGAAGACAAGCTTTTGAGAAAGACAACTCTTATGAGAGAACATAGCAAAAATAGACAGAATAACATGAAGAAAGCCTTTAGTTGTGAGGTAAAGGTCATCATATAAAATACTCGCCTCTAGTGTCTTGGATTTCATGCCCATATTCTCACAAATCTATGTTCTTACACTTTTATGTTAATTTTAACTAATGTGACAGAAACTCTATGCATTTTTATTGTAAAGAGAAGAAGATCCACAGAATGCTCTTAGCCTATCCAGTAACATAAGCATTTAAGCATATGAAAATGTATAAAAGATTAATGTAAAATGGTTTAGTGAATCTTGCTCATACATTTGTTTAAAATATCTGACTAAACAATTAACGTTGTGTTTTTTGCTTGTAACATGCAAATGGTTTGTGATTTTAGGTTGTGCAAACTCTTAAAAATAATGGTGAATTCCTTTCATCAAGTCAACAACCTCGTTAAAAAAAAACAACAAAAACAAGCAAAAAAAAAACAACAAGAAAAAAACAAACACAGAAAGCAAGGAAAAACATTTAGGAAACTAGAAAAAATATCTAAGAACTGTGAGCATCAAGGATAGCCAGTTCTCACAGACAGTGTCCCTACCATGTTTGAAATAGGCCTAAAAATTCAATCCTTCTTTCACTGTCAATGAGGTTGAATGAGACCCAAAAAGAGCACTATTGGTTAATGTACAACATCATACCCATTCTGCATCAAAACCAGAAACTTTTTGAACTTGCAAGGTTACTAGGGAGTTTGACAGTAAACAGCATGTCAGTTTTCTTGTGACTAACAGCATAAGGATGCAGCTCTAAATATGGATTGTCTGTGTTTTCAATCAGTACAGATCACTTCGTGCAAATCTGCCTATGCGTAGTCTGTGTACATACATATTCTGGATCACAACTGCTTTACAGCCACTCTGCTGAGAAACAAAAAGCCAATTATAAAACCAAAGACTGCAACAGTTTTAAGCAGATTATACAGTAGTTTTAAATTGTTGCAGTTTATCACTGAAACCTACTTGAAGAATATATATGTATTTATTATATTAATTCAGGTTTCACTGAATGTGGAACCAAGGATAACTTACATTATTCATTTATATTATATCATATTCTGCAGAGTTTATACGAGAAATTTAGTGCATCTCCTTACAAAATAATGTGTGGACTATAGCTTCTAACCAAAGTAGAGATATTACACACAATTGCAAGAGGCAGAAAAATCAATTAGCAATTATGCCATGGATGACTTAGGTCAGGTGATTTTGCAAAGATTATTTATATCTCCTAAAAAAAGTTAAAATTCCTTTCATTCACAGTGCAGTTAACACTAATAGAGAGAAAAAACGTTCTTTACATCAAGAAGTAGTTATAGCTGGGAAAGTCTGTGGGCTTCAAAACTGTTCAGTTCATATGAATTCTTACCTCTACAAAGTACAAAATATTGAAAATAATGGAGAATTTGGGTACCATTTAATATATCGGTCCTTAGTTACTTTCAATTCCTCTCCTAGTATACCTTAGCTGATGGAAAAAAAATAATCCCCCCAAACTTCTAACTAATAGCAAACAATATTAGTTATATAAAAATATGCATCTGTATGTATATATACACACATACATATGTGTGTGTATATATATATAAATGTATATACATTCATACATATGTGTGTGTGTGTGTATGAATGCATACTTTAGCAAGGAACCTGTCAGGGAATCCTTCTACAGAAACACAATTTCATGTTAAGACAGGCACAGATGTGCTGACCCAGATTTTCTTTCTGTGCAGATACCTTCATGACAGATAAAATACATAAAAGAAAATAAACAAAAAGCTTATAATATTTACATTTGGTTTGGTTATAGCTTTTTTTTTGTTGGGTTTGGGTTCTTTTTTTTGTTTTCTTGGTTTTTTTCTTTTTTTTTTTTTTTTTTTTTTTTTTTTTTTGGTAGGATTCTCCCAGACAGGAACCTCGGTCAGCAGTGTAATGGGACTCCAAGAAGAGTGAGCTATTAATACAGTGTGCTGGCTCTGGATGGGGCAGAATTATGGTGCTGTGTTTTAAATTTGTGTCAAGACTTTCTCTTTTTCTCACTCTGATCCCACCACCGAGCCAGTAGTCTGGGAGTGCACAAGAAGTTATGAGGGGACACAGCCAGGGCAGCAGCCCCCAGCTGACCAAAGGGATATCCCACGGCATATGATGGTGTGCTCAGCAATACAAGCTCAGGTGAAGGAGGAGGAAGGGGGGATATTTGTTGTTACAGCATTTGTCTTCCTGAGTAACTGCTATGCATGCTGAGGCCATGCTTTCCAGCAAATGGCTAAACACCCGCCTGCTGATGGGAAGTAACTAATTAATTCCTTATTTTGTTTTGCTTGCCTGTGAAAATTTGCTTCACATATTAAGCTGTCTTAATCTTGACCCATGAGTTGTCATCAGTTTTTGCTCTTCCATTCTTCTTCCCAATCCCACTGGAGGGCAGGGGACAGAGCAAGCAACCAGCTGGGTGCTTAGCTGCTGGTTGGGCTCAACCCACCACACAAAGATAGTGAAAATACCTAGGGAGAGAGAATAAAAACATTTTTTTTTAATTATTTGCTCCAGGAATTATATGCTTCAGGACACAATCCATCAACAAATTGAAAATCATTAAGAAGTTGTTTGAGCAATTAATTTGTAATAATATTTCATAAAGCTCCTAATGTATGGTTCTATAGAATTTGTGAGAAGTTACTCTCAAAGAGAGACTGCTGGGGTACCTGCAAGGAGGGTGTTCATTTTACTCTTAATTAAAATACTCTTAACATACAGACTACACCAAGTAATATTCGTGAAAATAGAGACACTATGACAGTAAATAATTTTTTGGATAAGGAGAAGATGCATATCCCCAGCAAACAAATTTTGCCACCTGTTTCAAGATACAGATCACAGCCCCCATGTTTTTCTAGGCATTGCTGCTTTCTTTCCTACATCCCTACAGATTCTCACTCAAGAAGAAATAAGGGAAGGCAAATTCCACCATCGTTAATCATTGTAAATCTGTTTTGATGTTTTTTTTCTTACCAGAGTGAAGATGGAGAAGAGCATAAACAACATTCAATTACATACAAAATACATTAACAGGTGGTGATTCTTAAAACAATAAAGGGAATTGAAAACATCTTGGTGTAACAACATTCTGCAACACAGCCATATGGCAGATTGATAGTGTTCCCATTCCTTGTACTTTAGGCAGTCCACAGACATAAACCCATTATTTCTGGAATAGCAAAGTGTTTAGGTAGGTCTCTGTTGTACAGATTTTGGATATCTCCTATCAGCTGTCTCAGAGTGACAATACCATAAATATGAATTATACTGTTGTGTGTTTCTCTCTCCCAATCTTAGGAAAAACACTTCCAGCATGGCTACAGAATGGTAGTTCTATAGAAAAAAACAGGAAGTTACATGGGATTATGAAGTGACATATTTTGAATACCTTAGTTTCTCAAGATCAAATCTCTTAATTCTGAAAGTCAATACCTTGCATTGAGATGTAAAAATATACATCATGAAAAATCTCACTATTTTTGATTAAAAAAAACAAAAACAAAAACAAAAAACAAACTTAAAAAGGAGGTGTTGGGATTTTAAAACTATGTAAGAACTGCAAGAGTTAAAATGACTTGTTTTTCAAATTAAATTTGACAGGCAATTATTCTATAAGAATGACAGTCACTGTAATTGTTTTTATTATTTTGGAAAAAAAATAAAAAGAGGAAACTAACAAGTTATTGCATTTTAAAGGCGGTACTGGACATGAATTGAGTATTATAATCACCAAAACTGCTATGTGAAATTTAATATTTGGATTTGCTTCAGGAAGGTATGTGCCTTTGAAGTAATCGTGGCTATGGACTAATGTGTCAACATTCATGTTGAGATACATCAGTAATAAGTTTCACATGAATGTATTGTCTCAACGGTTAATGGTTTAGCAGGTAATTTATTCTCAATAGTAAGAAAGCGTGACTCCATAGATTATATAGTCATGATATCATCTTTGATACAAATGAATTTAATTGCACAGCTCAAATATCCTATTGCAAAACATCTTTTATAGCTGGATGTGTCAAACAAACCCACAGCAGAGGTCAAGAATCTATATTTTAAATATACATTTTCTCATGGTACTTAAGAAGAAGGAGCTGAAACACTTTGAGGACATCTAAAATGATGGCTGCAATAAACTCTACCACTGAGTCTGCAATACACAGAATAAACACTATGTATCAAGAAATTGATGTAAAAAGGCCATAAATGCCACACAGGGCTATTAAATCCTCAGGGTGAAAATCATTGGCAGTATACACTATGAAAGTCCAAGAAGATCTTTTTACAGTACACTCAGTAAAACAAAATCCTGCAGCTCATACTGTGACAGAACTAGTATTGCCCTCCAACTATTCAGTTCTCAGAATTTAAAAGTTCTTTAAAATGTGCTCAGATTAGTACACAGGATCATGGACCAGTAAAAAATGTTATTAGAATGTTCATGAATTTGTGAATATTTTGGCTTTTTGTAATAATGGATGCAATATTTTAGTATAATAATGATTATTTCAGTATAATAGTTATTCTAATTATAAATAGACTTGTATAATAGAAACATATTTGTATTAAATACAATATAAACACAATATATAACATTATTATTATCATTTACATATAATTATATATAATGATGTATATGCATAACTATAAATTATATAAAAATAACAGTAAAGATTTTACATAATAACAATACTATATACGAAGATATTCCATAGGAAGTTTTCCCTGTATTGAAATCTGTTCCTTTGATTTACATTCTTGCATGCTTTTCAATATTCTGCTTTTAATTAAGCATTCCTCTAGGCCTCTAGGATCAATTTTCCCCATCCAGATTGTAAGGCCAAAGATCAGAGCAGGACCAAATCACTTCTTTTACAGCTGTTTTGTCAAATGGCAAGAAATTGGCAGGAAATTTAGGTGATCCTGAGGTTTTATAAATTTGCCCAGGGTGTCAGAGAAATTTGCTTTTATGGCATTTCTAGAGTTGATTTCCAGCACAGGAGGCATCACTGCTCTGATGAACCTTGTTATTTTATAAAATAATACGGAAAACCCCAAAGTAAAACAAATTAAAAGCCCTTCATTACAAATACATCATTAAAGTTCATTAAATCAACTTTTGCTAACTTTAAAGATGTTTTCCTTCCTTCCTTCTTAGTGATGCTGGTTACCAAGTGGGTGCTCCATTTCCTCAGCTTCATGTATTTTAGAAACAAGCCAGCCCATAAGCCAGCCCCAAGCCAAGGAGTGTGTTTGGTTCATTTTCATGAGTTAAAACAGGGGTTTGTGGATTATATGTGAAAAGGTCTAATTAGGAGTCACATCCCAGTCAAGACTATGGAAGTTTTAGTGGCTAACTTCATGTCAGCCAAGGACAGTGCTGTTCAGAGACTCCGAATCTAGTTGAAAACCAGTAAAACATTCAACATGACATAACCATAGGGTTATAAGGCTGTCTGTAGGCCCTGCTACAATCCACCTGCTCAAGTATTACTTCTGTGACCACAGTTAGGGCATAAAAATGTACTAAAACTAACACTGGTCAACCAGTCTCTATGGTATCACAGCTTTGTTATTTCTTGTGTTGAATTTCCATTAACTTAAGGATCTTTATATTTTGTTTTGCACAATGTTATTGAGAAACATTGCACATTCTTATTGAGAAACATACTGCAAATTAGCTGCTATTCCTTCAGGAAAGCGCTACTGGAGTCCATGTAGGTGTAAAATTATGTGTATTACCTGTGGAACATCCTCCAAAATTGTCTACTCTGTGCTCAGCAGAGATAAAACGAAGCAAAAAGAATATCAGAATTATTAACAAAGAGTTTTGAAACAAGTTGAAAACTTCATTCTACTACAGTATAAATCCAAATCTTGAATACTGCATTCCTCTCTGATCATCCCAACTCAAATGTACTTAGCTGGATTGCAAAAATCTCAGAGAAAATAAATCAGATGGCCAGTCTTCCAGAATCCATGCATATTGTGATTTCTGTGTGGTTCTTTGCAATAAGGTCTTTCCTCCCATTGAGACCAGCTTTATGGCAGTTCTAATTGCAGTCTTCATTTAAAGCATGAGTTATAACCATCCTTTTCTGTGTCTCCCCAGTTTTGGATATTGATCTCCATATGAAGAAAGATTAAGCAGCCTAGGAACTCTTCAGTTTGAAAAAGGTATGACTAAGACTAAGGGGAGCTATGAGAAAGGCCTACAAAATCATGATTGACATGGTACAGATGATGAATAAGGGATAATTATTCCATATTTTTCATTAAAAAAAAAAAAAAAAAAAAAAGAACTAGAGAAAATTCAGCCATAGGAATATTCAAAAGGTTTGAAACAATGTCTAATTAAATTATGGACCCCATTGCAGGAGTATTGTAGTGTTTAAGATTAATAGATTTGAAAAGAAAATAGAAAACATTTCTGTCAATGGCTGTTAAATATGGTGATCCCAACCCAATCTCCCAGAGACATGGTGAACAAATACGTTTTTAACGTTATACTCAGATACGCCTAAATATGATCTTTACTGTAGCCTGTTTATGAACAGTGTATTTCCCAAGGGCGTTTCAGCTAAATGTAATGCAGAATAAGTTAAATTTAAAAGGAATCAACACGCCACAAGCTCCAATATACAAAATGGATATACAAAACTACATACTGAATTTAATTTTTAAAGAATTACAATATCTCTGGGTTTTAAATGGAAAGAGACTCCATTTTGGCATTTTAAGTTTGTTGTTCGTCCTATTAACAGTAATGAAGGTTTTCTATTACATTCAATGGGTTTGGATCAAGAACTTACTAAGAGTGTAAGAATTTTCTTTTTTTTTGTCTTCAGAATCCCAGAATCATGAAATGATCTTTCAGCTTTTACCTGCTACTACTGATAAGTTGGGTTATGCCTCAATCAATGAATAAATCATATTTCAGCTTGCAGGAAAAATAATATGTGGTACTTGGCATGCACCTAAGGGTAGAAACAGATATAGTCAGACATTCAGTATGTAAACTAAACAGAAAATATACACAAACATTAATTTAAGGACCCCGACTAATGTTTATTCAAGCTGTAAAAATATTTGTCATTCAGAAACAATACAAAAATAAAGAGGAGGAAAAAGATGTTTAAATATTAATTACATGCTGAATGGAAGGTGGAGAGATAGTTCATGGAAACTGGTTGATTAGTAAATGGTACATTAATTTTCCAGAAAAGCCTTATACATACCAATGAAATAGTAATAGCCATCACAAAGGTACGTACCTTAGAGATTATTTTTTCACTCTCACCTTATAATAGTAATAACAACCTTCAGTGTCTCTACCATAAGCATTTCTAAGATCATATCATCCTGATATGCATGTACTTGTTATCCGACCTTGTCATGAAGCATTTAGAAATGTGTAGAAAAGGATAAAATCATCACAACAGTTTCCTGGGAATAATGACTAGCTGCATTTATTTCCTTCCTTGTGATCAATGAGCACCAGGAAATACCTTATAACTCAATTGCTATTGTTTAATGTGCAAATGAACTTACTCCATCCTGCCTCCTGCCAAGATCCTGATGTATTAGGGGGCAGCTGTTGTATCCAAGTGGCTATATTTAATCTTAACAGAGACATGGGAAAGATCCTGGGTTTGTCCCTGGACAATTAGTATCAGATCATGATCCACCCTCTCTGCCAGATTGATGAACATATCCAGGCCTGTTCCTGCCTCCTATATAACTTGTAGATACGGGACTCTTCCTTCACTATCTCAATCATCCATCTTTCTCAACAGATGTCTGTCATCCAGAAGTACAAAGTCAGTCCATATGTTAGATCATTGCACAATATAATACAGTGAATTTAGAAGGAAATTTTTCCCTGTTGTGATTTGTACTGATATCTCTCTGTTCAATTGATGTTTTGTGTATCAACAGGGGTGCCAGGCAGGCAAAGGGGCCGTGCCGGTGCTCAGGGGATCCGCAAATGTGTGTGTGCTTGTGAACCTGGGGAGTGCGGTGTGTGCGCTGCACCAGTGACCTTCTGCCTCTGCCAGCCCCAGGGGAGGAGGGGACGTGGCTGTCTGTGCCGGTGTCTGGTGTGAGTCCTGAATGTGGGTGCCATTGGAGGCAGTGCCTCCTCTGTGGCTGCATGTGTGACCAGCCATGTCTGTGTCCTCTGTGTGTATCTGTGTCAGCCTCACTACTGGTTGAATGGACAGCAGCAGCCACATCCCTCAGCCAGGTCAGAGACTCCAGGTCTCTGGGCACCAGGATGGGCAGGAGGAGTCCTGGTCTGGAGATGCCAGAGGTGGCAGCCACTTATCCCTTAGCATTAAGATAGTGGCTTTTGAAAGATAATCTGGTATAGGTGCATCCTAATTAAATTTAGACTACTAATTTTTGAACTGAAATCCTCTATGATGAAAGACTGAAGAAAGATAAGCCATTCCAGAGGTTGCTCTAATCACCCAAATCAATTCAGTTAACTGAAATGTATAATAAATGTTATTATTACAGCTGTTGCTAGCTGTACTGACTATGATAGAGACTGAGATCCTATTTATGCAAATAGCTGCCATGTATTAATTGATCAATTAATAACTTAATAGTAATAAATTACATGTTAATATTGGAATATAAATGTTTGTAAACATATAAATGAATTAGATCCCGAGCTTGAGTGTTCTTATAGACTTTATTTAAATCCATATCTCTATAGAGCTACATATTTCCCCAACTCTACACATAGACTAAGCCCTGTTGTAAAGTAATAAAAACAGTAACGATACAGAGACAAAAAAATCTGAAACATTATAAGTTAAACTCCATCGGTTTATTTTCTTCAAATGCAGAGTGAAATATAAATCAGCAAAGAATTTGTCACTGGGATTTCTGAAAAGGCCAAGTGTGGAAAATGTGAACATGTTAACTGCTCATATAAAAGGCTTTTCTATTACAATCAGGTAAAATAAGTGGACTGCATGGCTGATATCTCAATGAATTCAGTTTGGTCTCATCCAATTGCTTATTTAATTCTTAGACATGTCAAGTAGTTTAAAAGCAAATTAACATTGTGTCATTTCTGTTTCACAAAACTTGAGTCAAGCAAATTGCCCTCCAGGTGTGTCCTGAATAACATGTTGGCTGATTCGCTTCCAAAGGAAATTAGTGATCTACACTGCTTGAGAAAATTATTTACAATACGATGAAATCTTTTCAGACAGATACTGGTTTGAACACCAAAATGAGCAGTCACTATTCACAACATTTATTGTATTTACCCACATCCAAGACAACTATAACATGACTCTATTCATTTTCAGAGTTGGTACAAAAAAAATTGCTACACTCCCCCCCCCCCCCCCCCCCCAATATTTCCTTTTTTTTCTTCCTTTATTTTCGTCTTCATAGATCACACTGTTGCTAAAATCCACACAGCTTTTCTGGGTTGAATGTTTTTTGGCTTGTTTTACACACTTCTGTGCATAATGAACTACATAAGAGTAGTATGTAACTCTGGCACATTGTAAAGGATTTGATACTACCACTAAGGGGGACAGCATACACCAGCAGAGAAATCTGAGGTAGCCAGTTTCTCTTTCACTGATGGCTACACCACCCTACACTTTTTGCCATGCCTCATTTGCAGTGAGGTAAACACCTGTTCCATGAGCAAAATCTGCATAACAGTGACTGCAACACAGTAAACACAATGTAATTCCAAGTGGGTTATTTCTCAAAGAAAGATATGTACCTAGGTGGGATTAATTGCCCTTTCTGGGTGCCTGCCTCCCTCCTCTGATGATAAAGGGAATTGCAACACTTCACTTTTGGGTACATTGCTTAATTTTTCCCTAAAAGGAGAAACAAATTCCACCCAACAAAGGAAAAAAAGATTATTTTAGATTCTGGGGAAAATCAATCATATAGGCATCACAAAATATAACTCTACCTCTTCCAGAGTAAGTATAGACAGCTTTTGAAGTAACAAATCAAGACTGAAAAATTAATTCACTAGTTATGATATTCATTTTAAAGTTATTCATGTAACTTCATATTCATATAAGTTCACTTGTGCACGTGTTAGTATAAAATCAATGATATTAGATGGAGTTTATCTGGACTCATGTAAGGAGCTGGGTAGGAAGTTAGGAAAGTGAAGGATGAAAGTGCTGTGTTAGCAGAGGAATATATGCATTTTGAAAACAGCATTTTAATAGCATGGACTTCTGCAAAGCATTTGACACTGTCCTGCATGACATCTTTGTCTCTAAATTGGAGAGACAAGGATCTGACAGATGGACCACACAGTGGATACTGGATGTATGGTCGCACTCAAAGAGTTGCGGTCAACAACTCGATGTCCAAATGGCAACCAGTGATGACTGGCTTTCCTTAGGGGTCGGTACTGGGACTGATGCTGTTTAACTTTTTGTCAGCAACATGGATGTTGGGATTGAGTGTACCCTCAGCAAGTTTGCTGACTACACCAATCTGTGTGGTGCAGTTGACACACTGGAGGGAAGGCATGCCACCCAGAGTGACCTGGACAGGCTGGAGAGGTGGGTCCGTGCAAACCTCGTGAAGTTCAACAAGGTCAAGTTCAAGGTCCTGCACATGGAACGGAGCAATCCCAAGCACAAATACAGGCTGGGCAGAGAACGGATTGAGAGCATCCCTGAGGAGAAGGATTTGGGGGTGTTGGTGGATGAGAAGCTCAACATGAGCCAGCAATGTGTGCCTGCAGCCCAGAAAGTCATCCACATCCTGGGCTGCATCAAAAGAAGCATGGCCAGCCAGCAGGTCAAGGGAGGTGATTCTACCCCTCTGCCACTCTCGTGGGACACTACTGGGAGTACTGTGTCCAGCTTTGGAATCCTGAGCACAGGAAAGACATGGACCTGTTGGAACAGGTCCAGTGGAGGGCCACAAAGATGATCAGAGGGCTGGAGCAGCTCTCCTATGAAGACGGGCTGAGAGAGTTGGGTTTGTTCAGCCTGGAGAAGAGAACACTCCAGGGAGACCTTATAGAAGCCTTCCAGTACCTAAAGGGGGCTTACAGGAGTCATGAGGAGGGACTCTTTATGAGGGAGTGTAGTGACAGGACAAGGGGTAATGGTTTTAAACTGAAAGAGTGGAGATTTAGATTAGATATTAGGAAGAAATTTTTTACTGTGAGGGTGGTGAGACACTGGAACAGGTTGCCCAGAGAAGTTGTGGATGCCCCATGCCTGGAAGTGTTCAAGGCCAGATTGGATGAGACTTTGAGCAGCCTCGTATAGTGGGAGGTGTCCCTGTCCATGGCAGGGTAGCTGGAACTAGATGATCTTTAAGGTCCATTCCAACTCTAACCATTCTATGATTCTATGAGTATGTATCAAGAGAGTCCCTCTTGAGAAGAATGCACTACACGATAACCAGTGCAGGTGCAGCAGAATGCTGGCTTTCACACACAAACCAGGGCTAGCTGTTTGTTCTGCTTCCCATGGTGGTGTGAATGATTATTCAACTCCAATATCTGGTAAATATTTGTCACCTCAGAAGGTGAAATGCTCTTTTCAGCACAAACAGCATATGTGATTTACCTCTGAAACAGGCTAAGGTAATTTCAACGTGGGGACATTATTAGAATTTAATTGTCAAGTTTATTTACACACAATGTCACTATGTATTTAGAAGTATCATATTCAGATAAGAACTTTGCTTATCACATGTTAAATAATTTAATTTTTGGGAGAACAATATATCAGTCTTTGTGAATATGAATGCATCTGTATAAATGGCTCACATGGACCAGAAAGAACGAACTAAATTATTTTAACCTTTTTAGATTGAACCTCATATAACTTAATTAGCCTACTGTAGTAAAGTAGCCAAATTTATTTGCAAAATTTTTATCCTTGTAGCAATAAATAGTTGAAAACTAGATTGCTAGAGAAGGTGATTGGTACTTAGTAAAGTCTCATAGAGAAATAAAAAGGGTTGTGGAGATGAATTCCATTAGTACAGATGAGCTCTATACAAAATTAGTTGATTCCAGTTTACCAAACAGACTAAAAAGCTCTGTATCTGTTTGAAGCTGTGGAATGGTAAGAGTATATTTCTCTTCATATACTCATCATATAATAAGATGAGCATAAAATAACAGAAAAGGAATATTAACACTGAAAATGTAAACAGTAGCTTAGAAAGGATGTGAAAGTTGTGATTTGTAATCTCTCTTATAACTCTCTACAAGGCAGATAAGGCTGCTTTTCCATATCAAATTATTGTGTAATGAAAATCTCCTGATCAGTTCAAATGGAATTCTCCATTAAGTACAAGTTGATTAAAAAATCTTCTGATTTTTAACCTATGATTGCATGTGATTTTTATGAAATTTATAATCTAGTTTTGCATATGTAGAATGTTTTCTGAACATTTCAATACCTAACATGACTTTCCTATCCTGTGACTTCTGAGTGCAATCAGCAAATACGTGAAAGAGATGCAACAAAAAATGTCACTAGTACGTAGCAATCTAGTCCAAGGTAGTAATAGAGACAAATGTTGTAATTTCAATTTCTACCTGTTAATGTAAGCATCCGCTGCCTCCAGCAGCTCCGGGCTCAGGGTTTCCTTCTGCCCTGCCACTGTGCCCAGCCCCAAGACCTCGGGGTCTCTGTCCAATGGATGCAGCTGCTACTTCCCTATTTGCAGGTTCAACCAGCAGTGAGGCTATACGCGTATCACACAGGCACACAGATGGCCACAGACAAAGCATTGCCTCCAGCAGCACCCACATTCAGGACTCGCACCAGACACGGGCACGGAGCATTTTTGACTACTTTTTAGTGATACAGTGCTATGTTAAATGTTACATTGCATTATGTCACAGTGGTTTACATTATCCTACCAAAGGCTGGCACAATGTGAAACCAGAACGGAGCCATGTCCCCTCCTCCTCTTGGGCTGGCCAAGGCAGAAGGTCACTGCTGCAGCGCACACACCACACTCCCCAGGTTCACAAGCACATGCACATTCCCAGATCCCCACAGATCCTCAGTGCTGCACTGAGCCCTTGCAGCACTGACACATATGGGATAGGGAGTGAGATTACTCAGGTCATTAAGAGGAGATTTAAGAAGAAGAGGATAGACTGGGTGCAGGGCAGGTGCAGGGCTCCACCATACAAGCATGCTGACCAGCCGTGTTTTACACTTCACCTGCCCCTTTTATATCCCTTTCTATCTATTCCTCCCATTTGTTCCCCCTCAGTCTTCCCCTAAACCTTCCTTAACAAATTTTGCATAGTTCCACATCCCCTCCCTGGGATATCCCAGTCCCTTCTGTTTCCCCACTTCGTATGAGTTACCAAAGGCCAGGCTGTCCCTCTCCAAAGATGTGCCTGCAGTTTCTTAATGGCTTATTGCTTAGTGATGGGAAACTTTTGTGGTTTTTGCCTCTGTTAGCCCTTGTCTACTTGTTTTCTGTCTCTGTGTGTTGCTTATCACTTCCTCCTTCACTTATTGTGCCCTTTTGAATGGAAGATGTCCTTTATCAGATAACCTGAATGAAGCCGATGCTCATGCTTTCCGTACATTCTTACAGTATGAACTAGGTATTTTGTTTTAGGCAGGAGAAATGTATCCCTAAACATAAAGGAGGGATCCAATACCATCAAGCATATGTGTATTTCTGAAATATTTGGTCACAAATATCATGTGACGACATATTTCCCACTGTTCAGATCAGCAGTTGGATGCTGCTTCCATCAGTAAAAACTTAGTTGATTTGTACAATCTGAGGAAATGCTGTAGGGTATGTCTTAAAGTAGAAAATGATAAATCAATGTACTTCACCTATTGTCTGATATAAGGTCACACTGACTTTCTCATTATATCAGGAAGGTGGTTAACTTAATGGCTCTGAAAATGAGTAACTTTATTATAGCAGCAGTGTAAGACCTGTGAGATTAAATTTGTAATTATACCATGTCAAATACATTTAAGAAACAATTATTTTTCAAAAATATTTTTCACATTAGAAATTCACATTTCTTATTATTGCACATTTTACTGAGCTCCTCGATTGAAAATTTTTATTTTGAAGAAAATGTGTAAAAGTAGTCCTTCTGGTTTCACATTGTGCCAGCCTTTGGTAGGATAATGTAAACCACTGTGACATAATGCAATGTAACATTTAACATAGCACTGTATCACTAAAAAGTAGTCAAAAATGCTAGTGTAATGTTACCAGCAGTCTGCAGGGAAAAATAATCTGTAAAAAGATTACACACACCCTAGTCCCACCAGAAGATAAACCAGTTAAAATTATAGACTACTTCTTCAGGTTGAACACCGTGAGTTAATTCTGGCTACACCCTCTGCATATTTAAAAAAGTGCTCATGAGGTTTATAAAACGGTATTCAGCTCTACATACCACTGCTGTGACTCATGCAAAACTAGCATTTAACAGCACACCAGTATGCTTGGCTTCTCTGAGGCAGACGCTGTACTATAACAGTGGGGTTTACACCTGGCTAATAAAGTGTATTCAGATGTCAGACCAGCTCTTACTTGTACAGTCATTGGTTCAGTACTTTACTATTAATTTCTCCTTTTAATTTAGGTACCTGGCTTCATTATGAGAGACCTAAACTCATTAAGCTAAACTTAGACCTTAGCACTTTCAATTCTACCGCCTCCTATATTGTCATTATGGAAAATAAACACTATGGTTTTCTATTACAGGACTTAACAGCACTGGGAAATTTTATGGACAACAGGGAAATTATTTATTTCATAAATATAAGCTAAGTTCATGGAGGGGGTATAAATATTTCATTCACATATTGTAATGTAGTGTTAGATTATAGAAGTAAATTCAGATAAATTCCCCATGAGAAGGTCCCAGAACCCAAACCAATGTATCATGATATTGGGAAAAATGAATACCAGTCTACTAGCTATGTATCTGCACTCCAGTTAAATAAGACAAAAGACCAGCTGTAATAAAATATATGCATATCATAAATACATGTTAATTTGAGATAATAATAAATAATTACTTTGTTACACAGCTCCATTCAGTAGCACAGCAAGCAGGCGAGAGATACAGCTCATTATTAGATGAAACTGCAGTGGGGACCAGCACTGATACTATGCTTTCCTAGACCAAGACATACATTTGTAAACATCACATCTTTGAATGATCTCAAAGTAAATTAATGTAAGAAAACAAAAATATTCCCAGTGAATGTCCTAGAAAATCATGCCTATTTTCCTGCTTAGCTAGAAAGCACCAATGTGGAAATTAACATATCCCACGAAACAAAGACACAACATATGATAGGACATGGGGTAACGGTTTCAAACTGAAAGAGGGGAGATTTAGAAATTTAGAGGGTAGATTGGATATCAGGAAGAAATTCTTTATTGTAACGGTGGTAAGGCACTGGAACAGGTTGCCCAAGGAAGTTGTCAATGCCCCATCCCTGGAAGTGTTCAAGGCTAGGCTGGATGGGGCTTTGAGCAGCCTGGTCTAGTGGGAGGTGTCCCTGCCCATGGCAGGGGGGTTGGAACTAGATGATCTTTAAGGTCCCTTCCAACCCGAAGCAATCTATGATTCTATGAATCTATATGATATACCATTATTTGTGAGTCAAATATTTTAATGTCTGTGTATACACATACATACATATAATATAAAGAAAAAAATTATGTGTGATTGTGTCTATACATATAAGAAATATATTTAAAGATAGATAGACAGACAGACAGATAGAAAAAAAGAGACAGAGATATTAACAGGTACATGGCTCAGTAATTGATAGATTCACAACTAGAGATCCAAAGACAGGAATTTCAACAACAGTTCAGGACTTGAAACAAAGGCGAGGTTGTTTCCAGCATGCATCATTGTAAACAGAAAGGAAATGATGCCTAGAGGTTATGCTTGCCATGTTACTCCTTTTTGAATCTCTAGTTACTCAGCATGCTACTTATCCTGCTCGGAAACTGTAATCTTAAACAATAGGAGACGTTTAGCCTTGTAAGAGAAATAGAAATTAAAGTGTGAATATATATGGTGAATGGGAGATTAAGGGAGAGAGGAGAGTCCACTGCTTTAGGAGTTATGAAATGCAATAGATAATATGAAATTATATGAAATAGATATGAAAGAAACGATATGAAATGCCAAGATTCCTGGACGAGTACTACATAGAGTACAGGTAGATTATTAAAGAGTAAGCCTATGTTCTCTATTGTAAAGGGGACAATCTCCTGACAGCATATATCTGTACTGGCACTTCTCTTGAGGATTAGTAGCACATCATTTTCTCTTTCTATTCAGTCTAGCTGTCTTATATAGTGGACATAAACATAGACAAAAAACTTTATTATTCTCTCCACATCTAGTCTCTCAGCCTGCTGTGAGCAGGAACAGTAGCATTCTGTCAAGAAATGTACTTCTTAAATGACCACATTAATATTACCTGCAGTTTACTCTTAATTGTTTTTTCTTACTTCTAAAAACCTTAATCTCTAATCAGACTTGAAAATGTAATTTTATAAACAGCCTTTGCCTGCTGGCAAAAACAAGACATATTCCTGCTGAGTGTTATACACACCCATGCAGGTTAAAGTTAAGGCAGCACAAATGTTTAAGCCACATTAGCTTCTGCTTAGGTTTCCCATAGCAGGAAGCCAATTTAAATCACTTATTGCAACCAGGAGACAGCAAAGCTGAAAAATAATTTATTTTTATTCCCATACCCTCAAAAACACATACAGTAACAACAAAGTAGGTTTTCTGTTAACAGGTTTTGAAGTTTGGGTAAAGAGTTGAGTAGGTGATTCTGAACTGTCCCCCGTTTTACTTATCCAGTCCAAATGGGTAATCAGATGGGTAGGGTTTTGTTTTCTTTTTCCATTTTCCAGTGTGAAGGTTAAAGGAAAAAAAAAAAAAATCAAATTTTTCCCCTCAAATATCTCTTTTTCACCTATCTTCATGGTAAACCAGGATGGTGCTCACACTCAGCCTCAAAATTCCTCATTTTTAACCCATTGTATGTATTGTTTTCTTTGTTATTTACAGTGGAGTGGAAAGATGAGGGAGGAAGAAGGGAGATAAAATTCAGATGTGATCTTTCCCCCTAAATGTATTGCAAGTTGAACTGGCTCAAATAGCTGGTGTTTTGAACTTCAGGGTGAACACGCAGAGACAGTGCACTGGTGATCTGTTACATCTGAAAAATGAGTTTGTGTTTGGTTTCTGTGGGAGCTATGGCCTCAGTCTCACCACCTCGCTCTGAGCACCTAAATCTGTTTAAGGATCCCTGCAGTGCCGTGGTTTTCTCCTGTAGGTACTCTGACATATCAGCTAGCTTAGGGATGTCTTAAGTCACAAAGACACCTCAGATGGTACCAGTTGCTTTTTTATAATCAAATAAACTAAGCTCCAGCTTTTTAGCTCATCATTTATATGGTGCTTTTCCTTTTTCCATGCCTTATGTCTCTTTTTTTTTTTTTTAAATATTAAAAAATAATAAATATATTCCTGTTAGAGTTCGACCCAACCTCATCAGCTATGTGCTCCAATTAATATGATTCCTTTTATTTTCTTATGGCAGCTGAGTTTACTGCTATGAAGGAAATTCAGAGGGGAAAAAAAATCTCAACGCTCCTCCTGCCCCAATTATTTTCTAAAACAAAGCAAAAAACTCAGTGAGAAGCTGATGTTTCTAGGCGCCCAGAGAGGCAAAGCAGATGGTGGGCCAAGGCTAGAGTCAGATCATCTATCTGTTATGACCCTATCAGACTTTTTAAAGACACCTGGAACTTGCTGGAACTGGAAAGCTGAGCGCCTTGACGACTGTCAGGAAGAAGAAAAAAGGCAAAACAACAAAAAACTAAATAATACCAAGGGAGAGGAACTAGATCCAAGATAAATAAATTTTCTGACAGGTATTCCTGTCATAATACA
The DNA here is from genome assembly GCA_947846985.1 of Fratercula arctica. Lineage (NCBI taxonomy): Eukaryota > Metazoa > Chordata > Aves > Charadriiformes > Alcidae > Fratercula > Fratercula arctica. Next base: position 36,365,161 of record CANTUZ010000001.1, on the reverse strand, counting down.
GATAACTGTGGAAAATAGCAGAGAAGTTACAAAATGAGTGAACATGAGTTCTACATCCATGAGAATAATCAGTAACACAGTTAGCATGGTATAGGGAAATCAACAATTTACCACCAATAAAAATGGATTGTCCTTTAAATGGGAAAGAGGAAAAAACAAGGAAACAATGTTTTGTGGATTGTCACTGAATATAGAATTGTTCACTTTTTTGCTTAAAAAAAAAACCCCAAACCAGATATTTTATTTAAAATTAATAGTAAAGAATCAAAGTTCCAAAAAAAAGTCAATTTCACTTTGTAAATATGAGTAGGGGTTTTGAGGTTTTTAGCTCAAAGAAAAGATGATTTTTAGTATTGCAAGTTATGGAAAGAAGAAGAAGAAAGGAAATATAAACAACCATAAGACAGTGGCTGAGGTATCACTAAAGGTGTCCATTTTGTATTTTACAGCATGTGCTCAGATCTGTGCTGAGTTGAACAAGACACAATGAGTATCAATAAAGTGAGTATATAGTAGAGAATTCTTTTATATTGCTACTAAATAAGTTTGGAAATCAAGGAACTGGAATAATCCTTCTAGGTGATATTCAAAGTTTGTTTTCTAATTAGTTTTTTTAATAATATTTCTGTAATTTTATCTGGTACATATTTTCTAGTTTTGCTACAAAAATGTTATTGGAGAATATCTATTAAAAATCCTTAATGAACTTAATATATGCCACATCTACTTCTTCCCCTTAACCATTAAGCCAGTTACACTGCCACAGATGGAAATCTAGTTTGGCACAATCTATTATTCACAAATCCATAGCAGATGGTCTTGTATCACTTTATCACTATATAGATGCTTGTAACAGTTGCTTCTTTAATAATTTCTCATACTGCCTTTTAGAAATCAGACTTAGGCTCATTGTTTTACAACTTTATGAGTCCTTTCACTCTTTTCACAGAAAGGTACTGTGTTTGCTCTTTATTATTCTGGGACCTCTTCTATCCTCAGCAGTTTATTTATCACTATTGCTTCTACTTGTTTCTTAAATACTTCTAGGAAAATTTCTCCCAACTTATACAGTAAATGTCTAATGGTTTTTCCCCAGGAAATTCCTTCTTTGTGTCTCTGTTGACTTATGCACACACTCTCTACTGTTTTTTCCCTATAATTGTTTGCAAATGTAAATATTTTGCTATCTATCAAAACTACCACTTTTAGATTAAGAAGATGTAAAGTGTTAAGAAAATGTAGCGTGTCCATGTAATAATGAGTTTATAATTTTAACCATCTCCTCCTCAGTGTATTTATAGAACCATGATATTTTCAATCTTGCTGTTTGATAGTTACATCTCATTTCATGCCTTTCCCTTGGTCATTTTACATCTAAGGTTTCTGTCATTTCTACCAGTGTGTCCAGATTCCACTTTTGAATTACTCTTTTTCAAATTCTGACTTGCTAATGTTCTCCAAATGTAGCCATACTGTTTTGTTTTATCTTTACCTCTTTCTGCCTTTACAAAGTGCCAGAACAACTATATCTGTGCCTTCAGTATGGTCTGTTTTAGGAGCTGCTAGGTTTCTTTTTCCACTTAGAAATAATTCCCAATGGACTTTATTTGGAAAGTCATTGGTTGGTTGAAATTTACCTTTTCAGGCCATTCTCACTAGTCTGTAGATTTCTTTCCTTCTTTCTTTCAAGTAATTTATTTTACTGGTCTGTAAGTAATTTGCTCTAATTTGCTTTCTCTATGCAAAGTTTTAAATAGTTCTCACTGTTTGTGTGAATCAAATTCAGTCTAGTCAAACTGCCATCTCTGTGCTTGTGTTTCCTTCCAAAGAAAGTCTTTAACCATTCATCCACTGGCCATCTGTTTCTTCTGGGTATTCTAACTGTGGTTATCTAAATCTTTGTGACATTCCTCCATAGATACTGAGATCTGATTTACTCTCTTGGTTCAGGGACTGCATAGTTCCTTTTTTGTTTGATGACTATTGGATTTACTTGGAGTGTTGGGGATCATGCCTGTTCTGCATGTCTCTACCCAGCAGAGAAAAATAGTTTTCTTTCCTCTTCACTGACACTTTCACTGTCTTTGCCTCGGTTATCTTCCTTAATTCAGATATGTGCTTACACACCCAAACATTGAAATGTTTAGGTGAAGTTCAGTTTATGTCTATAAGGCTACTAAATTTTTGTTGCTTAATGAACTAATCCTTCTGAAGTGAAGACAGGATTTAGTTGCAAGACATGCATGTGGAATTCTCTTCTGACCTAGAGCTGTTGCCCTGGTAGAACATATGGTGTCACATATTTCAGCAAGCGTCTTGGGTATGATAGGCCATTTCCAGTGTCCCAGATGATTAAGTCTGCTGTCTTAGATGTTTAGTTGCAAAGTTGTTTTTATTGCAACTCATTCTAAAATCTTTTCAATCTTTTGAATCTTTTCCTCACTCCGCAGCAGTCGGGAGGCCTCCAGGCAAGGCTTTATTTAAATAAAGTGTGGAAATATTGTTGAAATTCCATGAAAGCATGATGAGAATGATTAGGTTCAGAAAACAGGCTGAGTGAAGGCTGTTTGAAAGAATTGGATTTTTGATGTCTAGAGATTGGAAGACAGGAAAGTAATATTCACCCATTTAAAAGCAAACATAAGCAGGAGGTTGTTCAACATGTTCTGAGGTGACAAGAAGCATCTGGCTTAATTTGCAATGCAACATTTAAATTTAATATTAGCAAACAGAGAGGCAGTAACCAACACTAATAAACTTTATCTTGACTGTCTAAGTTAATTCCTGGATGTCCTAAAAATGCCTTTGTAAATAATAATTTAAGCTTTATATTTCTATAAGTTCATGAGACATAAGTGTTCATAAATTCAAGTGAACAAGATTTCTCAAAATTATGAAGGAAATAAAGGTGTATTTTTTCTATCAGGAAAAAAGGTATTAGGCAGTATTGCAAGATATAAACATTGAACACACATGATGAGATTATATTTTTAGGCCTATTAACTCAGAGACACTGTTTTAATGTACCTGAGGAACTTTTGCTCTTTCATTCAGATATAGACACATGAACTTGTAATGCCACTTTGTAAGGCCTAGGCTACCAAGCCTAGCCTCCAGTTGCTTTGTTTTTTTTAATTTATGTTGGCCTTCTCATATCATACTGTCAACCTTTTTGCTGGAGTTATATTTTATTTTTTGAACTTAATGTAGTTACTTCTATTGTTTTGGCTTTTGTTAAAACCCTGGTTTTTCATGACAGAGGAAAACCAATTTGAGATAATTGGAAAACCAATTTTGCTTTTCAGATTACTTTTGAGGTACAAATAGACCTAGTTTCATGTAATGCTGGTACAACAGACTTCTCCCAGACAGATCACTGAAAAAATATTTTGTATTTTCAGCCTTAAGAAAACTTATTAAACTGCTTTTCAAGAGCTTTGGAAGATGCCGACAGATTTTTCTGGTTTTTGGAACAGGCCAATAGTACTAGATATAGGTAAGTTTCAGAATTCAGACCACTATTTAGACAGTAACTGTTTCTTTATTGTGTGCATGCTATGTCAATGAATATCTATGCATATATGTAGGTATATATTTATTAAATGCCCTGAAACTAAACTGGAGCATGGAATAATCTCTGTCCTAGTCTTACGTTTGATTTTGATACCAATTTAAAAAATGTTTCCGTATAACCCAGGTGACCAACCTTCCTTCCTTCCTTCCTTCCTTCCTTCCTTCCTTCCTTCCTTCCTTCCTTCCTTCCTTCCTTCCTTCCTTCCCTCCCTCCCTCCTTCCTTCCGTGCATGCTAGAGAAGGTACACCTCTTTCCCAGTTTCAGCTGGAATAGAGTTAACTTTTTTTTTTTTTTTCCCCCAGTAGCTGCTGTGTTTTAGATTTAGTATGAGAATAATGTTAATAACATATTGGTTCAGTCGTTACTAGGTAATGTTTAAGTTAGTCAAGGACTTTTTCAGCTTCCTATAGAAACTGATAGGAAGCATAGACAGGACAAGCTGGTCAAAGGAATATTCCAGCCACAGACGTCACGGTCAGTATGTAAATGGGGGTTGCCCAGGGGGCAGGAATCTGCAAGTGCGGCTTGGGACAGGCTGGGCAACTAATCATCAGGTGGTGAGAGCCACTTGTGTTGCATCATAATTTTGTATATTCTTTTACCATTATTTATTTATTTATTTATTTATTTTCTATCTTCCATTACTGTTCTATTAACCTGTCTTCATCTCAGCTCATGAGTTTGTTTTTTTCTTTCTTTCTTTTCTCCCTCTTCTCCCTACACTACCAGGGTAGGGGCAGGGGGTGAACAACCTTGAAACATCTGTGACTGTGGATAGGTCCATGCTGCAGCAGGTACACCTGCATCAGTGGCTGTGCACAAAGTCATGCTGGAGTACCTCAAAACCTGTGGCCATGGATAAGCCCACAACAGTGCAAGTACTCCCCTGAAGAGACTGCAGCCATGCGTAAGGCCATTCTGGAACAGGTTCATTCCTGAAGGGGCTGTGGCTGTGAGTAAGGCCACACTGGAACAGGTATTTCTCTGAAGGCATTGTGGCCTGTTGATAAGGCACGCTGGAACAGGTGCACCTCAAAGCAACTGTGGCTGTGGACAAGTCTATGCTACAGCAGGTATACCCCTGAAGAGACTGTGGCCAATAGATAAGGTTCCACTTGGAGCAGGTGCTAAGGGACTACATTCTGCGGATAAATCCAAGCTGGAGCAGGGACAAGGGGAGAAGTTCATTGTAATGTTAAACTCTATAAACCGGCCCAAAGGACCCAGGCATGCAGATTTTAATGGAAATACCTTTAATTTGTTGTAACCCATGATTTGAGTTGTGTTATAGGAATTACTATAGCAGAAACCACCTGAACCAATGGAAGACAAGCCTTACAAGAAGCAGTGCAAATGCAGCAGTGACAAGACCTGAGATGGTTTTGGTGCCAAATAACTCCATGCAACACACCACCTCTCCTGTCCTGAGTGACCACCATAACAGACGGAGTCCAAAGTCATGGACTAAAAGAACTCAATGGACATTTTATGGACATTTTACAGACATTTTACAGGGGTGGTCCATAGACTAAGGGAATGATATCTGTGTATTATATCAAAGGATGGCAAAGGGGGTGGTGGTTAATGAGGATGTATTGGATAGTATGGGACCTGGACATGATGTAGATGGTACGGGAATAGGGGTGGAGAATGTGCTGGTTTTGGCTGAAGTAGAGTTGATTTTCTTCATAGTAGCTAGTATGGGGCTATGCTTTGGATTTTTGTTGAAAACAGTGGTGATAATACAATGATGTTTTAGTTACTGCTGAGCAGTGCTTACACAGCATCAGGGACTTTTCTGCTTCTCACACTGCTTCACCAGCGAGTAGGCTGGGGGTGCACAAGAAGCTGAGAGGGGACACAGCTGACCCCAACTGACCAAAGAAATATTCCATAGCATATGACATCATGCTCAGCAATAAAAAGTTAGAGGAAGAAGAAGGAAGGAGAGGACCTTTGGAGTGATGGTGTTTTGTCTTCCCAAGTAACCATTATGTGTGATGGAGCCCTGCTTTCCTGGAGATGGCTGAACATCTGCCTGCCGATGGGAAGTGGTGAATGAATTCCTTGTTTTGCTTTGCTTGTGTGCGTGGCTTTTGCTTTACCTATTAAACTGTCTTTACCTCGACCCCTGAGTTTTCTCACTTTTACCGTTCCTATTCTCTCCCCCATCCCATCAGGGCAGAGTGAGTGAGTGGCTGTGTGGGGCTTAGTTGCCAGCTGGGGCTAAACCATGACAGTAGACATAAGCGGAAGACTATGAGTTGTTCAGTTGTTAGTAACAGCAACTTCTGTTATGTGAAAACAGTGCAAGCATTATACTCTCAAAGCTTTTACAGAAATCATCTGATAAATCTAGTTACAGTATTTCAAGATATTACTTTTTCCCATCACACCTATTGATCTCTCAGACATTGCTATACTTTTAGAACAGCTGGCAGAATAGGACATATACTTGTACTTCATTTATTTCTGTTCTTTTCTCTCAGTGAAAATATGTCTCTACAGCTTAGTTCATATTCCAGAATATCACAGTTCATATTCGAAACTATCACATGCAAAGACTGATAACACGTTACATTTTGATTTCTGGATTTTTCAGGAGATATCTGTCACAATTTGGAAATACTCTCATGGAACTTGGTGTCGTTAATACCAACAGTATAAAAAGGTGTGTCATCAGAAGCAATGGTTGGGGTTTTTTTTGTTAATCATATTTTGAATCAGGAAGGATAATACCTAAGTTTCAAACGTTTCTCAAGAGGAATTTTACTTTCAGTTATTGATGATGGATTTATCTCACCTAAATTTAGGGTGGGATTCATCACATGTAACTTTAGGTATAGACATCTGCTCTGAGAAAAGTGTCTAGTTTTCTTTATAGGTAATGGTAAACTAGTCAATGGACTCAATGGAGTCTACAGAGTGATTCATATCTCACCTAAGGCAACTGATTTATCTGACAAAATATGATTGTCTACTTTAGGATGAGATCAATTTCTTTCCAGGTCCCATCAATTATATTGGCTGGATTTTCATTTATTATAGCGAGAATTTGAACATCTATATTGTAGTGATCTACAATAAGCGGGATTAATTCCTTTCCTAGGGACTCAGCCCAGCTGGCCAGCATCTAGTGACATTTGACATACCCTAAGCATCACACCTAGCATTCAACTAATCCTAAGCAAGGAATCATCTATTTGTCCCAAAGAGTCTGTTTGGTATCAGCCAGCTTTTTACAGTTCTTTGGAGTATCTAAACATTAGAAGCCAAAGATGGAGCAACTAAAACCTTAATGGTTACCTCTAGATACTCATCTAGCGTAAACATCCCAAGTTCCTTTTATGGATATCAGAGACAACTGAATAATAAGCAAAGTTCTTCCTAGTCTTGTTTTCTAAATATATATCAGATAGTTGCCTTAGTTGACTAGCTGAGACGAGTCCCTTTTTGACCATTTGAAGCATCTAGTGATAGCACTGCTTACCCATTTATTTTAGTTAAAATGTGCATATGCAAGCATATGAACTATCTGTTAAGCAGAAGGATGCCGGAAACTTCTGATTGCTTTATGACCATAAACTCAGTCAATATTATATTTATACAATGTAAGGTGTACTCTGTACCTATCCTGTTAACAGTATCCATTCAGAAAAGTAATTCTTAGCTTCTAAACCAACTGATTTGGAATGACTTCCACCTACTCAATACTAATCCCTGTAAAGTAGCTCAGTTATAGGCACTTTGAATCCCTTGAACTAAGACTCTAGCGGGCCGCATTTAGCCTTCTTATAGAGCTAGGGTATGATGACAACGACTCTGATTTTCAGTTAAAGCTCCAGAAATAATATGTAGGAGATGTAGCAGGTACAAGCATGCTGTCTGTGTTACAAGATGACAAAGACTGTGATTTATTCATCTTGAAGAGATGCATTATGATGTTGTGGGTAAAGCATCTTGAGGGTTCAAAATCTGACAAGATAGTTTGAAAGAGTTATGGAATAAAAGGGGTTAGAAATCATGCAATATCATTCCCAGAATTCATAATGTCATACTGTCACCATTACTGAACTCTAGTTTAATTTTGGAATAAGCTGGTTTGTTAGAAAATCATAGCTAAATAATAATCTAAGGTATATGCATTCTGAATTGTCTCCCGACAGTATGCATCTTGGTCCAGATAACAGGACCTGTTTAAAATTACAGAAGGGACCTGGGTCTCAATTACATCCCACTTACCACTGCCACTACATCAGGCAATGGCATTGGCTACTAAGCCTTGAAAACCTTCTGGGGTGAAGTTCTATAAACCTCCAGGCAAGCTGCTCCAGCTCTGCATGTTTGCTATTTTTTTATTTTTTTTTTTTTTAATATAATAGAACAATAGAATGGTTTGGGTTGAAAGGGACTTAAAGATCATCTAGTTTCAACTGCCCTGCCATGGGCAGGGACACCTCCCACTAGATGAGGTTGCTCAAAGTCCCATCCAACCTGGCCTTGAACACTTCCAGGGATGGAACATCCACAACTTCTCTGGCAACCTGTTCCAGCATCTCACCACCCTCACAGTAAAGAATTTCTTCCTCATATCTAATCTAAATTTCCTCTTCTTCAATTTAAAACCATTACCCCTCATCCTATTGCTACACTCCCTCATAAAGAGTGCTTTGTCTGTCCAGTCTGAAACTCCCAAGCCACAATCAGTGGCCACAGTTATCTGCCACTGAGGAGAAAAAAAAGGGCTCACTCATCCTTTTACCTTTACTTGCTGTTGTTGTAAGAGACTATCAGATTTCTTCTCTTCACAAGCCTAAAGAAAACCAACTGCTGCAACCTCTCTTTTAACAGTATAGAAATTTCTGTGCTTCTTTAGAGAGGTTTAAACTATACATCTGAAAATGGAAAAAAAATCAGAAAGTTGATACCAAAAAATAATTGCACTGAACTGAAAGATCTTAAGAAGAGCTGAAAAGGATAAATAAAATGGATTACAGTGACACTTGAGGGTCCTTTTTCTTCAAGGCAGATGTTCTTGTTCAAGATACAGAATTATAAAAAAGTTCATAGGGACTTATGCAAATACTTATAATTTTGCTCATGTAATTTGGATTGCACAGCTACACATTTTTAAGATGATAATTAGTCAAATTTTAAAGTTAATGTTAAATATTTATTTTCATTGTTAGTGACTGTTTTAATTTGTTTCAAACTGTTCCTACTGTATTATTAATTATTAATTTGAATATAATCTATTATATAATTAATTGTAAAAAAATAAATTACATTTTAAATTAAGAAAATACAGTGATCTATCATGGCTAATCTACTAATTTAGAGGTTTTAAAATACTAAATTAAACAACAGGATATTTTGGCAATGGCACACATTTATTTTGTTGTTACTTTATGTTATGCTTAAATATTATATAAATGGTATATTAAGGGCTACCCTCAATTATTTAATCTTCTCACCTTTCCCTTTCTTCTTGGTTCTCCTAAGTACCAGTTGGAAGATCATTATTGAGAGCACAGAAGATTTCAGCTTCCATTAGTCACTTGCAGTGGGTATCCACCCTATAAAGTTGAAAACCACACTTTAAAGAAAGGCTTCTCTACCCTCTCAAATAGTGCAGAGACAATCCACATTGTGTCTTTAAATAGTTTGTCAGTCTCAAATAAGGACTGAACTATAATAATTATTTGTCTGCTCTTAGTCAATTCAAATTCTAACTGGCAGGATTCAGTTTAACACTGTTTTGTTGCAGTGCCAAGGAAATAAAATTTTCTTGATTGTTCAGCTAATACCCAACAACTAACTAAAACATAACAACTTTACAGTCTCTCTGAATCTTTTGGCTTGGGCTTCATCACCTCTAACTTTAAAAATTTAAATGTTGCACCTAAATTGAGCAGTGTTATCATGTTAGGCTATCCCTATTGTCAATGGAGATACATGTTTTTAATAGGTGATTTGGATTAGACAAGATATACTTCCTCCAAAGACCATAACATTTTACTTGACTTCACATTTGCATAAAACAGACAAAAAAACTCAGCATAAAGTCATCTGGTTTAGGGAATACCAAACAATTTTAAGCTACTGAAAAAGAGACTTACTAGAATCTCTTACTGCACAGAACCAAAAGATAGTAAGAAGAGTTGAAAAAAAAAAGAATAAATAATTGAAAAGGATAAATAATAATACCCAGAAACACTGGGTAATGTTAGTGAGAGTTTGTTACCACTTTAGCAATGCAACATGAATCTCAACATTAATACAACAAATTTCAGATATCATTACATGATCTCTGTCTGTTAATCTCCATTACATTTTACTCCATTAAGGTATTTAAGAGAGAAAGATCACTGGCAAAACAATACTAATACAACAATTCATGCCAATTAATGAACCAAACTAGATATAAGCTTTTTATAACCATAATGTAATGTTAAGTAGAGAATTTTAATGTGCTCTAATAAAATACTTTAGAATAAGTTGTTTGGTAAAATCACAAGAGAAGACAATTCTCCCATCAGGAAGGATGAAGTGTGTTACATGTCTCTTATTCTTCATCAGTGATAATGTTTATTAACAATATCCTCATCTTTTTGTTCTATTTGGTAGAGAAGATTCAAATAAACAAAATATTTACTACTAACATAGGAATATTAATAAGTTACCTTGCCTTATGTATTGCTCAGAGGATCCAGATAAGTTGCTTAAGGACACAGATCCCATTCCAGGTCAAGACACTGGAAATGAAAACTGATAAGATGGAATGTTTGTGTCTCACTTAAGTAATGTAAAAAAAATATCTCTGCATTTCTCTGCAAATTAACATTTTACTTTATTATTTTAACTGCTTGAAAAATTGACAGGGTTCTTTCCTCTTGGACTGGATTGTAGTGACGCAATACAATCATAGTTTTTCAGCCTTCAGACTAATGAGAACGTCTTGAGATTTTAATATTTCACCTCTCCTATCCCCTGTATGTCCAAGAAATCATGTCATACTGATGTATATTGTGCCAGTTTCTGTTCTCATTAAAATCTGTGTCCAAAAATGAGGTACTGGAGTTTTTCAATGCTGTCTTCATTATGTGAAATCAGGTTCTATGTCCATGTATTGTACTACTATGACTTATTTTGAATTTTAATTGCTTAGCCAATTCTGCTTTTTCCCAACAGGTTACCAAGGTATAAACAAGAAACGTCCAGCTGATCAAAACACAGACAGCTATGAGGAACAGTCTATAGTTGTGGGTCACATTAATTTAATTTACGTATTACAAAAAAGTGGAAATCATGATACCTATTTCATATGAAAGGCTTCTAATGAGAATAGATAGCAGTTAACAGTTATTTTCTTCTTATGCAAAATTCTGAAATAACAAGGATTAATTAAAATCTAGCAATATCATTATGGTCTTATTCTGGAACTATATAAGCAATATTAGTACTTTGTTTTCCTGAACTTTAAATGAGAAAAAATATTCCATACACAAAGAAAAGACAGAAAATACCATGAATTTAATTACTGTCCATTTCAATGAACACAGATGACAGAATTTTGAGATGAAGTGATGAACAGATATATTTCAAGGGTGAAATTTTAATAATAAAATGACACTTGTATTTCTTTATGTCTACATTCAAACCTTAAATTCATTTTGTACTACTCATAACAATATTTTACAGTAAATTTACGTAATTTCTTCCATGCTGACAAGAAGTGGATGGCAATATTCTGTATTAATTCTGATTTTAGACCACAGAATCACAGAATGGTTGAGGTTGGAAGGGACCTCTGGAGTTCATCTTGTCCAACCCCCCTGCTCAAGCAGGGACACCTAGAGCTGAGTGCCCAAGACCATATCTAAACAGCTTCTGAATATCTCCAAGGTGAGAGAATTCACAGCTTCTCTGGTCAATCTGTGCCAGTGATCAGTCACCTTCACATGAAAACATTTTTTCCTGTTTTTCAGACAAAACCTCCTGTGTTCACTTTGTGCCCATTGCCTCTGGTCCCATCACTGGACACTGCTGAAAAGAGCCTGGCTCCATCTTCTTTAGAACTTCTATGTTCATAAACATAGATGAGATCCTCCCTGAGCTTTATGTTCTTCACACTGAACTGTCCCAGCCCTCTCACCCTTTCCTCATATGTGAGCTGCTCTTGTCTACTCATCATCCATGTGCCCTTTGTTGGACTCTCTCCAATATGCCCATGTGTTGCGTGAAAAGGGGTAAAGCGGTTTTGGCAGAAAATAAACCCCCTTGTGTTCTAACACTCCTCATCAAGGTGGGAGGCTGGGTGCGGCTAGGTTTGAATTCTGAGTGATGCCCAATTCAGCTCTATCAGTCCAGTCACATTTAATATGTATTAAACTATTACGATTTGGATACACTAATAGTGGACTGCACTTTCAGTCTAGTCGTACTCATGAACTAGCACGGCCACTCTTGAGTCTTTGGTCGTGTTCAGTGAGAAACCAAAATGACTAGCTACTTAAACAGTGCAGTTTATTTAAACAACAGATATATAGGTTCTTAGGATTGCCCGTGACAAATACATTGTCTGCAAAGCACGTGCAAATAAAGATATTGTTAAATATACAAAATGCACGACAAAGTTATAAACAATACAGCCTGGCTATAAATGTAGGATAGAGATTCTCTAGAGAGATTTCTAAGTTCCCCAAGGAAGCACTCGGTATAATCTAAGTCTTACCCAAAGGCGTCCCTATGGGGGGGAAGAAAGGCTCAGCCCGTCGACTGGTCCCGAAAGTCAGTGATGGAGTTCTTCACGATGGTGTCTTCCCTGATATCCCCTCTCTCTGGGGCTATTTTTGTACTATTTTTTATCTTCAAAGTGGAGTTTGAGTGACTTTAGTCATAAATGCTTTTATTATGAGTGGTCGCACCTTGGAGGGTGGTAGCCTCCGGGATGGAGGTGTGTTTTGGTACATTAGGATGAGCAAAGTTCACACAAAGGACAGCATTTCATCAAAATTTGATTAAATGTTGGCTCAGGGTAGCAAGTAGGCAGTTTATCAGTTCCATAGTACCATCTCATTCCTATATCTGCTCTTTGTCACAAGGCAAGGCCACGGAATGATAACATTTTGTTCCATCCCTCGTCTAGCTTTGCAAGCAACCTTGTACAGGGAACCGCAGATGTTGCATCCTTCCCATGCCAGCTCCGGCTGTTTTTTACCTCAGAAACCTCTTGACTTTATACTTTTCCTTAATGTGTGAACAATGCTGTGCTTTTTTATTCTTGGCCAGTTTAGTAATTATTCCACACCATGTCTCTCTTAGAATCATAGAATCAACTAGGTTGGAAAGGACCTTTAAGAGCATTGAGTCAAACCATCAACCTAACACTGCCAAAACCACCACTAAACCATGTCCCTAAGCACCATGTCTACCCATCTTTTAAATATCTCCAGGGATGGCGGTTCCACCACTTCCCTGGGTAGCCTGTTTCAATGCTTGACAAACCTTTCAGTGAAGAAATTTTTCCTAACATCCAATCTAAACGTCCCCTGATGTAACTTCAGGCCATTTCCTCTTGTCCTATCACCTGTTACTTGGGAGAAGACACTGACCCCCACCTCTCTACAACCTCCTTTCAGGAAGTGAGGATCCCAGAACTGGACACAGGACTCCACGTGTAGCCTCAACAGTGCTGAATAAAAGGAAAAGATTCCCTTGACCTGCTGGCAATACTTTGCCTAATGCAGTCCAGGATACCATTTGCATTCTTTGTAGCAAGGGCATGTGTCTGGTTCCTGTTCAAGTTGGTGTCCACCAGAACCGCTGAGGCCTTTTCTGCCAAACTGTTTTCCAGCTGGGCAGCCCCCAGTATATATTAGTGCATGGGGTTGTTCTGTCCCAAGTGCAGGACTTTGCACTTCCCCTTGTTGAACTCCATGAGCTTCCTGTCGACTAATTTCTCCAGCCTGTTGAGGACCCTCTGGCCAGCACCATGACCCTCTGGCTTATCATCCACTCCTCCCAGTTTTTTGTCATCAGTTAACTTGTTGAGGGGTACTCTCTGCCCCATCATCCATATTGTTAGTAAAGATATTAAACAGGACTGGACCCAGTAGTGACCCATGGGATATACTGCTAGTTACCAGACTCCAACTAGACTTCATGTCACTGATCATACATTAGCATACTTATCTATGAGGATCTTACAGGTAAAGGTCTTTCTGAAGTCCAGGTAGACAATAGCCACTGCTTTCCCCTCATCTACCAGGCCAGCCATTTCATCATAGAAGTTTATCAAGTCGGTCAAGCATGACTTCCCCTTGGTGAATCCATGCTGACTACTGATGACTTTCTTGTCCTTTATGTGCCTGTGTTCAATCTAATCTGTGGACGGTCTGTTGAAGTGAATAAAAAGGCTCCCATTAACTTTAAAAAGTTAATAAGACTGAATGATCAAGGGAAAATTGTGCGTAAAATAAAATTGTGCACATGTGGTAACTGGACAGGAAGCAATATAAGGGCAAGTAGATCTTCAGATGCATGAGAGATTAAGGCTATTACTGGAGACAGTTAAATTTCATAGTATTGAAGTCTATGATTTCTTAGATGGTCCCCTCTTGGTTCTTTTTACTTTCCAACATTTTACGTTCCATTTTACAACAGAGGAAGTAGAATATTAAAAGACGGAAATGTGAGTTTATGATAAAGACACAACTGGTACAACTAAACACAGAATGAAAAGATGGCCCTTGAGATGGACAACTTGGCAAACCTGCTGTCTGTCTGTTTTGCTGGCACATTCATAATTCATGTGGTTGCACAATGAAGGTAATAGATAGACAATGTGTTTAAGATTTTTTCAATCTCTCCTTAGTGGTCAGGAAGTATATGAAAATCATTGTGTTTGATGTTTCTAGGACTTTGCCAATAACTCTGTACTTCAAAGAAGGGAGATGGGTAGACCCTACACAGGCTTATTGTACGCTCCAATTAAGTCCCTAGACATGAAATCTGACTGATTTCTGCAACCAAAAAGCAATATGTTGAAACCTTCATCTTGCAACTTTACTGTATATTACACCATCAACATATTATAACTTTTCATGCTATAACAGAGATAGCTCCACCACCATCTCTCACATATTTCGTGAGACATGGCTTGTGAGAGGAGATAGCACCTTTAGGAAAAACAAACAAACAAGCTTTCTCTGGACTGAGACAAGAACCACATGCTGGAAAAGCAAGTACTAAGCATGAATAAGAAATAATATATGAAAAAACTTTTTTCCACTCATAGCGTTTTGTCTAATAAAGGATATTACCTTTCTGTACAAATCTTGTCTCACATCCTTCAACTCTCTTGCTTACAGTAGTATTAGCATTTGCACTTGAGGGAGTAGATCATAGTGGCTAAAATGTGAATATTTTATAGTTTTAAGCCCAGAATTCATGTCCTATTTTCTAAAAATGTTTTCAGGCTTTTTAACATTATGTGGGTACAGAAAATCATAACTCAGTTATATGATATAAATTTTCAAAGCTAGCTTAGGCAAAGACTCTTAAACTCACTGATATTACATATTCTGCTAGTAGATGGTGATATACACTTGTTTATGTAATGGTCTTAGCTGACAAAGAAGCTTAAAAAGAAAGCTATGCATCCAGTTCAAATATATGATGGAAGTCCATCTGAAGTCAACAGGTGTTGAAACCTGTGACTTTTAAGAGTCATAAGAGAGAATTAAGTCCCTGTAGCATTTTGTGTACTATATCTCAAAATTAAAATTGACAAGTCTATTTAATTTAAATCAGACCCAGATGAGTGGATTTTTTTAACCATATTTCTAGATTAAATGAATTTATTTTTGTTGTCACAGTACTCCTATGCAGACTTATGGAGACATAATGAGTTCTGTGGGATCATGCCAAACTTTGTCTCTAAGGATATAAAGAGAAAAAAGTAGAAGCAGAAAAAATTAAGAAAGCTGTTAATTCACCAAGTGCAATACAGTATTTTGCAACAATGCTTCCTTTTCTTCATTAGCCCAGAGTTAAACATGTCATGACAGCCACTGTTTTCTGCTCATTTAGATATGTCACGAACCTCATATTTTCTTTTTTTGCTTCTGGGGTAACATTTAAAGACAAAATACAGGAAAGGAAATTCACAATTCTTTCTTATGTTCCAAATCATAACATACTCTGAGCTTATGCCACTACCAGTCAGTTTGACAACATTAAGCTGAAGATCAATTTTGGTGGTATATATGTGCTCTCATACTGAAAGGAAACCTCTTCATTTTGTTAAGAAACTCAAACTGGTTTTATATAATTTAAGTCACTCTCCACTCATGCTGCATTTTCAGGAGTATTTACTGTTATAATGTAAAAGTCAATATGCGCTTAATTAAAAAGTAGGTGACTACATCTGTAAAATGCATTAAAGACAGACACATTTTTTCCTCTTCTAGTGGAATCATCCACGTGTTACCCACACATCACTACTGCTACACAGTATGTTATGTTATAAGGTTCAGTATGTTACGTTATAGGTTTGATCTCTAGCAAAGTTTGTATGGGGACACACTAGTGAAACAGTCAGTTCACAGTGTATTTAAAAGCATTGCTTTGATGCACATCACCTTTCTTTTATCTTTGTTGCGTTTCTTCTCATAGACTCATATGAGTCATATGACTCACATGACTTCTAAGTCATATGAGGAGAAACTGAGGGAACTGGGCATGTTTAGTTTGGAGAAGAGGAGGCTGAGGGGAGACCTCATTGCCCTCTACAACTACCTGAAAGGAGGTTGTAGAGAGGTGGGTGTTGGCCTCTTCTCCCAAGTGAATAATGACAGGACCAGAGGAAATGGTCTGAAGTTGCGGCAGGGGAGGTTTAGATTAGATATTAGGAAGAATTACTTTGCTGAAAGAGTGGTGAGGCACTGGAACAGCCTGCCCAGGGAGGTGGTTGAGTCACCATCCCTAGAGGTATTTAAGAAACGTGTAGATTTGGCACTTCAGGGCATGCTCTAGTGACAGAGAGTGTAGGGGTTTTTTGTGTGTGTACGGTTGGATTTGATGATCTCAAAGGTCCTTTCCAGCCATGAAGATTCTATGATTCTATGATTCTGTTTTCTTTTCTTTCCTTTTATATACTCTGCTTGTATTTTATTGTGACAACTGTTGCCTAATAAAAGACACTTCTTAGCAATATCTTTATGTATCCAAAAATTTAGTCCACACTTTCCCATTCAAAATTATTTAATTCTTGCATTACGAAAGACTTGCCTTCCCACCAGCTTAGAGAGCTCATGATGTACCTTTGAGCACTGTAAATCATCTCAATCAAGGAGGAAAATTTAAGAGGCCAACAGTTCCTTATACACAGTAGAATGTGCGAAGGAATTTGCTAAAGTCTAATGGAGGCAAGCAGAAGAAATGTTCCACATGTGATAAAGCCAGGAACTTGAAGGTAAGAGCAAAGATTCACTCTCAAAGCTGAAGTAATGGCCAGAAAGAAACCCCAGAGCTGTTAAAGTCCTGGAGGAGAAGGATTTCTCTCTCCCTACCTCCCACGGAGATCACCACAAGACATGATCATCTGTCTCTAACATTTTGACCTCTTGATGTTTGATTTTCTTTGTGAGTTTAACCTTTGTTTCTGAAATAGGATATACACTATTTTTGAGAATGGTTTTTAATGTAAAAAATATTTTTTTGCTATTAAAGTACTTGAGTCATGTTCCTGTCTGAACTGATGAAAATCTCTGAAAGCCCATTTTTTCAACAAAATACAGTTTTGTAAAACATTTTTAAGTTGTATGAACTCAGTAGACATTGTTATTGGATATTTCAGTAACCACGGATCCTGTTTTGTCCTAGAAGATGGAAAACATGAAAAAAAATAGTGACTCGAGAAGATTTACTTCAGAAAGTTCATTCTCATCAGAATCAGGCTCACCTCACTGTTTTGTGATATTGAAGAACATAATTTGCAACAGTCTCAACATAATTTATTTTCCAGGGATCCTGGTGTCCTCTTTTACTGTAGACAATTTAGACAAAAATAGATCACAAAAAGGAGGCACTTCAGAAAGCAGCATAATTTAAAGAAATTAATTCAGTAGTACAATATATTTCTTTCACAAGAAATTTTTATGTTTGATTTTGTGACTTTTACATTTCAGAATATCTTTATCCTATTCTGAAATATGACAGGAAGTAGTGTTGTATTATATGGAACGAAAATTCACAGTGAAAGAGGAAGATGTGGAAGATGAAAGGAAAGGAAATGAAGGAAAGGAAATTTCAAAAAGGACAGAAACTAGCCAATTGGCTCACTATATCAAATACAACTAATTATTGCAGTGAGAATCTTCAAGGCACTCAAAATATGTCTTGCAGTCCCCAGATGTCTGGGTGGGATTTTTTAAGCTTCTATGTGTCCTTGGTGACGGGAATTCACAATCCCATAACAACAGTTTAAAAACCTACCCAAAACCTACTTTAGAGCAACCAAAATTCATCCTCATTACAGTTAAAAAAGAGTTAGCCAGCAATTCAGAAGCATAACACAATAAATGGACTTCAGAGAGCCCAAAGAGCATGCTGATCTTTGATGCAAGCTCTCTAGACCAGTACCTCTGCTGAACTCAGGAAGAATACTTATGATTAATTCAGTTCAGTTAACTATACTAGCTGAAGGATAGCTTTCATTATTTAATCAGTTCCCCTCCATATATACTCCCTGATCAGCCATTTAGGCATGATTATAGTGGAAATTCTTTGAATGTTTTTATCTGCAACCCACATAGCATGCTTTAGTTTAACTACCCCACCTATCTGAGAACTTGTTTTATTTTCGAAGAAGTGAAGCTCTTTGAAGCGAGGAACAGGAGGGAGTTAAGACTGAAACAGTTGTTTCACAAAGCATGAAAAAGGAAAATTAATTAAGAGATGTGACAGTTAAAGTCTGCATTTCACACTTTTGCTTTATGTTTAAAACAAAAATGTAATCAAGTGAGGGTTTTTTTTTTTTAGATTTAAAAAGAGTAATTTTTTAGATTTAAAAAGAGATTTCTAATTGTCCAGACAATTTGGTTTGCTTTTGCATCTCTTATAAACAGTGCCACTAATTTTTTTATGATGCTAACCTAATGATAGCATAGAGAAATAGAGGCCTGGTACAAGCAGAGGCCTTGAGAAGTGGGTACTCAGGATGTGTCATAGAGGAGCACAGCTGTGGGATGATAAGGGGTGGGGTATAGGCTAACACAGGAGACCCCACAACTGTAAACCACGGACATTGACTGAGGCCTTTTCTCTACAGAACTACTCCTTTTTTCTCTGTAACAATTGGATTTGAACTAATAACAATTCTTGGATTACGCTGTTGAGATTTCAATTATACTAACAATAAATTATTGATTGTATATATAAGGTGATTCCTCCTTGCCCATAAATGAGATTTTGATCGTTAACAGTTTGCACAATTAAATTCTCTTCATGTTGACAAACCAAGACGAGATGCCTGCCTTTAGATGGTAACCTTTAGGTAAAACATGTATTTTCCTATGCAGTTTGACTCACAGACATTTACAATGATCTTAGACATGGGGCTGGCAAATGTGACAAGTGTGAATTAAGCAAGCCCACAGATTTCAGCAGCAGCAGCTGGAAGCCACAAGAATTTCTAGGCAGTCATTAATGGTCCTATAAACTTATGTTTACATGACTGAAACCAGCCCACCTGGTATTCACTGTGATAATGAGGTTAAAAAACTTTGGTAAAGTTTAAAGACAAACAATGTAGCACCTAGTTAGTATCTGAAAAGGCTTCCCCTCCCTCTCCAGCATTTTCTAATATAATAAAGTTCTCAATTACCTGGAGTTAAGCCAGACTTTATTATTAATGTAACATTTTCTACAGCTAGTCTAATTTTCCTTTGTGCCCTGAATCTTTGAAGGACAACTTACGCATACATCCAGTTTCATAGACTCCAAATTTCAGGTATGTTGAGAATAAACTCAGTTTTGAAAATGGATTTTTGAAGTCCTTGATATCCACACTGTGCTATAAATCAGTGGTTCCTTATTATTCTAGTACACTCGTATATCTTGGTGATAGCTTCTAGATAGACACAGACACTGAGAAAGAGAGTATCTTGCTAACAGCAGAAAAAAAAGAAAAAAACAAACACCACCCCCCCAAACAGTTAATGGAAGAACTCAATTCTCTAGCAAGCTATGGCACACTAAGGGTGTAGTTTACAAGAATATCTGCTGAAATCAGTATAACTTTGTTTATTGTAAATGTCAGTTACGTTATGTGACTAAGCATATGGCATAGTCTTAAGATAGTGTCTTGGGCACAACTTTGTAAATTTAAAATGCCATTTTATTCAGTCTGAGAGATTTAAACAGTGTTAAACTAGTATTCAGTTGCTTCAATCTCTTATTTCTCTGTTTACCTTTTTACAAGGGCTGAGAGTTAGATTCAAATACTCAAAATTACTGTGCCTGTATGATTTCTTTTACTTTTTACGTTGAGATTTTCTAAGGAGACAGGTTTACAGCCCTGTGAACTTCATTAGGATTTGTTCATCTAGGTCTGTTCAACTCCATTTAATATGTTCCATCTTGTTACTACAACATTCTTGAAAAAAGAATCTCCTAGATATACAGAAAACAGTGCAAATATATTACAGAAATTTGATGAGTTACGTTTTAGTTATATTTGACCATCCACACTGTAGACACTGACAGCTCTATGTGTTCCCTTTCTGATTAGTGGTGAAAAAAGGCTCTTTTAGGGCACAGCTAATTTGACCAAGTTTAGACATTTCATTTGTGGTGAAATGAATCATACCTGGAAGTGTCTATTTCTCTCCATTGACTGTGAATGGAGCCTATCATGATTAGCTCAGGCATAGCCAACCACTAAAACTTCTTTTTTTTTTTTTCTTCCCCTTTTAATCAGATCAACGTCACCCTTTTACATTATTGAATCGTTCTGTGCCAATACTGCATTATTCTGTACTTATTTCTTTGTTGAATGACTAATTTATCTTAAATGCTTTTCTCCACTGAAATACTGTTAGCACAAAGATGAACTTTGATTTTAGCTTTTTCTGTGATTGCTTAGATATAGTTACTTTATTTAATTATTTTTTGTGGTTAATGTTTTAGGGAAAGACCTTCAAGAAATTCAGTATTTATTTCCAATGGCTTGATAGCCATAAACTACACAATTGGTGCACATTGACTTCTAAAGTTATGAAATAAGCTGTATTTCAAATATAAGTAGCATTTTTTTTCTGAAAATTCTATCTTAATCTTTCACCCTGAAATTCACGAGGGTGTTCTCAGTCTTGTTCCAGAAAACTTATGTTATGTTTCAGATATAGTGAATATTTCTCACACTACATGTTTAAGACAACTATTTTGTAAATTCACTGCCTGATGTTATTCTCCAACTTTTCCTCAAAATTATTATTCTCCAAAAGTACCTTGTAATAATATTCATAATCAATTATGAATGAATTTTTACAGGTTTGTAAAATTCAGTTTGCATGATTTAAAATGTATTCAAGTAATATTATTATTATTATTAATAATAATAATAACAGAAATCCAATGGTAGGATGTATACACACACATGTATATAGACCTGCATATATATGTATATACTTGTATATACACACACACACACATATATATAAAAGTCCATATACATAAACATGTATATGTATGTGCATATGTAAGTATACATGGATGAAAAGAAAAGTTAAGGTACACCACATCTTCACATCATATATTACACATGACACATGTCTATACATCATAAATATTCAACCTTATTTTTAAAACCCATGACAGCATGTTCTAGATTTACACTGATGAGTTGGCAAACAAACGTCTGAATCAGTTCTTATTTTTCAGAAAACATTGTGTTGAACAGGACTAATAAAGTGAGTAAGTACTACCATATAGTTTCTTCAAACAGAGCATCTTTTGGAAGTATTTCAGTTAAAGTAAAGAAAGCTACAATAAAAATAATTCCTTGGAGTTGTTATGCCCAAAATCTCATATTATGGGCAAAGAGGAAGTGCATGTTACATCTTTATAAATATATACATATTAATGTAAAACTAAAGATTTATGAATGTTATATTTGATAATGATCTCCAGTGTCAGGTTGATCTTGGGTTTTGAATCTTGATGGTAGTGAAGGAAACACTTAATCATCCTTCCATGACTATTTTCTTTGTTCTTTGATGAAACCGCATCATATGTGGAGAAGTATCAATTACATGATAGCAATCTTCAACGTCTGAATATGAACAAGATTTCATATCCTTCTAAGGCTTAGATCTTTTGACAGAAGATATGATCCCTCATAATTTTTTTGTTCTCTTTTTTTTTAAGCTTTTCCTCACACATCAGTCCTCATGCATTTTTTACTATCACCTGCTGTTAGAGGCACTAAAGATACGCCCTGACCAGTCATACATTGTGTGATCTAACGATATTAATTTTTAAAGTGCTTTTCATGATATTTCTTTAAAGAAGATAAAAATCAAAGAATCCTATCCTGTAGCCTACACTCAAGTGTGAATTGACTAAATTAATTTAACAGAGACATGTTTAAAAAAAATGTCAATAACTGTAAGACTTGCATTGTTCAGATGCTTACAGTTAGGTATTCTGACATTGTATTAATCTGGAATCAAAACTACCTCCAACTGCATAATGTCCAGAAGTACCATCTTTCAAATTAACTCTTCTAGCAATAAAATCTCAGTCATTCCTCTTATCTGTAGAATGTGAAAGTTATAGATAGCAATAATACTCAGTTAACGATGATCAGGGATACCCAGTTAACTCAGCATCCTGTTAGAAGATCTGGCAATGTACAAGTATATCAACTACACAGTCATCTTTGAAAATGTGGCATTCAACTGCTATGAGGAGAGTGATGATATCTTGAAAGAGACCAGGATCTTAGAAGGGACAAGATAGCTTGGACAGGACAACTTAATAGTTGTAACAGGGAATTACAGGAGGTCTCATTTTTCCAAATAGGGAATAGAAAGTGTGTGTTGAAGTAAGAAATCCCTACACCTTTTCCACTCCTAAAGGAATAATAATTAAAATAATAATTATTCTGATTGAATCCTGTCAGACTTCAAGAGTTACCAATTTTGTTTGTTTCTCTTTACTAAAACCTGCTTCAAATAAGGAAAACTAGGGAAAATAGGGAAAGCAAAGAAGAAAGTAAGTTGCATCAGATGCAGAAAGAAGAAAATCATGCTAATTTCACCCTGTTTCCTGCAGTGCTTTATTTTTCTGCATCCAGTTATCCAGCAGGATGAGCACAGGAACTCCTAAGCTTCAAGTGCTATTTGTATATTCTTTCACCACTGTGTGGGAGGGGGACATGTCAATTACTTGTAGGAAGGGGCACTTAACCAACAAATTTAACATAATTTCTAGCTTTCATGATTTAAGAATTAGTCACCAACTAAATATAAGAACTGCTAACTGTATGTTTATTTTGTATAATTATGCAGTATGGTTACCCCTTATTGCTTGACATTGTAATATATCTTTCTTATAAATGAGAACATTGGAACAAAGTAATGGTAACAAGGTTCAGGGAATTCACTTAAAACCAGTCTCCCAAATATTTGTGGTGATCACTTTTTTTCTTTTTGCATTAATGTTTTTATTTTTAAGGATAAATACAGTCTCAGTCTACATCCACAGCTTGCCTTAGTGGCTAAGAAACTTATAATTCAGGAGGGGGAAGAACCATGGCTAGAAGAACCCATTCTAACCTGTGGCCATGTAACTTTTTTGGTGTTTGATAAGATATGTGTTGAAATGACCCACCAAAGGTGTTCTTAAGACCTGCTGTGTTTCAGCAAAACAAAGACTCCTCTGGTTTAATGAAAATATCAAAAGAAGAAATAGTTGATGACACTAGCTAGTGAAAAAAAAAAAACCAAACCAAACCAACCAACTTTGGAATGTATGCATTAAAAAAGTAATATATGTATAAATGTGATTCCATTCAGATTCACAGAAGTAGTAGAAAAAAATTTAAAATTAGTTCTCCAACTACGGAGACCCTGGGGAGCAAATGAAGGT
Organism: Fratercula arctica; assembly: GCA_947846985.1. Lineage (NCBI taxonomy): Eukaryota > Metazoa > Chordata > Aves > Charadriiformes > Alcidae > Fratercula > Fratercula arctica. Next base: position 36,341,430 of record CANTUZ010000001.1, on the reverse strand, counting down.
AATTATTTTCTATTTGCTTGGTAATGATATCTATATTCTGGTCTCCAGGCAGAATCTAGGTAGCTACATGTTGGGTCAATTACAGATTTTTCCAAGCGCTAAACAACATGAAAGTTAAGATTCATGGGATATAGAAGTGAGTAAAAGAAGTACATGCAAAGGACACTGAAATACAGACTTAGATGATTTAACAGTTGCTTCCATTCACTGTGATTTTAGGTTGATGCTGTTCTTAGAACTTATATCTTTAAACAGAAAATACTTGTAGAAGAGGCACCTGAATGTGAGAGTATCTGACCAGAGACCCTACCAATGTATTTGATTTTAAGAAGGTCAGTACCTTTATATTGTAAATGAAAGTTAGATCCCTTGATTCACATCTCAAAATTGATCTTCAGTTTTTTACATACTTCAAGCCATAGTGGGCTCTAGAAAATCTTAGCTAAGTCTCCTACAAATGTGTTATGGGATGGTCCTCAAAATTTACTTTCTGTAGTGAACAAATGCATAAAGATTCAAGGAATTCTTTATGTTAGATCATGAATTTCTTTCTGAAACGGGTTCTGATTTTTGTCCAAACAGGAAAACATGTATTTTCCACCATTTTTCCCACTCCCACACAACTTCTAGTGCTGTAATATAATATTCAGTCCCACTGAATATTATATTACAAATTATATTTTTATATATAGTTACATATAAGGTATATTATTATATTATGTTATTTATAATATTTCTATTGTATTATAATCCACATTAGTACTTTATGTAGCTGTTTGGAAAGTTAGCCTCTGAAAAATTACTGAATTTGATTTTAGCTTGATTCCAGTTGTGTACCTAGTCACATAAAATGAATAGTTATTTAAAGAGATCTTATTCTTTGGATATTCATACTATACTTTAAAAAAACTGGGAAGGTAACAGAGAAGTTCATTAAAAGAGTCATTGAAAAGAGATGAAATAGTAGATTTTGCTGTCACGAAACATGAGTTTCACTGGCAGCATATAACAAATATAGTTAAACATGAAAATTCATTTTTAGCATTAAATATTTTGTAACTTATGCACTTTACATATGAAACACTTTAAAGGTCAGGAAATCAATCACCCATGTTTTACTTGTCATGCCTATTAGTTTAAGCCAATATAAAATAATGAATACTTCTTTGTATTACAGTTCTGTCTTGGCCTGATTGATCCTCTATAAAGCTGTTATAAAGGTCACAATATGGTAAGTCAAAGACTACTGGGGAACAGGAGGGCACAAGGTAAGGTAAACATGTCACCTACTCTGGAATGGAGTCAAGCTATTTCCTATTTTGGAAGTAAATGTTAGCTAAAATCAAACTTCACTTGGGTGTTAAAGGTCTTCCTGTATTTTCATTGTCTATCCTTATTTTCTATGATTTATACATATGTATAACAAAATTCTCATCGGGTTGATACCTCTAAAACATGAGCTAGATTTTTAAAAGTTAGCATTATCTCTTGCAAAATTACTTGCACAGTTCAACTGCATATTGGATGCTTACACAATTATTCCTCTTGCAGGCATAGTGGGTATTTTAAAAATTTAGAAGAAGTGTTAGTTTAAATTTTATTTAAAATCAAATTATACATATTTATATTTCATATATTTATATATGATACAAAATCTGTGTGCAATAAAGTGATAAAAATTTGTCATTTATATAAATACACATATTTGTGTAAAGACACATGCTGTATACATACAAACATATTTACATGAGCTACATATAAAACAAAATTGAGTGATTAGGTGATTACGTAGGGTGAGAGAAACAGGTATATTATATATACAGTTGTAGCATTTAATAAAGTAGAAAGACTTTATGGTGTTATTTTAAATTTTATACCCTCTGAATGAAATGCAGTAAATATACATATACATATCATGCAAACAAGAACAAGAAAAGCTTAATAGTTCTTTTTCCACCTGAGTTAAGTTTTCTGTCTTTTAGAGGACATTCAGTATATAAAATGACACTTTCTTGATTTATATGATAAACAGAAGTTACATCATTTTGCATATATGTAGATTCCATGTATTTTTCACTGATTTCTAGAAATTAATGGAAAAAAACTTTATATTTTATTTACACTCAAAATAAAAATACTTGATGCATTGGAATATTTAATATACAAGTTATTATATGAATTGGAATATTTATTGTATATTTTTTAATATTTTTAATTATTTGCTGATAGCCTTAGTATTGTCAGCTTCCATCCCCAGAGGAAAAAGCTACATTTTTTATTGAAGAGGATCAAGTTTGGTTTTTTTGGAAAAAAAACCCCAAACAACTAACCAACCAAAAAAACACCAAACCAAAACCAAAAGCCATCTACCTTGGTTCAGTTAGGTCTTTAAATACCTTTTACCATTATATTTCTTTGAATGCTTCCAGTGTCATTTAGTTCAACATAATTAATATCTGGGCATGAATAGGACTAGGAAGAGCTAGTCCACTTTATGAAGAAAATTCATATAGATGCATTTGTCTCTCATAAAAGATTTCTCTTTTTCAGTGTTAATAAACCTTCCAGAATTACTTGCCTACAATTATGAAAAAATGCGAGGTGAAAAGTTCCTGGTTTGATTGTATCAATATTATCAACAGTTACTAACAGAGGGTAATTTGAGAACTTGCTTGAACAGAGCCATGGGCAAAATGGACTTGGGCAACCCGGTGGAAAGAAACAGTTGAACTGTATGAGAAGCGATTTTTATGTCTATCTTTTCAGCATGCCACAATTAGAAGTGGTAATCTTACAGTAGAAGTCATGGGAATCTGTTAATCTTTGTGAGAGCAGAACGGAGGTAACAGACGTAAACACTGGAGGGAATGTATTTCTGAACTACTGAGTACTTGATCAAAACCAGACAAACAGGCAACTCCAAAAGCAAACCTGTGTGAGTACCTTGAAAAGCTTATTGGGATACTTGGATGCACAGTACAGCCACGCTATGGTTATTACTTAGTGCTTGGTGGTTTAGGGACTCTTGCCATTATACAAATAAATAAACTGCCAGAGGCCCTGATAATAATTCAAATCAGATTAAGGCTTTAACCTAATAATAAAACTTGGTTAAGGAGACATTAATTACTTGATTAAATAATTTTCTGGTCTACTAAACAATCAAAATTAGACAGTTGGAATTATGGAGTTAATGATAATTAGCATAATATACACAAATATGTTATGTTAAATTTGGCAGAACTATGATCACTCAGTGCTACATGGGTGTACTTTATATGCCTCTGCTGGGAATTTTGCACTGGAGATTTCTTATACTTCTTAAGAAGAGAAAAAATTAATTCAACTGATGATTGACTGGGTATGGTTGTTATGAGATTAAATCCTGACACTGGGATACTACAAAGTAAGGGCAGACCAAAAAGAGGACACTCCAGAGCGTAGACTACATCACAGGATTCAGAGTGTCATCACTGTACTTTTTGAAGGTTAAAGCCTCTTTAGTTCCTGGTGGTAAATCCATACATGTTAAAAGAAATATTTCTATGTAATAGAGCTGTCTTTAATACATACGTCTGAATGATGAAATTATAGTATTGACCACACTACAGTACACTACAAGTTCCATAGCTCCCAGTAATCCATTCCTTAATGTATTTGCTTTATAACATAATAAAAGCAATATAATTAATAGATATAATTTAAAATTCTATTTTTAAAAATGGAAATGCCAGGAATGTATGGCTATAAAGAACACCCTGAATCAACAAATGTAGTGAACTTTACAAACTTCTTCATAAATTGACTAAACTCTGACATAAAATCATACCAGTTATTTTGGTTTAACTTGTATGATCATTTTGAAAGTATAAATGAATTCAGGATGACTTACTGTCATGGGTGAAGCCTGCAGTAGAACACTCTCCTGCACAAAGACCTTGATTACATCTTCCCGGAACTAACTAACTGGATTAATCTAGTATAATCTGGAACACAAGTAATAAAATAATAAAATAATAAAACTTTGCTTTGCCACTACTAACACTACAGCTAAACCACATTAAACAGCAGGTCCATGTAGGTTTATATCCTGTTTCTTATAGTGGCCAAAAATGGATGCTTGGAGAAGAATCATAGAATCACTTAGGTTGGAAAATACCTTTAAGATCATTGAGTCCAACCATAAACCTGTCACCAAGTCCACCACTAAACCATGTCCCTAAGTGCCATATCTACACATTCATGAGAACCAGACAAATATGCAGTGATAATGCTCAGAATGGTCTCCAAGGTCAAACAGGTTTTGTCTCAATGGCTTCTTAATATAGTTTCTATGTAATTAATAATCTTCCTTGAATTATTGTTCTATGAACTTTTCCAGTTCCTTTTTGAAAACATAAACTTTTTTCATTTTAAATTTCATGCGGGAAGAGCTAGTCATTGGAAAGGGATCAATTCTCTTTATCTGTTTTAATCTGCAATTAGATGGGTTCATTTGAATGACCACAGTTTTTGTAAAGAGAATTGGTAATTGTACCACACATCCTTCAGTCACCTCTTTCCCTGGGAAACTTCTTGTGCTATTTATTCAGTCCTTTAAAAAAATGCTTTCACATCTGTGTATTAATTTCTGTCTTCTGTTACATCAAATTTGAATGCCCATATCTTCTGCAAAATAATACTAATTAAATCTGGCATCCAGTCCATACAAATTGCTTCTCTCTCTTTTTTTTTTTTTTTTTTTTTTTTTTTTTTTTTTTCCACATTCTAAATAGATCCTCTTAAAATACTCCACTTCTCAGTGAAGGTAGCCCCTAGAAATAGATTCAGTCAAGATCAAACCTCTGTTTTGTTTTTAGACCAAATTGCAAATTTCAACTTATTTTCTGTAACATTTAGCAAGACAACTATTTATTGTCCACATCCTGTTATACTCACATGTTGACAAGATTTTTGACTGAAATTTCTGATTTCTTAAGAGAACTTCTAGTCCTATTTTTTTTTTTTTTTTCAACAATGACCAAATAAGGGAAAGCTAAGATTTTTCCTGGATACCAAATGTGCTATGACTATAAAGGGATTCATATTAAGGAAAAAAAAAAAAAAAAAAAAAAAGAAAGAAAAAAGGCAAAAACTATCCAGGAGACAAAGCTGTTCTCTGGAAGTTGCCTATACCATTCATTCCTAATAGAAGGTAACAGAGTCATTTGGACATTACTAATGAACTGATATTTTAAAACCTTAAATCCTTGAACCCTTTACTTAGGATGATACTGAAATAGTATGTTACATATACTACTTGCAGGTATTTTGTACAGGTTAGTATATCTGTACTTATTTAACAGATGTATTTCAAGAGAAAATTTAACATATATTTTGATGAACATTATAAGAGTTAAAAAAAATGCACATATCACATGACAATATTCTAACATTCAGTGAAGTGTTTTTATCCACAAAGTATTTAACTCATTTTTAGTCATATGACTAAGTTAAACACATGAATTTGAAGACATCAATCACTAAAATGATTGCATTGTAGTTAAGAACAAAAAAAAGGAGAGAGCAGAAAGATGATAAATGCTTTTAATTAGTCACATTTTAAGTCACTTTTCTCAGTGAGGAAAGATGTGCTCTTGGTGATGATACTTTCCAACTTTTTTCAAAAAGTTTCTTTTGAAACTCAAATGTTCATTGGAAAAAAAAGGTCCAATGTCTGCAGTTTCTTTGAAAATGAACTGTTGTACTACTGTGAAACAAACAATGTACTTGTTATTAGCAGTAGTAAACAACCCTTTTATCCCTGGAACTTCATCTACTGTGCATAACAGTTCTTTGGGATTTTTTTCTGGTTTTTTTTTTGGAAAATAAGATTTTTTTTTTTAAATAGTTGTTGTTTCCCATCATGCATCTTTTTTTTTTTTTTTCCCACCATAGAAACCACTAGAAATTTGAAAAAGAACAAACAAACAAACAAACTGTAATGTTTTTTCCCATAATAGACTCACGACTCTGTGGAAGTTAAAGTACACACATATTCATGATGAAATACTGAATAATCCTTCTTTTTTTTTTTTTTTTCTTTTTTACTCAAGTGTCATTTCTTCACATTTCTTCAAGAAATTCCTTGCCCAAGACTGTTGGAAAACTGTGAAAGGCCTTTTTGCTATATCTGCTTGAACCTTCTTTGGAATGTCTAGATGTGATTATAGAGTTTTAATTATCGCAATTGAAAACGAGATCAATACAGTATGCAAAGTACTTTTCTAGTGGTGAATTTGGGAATGTTTGACTTACACTACTTTGACTTGAGAAACACCACATTTTGTTGAGGAGACAGTTGGGTTCTTGGATGTTGCATTCAATATTCTTTCAAGACAGTTGAACTTAAAAGCAGAATAAAGTTAGTTTTGGAAAAACTAATTAACCTTGAGAAAAAGTAAAGTAACAGCTTTTGAAACACTGGGCTTCACCCAGTCAATCCTTTCACTGCTTAGGAAGCTAGGAGGTGGAATACAAAATGCCTTATTTTTTATGAGCTTTTCTGCTTAACAAGATGTCATGAATTCAGTTGTTTTACATGACCTACATCTGGTGCTTCTCAACTCCTTTGAACAATGTTTTTCCTTTACTTTTTAACACCTTCATATTGTCCTGGGTTTGTGGGTTTTTGGGGGTTTATTTGTCACACTAAAATATCTCTTTTAAAATAAAACTTTGTAGCGGACACAAGAAAAAATTTACAAACCTGTTCAATGTTGTTTTTTTAATAGTAATTCTCAGTGTGACTGGATAATTTCCTCATTTTTTCTGTATAACATGAACCAAAGGAAAAAAGTCCCACAAGTTTTTACCCTATGATCTTAAGTAGAAATAACTTTTATATTTATATTTTTACAGAAACATGAGAAAGCAGTAACTTAACATTTTATTTTAGTTTCTAAACCAAAATTCATTTTTTGCCTCAATGGAATTCTAACTTGAATTTGATTTCTGTCATGCTTTTTCTAAATTGCAGCATTAAACAACATAAGCAATATTCAGTTTAAGAAGATACGAATTTCCTTATTAGTATATAGGCTTTCCCTATAGCCATGAAATATAGATAAGCTAGAACCCTGATCGAACATTCATGGCAATAACGGTCTGCATTTTTACTCTGAGTTTACACAGACAGAGAGCATCAGAAACAGCATAAGCTTCATCTTACTTCCCCTCCCCTCTCATATACATATATATGCATATGCACAAATACAGTTGTTGATGTAAGCCAATCATAAAATTACAATAGCTTCTTCATTCTTAGTATGTACAATGAATACTAGTAACATTCCCAACATTTGCATTAAACCACTGTCAAGATCTACACTTGGTAAGACAATGATGGATTAGAGTGAAGCCTGTTTTCCAAAACACTCAAAATTATACAGATCTTAATTCCTACCCTTTTCCGCCCTTTATGCACACTCACAATAAAGAATGGGAAAACCAGAGTTTTTTTCCACTGTCCTGTACCTTTGGATTGGATTGTTATGTCTCCTCAGAGGAATCTTTTAGTTTTCTGAAATTCTCTATGTAATGGATCATTCCATTATCATGCTGAAAACAAACAAACCTATTTTCTTCATGAAGGCAATAATAATCCATGTCTTTTAAAATCTGACAAACTTGCATAATGCCACCATTCAAATCAGCAAAGAATTAATAACAAACACAGCAAGCAAGGCTTCTTATTACTAGTGCTTGACTCTTCATGTGAAATATCTTGAAGCATAATTAAAAGCTATTATCAAAAACACTAAAGACCACATGACAACGTACAAAGGTGAGTTTCTGATGTATTTTTTATTGTTACTAGGCTGTTGACTCACTTTCAAAGCACAGTAATTCACAGTAGTTTTCCCAGTGATTAATGTCAAAATTTGAGAGGATCTAGCATATTAATAACTACTCTAAGCAATGTTTTTCTTCATATGAGAATGCTGTCAGATTCACATTTAGAGTCTCATCTTACTTTCGAAGATTTCTAGTCTAGAAATACAAAATACTGCAATGTGTATCAAAGGTATTTGGAATCTTCTTATCAATCTATAGCCATCTAGAAGTTCAACACCTTGGTTACCCACATATAGGTATCTAATTCATTTTAGATGAATCTGATATATCATGTGGGATTAGAAGATTACACACAAAATCAACAGAATACTAATATCCATCTGGAGTAGTAGAGGAAGGTCATAATCTTAAATAGCTTTAAACATCTAAATGTGATCACATGAATCAAGCCCCTTTGTCTTCCAAACTTGTTTCCACACATTTGCCGCATAAGCATTTAGAATCATCTCCTCTTAAACTCTGTCAAGATTAGTAGTACTTCTAGGAAACACAATCCAATTAGATAATATAGGGCTCAAGAATCAGATAGAAACATACCACCTATTAAATGCCATGAAAATATTTACAAATCAAAAAAATTGAGAATCAAATCCCTTACTTCTGTTCCTAAGTAGTATAAAAAAAGTAATTTATTTAAAAAAAAACAAAACAAAAAAAAAACAAAAAAAAAAACTTTGAGGAGAAGCCTGATCCGTTTTACAAAGAACTTAAAATCTGAAATACAGTTTCTTCAGAGACAAATGACCTCCCTTATTGTTCTGTATGATAGCTTTGTTATTATTGTTTCCACAGTGATCTCTAGCTTCCTTGTTCAACTTTTAAGGTAATCTAGACAATTTTCTAGAATGCTGGCATTGGAAACAACAGAAATGTGATGTAAATATATATGTTATTGTAACAGCATATGAAAATATGGCCTAAGCGTATTATTTGAGCAAGTTCATATCTGATACAAGAAGGCTTTCAATATAGCAGAAAAAGCATGCCTAGAAACAGTGCTGGCAGCTGAAGCAGAAGGAAATTAAATAAACGAAAATGAACTACAACAGTCATAGATTTTTAAATTGGATAATTATTCATTACAGCAGATTGTGAGGAAACATGGCATAAGCCCCATGTCCAGCAGAAATTCTTTATTTCCAACAAAAACTTCTACTTACTGCAGGAAAGTTGCCTGTTAGTAGAAAAATCAAACTATTTTTTTATTACCCAGTCTTTTTAGACATTAAGTATATGAAGTCCTATCACTTATATGTAGTGTTTCAAAAATATTGTCAGAGTCAAATTTGGTAGAACATAGAACTAGCTCCTAATACAGTTCTATGACTACCAACACAGACTCCTAAAAATGCTACCTGCATTTATAAAAGTTGTTTTAAATTTGACTGAATGATATTTTTTAATAAATCATAATTTGTCATTTTTGCATTATCTTCACAGCTCTGAATCCATCTCTTTCACTGCAAATCTGTACTGGCTATTATTTTTTATATGTATATACTTCACATAAGTAAGTATATCCCATGATTTTGCAACGAAGTTAATAGCCAGAGCTTAAACAGATTGAAGATTATTCATTACTAGTGCATTCCTTTTTAATGTGTACATTAAGGTTTTGATTCTTCTCCGGAGTTAATTAGAAAGAACTTCACTGTAATAAGCCGATTTATATGAGCCTGAGAGGAAGAGATGACTCTAAATAGGCATGTTTCAGGTATTGATCTTTATGGAGTGCTTAGATAATATGTGCTCCTCATGTATACTAAATTTATTTGATGTTCTGGAAAGCAATCAGGGGGAAAAATGATGAGCTTAGACGTCTTGAAATTTTGTGTAATTATGTAACTTGATAATGCTGCTCAGAAAAGTTAGGTTGTTTGCCGAGTAAATCACACACATTAATATCAGGCTGACCCAGCTTCACAGGCTGGGAAAACTGCTCCTAAGTACACCCCTGATACTATAAATAGCTCATTAATAAATCATATAAAATAAGTCTGTAGCATTAGACTTCTTTAGTAACAGGGTGGTTTGACTTAATGGAAATGAGCAATCACATTTTGGTTATTGCTGAGGTTAATGTAAAATGAATTCATGCATTATTATGCAAATAAAAATGTACAACAAGCATATGTGAGGTTTCCATGTAACATGAAAGATCTATTAGGTGTTAATTAAGACTTCTGTGGATTGAAAAAACAATATGTACATGGTTAAGCATTGAATATATTGAAGCAAAGGGATGCATCGAAGCACGTCTTCAGTAATTTTGTTCTCAATCCCTCCTAATGTTTGCAGCCACTATGCCTGCTAAATAGATCTTTTGTTGAGTACATCAAAACACCTGCAGGCCTTTGATAAAAAAGCTAATGGAATTCAGGAAAAATGTTAGCTTTATGAGGAACTTGCATGTATAAGGAAAGAAGAGACCTTTTAGACCTGCACTTATCAGGGGCTGAAGTGATGTGTTCTCTACCACACAGGAACAAAATGCCTCGGTAAATTATTCCTTTTTTATATTGTGCTATAACTCCACAGCAACACTTTTCAGGCTAAATATAAAAGACAGGCATTTTTGTTTGTACTAGAACAGAATGATAGACATTCCTGTAGACTGTTCAACTGTTCTTACCACAAATGGAATGAAAAAATCTAAAATAGATTTATAGAGTAGAGCTATGTTGTTGTAGTGTTTGCATTAAGGACTACAGAAAAAGAAGAATAAATACATTGTGGGTTTTATTGTCGAACACCAAATGATCAATAACTATGTGCTTAACAAAATCCCATTACTATGTAAGTACCATTTCATTATGGAAAGGCATGTGAACTACGTTTCACTGAAGCAAAAGGATGCAATATTTATAAATTTGACAAATTAGGATAAATTTCCTTATGGTTTCAGTGAAACAAGGTATGATCAAAAGAATGAAGGTGAGTTTCATCTGCCCTAACACTGGAATTATTTAGATGTAGAAGTCCTCATTTGAGATAGTAATTTAAACTTTTTTATAGTCAAAAATAAAGAAACAGAGAAATAGGTTACTCTAAGGCATGGTTTATCTGCCCTAGTTTAGTCAACTACTTTTGAATGAGATGAACTGCACCCTAGAAGTGCCTGTTCCTCTTCATTAACTGTAAGAGGAGGCTACATATCAAGATCACACGCAGTCTCCATACAGTAGGTGTTTAAATTTAAGTGAGATGAATTCTACCCTCGGGTATACTAGAAGTAAGAGCTTACTCTGGGAGCATTCTTCTGAATATAAAGAGACACTTAACTTGTCTCCGCCTTGACTTGGACATGTGGAAGCATGAATATCATTCCCCTGCTCCCTTAATTCTCATTTTAGCTGTAGAGAATAGAGAGAAGACTGGAACATTGCATGATTCTCTGTATCACAGGCATGGAAACTGAGTGTGTAAAAGTTATGAAAAAGGAAAGAAAACCACTGCATCTTAGTGTTCAGAGTAGAATGGAGCGGGTCCAAAAAAGCTATGAAAACATCTGGTGATTTGCCCCTCTGAAACAAAGGACACTGGAATAGGGAAAGTGACTGTGCAGCTGCCACAGTCTTACTGAAGTTACGGCCATATTAAGGTGCCTTCAACCTGAGAAAGGGAGAAACAATCTGATCCCTATTCAGGCACAAAAGTGCAGTGCTGCCTCACATATTCTATATATCAGAAATGCCAGGATGAAGTAAATGTTGCAGTAAAGTATTTCTTTAATGGTCACTAAATTTTATGGACCACTGGGAGTGAATAATATATTGTATAGAGTATTGACATCAGTTATCCTGTGCCATGCAATGTATTCCCATTAAAAAGTGATTTGAAATCAGATGAATCCAAATCTAGCAAATGACCAACCCAAAGTGGGGGGGGGGAGCCAAAACCCACAACCAACAATGCCTTTACCTCTCTTGACTCAGTCTTGCTAAGACTGATCTAGCTTCTCTCTACAGTGAAGCATCTTCCATTAGTGAGTCTCAAAGTAATAGCTTGCGTGGTAAATAGATCTATTTTGTCATCTTTAATTTAAATGTAGATTTGTGTAAATATCAGCCTCCAGATCAAAATCCAATCCAATATCTACCTTCTGGCATGATCGAGGGACTAATTGCAACTGATCCAAAAACTTGTCTAAGAATATGCATGCCGATCTGTAGTATGGAATAAATACCCAGTTTCAATCCAATGCTGGGTTCCCATGTCTGTTGTTTAAATTCAATGGTTTAAAATTGATACAGATTGTACTCTGAATTAAATTAAAAAGGATCCCTCTATGCTCCCCTTACTTAGCTCTGTTTCCCTCTCAATGTGCAATAATGAGGGAACTGATAAGTTTTTTGCTGTAGGCGTTGGAACTTGTTACTTTATTTAGAAGCAGTCTGCACACTATTACTTTAAATAAATACATGTTGAATTTAAAAGTAAACATAGTGGGCTTTTGACAACACATCACTATTTCTTTTTTTCAATGTGGGTTTTTTTTTTTTTTTTCAGACTCCCTCTCTTTGCTTCTTCCCCATCACCAAAACTTTAATTGATGCCAGTCAGAATATGCAACATTACAAAAATTAGAATTTAAGCCAAACTTTTGCAAATGTTTTCTGACACCATGAGAAAATGAAATGCAATCAAAAGTAAAAATAAATGTTGGATTCTAGGCACTGGACTGGAGGCAGCTAGTTGCATTACCGAGGTGACACTAAAGGTCCCTGTGGGAAGGTGCTCAGCGAAGAGCAATAAAGCAGCCTTTGTACGCTAATTCCCAGAGCAGCAGTAGCCTGACACTGCCCAACAGCAAAGGCAAAGAAGGGGATAAAAATGAGTGTAGGAGACTCAGTATATTATTTCTATGCCATAGAAACAGAAAGACATTTTAATAGAACTTATAAGTGAAATCATGACAATAATAATTTTTATGTTTTTTTCTTCTCCTGCTTTTAGACTTCTTTTAAGGGAAATGGTAATAGAAGCCACACATCACGTGAAAACTGGAATTATAGGGGCATGGTGATTTCGTAGTGTCGTTCCTAGTGATATTTGTTGTCATGTACTTGAAGACACACAACAGAGTAGAGGTGACTTATTGTGTGTGGGTGTCTACCTCTTACCTAAGTACTAGATTTTTATGTTTTGGCCCATCTCAGTTGTGCATGCAAAATGTTTTGATCTATATTCTCTTAATGCAGCACTCTTTTAGTCAATTACAATTAAATGTTTCTCACTAGATTTTTTTTTTAATAAGAGCTAATCATTTTCATGGAAGATTTAATTATCCATCTTCCTTCCAGAAGAATAAATCTATTTTCTTGATGTTTAGCTAAATTAAGGCATTGTGGTATAAAGAAAAAAATAACAAAAAAAGAAAAGTGTAATACAATTTGCATACTGGTCTGAGAATGAATGCAGAGCAACCCCTGTTAAGGATGGAATAATCTGTTTTAAAAATTAATTAAGGGCAGATTGTGAACCCCTTCTCTTGAGTTTCATATATACTAGGACTGAATGTGTGCCAGTGTACATGAAGAACTCCTGATTTACAAAAAAATTTATAAACCCAACAGGAGCTGAAAAGAAAGAAATCTTTGAAACATCCAGTCCAAGCTTTGCTATCTTGAACAGACATCTTCTGTTATATACCACCCAGATAAAATGCTAATTATTATTTTTATATGTATTATATTTAATTTTGTTTATAGTGGAAGTCTAGTCTGGAACCTCACTAACTCTGACAGTAGAGTTCTATGATTTTCCAGATTCCTATACTCAGATTGATCTCATGGTGACATTGTCTTCTGTAGTGGGGAAAAAAAAAAAAAAAAAAAAAGGGAAAAAAAAGTTTTCCCTGTCTCTGTTCCCTTCCTTTGAAGTGTTTATACAACAGTCCCCTTGAAGAGTTCATATTAGCTTTCAGCCTACCTTGTTTAACCTCATTTTTTTGCATGAAAGATTCTCCATTCCCCAATCAATCTGGTAGCCCTCTCTTTATATTTCTTCAAGTTTCAATTAAATGGGAAGTTCAACTAAATAGGAATATTTTTCACCTTCTAGTAAATGGGGGTTTTTGTACAATTTTAGAATAGGAATTGGATATAAGATAGATCTTTAATGGTATTATAATTTTACAAATGTACTTTGAGGGTGTTGTTGTTTAGCAAAGTATGAATTATACTGCTGTTTGTATAGTGAGTGTACAGCTTTCAGCTTAGGGATAATTTGTGCAATTATTACCAACTAGAAAGCAATAAAGTAATTCTAGTCTGTTAAGTTCAGATGAATATATCTTTATATAAAAAGTTATAAAAAGAGAAGCTTGGAAAACTGTTGTGTTTTAGAATTAGTGCTGTGCTGTTAGCTTCCTATAAATATAAGGGTTATCAGGTCCTTCAAGAACTGTTGTAAAACTGGTTAAATGTTTCCAATTTACATTTATCTAACACTGTAAGGATTTGTATGTACATACAATTTAGAATTAAATTTGGAGAAGGATCCTAACTTGAAAATTAATGTAAATAACGGAAAAGGAAATGCTGTAATATGCCTATATGAATTAAAACTTAATAGCAAAGCATAAAAGAAAAGTAAGGGATGGCAGGTATTCCTTTTTTATATCAATGTGTCAAAAGAAAAATATGAAGAACTATGGTGGGTTAGCCATTGTCAACAGCCAAATTCCCACCCAGCAGCTCCCTCAGTCCTCCTCCTCAGCAAGACAGAGGGATAAAATAGGATGAGAAAGCTCGTGGGTCAAGATAGAGACACTTTGGCATGGGGTCCTCCACAGGCTCCAGGAGAATCTCTGCTCTGGCACTTGAAGCACATCCTCTCCCTCTTCCTTCTCTCACCTTGGTGCTCACAGGGCTGCTTCTCTCACATTTTTTTTTTCTCACTCCTCACTGCCAAGCAGCATTTTGCCCTCTCTTAAATACATTTTACCTAAGGCACCACCATCTTGACTGAGGACCTCAACCGTGTCCTGTGATGGGTCCATTAGAGACAGTTGAAACAGGTTGTGCTCATGCAGGCACACCTGGGCACCTGCACCAATAATTCATGCTAGATTTTTTTTTCTTAGGAATCCATTTTCTAGCACCAAATATAGCTATTGATAAAGAAGAGCTCCTTTTCAGAAGTAAAAGATGGTATATAAAAAACGCTTAAAATACTTGATTCCAGACGTAAATTACTAAAAATTTCAAGTAATCCCAATTGTTTTTCACCAAATGATTGATATTCAACAACATTTTTAAGTTCTATTGTAAGTTTGTCCTTCCAGCATTGCTCCTTCAGTTGTAATGACATAAAAAATTTTTTAGTCATGGAGAGAGCTTCATTACTTCTCAACTGAATCACTTCCCCTGACTGTTTTGATGCATGATTTTTTTCCGACCATTTCACTAGCTGATCAAGTGGCTCTTTTCTGGAAATGAGTGATGAGAAGTAGAAGGAAAAGGCTGCTTTAAAGTTTTAAATTTGCCAGGGAGATAAACACTGGTCAGCTCCCTTTGCATGTCTGGTGAATGTCATAACCATCATGTTCAGCAGTTTTCTATTGATTATAAAGTAAATTGATAAGAAATGTGAGGTGCCTTTATCCACTTAGCCAAATGTCTGCCAAAAAGGGGAGCATACTAATAAACTTGTTGCATGAATGAGTACTGATCTCTGGGGATTGGAAGTTAGGCATAGAAAAGGTTAAACACACATTTGAAGAGAGTGGGACTAAATAAAGATACACCTTGGACAAAACTAATGCCAACTTTCCTCTTGAGATTGCATAGCCAGATGTATCAGAATTACAGAACGAAATGAGGAGCTGGCGACAGGAGATCTGACTCAGGAGCAAAAGGAGCAGATCTTAGGTTTTGGACATAGCTCTACCTCCCCTACCTGCATTTTACATTAGGCTAGTGCTAAATTTAAAAACAGAAGCAATGAAACTAACTCTGAGACAACAGAGCACAATCTCATGCTCCATCCATTACCTTCTGGACAGATTTAGTCTTTAGATGACTAGCTTGCTTACTTGGCTGATGTAGCTCAGATCCAACAGAAGGACAGAAAGTGTTTCCTTGCAGGGTATTTAACTGCATGATGGGCAAGACCTCTTTTTCCTGGGGGAAGGTGATTTCAAGTCTGCATAGACTTGCATATAATTTGTTGAGTTCATATGTGCAGAATGCCTAGAGCTCAGATTGTAAGACTTCTACTTCTGAGACAAATGCTCTAGAAATTGTATAAATGTTTGGATACACCTCCTCTCTCGTTCCCTGTCTCTGTTAGCAGTTTGTTCTTAGACGGCAGTTGAACACACTGAAGAAAAAAAGCTTGGCGGTGTCAGTTTGTCCCCTATAAACTCAGTGAAAGAGATTGAGCTAATTGGATGACTAGCTAATATAAACGGACATGATCCCAAACTGCCTACCTTCTTTATTTAAGAAAATTGTCATTGTTTTCAGAAATAAATACCCGCAATTAATATCCTACATTTGTATTTGTGAATTTAAAGAAATGGCCTGAATTCCAAAGATGCTAAGCAAACTTATGTATTAATTGTATGCTTCTAGTACCTGAAAATCTTGGTTTATTATGCCCACACAGACGGAAGAACTGACATGTAAACATATCCCTCCAGTTCATATCTTCGAGAGATGGGATTATAAATATTCCTTGGGAAAAAAAAAAACCCAACAACAAACCAAACAAACAAGTTGATAACAAACTTCATTTACTTAAAATATAGTTTTATTTCTCTAACATTCCCTATATTGTATTCTGCTACATTACCAAAAAAAAGTATTCATATTTTGCTTTTGTGATTTTAATGAATGATTCTAGTATATTCGTAGAACACGTTTATACCTAAAATATTAGAACATTTATATACTAAATAATACCATGAAGAAAGTGAGTCACTATCTTCCAAATAAGGTTAGGAAGAGAAATTTAAAAAGGTAGGTAAAACCAGATGGATTATGTTTGAAATCAGTAACCTTATATTAAGAAAACAGCTTCTCTCTTGGGGGTCTCTCTTACCCTTAAGTTTGCTATCTAGAGATTCTACATCCTATGTAGATCAAACTCAACTAAACAAGATTAGATTCAATGGAGAAATATCAAATAAAGTCGATTATTTGTGGATTATTGTATAATAATTTGTGCAATAGTTGTACAATATTTTTTCTTAATAAGAAAATTGAAGACGTTTTATGGAAGTTCTACCGCATCTTGTTATAGGTGCAAAAATTGTGTTGGAAAAAAAAAAAAAAAAAAAGAAGTTATTCACGTATTTTGGTTTTAATTTTCTAAACACATGGTAATCCATTTTATACAAGATATGAGTTACTTGAGTTACTTGCATTAAAAAGGGTTTCCTTATTTCTCTATCAGCACTTCTGGTTTTTAATGTTGATACCTCAATAAGATATCGTATCTACGATATGAAAAGTGGTATTCTTCAGGTTTAGAGTTTTTTATATTTCTTTTTAATTTGAAAAGCATCAGGTTGTTCTAGATGACAGTAATTTCAATTGTTTTTTGTATATTTTATACCACATGTTTAAATTACCCTGGACAATGAAATGCTGATCCTGCACAATAACCAGAATCCATACACTATTCAAGTGGTAGTTACTCCCTCTTATACTCACTTAAAACAATAATTTTCACTTAGAGCTTTTCCGAGTATACTTGTTGATGTTACTTGAAATAACTAAAATGCTTTTCATTTTCATAACATTTTAGTTTATAATTCCCCAGTTTGGGGGATTTTCAGATACTGATCAGGCTAAAATGCTCCAGAATTCTGTGTGTATACTCATGATCATATATCACCATGATTGTTCAAGATAAATCCTTATTTAAGATTTTATTACTTATGAAAGTACTGTTTTATTTCAGTAGAAACTTCTTAAGGACTTGGCCAATGTCTAGTATGAAAGAAGGATTCTTCTTTTTGAACAAACTACTGCTAGTTTTTGCTGGGTTGCCTCTGAGTACAGATGAGGTGATATGATTTACAAACAAGTACACATGTTCTGGAAGCCTTTTAGTCATATTTTATTCTAATTTTGTTCTGGTTCAACTTTATTGACTTCTACAACACATATCAGGCATTAGAGGAAAGCACAATCTTATGGTGATGGAAAAAAATATGGAGAAAAATTGTGAATGACCTGTTTCCTCAGAATCAGTCTTTGGAGGAGGAGGGGATATATTTTGTCACATGAACTTACATACCTACAATGGCTACACACTTTGTATGTCAGTATTGTCACTATCTGAAACTAAATCATGTCACTATGTTTTAACAGTTCTTTTATTACCATACAGATCAATGTGCATTCAGAACTAGATTTAAACTGTGTATATCGTTAGTTTCAGTTCTATCCAGCAATGAGCTTAATAGAGCTGTTTAATAATGAGAAAATTGTATGGAAGATTTTGAAATTTTAAAGAATCTTTTGTTAGATCTATTTAATTTCTATTAACATGATTTTTGAATGTTTCTCAAACCTTCCTTTATTCAATTCCCATATTACATGTTTTCACTTCTTTCTTTTTCTTCTTCCAATTTTGGTTAATAACAGTGAAGGGAAGGAAAGCAGGGAAATGGAAAAAAAAAAAAAAGGAAAAAATAATAACTTATTTTCTCCATTTTTTTGTCAAAAAAATGAATTTTAAGATGTGGAGACAAGAATATTTTTGAATACTAGAAATTAGAGAGTTTAATGTTCATAAGTATGTTGTCCACAAAATATGTTTTACTTGAAGTAAGCATCAAACTGAGTCATATTAGACTTCAAAGACTGTGTTCATCAGTTACACTAGCTAGATGTTTTTTTTTTCCAAATAGGTTGTCAACAATAATATTGCATGATATTCATGAAAGATTCAGATCCTGATTCTCAAAAAGATTGTAGCATCCAACATTGAAAAGTCTGAATATGGAGACAGATTTGGAAAGGAGCTCATCTCTCTACCTATTGAAGGATCCATTGGGAAAGAATTCTGCAAATTCTGTTACTCAATGCTGGTACTAAAAATACATATCAGAAGGGGGAAAAAAAAAAAAAAAATAAGGACCTTGGAAAAAGCAACAAACTACCTGCAATTGTAATTGCAAAATATTTTTGAAAATGTAGTCCCTTTTTGTGGAATGGAATTACAGCATAACAGAGAAATGTTTTTCTAACTACGTCAGGAAGTGGTTCTTTTAGGCTGTAGAATATGTTGTTTGATCAGTTTATTTTTGGATGCATGAGCTACAAAAGTAAGCATTGGTGTTCTCACTATCAGTGCAGCAGCTGTAGACTTGGCTGTGAAACTAGAAACTAGGGTGATCTTAAGATGTACCATAACCCCTTTCTAATGGCACTTGGGAAAATGTTGATCCAAGTGGCAGAATTTATAGTCCTTCAGTGTCATGTTTTAACAGGGAGTGTAAACAGTCTGTACACCTAGGTATTGAAATCCCGCCAAAATGCATTTTAAATTTTGCTACAGCACGCTTGAAGAAAGATGGAGTAATTATAAATACTTGTTGTGTCTGATGTCAGATGAAAAACAGCAATAAAATGTATGGCTTTATCTTTGAGAACGAGAAATAAGAGCCAGAACCTGAGTCATAACGGAGCGTGTACACTACATCATGTCACAAAGGGAAAGAGTTTTACAACTTGAGGTTAACTGGTCAGTCAAGTAAGGAGATGACAGCTGTTCTAACAAAGAGACATTCACCTTTCTAAGAGAGTGAGGAAGTGATCCAGTATGCATTTTAATTAAGGAAAATGGGTGGACTGTCTGTAAGAAAAGTAAGAAGTAAACTTGCGTTGGAGAAAAGTGTTAAATGCATACAGACACCGGGAAGGGCTCTGAAGAGGAGAATTTCTCCCTCAGGCTGATGTTCTCTCTGAGGTGTAAGGTATACAAAAATATGTATTTATGAAAGGTTTGTTTCAGGAAAGGTTACAAAAAATCAGTTGGATGAAGGAAGAATTTCCTATTTCATCTTGTCTAGTACATTAACTGTGTTTTTCCTTCACTACTTCACCTATGCCTCTGTTTTGATACTGTGATGTGTAGCAAAACATCACAGTGGGATTTTTAGTCTATAAATGCCTGTATTTATGTTAGTTATTTATTTACTTCATTCTGGTCTGGGTTAATAGTTACTAGGTTCCTTACAAAATATGTTGTCAAAGTATAATATTCCCTGTTGCAAGATGCTAAAAGTGTTCATGTATTTTGAGAGAAACTGAATGAGTTCATACAGAGAAAATGCATTGAGGATTACTGAAAACATGAAATCAGTTATTTGGCGCAAGGAATTCTTGTATTGCAAATACTTCAAGGCCAGGAAAACATGTTGTGGAAGTATTAGATATGATTGTTTGATATGGTTCTCCGTACTCATACCTACTCATCCACTTTTGATTACATTCATAAACATGACAGTAGGTTTTACATTCCCAACTAAGGAACGCTTTTAGTCTTTTTTGGGTGGTAACCAATAATAACTAAGTGCTCCTTACCCAAGGGTCTGACAAATAAGCAAACAGGGCAGTGGAAGTCTTTACAGTTTTCCAGCTCCCTAGGCCATACCTCAGGTACTTGAAGAGTAATGTGAAGCCTTACAAGCTGCACAGTGCAGGTAGAGAGTTGAAAACCAAGGCAGCAAAGAAGTGTTTTCTAGTAATCAGTATAATCAGAAATGCATATTGTTGTGCAGCAAGGTATTCAGGAGCGCTTCTGAAGCTCCAGAATCTCCAGTCCTGTGAAGCAGCTGTTTTTTCACCAGATGCGCTCTCAGCTGTATGCTCAGTAGTGAAGCTTCACAACTAGAAGATATTCTCTGCTATGAAAAGCGCTCATATCTGTAGAAATACGATTGTGGCTGAGCAAAAGGTTTGAAAGCTTCAGTCATATACAGGGTTTATATGACATTAAACCCCTTAAAACCTTGATATCTCTAATAGCTAACCCTGACAGGCACAAGTGGCTTGAGGAAAAGCTCTCATAACCAAATTCTTTCATATGAGCAATTCAATTTCCCCCTCCTAGCTCCAGGGCAATTTCCTTAACCAAGACTTTCATCAGACCTTTGGCTTTATGTGGGCACAGGAGTCCAACTGAGTGGAGTTTCTTGCAGAATGGAGACATGAAACTTCACTTATCTCAGGAGAATGGCACTTACATCATAGAAGAATGAATTGTGCAGCAATCACGTAGCAGATTTGACTCAAAAGCTAACAGTTGAATGACCCTCAGAAGTATATACTTTAAAAAACTTGTTAAACTGGCATACTTAAGACAAAGCTCTATAGTTTTGTGTTCATATCATTAAGATAGCAAGAATAAGAACAAAATACAGTGCCAGAGAAAATAATGTTGAAATGCTCGTTTACATCACCCATACCCCCAAGACCCAAAACTCTGAGTCAGGAATGTAGCTCAAATTTTAATGTTTTTGTAATAGTTAATGTCTTCTACTATTGTCTGAATCTATCAGAACAGCATAAACATTACGGCTGTGATGAAGCATTATTTGTTATTTTTTATACCAGAGTGTACTTGCTTATCACATTAAAGTTTTTCTTACTTCTTCTGAGGTCAACACTAGTATTACAAATGGGAATCTTAGGTTAGACCTGTAGTTCCTTTTGTTCCTGTTCCTGGTTTTAAAATACAAGAAGAGGAAAATTTGGTATACTAAAGAACGGAATGGATACGGAAGAAAAACAAAGGTGATTAATTTGGTAGTTTTGTATAAAAAAACCCACACAGTTATCAAAAAGACTGAACACAATGTACAGTTTATATAGAAAATATGTTGCAATCAGTAATAAATGGTTGAAATGTCCACATACTGATTAAATAGTTTCAAATCAAGTTCATGTTTGAGGGAATGAATATGACCATATAAACCAGGAAGGTAAATAAAAACTTTTGCTATAACAGGCAAGGTATTCTTACATGATTCAGATGTTGATGGCTATGTAGCTCAAGTACCCTGCACTATGGCAAGACTTTTCATGGATGACTCCTTGAAGTTTTAGTCGCCTGTCTTGAAGAGCCATGAAATCGTATTTGAACAGGTGCAGGTTAAGATGATTAGGGAATATACAACTTTTCATGCAAAGAAGAGATGAAAACCTAAGTCTGAGAGGACAGTTGATATTAAACCCACCAGAGGTAAAAAGCAGAAAGAAAGAGAACTATTTGGTCTAAAGGCCAATGTTACCACAAAAGCCTATGTCTACAAACTGTCTGAAAACTAGAAAAAAATTTCCTGGAATAGCCTTTCAGTAGGAGTAACAGGTAAAACATCCAACTGATTTTAAAATGGAGTCTGAAAGATGTCATTTGGCATGACTACTTGCACTAACAGAGCATTAAATCTACTGACAATCTTCGTTGCTAAGTTTGGTGGACGCACAAACCTGAAGCCACTGGAGTTTCACACGGTCCAGCAAGACCACGTAAGGCTAGATCATTAAACATCACATCTCATGGGTACAGAAATGTGAATGAAGGAAAATGAAAAAGTGAAAGGCAGCAGCTGTCAACTCTCAGATTCTTTCAGCAGTGAGAAGGAAGTTGTAGTTTGTGGTTAAATCACATAAGAATATAATTTACAGGCTCTACTGGCAATGTCTGGTTAGGTCTTGGACCAAAGCCAATCTGAGCTCTCCAAGTTGGGAAAAATTAAGAGTAATATTTTTTATAATATTATTTTTTAGGTCCTAATCTATACTGGTTTGTAGATTCTCAAAAGAAGCTTTATTGAAGTTGTGAATGAGTAAAAAAAAATTCAGAAAAGGCAAAACTGGTGCTGAAAGTATCTCACAATGATGGACATGAGAAATTTCTCACATAATTGTTCAAACTCACCGCCCATTTACTCTCTTTTACACCCAAAATAGTTACACTGTTTTTACTCCTGATGTGCATCTATGTAAGTGAAGTTCAGAACAAACTCCATTGTCGTTTCCTTTGTTACCTCTCTGTACGACTTTGCTCCTGTGCCTGCCTAGAGGGCAGCCATTTGTGTCTTTCTTCCATCTTCTGTTTCTATTTACACCTCAATTTCTGCTATTTCTGAAGCTGCCTCCTGATGCATGACTTTGCACAATTTTGTTAGTAGTAAGGGACAGAGAAGCTTGTAATTTACTTCCCTCAGCACACACACAAATGAACTCTCCTTATGTTTATCCTGTCACTGTCCCATAGCTCACACATTGCTCTTTAAAATATCAACATGCCTCTCTCCCACAGAAAAAGAAAAGAATTTATGTATTAATTATACCTTGTCTAGTAAAAATGAAACAGGCACCTGTAATTATGCAGAGGCACCACACACTTGCACATTGCTAAATCAGTGATGAATGGAAAAGAAAGCCCATGAAAATGAATTTGCAGTACATATTAATTAAGTGAGCTGAAACATGTGATATTCCTTAGCATGTATGAAGAAACCTTTATGAATTATTTTATTAGTCATATTATGGTTGGGTGCTTTTAACTGTGCCTTCTGCACACCCAGTTTCCAAGAATCAGAGGTTAAGTGGATTTGGTATTTGAACAGTGAGCCAAACTTTCAATATCTTTCTGTCTGTGGATTTCTTTTCAGCAAACTCAAGCTCTCTACAAAATTTGAGTACCTTAGAATGAGACACACAAAATGCAACATGAAGTACAAACCACCTAATGTCAGAAATGTGGAGTGCTAATAAAAATGCAGTTTAGCCTATGACTCTATAAAGCTATTAGGGGTTCTACTGGGTTCATAGGCTCAAATATCACCCTAAGATTAGGCACTTAAAACAGTTTGTCTTCTAGACAGTGACAGAAAGAGGAAGTAGTACTTCCCTCTGCTCTCATAGCCTAGTAGATAGAGGTTTCAGCAATTATATTGGATATTCATATTGCAGTTCTTCCTTTGTTTGAAGATACTTAAGCCATATCTCCAAAAGAAAATCCTAATAGATAATATATTTACAGAAGAATGTGAACTTATTCTTTCTTTAGTTAAAACTGTTCTACTTTGAACAGAGAAATGGTATGGAGAAAAAAGAAAAAAAAAAAAAAGAAAACTGTTCTACAGTCCAGTATTAAGAGCATTTTCTTTATGAACCTTACAGAAAATACGTTTTAAAAACCACATAAATAGAGGAAAAACTTCTACTTTGTCTTTCTTGACCTAAATGAGTGTTGTGGACACTGCAAAGGGAAAATAATGCTACTTGTCCTAGTTACAGTTTACATAAACCCTATTGTGAAAGTTTCTACCTGGATCAGGTAATGCGTAAGTACTAAAACAAGTAATTTGTGAGTCTCTTTGTGCAATAAGCATGAGATGGCCATTTAGAACTGAGTTTACAAAAGTTCTGAAAGAACAAAATATTGATGAACTCAAACTTTAGCTCTCAAATAATTTTGAAAAAACGGGCACTGGAGGACCACATATTTAGGCCATAGGTAGTGTAGCATAGAAGCTATTTGCATACCAGGGAGGTTTTACTTCAGAAATTAGAAAGAAATTAAGCACCTTGAGAGGTAACCCTCTTGCCAAACACTGTATCTACAAAAATGAGTATCCCTAACTACATAATTTCTGAGGAACTTCCCACTTCCTTTATGTTCACACTTCCCTTCTGAACTTATTTTGTAACCAAGTTTCCTGCAAAGGCCATCTACTTTTGCAATTGGGTGGTGTGGTGATTCTCTGAAGGGGGAACGTCTCCGGACTTTCCCTCTGCCACACATCAGTAACCTGTGGAAGAGTGACTGGAACTGTTTACTTGTTAGTTTGGTACATCACCATGTACAATCTAAGACAGAAAATTTAGCAGTACCCCTTGAGTCAGTCCCAATGTTTCATGAAAGGCCAACAGTGAGAGGCCACTGTTTTGTGTAGACACAGACTCCTAGTTCTGTAGTGATGTGGTGTTTTTTGCTTCAGCCTTATCTCAGTCTCTTCACATCAACTTTATTAAACAATCTTTCTTCTTTTCCACAAAGTCCCTATTTTCTACTTCCCTCCAGTGTTTTGGGTTTTTTTCATCCATGTATTCATTCCATACTAGGAAAACAAAAAAACAAACCAACCAACACTGTATTTTTGCCATTGTCACATTCTTTATTTCTCCTAAGTTATATTTTCTTCTCTCTCTCTTTGTTCAGACTAGATGCTCTTCAGAACGCAAGACAGCAAAGAATGTGCTTTTATTTTTATTGGCTACTGAATCATGTCAGTATGTAATACCATAGCTACTACTTCTACTATGTAAGCACTCAGTCCTTTTCTACAAAATGCATTTGCTCATTTTTTAAAGAATGTGCCAAGCTGAGCACTTGTCATATAGTATCAGCTAATAAAATACGTGATGTTTAATACCTGAAATTACATTTTTTTTGTGTAGGAACAGATGGAAGAGCAGCTTTAAGCAAAAGCAGAAAGCAAGTATAGCAAAAGGAAGGTCTAATAAATGGCAGGAAACTGAGTCCACTCTATTTTGCAAGTACTGAGATGATACCTCTTATAGTTGTATTAATACATTAAACAAGTTTGGTGATCATGAGGTCATTGATGCAGAGAGTACAGATCAGAAATATAACCATAACTATGGCGTCAGAAAACAAAAGGTAGTAAGAATCAGCAAGATTTGATTAAAGAAGTGGCTTTGAATTGTTATAGCACAATTGCTAGTTAAAAACTCACAATGATGAGAAAGCAACTCTACAATACATCTGCACAATTAGGGTGTAAGTACTGAATTTCAAATTTTAAGCAGAAGATCTGAAAAAATAATAGACTGTTTCTTCTGATTTATATTCAAATATTATGCTGTTCAGCCTTTTGATTCTCCTTGCAAATAAGCTGGTGAAATTTGCTGAGAAAATTTCCCTGGAAGCTAGCAAAATTGTCGAGTAAAGTCATCTGTGAAAGAAAGAAGAATTAGAATCTCATGTTTTGTGCAATTACATGAACATTTTATAAGTATAACCTCCTGTAACTGTTAAAAATGTAGAAAATTGTTTTCAGTCTTTTTCCCTGGAGACTTTTTGTTCATAGAGAAGATTGGTAGGACCCACTGTCTTACTAATGTCTTAGTCTATATTAAAAAGCAATGGATTAAAGACCGGATGGCTTTTTGCCTACACTGCTTAATAAAAAAGGGTCGAAGACCAACCTCTCTCCTTGAGGCCAAGTAGTTATCAACTAGTTTATATCCATATTTGTCTAGCTAGTGGCTAGATCTTCAGAGAGAGAGGAGAATGCTGCAGAAATTCACAATGTTGCTATGAAATGAGATAACAAAAAGCAGCGTATATGGTGAGATGTCAAGGGTTTGAGTTTTCTCCTGTCAGTTCTGCAGAGGTATATCCCTAATCAGTACAACTTCTTAAGTCACATTGTGACACCTGGCATGAGGAGCAGAGATAGATAGGCCCCCAGTCCTCTTTTATTTAGCAGTTTCAGACATCATCAATTCTGCCTCTGGTCGACTGAGCAGACATAGCCAATGATTCCTTATTTTGTGCTTGCCTTCCAGCTTCCGTGTAGTCAATGTTTTAAGGCATAGTCAGGTTTTTAGTAGTCAATGTTTTAAGGCATAGTCAGCTAACTCCAAGTAATTTCAAACTAAGGCTCTGATTCCTGTAAAAACATAATTTTTGGTGAACCGGATATTCAGACCCACAGCTGACATAGGCATCTACCTTTCTGAGCATAAAAAGTTTAGGACTGAGACATACCTATAAATCACTGAAGAGTGAAAAATTGCTGTATGGAAGATCCATCAGACACCTCTTAGAGGTCTACAGATGAGTTGGCCACCCTATCAACATAGTCCAATGACAAAAACAAGAACTTCTAAGACATAGGCCTCAGTACAGACACTTCTGTTGATAAGATGAAGAATTGTACCTTACAGTACTTATTGACACTATTGTAACTAGCTCACATGCAGATGTCTACAGTTTTGATATCTGCTATGGGGCAATGAATCCCAGCACATTAGGCAACTAGTCTGAGGTAACCTTCTGTTCATATGGCGTTAGCTTTTGTCAAAGCTGACATAGTTGATAGAGATCAGTAAAATTTCTTTGAGGGTATTGTGCTGAAAATCTAATAGTGCAGTGAATTCTACCAAGCTGTAAGGAGTGAGATTGTGTTCCAGACTGTAGAAACCTAGAATTAGGTATCAAACTCTTATTTCTTCAAGTAACCGAGATATCCAGTTATATCACTCTTCTGGAGTGGCAGACAGGCAGACATTGAGACCCTATGACATCTCAAACAACATTAGACATTTTTGTGTGGCAAGTGAATTAAGCCTTATTGATCAGGTATTTGTTGATTATTATAAACTTCATGCACCAAACTCTGTATAGGTATTTAAATGTTCCTATGGTCTTTAACTGAACCTGACACAACATATTGGGCCTTGAAAAAAAGAGTTAAGCCCTAAGTACTTTTGAAGATCCTGTTGCTAAATAACTTTAAAAATATGTTTCTGAATAGTACTGTCAGATTCTCAAAAGTTCTCACCTCCACTGAGGGATTTAAATAATTGGCTAGTTTTTCAGGAAAAAAGCTCATTTAGCACAGTGACTGCACTTGTAGAAGTGTTAAATTGTAAACATCTCACTTGAGCACAATGGTTACAGAGTATTTTGTAAGACTTGACCTAGAATAATGGTAATTTGCAGAGAATATTGAATAATCATTCAGTTACTAGCCTAACAATGTATTTTAAATTTGTATGTATGTGTGTATATAAATGTACCTGTCCCTGTATCTATTTATTATATAGGATTTAATATCTTGGAAATCCTTCTTCTGCATTGTCCCTTTACTGGAAAAAAGGAGATTTAGGGCTTTCCCTGGTTTGATCTGAAACGAAACTTCTACTACCTCAGTTAAAATTTTCCAGAATAGTTTCAGTAAATTCCCTTGAGACACCATACCCCTTTTATTATGCTGAACTGTACTTCATGGCCAAGTCAAGATTCTATTCAAATAGTTATAAATGATTAATTTGTTTAATTCTTTTTTTTTTTTTTTTTTTTTTTTTCAGTCTGGCATAAGACTATTGCATTGGCTGTTCTGTTTCAGATTGTTTCACATTTAGTTTGTATGCTCACAAAGGACAAAAATAATGCACATCATACAATTAAATCATTACCTTGTAATGGGAGAAAAAATAAATAAGAGAAAAGGAAAAGAAGAAGGAAAAAAAGAATGAAATTTTGCAGATCAATATTTGGGGAAGTTTCTTTTTTCTGGAATAATTTGCTTCCATGAGTGTTATGATAGTAAAAACAGAAATTATGGAACAAGACTTACATGTGACATTAAAGAAATACAGAAATGTTGGAATTTAAATTGGAAGCCAAAAAACGTACAACTCCAAGTTTTGCATTGACATGTATATGCATGCAACTCTATGCCCATATACATTATTCTGATATATGCAAACTCTTGTTTTACATATATTTCTTTTGTTGGAAAATTAAGAACAAGACATTTAACAGACTACAGTCACAACAGCAATGCAAATGCAGTATTCCTCCTACAACAGTGTTCACAAAAGCTATAAAAAAATTGTTCTGTGGGCATGGATCTAATGATGTCTGAGTTATTTTTTCAGATTTGTGTCCTCCAGTTAACTGCAAGCATTGACTGACGCTCTTCTACTCTTCTATCCAGTGGCTGAGGCATTTATAAAATGGGCTGTTTGTTCTTTAATATAAAGCTGAAGAACTCATGGAATTTCTTTACCCCACTGCATGTTTTCACAAAACTTCAGGAAACTTCATTATCTTTGTGCTCTTTTCTCTTTATTGGTTCAAATCCGCCAGAGTGTTCAAAAAGGTTTTTCACAGATGACAGAAAGAGGAGAGACAGACAGACAGACATATGTAAACATACAAAGACAGATCATTAACTCATTTTCTCGGAAAATGAGGGTAAAAACTGTTCATCAGATACATATCACTGTATATAATATCTTTGTTGATAAAATATGAACATATGTCATTCAGAATACTTTCAATGTACTGTGATTGGTAGGTGACATAACACTGACACTGAGTGCTTTCAAATTATCTTTCATATTTAGGCCTTCAACACCTACTTGATGGACAGTGCTGTATTAAACAGTTTCTCAAAACAAAATTAGACTAAAAAATAACAGTTTTCTGTCAACGTGTACTTCTGGAAATGACAGCTCTAATCTTTCAGTGCCTGCAGATAATGGATGTTCAAAGATTCTTTCATCATAAGTAACCTCTAGAGCTCTGGATTCTAAACAGGGAAAGACTTCAAAATAAAGAACGGTCCTCTAAGCCAAAAAAAAGTAATGAAAATACTGACCATTAGGTCAATTAGCTTATAAAAAAAAAAAAAAAAAAAAAAAAAAAAAAAAGAAGAAAAAAAGTGCTCTCTCTTTTCTTTTTGCCATTTGTTTTATTTAAATATAGTCTGAATAGGTTAATCTCAGCTTTGTCTTTCAAGTAAATTCATTTACATCAATGAATAGGGTTTAATTTGAGTCTTAATTCTTCTAATATAATTTCCAGGTTTTTAGCAATACAGTTTTACAACACTTACAGCTTTGTACATTTAGCCATAGATTAACGGAATAATTTAATCAATAAATAAAATTGATCAAATATTTTGAAGTAGCTTATTATGAATTTTCAAAAAAAACCCTTTGATTTGTTATTCTTGGGTCATATTATTCCAAGGATGTAATGTAAAAATGGCATTTTATGCAAAATCCCAAAATTTCAATATTTATTCATTAATGATTTTTTCCTGAAAATTCATATGTTCAGCCACTGACATTCTCTAGCATATGGTCTAACAAATGTCATTTCTATATCAAGAGAAAGAAATAGTACCTTGTGATTTACAAACAGTGACTAATTATCATTCAAAGAAAACACTAACAAATAATAATTTGTGAATAATTGATGTGAACACTGAACCAGGACCTCTTACATGATATTTGTTCACAACATATCAAAAAGGCTTAAGATTTTTTGCAAAATTCAGTTTATGAACCTTTCTTGTTTTTACAATATTAGTTAATCACAATCGGATCAACATTTCTGTGAAATTGTTTGTTGATTTATGTTAAAATGCTGAAAGCAGAATTTAGACTCACATGAGACAGATGTATGGGCCTGAGAGCAGTGATACAATATGTTTTTATCCTATTTGATTGAATCATCTCATAATGGCATCTCATCTGTAGGGTTCAGGAGAATCAAAAAAGTGAGGGACCTCTTGAGACATTATTCCTGACATTTCCTTTGTGAGTGTCCTGATTTAAAAAGGTTACCTCTCTGTCCTTGAGATAATGCCAGAACCTTCCAGGAAAGATCCCTGGTCCTTTACTGTGCTTGGTGTCAGGCATGAGATGCCATTGGAAGGGAAAACAGAGTGAAAGTTTTCCAGCTGTGTGTATTTAGGAGAAAACTACAAGAAGGTATTGCATATCTCTGATCTTCCTCCTAGGAGCTGGATGGCCAGAGATTTAGGCTGAAGGGTATTGACCAGGTAGACCATATGGATATGTGCAACTCCCTTCAGACTTGGTCTGAAGTCCTGAGGAGATGGACTTGGGGGTGCTGGTGGATGAGAAGCTCAACATGAGCCAGCAATGTGCGCTTGCAGCCCAGAAAGCCAACCATACCCTGGGCTGCATCAAAAGAAGCATGGCCAGCAGGTCAAGGGAGGTGATTCTGCCCCTCTGCTCTGCTCCGGTGAGACCCCCACCTGGAGTACTGCGTGCAGCTCTGGAGTCATCAGCACAAGAAGGACAACGACGTGTTAGAACGGGTCCAGCAGAGGGCCACGAAGATGATCAGGGGGCTTGGAGCTATGAAGACAGGTTGAGAGATTTGGGGTTGTTCAGTCTGGAGAAGAGAAGGCTCCATGGAGACCTTATAGCAGCCTTGCAGTACCTAAAGGGGGCCTATAGGAAAGATGGGGAGGGACTCTTTATCAGGGAGTGGAGTAATAGGACAAGGGGTAACAGTTTTAAACTGAAAAAGGGGAGATTTACATTAGATATTAGGAAGAAATTCTTTACTGTGAGGGTGGTGAGACACTGGAACAGGTTGCCCAGAGAAGCTGTGGATGCCCCATCCCTGGAAGTGTT
Organism: Fratercula arctica; assembly: GCA_947846985.1. Lineage (NCBI taxonomy): Eukaryota > Metazoa > Chordata > Aves > Charadriiformes > Alcidae > Fratercula > Fratercula arctica. The sequence continues at coordinate 36,310,345 of CANTUZ010000001.1, read as the reverse complement.
CAAGGCCAGGCTGGATGAGGCTTTGAGTAACCTGGTCTATTGGGAGGTGTCCCTGTCCATGGCAGAGGGATTGGAACTGGATGATCTTTAAAGCCCCTTCTAACTCGAACCATTCTATGATTCTATGATTATGGCACAACAATGTAGATGTGGAGAAGTGAGGCTTGCAAAGTGAGAACACGCCTGAAGGGTGTTGCATATATCCACATGGTCTACCTGTTCAGTAGGGTGCATACGACTGTGCAATTATATGCTAAAGTAAAAGCAAGATAAATAAATGCAGAATATGAATATGACACTTGTAAGAGTCAAACAGCAGATAAATAAACATGTTCTGTTTTAAAGAACCTGCACTCTCCAGTGTAAAGATGTAATCTTAAAGTTACTCTGGCAATAACAAGAACATTTCCATACCTGACAACTGAACTGGATGAGCAAGTCAGGATTTTTATTAACATAGCACGGGCCTTCAAGAAAGTCCCCAAGCTATAAACAGTAAATAACATGCATCAACAACATTCATTATTAGTTTTACTGAAACCACACAGTAGATGCTAAATAAAAATCAATACTTATCATAAAATCAGATGAAAGGCAGAACCTTAAAGTAAATTTAACTCAGAATCAATGTACTACTTTAATTGAAAAACCTGAAGTCAAATCAGGAAGAACAGGAGGGCAATAGAACTAAAGAAATGTCTTTATAGTGCACTTCAGAACAGAGCTACCTCATTTTGCCTATCACCGTCTTTCTTTTTTTTTAAAAAAAAAAAAAAAAAAGAAAAAAAGAGAATACACAACCTAGACAGACAGATGACATTTATGATATAATGATCATAAAGTTAGTTTCTAAAAAGGAATATTTGAAGATGTGAAAACCACTACTTCTTCTTCCTTCACCTACCTTCCTGCATCACTTGCAGCTCTGACTTCATGTTGACTCAGACAAGCAGAGATACACCACCAAAGACTTTGGCCCCTTGTGTTCTCTGAACATAGATTATTGCAGTCTCTGTTATTCTGCAAAAAGTCAACAGAGGGAAAATTAGCATTTTACTCCAATTCTGTTAGCCATATGCTACATTAAACAATAGCTATAGCTTAAGGGATGGAATTATTTCTGGTATGTTGCATTCTACTTTATTGTTTTTAATGCAGTTTGCATTAAGTCATGACTAATTAGGTGTCTCATGCAATGCTTTACTGCCACTGGACAGAAATGTGTGATGGAATATCACAGGGTGGAGATGTGAGAAAATAAAAATTAAAAAAAAAAAAAAAAAAAAAGAAAAAGACTTATTTGAGCCAAATCATGAGCTCCTTACTCCTATTGATTGTACTGGAAATATTCATATTTGCAACTCCTTGACAATGGGAATAAAGGGATTTCAACCCAGAGGTTCTATATCAAAAAATATATATAAACTCATTTGAATTTAGTCAGGTGTTCTGGTTAGGAAACACCAGAATGAACTCTGAGAATTCAGTCTGTCAGTAAAGATTTTCACAGAGTTTTAGGACTGACAACAGGTTTGACTTCCTATGAGATTAATATTACCATCTTTTACCACTTTTGTTGCAAAAGGATTTAGAAGAACCAGCTTTGTTGAGACTAATGTGTGTGTGTATAAAATTGCACCCACACAAACTGACATGCACGCATACACTGTTATGTATATTTAAAAGGCACATATGTGACAGAAAGGGTTATCTTAAATTCTGCCGAGTACCCGTTGTTTCACAAGTGCCCTGCTGAATCCGTTCTTGTGATAGAGTGTAATGGTGCCAGTATGGTACTGTACTTGCTGACCCATGCCTAAAACCGTCTTGCTCTATAGACCTTAAAAACTTAAAAGATGTGACATTATAGGAGGATTAAAAAAAAGAACCAGTGTGGGATGTCAAGAGGAAGGGATAACAAGTATAATAGGATGTTTTAGCACAGACACACTGTGTGCACAATTTGTAGCTAGTCAATAGCAGTAATCACAGTAATTAAAAGTCACCACCTGCTTAGCCATTATCGGAATGCAAGAGGATTTTATGCATTCCGACAGAGGTGACTTTTAAGGAGGAATTTGAAGGTCCAGAGAAAAAGGCATTTTGATCACTCTTCAGTACCATATATATGCAATGTGCAGTATTGTCAGGAACATGTATACTGGACACAATGCCATTGTGTACTGCAGAGCCAGGTCCTTAAGGAAGAAGTGGCAATATCAGCAACTTCAGGTAAACATAGCTAGAGCTTCACATTCCTGAATATGAACAGTCATAACTCATATCTGAAAGAAGGAATGCGCTGTTGTCTGCTTGTGGTAGGACAGAAGTGAAATCAAAACTAAAGAAAAAGATATTGTGCTGGTAGATAAACCCAGAGCCATGATAAAAAAAAAAAAAAAAAAAAAAAAAAAAAAAAAAAAGCTTTGTTTTCATCCATTTCAGATATCCCTCCAGGTAGAAATTATTAATTGCCATGTTCCTAAGTTCCATTGTCCCATGGAGAAGAAATCTTGGAGCTATTCCAAGATACGGATTGCTTGCTGGTTTCTGTACAGTTCTATCAGCCGTTCCACCAGGCCTGTTTGACTTTTGAAATGCCCTCCAGGGGTCTGCTCCCAGACTCTGCACACTGGAATGAGGACACCTCCTTCATGAATGTCTGCTGGTTGGAAAATTGATCAGCTGAACTGTCTGTGGATGTGTGTTTATCTGTCTGTCTCTTCACCATTCTAACAAGAAACGGGGATATTGAACTGCTACTTGTGGCTCTTGTTACTCTTATAGTAGCCTGTGGCTAAAGTCTGAAAGTATAGATATAAATGTAATACATTATTTGTTACTATATTTTATTTTTATTGTTAGTCTGGATTCTTAAGTACTTAGTCTTCTTAGGTCATTACTTTAGATTTCAACCCAACTGAATAAAGAATTTAGGACTTGGTATCTTCAACAGCCTTATAATTATTGTAGATCTAATGAAAGCCATTTTGCATGTCATAGTGGTTGAGAACCTGACATCACTTATGTCAATGAGGTTATTGCTATTGATTTCACTGTGACCAGGATTTCAGAAATGTCTTTCATTTTGATGAGTTGAAACTTAAGTTTTAACTATTAACAGGCTTTAATAGAAGCCATAAGTTATATTCACCTAATTTCCTGCTGAAAATAGGCCACCTCAGATTTCTTAACAGTGTGTTGGTTTACTTCACATGAAGGGGTAAAGAACACACCGTCCATTGATATTTCAGGAAAAATAATAACAATAAAAAAAGCAACTTGCTTCAAACCCTCTCTAGCATTTCTGTTTTAAGATAAGGGTGAATATGCAGTTCTGGTATTAACAAGATAAGGATGACTACTGTTTCTACTTTATTGATTTTGATGGTTGTGGCTTGGCAGTCCTGTGTATTATGGTTAGATAGCAGCTGTGGAGCACAGGGAAGAAATTATTTAGCTAGGTATCACATAACTATTTAGCAAAATGTTATTATACCGCTTAGATAATGTCTTCAGAATGGAATACCAAAGATCAGACAGTTAACAGCCACAGTACTTCATAGTATATTTGAGAAAATAGATGAGTACCATAGTGCCCCATGACTCTAGAAGATCTTAAGGGTCAAAAATGGTGGCCAACCTATCACGAGATTTGGTGGTCTGTGACAATGAGGACCATTTTTATAGAAAGCTTTCTTATTAGCTTCCAGAAGGAAATAGAGCAAAAGCTATTAGCATATGCAATGGATGTGTGTTTGCATGTGTGCAAATGTAGAGGAGGCGTAGAGGAGGTTATATTGCTCATGAAATTAGACTGATTGTTTTTTGACTATTCATTGATAGTGAAATATAATGAATTAGTAATTTGAGGCTGAACATCTATGATGATGGAGCTGAAATTGCACAATCTGTAAGCCCACAATTTGCAGTATTATGGGCAGGCTGTAAATAAATATGCAAAAACTGAGGAGTGTTTATTTGAAGAAATGGGAAAAAGGTACACTGTGATTATTTGAAAGCCAAAGGTAAACAGCTGTGAAATGCCTTGCAGTATCAAAATTAAGAGCAGGGCATCATAAAAACTGCCAGGGAGCTGGAGTTGATACTGATATTGTTGCAATGCCTCCACATAAGCAGTGTTTAAAAATTTGGAAACAAACAATAGCGAAAATAAAAAGTGTTCTACATCTTAAATATAATCAAAATAATACATGCATTCAACCTGTATGTCAAATTTTGTAATCATATTGCAGAGTTTTAATTGCAGTGTACCTCTATATCGCACGGTGTACTAAAAAAAAAAAAAAAACAAAAAAACAACAACCAATCATTAATCTTCCAGTAGCACAGAAATCCCCCATCTGGTATCTGTGATCCCTTCTTGACTGAATATGAGTTTCCCTCCAAAAAGGTTTCTTGTTTATGCTACCTATTAGAATAATGGTTTTCTTTTTTTTACTTGTATTCTGTACAAACTTCCTAGTGTAAGGGCACCTGGCTTTAGAAATTTTGCATACATACATACATACATCGCTATATAACATGATACGCTTGCTGCTTTAAAATACCTTCTGCAGATCTGTAGGAGGTGGCCCAAACAGTATCTAGAATTATACAATGAATTTGTATACAGCATTTCCTAGCTCTATGAATTCCAGGGACAGAAAAAAGAAAGAAAACTCAATATTAATGGCTACCTGTCTCCCTTTCCCTGTATTTAATTCATGGGGCTGAAGTAATAGACCCAAAGTTCTACCCCCTTTATTAACCTGTTCTAGAAGTCAGATAAATAAGGCCATGTCCATGTATATCCAAAGCCAAGATCTAGAGAACTTGCTCAAGCAGACGCTACATTTCTGCATAGCTAGGTTGGAACCAAAATATGAAGTACTTACACATCAGTATAATTTCAGACACCATACCATAAATACACATTAAATGTGCCTTCGTGGTCCTACAGCTGAGAACATCAACAGATGACTATGCATATTTGTGTGTGCAAATAACCAGTTTGCACACTCGTTTATGGTACTGATACCTGCTGTGAAACATTAAAACATTCAGGAAATCTGGTATTTAAAATCATCTGCTAAGTATTTTATTTTATCGTGACTTAAATTTCTTAGGAAGAGTCGTAGTCAGATTTGGCAGTAAACACCAAGCTGTGTGTGCATTACAGGATGCTTGCAGCATTCAGCTTTATAACGCAAGCCCCACCTATGTAAACAAACATTGTAGAAGAAACAATATCATCTGTTTATCCTTTGTTTTGGAAATAAAACAATACACAGGCAGATGGTAGCTAGAAGGACATACAAAGACATCAGATAAATAGCATATTTTGCCATCATAGAAGAATTTTTAGATTTCAGAAATCCTTTCCAAAATGCTAAGAATAGAACGTCCATGTAAAGTAGAAAATAGTGTTAAAAATATAATGAAATGCTTCCAGCCGTCTTCTAGACAGGTGGAATGCAAAGGTGGAAATGGAACACTGCTCAGATAGGCTTCAGGACTGAATTTCTGGGGCTTCAGCACTCCCAGGTCTGTGTTGAAAAGCTCAGAGATGTCACCTAATTTAGTTTGAAAACAGCTTTGATGCTGACTGACTTATATGAAATAAATATCAAGGAAAGATTCACTGGGACTGGAGTTTGCAGAAGGGGATAAAAACTTCTCACCTCAAAGGGGAGGGGGAGGTCTCAAAGACCCGCAGTTACTACAGTTTCTGAGTATGTCTGCTTTGTGTAATGAGGAGAACCATCTTGTATTCCTATTAATCGTTGTATGACAGTTATAAATAGTATCTGGTTTTTTTTTTTTTTTTTTTTTCCTGATGAATACCAACTTTTAAAATGTTAATACTTTGGAAAAGACAGAGAACTTATGTTACCAATGCAATAAGTGACTATAAAGATAATTAGTATAATGAACTCCTAAATCACCTTCTTGTCCTAAACAAGATCAGGAATCCAGTATAGAAGATTAAGTCCAGAAATGGCATATTTCAATAGACATTTTTCTGTCTTAAGAGTAGGCAAAAAAATGAGAGAAAGGATGTATTAATTTCTCTGTCTTATAGATGGATGTTTGAAAAATAAAAAAGTTTTGTGAATTAACATAGTGATGATAGAGAAAAACTGCATCTATACAACCTATTTTGATGAATGGGAACTGTTTTTTTGGTAATACTTTCTTTTCAAGCAAAAGTGTCTTGGCCCTTCTACCTATATTTTCTAGCTAAAAGATCCGATTGGCTTGATCTAGTCTTCAGGCAGTGTTGATGATAAGAGTAGCAAATTAAGTACGATCTTAAATCATTATTTTAGCCAGCAATATATACGCAGCTTCAGAGGCTGTAATGATGGAAGAGCCACTACCACCACAAGTAGCTGCTCAGTTTCTGGCCCCTCCAGCAGAGCTCAGAGCCCTGTGGCCCACAGGTTGTCACCTCATGGGCTGAGAGTTAGGAGTGGGAATCTGCAATGCCGGTTAGCTTAACGGAAGTTTATCTACCTTTGGCAACAGGAGCATGGGAATCACACTGGACAAGGTCCATGAGGCTGGGGGGCGACATCTGCAGACAGCTACATATAAGCTAGGCTTATATGTAAAGGAATGTGCTTATCTATGATAAACATCATAGCATCCTAAAGAAAACATCCAAAATTGATTAGATGAATCATATACTAAAATTTCTTTCTTTTTTTTTTTTTTTTTTTTTTTTCCCCTCCATAACCTATAAAAGCAATAATGAATACATCAGGCTAAGCTAGACAAGATAAGTTCCCCCCACTGGTCCCACTCTGCCTCTCATTTTTCTCCAGGGCTGAGACACCTCTTGCAGAGCTACTGGGAAGCAGAGACTTGTAATAAAGTTTTGAAGACTTAAATGATTAATAAAGGGGAGTTGCAACTTTCCTTTTATGTGCAGCTAAAGGTGGTAATGCTGCTATTCCCTTGACATAAAACTCATGGGAGAAGGAGGCTCAAAACCCCAGCTAGGAAAAACTTAGCAGTTTAACCTAACTCCATGAAACATGCCTATTTTTTTGGTTCAGAACTTGTACAGCTGTGTGATATTTTTCTTACTGACTTTCCCTGGATTGCATGGGAAGCAACTCTAGCAGTCAGCCTGGGCACCCAGCCCCTCAAAATCCTAACCAGTGCAATGAGCACATGGTCAGCGTTTCTCTCTATTGACATCAAAGTAAATAGCATTAAGACCATATGATATACAGTTTAATGGACTTCTTTGTATAGTGCCAGGAAGGTGCAGGAGTGATATTTCTTTGAACATAATTTATAGTTCATAAACGTATTCATGTTTGGAGACTCAGACAGAGTAATTTGCATCTAGCCAGCTCTATCATTGCTGCCAAGAAAATTATCAAGACAATAAAATTGGCATTGTTACAGAGATTTGGACTGTATAGGATTAAGGATGTAGAAGGAAATTTACTCCTTTGTGGGGAGGTCAGAAGCATTGAAGGCCTGTAGACTACCTACGTTCTACTTAAGCCACTGCCTTTTTGTAGGCCCTTCGCTGACTGGCAGCACAGCTTAAATGTGACTTTTATTCTGAAACCTTATGTTAGGATACTGAGCTTCCATAATTCCCACTGATTTCTGTAAGGAGCTTTAAAACATTTAGTAACATGCAGGACCAGACTCATATTAGTATTAAATTATGACTGACTACATGCTGTTCTCAATCTGGGGTCAAAGTCCACTTTAGACTTTCATAGAGGTGTTTGGGTTTGGTTTGTTTGTTGTTGTTGTTGTTGGTGGTGGTGGTTTTTTGGTTTTTTTTTTTTGTTTTGTTTTGTTTTGTTTTTTTTTTTTGCTGTACTCTTCTTTCTAAAAGTTCCAATACAGCAGAATACTATGGGCTGCTGGGTGATTTTTATATATTTTCCTAGTCATACCAGTTCTTTATAGATGTCCTATAAAGGGCTGCAAATTCCCACATCAGCTGAACCGTGTTGCCTCTTGGAAAGTTTGGAAAAAGGAATATTTCAATGAGGCAGAGGTTTGCTTATTAAATAAAAATTACAGAATGGTTTTTGTTTAGTAAAAAAAAAAACAACAAAAAAAACCCCAAAAAACAACAACAACAACAAAAACATTACTGGCTGCATATCTGAGAGCTAGGTCACACTAAGCCAAATTACAGGCTCCCCTGCTACTGGTTCTCTTATCAAATAGAAATGTGAATACTTCAGTGAGGGTATTTCCTTACAGTCTTGCTTTCAGCAAGGAAAAGGCTAACTCCATATGAGTCTGTCTGTGCATGTGGGTGGGAATTTTTAAAGTAGGTTGCATGCCTACATTACAAACAAGGGTGTGCCCACAGGGAAAGACTGCTATCTAGGGCAGCACCTGGCCAGATCATCCTGAACCGCGGTGCTCCGGGGGTCTAAACACTGATAGCATGCTGATGTGAGGGGGATGTTTACAGAGGAAGTAATTTCTAGAAAAGCTGTAGAAACTAAAAGCGGAAGAGAATAGAGAATAAAAATTAAAAAAAAAACAAAAAATAAAAACAAAAACAAAACAAAACAAAAAATTGCATGCTAGTGTTATATAATGTTTGTATTTCCTATAAGAGATACTGCTAAGGAAGGATTACTAGCTTTAAGGATTCATTTGAAAGCTCTCCAGGTGAGATGTTTTGTTAAAGGACTTCTTAATGGCAGCCTCCAGGAGTGGTTACCATGTCTTTTTTTTTCTCTCAAAACACCCAACATAGGGTATTAATAGTGTTCTGGGAGTATATTTGGTAAACATACCCCTAGAATTTACTTTTATGTCTAGGCAGAAACATGGGAAAAGAACCCTCATAATAATTCTCTCTGGGGAGTGGTATTACAAAAAAAAAGAAATCCTCTTATAAAAACAGAAGAATGTGATGTTGCTGTAAGTCACAAGTAGACCTAAGAAAAATAGAACGTGCAGTTGTTATGCTATAGATGTTATTCTCTCCTCCACCCATTTCCCAGTCCTTCCTTACAAAAAAAAGGAAGTGAGAACAGTGAAAGAAGGAGATATTCTCACAGGAAACATTGCTGTTACCACTGTCAATAGCCAACATAGGAGAAACAACTAATCACAAATATCCAGCCAGCAGGGAGAAAGATTTGTAAGGAGAGAGTATTTAGGAAAGATATATAGCAAATTATTTTCTATATATGGGTAATAATTTCTTAGTTTTAAACCTTTTGAAATATGAGTCAAAACCATACAATCTGAAATTATATTGGACAGCTGCATCTAGCTGTACTTCAGTACCCCAATCTCTGGATTAGTTGCTAAAAACATAGTAGTTATTGCACTGGGGGCTTTTCACTTTAGTATTCTCATATTCCATGCTTTGAAACTTCAATGTTCATTAAGATGACACTTAAAAAAGAAATTATTCTTTTCTGCCAAGCTGATATTTATATTCCATAGCCAAGACTGTCTTTTTAATAGAGATTTTGCAGATGCATGCAGGCTATCAGGCGTTGGTAGATCATCTTCCTGTAAATTTTCTTGGATATGCTTATCTTGGGAACAAAATTTAAAATGGTACCTCTTCTGTCTTTTACAATTATAGCTCTGGAAAGCAAATAAGTAGGCCTGTTATTGTTGAGGTAGATTTTACCTTGATAGTCTCTTTCTAAATGTTGCAAATCCCGTCTTTTTTCCCTTTGTTGTTTACTGTTGGCACCATCCAGCAAAACTATGATTTGACAAGATCATTTATTGAGGTTTGCTCCAAAGTATGTACTTCTCTCTCCTTTACATTCTCTGAATACTCCTTGATCATTAACATAGTAATGGGATAGAAAAGGAGGATACTTTAGCTTTCAATGAAGGAACCTGAGGAGCCAAAGCAAGAGTTTGCAACAGCCAACGAGCAGTTCTTTTACATCCAACAGACCATTTAACTGCTAGAAAATATTTCCATGCATTTAGAGATGCTCTCTTTGTGAAGGAATATCAAACAACACATATATCTTATCATATTAATACAACCTCTCAAAATTAAAGGGAGAAACTGGTCAACTATCATTGCAGGTATTTGATTATGCTTCCTCTTCTTACTACTAAATAAATTTTCAGTGAAAAAAAAAGTATTTCTTTTCTATTAATATTGTTAAAAGAAGTGAATTGGGTTTAACTCTGAAGGATTTCTGTGAACATGTATTGATTTAGTTCAATATCTCTGGCCATGAAAAAAATAATAATAATATTGTAAATTAAAAAAAAAAAAAAAATTAAAAAAAACAACCAAAAAAAAAAAAACCAACCAAAACCCAGGAAGTATAACCTTGGTAGTTTCAACAAAATCAGCATTTCAGTACATAAGTCTTTTGGGTGGGGAATCAAGGATTCTGTTTTTGAAGGAGGTTAAGAGAGTACTCTTTCTGTTACAACTTTGCTTTATGAAAATTAAATACTAGACTTTCAGAAGTCAAAGTGAAGATTCTTTATACTTTTCAATGAATATTAAAGTGCACAGTAATCTGCTAAAGTATAACGTGTGCTTTCTAAAATAATACAGAAAGTATAATTTTTGGAGTAGAAGGTCAACAGACACTCTTCATTTTAAATGAGGTTTTGCGGACTGGTTGGATTTTTATGTGTTATGACTGTACCTTTTGAAACAATGGCAGTTTGGGACTAGGTTGTTAGCTGGATTACATCTGATGAAGACCATAAAGAAGAAAAATGCTCCTATAGACCGTGTCAAAAATAATGCAGGATTTTCATGCAGGTGTATATGAACAGAATACATCTTTGTGCTTCTTACAGCTGACTTGGGGGATAGAAAGGGTCTTGCCTTTACGCCTCTCTCCTTCACTTCTCTATCTAGCTAGTACAGCTGAGAAAGTTTGAAGGCAACAATATATAGCACAAGTAAATTTCTCTTTTCTTTCACTGGGAATAAGAAAGAACTGAGGGAAAGGGATTTACGTTGCCTGGGTTTTCTCAGCTACTGCAGTTTTCATACTGCTCATTGTTTTGGTCTGCACCTCAAAATCAGTATTTGACCCTCAGTGAGTTGCTGACTGAATTTAATTAATTCAACTGATACTGCAGGCATTCAGAATCAGCCCTTCTAGATGCAGCTGAAACTGGTTTTGGTAGTTCATACACGCACAAAAATTCAACCACAGTTCCTCATCTCAGTTTATCCCTCAGGCACCTAACAGTTTCTGATGCAGAAGGCTTCCTCGAAACAAAGGCCTAGAGTTTTACATTGACTGTGATAACTACAGCGGAGATTTTGCCATTAAGCCAAGCTGATTCTTTTAGAACATCTTGCTGAACTCTTTAACCATTCTTCTCCCTTTAACCATGCTGGTGCCAAACCAGGCTAGTGAATTCCATGCCAGCACAAACACTACTCATCTATCCATTTGCGTTTCATCTGGCACTCATTCTTCCCCAAAGTTAATTTCTCCTCTGTGTGTTGATTTGCTGTCTTTCTGTAGTTACATGGCTGCTTTATGCTGGCTGACTTTGCAAAAGTCTCACTTTTTTTTTTTTTTTTTTTTTTTTTTTTGGCATAAAGCTTTCGTGATTTCATGAAAGAACATGGTATTGCAAGTCTTAGCCTCTATCTGCTCTTTTAGCTGCTATCCCTACTGCAACTTTCAGAAGAGTTCTTCCCAGGGCCATTCTATTTTAAACTTAATTAGATGCTTCTGGTTAGTTTTAAAAAAGGAATCTAGAAAAATGACAATTGGGAGACTGGCAGGTGTAGTGTGTCTCAGTGTCAGGAGGCAACAAAGATTTCTGTGTTAAAGCAGGCATTTTGGTCCCTAATGACATTACCACAGAGGATGAGTCAAGCAGCACCTTACCTTGTGATCGTTCTGACTTCATCTTTCTAAATAATAGTAATAGGTAATAAAATAATAAAAAGCAATAGAAATATATAAAATATAATACAAAATAATGAAAAGGAATAACCATCCCCAAATTGTTGCCAGTCATAAAAGTTTCCTGGCAGAAATACCATGTGTCTTGGATCTACTGTTCTTTTGTATAAAGACAGCTCTGCAGAAGGGTGTAAATCACAAGTGCCACATTTGTAAGAACTGGGTCATACCAATTTTAATTTGTGAACACGAAGTTAGAAAGAGTAATGGCAACTTGAGCTTAGCAAATATCTACTGAGAGCAGGGCTTACAAAAGCACCTGACAATTCTGAGTATTCAGCTTGAGAAACCTTGAAGGACTTGATGTTCAGAAAGAACAGAATATTCAGAAAGTGAAAAATAAATCTAACACCTTGTCCCCAGCTAAACATGCAGAGATACATAAAACATAGAGGTCACTTACGAAAATCATGCCAGTGAAGTTCTGTTTTCAGAATTGGAGTCAACAGCAAGGCAAGCCAGTTTCTGCCATACTTTCAGGTTAAGAAATTTAGTGTGCATATATTGACATAATCATGTCCACAGTTATCAATTAAGTTACACAGCTTATTGTTAAATAATAAAAGCATCAAGACTTGACCTGATAACAGCCTAGAAGAATTGTCCACTCCCAAGTATTCATAGAAATTAAATGCAAGCTTAACAATGTGTCTAATTTGTCAATGACTGCTTTGGACAGTAATGGGCCATTACATGGGCTGTTTCTGGCCAAAACTCAGTAAAAGTCATCAGCTGCAATGGAAGGAATGGAGAATCCACCTTTTGCCTGAATATAAAAATAATTGTACTGTCATGGCAGTTCTTAGCTCAGCTGCATATATGCAGCGTCAGGGGACAGAATACAGTGCCTTTAGCTGCAAGACAGAGGTACACCCATTAAAAGAAAGTCATGAGTTATTAACTCCAGAAATGCTGGACTGTGTCATTCACATTCTGCCCTCTTCTCTTCCGATGCTCTTAATTTCTTCTTTCTTTTAGTTTTCTACCTTCCTGTTTCCTTGTTGTTCCTCTCATTGCCAGAGGCCAGAAAATTACCTTTTATGTTTTCAACCTGTTCTTTTACCATAAAGATAAATTGTACATGGCTTAGGCACTGACAATAGGTTGATCAGAATTTGCCAGACTTCCTCTCTTACATGCAGAAGGACCAGAGAGGCTTTGGAAAACATAAAGCACATAACATCTACCAGGAGGAAAAGACTGTTATAGCGTAAGTATGCTTTGTTTCATTTGGGTTTTATGGGAGAAAAAATAAACCACCATGGTAAGACTACCACATATATTTCCGGTTCAGGTTTATGTCAGAAAGTGAAGTAAGTCTTGCAGAGTTTACCACTCCTTCATCTGCGAAACCCCAACCTGCTTCCATAGCAGCATCTACGCTTGGGGTTTTGTTTTCATTTGGAAACTTCTTTCTTAGTCTCATTTTTAAACCCATAGTGTCTTCCTTAGGATTCAACTCTACTCATTTTTCTGCAAACACTAATTTTTCTTTCTAACCTCTACTGTTCCTTCTCAGGCTGTCAATATCTCTCCCTGAACCTTAATTTTCTAACTAAAGCTGTGTATTGATGACCTACTTTTTTCAGTAGACCATCCCATCAATATACTTCAGGTGCGATAAGCACAGAAGAGCTGATGGTGTTTGTGGTTTCTGTCGACTCAGAGTTCCAAGTTGCTCTTGAGTACTCTTTATTTCTTACTATATGTGGTTTTAAAGGAAACTTCCACCCGGTGTGAAAAACTAGTATTCAGACAAAGTTCAGTTTCAAAGGTTAATTTTTAATATTTAAATTAAATAAGGATCATGCTGAAATATGTTTAAAGTTATCAGAAGTGACTAAGAAGGATTCCTGGCTTTTGTTATGACAATGTAGCTACAAAGACTTTTTTTGGCATTTTATCTACAGCAGAGAATACATTAATCTACTAAAACTGGTATTTCATCAGTATATTCTAGTATCCATTTGTGTTCTTCCTGGTCTGAGAAATTATTGGGTCATCACTTAATGGTCACCATTTTGTGCTTTGGATCTCGAAACATACTACGACATCCTCTAAAACACAATTACTTTTTTTTCTACACATAGAGCAACACAAACTTCAATTCACTGGAAAGTAATTTCCCGCTCCAAGTCAAAGGGCAGGAGTTCTGAAGAAAAAAGTGTCAGTGTGAGATGAAGAGTGAATAACAGGTAGAAAGACCACATTAGAAAGATTACTCACAGATTCTCTAATGGCTGGAGGGGAGAATTTAAGTCACTGGAAGCAAGACATTAATTTAGGAATGATTACTATTAATCTATAATGTGAAGTTTATAATTTAGATTTCTTACTGAGAAGATGGAGAAAGTTCTGGATTATTCAGAAAACCAGAGTGTGAATAAAGAGGAATTAATCAGTGAAAGAGGTGCAAAACAGCTTTGCAAAAGTTGTGTTAGGTGTAAATAAAGCTTAACTCCTAAATTGTTTGAATGTATACCCAGGGGTATTTTCTATGAAGAATTATCCTTTTGACTATCAAGCTGTGCTACAGCAGCTCCTGGGTTTCTGAGTTGCAGGTCTGTCACAAGTTTACTTGTGTTAGTGAGTGATGAAGAGGAACATATCATTATGTCTAACACTCAGGGACTGGAGTAGCTATTTGATTATTATAAATGTATTATTTTACCATACTTGTCATCATATCATATCTTTAACATCCAACACTTGATTAACATCTATCAAGTACTGATTGTTCGTTCATCATCTGTACTTTATGAATAGTATGTGCAATGTAGTGTCTTGGTGTCTTGTTTTGAAAGTTATTTGTCTCCTTTGGGCTTTTTTTCCCCTTCTTTTCTTTTCTTTTTTTTTTTTTTTTTTTCCCCTCCCCCAAATACTGCTATGTGTTTATACTAAAGAAAGCAAGGACAAAGAAACGTGCCCTGCATTCAAAACCATAAAGATTCTCAGTTCCTACAAGATTTCTTAGCACACTGAGATTAGCCCTGAAGGACTTTGTCTCCTGCACAGATGAGCTTTACTCCAGTTATGAAGATTATCACCATGACAGAAAAAGGACAATCACCAACAAGATGTTTCATCCTAGTTCTTGAATAGCATTTTACATATATTTATTTATTTATTTTTAGAATTTGGGTTCTGCCTTCCTTGTTTGGTAGAAAAAAAAACATTTTAACCTGATTAAAACTTCCTTTGATAGCACAGAGAGTAAGAGGTAGGCCTGATGTTTTAATGGTATGAGGAGGCATTGACCTGCACTCCTGTGGCAATAGAGCTGCAGTCCATGGCTGTGGGCTGAGGAGTTCTGAGTGTCATCCTTTTCCTTTCCATTCAGGAAATTTTGCCTCTCCTCCTCAGTGGATGGTCACTTCCATGGTCACAGATAGGCTGTCACAGAGGGTAGTTTTCCTCTTTCTTCATGTTGTCCTCATAGCAGATGAATAGTCCGCTCTACAGCTGCCATTATGCCTCCTCCACTTTCAGATTTTAACTTATGCAGCTCAGCATGTGACAAAGGCAGCGTATCTTTTCTAAGCAGAAATTCACAGAAGCTATGTCTGAGTTTAGCCATTTTTGATGTCTCTTTACCACAGGCTTACGGTACAGAACTAGGGATATTCTCTAAAGGTGGCAGGATGTTAGTTTAAAACACATCTTCACACAAACAGTAGGGAACTTTGGGAGATTTTGCCACAGGAAGATGGGGAAGCAGACAGCACCAGCAAGTTTAGGAAGAGATTAGAAAGATTCACAGGCAGAAGGTGTGTTGATGGATAGTAAAAGAGCTGGTCAATGATGTACTTTCTAACATGTCTCATAGAACTGTTCTACATGCTGGAGGAGCGCAAGGAGACTGGACTTGGCTAAAAAAATGGCTAGAACGTCCATGCTTTCCCTAAATAACATCTCCTGGGCTGGATGAACCTGGGCTAGCCTCACCCAGCAGGGCATTTCTTATGTCCTTAGGATCACTTCAAGAATTAGATGAAACTGAGCAGGACTCTGAATAAAGAGTGACAGTAAAGATGTGATCTTTTCAAAGGTGTAACGCTTCTTGGATGATGATGTGCCAGAATACGTCTCTTTCACACAAAATCAATAGAGTTTATTATACATAAACTGTCGTTGAGGTGTATGTACATCTTTTAAGAACTTCAGAAAATGGACTTTTGCTTTCCTCGTTCAAGTTGCTCTGGAGATTCTTAAACAATCTTTATCAACCTCTGCTTCTAACTTCTTGTCTAAACAGTCATCAAGAAAACTCTTAATGTTTATCAGGTTCTCACTAAACTGAAGGCTATTATCAGACCAACAGGTATACAAAACTGATATTACAGCAGAAAAAATATCCATGTAGGTCATTGGTTCAAATCTAGCCCATGTTATTATTAACCAGAAACTATGCAACCTATAAGCTCTTTTATGGATAATGTGAGCTTAACTGATGATTCCCATTTGCTGCGTAACACACAAAGTATATGTTGAAGGATATTAATTGTTTAGTATAAGTAAGTAAGTTTTAAATAGAATAAATTATTTAGGATTATAATTGGGTGTGATTTGTGCTGCTTGCTTATCTGTACCTAGCATGAGTAGCTAGATTTGCTGAAACCTTTAGGCTGTGAGAAAGCTATTCTTAGTAGTTTTCCTAGCAGACAGTACAGTGTTGTTTAGTGTTTTAGCATGGGAAAGTGCTGGATATCATAATGATGTTTTGGTAGTGTTTCTCTTCAGTCCAGGACTTTTCAGTTCCCCATGTTCTGGCAACAAAGGCAGGTGCACAAGGAACATAAACCAGAAGATGCAGAGGCTCCAACCCTCACCAGAAACTGCAAATCAACAAGATAAGAGCCTGCCTGCCTGGACACAGAAAAAGAATTCAATTAGATGTTAGAAGACCCCAGACCAAAAATCACCATGGGACTAAAAGATGTGTGGACAGTGCGTGAAGGAGGTGTGAGGCACATGTGTGTAGATCACAAGGGTATAATTGCCCAGGAATCTCTTTGGAGGCACCAAGCCTGGGCTGTTCTTGTTGCTGTACCTTCTAATTAAATGAATTATTTTATAAAATCCAATGCCTGAAACTGCTGTGGGAAACCTAGGGTCAAGCCTGAAGAAGGAAGAAGCATGCCTGGGAGTAAGTGTGTGTGTGCGACACCACGAATGGTGTGTGGATCCTCGGGCAGCTGCTTCTTCTTTAACAGTATGCATCACATAACAATCATCTAGCTAGAAACAGAATAGAACTGGACTAATATCTTGTTCGCAATGCAATGCTCCTAAGGTGCTATTTAAGCAATGTGAAAAACCTTATTCCTGTTGCAGTGTTATGGATGCTTTGCAGCTATTTCTAGTTATCGTAGTGTCAGTCTATTCTCTGTTATAAACAAAAGTATTGCTTAAAGAAAAAGGAAAAAAATACATTTAGGGATTCATAGTGAGATACAGTGAAAGTAAGTATACTGGGGGGTTTGAAAAAAGGGTTTATGAAATAATGCCAGGTAAGACATTGAGTCTTTCATATTCAGCTGGGATATTCTATTGTAGGTCAGGCACACTGAATTACTCTTTTCTTTCCACTATTGAAATTGGTAACTTACTCCAGAAACATACATAGAATTGAAAAAAAGAGATCAAAACTAGCACATGCATACATCAAAGGGTTTAGGAATGATAACAAGACATTTAATCAGCCCCTGGTTGTTTACTGACAGCAGGAGATCTGAACCAGCCATTTAGCAGGTTAGAAGGTAATCATGCACAGCTAATTGCTGCTCCTAGAACACCACCTTTTAAAGATGTGAATGTGTTTCAGATGCTCACAGTCTGAGTTGCAGGAGACTGGCTGTTGATGTAACTTAGGTAGTCTTCAAGAGGTAAAAGCAAATGACCAAAACAAAAGGAAAAATAAAGTCCTTAAAAGCCAAATACATCAATAGTAAATCCAATCCTGAGATACAGAAAAAGTCCTAAAAGATCAAAATGTGTATGCCAATTACATATTGCCTAGAGGGGCTCAACAAGAGACAAGAACAATAAACACATCAAATCATTGGAACATCTAACAAATCCTATGTCACTTTGGCAAATACTAATATTAAATAAAATAAAAAAAAAACCCCAACCAAACAAAAATCACATCTCAAAACTGGACCCCTGTTTTAGGACCACTGATAGGGGAAAGCAAAGAATTAAAACTCCCACGTTTCAGTTCCTCTCTACTCAAGTCAGCAAGTTCAAAAGTGATCTGACTTCCTCCTACTTATGATGCTAAGCTACTTAATGTACATGGTATCTTTACATTGTATGGTCTTTAAAATTTTCACTGTCATAAAGTAGGACTTGTTACATGCCTAAAAAATTCTGGCTAAATAAATATGTTTCTTGATAAAAAGATATTGAAAGATATTGAAAAAGGCATACAGGGAAAGAAGAAGACTTCCCTTGGGTTGAGGAGGAGCGAGTGAGGGATCAATTAGATCATTTAGATATTCACAAGTCCATGGGCCCCGATGGGATGCACCCGAGAGTGCTGAGGGAGCTGGCAGAAGTCATTGCTGGGCCGCTCTCCATCATCTTTGAAAGGTCCTGGAGAACAGGTGAGGTGCCTGAGGACTGGAGGAAAGCCAATGTCACTCCAGTCTTCAAAAAAGGCAAGAAGGAGGAGCCAGGGAACTACAGGCCGGTCAGCCTCACCTCCATCCCTGGAAAGATGATGGAACAGCTTGTTCTGGGCGTCATCTCAAGGCACGTGGAGGAAAAGAAAGCTATCAGAAGTACTCAGCATGGATTCACCAAGGGGAAATCATGTCTGACTAATCTGATAGCCTTCTACGATGGCATGACTGGATGGATAGATGAGGGGAGGGCGGTAGATGTGGTCTATCTTGACTTAAGCAAAGCGTTTGACACGGTCTCCCACAGCATCCTCATAGGGAAGCTTAGGAAGTGTGGGTTAGATGAACGGACAGTTAGGTGGATAGAAAACTGGTTGAAAGATAGAGCTCAGAGGGTTGTGATTAGGGGCACAGAATCTAGCTGGAGACCAGTGACGAGTGGTGTTCCCCAGGGGTCAGTACTGGGTCCAGTCCTCTTCAATATATTCATCAATGACCTGGATGAGGGGATAGAGTGCACCCTCAGCAAGTTTGCTGATGACACAAAGCTGGGGGGGGTGGCTGACACACCGGAGGGCTGTGCTGCCATACAGAGAGACCTGGACAGGTTGGAGATCTGGGCAGAGAGGAACCTTATGAAATTCAACAAGGGCAAGTGTAGGGTGCTGCACCTGGGGAGGAACAACCCCATGCACCAGTACAGGTTGGGGGCTGACCTGCTGGAGAGCAGCTCTGTGGAAAGAGATCTGGGAGTCCTGGTGGACAACAGGATGACCATGAGCCAGCAATGTGCCCTTGTGGCCAAGAAGGCCAGTGGCATCCTGGGGTGCATCAAAAAGAGTGTGGCCAGCAGGTCAAGGGAGGTCATCCTCCCCCTCTACTCTGCATTGGTGAGGCCACACCTGGAGTACTGTGTCCAGTTCTGGGCTCCCCGGTTCCAGAAGGACAGGGAACTGCTGGAAAGGGTGCAGCAGAGGGCTACCAAGATGATTAGGGGACTGGAATACCTCTCTTATGAGGAAAGGCTGAGGGATTTGGGTCTCTTCAGTCTGGAAAAAAGACGGCTGAGGGGGGATCTTATCAACACTTATAAATACTTAAAGGGTGGGTGTCAGGAGGATGGGACCAGGCTCTTTTCAGTAGTGCCCGGGGACAGGACAAGAGGCAATGGGCACAAACTTGAGCACAAGAAGTTCCACCTAAACATGAGGAGGAACTTCTTTACCCTGAGGGTGGCAGAGCACTGGAACAGGCTGCCCAGAGAGGTGGTGGAGTCTCCATCTCTGGAGACATTCAAAACCCACCTGGACGTGTTCCTATGTAACCTGCTCTAGGTGACCCTGCTCTGGCAGGGGGGTTGGACTAGATGATCTCCAGAGGTCCCTTCCAAACCTATGGTTCTATGATTCTATGATTCTATATAAAAGGAACAACAACAAAGACAGAGCCTTAATTACAGACATTTGCTTTATGCAGACGTTTAGTTAGTTAGCCATCTCTTCTTTATATAAAAGTCAGTCACCTTGTCAATTCTTGAGACTGAATTTTCAACTACTCTTAAAAAGGAAGAAAGAGGCACTTTCAACGATCAAGCATAACCAATTACAACTTGTTTCCACCATATCCATGCGTATGACTTCTGTGTCTGTGGTTCTGTGAAAGCTTTTCTGTAGTGGACCTGAGCTGACAGAAAAGAAAATGAAACAAAAGCCACATAAGAATTATTTGGAGAATTTAAAGTATAGGAGGCCTTGAAAAAAGCTGTACAAAAATGTTTTAGAAGTAACATAAAACTAGGAAAATACACTAGTTTTCTTTTACTGTTACTATTATTATTCCTTTCTTGCTAAGATGAAAGATTTAGATTTTGTCTAGATTACTTCAGAGCAAATCGCTTGCTCTGAAAAAAAAAAAAAAAAACCTTTAAGAAATACATCACAGAATTGGATTGTACTAAATGATAAACCTTAATTTTTCAGCACGACAAACCTATATTTATGAACTGAATCAATACTCGTCAGCTTTCCCATTCAAGAGACAAGCTTGGCAAGAACAGAAGTTTGGTCTACTTATAAAAATACTGAGAAAGAAAGTGAGATAATAGTTAGAAAGGACATTTGTCTCATATTTAATTAGGAGTATTTGGTTCAGTTTTTTGGGGGGGGGATGGGGATGTTGTTTATTTGTTTGTTTGTTTGTTTTTTCCCTGAGGAAAATATCAAACTTAAAGAGTAATATCGATTATTAAAATTTTTCATTCCAAAATCAAAATATATTGTCCTTGTCAGGAATATATCTGCTAACAGCTGAAAACTTAGAGCTTAGAGCTGAAAACTCAGAAGACTCACATCTTTTGGTGAAATGAACATAAATAAAACATTTCAAAGTGTACTCAAAACCCAGTTGAAAACACAATTTTCCTTCAAAATTCAGTTTCAACATAATTTTTTGACTAATCCTAGTTTTCTTTTATAAATTCCATACATCACTGAATATCAGCTCTGCTCTTTTATGCATTCTATCAGACAAATCATAATGTTTTTGAATGTATGCTCTTTTGAATGTGTTTACTCTTTGGAACTTGTGATTTCAAGTCAGTCAAATATTGCCTGGTTTTGTAGGGTTCTTTTGTACGTTTTTCTGTGATCTCTCACATAATAAGTGAGAAAGCATTTCTGTCATGAATATTTTTGTCTGAATTAAATGTTTGGCCTCTGCAAATACTCATGACTTTTAACTTCATTTTCTGTGAGCATTTGTTCCAATAAAATCCGGTTGTTCAAATGAACATGAAAAGCAAATAACAAAGAACAGAGATCATGGCCAAAGCAAGTCCATTAAATAATGCAAATAAATATTTGTCTATGTTTTTCTTTTATTCTCTATGCTTTATTGTCAATACTACGTTATGTGGATGCTTTATCTTGCTTTCATAGTAAGTAAAATAAGAAATTCATAGCTGTTCAGTTGAATTCGCCTGGCTGAGAAGACATGTCAGAAGAAAACACAGGGAATCAGTCTCAAATAGGCCAATGGGAGTTTTTTTAAAACCTCGATATCCTTGATGCTGAAAAAATCTTCAAAAAACAGTTAAAAGTGATTATGTTTGTGATAACAAGAGAGAATTTTAAACAAAAAAACCAAAACAAAACAAAACAAAAAAAACAAAAAAGAAAAAACCAAAAAAAACCCAAGAGGTGAATGAAGCTCCTGCACTGGTATCCACCAAGTCTGCATGATCTCTGTGCTTATCTGCAAACCTATGGAATCAGATACTCTGCAGGTCTCTGATTCTGCAGTGGTACATCATGTTTCAGGGACAGGAATTAAGATGCAACCTTAGCAGGTTTTCAGTGGAAATAGTTACTCACTCATTCACAGACTGAGATTTTAAAGCTCTTCACATAAGTCCAAGGTTTGGCTCACACAGGCACCTGCTCCGTGTGGAAGATGTGCACGTCTAGTCAAAGCGGGTCTGCTGGAGCACACTCCAGCTCCACCTCTGCCCCTGCACACAGATTTCTCTTTAGCATGTGCTGGGTGATTGTTTATCTGGGTCTTATTCCACCATGCTGTCAAAATGAAGCCAGAGTGTGTACAGACCAGAGACAGGGGAAATGCTCTTGAGTCCCGCAGCACCAAAGTAGGAATGGAGGTTTATGCGCTTCTTCTGTACTTCCCATTAATGTTAAAATTCACCTGAAAATACGTCAGGTTGTGTTTCTTGTATTGTAAAGCTGCGGGAGAAAGGGTGCTGTATACCGAAGTAATTAATAATAATAATATTAATATTAATATTAATATTAATAATAATAATAATAATAAAGGATAAAGTTTAAGGGTGAATTACTGACTACATTGAAGTCGAAGGCAAATCTCCTATTCTGTTTTCCTTGTGTTTCTAATTTAGATCAGAATCAATGCCTTAATTATGCTTGTAATAGAACGTGCCTGGCACTGAGAACATAATTTTCATTTATCCGTTAAGAAGAAAAATAAATTGTTGAGCCTGCATCACTCTGCATTCTTGTTATCAGACTGACTTGCATTTTCTTGGAATTGCTCCACAATTGAAATTGCAATTTAGTTTTTGATTGAATGTTTTGCACATTGAATTTCACTTTAGATTTTCTCTAGCTCTTTTAAACTGAAGTATGAGTTCAGTTTACTAACTTTTTGAATAGCAGTATTCAGAGCAGTATCTTGGGTGGTAGAAGCTTAATGAGGGCAGTGTTACTGAATACTCTCTTAGATGGCCTCGCTTACATTTGGATGAATAAAAACAGTGGCTTATGTTAAAGAGATCTGGTTTCATACAGCCTATGGGATGGCAATTAAAAGTCCTGCCCTCCCAGGTCACAGGAAGGCTAACTGCAGCAGAGATGTTGCCTTTCAGAAGTCAATCCTTTAATCTTCTCTCACGATGAAAAGAACAGGTGAAATTTTGAGGAGGGGTGTATAGAAGTTCCTGTGATCTAGTTGTCTGAGTCAGATCACAGCTACATAGCCATTTTTAATTGGCATAAATTCACACTGCTGTCCAAAGGGACGGTCATGCTTTTCTTCTTGCCCCCAGCTACATATTCCCATTTATCAGCACAAGCATTCATTCAGCAATGCAAGTTGATCTACCCAACATATAAATCAAGAAAACAAACAAACAAACAAGCAGTTTTGCACAGAAGCAGTGACATGATCTGTTTGTTTGGACATCTGGTTGGAAGAATGCTCTTACTTGTGGAAGGATTTCTAATACAACGAGGTCACCCTATGAACACTCCAAGCACTGAGGAGTTGGTAGCAACTGTGTAGGCCTGCCTTGACATGAGTTTAAGAAAGGTTACTGTCAGACATGAGATAAGGAGGTGCTGACCAGAAAGAAGTGTAACAAAGGAATTGAAAACATCATGCGTCAAGAAAGGTCGACCAATGACACGAAAGAATTAAGCGCGTGGACAGCTCGTGAGGATAACATGCAGCCAATTAGTAGGAGTTAGAGCGCGTGAACAGAAATCATGACTATAAATGTAACACTTAGGTTGAATAAAATTGTCATTAACCTGATCACATTGGTCTGCGTGTTATTGCTCGAGCCTTCCACGTCAACACTTACTCTGTACAGAGACGGGAATCAGATGGCTTCTTTCAACTGCAGGGCAGATTTGTGGTGGGTTGGTGTAACATAGTAGTCATGGAGTCAGCACCCTATTGCCTTGTCAGCTACTCAGCAGTTTCAGGGACCCACTTTTATGGGTCTCATGTTAGCCAGACTGAGAGAATCTCACTGGCACAGGTCTCCTCTTTAGCTCCTCTCATAAGATACAAGAGTCCTCAGGCTCCGGGGACTAGAGCCAGAGGAAAAATTAAACATAAAAATATTCAGTGTCTGCAACAGAGTCAAGCTTTCAAGTGTCAGCATACATAGTGGAATTAATAACATCTGAGTTAAGATATGTTCCTAAATAACAAATGGATCTTGTTATTTGAAAGGAAAGAGTGCCACCAAGGTCACATGAGTGCGTGACCAGGAGTTTCAGCAGACACTTTTTTTCGTTAAGAAAGCACTAGAGACTTGCAGACCTTTGAAAGTAATGAAAGTCCTGAGTTGCCTCCACTTTTACTTTTATTTCGCCTCTTTTCTGAGGTAAAAGTCTTCTCTGAAGACTGAAATGTTGTCTGTTTAGGTGTAATCTCTCTCCAGCATAAAAGGTCATGAGTAAGAACTGGGGAATACGAGGAACTACACAGAAAAATGATGAGTATTATGAGGAAATTGCTTCCTATAAACCTCCTTATGAAATTGAAAAAGATATCCAAGTGTTTTTAACTATGCAAAAATGTCAAGGAAAATAAAAGTCCTTGAAAATAAGGCATTACCTTGACTAAAACTGAAGCAGGGTGTAAAGGAGTTGGATGAATCAGGAAGCAGAATCTGGTCAGTTATTTATGAGTACCTAATCATATACAGGCTTGAACAAAAAAAGTGGCAGTTTTGCAAAACTGAGCGGTCTTAACTCTCTGTGTAGCTAGTGCTGAGAAGGAAGAATTTCAATGCACCTGAATATCTCAGGTGCACAATACCCTCTGAAAAGCCAAGGAATTACGTCCTTAGTTCTAAGGCTTTTTTTTTTTTTTTTCTCTGTTTCTTTTGCAGTTACTATATATAGGACAAAGAGAAAAGAACTTTCTACAGAATGCCTTACCGTTTATGTTTGTGAAATTCAGTCACCCACAAAAGATTATCCTCTCCTCCTCTGTCTTAGAGAAGAGCTTTCCAGCCAAGCCCTTTTCTGCCTGCTTCTAAGTTCTGCTCCTCCACTTATCTTTGGCCACTTGACTTTAGCCCGCTGTAATAATGAGAGCCTTCTTTGATAGAAAGCAACATAAAAAAGACCTCATTTCCTTTTTCTTGATTAATTTTGCATCCCTCAGTACCTATTTACCTTGATAGATCAGAAAATCATTTCCCAGGAAATGAATGAATTTAAATAGCACTTTTATCTTAAGGAGACAGTAGTGGAATTGGTGCAGTCTTTTTCAGGGTTACGTTGTTTGTAGGCAGATTGTGTGTCCATTTTAGTGTTTCAACACTGGTTTAAACCTTTAGAAAATGTGTGCCCTAGCATAAGTTTGAAAAAAGAAAAAAGAAATCTTTTTTGCCTGATTTGTGAAGGTTAATACAGTTAAATAGCCACCCTACATTTGTTCCAGATGATTGACAAGCAAAGACATGTCCTAGTATACTCCCAAATTTATTTAGTAAAAGAAAGGCAGAATTCAAATAACCACTAGAGAAATTACAAATCAGAAGGACAGAAGGATTTTCTTGTTTCATCAAAAAGCAGAGTCTCATGCAGCAACAAAAAAAAAATTAAAAAGAAGGAGTCAAGAGAATTACTTCAAGCTTAGGCATAGATAATAGGTGATAATAATTAATTGTTAAGAAAGGCAGAATGAATTAGGTTTTTAAAATTCCAAAGAACTGAGGCATATACTCAGGAGAGATTCTAGTTTGAGAGGCAGAAATTAAGTGAAAATGCAGAGAATGTGGAAAACAAGTGGGAGGAGAAAAAAATATTGACCAATACAAAAAGCTGGGTATTGGATAACATCAGCTCTTGTTTACAGATCTTTACTGTGTCACTCATTGGTACTACATGTGTAGAATTTGTAAGTGAGTCTTATGTAGAGGACATGCACAAAAAAAATAGTTGTCCTTTGCATACTCCTATAAGGGTCATCTATAATCCAATTTGTCTTGCAAGCAGCTAGCTAGATTTGTGAAAATAATTTTTAGGCAAATACTCTCAGCAAAATCAATTATCTCTAGGAGTCAAATTGCATTTATTTTATTCTTATTTTTTAAAGAATATCTACAGTATCATTCAACATTAGAAGAGGAAAGAGCATGAGCAGGCAGAAAGAAATACCAGAGCTAGAGCAGGAGGTTTACTTTTTCTACAATACTTAAGCAGTGTCAAGATTTCTAAGAAGTGAATGGTAGAGGATGGTTTGGAGCCGCAAAGAACTGGGAGCAGAACTGTTAATTCTGACAAGCAACTGGTCATGCTGACACTGAAAACTGGTGCAGTCTCCTGTTTTTATGAAACATACTTAGGCAATAAGTAAATCAATTCACATCGCGTAATGGTGAATGTGTGTTTCTTTATTGAATTGTTCTGTTTTCTTCAGGTAGTGTGTGTGCCAAATGATGTAATAGTTACCATGGGAACTATCTTTGTATAATGATAAATGTAGAATAAAGCTCTGAGAGCTTCTAAAACCCCACCTGGCATGCACTTATTATTTTTCTCCTTAAAAAAAAGAATAAATAAGTAGTAATAAAAATAATGTTTTTCCACTTAGAACCTTAAGCAGCACTTCATTCTTAAAATAGACCTGCTGATAGGGGTGTCACTATGTTTGGAGTAGGTGTTACCTAGTGTGAGCTCCAGATATAGGATCATCTATTTAAAATAAAATTAAAAAAAAAAAAAAAAAAAAAAAAGGAAAATTATGAGGAAAAAGTACACATTGGGGAACTGCTTTAGAAAGACAGTTATTATAATGTGCTGGCTTAGAGCCAAAGGAAGTTTCTAAAATATTGTAGTTTAAGTACACATCATTTCTAGTGACAAAAAAAAAAAATGTTCTATTTATTTATTAGCAGCAGAAAAGTGTATCCAGTATTCCTCCTCTTTCTATTCTATTAATCTGACAAGCTTTCTTCCTAATGCTGGAAGAGAAGAAGAAAACATTTTCTGCAAAAGCACTTAAAATACCCTTTTGGGAATCTGAATGTTTCACCAAGCCTAATATTTTGCAAATGCTGTGATTTTGTGGCAAAATAACACATTTTATTTTTTATCCAGGGGGAATGCTTAAACCATGGTCCTTTTACTTTCTGATTTTATGCCAGCATACACAGAAATCACTGGTATAACCAGTACTGAGAAACAGAAGAAAAGCAGTAGCTCTGAAGTTTCTTTTTCCTTCTTTGTGCCTGTATAGCTAAGTGGAATCAGATATGATTAATTAATCTTTAAAATATCACTTTCCCAAAAATCTAACTTTACTAAATAATGCATTGGATGGAAGGATTTTAATTTTTATTATTTTTTTGAGAACTGCTCACTACTTGGAATCTTCTGTGAGTCACAAATAAGTGTCTTTCGACACAGTCCACAGTAAATTGCAATATAAAAGGATAGACTGCAAAGTATTTCTCCTCCAGGCAGACTTAAGCCATCAGTTAACATTTTTTGATATTTTGCTTTACTTTTGTTTAATATATAGGGTACAAATTTTCAGTATAAACAAAGTTTATGTGAGAAAGAAGTATTTCTCAAGTTTCTTAAGTTCTGCAAACACTGATCTTTTATGAAGTCCATGACTAACTTGCGGAAATAAATCCGATGTTTTAATTAGAATATGCTGTACTCCCACAACATCTTTCATCATAAGTACTTTACTGACATTTATTAATTAATGGTCTGATCCTGCAACCCTTACTCATCCGCATAATTTTTACTTGTGATTGCAATCATTCAAACCTTTTGCATGAGTAAGATTTGCAGAGTATATGCCCGTTCAGCAGTAAATGAAACTCATAAACACATAACTGAGTAAAGTTTTAGGAAACCAATTGCAACTTGCCTTGACAGGGGCAACCATGGGTAAATTAGGCAGCTGTGTGGGCCAGAAGGTATCTGGCTGTAGTAAAATCATGTTTAGGTTGTTCCACCTAAACATGAGAAGGAACTTCTTTACTTTGAGGGTGGCAGAGCACTGGAACAGGCTGCCCAGAAAAGTGGTGGAGTGTCTGTCTCTGGAGACATTCAAAACCCGCCTGGATGCGTTCCTGTGCAACCTGCTCTGGGTGACCCTGCTCTGGCAGGGGGGTTAGACTAGATGATCTCCAGAGGTCCCTTCCAACCCCTACCATTCTGTGATTCTGTGATTCTGTGAAAAGAGGCTCAGATATGCTGTCTTTGTGCCAGAGCCCTGCTGAACCAGGGTGGCTCCCGATGTTGTACTCAGAACAAGCTTTTAGCAAAACCTGGGGTCTCCCTGAGGAGGGGAAGGGACAAAGAATAAAACGAAAACAAGGAGAAACTGCCTATGAGACAAAATAGGAGAAAAGGAGGAAGGGTATTTGTGTCACAGGATCAAAAGTATAAAAACGAGAAACACCAAGCACAGCACCCAAAAAGCACCCACCCTTACCTGAAGATATCCAAGGAGTTGCCCATGGGCACTCTGTCCTGGGATTTGACAGCATTCAGAAGGGAAAAAAGGCCCCACAGTGGCTCCCCACACCACACATAACCCTCCATCAAGATTCATCTTCTCAGTGGGGTGAGCCAGCTTGGATGGGGTCAGAGGACTGGCTGAGGAGGTCCTGCAACTCAAACAAGGACTTAGAACCTGAGGGTGTGAAACTAGAAAGTGCAACTAGCACCTTGATGACAAGGGCAGGATCCTGATGCACTTGGAGGATCTTTGTGCCTGACTTTCCCTCCTGTTGCACAGGGAAATAGTTGGAGAACCTCAGAAAAAAAAAAAAAAAAAATGCTGTGAACACACACATGCTTACCACTTTGTTATATAGTTTCCAGCTGATGTACCCAGCGGATCAGGGAATCAGATCTGAACATAAGGTGAACAATGGCATTCTTAACATTTCTTCTTAAGTCAGTTAAGTATAAACTTGCAAGGGCATTTCCATGGTGATTTCGTGGTCTGGTTGGATGATAAGCGGCCCCTTCAGGCATGTGGAAGGGCTGTGCAGGGAGGCTAGATGCACAGGAGAGAGGTGTGGGAAGAAATAGTGGAGGGTAAGCACAATACATCCTCCTTCAGGGCATAGACAAAATAGGAGAGGATTCCTGTATTCAAAGTGGCCTTTACTCCGTGGAGCAGATTGTGGGGAAATGCAGTAGACGGACCACCCCTTGGACTGTGCAAGCAGCACAGGGCCAGCCACCTTCTGCCTGCCATGACCATTGTTGGTACACTGAGGGGGACTCCACCACTTGCACACAGGGGTGAGGTGGCGGGGTTTGGCTAAAAGATTTCTACTTTTGTTGGTGTGGAGGACCTGATATCTTCCAAGCAATTCTAAGCCATGAGGAGCTCCTGGCAGAAGACAAGCAGTTTAAAGAGTTTCAAAGAAGACTGATGCCATCTTAGGCTCATGGCAAAAAGCTACTAAAGCACTTACTGCCATAAGTGGTGCTTTGCTGTGTGGATTGTGACTATTTATCAAGACCATGTTATGGCTTCTCTCAACAACATTGTTCACCACAGTTGTCAGCATCCTTCACTTCTCAACAGCAGTAATAAGACTTTAAATTTGACTTTCCAAGGTCCCCAGTTCTGGACTGGAACAGGAGTTTCAGTCCTAGGTTTGTGTCACAGCCCTTTACCCCTCGTCTTCCCATACCTATGCATCTAAGAAGCCTTGAGTCAGCTCTCTGCCTTACCAAATGTCAGCAACAGCATTGGATACTGAGCCCAGGGCAAGCAGAGTGTGTTGTAACCTTTTAAAAAGTGGTTTGGATGCTTTTATGTAACACTTCTTACTTAGGTGAATGGTCTGAGTGATTTCAGCAGAACTACTCAGGAGTAAAAAATATTCACATGAGTAAGAGTTTAAAGATCAATCGTTTATCAGTAAGTGTTGGGAAAATACTTGGTTTTTCAATAAGAAATTCTTGGGAGTAAAGACATGGATTCTTTCCAGGGAGTACAGATGCTTTCTTTACTAAATCATCTAATTTGGGTTGTTGGACAAAGCTCCCTCTAGGGAGAGAGAGTTAGGAGAGAAAGGATGGCATCTACAGATATTTATTCAGCCCATTAAGGTCTAATTCTCTGCCTGGAGAAGCTTCTCTGTCTCTCCTGACAGGAGGGAAGCTTCCAGTAATTAGGCACCTAACTTATGCACTGCTGTAAAGTGGGCTGAAGCTGAGTTGCCATGCAATCAATTCTACTCCATGTGTCCAGGCCAGCTGTGGAAATTCAACCCTTGCAAAAGTTTTTTTTTCACTTTAATCTCTGCTGTAACCTCCCCTGCCTCCTTTGGGCATGGTCATCTATGTCACAATGACCCCTGGCCCAGCTCTGATGTAGCTCAGCAACATAACCTTGGTTCAGACTTTTGAGGAAATTGCTAAGTGGTAAGAAAGAGCTATGAGAAAGTATAGAGAATGGAGCTGAGAAGGATAAGAAAGGGAAAATTACAGACAGATGTATGATCATGGATATGGAGAGTGTTAGTAGCTTAAAGATTCAAGATGAAAACCACCAACTCAGATGTCATTAAAAAAGAAAAAAGTAAAAAACAAACCACAAAACAACCCAAGGAGTTGGTTGGTGTCACTAATGTCAGTCTGTCGCTGATGTCAATGGTCTCCATGGAGGTGGCAGTTCAGTGAGACTGAGGGATCAGCAACTAAGCAAAAGTTAACATTAAAGGAAACAGCCGAGGCTGATCCTTCCCCTCCTCACTACTGCCTGTCTGGGCAGGAAAGACTTTTCAGTGCCTTCTCGGGGGTGGTGAGCACACTCATCTTTAACCTAGGACCTTATTAAACCTAGCTACATTTTTCTTGTATTAACCGATAAATAATTGCTTTATGCTTTTATTGCATATACCCTGCTTGCAGACCCGCTTTGAGCACAGTTAAATATGCCCCCAAAAAGATGGGAACAGTGTATGTTAACAGTTATGAACATTGTAACAGCAAATGCTAAAGGAATAGTCTCATTGGTTTCTTAACAATCTTGCATGGTGAGAGTCATACTTATTTTTTACTGAAACTGTCATGATTCTTTAAATGACATAGTTCCTGTATTCATGCTGTATTTTTCAGAAAGTTGTTCTCCTTTTCAGTATTAATCTTTCGCAAGTGTTGTGAAAGATTGCAAATACTGTTGCATTTAGAAATCAGAAGGGAGAGTGGTCATCAGAGACATTTGTTTAAAAGTATGTGTTAAGGTAGTAGGAAAAAAATGCTTTATATAATACTAGTACTTATATTTATTTTCATTTTTTTCTTCCTCTCATCAGATATTCCATCAAATTTACCATTCTCCTTTCGTCATTTCTTATTCTTAAGTCTTCATGAACCTATGAGGTTCTGCATCCTTTTCTTCTGTTTCCCATCACTAATTTCTACTAGTTCTTCCAATTCACAAGGACTGCGAACGTAGCTTTTCTTCATCCTCCTTTTGTCAGACTAAAATTAAAAAGTGTATCCAAAATGGTCAATCACCTATTTTGTATTTATTATGAATTAAAATCATAATTCACTGCTCACAAAGAGATAAATACGTTGTCTGGCTAATTTCTTTTAATAGTGTTTTCTGAAAATATTTCAACCACCTCTGTCTTTGAATCAACACATATCAAAAAGTCATTCAGGAGGCTCTGTGTCATTCTATTTTATCTACTTTTTTTTTGTTTGTTTTTGTTTGTTTGTTTGGGTTTTTTTTAAGACTGTCCCTAGTGAGTTGTAATTAATAATTGAAATATGTCAGAGTTCACTAGCCTTTTTCAGGCCTGGGTGCTGTAAAAATGATTTTCATATTACATTGGCCCATTACATTTTTTTAATATTGTACTGAAAAATATAGAATTCTCTTGATTTGTCTTTCTCTTGAAAAAGAAAAGCTCTCAGTTTTCATGGCAGAGAGAAAATGCACCTAAACAGTTAGACTTGTTAATAGCCCTGAGTTCTGTAAATGCTCTATCTTTATAATTATAAGCTATTAAGTTCTCTTGTATTAAAACCTCAGTTGGAAATATGAGTTACATATCATCAGGGTAAACTGCTTAAAAAAATGTTTAATATCAATGTAAGAACAATCAAATTATTCTGAAGTTTAGCAGAGGGTGGAGAGGAAGGAAGTGGTCTTTCTTCCTTTCTTCCTTTCACTCTCTTTAGAGTAAGTGTACAAATTTCCAGCACTTTCCACTCTCTAAAAAAAGTTTCAGGTGAAACTACCCATATTCCTACAGAAAGTGCATACACGGACAAATCTAGTCACTTCAGCTACTTTTTCATTTCATCGTAAGAACAAGTAGGCTACAAAAATGGAGAAAATCCTAGCCTCTTGGGTGAAACATATTAAGCAAAAAGGCCTAAAGATGACTGTCGACGATGAGTAAGAAATTCTTTCCTCCACACGGCTTGCTAGTCCAGTGATTTCTAGAAAAAAAAAAAAAAAAATCTCTGTCACTGGTCAGGTTTGACTGTGCGTTTGATCCATGCTTCAGGACAGCCCTCCTGCTGGTGACATCTTATGTGTTCAGGAGGTTTTCAAAAGCAGTGTCACTTCGGTGCTGCTGAAAGCTTTTTCTCTTCCTCTGTCTTGTTCTCTCCTGCTCTAACCTTACAGACTTGTCTAGTCCTGTGGAGACTGGAACCTCAAAATAATGGCCTCAAAGCTTGCTTAAGCTTCTGCATATCAACGTCAGGCTTGCAGACCAATACGAAACTTGCTTGTGTCTATTTAGCATTTTCTGCAGACCATTCTTTTGCTTACCAGTCACCATCCAAGACTGCCACCAGCTGAAAAGGGTGTAGGCCTTTGGTTATCAGAGTGGCCAGAACCTGCCTACCCTGGGGCTTGCCCAGACTTGTAACCGCTAACCCAAAACTTTCTGTGTCATGATGACTGTGCTAAACTAAGCTCTGCCCAAGCAACAAAGGTAAGAAGAGCTCATACGGCAACCATGTCAGTCAAACGACAATTAGCTGAGCAAAGGCCACCGTCACACTGATTGGTCAAGCTACGGACCAACCTGGACTATAATTGTTACGGTGACCACAATTGGGAACTGGGACCCCTACCACTGTCATGACTTGAGAACCATGATCAGTGGGATGCCGATGAACTCTAGAGGACCATTGGAACACCATCGGGCCTGTGGTGGTGACTATACTCTTGCTGTGCTCTGTAATACTGCTTCTCCTTTCTGCCTTTCCTCTACTTCCGCCTTTACTCTATCACTTGCCACAGTGACTATTGCTGGGCAATAACAATAAAGCTACAGTAAGCGGCATCTGACCTCATTTGTGTCTTAATCTCACACTTGGAATCGTTGTGAACCTCTCCCTGGCCCAACGTGTTCGGACCAGGACGTAACAAGTACAAACTGCTCTTTTGCAACAGGACGAATTTTCAGTCCACTCAACAAGCACTTCTGGCTCACTGAGGCGCCAGGTAACTGCAGGCAGCTGCATTCAGTGCATCCAGCCTCAACTCAGTTCAGATTAATCACAGCCTGAGGAGTCTGTGTGTCTGAAGCCATGCTGCAGGATCTTTTGTTGGATGGATCTCTCTCTCTTTGCCTTATACTGTACCCTAGAAACATCCCTTCAGTAAGCAGGCAGAGGTGCTCTAAAGGAAACACCAAAGTAATCTCCTGTCCTTGGCATAAGATCCTGCTTCCTCCAGCTACATTAGTCAAAACAAGGCAAATGGTCTGCATCACCCAGTCGCTCTTTTTCTGCAAACTATACAGTACCCACACAGTAAACTGTGAACATTTTATGGCTATTTAAGCAGATATCGTGTAAGATATTTCGATAGAATTTAATAATAAACAATTTCAGTGAAATGGGAAATCCAAAATGGACATCTTCTTTCTCCTCTCCTCTCTTCTCACTGACTTTTATTAGTACAGAAAGAGGAAGGAAGAATTTAGACCTTTTTCAC
Organism: Fratercula arctica; assembly: GCA_947846985.1. Classification (NCBI taxonomy): domain Eukaryota; kingdom Metazoa; phylum Chordata; class Aves; order Charadriiformes; family Alcidae; genus Fratercula; species Fratercula arctica. The sequence continues at coordinate 36,276,555 of CANTUZ010000001.1, read as the reverse complement.
TTTAAAAAATAAAACAAAATCAACAAGTGCCAGCAAATTGGTTAGATTTTTATGAAAACACAATTTTAAGTTTAAATCATTATTATTTTTGTTGTGCATTCTTTCTTCATGGCTTCCTGAGAGGTTTGGTTTTGGTTTTTAATAAATAATTTGAATAACTACTATTAATTTCATTGCAATTAACTTCTAGACATTAGGCAAGTAATATATCCTTACTACAGTTTATTTGGACCAATGTTCTACTGGTGGCTTTAATAGTAATCGGAGACATTATTATATTCTTTCTCAAGTGGCACATAAATGACATAATTTGAGTATGATGCCATGCATTTTCTGCATCTATAGTCTTAGACACTTTTATTTCATTTCTTTGCAAGCAAGGTAAAAGGATTTTAAGACAAAAACCTTTGAATGCATAGGAGAAATCTATAGTTTCCTGTCTAGGATCTTACAGAACAGAGGTATGAAATACTTTCCCTGTCCAAAACCTGTGTTGGTAACTGAGGCAGTAGAATGGGACAGTTGGAACTCACAGAAAAAATGATTTAATTTTCATATACCAGAATACTTTCTGTTTGCCGTTCTAGAGAGAAATCGCAAGCCATGACTTATTTTATATTTTATTTTGGATTCACTTCCTGTCAGAAGAAGTGAAGATGCTTATAAGCAGGTGTTTGATTTATAGGGAGAAACAGATAGAACAGTGAGATTAAAGAAGTAAAACCAGGATACGGGGCGGGGGGGGGGGAAGAAAAAAAAGCAAGCTAGATTATTTTTGAATGAAAGAGAGAAAGAAGACACAACTAGTGCTCTAAAAAATTGCATGATCCCTGACTGATAAAGGAAAAGGATTGTATAAATGTCAGCACTCTGAACCCAGAGGGACCAGGCACAATACCTTTGACAGCACATTTTTGAAATATATGTGTGATACACTGTGCATATTTGGTGAGTCCTTCTCCCAGAGGAGAAAGCTGCATCCATATCTATGAAACAGAAGTTTGATGTCCTGAATATATACTGAAGGTGTCTGGTTCTGTACAGTCACTTCCTGCAACTCTGAAGCTAGTCTACCCTTCAGTAGATTAATACAATGCTGATGAAATCAACAGATCTCTGCCAATTTACATCAGCTGAGGTTCCAGGGTTCCTGGAGGGAAAAGAAATGACCCAGGTGTCCCCAGAAAACACACCAAAAAAAAAAGAAAATGGAATTCACTTGAGGGCACATTGAAAACACACAGAACTAAGCTTGCTCCTCACCAGGTTCCTACATAAATAGTTAAAGGGCATTACAGCAACTGTAGCAACTCTGTCTAGGATTGAATTCATACAGTTAACCATCTAATAGAAGAAAACAGAACCCATTTCAACAAATGTACACATTTATTTGTGACTTGCATCCAAACACAAATCAAGTCATTCATAAACAAAAGAGTAGAAAATAAAGAGATGAGAGCCCTTTAGGGTCAATTCCTACCATACGCAGTGTTTGCACACTCACTGATTTCAGCAGCAGTTGACTGTTTCCAGAACAACCCCTCTTCTGGAAAACAGACCCCTAGCTAAGCAGTTAACCCTCTACTTTTGTAATTTATTGCAAAGGGTTCCTTCACTACCTTTCTAAACACTGTCACCATACCCATCTGGATAGAATTGTTCACAACAAAAACTAATGAAAACTTTAGTCCTTGAACACTAAAATTTGCTTTATAGCTTGGCCTGAATTATATTGCCTTGTCCTTTTTATGGGTTGTCTGTGAACTGTTGTACGATGTTGTGGAAGCAGTGAGCTATTTTGTTCACTTTAAAGCATAGATCTACAACTGGTCAACTGGACATCTTACTAGGGAAAAAAATCAGTTGGTGTCCAGGGTCATAATCTCTAAAGCTATTTTAGATATCCTAAGGTAGGAATATTGCTTGGCCTCCAGCTGGATCAACATGGTACAGGTCTTCCATTGTGCCATATCCGCCAGCTCTGTGCTAATGTTTCTCTTGCCCTATGGAGTGTGAAATGGCAGTGGATGCCCACAGGCTAGCAACTGCATTGAGTCCTATATCTTCATCTATTCTAATCAGAGTTTAGACACCCAGCTCACATGCAGACAGCTGCCTTAAAGGCAAATTAATTTGTTCATTTGCATCTTGAGTTGATGCCCCAAAACAACCTAAACTAAGAGGAATTCAAATAAAATAGTTCAGATATTTTGAAAGGTTAACATAGAAGTGCCTTCCCCTGTAGCGATTTGGTCTAAAGCCAGATGCCTGCTCATTTAAAGAAAGTTGAATGACTTAACCCATGGCTGAGAGAGACTAATGAGTCTACCAATCTAATTGAGAACAGAAAAGGTGTGGCCAGGAGAATCACAAAATTAGACTCAATGTCCAGGGCAATGATAACTGGGATCTCCATAAACATTTAAAAAATTGGTTTCAGCTCACCCAGTTTTAGACAGCGAGTAGACCTCTGTGCCTGAGCTAGGCACTATGCTTCTTCTATATCCAATGGAGAGAAATACGAACTTACAGAGCACAGTTCATCTTTCCTAGTTTATTAGTCTACATTAGGTTGAAATAAATTTCTTCCTAACAGTGTCTATTTCTCTTCATTGACAATAAAAAGAACCTAGGGCAACTAGTTTAAATTCAGGCATCCTCATTTGATCATAGGACTCCCACCTGGGTGTCTGTAGATAATAGTGTGTCTTAGATCAGAGAGAAGCTTTGCACCATCTGCTCCAGACAGGCTTGTCTAAAGCTCCAACCCCACCTGAGGTAGCCTTTATCGGCATGCCAATTACAGGAACAGCTGTATTTGTCCTTAAATTTGCCCTGTAGCTTGAGGTATCTAATCCCACCCCGTTATCTTATTATTTTTACAAATATTTTAAAACTGTAGCACCCACAAGCGGAGAAAGTTCAAACAGACTAAATTTAAATAAATAAATAAATAAATAAATAAATAAGAAACAACCAACAAACAAACAAATAAAAAATTAATCACTTGCTCTCTTTAGTCATCCCAACAAAATTTGCCATTGTACAAAAGACCATGCGTGGAAAAAAGTACTATCAAGAGAGGATTTTAGAAAATATTAAGCAGTCAAAATAAGAGAATTAGAGCAGGATTTAGAGTTCAGATTAATTACAGCTAAGGCTACCAGCAAGCATAACACAAAGCAAATGAGAAAGAGCATCGAGGGTGGTGAAAAAATATGCAAAATATTATCTTGTTTTGCTATCAGGAAAGCATCCAGCAAAAGGTATTGTTTCTGCTGTCATTGCAGTCAGTCTCTTAGCAGCCTGAAAGTTTAAACCTGCTAGAAGGTACCTAGCCCGTTGTTTGGCAACACAGGTTTCCAAGGCAACAGAAGCCAGTGACACTTCTCCTTCTTCCTGATGGATTCTGCCACAAAATACAGAAATCAGGGTCCTGAACTGACCTGATGGCTCTTTGGAAGATATTTTGGCATGCCTTGAAATCCCTATCTCATAATAAAGCACTGAGATATTCTGAAATATTAAATGTGTTTCTTTATTTTTGCAACGCTTATTGGTCGGTCGCAGTTCATTTCATTTGTTGTGATGCTGCTTGGATGGGTGTTTGGAAGCTTGACATGCTGGTCAAACGAATACTGAAAAGGCTACTACTACTCTTGCAGTAGCCCCTTTTCTCTTGGTAAAACCAGGTAGCAGGTATAAATCACAAAGATGGAAATCTCCCTGTAGGTAACTATTTAAAATCTACTTATTTTGCACAACTAGGTGCACATATGGAAAACCAGCAACATTTTCTGGTGTACAGTTTGCAATGTTTACATTATGGCTTCAAGAGATACTGCTTTTTTTTTAATTTTGGTTTGATACAAACAAAAAAAACATTCACTGAAGCGTGGAAAATGTCTTAGGAGAACATGTGAAAGAGAAAAAAATCTGAACTAGAATCCTTCCTCCCAGTATAATGAAACTCTCGGTTTGCTCACCATCAGGGAACAAACAAAACTCTCACTCCTTTCTCTCCTAGGCCTAACTTTGCACACATTCCTCCTTGTTTAAACCCCATGAGTTTTTTCTTTGTGAGTCATTACTCAATTCGATGTAGAGATTCTTTTGAATGTCCCTTAAAGCTATTCTCCCATTGATCTGCACAATGGCATGCCTCCCATAGCAGATGGTCTCGCTTGTCTCTTAACAAATGTCCCAAATGTCTCCATCTCCTTTTCTGGATAAATTTAGAGAGAATAAAATTGTTGAATCTGATTAATTTTGTAATTTGTTATAAATTCTAACATTTTTATTAAGGCATTTACTTTTGAAGGCATTTCAATGTCTTTGCACACTGAGAGGCAAATCAGGTTTTCACATCTTTACGTTAATATGTAAATAACATTTGACTTAGAGATTCAGAATTTTGTTTTCAGGTTTGAAAATTTCCTCTAGTCTATTTAAGATAATAATTGCTGTTTCTGCCCTGCCAGCTTATAACATTTTACAATTCTGTAAGAAAAATACTCACATTATTTAATGCATGAATATAGCCCACATTCCTGACATCAATGTATTTGCTCTGTGTGTGAGATAAGCATATTGATGAAAAGTAGTTTACTGTAATGTGAAGAAAGCAAAGTTGTAGCAAACAGCAAGAATTATACAGACACTATGCTCAAAATATTTATTCAAAATGGTGCCACAGTCACTGTATGTCCCCTTTGCAGGTCACAAAACCTGAAGGTGCTGTTTTCTCTAGAGATGAGGCTTTGTCACTAGTATGTACTTGCTTATAGTTCCAAAAGAAAATACAGGGTTCATAATGGAATAAGGTGAAACAGGAGTTAAACTGAATTGCTGCTCAGTAAGAAGGAATGATGCACAATCAGCATCACAGACTGGGGACTTAAGCCTTAGGAAAAAAAATACAGAAAATCTCTAAGTTCAGTGCAGAATGGAATGCTTAGAAAATGAATTTAAGACATACACAGCAACTAAGGAGAATAATAATTCAGAAGTCTAAAATAACATCAGAAGTAAGTAGAACTTGGAAACCTTTTATATGGTTAAAATAGTCTCCACTTGTAGATATGAGATTTTCAATGTCAGATCTGTATACAAAGAACCTAACCACATATTTACTGATTAACAGTTATACTATCATTTACACTTGACTAAAAAGTTCACATATCATTTTAAAAGTGTAGCTGTTGAGGTTTTAAGTAGTGGATGAAAATTTTTATCCCAAGTAGAATACAGTAAGTACTCAAAGCATGCATTTTTGTTTGTTTGTTTGTTTGTTTGTTTGTTTGTCATAGAGTCTTTGTCTATAGAAACTGATTTTCAGGCACTCTTTGTTGCACCTGAGATGTCCAGGAGGTATATGTTCTGTGGCCTCTGACAGAACATAGCAATGATTCAAGTAATATCCATCTCAGAGGTATATATTTTTCTGCTTACCTCTGATGGGACACTGCAGTTTTAGTTTTAACTTACTGATTCCTTTTAAGCTGTTTTACCTTGTGAAAAAGATGTACTGCTCTGTCTGTTTTACTTGTACCCACAAAAGTAATGACAATGGGAATGGCAGTTGTAGGCCCCCAAACAACCTGGCTGGAAACCTTTAAGACAAGGAACTGGAAGTAAAAGCTGACTCTAATAAGGAATATATGGCTTTTATCCAATCTAACCCACTGTTAACTAAAACTAATCAAGAACTTCTTGAAAATCATAGAATAATAATAAAAGGAATAACAATGGGTGGTGTGACAAGAAGAGCGAAATAAATGTTGTCAGTGTGAAGATGACTAAAACTGCTGCTTGTACGAGGAAAATTGCTTCTACACAAAAAGTAGGTGTAAGGAACGAGTGCAGACGAATGGAAATGAAAGAAGAATGAAGAAGGTTCCGACAATATCATGAAATGACAGAGGGATGTGGATTCCCTGGAATAGTTTGTAAAATCTGATCAATCTCATTTAACTATGGTCCTGTATATTTGCAGTATGTGTTAAATAAATCTATTACATTCTGTAGTACAGAGTGAGAATGTCCCGCACTTTTTTGGTATGTGACTGGTGTGCACTTTAGAGTCTCACAGTAAGCCAGAATACCTATTCACTCTTACTCTGAGGATATCTTTTCCCACCTCCTTTACACACCAGTATATAGACGGACTGCAAGTCCCCCTTCAGTCACCTGGTCTCCAAGCTGATAAAATATGGGTTTGATGGATGGACAATTCAGTGGATAAAGAACTGCCTTGACACCCGCACCCAAAGAGTGTTTGTCAATGGGTCCATGTCCAAGTGGAGGCCAGTGACAAGTGGAGTCCCTCAAGGATCAGTACTGGGACCGGTCCTGTTTAACATCTTTGTCAGCGACATGGACAGTGGCATAGAGTGCACCCTCAGCAAGTTTGCCGACGACACCAAGCTGTGTGGGGCAGCTGACACGCTGGAGGGAAGGGATGCCATCCAGAGGGACCTTGACAAGCTGGAGACGTGGGCCCATGCCAACCTCATGAAGTTCAACACAACCAAGTGCAGGGTCCTCCATCTGGGTCGGGGCAATCCCAAGCACCGATATAGGCTGGGCAGTGAATGGCTTGAGAGCAGCCCTGAAGAAAACGACTTGGGGGTGCTGGTAGATGAGAGGCTCAACATGAGCTGTCAGTGTACACTTGCAACCCAGAAAGCCAATCGTATCCTGGGCTGCATCAGGAGAAACGTGGCCAGCAGGTCGAGGGAGGTGATTCTCCCCCTCTACTCCACTCTCGTGAGACCCCACCTGGAGTACTGCATCCAGTTCTGGAGCACCTACTACAAGAGAGATATGGACGTGCTGGAACGTGTTCAGAGAAGGGCCATGAGGATGATCAGAGGGCTGGAGCACCTCTCCTATGAGGACAGACTGAGAGAGTTGGGGTTGTTCAGCCTGGAGAAAAGAAGGCTACGAGGAGACCTTATAGTGGCCTACCAGTATCTTAAGGGGGTCTACAAGAAAGCTGGTGAGGGACTTTTTAGGATGTCGGGTAATGGTAGGACTAGAAGGAATGGATTAAAACTAGAGATGGGTCGATTCAGACTGGATGTTAGGAAGAAGTTCTTCACCATGAGGGTGGTGAGACACCGGAACAGGTTGCCCAGGGAAGTTGTGGATGCCCCATCCCTGGAAGTTTTTAAGGCCAGGCTGGATGGGGCTCTGAGCAACCTGATCCAGTGGGAGGTGTCCCTGCCCATGGCAGGGGGTGGGAACTAGATGATCTTTAAGGTCCCTTCCAACCCTGACAATTCTATGATTCTATGATCTAGAAGTACCTCTAGCAGATATTCAGTATATCCAGCAGATATACTCTCAATTAGCTGGCCAAATATGGTCTGATTGGCGAGTCGTGATTTTTTTTTTTTTCTCAATCATTCAACACATGTCAATGAACGGTAGTTATCTCTAACTGATATATTGCCCCTGATTGATATATGAGTTGCAGTTAGTTTTGACTGACTCCTGCTAAAAGTCTGTGTTCTGATAATGATCTGCTGCATTGCCAGCAGGTGATGGAAGATGATCCTTCCCCTCTACTGAGGACCAAAGTTCTGTTTTCATTTCTGGGCTCCCTAGTATAAGAGAGGCATGGCCTTACAGGAGCAAGTCCAAAGAAGGACCACAAAGATGATGAAGGGACTGGAGCATCTCTTGTAGGAGGAGAGGTTGAGAGCTGAGAATATTCGGCCTGGAGAAGGCTGAAGGGGAATTTTATCAAAATGAAAAAAATACCTGATGGAAGGAATGAAGAAGAGGGAGACAGACTCTTCTCAGGAGTGCCCAGTGAAAGGAAAAAAGACAATGGGCACAAATTAAAACACATTAAATTCCACCTGAACACAAGAAAACACTTTTTACTTTGTGGGTGTTCAAAATCTGAAACAGGTTATCCAGGGAGGTTGTGGAGTCCCTATCTGTGGAGATATTCAAAACCTGACTGAGTGGTCAGTCTAGCCTCCTATGTTACAGTAACATTTAAGCGAAAGGCAAAGGTGATAATGAGGTCTCAGAGAAAAAGTCATTAGTTAAAATACATCCACGTAATTGTTTTTGTTTGGTAGGTTGGTGGGGTTTCTTTTCCAGTTAAAATGTCTGCTGGCAACTTTGCAGCTACAGTAGTTCTAAAATACTAGTAAGTTTTGTGAATATTACCTACCATTTGTTTTCAATTAGTAAATCAAACATTTTCATACTTTCTTCTATTCTACCTCCTCTTGGTACATCTGGTTAATCATGGTCTCACTATGGATCTTGATTATCACTCCCTTTATGACTGTGGGATGATACACCTATGGATTCAGCCTCTACAACCTAGCACTTTGCTCAGATGCAGTTTGTCACTGAGTGTTTTAGGTTAATGCAGCTATTTAGTTGAGACCTACTCTGGCTTCATGCTTTAGATTTCCTCACAGAACAGGGTAGCTGGGCATCTAGAAATTAGAAGAAAACAACAAACATATAAAGACAAATATGTCTTTATATTCTCCTAAATAATAGGAGAATAAAAATAAAAATGTTTAGGAGAAAATGTAAATAGTTCTTCTCTGGTTGCATCAAAATATGGATGATTGACAGAATCATAGACTCACAGAACGGTTTAAATTGAAAGGGACCTTGAAAATTAGCTAGTTCCAACCCCCCTGTCATGGGAAGGGACACCTTCCACTAGACCAGGTTGCTCACAGCCCCATCCAGCCTGGTCTTGAACACTTCCAGGGAACGGACATCTACAACTTCTCTGGGCAACCTGTTTCAGTGCCTCACCACCCTCGTAGTGAAAATTTTCTTCCTGATATCTAATCTAAATCTACCCTCTTTCAGTTTGAAGATATTACCCCTCATTGTACCACTACACCTTTCTTACACCTCTGTTTTTTCCAAGTAGATTTTAGCAGTCTTAGTATGCTGGAAAAATTCTATTTGCTTATGTACACACCTATTTAACATCATTTAGCTCATCAGACTGTTTTTTCTAACATTAATTAAAATATGAAATAAGTGAAAGGAAAAAACTTATGTAATGCATTTGCTGATCACAGAATTATGGAAATCTTTATATTATTTTACACAGATGTATCTGAAAGCTCAAGGAACCTTTTTGAAGTCTTTGACTAAACAAAATATTACAGGTAGATAAAATCGGAAAATTATGCACAAGTATTTGAATATGTAAATATAAAGGCTAATTTTTGTTTAGGAAGTGAAATGAGCATATTTCTGACACTGACACACTGACATATTTGTGTCAGTAGTTTCGACCATCAGTTATATGATAACAAAAACTAGCAATTGTTATTCAAGAACAGGAAAATATTAGATTGATTTCAATAATAGAAGGTCTGAATTCTGAACATAAAAGTACTTACTAAACATTATTCCTGTTCTTTCAGATATTAAAAAATAGGATTTTTGTAGAACAAAGAGATAACATTTTAAATTGATCTCACCTAGCTACTAATTCTGCAACTGTACTGACTTGTAGTTATAATTAAGGTCAACTACTGGATAATTTGTTTTTATAGAATAACTATGAAACTTGGTTGTCAGGCTGAGCATAGTTGATTAAGAAAACTCCACTAGTTTCAAATTCTGATCTTCCTCAGAACAGTTGCTCTATCTCTAAATCTTCTTTAAATGGACTAAGGATAGAACACGATTTCTGGGTCTCTAACAATTTCTTAAATCTTGCAGTGTTTTCTGAACATAAATTTATACATATGTTCCTATTTTCATTAACTGGGTATAATATAAGTATGCGTTGCATTAATACTGACCTTGCTGCTGTTTAATCAGTGGTTATGCTAATCTCAGTGCAGTTTATTCTCCATTGCAGTGCCCAGTGCTTATGCGGCATTACTGCAACAGGTAACATTTTAATACCTTGCACATCACTGGACAATCATAAAGAAAACAAAAACCAATTAGCAGAGATTGATGGGTTAAAGTAAAAATTTTTTAATAGTATGCTGTCTGGTAGAGTTTGAAATTTATCCCACCCAACAGTCATTTAGAACAGAAGGCAACATTCTTGAGTTTAATTGCAAATAAATTTCTGAGCAAACATTTTCCTATTCATGAAGACATGGTAATGTTCCACATGCATGGGACTTGTAAGACACAAAGAAAAGTTTAATATTTTGAAGTAATTAGGCTTCTGCTCTTCAATAACATATGTTTTATATGCATATAGAAGTCTGCTACAAACCTAAAGAAAACATGGTCTTTGAATTCCCTGTGCTCTATAATACATCTCATATAATATCAGAGAAAGATGAAGAGGAGATCATACCACCTAAATCTATACTTACGACTAAAGCTTTTGTAATCCAGTCTGTCTGACCGTCTCTCCTTTGGACTTTTCAAGTGGAACATCCATTGAGGGTTTCTTTTCTGATAATGCAGTTCTCTTAGGGCTCTGGATATATTACCTGTAGGTAGCACTACTAAAACATTGTGTGAAGTTCAATTTTAACTCTGAAAAGATCCCTCTTCAAAATAATTTTTAAAACTTTCACAGCAGAACATAATATAGTTCCTTCTTCAGCACCACCAGACAGCTACTGAAAGCAAAAACCTATGGGATGAACACTTTATTCAGAAAAGTTTAGATCATGCTAATTATGTGTCCATGAGCAAAAGAAAAGGAATAAATAAGGTGGAGGGAATAAAAGGCAATAGAGTGATCATTTGGAAGTAATATAAAATTTGTGTTGTATAAGCCCAGGTTGAAAGCACACTTGGAATGACTAGGGCTGTGGTAACCACATTCAGATGGAGTTTTCTTTCAGCATTAGTTGCTGCACTAAGCATTTTAACTCGCTTGTATACAGCTGATCCATGTATTAACTGAGTTACACTAAAACAGTTATTGAAATTTAATTTTAGAAACTGACCTATAAACAGACAAGTGATAATAACTGAATTTTATTTTCCTGTGAGGTGTATAATAGTATCTTCGGTGAGTGAATTGCCCATTAATAGTCTCAATGTGTTGGTTTTGACCTAGTGTAAACAAGATAGCCTGCTAATTATAATTTATCTAACTGTACTGAATGCACCATAAATTAATGTGTTGCATTTAGCAAACGGTATTAAAACTAATAATGAAAAAAGGATTTGATGCTGGCAAGAATTCAAGATTGTTCTTTCTAAATCTTTTGAAAACTGCAAATTGTTACAAGTGTATTTTGAACGAGACCTTTATCAAAAACAGGTATGAAATAAATTTATTTGGTCTCCCTGACGTACATGAATAGTATTTTAATATCTTTTTAAATTTACGGTTTAATTATTTATTTTTTTAATATATATATATTTGGTCCTCTTGAAGGATACTAAATTTATATAAAAAGATTACATACATCAATAATATATTTTTCAAATGTTTAAATTATATGAGAAATGTTTAATATAGAGGATCCTGTCATGTCATCATTACTTACACAAAGATTTTTGCTACACCTATGGTCACATCTATTTCCTCACCTATGAGGAATATTTATGTTTGTGACTCCCCTTCTTTTTGTTCAGGAAGGGGAGTATATAATCTCTCCAGTTAGCAGCATATTTTCATTATTACTCATATATATTTAGTGCAAAATTTTGGAGGGGCTTAAACATAGGATTTCCTAATAAAAAATTCTACAACCTGTAAAACCCTCCCCAAAACAGAGAAGGACATTTATGTCAGAACAGATTTCTGTAAAATAATTAACATTATGAGCAGATTTCAGTTACCTAAATATAGATTTCTCTAGCCAAACATGTACTCTATTATTCTACCTGACCTACAATTCGAGATATCATAGTTGCTCTGAAGACCACACCATACCTGCTAAGCCTGTGCAATTATCCCAGACCTCCTAGAGTATCATATATGGCACTAGTTCTTATACAATTATTTAAGTGATGATTCGAGTCCCTGCTCAGCAGTCACTGGAGGGCAGGATTTAGTTTCTGAAGGGTAGGTGGCTAGAATAAAATTTGGGATGCCCTGGGGTAACTGAGGTAGGGACTTAGATCAGGTAGATACAATACTCAACTTGCAGAAAAACTGTAGCCTACTCAAGCATCCTCTAGAGGCCAGTTGTTATACTCTAGGTTATCTTAAATGGCACCAGATGCTCATGCTCAGCAGCTATACTGGCAGCTTAGAAAACCAGCTAACACGGATATTGTAGAAACTTACATTTAGGTTTCTGTTTCTAGAACTGAGTCCTATCCTATGCCTAATATTATGTTATTTATATGTAGCATAAGGTCAGAGCTGTAGTCATCTCAGAAATCTTTTCTAGCCAGTTAATTGAGAGTAAGGTCATATGAAAAGATAAGTTCTGTCAATTCAGTTCAGTTGCAGGAATCCAGCACCCTGGCTGAGTGGAGTATTGAAAATCTGTAGTCATTCTTTCCAAAAGAGTTTTTAGGATATCACAGTTCTCTGGGAGGTGGGGAGAAGCACATTGTGCTTTCTGAAATGAGCAAGTGTTCATTACTGACATTTTTTTTAACTGACCTGAGAACATTCATACAGCATATGGTGATGACGTTAGGTGTGTCCATAAGGTATGCTATAGGTTTTCTACTCACATGTAGCTTTCCCAAAGATAAGACAGATTAAAAAAAAAAAAAAAAGGAAAATACAGCAATTAAAATATAACATCTTTTAACTTGTTGTTAGGTTCTGTTTTATTTTATTGTATTGTACTTTATTTAATTTAATTTTATCATATTGTACTTTATTTTATTTTATTTTTATACTACTTTTATTTTGGGGAGCAGGATGTGTGGTTTGTTCAGAATTAATATGATTACCTGGTGATTCCTTGATTCATTGTCTTTATTGTAGGAGGGAGGAGTTACTTGCAATGTTTGAAAATAAATTAATTACTATCTATCTCAGTGGATTCTATTTAGAGACATATGAGTACAGCATTTATACATATGTAAGATACACTCATTTTATACAATAATCAATGATTCAGGGCAAATCATACTTGCCAAACCTGATGGTATTCTGTGACAAAGTAACCTGCTTGGTTAATGTTAGGCAAGCAGTGGACATTGTCTACCTGGATTTCTCCAAGGCTTTCAGTATGGTTCCCCACAGCCTCCTCCTAAAGAAACTGATGTGTTATGGTCTAGACAATTGGTCTGTGCAGTGGGCAGGGAACTGGCTGACAGATCACACCCAGGGGGTGGTGGTAAATAGCTTCTTTTTAAACTGGTGTCCTGGTTCCGGCAGGGACAGGGTTAAGTATTCCATGCCATGTGAGCTACGCCCACCCTGAAATTAAAAGGAGGGAGGGGGCAGGCAGTCGGGTTTGGAGCGGGCTGGCCCCTCCCGGGTCCGGTCGGGGAGCGGTGGTTCCGTAATCGCGTTTGTATATTCCTCTGTCCGTGTTATTGTTTTCTTGTTCCCTTTGCTGTTCTGTTAAACTGCCTTTGTCTCAATCCAAGAGTGTTGTCTTTTTCTTCTGATCCTTCCCGTACCGGGAAGCGCTGAGCGAGCGACACGTGGTTCTTTGTTGCCGTCTGAGGCTAAACCACTACAACTGGCAACCTGTCACAAGTGGGGTCCCCCAGGGATGGATATTGGGCTCAATACTGTTTAATATCTTCATAAGTGATCTGGATGATGGGATCAAGTGTACCCTGATGAAGTTTGCCAATGACACCAAGCTGAGTGGGGAGGTGTACGCTTCAGAAGGCAGAGCCACCCTGCAGGAAGGTCTGGATAGGCTGGAAGAGTGGGCTAACAAGAAACTTATGAAGTTCAGCAAGGGCAAGTGTAACATCTTGCACCTGGGAAAATGCAATCCAAGAGGTACAGGCTAGGATCTACCTGGCAGAGGAGCAGCTCTGTGGAAAGGGACCTGGGGGTCCTGGTGAAGAACAAGCTTAGTATGAGCGAACAGTGTGCTGCAGTGGCAAAGAATGGCCAACAGGATGCTGGGTCGCATCAACAAGGGCATCACCAGCAGAGATAAAGTCATTATCCTACTCTACTCAGTGCTTGACAGGCCACACCTGGAATACTGTGTTCAGTTTTGGTCCCGCTATACAAAAAAGCTGTGTACAGGCTGGAGAGCGTCCAGAGAAGGGCCACAAAGATATCAAAGGACTGGCAAGCCTGCCATATGAGGAAAGATTGAGGGAACTGCATTTGTTCAGCTGTGAGAAAAGAAAGCTTAGGGAAGACTTTATGACCATGTTCTGGTGATTGAGGCATGGTTACAAAGAAGATGGAGACTCCCTTTTTACAAGTGGTCACGTGGAAAAGACAAGGGGTAATGGGTACAACAAGTTACTTCTGGTGAGACTGCAATTGGACACAAGAGGAAAATTTTTCACAATGAGAACAGTCAGCCATTGGAATAATCTCGCTAGGGAAGAGGTGGATTCCTCATCATTGGAGACTTTTATGATTCAGCTGGACAGGGTGCTGGGCCATCTTGTCTAGACTGTGTTTTTACCAAGAAAGGTTGGACCAAATGATCCTTGAGGTCCCTTCCAACCTGATATTCTATGATTCCATGATTGATTCAGCGAGAAATCACTTCATGGCCCCTCACTACCAGTCATGGCTCTACCATAACCCTCTAGGAATAGAATGAGAATCAGGTTGTGATTCAACCACATTTAGCCTCTAACTTTCTCCCTTTCTTTTGCAAAGGACTGATGTTACTGTAATTAGCATTACACTTTGTGTAGTATGATGAAGCTCCCTTGTTCATTTCCCAATGAAATGCCACAAGCAAAACCCTGCTCATTTCTCCACCCCTGCCTACCCATTTCTTCCTGCGTCTACCAAGTAGTTGAAAAGAGTGGTCCTTTGAATGCTGCAACTTTTTTTTTTTTTCCCCCCCAAAGCTTGCATGCATTTAACAGCTACAACTGTATTTGAATTTATGCTTTGATTAAGCTGGTTAGAGTCCTAGGATTGTACTAAAAAAACCCACCACATCTAACAGCTAGTCTATGTGAAAATATATCAAGGTGAACTCTTTGGAAATAGTAAAAAGAGAACTCCTTCTCCAGTAAAAGGAAAGCCTGAAAAAAAAGGGTATATTTTCTGTAAAGTTGAGGATATTTTCCATATCCTTCCAAAACTGCCCTAACACAAATCCTTCAATACACTTTTGGCATTTAGTTTCAGTCCTAACAAATTTTATAACATGCTTTACTTTGGCAGTTAAAAGTAGTGCTTGTTGCTTAGTATTTTCACAATAACTACTATCACTGGGATCAAACTGGATAAGGACCTGTGAAATTAATATTAGTTTTGATTAATTTCTTTGGTTTTCATAAGGCTGCTTCACCTGCTCTCAGTAAATCTTTTGCTCTTCTCTCAGTAAATCAGTTCTCAGTTATGACAAATTGTTGTCTGGCTAACTACAAGATTGTACTGTAGGTGACCCATCTATCACCTTTTTAAGCCTAAATTTCACATAATTTAAAAATAGAAGACAGAATAGAATAACTAAAAGATACATGGCATCAGGACTTTGTGTCTGTCAGACTGCTTCTTCAACAGGAATCTGTATTTTGGGGAAACCAAATTAAATCTCTATATATCTCATTTGTAAACAGAAAGTATTTGCTCTTAAACAATGAAATGTGGATTGCCAGAAGCAGGCATCAAGATGTTATTGAAAAATTCCCAGCAGAGCTAAAGTTTCACTCAGAGGCTTACTCCTCAAAGCAGTCTCTACAATTCCAAGATATGCTTGTGGCAAGATAAAGAAAGTTAAATGGTTTCTGAAGTCTCATTTAAAATATAAACAAAATGCGGGGGGGGGGGGGGGGGGGGGGGGGAGGAAGAAAAATAAGAAAAAAGATCAGACAAGGAAAACAAATATGACATAAGGAATTGTCAAGAAGTATCGCTACTAGCTGTTGAAGTACAGTTTTAAAACTGTATCAAGTACAACAAATTGAAGGAAATCACTGTTTTATAACTGATTTAACTCCTACTGTATCACCATGAATGAAAGAAAAAGAACTCTTCTTTCAGCATAGAAGATAATAATTCCACTAAAATATGAGGTGAATTACAATAAATATACTCGGACATCATAATGTAGCCAGTTATGCTAAAAAAATATCAGGCTGTGGTCTCGCTAAATTTTTTCAACGCATGAGTAAGAGAAGAGATGGAAGTAAACGCTCTTTCAAAACTAGGGTAAAGCTGAGGCTGAAGCCATTTCTGCTGTTACTCAGTATGATACAAGTAACTCTTCAAGGAAAACAAAGTTCTGCTTGGGATATGTTACTGCTTATCTTGAGAAAGTTCAGCCTGTTTTGAATGTATTTTAATTTGAGTTTTAACTCACACCGAAATATTACAAATCAGAGCCCTAGGAAAGAGATCAGTAATTCCAGTCACTGAGAAATACCTTTTTTTCTATGGGTCAAGAACAGTTTGTCAAGAAATATCTAGCAGTCAGCTAGATTTTAAAAAAGCAGATCTTCAAATCCCTTGAACGCTAGCCAGATCTAAAGACCTTAACTTGTGTAGGGTTATCAGTTCTCTTATAAAATGTAGGCTTTCCTGTATTATGGTTTCAAATCCTGTATCTCAGAGGACAGCTTTATATAGGACAACTATTTGCCCTGTTTTTTCTCTTCCTTGGAACTTGTTTGGTTAAATCATAGTACTGTACAATCATAGAATTGTTGAGTTTGGAAGGGGTCTCTGGAGAGCACAGGCACAAGTCCTGAATGGGACTGCATTAATTCTTAGGGAAGGGAAGAGATATTCCCATTGTTCCATGTGTCATTTTTACATCTAACCTATAGGAAAAACTGATTAGAGGGCTTGTCTTAAATATCATCCCTCTAGGTACTTTCAGTATCCGGGCTAGAGAGAGATATTTTCCTGCATTTAGAAATTACAGCCACCTTTTGCAGGCATCAAAGACTTAAGGTACAATTCATATTAGACAGGAAAAGGAAGTGTCTTGGTGCACTGAAGAAGAACCCAAGCTCCACTATCTCATCAGTTTTAGGTATTCAGCTGTAATAACCTACACGACAAGCTGTGAGGCTTTCTAAGTTGCGGCTTGCTCATGGACTACCTGAAGAATATTCCATTTTGATAAAATAAATATTCAATCAGCTAGGGGAAATGAGCAAACGTGATTCTGTAGCATAGCAGATACCATCGGATAAGGAAAACACAGTTTCATTAAATTCACAAACACTTTAGACTAGGAAATAATAGGACAGCAGGAATGAAAACTAATTGTCCTTCCAATCTGAGTGAATGTTGTAACCACCAAGTGCTGTGCAGTCTTGCTTCCCCTCTGACTAAACAGATATGTGAGGATTCATTGCAAAATAAAGTAGCTCCACTCAGGCTCTAAAATACCCAGCCAATGTGCATTTTGTGAATCATAGGTGTGGAAAATCACGTAGATGATGAATACCTACCAGACCAGTGTTCTCAGGATGTAGGTGGCTATGCTTATTTGCTCTTGCAGAGTTTGTATCCATCCTCAGTGCATTATCAAAGAAATAGATCAATAATATAGAGAAAGGTAATAATATAGATTACCTTTTAACAGTGCTCAAAGAAAATAAAATTGCGCAAGATAATTTCTAATCTACTAGCTGTAGCTGGGGTTGAGAGTCATATATGTAGCTTCTGTTTCCAGCTCTGTTGTTCGATTGCTGATTGAGTTTGGGATTTGACCAACTGAGTTTCTGCTTTTGTCCTCAGTTCCCTGTTCTTTAAACGGCAACATGATGCTGTTACCAGTTCAAAGAACAAACTTTGAACTACCTGTTTAGTAAGTTTCCTGCTAACTATAGAATTATTATTTATGGAATTCTCACAGTTTTGGACAGTATTATGTTTCATTTCCAATTTATCAAGAAATGTATGTGGATTTCATTTGCAACCATAATGGTGGGTAGAAAGCAGACATTGTCACAAACAAATGTGGAAGTCTAGAAGTTCAGTAAGAAGCAACAGAAGATTTTGGCACCATACGAAGTTGAAAACATTTTGATGTGCTAGAACCAAAGCAGCAGAGAGATTTGTCTGTTAGAACAGTGACAAATTAATGGTACACTCAGATAACTAAAATAGCATATTTGTTGGAAGACAAATTACTATCACCTCATAATTTTATATATTTGCAAACATTTGAAATACTACAAGTTTTAAAACAAAACAAAACAAAACAAAATCACAGAGTACAGTCTGAGAACAACAACACATAGTGAGAGGTTCTAATCTGAACTCCATAGTAAGAAAGCCATTGCACGTTGAAGAATGTTTTTATTTTTGTGAATTATTAGTTGGGTTTCTTTCCTGTCTGTGTTTGGATATTAAACATGAGCTTGCTTCACTGTGGTCTGTATTAACTACAACATAAATTGCTCTTTATCTTCAGAAAGTATAATACAAGTTAATGCCAGAAAAGTCAGTTGGTTATAACAGACGTGCACTCTTGGAAACAAGGGAACGTCTGCTTTTTAACTTGATAGTATCAATAAGAATATGGTAAACCAATACCTTATTCGTGTACTTGACTGTATGAGTTTCACATATAAATGTCCCTGCAAATTTTCAGATGGAAAACTCAATACTTCTTTCAGGGAAAAAAAAACAAAACAAAACAAAACAAAACAATCACAACACCAAAAACACAAAACAAACAAACAAACAAAAAAGCAACATGGAAATTATACAGTCTTGCATTATTGTGCTCCAAACCATCCAGCCCTGTATTTAATTTTAAAATATTACTTGCCACTTGAGGTAAAGCCAGTTACTTGGGATAGACTTTTCAGGAATTCCCCACATAATGGCTGGCATTATGGTATAAGTTGCAGCCTATAAATGTGATATTTCAAGAGCTGGGAGAAGGTAGGCATGTACCACCCTTAACATTCCCATTTTTTTAGGTCTCTTGGACAACTCAGATCTAGATGTTAGAGCAATTCAAACAAAAATAAGTCATTTTAGTGCTCTCTGGTTAAACTATTTCACTACCTCAAAATAGAAATTTGTTATTAAAAGACTATAATGAAATGAATTCTAGACTAAATCAGTTCTCCTTAATGATGTCCCTTATTGCTTTACTTACTTCATTGTCATTTTAATTAGAAAAAAAAAAAAAAAGTCAAGAAGATCTTGCTCAGCTCCTTGCTTTTTTGAGGAGTACTACATAACTAATAAGAACAGCTTGTTATCTAAGTTTTTTGATGTATCCATGTTAACAAAAAAAAATATCTACAAGCATGGAGTTCACTTGAAAGTAGTCCCTGTGATTTTGACCCTAAAAGACTCTCCACAGTGTTGGAAGCCTATCATTGCACATCATTTATTTTTTGCAGCTTGTGATTTTGCAGTAAGCTCAAAGGAGAATCTATTGCTACAGCCTTAAATTGTATAACTGAGTCTGGTGGTGCTGGATTCTGTATTATTTGAAGCTGAATACTTTAGCTACTGTAAATTGATCTTCCTAGGCAATTTTTTTTTTTTCTCATATGGAAATGCTTCAGTGACTGTCTTTTCTTCTTGATTTTCAGGTTGCTACATATACATGGCACATTTTTTTATATTCTTTCAATATATATTTCCTCTCACATAGCACCAAAAGCGAGCAACTTCACAAGTTATCTATGGTCTTTGAAATTCTTTTCTTTTGTCCATTGCCACAAAGGACAAAACTACATGAAAGATATATTTTTTTAATGTTATTTTGTGAAACAAGAGATGCCGAATAAACTGAATTATTCCCAAATATTGAATTTTTTCATTTTTTTTTTCTGAAACACAAAATATATATTTTTTAATGTGATCATCAGTTTTGATAAATTAAGATTGTTGACCACTTTAACCTATAATACACAATAACTTCATAAAGGATTATTAAGAATTCGTAAGAATTAAGGTTCTGGTAGGCCAGTGACAAACTAATCATGACTATTCATTTTGTATTGTTTTACCCATAATATGACTTCTCAGTTCACCAACATTTTGTCCCATAAAGCACTTTAAAAGCTCATTGTTCCATATGTTGATCTGTCTGGTCCTCTTTAAGTTCAAAATTTAATATGCTTTAAAAAAAAAAAAAAAAAAAAGCTGCGGAAGTGTATTACCCCTTCTATCCTTAGTAAAAAAGACTTACCATTTGATTTGTCTGGGGCAGAGCCAGCAGTTAGGTCACAAACTAAGCCAGCTGTGCTCATGTTATATATCTGCTGTGCAGAAGTTGTTATTAGAGGTGGAAAACAGTATGGCCATTCAGAGAAACACAGACCAGTGCAGCCCAGCTCACGCAGTCACAGAATGCAGTTGCTAAGACAGTTTGGAAGATAAGCATGGGCTATGGCTGCATATATAGAATTGAAGTTAGAATAGTGTTATAAGGGTAAAACTAAGGCTTGTCCTGTAATCATAATCGTGGTGCACTGGGGTATCAGGTCCAGCAACTACTTCATTAACGTCTTACTAGATGAGACAATGGAGAAACTTGAGACCAGGTGGTTGACTGAATGCCATAACTGCCTTTGTTAACAAAGCATTTGACTAATCCTTGCAAGAGCTCTCCAGGTGGGACTCTCAGAATGTCCCAGAGATTCCGCTATGCAACTCCTGCTGTTAATAGGTTACTTGACAAGCACCATTTGTATGTGTCTGTGAGCTGGTTAGCATCCCAGGTGAGAGATCTGGTCATCTCATTGACCACCCCAGTCAGATTCTGCTGTAGAATTGACCAAGCTTTACACAGAAAAAAATAAAGAGTAGAAGCAGTTCCTGTAGAATCAGGAATAATTACCTAGGACAGCAAGACATGTCCTAATGGGACATTTAGTGGAGGACTTAAAAGCGGAGAAAAGAAGGAGTCTAGGTGATTTGTGGAGGAACAAACATAAGCAAACAGGGATAAGGAAATAAAAAAGGCAGTCAATACACCTGTCTGGCCATGCCCTGTACTTGATTTGTGCAGCCTCTCTTATCTTCTTATTAAACTCCATTTCTGACTATTTTCCCTGGGTGAGGGACTCTCTGGTGGGGGTGGGGGTGCGGGGGTGTGGGTGGGTGGTTAGGGAGGCGTCTAAGAGACAGCAGATGAAGTGGGACTTCAGATCACGCAGGACCATGTATCTGTGGTGCAGAACCTGGAGAGAGTGCAGGTGTGCGAGGGAGCGTGGTGTTCGCTAATGAGGATCACACTGCACTGGCTGGTGAGCAGGTGAGGTGGCTTGGGAACCAGGGAAGAGTGTGTGAGTGTGTGTGTGTGTGTGTGTGTCTGAGCCCAGTTATTGAATGAATCGACTGTATATATGTGTGTGTGTGTGTGTCAGTATGTGTATGTTGGTGAGTGCAAAGGAGTCTGTACCAACAGCTGGAATCAGGCTGTGCCTTTGGAGGCTCGTATATCCTGCAGCAATGGCAGAGATTGGGATCCAGAGACAGTTACTGGGCAGACTGGGTGTCTGAGTCCAACTGATGGAGTGATCTGCATTGTGCATATATATTTTTATGTGTTTTTATAGATAGATAGATATCTGGGGACCACTGATAGGATGTGAGGAAATGGAATGATGTTGTGTCATGGGAAGTTCAGATTAGACACTGGGAAAAGACTCTTTGCTGAGAGAGGGGTTGGTCACTGGAACAGGCTCCCCAGGGAAGTGATCACAGCACCAAGCCTGTCAGAGCTCAAGGAGCACCTGGACAACACTCTTAGTCATATGGTTTAGTTTTACAGAGTCCTGTGAAGAGCAGGGAGCTGGACTCAATGATCCTTATGGGCCCCTTCCAACTTGTGATATTCTATGATTCTATGATATATACAATATAACCTATATATACAAAGCTTTCCCACTAGCAGACCATCGTCCTGATCAGCCATGGAGAGGAACAGAATGAGACCATTACTGTTCTTTGTGCTTGTGTGAGTGTGGAGTATACCTGTCTGTTTGTCTTGATCTGTGTGGCCACCGACAAGTATGTGTGTATATACTTTTATGCATATTGTATACTTTTGTTTCAGTGCCTACTGGGCATACATGTTCAGTCTTGCTACTAGTTGGACCTGAGGGCATGGAGCTGCAGCAGCCTCACTGCCAATGGGCCGCTAGATTTGACAAGACCCACACAGGCCCACAGATCAGATGGGTCATGAGAAGAGAGCAAGAGAGTGGTTCAGGAATGCTCACCGACTCCACCTGAGGGGTGCAACGGAGATTCCCATTACCATCCAGAGAGCAGCTGACCATCCCATTTGAAACGTTTGCTTCCCAATATGAGTATTACTCTATGCAAAATATGCCAATAAAATAGTATTTTAACAAACTGCCTGTTTGAACAGTGCAATGAGGGTAAGTGATGCTAATCCTGCACTGTGGCACTTGCATAATCAGAAGAAATTATTCTCCTCTAAGCCTTTTATAATTTTTTTATAAGCAGAAGTAGGGAGAGAGGCTGAACATTTTTAATGGGATGAATATGTAACTTAAAAATTCAAAGTCCAAAATGAAACGTGTTAAAAAGTTTTTCTGAAAGAGTGATGAATGTTTGGCATTTTTCTAGATAACTGTTGTTCTGTTGTGTCAGACTACTTGTGGCAAGTGTCATTGTCTGGGGTATGTTACTACTCACACATTTCAAAACAAAATTCTCTCTGCTGCTTACAAAAAAAATGGTGTCTTTAACCTTTGTACATGTAAAACATTGAATTTTTTGAGAATCAAGTACTTTATTTTTTGTGCGCTAAAAACTCATTTATGAAGCCTAAGGATCCAGGTTATGTTGTCACCTCTATCTTTTTCTACCGAACAACTTATTACCTTTCTCCTTCGCAAAACCTATAATAAATGAATTATTATAACAGAATTGGTGCTGAAACTTTCACCAGGCTTCCCAGTTAAATTAGCTGTATATCTGTTTTATGGACTCAGTGGCTTTTCATCTATCTCTGTCTCTTTAGAGAACTTAGAGTTTACTTTTACTTTCTAAAACTTTCTTCATAAAGGTCTTGGTTTATGAAGTAAAAATCTGGACCTTTCCCCAGAAAAAAACCCCAAAACCCATGGAGATATGTAGTTGTCAGAAGACAATGAAATAGTTAAATAAAACAAAGACAAAAAGAAAAATATCATAATGTTTTTTTGAAATGCAATTTTCTTTTCTGTAGATTTTCCCAGAAAGACATAACAATGGTAATTTTTTGATATATTTTCTGTTTCAAGAGAAGATCGAATTTTAATATCATCACACACTTCACTTACTTACAAAATTAATTTCTTACTGACATAATTGTAACATTTTGTTTAAAGTACTTCAGTCACTAACTTTCCTTGTTAGTGACAAATTCTGAAGTGAAAACTATGACATGACCTTATGAACACCATACTATAAGTAATTAATATCCAATATTAAAACTTCTTTTGCAGAGTGAAATAGAACACAGAGAAGGAATGTAAAGGGGAAAAAACCAAAAAATAAACTAGGGAACAACATGTATAAATACTTCTGTCTTGCTTGACTAAACTTTTATCTGGAGGGTTTAAATCATGTTCCAAAGTAGTCTATGAAGTTTGTGTTTCATCTCAGTATAAGATCATTCACTGTGTATTCAAACATAAACCTACTGAAGTTCTGAAGTTTTTCCTACACTGCAGTTGAACAGATGTGCAGATGCACAAACACCTCTTTTTGCAAAAATATGTAAAAGTGGGCTGGGGAGAGGCAGAAGAGAGGGGGAGAGAGAAATGATTGATCCATCACGTTCTTCAGAAATTTCCAACATGCAATACAACCTGTTCATATTGCTAAATTTTTATTCACAGGAAAATAATCAAGCCATGTTCAGGTTGTCCTAAATATGGTGAAATAAACATAAAAAATTTTGAAATGTCAATCCATATATCACTTGAGAGATCTGATTCATAATATAGGCCATCAGTTAACAAATAAAGAATTATCACAAAGACTTATTTTGCCAGTAAAGATAATCTCCATGTAAATGTGATAATGGCAGATATTTCTTAATGTTTCCTCAAATAAATTTTATGTAATTGAATGGAGCTAAAGTATGAAAATAACTTCTACTGCCAACAAATCAGATTTAATTTGCTCCAGCTTCTAGGGATTTGGGGGGTTTATCTGTTTATATTTTTAAAACAAAATTATTATAGTCGAAAAAGCAAATTCCGTTACTTTGAATATCACATAATAAATGTACTGCATTTTTAAAAGGCTGCAGGGTAAATACAAATTCTCTAGTCTCACATTATAAGAAACTTGCTCAATTTTATTGGATCTTTTTCTTGCTATGAAAATTACCAAAATTTAAGGTTCAATTTAATTTATACAGTAAATTAAATTCTGACATTTTGTATCAATCATCAACATACCTGTAAGCTATTAGATGAGAGTTGTACATTCAGAAAGGCTACTACATCTCCTCCACAGTCACTTGTGTTCAAATAACAAGTAAAATTTGTTTAACTTCCTTCTTGTGATCATTAAGGTTGATCTCTTCCCATGTTTAATGTGTAGCATCACGAATACTGTAGTACCTCATTTTATTTACTATAATAAAAACATTGAATACCGTTTAAATCAATGATGTTGCTGTATAGAGAGATGTAAGTGCTTAAATTCCTTCATTTCATGAATTCTCACTGGGGTCTATTGGCTTCCATTGATCATAGTGTGCAAAAAAAAGCACCAATATAAAGCAGTTTTATAAAGTTGCCACTTTTTTCTTTCTTTTATTTTTCATTTTGTTTTGCTTTTTTGATTTTTGTTGCTGTTTTTTTGTTTGTTTATTTTAATTTTTTTTTAAGAAAATTTGCAGTAATTTTTACCTATTATTTCAACATAATTCTGGGGCTGTATATTAAAGTGTGGAATCTGGCACATATAGCCATGCTTTGGAGAATGTTTGGACATCAATGGAAGACACAACAGAGATCAATGCTGAAATCTTTAGGGAAGCATGTTATAATGCCTGACAATGGAGAAAAGGTTTAGGTTTGGGGCAGTGCAAGATCACTAACCATAAGGAAGAGTCCCTCAGTTCTTTACTTGTCTTGGTCATTTATTTGCTGTGTGACCTTAAGCAATTCTGTTTTCCTCACTGTATTTTGGTATGTTTGGTTTGGCACATTTTTAGCACAGAGGTCAATTTCCAAAAGCAAGTCACAGCCTTCAGCTCTATTAATATCAGCTGTGGTCTGGAGCCACTGAAAGGTATATATTTCTTTTATTTTATTTTTTTTTTTTTTTTTACTTTAAGGAATTACCATAATAGAAAAAACTGAAATTAACACTTTATTTACAATAAGGAGTTGCTATCATAGAATCACCTATACATAACACTGTACTTATTATTTATTTGAAAATAAAAAGCGGGAGAGTATGGGGGAGGCTTTTTGAAGCTTCCATAGCTAGATAAATGTGAGGATGTGACTACTATCATCTAGTTTTCATTCCACAGTAAATACTTTCAAATAATGATTTCTGCATTACATATGGATATACAACAAAATCAGAAATATCTTAAGACCCCAATCCAGAAAAGCAACGAATTTCCCGAACAGTCCCATTGGGTTCCATGGAAAGATTTAGAGGTTCGAAGATAAATGTATGACTCAGTGTTGAAGTGAATCAGTGTCTGATGAGTACAGACAATTGGTACAACTGGTTTGTAGATCAAAAGATGTGAATATGGTAGGAAATCTCCAAAAGCTACTTCCATTGAAGTAAAGCTATTGCTTGTTAAAATACAGTTTTCCTAAGAAACATTTTCTTAAAATCAGTTACGTAGAAGACCAACACTATATAAAAAGCAAAGCAAACCAAAACACTAATTTCACTTGTATTTCTTCATTTGGCTTTCTGAAAGAGAAAATTAGTATTATGTATGAGTAAGAACTAATTAAATTAAGTAACCGTGACATTTGTGCTAATGATACCAATTAACCAACAGTGAAAGAACATGTTAAGTGAAATACAGAGCTACTGTCTAAAATATCATTAATACGGGATTCATACTGCTGTATTTCATTTAGAGCTGTGGTGTTTACGCAGAGGTGAGCATTTCAAGGGTGAAATTCATCACAGGACAGGAAGAAGCTTCTTGAGAGCTGTTCCTGTTAACAGGAGTCTGATCTGAGTATGCCTGACTTTTATTTGGCGTCACTGCTGAGGTCTGCCTTCATATAACTTCTCCATCTACTCTTTCAGCAGCAGGAAGTCCTGGCTAAGTAAACATTTGTACACACACACACAGAGGCGCACACACAGTAGAATTTCAGACACTGTTTATTGCCAAGTAAACAACAGAAATAAACATTTATAGCAATTCACCATTAAATCGCACAGTCCCATCATCAAGCATTTGACAGAAATCTGTACTGAAATCACAACGTACTGTGGATTACGAATGAACTGCAAACCACTGCCCATAGTAGTGTGGACCATCAGTAATTTGCAGACCAATTAAACTATAATAACTCAGAGAGAACTGTCTTGGTTTGTGTTATATAAAAGCAAAACAATAATAAACTCTGCAGACCTATTTTCTCAAGTGGCAAAGGACAAAAAACAAGGTAGGAATAAAATAACTGGAGCCATAAAAAGATTACGAACAATGCAGGATTAGAACATATTTTTCAGTGTTTTAAGTTACTCTAAAATAAACTGTTTGTTCATTTAGATTTCAAGTCAGGTAGAAATTGCAGAATATGAACACTTATTCAATGATTCAGATGTGAGCATTTAAACAGACATGAGTATGTAGGCAACTGTTTGAGATGACTGGTGTAAAATTTTAATCTTGCCATGGAGTAGCTTAATTTCACATGTATTTACTTTGGTAAATAAAAATTAGATTGCTAGAAGTCTTGGACATGTGAGAGAATATAAAACAAAATATTTTGGGGATTTTTGTTACATTTCATTACTAAAGTTGTATCTTTCTGTGTTTTTAGTAGCAAAATTAAATATATGAGTGTGAGCCAGCAATGTGCTCAAGTGGCTAAGAAGGCCAATAGCATCCTGGCTTGTGTTAGAAATAGTGTGGCCAGCAGGACTAGGGAAGCGACTGTTCCCCTGTACTCAGCACTGGTGAGGCTGCACCTCAGTTACTGTGTTCAGTTTTGGGCCCCTCACTACAAGAAAGATATTGAGGTGCTGAAGCATGTTCAGAGAAGGGAAACAAAGCTGGTGAAGGATCTAGAGCCCAAGTCTTATGAGGAGTGCCTGAGGGAACTGGGTTTTTTTTATCCTGGAGAAAAGGAGGCTGAGTGGAGACCTTTATCGCTCTCTACAACTACCTGAAAGGAGGTTGTAGAGAGGTGGAGGTCGGTCTCTTCTCCCAAGTATCAGATGACAAGACAAGAGGAAATGTCCTCAAGGGTCCCCAGGAGAGGTTTAGATTGGATATTATGACAAGTTTCTTCACTGAAAGGCTTGTCAAGCATTGGAACAGGCTGCCCAGGGAAGTGGTTGAGTCACTAACCCTGGAGCTATTTAAAAGATGTGTAGATGTGGTGCTCAGGGACATGGTTTATTGGTGGGGGCTTACGCTGTTTTGATATAGATTGTGCAAGTGAGTCTAGCCTTTATTATGCTCAGTAGGTTGTTATTACTGAATTTCCTCTGGCCAAAACCACTGGCTGATTTGTTTGAAAGCTGTAGACAGCTTGTTTCTAAATGGCTACCCTAAAGTAGGTTTACCCAGCTAATAAAAATGGCCTCTTATCCTCTTCAGCTTTGAATAAACACTAGTTGAGATAGAGAATTCACCATAATCAAGATAAAGATAGGGACAACAAGATTTTTAATTGATTTGTCTAGCGTAGGTAAAACTTTTACCATCATCTGGTATATGATTAGGAAATGGGCTTAATCAAATTTGCATACATTATAGTCACGTGTCCGAGTTTCAGCTGGGATAGAGTTAATTTTCTTTCTAGCAGCTGCAGTGTTTTGGATTTAGTGTGATAATAATGTTGATAACACATACTGTTTTAGTTGTGCCTAAGTGATGCTTATATTAAGTCAAGGATTTTTTCAGTTTCCCATAGAAGCTGAGAGGGGGCACAGACAGAACAAGCTGTCCAACTGGACATTCTATACCATAGATGTCATGCTCAGTGGGGGTTGGCCAGGTGTCAGGAATCTGCGATTGCTACTCGGGACAGGCTGGGCAATCAATCGTCGAGTGTTGATCAATTGATCAATTGTATTGCATCACAATTTTGTGTATTCTATTTACCATTATTTTTATTATTTTCTCTTCCGTTACTGTTCTATTCAACTGTCTTTTATCTCAATCCATGAATTGTGTTTTTTCTTCCTTTTTCTCTCACTTCTCCCTACAGAGTGGGGTGAGGGAATGAGTGAACGGCTGCACAGTCCTAATTGCCAGCTGGGGTTAAACCATGACATGATGTTAATGAAGATGATTGATATTTTCCCCCACCATAGCCAAGACCACAATTAGGACCCACCTGGGACTTCACATGTAAAATTATGGTAACTTGGCAAACTGTAAAGCACAACTCCTTTAGGTGTTAGCTAAGATCAACATTGTCAGTTGCTGCAGTCTGTTGCACTTTGAATTGTAGCAATCTGATCATGTTTCTGAGACAGAAATGACTTTGAATAGTGTTGTTCAGAAGATTTATTTTATTAAAACATTGGGGATTTTCCAATAAAGAAGATGTGGGTGTCTAGTTTATTAGATTTACTGAAGTGCTGAAAAGCTGATATCAAATTTGCATACAAAAATAGTAAACTCTTTTAAATATGTATTTCCTTACTATATATATATTTCCATTTTTTATGTGTAGATTTGACACAAGTCTCTAAGATAGTTCTCAATTTGGAGACTTTTTTCTATTTTTCATTATAATTTTACTTCAATTATACTAAAAGCTGATACTACAATTCATAGTTTTAGTGACAAAATAATCCCCTAAATGAATAAGAATACATATAACTGAGTAGGGAAAAACAGATTTATAGCTGATGACCTTAAAATGGATGCTAACAAACAACTTGTCTATAGTCTTCCACAAAAAGGAACATTTATATTTGAAATGATCATGACAATATGAATAGTAATCATTAATGAAAATGTAATTATGTCTTTAATGGAAAAGAAGGAAACAGACACAATTACAGGTATATGTTAATTTCAGTTTGTAGCTCAGATATCTTGTAGCACTCTATTAAAATTCCCCTTTGGTCTCTGTGGAAATTGGCATAACTTCACTGGGGCCATGTTGAAGCTGGCATTTTTATATAAAATTCAAGGATTGCTGCTAGACTCATTTTAGCCAGGGTGGGGGGGTGGGAAGAAGGAAGAGGAAAAAGCAGTAACTGTAATAGTGACAGAAACATATTCATAATAAAAAAAAAAACCCAAAATGGGATATTTTTTTCTACTTCTGTTTTTAAATAGCACCTTAACCTAACCCTCCTTAAACATTTGTTGCCTGTGCAGGAAATAAGAGCTGATATCGATTGTCCACTGAATCGTTAGAATAAAGAGTCAAAAAAGTGCTTGGTTTCATATTAGGCTGTGACCTTGATGCCATCAATGAATGCTGAGGGACAGCTATAATTCCCAGGAGGAATCATTTTTCTGTTAAACAGATTTCTTCTGAGCAAATCATGCTGATGCATCCACTGCACAAGTTTGTAAGAAGCTGCATGGCAACAGAAAAGGTGACAGTCTCTCCATGTGCCCTCTGGATACCTTGTGTCCATAGAAGACAGTGACATCTCAAAAGATCAGGGTGATTCATCACTTTTATGTCCTTTCAAAGCCTTTCACCCAATCTTTATAGGCTGTGGAGCCATGTTTTATGATTAGAACAAATTATAGAAATCAAGGATTGCTACTACAGTATAAGAATTAAAGAGATGCTTATAATGAATAGCAATAGTCTTAGTGTTTGGGGTAATAATTGTGATACAATTAATGCATTCTTATTAGTAATGTTAATTCTAATAAATATATTATATTACTTACCTTACATTTTAAAAATTTTAATAATAATGACTCCTGGAACAGTGGCTCTTATTATTGTAGTTCTATCTTACGTTGGATTTAGCTAGACCA
Source organism: Fratercula arctica (assembly GCA_947846985.1). NCBI lineage: Eukaryota > Metazoa > Chordata > Aves > Charadriiformes > Alcidae > Fratercula > Fratercula arctica. Next base: position 36,246,415 of record CANTUZ010000001.1, on the reverse strand, counting down.
TTGCTTGAATACAAAGATAACAATAAAAAGCTGCTTTCAATTCTCTTCTCTCTTTCTTTTTTTCTGCCTTTTTTCCTCAGAAGATTGAGCTTCTTGGCTGGATACTCCATTTTCTTTAGATTTCCCATAGGGTCTTATGAATAGACCTAAAGAAGTGTAGTCTGACTGGCATCAGTCCTGAGAGATTCATATTGATAATGCCTCGTGGACCTTTGTGGTCGTCCCCATTTGATAGGGTATATTTCATGTCCACAGGATGCATAACAAGATTTTCACACATAATTATTTCCACAACAGGTCTTAATTGTCACAGTACTTAGTATTAGAATGTTTTATTTTTAGATGACTATAATCCCCAGCACAGCAGTTAAAGGCCAAAATTTCCAGTATTGTGTGACAGAAACCTTAAGATACCTATGTTAATTCTAAACAAGTAAATAGCCACATCTTATTTCCTACACAGTAAATAAAAAATGTTCCGTGTGTACTGTCCCTCCTTCTCTTTCTGCCAGCTAAACTTACATGGTTATGTTAATGTCAAGCAAATACAGCTAGCCTGTAAAAAACTGACCAAGTAATTTTGTTAGTGAAAAGCCAAGCTTACTTACTGTTGGTAAAGCAACTGTAATACACATGGGGATTGCTTACACTGCAGTCCAGACCTTCAGTACTGTAAATACACCTGTATATCTACTGAAGAGAAAGGAAGGCAAAGAAACCTGTATTCTGGTAGCATTGTAAGTAATACTTAAGCCAGGTAGGGGGTGGAGCTCTCATGACTGCCTCAATGGTTATTTCTCATCTTTAGCTCTCAAAGTTTAATTCCCAGATGTTCTTTAGGCACTGATAAATCTAGTATGAGTGCTTTGAGAACGTGTATCACCCCATGTGCTACAACTGAGACAGACAAAGGATTTTATAATCTTAAAATTTACAGGGGCTCTGAAGTGAATACGATCTTCAAGTATTTAGGTGTCATGAAGGTTTGATGACCATTTTTATGCTTGCTGGAAGAAACATGGTTGCTTAGGGATTATTCAAGTATAAATTTAAATATCCTTAAAGATTAAAGAACAGATTGGTAAATTTCGTGGATCTGAGTAGTGCCAGAACCATTGAAATTTACTAACTGACATGGCATTTAGGCACACACCTAAATCCTTTTATGCTAACGCTTCTGATGCTTGTGTCTGTGCAAAGGACAAGAGCTGTATCTTCACAAAAATATCAGTCAGGATCTGATCCCTGTTGAGATTTCTTTTTCAAAAAGCCTATTCATGCCATTTTGACTCATGCAGAATACTACATTGCAAGCATTTCCATTAAAAACAGCAAGACTACTTGTTTGTTTAAAAATACATTTGATTCTTGGCTTGCAAATTGCCATGAGCTGCTCAGCAAGACACATCACAGGAACTTTTATTACCTGACCACTCTTAAAAAGGCCATTTTTGCATATTATACCAAATGGAATCTATGTCAGCTATAAAACCAAAGAAACATTTGGGTTGGAATGTGTCTCTAATAATAACAGTAATTGTATTTAGCACTTACTTAGCAATTTTCATCTGCAAAGCACTTACTACCAGCATTAGCTACTTAATTCTCATAGAACCTCAGCAAGGTAGGCAGCTATTCCACCTCCGTGTAAGGGGATGCATTGTTGGCTGGCAGTTCACTGAACAGAATAAAAAAGAAAGGAAAAGAAAAATAAAATTCAGTTAATCCAGAAGTTTTCAGAAGAAAAACTTTAATACTAAGGAGTAAGATAAAGTGTGATGGAATAGTTCTGTTCCTAAAAGCACAGAGAAAGCTTAGCTTGATTGGTAAAGACTCACTGGACTCATAGTCCAGTGAAATATTGCCAACATGCAAAAAGTGTGTTTTCCAGCCATCTTGAATGTGAAAGTCAAATGGAAAACTCTGTCTTCAGAAGGCATTCTGCTGAATCATTGTTTTCTTGAGTACATGGAGCATGAGAAAATGTCTTTCAATCTCTTTTCCTACCTGACAACCTTACAGGTACTGCAAATTCTCTAGTATTTCACTGTCACCCCAAGGCAACGTATCCCTGGAGTGTACTATCCAAGATGCATTCCTCTGTTACTTACACTCTTGGCATTTAGGAGACTGTTGGCTGCTCTCTAGAGTAACACAAAGGAGCTAGAATCTGCCTGGCTTCCTATTGAGGAATTTCATTTTTCCCATTGTATCTGTTTTCTATAACTGCATTGGCATTGCCTTTCGTTTATGTAACTGTGTGAGACCATATTCTTGCAATTTTATCTAAACAGGTGTTATTTCCATTAACAGTTCAAATAGATTGGGGGTGCAAAATAAGTCAAATAAAGAGCTATGGACATATCTCCAAGATGGAAATAATAATAATAGTTAAAAAGTCAGCTTTACCAACTAATCAGCACAGTTTAAAAGTGATCTCTTTTGACACAATGTAGTTGGTGTAAATCTAGGTAGACCTAGATTTACATGTTTCAGCAGGATGTGTTTGTTGGTTTTTTGGTTTTTTTTTTTTGTTTGCTTGTTTTTTTGGTTGTTTTTTTTTTGTTTTTTTTTGGGGGGGGGGGGTTTTTTGCATTGAAAAGTGTTGATTCAATAGGACTGGAACTTTACACCAATCAATTTTTATAACGTTAGTTTTTAGGACTGCGTAGTTGGAGCATCTTGAAAGGATTACCGAATCATATTTTAATTGTATATTTGATATAATTGGCTACTATGAAGAGAATATAATGTCAATATCTCATAGTTCCTTCCACATCTGCCTTTTCCTGCCAGCGCCATCTGAAGCCCAGTCCAGTTTTGTTACCTTCCATAATCTCCAATTTATAGCTCTGATCTCTGCATGCCTGTAAATCCTCACATTTTGCTGTTCATCGCTCTTTAGCATGCCCTTCTACTATCTTTACTTATTCTCATTTTATATGTGCTCTTCTGTTTGGGTTTTTTTTTTTTTTTCTTTTTTTTTTTTTGCCCACTGCACCCCATCTTGTCTCCCACAAAGTTTCTGTTTCGTTCCCAGTTGCCTGTCATTTATTTGCTTTCTCTAGTATGCCACAGGCAGGTATCTTTAACACTTCTAAGATTTCATTCTTCTCCCTCCAGTCTCCTTCTCCTTTTGCTTCTTATAGCAGCATGTTTGGCTCCTGCTCCCTGGATGGGACTTTCCATCTCACACTACAGAAACTAAAATCTAAGTTGGAATCCATCTGTCTGCTGATCCATTGAAATTTCCACTGTAGTATTCAAGCCAGGGTAAAGAAGAATTTTTGGAAAAAATCCATCAAATAATTAGACTATATTTCTAAGCTATGTTTACTGTGAGTTATTTTTCACACCACTGATCATGATTGGTTGTAATCACACAATAATACACAAATAATCATTATACGAAATAATAAGTGAATAGAAGTATACATCAACTCTGTTTTCATAAAAAATTTGGAAAGTTATTCTTTTCAGGAAGACAAGACCTCTTTAGGATCTATGGATTAATTCAACATACACAGCATGTTTTTCTGCAACCATTATGATACAACTAATTTTGAGAAAGTATTATCTATTCCCAACACACATAACAGAATTAAATAATGCAAGATAAGAACAGTATATGGAATAAATTGTGCATATACTGGTGTAAAAACAGATGATGAATGCAATTTAAATTAAAGCATTCAGTCACAAAGTCAATAATGGAGATAGTGAGAGGGTGAAAAAATTAAAAGAGGGAAATGAGGACAAGCATTTCCTTTTAATTAGATTTGGTGTAAAATGGAATGTAGATAAGGTTGAATTATACCCTTTCCCCAAATGTTCCAAATATTAGGGATTGTATGAAAGAAGGTCAAGGGGTGCAGAATTTAGGACATAGGAATTAATTTAGATATAATATTTGAGCAAAAAAGGCTGCATCTACTAAATAACAGAGCTGGAAAAACTACTCAAAGTCAACAATTTGCACAACAAATATTCTTTTTTGTTTTCTGTTTGGAAATCTTAGGGGATTAGAACTGGATTTGCAACAATGTAGCTTCAATAAAATATTGTCTGAAGATATAAAAACTTCCAAAGTGCCCAAGCCAGTTAAATCTTGTTTTCTATTTTCTTAAGAATCTCCAATTATTTAGCCTTAATTAAAGCAAGCTTTCATTTCTCAGCTCACTACCACCACCACTACTACTGCTCACTTTTTTCTCTTCTTTTGAAATATTCTGAATGAGTAATCTACAACCACTAAATTTAGTTCCTGTCCATAAACAGTATTTTGGAATTGTCTCTAATCTTATTAATCTTTCCTTCATCTATTAGAGGTTTAAGAACTACTTGTTCTTTACCCTTTGAGGCCACACCCTTTCCTTTGCAAATATTTTTACTATGGGAAATCTTTCACTCTTTCTTTTCAACTCTTGGAGTTTAGAAACAGACTCTTGTTTCTCCTTTTATTTCTCTGTATGGTTTTTAACTTTTTATTTGTAATTTTTTTACCTCTCTGTCTCCTTCTAAACTATTAGTGTTGCAGAGAGAAAAAAACCCACAAAACTGATATTTCTCTCCCTGCACAAATAAGTGTGGTGATAAGCTCCAAGATTTTTGCTTGGTTTACATGAAAACACCATCTCTGGAACTCAAAGGCTTTTAATTGCTCAAAAATTTCCTTGTTCTATTCAAATGTAGCTTTCAAGGGAAGTCATGCTCAAGGAAATCTTTTAAGTAATTCAGACCAAGTCTTTGAAAGATGCCAAACATCGGGACAAATTAAAATATTATTTATGGTTGATATGTATGTTAATTGATTTAGGTTGGTGTCAGAGATTTAATATTTCTAGAAACACGTAATTTCTTATATAGGCATTTTTATGAGTGTTTCCATTAGCAGAAATGAAAGAATATGTATCTAAATTAGTACAAATGAAAATAAACTTAGTATAATATTCTGAGAAATTTGGTTTATTTGTTTTCTTTTTTCCTGGTTTCAATCCTTTGTCCTTTTGTGTCACAACTTATTCTATTTTGTTGGGGTTTTTTTGTGTTTTTTTCTTTTCTTTTTTTTAATATTTTCAGTTGCTTGAACATTACTTGACCTATGTTGATTGTCTTTGAGTTACCTTTTGCAACACAGTTAATAGGACCCTGGTAAAGATTTTTAATCACACATTTAATGATGTAATTTGATATTAACTTTAAAATAACATTCCTTTTTGGACTTATATAAATGTACATTTTAACATTACCGGACCAAAGCAAAAAAAAAAAAAAAAAAAAAAAAAAACAAACAACCCTCCATAAATTCAAAAGTATTAAATTCTTTCTATTAATTACATACCTATTAAAAAATGACCCTTTCAGAATCAGGCAGTTAAATTTATGCTGATGCAATCTTTCCTCCTGGACCTTATTTCCACTTTTTCTGGATGTGTTTTTAGGAGATGAAAAGAAACAGTTACTTCTGGCCCTTCCTTCCTTCCTTCCTTCCTTCCTTCCTTCCTTCCTTCCTTCCTTCCTTCCTTCCTTCCTTCCTTCCTTCCTTCCTTCCTTCCCTCCTTCCCTCCTTCCTTCCTTCCCTCCTTCCTTCCCTCCTTCCTTCCCTCCTTCCTTCCTTCCTTCCTTCTTTTCTTTCTGTTCTCTCATTCTCTCTTTCTATCTTGCTTTCTCACTTGCTCTCTTTCTTTCTTTTCTCTCTCATTCTCTTTTCTCTCTTTCTCTCTCTTTCTCTCTCTTTCTTGCTTTCTGTTACTGTCTCTCTTTCTTTCTTTTCTTTCTTGCTTGCTTGCTTGCTTGTTTCTTTGCCTTCCTTGTAAATGCTATAAATTTAATCCCCAGCTCTTCTGATCTCATTAATTTTAACACCAGATTCTAGGTCAAAAAGACTTTTTACTTATGGGGAGATTGGTAGGAATGGCTTATTTTTATTTTGACTCTTTGCCGCTTCCTTTGGGAACTGCAGTCTACTTCTCAGGATTATCTGGACATTTTCACTCAAATTCCCTGCTATGGGAATTAATGCCTCAGAACATTGTCAATGCCCAGTAGAATGTGTGACTTCCTCTCTGGCTGCAAAACTTTTTCAGCTGTTGTTCTAAATGTCTTAAGTTTATAAATTCTTGTGTGAGACTTGTGTTGTATGCTAAATAAGAGAAGCTGAGAAAGACATGGAGTTAATATTGTATAGAGCTTTCAGTGCTAAATGTTAGAGGTTCATTTCACCTAACATTTATGTGTTAGACATCTAAGTCTGAGCTGTTCACCTTAGGCTTCATTTATGGTTGTTGAAGATAAATATGCACTTCCAGAGGGTGACTGCTTTGATCTAATTTGGTTGCCTTTCATAGGATGAGATTAATCTCTCTCTGGAGATGCCTACCTCTTTTCATTGACGATAACACAAGCCCAAGATGACTAGCACAGCACTAGGAGTTGAATTTTAAAACACTCATGTTCAGGCAAACCAGTCCTACCTGACATTTCTTTTATGACTGTCTGCACTTTGATATAATAACTAGTCCTTACAATTCAGTTAAGAGTAGAGGATGTTAAATGTCTTTGAAGTCTCACTCTTTTGATTGCTGTAATTTTCCATTCTTTAAAAAAAATAAATTTAAAAACCAGAATATAAATATAATGTTGTGGCATGACTTGCACAACTGGAGTGCTGCATTGGATGGCTATAAACTCTTCAGAAGGGATAGGCAAGGAAGGAGAGGCAGTGGGGTAGTCCTGTATGTTAGGGAGTGTTTTGACTGTCTAGAGCTTGATGATGGTTACGAAAGGGTTGAGTGTTTATGAGTGAGAATCAGGGAAAAGGCCAACAAGGTAGATATCATGGTGGGAGACTGTTATAGACCACCCAACCAGCCTGAAAAGGCAGACAAAATATTCTATAAGCAGCTGGGAGATGTCTCACAATCGCTAGCCCTTGTTCTCATGAGGGACTTTAATTCACCAGATGTCTGCTGGAAATACAATACAGCAGAGAGGAAACAGCCTAGGATGTTCCTGGACTGTGTGAAAGACATCTTCCCGAACCAGCTGGTGAGTGAGCCAGCTAGGAAAGGTGCCCCGCTGGACCTGTTGTTTGTGAACAGAGAAGGACTTACGGGTGATGTGATGGTTAGAGGACATCTTGGGCATAGCGATCACAAAATAACAGTTTTTGATTCTTGGAGCAGTAGAGAGGGGGGGTTAGCAGAAATGCTACCCTAGAATTCCAGAGGGCAGACTTTGGCTTGCTTATGAGATTGATTGACAGAGTCCCTTGGGAGGCAGTCCTAAAGGGCACAGGAGTCTAGGAAAACTGGAAAACTTCAACAAAGAAAATCTTAAAGGCACAGGAGCAGGCCATCCCCAACTGCCAAAAGACAAGCTGGAGGGGAAGAAAGCTGTCCTGGCTGAACAGAGAATTTTGGCTGGAACTCAAGAAAAAAAGGAGTTTGTGACCTTTCGAAGAAGGGGCAGGCATCTCTGGAGAACTACAAAGATGTTGTGAGGTTATGCAGGGAGAAAATTAGAATGGCCGAAGCTCAACTAGAACTTAATGTGGCCACTGTGGGGGTTGGACTAGATGATCTCCAGAGGTCCCTTCCAACCCTATGGTTCTATGATTCAATGATTCTATAAATACATTAATAACAAAGGGAGGGCTAAGGAGAATCTCCATCCTCTATTGGGTGCAGGGGGAAAAAAAGTGACAAAGGATGAGGAAAAGGCTGATGTACTTAATGCCTTCTTTGCCTGAGTATTTAACAGTAAGACAAGTTGGTTTTGGGGTACCCAACCACCTGAGCCAGAACACAGGGACAAGGAGCAGAATGAAGCCCCCATAATCCAAGGGGAAAAGGTTAGCAACCTTCTATACCACTTAGGCACACACAACTCTATGGGGCCAGATGGGATCCTCCCAAGGGTACTGAAGGAGCTGGCAGAAGTGCTCACCAAGCCACTTTCCATCCTTTATCAGCATTCCTGGGTAACCAGGGAGGTCCCAGTTGACTGGAAATTAGAAAATTTGACACCCATCTACAAGAAGGGTTTGAAGGAGGATCTGGGGAACTAAAGGGCTGTCAGTCTGACCTCAGTGCCTGGGAAGGTTATGGAGCAGATCATCTTGAGTATGTGGCACATACAGGACAATCAAGTGATCAGGCCCAGTCAGCATGGGTTTATGAAAGGCAGGTCCTGCTTGACTAACCTGGTCTCTTTCTATGACAAGATGACCCACTTGGTGGATGAGGGAAAGGCTGTGGATATTGTCTACCTAGAATCATAGAATCTTCATGGTTGAAAAGGACCTTTGAGATCATCAAGTCCAACCGTACACACATGCAAAAAACCCAAAACCCTAGAGCGGAAGTGCCAAATCTAGAAGTTTCTTAAATACCTCTAGGGATGGTGACTCAACCACCTCCCTGGGCAGGCTGTTCCAGTGCCTGACCACTCTTTCAGCAAAGTAATTCTTCCTAATATCTAATCTAAACCTCCTCTGCCGCAACTTCAGACCATTTCCTCTGGTCCTGTCATTATTCAGCTGGGAGAAGAGGTCAACACCCACCTCTCTACAGCCTCCTTGCAGGTAGTTGTAGAGGGCAATGAGGTCTCCCCTCAGCCTCCCCTTCTCCAAACTAAACATGCCCAGTTCCCTCAGCCTCTCCTCATATGGCTTGGTCTCCAGACCCCTCACCAGCTTGGTAGCTCTCCTCTGGACACGCTCCAGCACTTCAATGTCCCTCTTGTACAGAGGGGTCCAGAACTGAACACAGCACTCGAGGTGAAGCCAGTTTTTAACCCAGTGAAGAGTACACTTGTCTATGCCATGATTCGCCAGCTTCTCCAGGAGAATGCTGTGGGGGATGGTGTCAAAGGCCTTACCAAAGTCCAGATAGACAATCTCTACTTAGACTATAGTAAAGCCTTTGACACCATTTCCTACAGCATTGCCGTGGAGAAGGTGGCTGCTCATGGCTTGGACATGCACACTCTTCACTGGGTAAAAAACTGTCTGGATGGCTGTGCCCAAAGAGTGATGGTGAATGGAGCTAAATCTAGTTGGCAGCCAGTCATAAATGGTGTTTCCCACAGCTCAGTGCTGGGGCCCGTTCTGTTCAATATCTTTATCAATGAACTGGACGAGGGGATGGAGTGCACCCTCAGTAAGTTTGCAGACGACACCAATTTGGGCAGGAGTGTTCATCTGCATGCGCACAGAAAGGCTCTACAGAGGGATTTGGACAGGCTTGACCTATGGGCTGAGGCCAATGGTATGAGGTTCAACAGGCTAATTGCTGGGTCCTGCACTTGGGTCACAACAACCATATGCAGTACTACATGCTGGGAAGGGGTGGGGAGGGGAGGAGAGGGGAGGGGAGGGGAGGAGAGGGGAGGGGAGGGGAGGGCAGGGCAGAAGAAAAAAACTCCAAACCACCAAAAAACTCCAAAAACCCTCCCCAAGCTCCACATACACACAATGAATTCTGTGTGACCACTAACCAGGTATGTAAAATCAAATTTCCTCCTGTAAAGTTTTGCTAAAATTTGTGTATGGAATATGAGCCTGGTAAGGTAAACCAAGCATTTGGTAAACTGTGTAAGTAGAGAGTTTAAATTAGTTTGCATAAAGAACTCTTCCTCCAGAGACTTCCACTGATTCATTTCACCTAGCTTTAGACTCTTTGTAAATCAAGTGCTCTGCAGAGTAGCTGCATCTATTAATGGACAATGCAGAGATATTGAAGGTAACTAAGCCCACACATGAAGTTTCTTAGTTAAGTATCTAAATGTCAATGACATGCCTCTAGGACAAAAATCTTTATTTTGTAACTTACCTGTAGAAATAAAGTTTGTGTGTGCATGTGTATATGAAAATGCATACCTTTGTAAAAAAGACATAAAGATAGGTTAATGAGGCCTGTAAAGCACATAAAACTTGGCTTCACTTGTAATTTTCTTTATAAAGAATAACATCTTGCATAATAGAAAATTCATTCTTCACCGAGATGTCAAAGTTTTGAATCAACACCATCTTGAATTTGCCACTAGTTATTACATATGTCATCCAACAGCCAATGAGGGAATCAGCGCTTCTAGAAGGTAGGTGTTTAATCTTTTCTATGTAGAAAACACCATGGAGATATTCAGGAAGAGAGCAGGGTGGGGTTTTTTCTTCATGACTTAATGAAGTTTTTAAAAAATAAGCTTTTACGATTCGATATAAGCGTAATCTTGTACTCAGTAGTGGCTATGTTCCCATTTTGTCCTGGAACAAATATAAAAAGTTATTTATAACTATATACAAGCATGTATGAATATGTGTATTTATATATAAATACCTGTATGACTGTAGAGAACTTGGGGTTTTCCCCCACACATACATGTAAACAAGACTGTCCATAAAATCAATGAAAGAATTTTAAAGTATTACAAAGAGACCTTTCACAATTTATTATGGTGTTTCTTAGAGTCCTTCACAGTGCATCAGGTTATAGACTACCAATAAATCATATATTAAAATGGGGCAATTTTACAAATATATTTAGTCCTCAATGTAATGAATGCAAATTCACAGAGGACAGATCAGGATTTCAACATCTGTCTCACTGTACTGTGTAATGGTTGTAGGTACATTACAGTGAATATCAAATATATTGACAAGTTAGTTTAGTATGGGTGTTCCTGAGTCTTGTACATTACGATTGTAGATTCTTTTACCTGTGAAAATACCACCTTCCATTAATATTTTATATGATAATGATTCTGTGGGAGCTGGCAACTACTCTTGAAAAGCTGAAGCGTAAAGATGACTTCCGTAACTGCATAGAACTGTGGCTGGTTTTTATGATATACTTGGAATTATCACCATTGGGCCAGTTACAGAAACAAAGTCACATTTGAAGTAGACTTCCCCTTCCACATATTTTATAACAAAACTTTGTCCTGCCTGCCACATTCTCCTCTTCTCTTGCTCTTCGCTCATTATTCAGAGACTATTGTTGTAGAACAGGAAGTAAATGAATGTTTTATTCTGATCTCTTGTTGCCTGGTGACTAGATCCCAGAAGTACAAGATGTCTCTCCTGTTCAAAATGAAACACTAGATGCTCTGCTCATCTGATATTTCCAGTTCATGCATGTGTTTTCTAAATGTGATTTTTCTTGTACACCAACTCTTCTTAAACTTGTAACCTGCATATCTTATGTTCATTAGAGGCACCAAAAGGTGATTATTAAAGTACTCAGTTTATCACAGAGGACTCAAAATATTGCCTATAAATTGTAGGTTCAGAGTTTTATTCAAAACTCAGTAGGAGTGTAAACGTCACATAAATGGCTATTCAAATAGAATCAATACACAGGCACACTATAGCTACAAAAATAGAAAATAATACATGAGCTATTAGGTAGAAAGCTTGCAGGCTTTCTATTTTCTATTTTAAAACACACGCCAACATAGGCTTTCTGGTTTTCCTCTCTACTGAGGTCAGATGTTACATTTTACTGCATTGTTAAACAGCATGTGTGTGCTGCACATCCATTACACAGATTTTATCAGAGGAGACTTTTTAATTTGTCTTTCTGTTCCAGTATTTTCAGTTCTCCATATGACCTAAGAAACTATCCCAAAAGGTAAGATGTTTAAGTCAGATTACTACAAGCACTAATTAGACCATTTATCTTCCAGTGCTTGGGATGAAAGACAATTATGAGTATTGCTACCTGAATAATGCAGAGATGAATTCATATACATGGTAAACAATGAACTGCAGGGATTTTGGATAAGGAGTGGCAAATAACACACACACACAGAAAAAAAAAAAAAAAGAACAGAGATTGACACCTCTGGTTAGGACAAGGGGAAGAACAAAACTATTTAAATGTTTTTCTCTTAAATCCTTTCTAAATTGAAAGCAGAACAGCATCATACCATGACTGGTGATTTTTGAGGTTTGCAGGAGCCGTGTAGCAGCTCATGCAGACTCTAAAATACAGATGAATGCCACTTATCCTGGTGCATCTCATGCACTGTAATGTTGAATCTATACAATAGCTTGCCTTGAAGAATGAGTCAAAACCTATCTTTACTTTGACTGTTTCTATTGGATCTCCTTCTCACATTTTCTCTTTCTGGTTTTCTAAATGTGCTGTGCAAAAGTAACTATATTTACATCTTTTCTTGATTTTGAACATTTTTGCTACTGTATTGTCTTGTACAATTGTTTTCAGTTCAGGGCATTTCAGTTCATTAGCATTTGTGTGGCCTTTATCCCACAAGCTGAAATCATTGTAAAGCTTCCTGTATTTTCAGCTTTCATGGGGTACCAGTGTAGGTAGACTGAAGAGAGATATGGTAAGTGAATCATGGTGTCACAAATGAGTGAATGCATTTTTTTTCTTGTTAACTTTGACAAATAGCATTCAATGAGGTAGAAATTTTAATTCTATTTATTTATGCTAATCGTGCTGGGAGTTCTGTAATGGGTAGGGTACAGGTGATGAGCATTATTGGCATTATTGTATAGACAGAAAATTCTTTTTTGTTTTAGTTAATTTTCTTAAGGTGCCAGGATGTTGTCCTCTTACTGGTCTATATAAGGGATTAAGGAGTTGTGAAACACTTTCATAGACCCTATGTTCATATTTGGACAGAGCTATATCATTTAGTATAGGTGTGAGGGAAACATGCTGTGTTTACATGTATTATACATGTAAACCTGGTGCCAACTATTTTGTTGTTGGTACAAAGGGGACTGTAAATCTGAGAGTGACACAATAACACAATAGGCTTGGTCAAGACTGGTATCAAAGACAACACAACAGTTTGCACAGTAAACACTACAGTTTGAAATAAGATCTTGGATGCCCACAAGATCTTAGCATCCAGTGGCTTATGGATGCTTTTGAAGGTTACGATTATTTACCTACTGATGTTTCAAACAGTGACTAAATTGTTAGGAAATATCATCAGAACTGAATTTCTTAAGTTTGCTGGTTTTCAGTAATTTTAAGGCTTCACTTTAGGGGAAAAAAATACTCTCTTTTTTTTTTATATTTTTTTTTTTTTTTCCCAATTGATGTGGGGCACTTCATTAACTTTTCTATTCTTGCTGTGGTTTGCAAATTGCTTTTATTAAAAACAAAACCACAATCACACACACACACAATGAGACACCCCACCCCATCCCAGATATTAGCTTGGTATCTTTTCAGGGTAAGGATAACCTTCTAAACTTTAATGCCTTTCTTTAATCTTTTATTATTCTTTTTTATTTGTTTGTTTTGTTAATTTTAGCTGACAAGTTTACTTGGGCATGGCATTCATTAAATTTGCAATTGTCTCTCCATCTAGTTAACCATATGATATGTACTCTAAATTTTGAAATCATGAAAGAAAAGATAGTCAATAACTATTATTATGAAAAAATCCATATTTCCATGTTTACGTGTAAAAGGTTCTGCGTTTAAGAATAGTCCTAAGGATAACCATAAAAACTTCCAATGAAAGTTTCCTTATGCTGAAGAATATGATTAAATGTGGTACTTCATACACTGTGTTATAAACAGTTGTGGAGTAGAAAACTCAGAAAAATAGCCATTTAAACACTTTATTATTATTATTATTATTATTATTATTATTATTATTATTATTATTATTATTATTATTATTATTATTTAATAGTACTTTTACCTAGAAAAGTAGCAGAAGAAAACTTGAAGCAGTAAGATAATGCCATTCCAGCAACTCCAGTATTATATTGGAAGGTTATATTTATTTCTATACGGGAAGTTTATGTTTAAGGTTGACACAAAACTATTAAAATTGCTCAGTTTCTTCTAATAAATATATAACAGCAGAGCCACTGTGGATTTCAATGAATTACATCTTCCTATGCTGTGCTTCTAGGTGAGATTGCAATGAAAGAGAAAAAAAAAAAAAATTCCTTCTCCATTATCAGGGTAATTAGTTCCATAAATTCCTTTATGTCTTCAGTGAAGAAATGGGGTAATTACATTGTGAAATTTCGTTTTCCTAAGGGGACACATTAATTTATGGTCATGTGTAATATTTGTTTCAGCACAAGGTTTCCACATTCTGTACATGTACTTCATTATGTAGAAAAGAAATATTTTAAAGTGCACAAGATTCTACATACAGTACATTGTGTATTTTTTTTTTTAACTTAGGCAATTCATTTTTAGCAAATCTCTTGGTTTCTGACCTTCATTAAGTACACTATAAGGCTTAAAACAGAAAAACAAGTAATTTTACTTTTATTCCTTGAGAGAAGAAAATATTCAATTTCGAGATAGATATTAAAGTTCATAAAATATCATTAAAAGCAGTAAGTGTGGTGGTGACTTAATTATTACAAAACACTATGAATAGGGTCGGTGTCCATGTTTTACTAAATTTTATTTCATGGGAAATATACTATGGTAATTACTAACACAGTTTTATCTATCTTTCTATTATTCAAACAGTAATATCACTTCTCTTAAAGGTTAATAATGTTATTATTATTTAATCCACTAGATTTTATTGAATACTTTGAGCCCTCTGAGGTTGATACTAGTCAATCTGAATGGACTGTTTTCTTATGTCCTCTTGTTATGCTCAAAATCTTGTGAATGGGCAAAAAGGAAACACATCCTACAAATAAAGCCGGGAATTTATTGTCGATGTTATTGAAATCTTAACAGTATAATTCAAAAATCATTATTAATCTACATCTGATTGTTACAGAAAAAGAAAAAGTGAATAGTAAGGCAGCTAAAATTGTTGCTCACACACTTCTTACTTTCTACTCCTTTTCCTGGTATCATGCTCACCTTCTCCCTGCTCCTTGGTGGTTTCATAACTGTAGTGATGGTGGGGATGCCATGGTGAGCCATCAGCAGCTGGAGTCCTTTTCTGTGAGGAAAGTGGTGCTCCTGGTCATGGTTTCTTCTTTCTCACTCTAGGTTCTACTTGTAGTCCTTTTTGTGTGCTTTTTAACACACTTTTACACTTTTTCTGTTTCTTCAATGATTTACAGGTCCATGTTGTATCAAAAATTACTATACATGTTGTCCTTTATGTATGTCATAAAAAAAATAATAAATCTTTGTTCTCTTTTTACTGCCCAAACCAGTCTTACTACAAATCTGTTTTTCTGTAACTGTCCATTACTGAGTTGTTTGTAGTTGTGGAATGTCCAATGCCAGACTTTGACCCATCCCTTATGGTCCTATTCCCATACTCCACTCCAATGCATCCTGAGTTCCCACCTCTCAAGGACATTATTGTACCAAGCCTTTATTCCTCTGCTCTACATTATTATGTTAGAATCATAAACCTTTCATCCTACACAGAATAACCAATAACTGCTATATATATAAAATTATGTTTTTACCATACAAAGACAACAAAACTAAAATAAATTAGCCACAGATATCTGGTCTATGAGAGAAATTGGTCTTACAGATAAACCAAGTGGAAAAAAAAAAAAAAATGCAGGCAGGTCAAGACAAGTTCAGGCAGAGCAGACCTGACAAGAGTCAGCCTTGAGGCCGTGCAAGCTCAGTACAGACCTTATAGCCTGTTACTAGCAATGGTAATATGATATTACAGGGCTATAAAGCACTATAAAGACAGCAAATAACTCTGCCTGCAGTACTGACTTTCCCTGGGAAGCAAGCAGGGTTTCAGAATTCCCTGTGTGCACGTGTGATAAGGCTGATTCATCAGATTTGCTGCACAATGGTGACTGGCTGTTATTTTCAACCTGGACATCTGGACCCTAATAGTCCCTTTGCTTTCAGTGGTCATTTGGGACAATGAGTAGTCAGGTTTTGATCACTAGTGGGCTCTCATTGCAGCAGACTCAAATTGCCATTGAAATTCTGCCCTTACTAACATGATGGGTTTCAAAAGAATCCAAATGTCACCCCAACAGCAGTTGTAAGACCGAATGGTACAATTCCCTCATCATTAAGTGTACACAAGTAAAAAGATGAGCAGTAGACCTGGGACTTTTTTTAAGAGACACCAGATTATTAGATTTTTCATCATGGAAATGAGTCAGTTGTGCACACATGGCTGGCTGTGTTCCTGCTTCCTAGCTCTTATTCATATAGCTCTGTTCCCACACTACCTTGCTCAGGGGAAGACATCTCAGCAGTATACCTTCTAAGACAGTTTATTTTATAAGGGTTAAGAGGCTTATAAGGGTAGCACCATCTGTTTTTGCAGCACCATGTTTTATTACAATATATTATAATGCAAATGGCTTTAGCACTTTCCTCAGGTTAGTAGGCAAAATTCACAATTTATCTTGGCAGGAAAATACTGACCTTCTCTCAGGAGCTGGCTGTTATAGTCACTGTTGGTTAGCACTAAATTGCTGACCGTCTTGAATAGGTACAATTGATTCCAGGAAAACCTCTCACTGAGAGCAAACTTGGGTATAGATCTAGAGTACACTGGAGCACAGCATGGTTATAGCCTACAAGTTTCTGTGTGTATCAGCACTGCATAACCACCATATGACCAACATGCTACTAATGACCTATAAGGTCAATGATTTTGAAGTAAACATTCGTGCACTTGTATATCCTGTCTCCTCCAGGACAGAGCTGGTAGGATGAATCTTATTTTTCTGTCTCACTTTGAAGCAGCTTGAGAATATATCCAATGCTATGCATACTCATAGCTGTTCTGCTAAGCCTTTTGCAGTTAGGCTACACATGTAAGAACAAGTGTCAAGGTCAGTCACTTCCAAACTGTTGTCATGTTGAAGTGGTTAATTGCTGTTACACTTCTCCACAGAGACCTAAGAAGTTGATGTCAACAAGGAGATGTGCTATGGTGGGTCTTGTTCTAACCAACAAACAGGGGCTAGTGGGGAATGTGAAGCTCAAGGGCAGCCTTCGTTGCAGTGACCATGAAATGATGGAGTTCAAGATCCTCAGGGCAGTGAGGAGGGTGCAACAATAAGCTCACTACCCTGCATTTCAGGAGAGCAGATGGTGGCTTCTTCAGGGATCTGCTTGGTCGAGTACCATAGGATAAAACCCTGGAGGGAAGAGGGTCCCAAGAGATCTGGTTAATATTCAAGGATAAACCTTGAAGTGATTGTTTTCAGTGATTCCCACCATGCAATGGGTTAAACCACAGCCCAGACTAAATCTTCAGAAGAATTTGTCAGACAGTGGGACATTTCTAGACACTAATGAACTTGAATTTTATTCTCTACAATTGGTGACTATTTATAAATAATTGAGCAATGACTAGTATATTCATGAACTCTCTACAAACACTGAAAGTCTGAAGAAATTATACCAGAATGGAATTATCCATGACTCTTGATACATGGATTCTCATTCCTAGTTAGAATATGTTTTTATTCTTGTTCTTAGAAGTCGTCTTCTTTTTTTGAAGTTTCAGATATCAGTCAATAATCAGAAAGATAATCACATGATCAGGAAAATAATTTTACTGCTCAAATTCCAAATATAATGTCTGACACACTACTAACTCTATGACAAAAAAAAAAAGCTTGTGTTTAACATTCTGTGTATAGGAAAACTAGGATGCATTCACAAAAAAAAAAAAAAAAAAAAAAAAAAATTAGAAATTGTTTGTGAATGAGTCCCACAACTGTAATTTCAAGTTTTGCAGAATTTCGCTTTTGGCCCTTACTTACTCAAACTTGTTCTAATCAGCAGAAATAGCTCTGCTTATGTCTTGTTTCTTCCATAAAATTATTCTTAGAGAAATAATTCAAATGTCAACTGCAACAGTGTGACTCAGAAGTGTGGGTGGCATCATCTCAGGAAATGGTCCATAGCTGTGAATTTTACACCCATAATGGAATATCTTCAGCCATTACTGTCATCAGGCTTAAGTCCAGAAGTCTTCATTATAGCTTTGGAGCTTGATGTTATAGGTAGTTTTATTTTTAATTTGTTTGGGATTTTTTTTGTGGTGAAGGCAAAGCTACAGTGACAAAAAAGAGAAAACCATGTCTACATCTGGATTACAGAATCCATAGACTCCTCTTAATGTTCAAGCTAGGAAGATTGCTTAATTCTTCAAAATGTTCAAGCTAAATGTCATGTTAGTATGTCCTATCTCAGGGCAAATGCTATATACACACACCTTTTTCCACCTTTCCTTCTCAGCTACTCTTCATTTCTCCTTTGATGAACGGAGGACAGAATATTTTTATAGGTTAATACAGACAATGTCTCTGTTAAAATTTTAAAATAGATTATACAATAAAATTTCTTTGTATTTTATAATCATTTTATATTGGAATATAAAGAATGTTGGAAGCTGTAACTGCTTCCAGGAAAGTCCTGATTAGATGTGATAGTCAAAACAATCTGTAGAATTCTTATTGACTAGCAGGGGTAGCTTTCCTGAACTTCTGCAAGAATTGTTTATGAACTGTGCATAAGATGGGGATGAAATTATCATGAATAATGATAAGCCTAAGTCTAGTTCACTAATTTAATCCATTGTCCTGAAAAATTGTTGGAATCACTGATTTCCCAGCTTGTGTTAGGAATCAGAATATGGGTGGGGTAGTAATTGGCACTGTCGGTATCTTTATTGTTATTAAATAAACTATACATTGCAAAGACAGAAAACAGGAATAAGAATGTAATTTTGGGTTTGGGATATTTTTTAGACAGTTATTCTTGCCTCAGGTTCATTTTCAGAAGAAACAATATACAATAACTGAAAAATTGTATATAAAGAAATCTATACATACAATTCAATAGCTTGTTATGTATGCTTTACCATATTGGTCAAAAGTACTTTGTATGTGCTCTAAACAAATCACTCAATGTATTTTGGAGAACATTGACACTCAAGTAGGGTATTAATATCAACTCAGGCATTAATTAAAGCCTACAAAGGTCAAATAAAAAATTTTGCTGAAGTGTTTGACTAGTTTACTGTACAGTTAGAGGTGAACGTAACTGTTTATTAACAAAACAGGGGTCAAATGACTGAGAAATTGCTGACAGTGTATATAAAAACACAGTTCCTCAAAAAATATTTAAATTATATTTTGTTTTTCTGTTACTTTCAAATACTTCAGAACAGCTGCTTATGCCCTGGATATCCACACAGAAATCATAGCCTGATTTATCCTAATTTTCTGAATTATAGACTGTGCAGCAAATTCAATTTTTTTCTGTAGTTTTGATTAGATGTGATAGTCAAAACAGTCTGTAGAATTCTTAGGAATTTTGTTGTCTATACTATTAAATTGCTAGAACAGTCTCTGTTACAGTGTAGGATGTGCTTACTAGTACTGCTTATAAAATTGCCAGTCGCTGTTTGGGAGTTGGCACTACCTGGAGACTATTCCCAATAGACATTCTTGGAGGAATCCTACGGAAGTTTATTGTACAGAGATGGCTATTCCATGCCGATGGACCTCAGTCTCTAAGAGTTATCCTGGGCATATTTATCATGTTCCTCAGCTTTCCTCATAAGCTGCTATCAAGATTTCCAAACTGAAAATCCATTTGTTTTCATGCCAGATGAGGAATTAAGGACTTCTGGACAGTTGCCTTGAGAGTCAGATGTCTTAAAGCTCTGGGGCTGAGTTATTCCAGACTGAAGTAAAAGCATCTTTGGGAAGGGAAGGGAAAAGGGAAAGGGGAATGGAAGGGGAAAGGGAAGGGAAGGGGAAAGGGAAAGGGAAGGGGAAAGGGAAAGGGAAAGGGAAGGGGAAGGAACAAGTTCACCCAAAAAAGCTTAGTCACATTTTTAAGAATGAATCCTTTTGTAATGATAATTCACACTGCAAGAAGGAAATTTGAGGAGGACTGCCAAGTTTTATTTGAACAGGAGTAAATATGTAAAACAGCTAAGCTTCAGATCGACATCTGAGCACATAAATCAGACCTTGATCAAAGATCAACAGAAGGTTCAAAATCTGCAGCAAGCTGAACTTAAACATGAATTTCACTACAGGAAGGTTTTCACTGAGGAAGGGTTGAAATGGCACTTCAATCAAATTCTGTTCATCTGGTCCTCCCTGACAAATAGTTCAACGAGCTTAAATAATTTCAGTGGAATAAATTTGTGAGCAGAACCTGTTGCATTTATGAGATTTAGTTGTATCACATTTTAATATTAAAATATCCCACAGTAAATTAATAAAATATATTAAGAGAAACTACCTAACGGAAGTGTCTAATCTTAATGAAAAAAAAAAAAAAAAAAAACACAAACAATGTGATCAAACATTTCTATCCAAAAATTTAAATACATTTTTCAATCTAATTAGGCTGTTGGTTGTCATTATATCTAAGAACACAGCACTGCTGTCCTCATTACTATTATTAGTTCAATACCTGTAAGCCAGATTCAGGGAAAGACTTAGGTGGTAAGGCTGAATTCTTCCTGTGTGTGGATAATTAACATCCTGGAATAAGAACAGAAGCATAGGGAAAAGGGACAAAACTAAAATCAGATTTTCCACACTGTAGTTGATTAGAAAAAGACCATGGCAACAACTGAGGAGAAATAATTTGGTTTGGTTTAATTTTAAAGTCTTTTACTGAAGTATCTTTACTCCAAACTGCTAAAAAACTTCCATTTATGCAAATCCAAAAACATTTTCAATCATTCTTTCAGAGTAAAAGAAGATATTATTTTTGAAAACATATCCAGAAGAGGAAATTCAGTGGATATTCTTCATGCTGACGTTATATTTTATTATAAATGTTGTGGTTTTACACAGCTGTCAAAATTTTGCCTAGAAAATGAGACTTGTTTCCAGCACCTGTCATGCTTTTTCCAAGGGCTTTTCAGCCTATATAATTTTTATGTCTACAGTGTGTCCTAACCACCCAGGTCTTGGTTCTTTCTTTGAAGGGAAATTCAAATTATTAAGAAGACATTTAATGCACAGGATATTGTGTTACTCTAGTGTTTTGTCTCCTCCTGTCCTCCATACCTCCTACAATGGAGGTAAGAAAAGTTAGGGGTTTTTTTTATGAGAACGCAGATGAATGACAATTCAAAATCACGGTACAGTTTATGTTCTTGTTATTAAGACTGAATTAGGTGACCAGTTCAGATAGTCACAGGGTATGGCTTCCTTTCATCTCAACCATTGTAACAGTCTTTCTGTCCATACATCAAGGACTAATTTCTGATAACTCCTAACACCTTTCTTTCAACTGTCTTTGGAAAAGGAAGTGACAGTCACACTTACTTTTGAGTCAATACAGTCAATGTTAGAAATGAATATGCCTAACTGGACTGAGATTTGTAGAAGACCTTGGCCCAGTAAAGAAAAATGACTGAAGTAAGGAAGAGTTAAGCAAGACTGAGGAAATTATGAAAATGTGTTGAGAGTCAAATTTCAGTTTGTTTGTGAGATTTCATTATTTTTTTTTTTTAAAGTGTCTTAGAGGCAAAAGTCCTTGCAGAGGTAGCTGACAGTGGACTGGGTGCTAAAGGAAGATTTTAATTTTAGACATCGGAATGTTCAATGTTCAACATAACTCTCTGTTTACAATGTCTAAGCAATTTTTCTAGACTAAACCAATACCTAATAATACACAACCCCTGTGCATTCTTTGACAAGTTCCAAAAGGCTCAATGAAAAGGAATGTTAAAAAAAAAAAAAAAAAAAAAAAAAAAAAGAGAGAGAGAGAGAGAGAAAAATGCGCATTTAACTTTAAAGTTGCTATATTTAAAGATTAAACAGAGTAAGGACAAGTGATCCCAACTTCTTATTTGATTAGAAGTCATAAATGACTGTTTTCTTTCAGATGTCATGACAGAGATAAGATCATTCATAAAGATCAGATGTAAGATCAGTGCGGTGGAGAATTTTGTGAGCTATAGCGTTTAAGAGAAGAGTTGAGGAGGGGGAAATAAAAAAAAAAATTCTTGAAGCTGAGAAATGATGTCACGTGATATGTTTAAAACATGTTTATTTAAAGAGATAAAAATGTGCTCATCAGTTGCATAGCATACTGAGTTTACTACCCTTTCTTTAATTTATGGTCTCAAAATGCATTGCCTCAGGGCAGGAGAGCCTCCACAGATGACTTGTATACCTGTTAATTTGATACAACTCTAGAAACAATTTGCTGTGATGTTTGATCAAGGACACATCTAGGAAAGCAATTAACCAAAGAAATTGAATTGTTTCTGAATGTCAAGACTTTTTATTAAAAGAAATCATGTAATATATGAAAAATATTCAGGCATTGTTATTAGGTGTAAAGCCTGTTAATAGTTTAGTAGGTGTTATCACTGTAACTATACGTATGTGCATGCTTTTATGCTTCTCATTTTAACTATGAGGCCATGGTATATTTATTGTACTCACTTTTCTAATTGCATGTATATTTCATAAAGATGCTTTCAAGAAAAATCAGAAATAACATGTAGTCATAACAAAGATAATTTCCTTGGCATGGACTTGCGGTGTGCAATTTTGCATCACATTCCAACTGAAGTCAGTGCAGGAAAACTGTTGTTTCACTGTCATGAGAAACGACGACAACCAAAATATTGACTCCTTCAGAACTGGGACATAGCTGACACATTCATTTTCTCCTTCCTCTTTTGAGTTTAGAATCATTTGTACATGTACAGATGGAGTTTTTTGTTTCATTTTTTTTTCTATCCAATTGTGTTGTTTATTAATTCAAATGTTAGCAGTTCATAAGTTTTTACTACAAAAATGTTTTTTCTCTACATTCAAAAGTGAAAAAAAACCAACAACCCAACAACCAACCCACAAAAAGCAGAAGTCCTCCAAAACCGTTGCAGATGCAATCAATATCCAATCTGTATGATCACGGTTTTCTATAAAATATAAATAAAATAATACCCCTATTTAGTTGCCATAGAACACTGATTTTTATTCTTTTCCATACAAACTCATAAATTTTAAGGTGGATAGATACAATAAGTTAGGATAGCTTCTTATTCAGGAAAAAAGATCAACATACACTGTGGAGCTCTCTTGAGAATGTAGAGAACTCTGAAAGCATACAGACAATGGAAGAAAGAGTGGGTAATTCTAGACTTGCAGTAGATATAATTTAATGGTGCACCCACTTTATTTATAAGTAAATTTAATATTTTTTTAAAAATGCAACCATTTTACTGACTTCATAAAATTCTCTATTAAATCACATCTTGAAAACACACACGTAAGCTATCTGTCCCCATTCCTGTTGACTATGACTAGTCATTCAGTTGCATGTTCCATAACTTTTCCATGTTTGCAAACTGTGCACAAAGGCACATTACTGACAAAAGCATGACTTGTTAGTGCTGCATGTTGAAAATTTTCCCCTGAGAAGTCTGGAGATGTCCTTTCGCAGAAAGGTGGCCATGGGTGGAATTCATCTGCCCTAAGTGAAGACTTCAGCAAATTAGGTGTCTCAGATGGTCATCTACATGAGAGTGCTAATATGAGCCATATGAAGAGAGGCTGAGGGAATTGGGCATGTTTAGTTTGGAGAAGAGGAGGCTGAGGGGAGACCTCATTGCCCTCTACAACTACCTGAAAGGAGGTTGTGGAGAGGTGGGTGTTGGCCTCTTCTCCCAAGTGAATAATGACAGGACCAGAGGAAATGGTCTGAAGTTGCAACAGGGGAGGTTTAGATTAGATATTAGGAAGAATTACTTTGCTGAAAGAGTGGTCAGGCACTGGAACAACCTGCCCAGGGAGGTGGTTGAGTCACCATCCCTAGAGGTATTTAAGAAACGTGTAGATTTGGCACTTCAGGGCATGCTCTAGTGACAGAGATTGTAGGGGTTTTTTTGTGTGTGTGTGTATGGTTGGACTTGATTATCTCAAAGGTCCTTTCCAACCATGAAGATTCTATGATTCTATGATTCTAATATAATGGTGAGACATTATGTCTGATGATCTTAAAGAGGCATTTAAGACAGGATGACTTTGCTTCTGAAGATGGCTATTCCTCACCACTGACAGTGTTGTAACCACTTCAGAGGGCAAGCAGGAAAAGCAGGAGAGAAGTTCAGAATCAGAAGTTTTGCATTTGGACACCAGCAGGTGAGGGTCCTCTGTGTGTGTGCGTGAGTCTGGTGGGGGGTGTATATCTGTGCCTATGTGGTGTATGTGGTCTGTTTCTTCTCTGAAGTGGTACCACTTCTCTCTTCGAATGAAGCGATGGGGCCAAGTTTAAGTTTCTGGTATTGAAACTACTGTCTAGAAAGCTGAAGTGCAGGCATAGCTATCAACAGGAGCTACTGCACACTGGATGGAAACAAATTCCAGTAACTGATGACTCCAAAATATCAACAGTATCAGTCCAGATAGTAAGCTGGATCTGCTGCTGGAGGTGATGTGTGTTTTCCATGGCTCCAGAAGCATCTGAATTCTATAACTTTCTGACGTCTGGCACAGACAATCACAGTTAATTGAGAGACTGATGCTGTTAATATTGACTCAGGGAAAAGGGCACAGTTGAAGAAATTGGCTTTTTTAGGTACTGGGTCACCAGTTTGGCATCCAGTCTTGTCATTCATTGGCTGCTCCCAGTTCATACGGCTGATGGGAAGAGGCTCATTATGACTTTTGGTACTCCTGAGACACTCAGTCCCACAATGACAATTTTTTTTATTTTTTTTTTTTTTAATGGTATAGCTATGACCAATTACATATTGCCTGCTGACAATCTCCAGAGATGTACAGTTCTGGTAAAGTAGATGCAACAGCTGGAATGACCTTCTTGGTACACATAAAATCTTAATCCACTTTAAGCGACTAAGAACAGTTTCCACTTTACATCTTCTTGGGCTGGCTAACATAGCTGCTCAGAGTCAATGATCTATGTTACAAACAGATATGACAGGAGAAAAAAAAAACAGTAAACATTGCCAGGTCATACACCTTAACACTGTGCTTCCTTTACTAGTTACACAGAGCTCACACACTGGAGGACAGAAATGAAAGCTTGAGAAGGCTAAATATAAATATGTTAAAGCATAAATAATTTATGCTGCCAAGGCAGGAACATAATTAAGGTGACATTACTTTTCTTCCAGCCAGGAGGCATCTTTGTGAAAAGGTAAAGAGAAAGTCAGCTGAATTTATCCACGGACAAAACTAACATGATCACTCATAAATATTTGCAAAAGGGTTTGCAAGATTGCTTACTCTGCTATTACGCTGATAGCCGTATGAGGAAATTGCTAACAATGTTGCAATAAAAGGATTTCCTGTGGTTTACAGATCAGATATTTACTTTTCAATGGATATGAAGATCATTACACAGTTTGCTTTGATTATTTCTACAAGGGTGTTTTGATTGTGTTGTATGTTTATTGAGTTCTCTGTTATTAATTCAAAAGAATACATTTGAAATTGTTCTTAAATCCAATTTTTATTGCTGTGAAGCACCTACCTCGCACTGAACTTTGAAAAATAGTTTAGTAAATGGAAATAAGTGGACTTTTATAATGCCCTCTCTCTAAGCAATTTTGCTGTTAAAAATGAATGTTTTTTCTTATAATTAATATTAATGATGTAATGTTGCATAAAGTTCTGAAAAAGGTGAACCTCAATAACTATAAGCACTAACAGAAGTTGATGTGGTTGTTCCTGGTTATGTGGCTCTGCTTATGAAGCTCTTAGCAATGGACGGGGGGTCAAACTGGGAGAGCGAAATAAAAGGATTGGCTACACAAACAAGTTGGTTTTTTTTTTTTTTCCGTACAAGGATATGTTAGATGAAAAAGTGTTGTAGTAAGACTCTACTTTTTCTAAGAAAGAAATTACTCCCTCTTGATAGGAATGAATTATTTACAGTGAGAGTGTTGAGACACTTCAAAGCCCAGAACTAGACCTAGCACTCCAATTGTGTCTCATCAGGGCTGAGCAGAGTGGAAGGATCACTTCTCTTGACCTACTGGCAACTGTCTTCCTAATGCAGCCTATTAGTCTTCTTTGCTGCAAAGATGTATTGCTGGCTCATGGTCAGCTTATTGTCCACCATGACCCCAGGGTCCATTTCTGCTGAGCTGCTTTTCAGACAGTCAGCCCCCAGCCTGTACTGGTACCTGAGGGAATTCCTCCCCTGGCACAGGACTTGTATTTCCCCTTGTGGAACTCGAAGAAGTTCCTCTCAGCCTAATTTTCCAGCCTGTGCAGGTCCCACTGAATGGCAGCACAACTATTTGGTGTACCAGATTACATCAGCCAGCTCCCTCTATATTCATGGGTACATCTCAACAGATGTCGTGGATTTGCGTATGTCCAATTTCTATAAATGTTCCCTAGTGCGAGCCTCCTCCACCAAAGGAAAGTCTTCACCGCTTCAGACTTTACCGCTGGTCACAGAGGAGAGGTGTGGGATTACTGAAGCTTGGCATTGAGTTAACTCTGTCTTTTCTGTTTCCTTTGTCACCAAATCTCCTGCGCCGCTCAGTAGCAGACCCATATTTTCCCTATCTTCCTTTTGCTGCTGATAAACTTATAGAAAACCTTTCTTGTTGCCCTTCATATCTCTCACAAGTTTAAATTCCAGATGGGCTTTAGCTTTCCTAACCTCATTGTCGGTGTCGCTAAATTCCTTCTGGGCTAAATGAACCTGCTTCCACCGCTTGTAGGCTTCCTCTTTATGTGTGAGTTTATTCTGGAGCTCCTTGTTCATCCATGTATGCCTCCATCTGCCTTTACTTGATTTCCTACTCATCAGGACCGTCTGTTCTGGAGCCTGGAGGATGTAATTATTTGAAAATCAACCACCTTTCCTGGAACCCTCTTCTCTCCAGTACTGTATCCCATGGGACTCTTCCAAGCAGATCTCTGAACAGATCACACTCTGCTACCCTGAGGCCCATGGTTGTGATGCTGCTTTTTGTGGTTTCCTTCTCCCAGGATCCATGATCTCATGTTCACTACAGCCAAGGTTGACCTTGACCTTCATGCTCCTGACCGGTCCCTCCTTATTTGTAAGTATCAGGTCCAGCAAGCATCCATTTTACTTCTTCAATTGCTTCTGTCAGGAAGCTGTCATCAATGCACTCCCAGAAACTTCCTTGATTGCTTCTGCTCTGCAGTGCTTCCCTTCCAGCGGATATCAGGTTGGTTAAAGTCTACAATGAGGACCAGATTCTGCAAACATGATGGAAGAAGGCCTTATCTACTTTTTCTGGATCAGGTGGCCTGTATACTCACATTGGTCTGTATACTGTATACTCACAAGGGCCTTTAATGCTGACCCATAACCTCTCATCTTGTTCATCACCTGTTCCTAGGCAGAACTTCATGCACTCACACTGCTTTCTCACAAAAGGGCAGCTGTGTCTCCTCACTGTCCTGCCCTGTCCTTTCTAAAGATGTTGTACTCACCCATAGCATCACTCATTTATGTTAGCTACGCCACCACATCTCCAGGATCCCACTGAGATCGTGGTCCTTCAACTGCATGCAGACCTCTAATTCCTTCTTTTTGTTTCCCATGCTGTGTACAGGCACTTTAGAGAGGCACTCAGTTGTATTGACTTCCCAGAAAAGGTACAAGAGCTTCCCCTATAATGTTGTCCTGTAGGCACTGCCTTATTTATATGTATACTCTTGGGATGGGCCACTTTCAGCCCTGCATTGCTGATTATGAGGTCTCTCGTCCTCCCTTTGCTTGTCATCCCATTCCACTGTTTTCTTACTTGGTCCAAGTCACCTTTTTTCTGTTTTTTGCTTTTCTTGAAATAGATGGATTTTTTTTCCAGCTTATTCTGATCATGTCTTTACAGCCACAGACTTGATAATATATTAAAAAAAAAAAAAAAAAAAAAAAAAGTCACACATTTCTGACAAAACTTTACTCCAGGTTACTCTAACTCGTCAGTTTACAGACAGTCTAGTAAGGAAATCAATATTTCAATCACCATGGACCAATCTTCAGCATTTATTTCAAAATTTTATCTTGCCTTCTACTTGAATAAGGGAATCTAGTCCAAAAAAAGAAAACAAAACTGAAAAACCTCATGGCTATTCACTTTTGATCCATTGCTCTGTATATCAGCAGAATTATAAAGACATCTACTTTCTTTCCTGGATGTTGGATGGCTGTTAATTCTCTCAGAACGGGAGAAATAAAAAATACTAGCATAATTTTCAAGGGGTTATACCTCTGTTGAATATGAGTAACTTCTATTATCCACAGATAGTTTACAATAGTGAATATTTCACTACCATCAGGGCTACCATCAGGGCTCTGGAAGCAGTCAACTGTACTCAGGCATCTGAATAATTCAAAATTCTTGATATCCTTTTACGAACCTATAGGGCTTTAGCTAACTGAGATAGTATATATTAAAGTAATGTTTCAGCTAACAACTGTCTTTCTTTCTGTTAAAATTTTCAATTATTTCTGCTATACCTATTAAAAAAAAATCATTTCAAGCATACTTTGAAAAAGAGCATCGAAGATGCATTACTACACTGAAGGGCTGCACCACACAAATAGAAAATTGGAGTGCTGAGCTGCCTTATTCCTTTCTGATTTCTTTAATGAAAGTAAAATGCATTTCCTGATTATTGGCTTTTCCAAAAACAGTATAGCAACTTGACAACTACTAGATTTAATGGACCTCTAGCCCTGTGATACGTGCTCACTTCCTTGAAGTGGAAGTTTCACAGGAACTATTATATTGATTCCATATTGTCAAAAATCATCCCACATTTAAACGACACATTCAAGGAGTCTGTAGCACAGGGAAGCACATTATTTACCTGAAGACAATTCATGCTGCATGAAAGAGCAAGGCTAACACTTCCTTTCCAAGTCTTTCAAACAATTTCACAAGATTCTGTTGGGTTTTGAGATCCTATTTGACTGCAAGTAAAAAGAGATTTATGCCTAGAAGAGATAGCCAGGAAATCCATTCAGTTTAACATGCTCCTGAATGTCCAAGTGTTTAATTTGTGGATTTCAGTGAAGTTCTTATCATTCCAAATAAGAGATACGAGCCAATATCAGTCAGGAATGCACCTCAATTTGCTTTTTTGTGATGTAGTCAAGAATTAAAAAAAACCAAACTGCTTCATTGTAACTCATAGGAGAATTTAAGAATGATTTAAACAATAATTTTTATAAGGAAATCTTTAATAGATTATAGATTTTTTGGACCTTTTCAGAAAACAATACAGAAAAAAAAACATTTGGTAATTAATTTAGAAATAAATATAAAAAATGTATAATTTTCACTAAAATATTCAAATATAATAAGCAGAAATAAAAAAAAATATTGATCTGTGTGCACAGCTTTGCCTAATAATTTTGGATCTATTATATGGGGAGATAGTTCTATGTGCCATTGCAAATAAATCTTTAAGACACAACTAGTATCATTGATAAAGAAATGATGTAAATGTACTAAGATTATTTTAATTTAAATTGCCATGAAGCAAACAGATGAAGAAAATATTGGTTTATTGTGGGACAAAAAGCCATAAGTTTCCATGATTGCTGGCTTCTGGAATTTTTAGAAGCTCTGCAAACTACTGCAGGAATTGAACTGCTGACTGCTGAAAGCATCCTTTTTTAATAGCAGCTAAATTCTGTTAGGATGGATCATGTGCTTTGAGTCTAGCTTCTTATAAACTGCATGATATTTGAGTTCTTAATATGTGGCATTAGTGCCAGGCTTTCAGATGGGAGTGACATCCATTCAAAATCAAATCTGTGTGTGCCTGTGATCTGTCCCTTTGAAAAGTCTGTCATTTTAGCTTCTTTGGTAAAGATGGAGAACAAAAGCAACTAATATTCAGGTGTTTTATTACACTTGTATCTGAACACTTGCTCATTTGCTATTTTCCTAAAATGTGAGGCGGTATTTATCTACAGCAAAATATGTCAGGTGGTCATAAGGAAAATGTTGGAAGTTCCCCAACCAGTCTGTACTGCTGGATCTATTCAGCTCCTGGTTCTTTTCTAAGCAAAGAATTATAGTTTATTTTAAACTATTAAGCTGTTGGGTAACTTGTTTCCTAGATAACAAGGCAAAGGAAAAGTGCTGCACTGCATTCAGAGGTTTAGTTCCTGAAGCATATGTAGGCACTTCGAACGTAACAGAGGCTGGATAAAAAATACCTGAGAAGACGAGAATTTGTGTGTGCTGTCAGATAATAATTATTCGGGAGAACCATTTCAACAGTGTCCTGAATTCCCTTAATCAAATGAATGAAATTACTTGAGCTGTTATCTGAAAACTGATTTTAAAAATAACACAGGATAATTTCCAAATACAAATAGATACACAGATCAACTGTAGACTTTACATCCTGTCGTAGCAAAAAGCTGCACCATTAGCAGAGGTCTTCAGGTTATCCCCTCAAGGTACTTCAGCAATCTTACTGACTCCAGTTGGCTTATTGGATATATAATTTGTTAGAAGTCTACTAAATATCCTTTTGATGTTATTTCAAAGAAGGAATTCACACAATTCATCCCCTAAGATATGTTCTCTTTCCAAACTAAGATACACAACAGCTAGAAAATGCAACTTGAGCTTGCTCAAGTAAAAGAATAATTTTTAAAAGAAGAGGTATCATTTTCTCATAGTCATATTTTAAAACCAAAACAAAAAATGCACACCACGCTACAAAACAAATGATGCTGCACTTTTCAAAAATTATCTGGAGGAACTTAACCTCATTGTTAATTGGTAACATTGTTTCTCTGAGTGGTAGTTCCATCTTTGTCAATGCATTTAAACAGGGATGGGCACATTAGCATATGTTCAGTAATAGTCTCACCTCACAGGTAGTACTTAGACCATCTACAAGGAGATGTTTTGCTTTTCTTTTTCATTACATATATTGGTAAAACAAAAAAAGTAGCTGTCTAGTGAGTAGCAAATGGAATTTGTCTCTGAAGACTTGTTTCAGTCTGGATGTAAAATTGGCAACACATTGCATGAAATGTATTAGATTATTATTATTTTTTAAATTATATCTTGACATAAATGTTTGGTATCTGCTAATAAAATATCAATTTAATACCAGGTGATATTTTATTAACATGCAAAAGTCTACTTAATACTTAAATTGCAGAGCTTTTATAATCAAGAGGTAGTATATATTGTTTGCTTAGTTACCAAAAAGGGAGGACGAAAAAGGCATATTACTCAGCCTACTTTTTGGTGTCCATCTCAACTACGTGCTATCTTTAAGTGCTGAATGCTAGACAGCATACTGTATGCTATCCAACACAGTACTAATATTTGAGTCTGCTATGCTTTACTTTCTAATGAATTTCGTACTGTCTTGTGTGGCTTGTCCCAGTATTAATGTATCATTTCTTCTTATGGTCTCTGTGCTAAAAGATAGAAGGCTGATAACTCTTCAGCTTGCTAAATAATAAAAGCCAGATCCTAAAATGAAAGTTAAATTAAATTCCAGGACTTCGAGAGTGAAACCACATTCCCAAATTGCACATGTCAATGCCTTCCTATATCATGCAATGTAATATGGGCAAACAGTTCTAATCTACTCTTGCCCAGAAAAGTTCTAGAACTGGAGTCTACTGACTTCTATTCATCAAGAATGCAGTGAAATATTCAAGCTAATAATCCATGCCAACTAGAGTTCATGAACCTGTATAATTTTGAATAATGCAGTAACATCTCTGCACATTACTGCCCTGTCATGTGACTGCAATGCTACTTTTGGAGCATCCAGAAGAAGATTTGTATCCTATAGTATGAGGTAGCGAAAACACACCCTTGGATCCGTCTTCTATAAAGAGGCCCTAAAAGCTGTTTTCCTAGCAGGGAATATACCATACAAGAAAATACCTGTCAACCAATAATAAATAGCATAGAAAAGATGTGCATTCATCACTAAGCTACTTTTTTTTTTTTTTTTTTTCCTAATTCATTCAGGATTTAATAAGGTACATAGAATTCTACTTATGCAAGTCCTCAAGCACAAGATAATGCTTTGCTGTTCAGATCTCTCAGGATTTTGGCAAGTTCATAAATGTAATGTTCTAAGTAGATTCTGTGGTGACACCAGATTGGCATGCAAACTTTCAGACTTCTAAGCCATTAAGTGAATGATTACTAGGTTGCTCAGTTTCAATTTCAGATCTCAGCGGAGTTATATATCAACCACATTATCTCTTTGGATTTGATCCTTAGCTACTAACAAGAAACAACTTTTTTACTACCAACCTATCAATGTAAATGGCATGTCTACTTTAGGAACCTAAACATATCTGTGACGGCTAATGCTGCCTGACCAACCTAGTGGCCTTCTATGATGGAGCGACTACGTCAGTGGATAAGGGAAGACCTACAGATAATGTCTATCTGGATTTCTGTAAGGCGTTTGATATGGTCCCCCACAACATCCTGCTCTCTAAATTGGAGAGATGCGGATTTGATGGTTTCACGTCCCACTCTTAGGAAAGAGGGGAGGGTAAGTGACTTCAGATTCGTAAATTCCCAACGGCACGGACTAAGGTGAGATAAATCTCAAGGTCCATGTAGAAACACTTATTAACTTCCCAAAATGGTTAGTATAGGTCTTCACAAGTCCATGATAATTGATGGCAAATGGTGAGGTCATGCACTGTGTTACTTAACAACAGGTATAGGACAACTTATGGCAAGCGGTAGTTAAGGTTGTACTTAAGGTCGTTACTTAACAACTCTAACTGTTACTTAACAATTCTAAGAGAAAAGAGAGACTGAGGGATAGAGAAAGGAAAAGACTGGGAGGAAGACAGAGAGAAAGAGATCACCAGTCCTTGTTCCAGTGTCTTTTTCAGGGAATCTTCCCAGGCATAATCTTCTTCTTGGAAAAAACTTCCCAGGTACAGTCTTCTTTCTTGGGAAGAATCTTCCCAGGCACTATCTTCTTCTTTTGTTTTTTTCTTTGTTTCCCCTAAGGGCACTTATTTACCCCTTTTATGTTTGCTGAATTAGCATGGTCCACCCCCTTGCTGAGGACAGCCTCATCTCAGGTTTCTCCCTTCTCCCAGGTGACGTGTAGCATGATGTGGGTGGAGAGATGAGTGCCATGTTTAGCATGATCTCTATAATATTCATTAGCATATGCAGGGGTGTGCGCTTTTATATGCATTTCGTGGATAATGAAGCAAAGGTGACTTATCAGACACAATGGCCTTAAGAACTGAGAACTAACAAGCTCACCACAAGAGTGGCAGAACTATCCTGTCTTCACAAGACAGTTCTCCCGCACTTTGAGGCACCAGAAGTGTTAGCCTTATCAGTTCTTTGAAGGCCAGGCCTGCATTATTTATTTCCTTGCATTCCATTTTGGAATTTTTGAGGCATTCCATTGAAGGCTTGAGGGACCTTCTGCCCCTCATCAGGGAATTTACAGTCCATCTCTTACAGATGGGTGAACTGTTTGGTTGATGAGGAATTGGTTGGATGGTAGCATCCAGAGAGTAGTGGTCAATGGCTCAATGTCCAGATGGACACTGGTGACAACTGGTGTCCCTCAGGGGTCCATACTGGAACCAGTACTGTTCAATACCTTCAACAATGACATAAAGAGTGGGATCGAGTGCACCCTCAGCAAGTTTGCAGATGACACTCAGCTGAGTTGTGCAGTTGACATGCCTGAAGGATGGGATGCCATCCAGAGGGACCTGGACAGGCTTGAGAAGTGGGCCCGTGTGAACCTCATGAGGTTCATCAAGGCTAAGTGCAAGGTCCTGCACCTGGGTCAGGGCTACCTCCAGTATCAATACAGTCTGGGGGATGATTCTATGACTTTAAGTCTGGCATTTTAAGATTATTATTGAGAATTTGTATGGTGTTAATCATCAGCCAGAGCACCCTGCCTCCCTCTTTACTATACAGGGAGTTTAACTTTCTAATCTAAAGTATAATTCCTAATTTAGGACTGGCTAAAGACAGATGCCATATTTCTACTTTTCTGTCCTATTATGTTAAAATGATTTACCCCCTTGGGAGGTAAATAAAGGAAATGTGATGGTGCCGTTTCTATGAACCACCAAATGCCTGTTTTCTCTTGCTTCTGTCAATGTTTCTTATCAGGTAACCTTAGACTGATTTGGAGTCTAGAGCTTGACATTTAACAGAGAAGTTGCAGTTGGGCACAAATAGAATATTGCTATTGTAGCTTACATGCAGCATTTGCAAAACTGTTCATTCCTTGCTTTATTTATGTCTGATGTCTCTTTTCATACCTATGAAACTGAACAGATTTCATAAGAAACAGAATGTATTTTATAACTAATCCCTCAACTGTTTCCGTGCCCATTTTTGAGGAACTGGATTATAAAACAAGAGCTGGTTATAAACATGGAATAGTTACCATATATTTCCCGTTTACTGGGGGATAGATTATGCCTTTTGCATTGGGAGAGACATTTTGGTGTCCATAAAATGCCATCATCTTTTCTTTCACAGGATGCTACAGATTTAAAAGCTTAAGGAGAAAGTGTGGGGGGAAAAAAAAAAAAAGATAAAACTGCAGAGCTCTTTCAAAGAAACCAAAGTCTGAAAGTGAAAAGAAATTTCAGAAAGTTTTTCTGTAAAAGAAAGTGTGTTACAATGTGTTGACCTTAAACATAAATATTTAATATCGATAATCATAAGGAGTTTACTACTTGAAACATTCATTAGAAATGAGGATAGGCATAAATATACCCTAGACAGAATAATCAACTTTTTGATCTTTGTACTGGAAAGAAGAGCTGATAAAGAGCCTCAGGATTGTCCCTGAAATTCCTGAATTTCCATAGTTTCTTTATGGGTTTAACAGGTATTACAAAAAAAAAAAAAAAAAAAAAAAAAAAAAAAAATTGTCTTGGCTTACAATATTATGTATAAGTATATACTAATTATTTTTAATGGAAAGGATAAAAATGGAGTTGAATTATATGATTTTTTCAGATAAAAAACACAAACAAAGTGTAGGTAATATAACTATGTGTTTGGATGTAGGCCTTACTAAAGCTTAGAGTTATTTGGGTTTGGGGTTTTATTTCAAATAACTTCATAATGAAACCTGGGGTCAGGTTTCAGGATTGGAACTGGATTTGGAAAAAAAGTTTCTCTGAAGACATTGTTCTATAGTGTGAGGTACAGGTTCACCCTCAGGGACATGTTCCTGTGGATATTTGTGAAGAATTTGAAAAACCCACATTTTTGGAAGAAGTATGTTGTCTAGCTAAAGAACACCACCATTGATCATGAACTCATTCTGTTACCCTTACTAAGGTTTTTGGGGGATGTTTGAATGATTTTTCAAAACACCTAATTCTCAAAGAATTAAATAGAAACTAAAGGTCCTAGCATTTCTGAAAGTACCTCTAGACATCTGTCTCTATAATTAAATACTTAGAGATTTTGGAGAACTGGGATAAGTGGGATAAATGGCAGCCAGTCACAGTAAATGGACATGAGGTTTGAAGAGACACAAATAGCTTAGAAATTCCCATCAATCAAAACAAAGAAAGCTCACTTTTATTTGACCTAAACCTGCACGCTAAGCGATGGAAGCTATATTTGTAGACACTAGAAGATATGTAGCAGAGGTATGTAAGTATATGGATGTATACTTTCATAACATGCACCTAAATCTTTATCTGAATATTTTTTTCTCCAGAAATTCTGTATAAAGTCCATAAATAGAGAGTTTGCTGCTGAGCTGTACAAACCTCTTCTCCTGACAGGTGTCTAAATGTAGGCAGGCAGAATTTTTCTCTAGGTACCAATCTCTCCCTGATGGTTATGCACAAATCTGGTGACCTCTACACTGCCTAAGGAGTTAATGCCAGGATCAGTCCTGGCCTCCTGATACAGAACGGCTTTTGTGTTGGGCTAATGTATCTAGCTATTTTTGTTGTCTTACTTATCTCTGCCTCAGTCTCAGCAGAACTATAATAGCACATTTTAACATCTTGAAGTACATGCAAAATAACATGATTCAATTGATCTTATTTACTTGTTCACAGTGGTCACTGAATACTGTGAGTTGTTTTACATTTTTATTGGCATGTCTAGAAAATAAGTGCATTTCTACAGTAACAAAATAGGGACAAATTAAATAAACTCACATATCCAAAGGAATATGATTAAATTCTCACATTGTGGTGCAAAGAATTAAATGTTAAATTTAATTTTTGATAGTTGTTCTTGAAAGGCTGAATAATTTCAGTGTCTTTGACTTCTCATACATACTGAAAATTCTAATCAATATTAAAATAAAATCAATATTAAAAGTAAAAAAGGAGGGTGTGTTGGAGCTTGACCAGTCACTTAAAACTAACAGAGGGAAGAAAAATCAAGATAGATAAAAAAATTCCTTAAAAATACCCTGTGGATGTCGTTACTATCTGGACCACTGAAAGTATTGTAGCCAAATGAACATGTTGAATTAAACTCCTTATTTTTGTAGTATGAATTCAAAGCTATATAGAGAGCAACAGATAAATCATGTGCAACAGAATGAGATGTAAGAATTTCTGGGGATTTAGAAGTTAGCAAGGCAATAGTTTCATCTGTAGTAAGCATATATTAGAAAAGCAGATTTAAATTTTGCATTTGCTGTATCTGTTTTATTTGGGTACATACAGTTTAAGAAACACAGTTCTGAAAGCTCTTTCTTTGAACAAGACCTGCTTTTTAACTCAAGTGTTATTATGGGCCATATAAAATGCAGCATTGGATTTTTATACCTTTATAGAAAGTCTTATTCATCTTCTTGATGCAAGAATGACATACATATATATATAAATTTAATTCATTAGTGTGAATCTCAAAATATATATACTTTTGAAAACCAAACCTTGGATCAAAATATCAAAGAAAAGTAACTATTAAACCATATCCTTACAACATTAAGAAATTATTTATTAATCAGCACACAAACTTTTTAGTAGTGGAAAGAGAAATCTATTCAGGGAGAATTAGCTACATGAATTTCTTCCTTCTAGAGCTTTGAAAATATGAGGAGGGCTTTGACAAAATACCAAAGAATTCATTATTAATCACACTTTTATCTTGGGATTTACAGTATCACTTTGTTTAATTACTTCTGATGTTTCAGTATCATGCTAAGAGCTACAAGAGACAAAGAATTTGATGGGATGCTCTTTTCAGACTCGCTCTACAATGGAAAATAATATCTATTAGAACTCATAAACAAAAGTTGATATTCTTGGCATTTCTACACAAAGGAGATAAAGGATTGAGCGGGCATAGAAAAGCCCTTGAGAAAGTGGTCCTGCCAGTTCAACGTTAAAAGACTTTGTGAAATGGCTTGCATTGTTACAGTTCTGTGCGCCACAAGTCATGCATGAATAATATGAACAGAATTCTGGCTTTGCTTCATCTCAAAATTTGTAGGATGCTATCATGCATAACTAACTTTTCTCAAAAGGTATTGTATATAGAAGACTGTAGGGTTGTTCTGTTGTACAGTAAGATTTATCAAGCACGTTCTTCACTAATACTTGACTGATAAATTTTGGACATTACAAAATAATTAGATAATGTGTTTTCCTTTAAGAAAATGAACTTCTTAAAAAAAAATAAAAAGGGGTTTTATTTTGCAGTTTTTCCCCATTCTGAAATGACATGTTTTGTGATACAAATTAACTATCATCATTATCATTCCATGTCAAATGTTTGTGGATCATTCAAAAAGATAAATTAATTTTATCAAAACCTTTTTTTTGTTTACTTGCTCATTTCCCATATGGAGTATTATTTTTGCAATCTGAAAAAAAGACAATTAGACAATTTTAAAATATATGTGGATGAGAACATTCCTTCTCAGTTCCAATCAATTAACCATCGTCAAATAGGTAAATGTCGAGTATAGAAATTGTAAATAAAGGGTTTGAAAGTCTGGTACAAAACCAAATGTCTTCCCCCCCCCCCCCCCCCCCCCGATTTATATGTTTTCAGATTTATATATAATGATGTTTAAAAACATTACTGCTTTTAATTTCTCTAAAAATGCCAGTGTTGTTGTATTCATGTTGCTACTTTGAGAAGAAAAGACCAACAATAAAGGTCTGAAAAAAGGAGAAAAATTGTTGACAAGAAACTAGAGTAAGAAACAGTTCTTCAAAGAAGAACAAACCAAAATTATATATATGAGAAAGCAATAATGACATGACTAGTAAAACAAGGTCAGAGGAAGATGAACTGTGGAAGATGAACAAAGGACTGACATAGAAGAAAGTTTAGAAAAGTTAAGTAGTTTTTGGAAGACAGATAAATGTGTCAATAATGGTTATCTAAAGTTTTTAATATAATTTTGGATAAACACGTGTGTCATGAAGGTCTTCTTTTTTACACCAAGGTGTTGCTGATTCCTTTGGGATCTGTGTAAGAAAGGCACAGACAAGCAAGGTTAGTTAATGATTTATTCTATAAAAACAGAATTCGTAGGAAAGTAATAGAAATCTTATGTCTCTTCTGATGCTCCTGTAGCATCTGATGAGCCCCTCCTCGTTGACCATGACATGCTGTGCAGTCACCACCCGTGGTGAAGTTCGACGGCCTCACTATTCTTCACATTTCTGGAATATTCTTTCAAGTGAACAAAGTTTTCAGTCTTATACTTGTACAATACTGAACTTTCTAGATGGCACACCAAGATTCACTGAGAGTGACATGCTACTACCCTTCTCCATAGAAATGAGGTCTTACAAGTGGTACATAGAGGTGGTATTGTTAAAGGCAGTCACAGTGTGTGCTCAGGTTAAACAGCGGTCACTCACGCTAATGCATGTATGTCTGCAACCAAAACCTATGGTTAAATTCTGCCCAAATTCTGTGGGAAATCTCTGTCTCCTCACTACGGTCTGCTGCACTGACTCACTACAAGGTCATATTAGATTTCACTAAGCAAAGAGATAATCCTCTGAATGCTGTACACATGAATAATTATATCAAAATCATTTTCACCTTTCCTTAGTCATAGTTATTTAGGACTGATGGTGAAGTACC
This sequence comes from Fratercula arctica, assembly GCA_947846985.1. NCBI lineage: Eukaryota > Metazoa > Chordata > Aves > Charadriiformes > Alcidae > Fratercula > Fratercula arctica. The sequence continues at coordinate 36,207,436 of CANTUZ010000001.1, read as the reverse complement.
AGTCTGTTTTAAGATTTTGGCAGTTTGGGTTTTCCAGTTCTCTCAGGAGAAAATTCTTTAATGAGGCCAGCTGTTTCTCAGAAGACTTGGGAAAAAGCTATAGGAGAAATGTTATTGTATCTATAGTTCAAGCATAAATTATTGGTCTCAGCTGGGTAAAATTCTGCGGGGTTATAGCACAGGTCAGAGAAAATCACCTGATGATCCCTTCTGGCCCTGCATTTCTGAGTCTTTGAATAATGTACAATGAATTTTATGTATATTTGAGTCAAGCTGGGTGGCCAAAAAACTGAAATTATTTACTACCTCATGTCTAGATTCATGATGGAAGAGAAAGGATCAGCAAGAACTTATTAAAAATAAAATCCTCAATCTCCTTAACACCTATATTCCCTTCCTTTTCTTTCTTTTTGTATCATGGTGAAAAAATGCAAAGTCCTCCTTTGGCCTAAATCAATAAACCCTGACTTTTTTAACTCTTTAGTCTTACTGCTCCAGTATAGTGAATTTATATGGTTTATCACTTCTTTATCTACCACACCTCCATAATCTTGTCTCTCCTTTGCACCTCTGCAGTTGAAACATTTGTCAATATTCTGACACTATCCCGCTTATGAGGCAATATTGACTATTTATGAAACTAAATAACTTTATCTTTTGGGTAGTCCCACTGACTTCTGTGAGCAAAACTGCACATTTTCATAAGTATTTCTTTTCTTTTCTTTAGCATGTAACTCTCATTATTTTTTCTTAAGTGCAATTGTTTTTTCTTTCTCACTATTTTTAATAAATTTTACATTTAAAGGAAAGCAACACATTTTTGGAGAATAAACAAAAATATTCATAAGAGTCAAACCTTAAACAGTAATTCAGGTACAAATTATATGGCTAGCAACAGGACCTTTAAGTAGATAATATACCTAGACTGTGTCCAGTGATAAAAGTTTCTATCTTGGTAAATATTCACTAAGAATTCATATGTTTTAAATGTTTGGTAGGAGCAGTGTAATTAACAAGGAAAAAGACCTATGTTTTCTGAAATAAAGATTGATCTTTCTTTGAATATTTTTTGTCATCTATCTCTGTGGAAATCTTTGTCAAGATGAAGGCTACTTAACACTGTAATTTGCAGTAATGACATACTTATAGTATCAATAGGCTTCCACTCTTGAATCAGGGAAAGCCAAAAGCAATGACCAAGGAATTAGTGTCAATGGGTTTGCTTCCAGATAAGCCGACCCAGTCATGGGCAGGCTTTTTAGTTCTGTAGTGACTGGCATATTAGACAGTGACAAAGATAGCATCATCGGGCTTAGAGATGAATTCCCAAGGAGATGAGTTTTTTAAAGTTGCTACTCTTTTTGATTAATTTCCATAAAAATTCTTTCCTTCATATGCAGTCTCCTTACAGGCTATCTTTACTGTAGCAGTGCAATGCTGGGAGAAACAGCACAACCCTTCCTTCCATCTCAAGCATCACGATTACAGGCTGGGCAGAATTACAGACCATAAGAATTTCCAAGAGGTTTGAATCAGAAGACTCAAAGACAACAAAAGTTACGACGCAAATGTGCCAGGAAGCAACGTATTAACTCTCAGTGTAAGGGAAGGGTGTTTGCATTTCACTTAATGTTATCAGATCAGTACAGTCACCCAGACAGTATCATTAGAGATACCTTAGGTATACCAGCTGACACCCAGCTGCTTGTTCAGAGGAGGACAGATACAGTGTAGCCTCGTAATTGTCTTTCCCCTGCACGTTCCCTTGATGAACCTGAATGGCATTATGTACCCTTGTTTAACATAACTAAATCAGACCCTCAGTGTGAAGATCCCCCACAGATATGGCCACATGAGGCTAGTTGTTTTGAGCTTCCTTTACAGTCAGAAGAAGCGTTAGGGCAGGATACATCTGATCTATTTTACACAAGTACTTTATGGTGGGATGAGTGATGACCTAAAAGTGACAATTTTCCTACACTGATTTCCCTATGACTAGCTGAAATTTAGATGTAAACACTTTTCTACATCTGTTCAGAAAAATTGCCGCCCTGAACACTACAAGTACTCTCCCTAGAAAACTACATCTGTCTGCCATTCCTGTTACTTAGTTATTATACTTACATGACAAAACATTAGTAAGCAAGCCTGCACAGGATTCAAAATTCATTTTCAGGGCACACTGAGGTTTATTGAATCACTAATTCCACCACTCTCTGATAAAAAGATTCCTGGAACTGGCTCAGAATTGGTCCCTCATTTTAGTAATTAATAGGAAATTTGCCTGTGAGATACAATATAATTAGACAATTTATGTACTAAAATAACACTCTGTAAATTAGATTGATTTCTTTATCAAGAGGATTTTTCTTCCTAACTTCCTAAAAGCTTTACTCATCTTTGCCCTATAACTCAATTACTTACATCCACTCGTGAAGCTCTTGACCTTAAGGGAATAGACTAAGCCACTCCCTTGAGATCGCTTCCTAGCAGTTTAAGTAACGAGGAGTCAGAAAGTGTAATCATGAAAAGAAAATTATTTTCATCAAGAAAATGTATGTTTATGCTTGTCAGAATGATCTCTGTGTGGAGTATAAAGCAAAGATATGCAAAAAGTTGTTCATAATTAAAAAGTAAGACTGAATTATTATTTTTTTACAAAAGCACGCAAATTCTATCTTCATAAAACTCATACAGAATTATAAAACTTACTTTAATACATTTTTTTCTTGTTTCTAGGTAACCAACTTTTGAATCTTTTGGCCTTCTTTTGGCTTCCCACAGGGAATTAGCTAATTAGCTCACAGAGCCACAGTTAATAATTATTCTGAAAAGTCATGGACGCTGGGGCAGGTATGAGAGATTAAAAAAAAAAAGGCGGGGGGGGGGTATGGAAAAAATCCAGGTATGACACTAGTCTTTTAAAAATGACAAATAAAATAATCCTAAAAATTCCTACTGAAAAAACCCTGATCCTCATTACTTTGGGGAGAAAAATACATAAATCATGAAATAAATACTAACGGGAAAGAAAAGTCCTCAAAGACTTGATAATGTCTAAACATAAGCATTAATTAGTATGGCTTTATAAATAGCACCAACCATCCACATTTTTGAGCTTTAGGAACTGATAGGAAAGTTCCCTCTGATTCAGACGAGAGAGGAGAATGCACAACACTTTATACGTTTCCCAGCGCCTCACAGAGCTACTGTTTGATTGCCAAAGTGACAGGCAGACTTTAGCCCTGCTGGAAGACATTTATAATTCTTACTCAAAAGCAAGGGCAGCTCTTGCCTTGGGGGTGTTAAGATCCATTCCCACCAGAATTTTATAACCCTCAGTAAAATCTTTGTGAGGTTTTCTTCCCTCCAGTGCTAAGCACAGACAGCGCACATGAAAGCACAAAGCCAAACACTGTCACACACCAGACAGGGGGATGCACAGGGATGGGAAGGACGCTACGCCTTTGCCTGTGCAGTAGCCCTCAGCAAGGGGGGTCCCCACCGCCTGTAAAACATTACAATCTGTACTGCTCTGGAGAAAAGGAAATCAAGACAGGATATTGTATGTTTAGCCAGTGACAGAGAAATGTCAAAAATCAGAACTGATATCCTGCTCCCTCTGAAGTTACGAAGACCATAATGTGTTATATGTTAGTAGCTAATGCAATAAACACTGTGGTGTGTGGCTCCGTGGCTCCTTGACCCAGGTGTAGAAACTTTTTATTTATTTTTTTTTTTCCTCCACAGAACACATTTTTTGTTGAATAAAACTTTTTTTTTTAAAAAAAAGTGAGTAAAGAAAATACATTACAGTTTTCTAAAGCAAGCAGACTTTTAGTTTGGTTTGACTTTTTCTAGATAATACGTGTCAAAAAAAAAGACAAAATGGTTCTGATTATATTTAATATTAACAAAAAAAAAGAAAAACGTTTGTTTGAATTATTTTAAATTAATGGGGTGGGGAAACTTCTTTTTGGGAACCACCAATACCCCACTTTTCTTGGTGGATTTTGATGAGAGCCAAAATTGGCCTAACAGTAAAAATTAGTTTTAATTGTAGAAAAGTTGTACTCTCTTTATAATTTTCTATCTTTACATTATGAAAAATAAACCGTAGAATTTTTCCTTTTTACTTTATCATGTGGCTGTTCCAAGACCATTTGCATATTTTAAAAAAGTATAATAATTCTCTCACAGAACACAGAATTGAAATCAATATTGATTAACAGTCTAGTAACACAGAGGAGCCAGGAAAGTGCAATATGAATCTTGGTATGCTAAGAAGTGTACAAAAAGACAGTAAACCCTTTCCTTGGGTTAAGAAACAAGACAAAAAATAAAAATCAATTCACTGTTTAAGCTAACTATTTTATCTTATGCCCTTTGCACTAGTAATAGATAGCCTAGTAATAGCCACAGAGATGCATAAAAATGTTAACACTTAAAGGCTTAGATGTACTTACACACACTGTAGCTTTCTTTGTGTGCTCACTACTGCAGGGAACAGTGAAAACTAGCAGAGGCCACACTAATGGTTTAAATGGTTTTACTGAATTCCTGTACATCATGGCTAAGTTTGTTCTATTACCAGTAATGTAAAAAGCCTCATCTGAGTATCCTTCGCTAACAAAACTGTGAACTTGATCCAAAGCCAGCTGAAAACTCCTGTTGCCTTCTATGAGTTTAGATCAAGCACTTCATGCTTAATATCTTCCCCCCCCCCCCCCCCCCCCCCAGCCCAAGGTTGTAATCCAGCTCACTTCTGGAACAAGCTGTTTGTATGAAGGTCACAGACTAAAATCATATTGCTTTTCCACAATCCGATAAAAGGAATTTTAAGAAATACGTGCTTAAATATAATTTATCTCCTTGTAATTTATTTATTTTTGAATGACTGGGGGATTAGCATGCTAAAGTCAAATTCCTTAAAAACATTGGGTATTTCTGTATTCTTTAACAGAACTAAGCAACAGAAGCAGTGGCTAGAAGAGAAGATGCTGTAGACTTACGACAGAAGGTAAACTTGCTTTGAACCACACGCAAGTTTGTAATGCTTGAACTACAAAGTTGTTATTAAATCTCAGAAGCAGGACTGACCAAATGCACGAAGCTGCTTAAACAATGTGTTTTCCGAGTAGTAGCAGTACAACACGGATGTACTGAGCAAATGGCCGGTCTATAGTCAGCACAAACTAAAAGCCTTTACTTTTTCTCCAGGAAGTGAACAATTCATCATGTCAGACCATAAGGTCATTGTATCGTGTAACACACCATAATGTCACAGTAACCCAGAATGATGAAATGCCAGCTCCCAGCCAAATATTTAGAGTCCTATGATTATATGCAAGAAGCTAAATTACCACAAATTTCTGGCCAAAGCATTCCAATTGAAACAAAGATGCAAATCTGTGTCTGAAGAGTCCGTTTTCAGAAAACAGACTACTTTAATAGTTATTGGACAAAGAAATTAAGTATATTTGGATTTTTTTTTTTTTAAATAAATGTATTCTTATACAAATTATATCAAAAGAAAATTGAGACAAAGACTGATAACATGACTGCGTCAATAGAAGAAATAGTACTAATTCTGTTCCCTCCCTGTCCCCTCCAACAACACACACACTTGATTGGAAGTAAAAAAGAATAAAATTATGAATGAATGAGTTCAGTACATTATGGATATAAAAAACTTACAAATGTAAAATAGAATGGTTAATTTAAAATATCCAAACTATATAAGAAGTTACTTATGTGCCTTTTTACTTCTGTAGAGAATGTTTTGGGTTTTGATTTCCAAAGGTAAAAATAAATATATATTTCCCCAAATGTAAATGCTATTGTAATTAATTCATTGTGACTATGAGTAGCCTATGAGTAGCCTAAACAACAAGGAAAACTCAAGATACAGGAACAAGGCCATAAGACTAGATTTGTCAATATACACACAAAAGAAATCATACTTGCCAAAAAGTCCTGTTTGTCTTCATTCATCTCCCTGTTACACCTGTCCTTTCCCCACCCCCACTCCCACCCCCCAGCCCCCCACCCCCCCACAGTATAGTTTGGAAGTATTGCTAGCTTTGACTCAAACAATTTGTTCATCATTTCCCCCCCACTTTTCTCCTGCAAACTTTTATAGATACTTTTTCCAAAGTATGTCCTCCTCATGGGTGAGCTTCTTGCTTTCAATCTCAACCATCAACAGTCATATTCACTTGAAAATACTAGGTTTCATATCAGGGAATTGACAAAATTAACATAGGAAGGATAAATGCAGCATTTGAATTTTATGAAAACACTCTTTCATAAATTCATACTTTGGCAAAGTATTCAAAATGGCTTCATTTTGAGATCTAATTCTCTGAATGGAAATCAGAAATAAAAGCATCAGAAAAAAAATCCACAAAAAATATTATTTAACTGCTACAGAAGATTCAATATTATTTACTTACCTCTAAACAGTAAGGTTCTCATCCATCTTACCATGATTTTCAGCCAACATCTCATGTAAGAAGGGAAAATAACTATTTCAGCACTTCAAGGGTTTATGCCACATTATGATCAGAACTGGGTAGGCTTTAAACAGTTCACTGAGAGTCATAGGTAATTTTTTTTCACTAACTGAGTTGTCCTTAAAAATATAAGTATTTCTTAAAAAGAGACATATGAACAAATAATCAAAGCCCTTGAAAAATCTCAAAATGTCATAGAAATTAAGTAGAAATATGAACGAAGAGTTTGCAGTACACAAAAAGACCATAAAAATTTATCGTTAACATGATAGAGTTGTAGTATTCTGACAGCTAAATAAGTATGAAAGCAAAAAGAGGATGAAGAACTCTGTCTAGAAAATCAGAAAAAAATAAAGAAAAGAATTCTCCAAGGTCAGTTACCTTAGAAGTTATAATACTTCAGTGAATCCCTTTGATTTGTAAGGAATTTTTCTAATTAAATTATGGATGAAAGTAAGGAATTGCTTTCATAATATATTTCTATTCAATTTTTCTTTTTGCATTACTCCTAAAGTTTTGTATTACTCTCAAAGAGGTATAAAGTATGGTGAAAGCAAGAGAAAGGCAAGAAAGAGGCCTGATTTAAAATGCTTTTGAGTCGTATTTTCAGAAACATTTAATGATTCCAATGAGGATTACATTATTAAGAGTGCATCAAACATCATTTCCTAAAGGGATAGATGAATTCCTGAAAACCGGGTGTTAATATTAATTTATTCCTGTTCTACTTTATTGTTGGTTTATTTTAGTTTAGTTTATTTTGTCATGGTTTATTTTGCTTCCTCTTCTTGCGTTTTATCATTTCATAATGTATCTTGTTTTATAAATACAAGGAAAGAAATCACATGAATGCAAAAATACCTGTGTGATACCCACTTGCTTAGGAGTCAAAATGTGGGGGTGAGAGCATTCAGATCTGAGCTGTACACAAGCAGGAGTTATGTTCAGAGCAAAGGACAGTATCACACTATCTGAGCTTCTGAACAAAAGTGGGCTTATGCCTGGATATCATGGAAGACCAGTGAGTGCATTTGGATCGGTTTGATTCCATCCATGTGTACAGATCCTATTTCACAGCTGCAGGTTTTCCTAGATGTATCCTACAAAAGCATCTTTTTATGCCAATCAGCTTTACTGCAATGAGTACTCACCTGTCCAATAGGAAGCATGTTGTTTGTACCACTAACTCCAAAATCTTACTTGAAACATGACAAAAATAGTCTAGACACACATGATAAGGAAGTTATCCATGTGTCTGTGTTGTGGTAGCCATTCTTATACTTACTCTATGGGGGTAGCATCTCACACTTCTACTTATAAACGCAGTTGTGTGGTAGACTGTATAAATACAGACCAAAGCAACAGTTCCCATCGGAGAGATATTACAGCTGTCACTTAGGACACAGAGTGACTGGTTAAAATCTGTTACTCTCTAGAGACTTTTGGGAAGAATCTCTCACAATTGCTCTCTTTAAGGCTGTTCCACCTTGTATGAATGACAGCATTTTTGTTGTACTTGATTCTGTATGTCTATGACTGCACTAGTTGCTGATTAGTGAAAGTCAGATATCCTTGTTTTGTGGTCAAAAGAGTCTTTTTTACTTTACATAGAACTCTTTTCTACTGTCATTCATGTTAAAAGTTATCCAAAGCTGAGGGGCAATGGGTTGCACAGGGTTCAGTGAGACATGCTTTAGGATGACATAAATAATATCCTGGCTATAGAATTCTATATATGGACTAGAGAAAGATATGAAATCAAATCCTTCATATGCCATGTAATTTCTACTATCCTTCCTGTCCTTCCTCCTTCTTCTCTATTTATTCCACATCTTCCAACCTTTTCTTTTCTCCTTCCCTTTTCTCTGGAGAGGAGCATTCCAGTTTTGGCTGGCCCTCATATATATAATATGTAATATAAGACCTTTGTGACTGCTGAATTTCTGGTGAGCCTTTCATTTTGGGACAAAGCTTTCCTTACAATGTTACTTATCTTCTTTCTTTTTTAAGTCAGTCACACTGATGGTGCAATCCCACTGTCATTTAAGTTTAGCTCTTTGATTGTGCTTGTAAGTCTGAGGTTTCCTCTTGGTAGTGCCATGTGCTAGCAGGCGAGTCCTCAGACTAGCTTTAACTAAAGCTTTGGAACCATATGCTGTGAAAATAGTCACAAAACAAGTCTGTAATTATCTAGACTTCAGGAATTGCTTTCACATAATCACTGTTGGTAAAAAAAGTAATAATCTCATGATATTTTGAAATATCTTAAGATATCTTTTTACACTAAGCTAACATAAAGCTGTTTCATTTCTAAATCAGAGAACACAAGGCAATGTTTTTTTTTTTTTTTTTTTAAATAAATTTGATCATAACCAGGGCTTAAAACTACATAAGGTCTAAATTCTTTATAATGTTGCAGATGAAACAGCAATGTAGTGCAAACTTTGTGAGCATTGTAGAAAAAATATGAGAAAAAGTAGGGAGAAAAAAAAGTCATTTCAAACTCCTTGCTTGACACTAATGACCTATTTGGGGTAACAGCTTTCAGCATGTAAACTCAATCAGAAAGGAAAACAACGTTGCTTGAATGGATGCACAGTGCACATCTGTGTCTATGGCTGATGTCCCTGAAGATAAAGATGTACTATTGCATTGTTTTGTAGTGTGATTGCTCCTGAATGTTTTATTAGCTACACATTATATTTTAGACATGCAAATAAATAGTAGTATGCAAAAGCTTTCCCCTTCCTTTGTGCAATGGAATAAAGAATTTGCCTTGCCTCCAAGCTCTATGTTATTTAGCTGAGGCGTACTTTTTGAAGATTTTTTTTGGTACCTTTTTCTTTCTGAATATAAAATATGCATTAAAACTGAGCTCATATCTTAATTGGTTGAGTTACCCATCCCACCAGAACTGTAATTAATGCATAACTTCTTGTCATTTCACTGGGGTATCATTTCATGATGCAGTGATCTATTTTGATACCATTCTCTGCCCTGCCATCTGTAAAGCAGAGTTTGAAGTAAGTAGTGTGCTTAGAGTAATCTGCACATGGCTGTCTGTGCATTAGAGAGAAGAAAGAGGTAGTAAAAATATTAGCCTCCTCCTTGGTCCATTTTCTGTCTCTGAAATGGCCATAAAATGGTATGATTTTACTTTATTGCTATAATATTTATATATTTTTACATTATCTTTTCCACTACCACTGGGGGAAATTTTCCTGGGCCTGAAAGACAGCCCTAATATCCTAGCACATCAGAAAAAATGAAATATGAGATTACTTACCACATATAGTATCTCTTCTCAGAGATTAATTTGATTATTCATCAGCTCTCCTCCTCCATTTAGAGCCCTGGCACTCTCCCTCAAACTCCTGACCCTTCTCTCAGCTCAGTATGTCAAGTAAAGCTTATCACTTATTCACACTTATCTCAGTATAATAAAACATTAATTATAGCATCTAGGGGGTTACACAACAATATTGTCTTTGCTCACCCTAATATGCAGCCTGAAATCCTCTAATTCACATACTGAGAGAATACCGACAAGAAGCTGCAGAAATATTTGCTTAGATATGAAGACCAATACTTTTAACTGTCAGAAATGTCTGATTCATGACTCATAATAATAGTATACAATAACTGGCAACTTATTCATTGTATGCAAAACAGTCCCCTGAGAACAGAATTAGATTAGAGGCACAGGAAGTGATCCTGTTATTGATACTGAGTGGCAACATCCTAGTTCAGGGCTTTCAATAGCCAGATTTGGCAGATCTAGATGTAGGAAGAAAAAAAAAAAAAAGAAAAAATAATATTTTGGGTTATTGATATTCATATCAAAATTTTAGTTTCTGTGTTAAAAGAGCACTATTTATTCAACAAAATGTAAAAGGCTGAAATAAGATGAGATGACACCCAAAATGGCTGTGTTTGAGAAACTGAATCCCTCCTTGAAGATCTAGTCAATACTATGAATGGAGTATAAGGACTTTTACATCTCCCACAAGTAGGCAGCTGCTTAGCTAAATCGCTCTCCAGACATCACTGATTGTAATGTTTACAGTATTAGATACCTACCTTTCATACAGATATGTGTGAGACACCTAAATGTTGTTACATAGTTCTGTAAATCAGTCCCTCTGTTAATCTTTGTTTTAAGACTTCATAGAGGAAAAATAAACGTTATTTTGTATCAATGGTTGATGAACCTTCCAGTTTAATTTGCAAGTCATATCTACAATGTACACTTAGTTAAATGACATATGAGTCCCTGATATGGGCTTAATGGGCGGTGGGGGGGTGGGGGGGGTGGGAAGAGAGAAACAAAAAGGAAAAAATAGGAAAAAAAAGTAAAAATTTGTTAAACTTCAGTTTTCCAGAATTTCTCTGGATGGTTACATAGAGCATGCACATTTGTTTTGTTCTTTGGTCTTTAGAACTGCTCCTTCTAATCTTCTGAGTAAGTACTCAGTAGCTCTGATTTCCCCCCCCCCCCCCCCCAAATCTTAAATATACCAAGGGTCACTTTATTCCGTAAGAAGCCCATCTGGAACTAGTGGAACTTTTAATGGGTCAAGTTGTTTCCATGTGTGAGAAAGGATGCCACAATTGTGTGTTGTATTGTCAGCACTCCATTCAAAATGTTCAGATAGATAATAGTCACAAAACCTGACAGGCACTAAACTAACAGTTTGAATTTATCCTCAGTTCTTTTTTAGAGAATGATATTTAAATGCCACACGGAATGACAAGCAAATACCGATATATACTATATACACTTCCAGTACCAAATTATTTTCTATGAATGAAAACCTAAAAATAGATTTCAAGATGAGTTCAGAAAAATTGGAGCCATTACAGTTCTTCTATAATTAAGGACATGATTATAGGGCCTTTTCCTTTTCATTGTTTCATTGTGTTTATGTCAGACATTGCCTTTTATTGTTACTGTACTGATATGAAAATGATAGTTTTATTTATTTATTTATTTGCGTTATTACAAGGCTGTTTTCAAATCATTATTTTTCTGATAAATGTTGATTTCTTATTACTTTATATGCATTTTAATGACATCATAAAACTTCAGTTTCATGGTATAATGAATTATAAATTGAGCAACATGTCATGGTCCCATATCGTAAAAGTATTTCTTCATTGATTGGTTATGTATCATTAAAAAATTCAGTTTTACTCATAGATCTATGCACAAATAGTTTTGTTGTCAAAGCCACAAAATCCATTTGGGTATTTGGGAATATTTCAAAGCTTTGCACATTTCTGCAAATCTGCCTTGCTGAGCAAATTCCTTGTAATTTAAGAATATGTGTATGAAACAAATTGAAGTAGCTATAGCATTTCAGTGCAAAAGGAAGAGTGAAAAAAAAAAAAAAAAAGAATACATAAGATATAGAGATGTAAAATAACCATGCTCTTAATCCAAATGGGAATTTTAACATTAATTAAAATGGAAACAGGAACCAGAACAGAGCCTAGGAAAAGACAGAAGGTAACAACGTCATTAACAGTGTTGAAAGCTCTTCATTTTCTGGATGTGCGGATTGTCTACTTTCAGCCCTGCCCAAAACGGTGATGGAGGAAATAAATTTGTTTCTGCTTTCTTCCTCTAAGGAAACAAATTATTTCTGTTCTAGACTACCTGATGGTTACTACTGTTTCCTTATTAGCTCCAGCACACAGGACTGAGGGGAAACCATAGACCCTGGTCTCTTCTCATTCCTCCACTCTCTTTCTCCGTATGCTTAAGATGAGTTAATAGGATGAATATAATTGATTTAAATCTGCATATTCTGACCAAGAACTGTTGCCTATTGGGATATTTAAGAAGGGATCTTACTGTGTCTTTATTCTCAGTATATTTGTGCAGTCCAAGTCAAAAACTAATTTAGATAGAGGTCACAGCTTTGTACTTCTGATGTGTTCATAAACCCGGATGAAAATTTTTCTCTTAAACTTCACTGGAGTAATTCCCAGATTTATACCAATATCAACCTGGTACCAGATCTGGTCTGCCTCATCCACAGACCCATGGTCAGATATAACTCCTTTTGTTGTCTTCTTTTATGTTTAATTACAGAACATTCTAAACAGAGACAGCGAAAATGATCCAGATTCAAATCAAAACTATTGGAAGTATTAGACCCTATTTTCTGCATATTGTTTAACCACTTCCTTCTTAACATCAGTGTTTCATAGTCTGAACAAATTTACTTTGTGCTTTGATTATGACACGGGCCTTCTCCACCTTTACTGGTAGGCTACACATTTCTGTTCGTAAAACAACGGTTATTAAATCATAACTTACTGGAGAGAAAATGAGAATATTAGAAAATTATTTGCTACAGCTTTGCTTTGAAATCATCAGAATATTTGTCCATAAATAAATTGATAACTGACCTTTAGCCAGTCCTCTTCTACTCAGAAACTCCAAGGCTTTTAAGCAATGATCTAATACCCTGGGAGAACATCTTTTTTCCTTTGTGGTCTTTCATGTTGAGCTGACACTGGTCACTCATCACACATCAGTGGCGGGAGCTACATCTGCATTTGTACTAGAAGCGATACAAAGTCTCACATTTACCTTTAAGAATATCAGCTGTGCTACATTCTCATTACTTGCTTATTTGTTAGTATAATATTCCCAGCTGCACCAAAAATACATTCTGAATAAACATTGGAAAGAGGACATCTTAAATACCTGACAGCAGTTTTATTCAAGAAGAGCTAAATATAGATTGGATCTCATCTCTTTACCCTCCTATGTGCACCTGTGACTCTTAAGTGAGAGGTAGACCTGAAGGCTTACTGGAGAACAGAATTTGTCCCCTAACATTTTGGGATTTTTTTTTTTTTTGGCTTGTTTTTGGTTTATGTTCCTTATCAAGAGATAATAGGAAAGACAGCTTTTCTCTGAAGCTCCGTTATGGTCCTCGTTATAAAGCTCTGATTAAACTGCACAACACTTGAACACTATGGTGATGGGCAGAAAAACAAAGATACAGTTAGACACAGGTAAATAATTTTTATTAATAGCAGTGATTAATCTGGTGGTATGGCTAAGAATAGAAATGTTATATATTTCACATTCCGTTGACTAAAAAGAAAAGCAATGAGGACTACAAAAGGGTTTCTTTAGTTATATTTTTCCCTGCTGGTTACTCTCGCTGTCCTTCAGAGAGTGGCCCTCTCCATGAATATAAGTGATCTGACATGACTTTTTTGCATTATCACTGCTAACTCTTTCTAGTGTGACAGGGATCATTCTTCATGTCCAAAGAACCATATGAAGTTAGATGGTTTGAAGATAGGGCTGTGGAGAGCATTTCCAAAGAGAAAATTTAACACAGCCCCCAGGCTTCATTGGGTAGGTCTACATTAGCAAGTAATTACTTGCTAATGGTACAGTAGGAGGAGTGAATAAACTGAAACTCTGTCCTTACAGCACACTCTATGTGGTTTCGGGTTTTACTTCAGGATAGATTAGTTCTGTCTCCTAGACTTAATATTTCCATCTTACATGTGAGACAAAGCTATAAAAAGTAAAGGTATTCCGCAAACTCTCACCGCACTACAAAGCGTCATACTGGCCTTTTTTTCTGTGTCAGGCAAATGATAGTAGCATATCATAGCCCACTCCAACATGATTCAAATAAAGCCACACAAATGGAAACGAGCCTGGTTTCTGTTCCTGCCTGTGTTCTTGCCTGTTTCTGTTCCTGCTCATGTCCAATTAACGCACCAGCATTCAATTGTCTTGGGGATATGGGATGACTAGCAATGAATATAATACTCTTTTTGCAGGGGCTGTGTAGGCTTTCTTCTGTGAGTTGACAGCACTGTGAGCTACTGCTACTTCACCATCATGGCTTAGTGTTTCAGAAAAACATACCTATATTAAAGGGAGTGACTATCTCTCCCTCGCTCTTGTGAAGCCCCGCAACACTGAACCCCTACTGATCAGTGGCCTGACCACCTTAAGTTCAGCAAACCCACCACTGTGGGCAAAATAATGGTCACGACTTTAGGTGTTATTGTCCAAACCTTCTTATTTTACTAATGTGGATAACATCAAGAAAAAATTCCGGGCTTTGGTTTCCATTGTTTTTTAAACTGTGTGGGAACTATCTATTGAATTATCCACTGATGAATTTGTGGATTACTTCAATGTGGTTAATTACACATTTCTATCCCAAATTTGTGGGTATCTTACTACTTTCTTTGAAAGGATGGTCACAATAATTCATTGTATTTGTTCCTGCTGGTTCACTGGAAAATGCTACCTATTCTCCCCACTAACAGATCATAAGGTTGTAACTGGACAAGGTAAATGTAAACCTTAATAGGATGGAAAAGGGTACCTTTGGTTGTCTAAGGTAGTTGGGGTTGAGTAACAAACTGGGGGGTAGAATGTGATATTCCATGTGCTTTAAAAAATCTGTTGCTTTCTATAAAAAAGGTAATGCCCATGGTAATGGTAATCTCTTACTTTATTTGTTTAGCTTGCTCTATAAGATTACATGCACAAAACCAGCACAAAATATATATATATATAAATCTCCTGCTCTGAGCACTCTCAAGTACAGTGGTTGAGGTCTTAGAAGGCAGCAGGGTCACCCAGCCTATGTTTTCTGTGACTCTACTCCATACCCTGTAACTGCCCATCCAGGTCTGGGATGTGAGCCACAAAGACTGTGCAAAACACCATAATGCTGCCCTTTTCAGAATCAACAGCCTGCCATTCTTACTGGTAATAAACTTTGTTTTTTTCTGATTTCAAACCAAGTAACAATAGATCATGCAGCGAGACTGTGTTTCATCAAAAGTGATAGTGTGTCTGCAAATACAGCAAAACATGCATTCCTCATCACCTGACTGCAAAGAAGCTCACAACCCACTGCTGAGCCTCTCTACCTCCAGACAGCTTACTAAAACTAGAGCTGAAAACCTGCACCTGATGTAGTTCCTGCAAACCATTAGCCACCTGAGCCTGAAGTGGCTACTCAAAACCACATGAAAAAATCCATGACCCAGTGAAGTCCCAGGAGCAAGGTTTGCTCTGCCACTGCTCACTCTCAGTAGCCCACTGAGGGCTGCAGTGTCCTGTGAGACTTTGTGAATGATGAAAAAGGAAGGAGGGAGCAAACATTAACTCTGCCACTAACTTATCCTGAATAAAAAGACCCTCTCCCTTGCTTGTCATTCTAGCTTGTAGGCAGAGATTCGAAAGGCCATATGACAGAAAACCATGCTATGTGTGGCTCTTTGATCATATCACCAGCTCATGACCCACTGCTTTTGAAAAAGGGAAGGAAGTCTTTAGAGGAGCCCGTGGTGACTGCATTACTATGGCTTGGTTAGTACTGGGTCTGAATTAGACTCATACAGGGCACAGGCTGGGCAGGCATTTTCTGACATACCTAAATGCCAGGCAGAAGATTCCCTCACAGCTCAGAGCCTCAGGTCAGCTTTTAAAGACAGAACAACCTTTATGATTCAGTGCTATGTGTCATCTCTCTGCAACTCTGAGACCAGGGCTGTCATTCCTCCCTTCTTCTGCACATGTAATAATGACAGATACAGAAAAACATCACACTTTTTTTCAGGTTGGAAACTAGCGTGCTCACACAGGGGGTTCCTGATACAATCTGTGGCAGGGACCAAACTGGAAACGTATCTGTAAATGTGCTCTTGTCCTCAGTGGGAAATGGGAACAGTAAAGCAGTGCTGGATAGGCACCTATAATTTTCCTACATGGTGGTCCCAGGACCTCAGGTATGAGCATGCCATCAAACAGCAGTCCCGGTGATACCTTCAGCAACCAGAATGGAGATCCCAGTTTACTTTCCTCCAGAAGGAATGTGGTTGCACTTGCTAAAAACACTCTTTATGTGTATCAAACAAACACGCTTTTTGTGGTATGACCAGGGAATTCACTGTGTAACTGCTCTACTGCTCTGAACTAAAATGTTGATGGTGTTTTGTTTCAATCCTCCACATAGCCGGTATAGAAATCAGCAAGAAGTGAAGTGGCTTTTTCAGTCGTGACAATATAGAAGGAAGCCCACAGAGAGTTGCAGGTATGTATGGTGGGATGGAAAAGTTAGTTTTACTCTTCGCTGAATGGTGAAGCTAAACCTGACACCTAAAAGAGATGATATGAAGTAAATCTCACTGATGCTGCTGATGAGATGCTGATATGGCATTGAAAAGTATATTGTTATATCAACATTTCTTTGAAACATTGTCCTTTCAGTGTCATTAAGACATACAGCATGCTTATTTTTAGCACACCTTTGTCTCAGATGATCCCCTTTTTCAGTTTTAATTTTTGCAATATTATTCTTGTTTTGATTTAAAAAATCTGAAATTTCTCCAGAGTATGGTCCCAAATATCACAAACATGTGGTAGTATCATCTCCTCAAAGAATACCACATCTAACAGTACAAGGGTTTTATTATTGCTTTGTGCTCAAATACAAGTTGTTTCTTTTGCTGCTCTCAGGCAGACAAAACAAAACAAGTCTTTGAGGAGGAAAAACATACTTAAAAGGAAAGCGTACCCATTTGTCTCAGCATAGTACTCTGAAAAGGCATAGGGTAAGAAAACAATAACAAATACATAAACTGAAGAAAAGCAAATAAAATCATGAGTATTACTATTCAGATGTTTTTCCTGACATAATACTTTCCATTTTTGAAAGAAACAATGTCTCTGCAAAAATCTGCCACAAATGATTCACCAGATGATAGAGGCTACATCAAGGGTTTAATATTTGCTATGAATCATTTAGTTAAGACCTGCTACTCCCATATTCTTTTTTCAGCTCTTTAAAAAAAAAAAAAAAAACAAAACAACACAGCCCCCCTCCTCCTCTGAATTCCTTGCTCAAATTCTTTTTCATTTCATTTGGACATCCAAGGAACTATTCTGTTGTACCACAGCTACAGTGAACATAAATACTTTTTACCCATGTCTTTGCCCTAATTCTGTCTTTTAGAAATGCGTTAGAAATGGAGATGCAAGCATTACTTTTCCATTTCTCCTGTCTTCCTTTCTTTGCTCTTTTCCAGGTAAAGAGGCAGCTGCAGTCCAAGCAGTGTATTCACAAAACAGGATCCACAAGATAACTGGCCTTCATCTTGGTGTTTGTCTATATATTGAGAAGATAATGGAATGTGAGATGGAATTTAAATTGGCAAACCTAGCTCTGTTATTTTGTCTGTAAAATTACTCAGATAAACTGACATAACACTCAGTTCTTTGGGACCACAGATTACAACTTTCTTGGAAGAAATGCAGAATATGAATTGTTGGGTGTCTCTTATCTTCATTACAGCTTTTTACCTTTTCCCTTAACAGTTTGTTTTCAGCTTTCAGATCACAAATGACTTCAGAGAGATCTAGTGTGATCATTAAGGACTGTATTCAGCAAATATCAGACTTACATAGCTTTATCTGTAGAGCCTCTGCAGGCTGCCACAGCATGACAGCTTTAAAGCTGAAAAGTCTCAGTGCACCATCCCAGTGAAACTCAGACACCATCTTTCCTTCTGACTAAATTGAATCAAAGAGGCACTCCTGAGATACAGTTAATTCAGGACAGCTCTATTCTCAGGAATAAGATTCACAGGACCACTATAAGGACTCCCATTCTGTTTTCTGCTCCCTGGTGACATAGCTCTGCATTTTCTCTGTCAGACACACAAGGTCTGAACTTCAGTCACTATCAGTTAGACCTAAATTCACCACTAAGGTCGTATGATAGATGGAACATATTTGTCCCCCAAAACTTCCAGTAACTGATTAGCCTAAGAGGCGTGGCTTATTGGCCAAAGCAGCACTCCGAGATTCAACACCTAACCAAGAAATCTTCATTCTGTCAGTTCTTCACTTGTAACTTAGTTGTTACAATAAAATGTTCTTTTAAGCATTGGTGTGTGTCTGTTAGTCAAAGTAACAGTCAAAGAAAATCATAATGACCTCTCTTGACATAAGATGGATCTTTTTATACCCATTGCATAATGAACTGGAGCATTTTCTGACCTGTACATACAGTATAGTGGAAGTTAAATAATGAACCATTTTGCTCTCCAGACAACTTCATCCAGCTTTTGTTAGCAAGTGAAATATAGTCCCTTTCTGCTGGAGATGCTTCTGGACAGAAACCCAATCATTTGTTCAGCAGTCATCTTTGTACTGTGTGATAGTACTACACCAGCCTCGCAGTGTGAAGAATCATGTAAGAGGATAAGGTCCTTTCTGGCATCAGAATGCACTACTGATTGTAATGATCCTAACAGCTTTAAAGCAGCAATAACAAATTGTTTATTTTTGTCTTGAGCAAAGCCCAAGTTCTTACAAACTCTTTTTTTAAGAAAAAAGATAGTGTGGCTGTGTAGATGCTCCAGACCACAGAAACTGAAATTTATTAAGTAACCATTCAACAACATACAAATATTTTGTACTATGAAGACTCTGGCAGCTGCAACATCTACATTAATAGCTTCAATATTTTTATTTTTATTTAGAACTGGATTCAAGCCATAGACATTATGTTATCGCCTAAAAATCATCCCCCTATGGTTTAAAAAAAAATCCTGCTTGGTTTCAGATACAAGAACCTGAGAGGTATGTGAAAGAACTGCAAGTATCAATATAGATTTAATATGGTGAATTATATATCTACCAGTTTACTGGTATCACTGCAGTAGAGGCAACTCTAATTAAAGAAAAGCTATAGATACAAACATCTGAGATGTATGAAGATGTACATTAGACATATAGGAGTGTATATGTATTTGTAGTTGTAGATGTTCTCTTAGAACATCATTGCATGCATGACATGAAATCACAACACTACACAGATTTGTGTTTGTTTTGTCCCTAGGGAAAACTAAGACATCTGCAATAGACCACAGAACTGGAAAGCTGGTCTATACTTCTATCGGTCTGGGTGCACCAACTTTTAAGGAAGGAACAGGCTCCAGCAGTAATCTCATTAGGTCATTCAATCAATGGTGAAGTAGATGTGCCTTCATTAAGAAAGGTCCCATCTCCTCTCATGTCTTGTACACTACATGGAAAAGAAGTAATCCAGTTTATTCTCTAGCAGGGGAAAAAAAAAAAAAAAAGTGGATAGCCTTGTTTCTGTTTTCTTGCTTGTTTTAATCATCCTTCTAGAACATAAGAAAGAAAAAGAGAAACTGGATGGCATATGCCTGATTTTTGATGGGGAATATACTGATAATGGAAAAATATTAGCAGATGTAGAAAATCAAAGTCTATAAGAAAGTTTAAGACTGAGGATGGGCTGAATTGTCTGAGCAGACACGGAAAATATCACAGAGTTGTTCTAAATGAGAAAAATTGAGTTGAGTTACCTCAATAATTGTCAGCTAAGTTTGAATGGCAGGCCCCCATTGTAACTGCCAGCCTTCTTCAGCTGGATGGAGAAAATCCATTGCAAGAGAAGAAAACCTAAGTAGGTAATCTTACACTAAAAGGCTGATAGATACTGGCTATTCTGGCCATCTTCTAGCTGTTAAAACTGAGGGACTTCCTTGAGAAGAGTTAACTACAGGTAGTCAGTTTTTCAGCAAAAAGTGAACTTTTTATTTTAGAGACGAGCTGTGTCTCTGCTTATGTTCCTAAGTAGAGACATAATTGCAGAAGGTAAGTACTGTGCCCAAGGCAAGAGGAAGACCCAGGGTAAGCTGCCTTAGACATTCACCCTAGTGAAGGATACATGTACCCCGGGTCAATCGAAGAACAGTGTCTTACATTTGAATTACCATGGATACATATTTGCAGCCTAACAATATGTGTCCACTTTGCTCTACACATGTCACAAGCTGTGATCATGAGTGCTCTCATTGTGGCCCTTAATGATGGCTGGTTTTAGAAGATCATTATTCTGAGTTGTCCTATTCAGGAATACACTTGAATCCCTCATTGCAGTAATACTAAGGAGACTCTGGCAGACAGATTTTACTTCCTTCATCCTCTTTCCTACATATGTTAAGCTCTAAAATGATAATTTAAAGGCACTAAAACTCTTTTGAAGCAAACAAGACACCATAAGGCGAGTTGTAGACCTGAGTCACAAACTGCTTCCTTTGTGTTCGATACTTGATATTATCTCTTATTCAGGGCTTCATAGCTAAAGTAGGTGACTAATGAGAAAGGAATGGAATGGATATAGCAATGTTTCCTATATGATCTACCAAGGTTTTCCTCAAGTTTTTTTACAATGTCCCTTTCTCTCTCTCCTAAGAGCCCCTAAAACACTGAAATGTGAGAATTATTTAACTCTTGACTGTTCAGTTACTTTAATTCATCTCTTATCAAATTGGTTGTATGTACTTAAGGGCCCATCAATAGCTGCCTGATTTCTTGTAATGATTGAATGAGGCACATGCTCTGTGCCATGTTTCTCTGTACACTTTCTCATTAATAATGGACACACATCTCTAGTAACAAATATGTCTGTCTTCAGCTTCCACTGCAATTATCTTCCTCAGTGTCTGTTCTGTAAAAGGTACCTCAATACTCTGACCTCTTCATCTTATGTATCCATGTGCAAAGACCAATATCTCTTTTAAAAAACTGTTTACTGTAACATTTAACTGAAATTTCCATAGTTCATGTAGTTCACAACTCACTCAAAAGTCCACCTCTCACCTTTCACTTCATTCTTCTTGGGTATCCTGGGATTTTCTTTTCCTGTGAAGAACTAAATTTATTTGAACTTCAGTCCTTTTGGAAATGTCCTTTTGAAGTCATGCTATAGTGCATAAAATTAGTAACTGTTTATTGGAACAGGAAATAGAACTTGAGATTCTGGTCACCTGATAAGAGTCTTGCTACTCTCACAGTGACATGCTAAACTATTTTATGTATTGGCACAACTTCAGCATGATAGAATGTCATCCCATAATGCTTTCATAACTGTTCCTTTGATTAAGAGATGAGTCCTGGTATGAGAGCTGACTGAAGCAATTAAGAAGCTGATTTAGACTACATACCTCACAACCAAGTCTCTAACCACTAAATTTCTCTAGCCACCAAAAAATATCCACTTTTCCACCCATCAGCTTTTTCCTCTTTCTCAGATTTGATCTCAAATGAAGCTAGTTAAGACCAGTTATCCATCTACTAATATAAGATAAAATTCACAGATAAATGTCTAAAGTAAGGAAGATACCTAATTCCGAAAGGAGTAAGGACACATCTATATAATGTGTTGGCCTTCACATTTTGCAAAAGGTGGACTAGGCAGTCTCCTGATGAGAATACTAATTTTTGTAAAGCCAGTTTTTATGTACCTAATTCTTTTTATGTATTGGATAGAGAATCTGTAAATCTGACTTGGGGCTGTGGATTCCACTGCTTAGCAGGAAGGCTAAAAGTTAGGTTTTCTGCAATAGTCAGCACTGTGAGACTTAAGTCTCTTTATGGATCCAGACTCCCGAAAACCTATGATTAAATTGGTAGGTGGAAAAATAGATGCTGACTCTACCAGAAACTGAGAATAACTGTTGAATTTCAACAGCTACATGACTGTGAAAGGCCTGAACCAATAGCCATAAGCAGGTCAAATGTGAACCCTCAAGCTCTCTAGATCCATTAACTTTCAGATCATTTCCTAACACGTACACTAAAAAATGACACTCAGTTTTAACCACCTTCACCTCCTACTCGTCTCTACTAAGGGAAAAAAAAAAAAAACAAAAAAAAAACAGATGAGGTAGTTGCTGAAT
Organism: Fratercula arctica; assembly: GCA_947846985.1. NCBI lineage: Eukaryota > Metazoa > Chordata > Aves > Charadriiformes > Alcidae > Fratercula > Fratercula arctica. Next base: position 36,185,141 of record CANTUZ010000001.1, on the reverse strand, counting down.
ATACTGTTATTTGATGGGCTGAGTGGACCCAACATAGCAAAAGCATTAACTCATTCTGTCTTTGCACAAAATAAAAATTAAATAAAGTAAAACAAAGCAAGATAAAATAAAATAAAATAAAACCAAAACAAAACAAAATAAAATAATAGAATTATTTAAACTGGAGTATATATTGAACACCCACCTGTTTCTAAAAAACATTAGGTTTGTTTCAGAGAATGGACCTCAGTTCCTCTTATTTTATTAAACTCTTTTCTTTTACTACTGAAAGGATAAAATTAATCCACCAAATATGGAAATGTTATTTTGAGAGTTATTTTTGTTTTAAAAATTGAAACAATAGAAAAACAGAACGAGAAAGATTCAGAAAATGCACTTTCTCTTTACCCTCCGCTGGGGTCACTGTAGGTCAGGTGTATCTGCAAGCCTTGAGTAGGCTGGTTGGCATAATAGGTGCAGCTCTGGGCCCTGGCCTGCTTCCCTGGTCTGCGATACCATCTGGATGAGTTTGGCAGGTGTCTTTCTCTTCCTGGTTCTTTTTAGTTTGGTCAGGGGTGGATGAGCTGTCTCATCTCAATGTGTTAGTGCCATATGCTGCAAGATACAATTGATTTCAGTCTTAGGTCAGAAGCCAAGAGAGAAAGGGAATGAGGAGAAGGAGAAAAAACAGGGAATGGAAAGAGGCACATAGGGAAATAAAGGCAGGGAAACAATCTCAGAAACGCTAAAATTAAATCCTTCCTACTATAACAGTGGTGGCACGAGATTTTTCAACGCTTGTTGGGATTAAGCCATCTCTGAAATACCTCGAGTGAAAAGATTTTTTTTTAAATATTTGCAGTGATGCAAAAGTCTAAATATTTGCAGTGATGCAAAAGACCAAAGTCTAATTTTAAAAAATATGAGAAGAAGGACCTCTGAGATGTGCTAGCCAGAAAAAAAAAAAAAAAAAAAAAAAATTAAAACTCTGCCAATATTTACAGTCTATTCACTTTTTCATCACTTCAAAATCCTATTGTTTATAATTTGCAGTCTTCCCCAAGTATTAGGGTCAGCTTAATTACCTACATGCATTCACACTGATATTTTCCATGTCACACTTTCTGTTTTTTTTCTTTCCTGGCCTTGAATTGCTAGAAATTACTGTGATTTTTTTTTTTTTTTTTCCTTTCCAAAATCTGTCATGTGCTTACTAATACAGACAGTATTCAAAAAGATTACATTTGTTCTATTTCAATTGAAACAACAGATTTCCTCTTTTTCCACTGGGAAAAAAAAAAAAAAAAAATCATAACTTCCTATATAGGGCTACTGCAATACACTTATCTTTGCTACCAAAAACTTACATATAAGAGTAGAGTGAACATTTTATTAGTAGTCACAACTCACAATCATAGCCACCCTGTAGGCAGCCTTAACATATTTTGCCTCATATATGATCTCCCAGGAAGAACAGAGTCTGCTGGAAGGCAGGGGCTATACACAGAGAAAAGAGCAGACAAATCACGGCATCTAGACTACCACATTCCCCTGCCCACTTTGGCTACCATTAACTTACACAGCTCATTAACATGGAGAAAAAGAGAAGAACCAACATTTCCTCTCCCTGTGAAAGTAATAAAACATGCCAGAAAAAAAAGGTAAGGCACTATTATACAATACAGAAATATTTCTCATCGTAGCTGAATCTAAATGAGAGCAGTCACCCAAGAGTGCTGCTTCATACAAGAGGAACAGGAGACTGATCACCCCCAGCCATCCTTGAACACCAATCCCACAACAGACGGTAATCAGACTTAAATAACATTATGATTGGTGGTGTCAAATGCTCCTTAAAGATACAAATAGTTCATTAGGAAGGAAGAATTGCTACCAGTTATAACCAGGAGACCTTTACATTGCCTCTTTCATTGCAATACCTTGCAATACCAGGAGACATTTATGTTGCCTCTTTCAGCAATAAGCTTTGCCTTTCTAAAAAATTTCTGTTGTTCTTACACTCAAGAAGATTTCTTTACCTCTCTTCTTTTTAGGGCAGATGATTTTCTCAGCAGGGGACAGTCATGATATTAATTCTATAGATGCAGGTGATATACATATACATCTATAACCCTCTGAATATAACTACCCCTTTCCCCTTATTTACCAGCTTACTATTTTGCTGAAAGCAAGAGGAGGGCAACTACCGTACCAGGATGTGGGAAATATACACTTATCCAAAATGAGAAGCCTCAGATAGGTCTTATTTTCCAAAAGACACTACTTTTTCACCTTTAAGGACTGAACATACAATCTCATGTGGACCAACACAATCCCAAAACACGCATAAATACATGGATATACACTAACAGTTCTAAAGATGGAAATTTCACTTGGAAATAGTAATCATTTACTCTTAGACAAAGTCATATAGGTAAAGATGTCAGGACATGAGATCTTTATTCACAACATACAGTACTTTTTATTCAGAACAGACAGTTACATGGGAGTGGTCTTTAGCACATTTCCCTCCTGCCTCTTCAACATAAGAAAAATAGAAAACAATTTGAAAAGGTAGAATTTACTTTTGCAGCAGTGACAAAATGCTGATGATCAGATTTCAGTTCTACCAGAAGTTGTTTAGGTAAGTTTTATGTTACTGGTGTGTGGTATATGCTATTTTACTAATGGTTTTCTCAAGGCCTTTGTTTTCTAGTTGGTGTTAGTTCCTTTTCACTACCTTCTGTTTATCTGTTTGTGGACACTGAGCTCCTCAGTCTCTGGAAGTGTCATTATAGCTCGTTCTCTGTAGGTAGCTCTTGCTCAGGTAGCTCCTGCTCCTCCAGAGAGATATGTATTTATTATAGAATATTTACAGAATATATCTAAATGCATTCTGGTGTTTAGCCACAATCTGTGCATTAATCTGTGAATTATTTCTGCCTTTGCATTTGATCTTTTAAGATGCAGATTCCAAAACTAGATATAATTAGAGTTCTCTATTTGTGCTACCATCTTTCTTATTACCAGTGTTATTTCAGTGTGCAAAATTTAAATATCTGCTTGTTTTTAGCCTACTTGTTAGTATCATGGACTCCTGATGGTGGTCCAAGATGTCAGTGAATTAAAATATTCTCAAACTGTATTGTTCCATGATCTGCATCTCCCCTAGAAGACCCTGCAGTTTGATTTTTTGGTGGAACAAACTTGAGGCCTCTCTAGCCATTTCTGATGAAAAAAAGAGAAGGCTGCACCCCCAGGTGATAAGTAAAAATAAGTCTATTAGGCTGTGTGGATATTTGGGTTCAAACACACAATCCAATAAAAATCCCTTCTTCTGCATCTTAGATGAGTTTCTGAATGAACTCCTTATTCTGGTGGATGAGGGTCTCTCCTCCTTTGTCCAAAATATTTGGAGGTTTTCAGGTTTTCCACAGTGTAAAAAGCTGTTCAGGGATAACACTTTCTGATTTTGATTGGAAAAAAAACATAGTTGACATTTAAATCTCTACTCAAGGAAAACCTTTCTGAATCCGAAATATTCTTACAACCCATTTAAGTTCTTTATCATCTGACCAAATATTTCTGACTTGTGTGTGTCATTTATGCCATTTCAGGTAATTGTAGCTAGGTCATAAAATCAACAAGAAATGGAATCATTCATATGAAAACTGTAATCTGTTGCCTGCAAACATGAGTAGACCTTGCTGTGGGATGGCTCTACCATTTATTTCTTTTCTAAAAAAAACCATATATTGTCCCTTAAGAGGTCCCTTTATCATAGTAATTTTACGTCTGTGATCGTCAGAATACTATGTTACACATACCATGTATGAGCTGTTTTTAACAGATAATTGAATATAGCTTGAAAAGAACTGCTATGGCCCAGTCAACTTATATGTTCTATAAGGAGGCTAACCATTTAATTCAGATTAGACTCCTCATTCTCTCTCTAAAAAAAGTCAAAACTACATTTAGAAATTCACTTCAGTACTGCTTATGCTCCTTCAGATTCTAGGTACATTAGCCTCAAAAAATATTTAATATTAAAATCTTCAGATATGGCCTCACAGTACAAATTCTCTGATAACAACTCCAGGTGAAAAGATTCCTGCCTTAGTCTTTCCCTCCTGATTAAATTCTCCTTTTGATTATCCCAGTATAGCAACTTGTGGTCCAAGATGGGAGGGAGAAGAACAAAATACGCATGTTCTTGAGAGGGGGAGGATAGGTCTGAGTCCACTGGCCTGTTCAGATGGCCCACAGAATCAGATCAGAAAAAGTTTTACTTTGTACAAAATATTCATATCTATGTACAGATGAGGTGTGGCATCTCAATAGCATTGAATTTTAGACAATTATATCTGTATGCAAAGTCAGAACTTTGCAAGCAAAAAAATTAGATTCATGGGTAATTTTTAGCATCCAGTTGGAGGCAGGGAGTTATCAAAAACTTATATATGGATCTTCTTACAATTCTTTTAGTAGTTATACTGGGAACAGCTCTTTTTCAGCACTAATAAGTTGCAACACTGAACCACAAGGAAAAATCTTGGCAACATATTCTCAGGACACACGGGGTAGATATATCTTTCTCAATTTATTAGGGTGGAGAAAACTCACATCTAGAGCATGACATAGTAAGTAACCCACATTAAAGTACAGTGTCTACCTCTGTAGATACGAAAGCAGATCTAAACATCATAGGTGAATCCAATGATCAGACTTCATTCTTCAGTTTCTCAATTCTTCACAGGTAGAAATATATGTACCGTATCAATGCTAATTCATACATGCCTGTGATATAACCAAAGCTGTCTTGTTCTTTGTCTACTGTTTCTGGGCTACCTTGTAGCAGAACTATCCTGTGTAACTGACTGCTGTAGCAGTGAAACACTGCCCACAGAGGCAATTCCTGCAGCACAAGTGTAAAAGCATGGATGTTCTCAGATTTGTGGCAAAAAACCAAACCAAAACAAAACAAAACTCAAATTTCTTCCAGTTAATTTCTCCTATTCCAATGCAATAGGATTAATATGCAAACTCTGGTGACCAGGGACGTTTGCTGTTCGATTTGCCCTAGTTGATTCCTGCACATACTGCAGGAGTCATCCCGCAGTATCAGGATACATAGACAACATAACAAGATTCAAATAGAATAAAATATATGTTTTTCTTCTCTCTCTCTCTTTTTTTTTTTTTTTTGATACCCTCAAACTTGAGATAATGGAGACTAAAAGCAGACTATTGAGAAAGATAATTCTAAATTGCTTACTGAGTGAGCTATTATAGATCTCAAATATGAAATTAAGGAGAGCAAAAAAATATTGACCGGTTTTATGTTGTGAGGAAAGGTTACTCATGAAAAAGTATGCTATCATAACAAATGACTGTGGAAAAAAAATAGCACCTATATTTTTTAGGTGGTCACCATATATTCCAAATAAAGCAGCAATTTCATAACCTATTCTAAAAAAAAACAGTAATCATAATATGCTCCAAAAATATTATCAGTTTCTATTTTGTAATGCACACAATTTCAGAGCTAGTTTTAAAGTATTTCTACAAATACCTAATTATTTCTGGAGAAGACTCTCCACTTGCAGTCCCTTTCATTCCTCTTTGTGAGCTGGGATCTCTCTCCACATCTGCTCTTTGTTAGGGGTCACCTATGTCACCAGATAGTTTGTATTTTAATATGGGTGGATTTGTGCTTATCCTCTGAAAGATGTTCAGTTTTGTTTAGAAATGCGTGACTTTGACAGAAACCTCTCTCTGTGTGCTGATGAACAGACAGTGAAGGCAACTACCATCCATCTTTTTAGCCCATTAAATACTTAATTTGCATGTACACACTCCACATCTCCACTGAGTGCTTTAATCACTTGTCTATTGGATATTAGAAGGATGCTCCTCCAGCTAGTCCTACAAGAATAAAATGGTCTGGTTTATATGCTCAGGTTAGCTGAGTGCTCATGAAAGAGGTGAGAGAAATTTCTTCTAGAGTAGGACTTAATCCTTGCTGTCTTCTTCACATTTTCTGTTGACTATCTTAGTTCCAGTCTTTCTCGTCTTTTTCACAGTGTGCTGATCCCATAACTTCAGGTTACAAATTCCACAGCTATTTCAACCTAGTGTCTCAGTGCCCTGCCTATAAAACCCAAGCCTCTTAAGATTTCCATCCTTTAATAGTTATAAAAACTATTAAAAAAAAATCAGATTTTAATTGACACAGGTATAGAATATTATAAAACAATTAAATTATTTAAAATAGAGTTTATTTGGCCAAGGTCTAAATTCTATGTGTCCTGTTGTCTGCTTCTTGTCTATGCTGCTGAGAAATAGCATCCTAGTTTTTGTGCAAAACCACTGAGTAATTCTTAATTTTCTTCATACCCCTTCGGAAACTCTCTTTCACTTTTCTGACACCAAAAATCTCATTAGTTATCCTGGGAGTCCAAGAAAGTCTCTTGTCCAGTTTCAGATCTACCATCTCTAGTTAATACCTATTCATTTTAACAGTGAAGCACCCAATTAAATACTTTAATACAGTTATGAATTAAGTTTCCATAAGACTTCTTGCCAGTTCACTGGAAGTTTTAATTGTTCTCCATGTAAATATCAGTATTAGAGCAGAATAATTTATTTCCTGAAATTGCCTGTTTCATTTTATACTGTTTGGTTTTTTATGCAATTTAGGCCATTTTTATGTAGTTAGAAGAAGCTAGAACAGAGTAGTAGTATTACATTTCTTCTGTACTAGTAGCACGGCCAAATATTATGTCTGCTATGTACTGTGTGCTATGCACTGACATACAGTTTAAATTTTATCTATAATTTTCATTACTGAACTGTGTGACAGGAGCACACAACACACACCCCCAACCCCTCCTCACCCCCGCAGGTCTACTGTCATGGTACAGGAGCATGGTGGCTAGTTTGGTGGGAAGCTCATGAGCTGCTGGTCATGTATGCAAACAACGCCTAGCCACATACCCCAGATACCCAAGCCCCAGAGACCACCTCAGCCAATAAGTCTACCTAGCAGACCTCTCTACCAATGAAAACTACATGACCATGACCAATGTATGACCACAGTTCAGATCTGACCAGGCTATAAAATGGGCCCTCCCCACCAGAGACCTTCTTTGAGTTGTTCTCCTCTGAGCAGTGGATCTGTGATTACAAGCCCTCCCTTTGGATTGAGACATCATCCAAAATGACTTCCTGGGATTGAGCATCCTTGCCTTATAGGTGAGTGGTTTGCACATTTTGAACCACCATTCTCAGCTTAGATTTAGTTACATACCATGTAGTATTAGTTCACAGCTGACATGCTGAACCCGTAAATAGGTTTTGTCAGCCCAAGTGTTTGTTTTATAAGATCCCTATTCAGTTTGACTGTTCCACCTTTTGTGTGACAACATTAAAACTGATTTTTGGAACATACTTTTTCAGTCTTACACTTGCATGACAAACTATTATGTAAAAATGAGATTTTCATCTAGAAATTCAATTAATAGATTGAAAAATACTGTGGAATGACCTTACTTAACTTAAATGTAACCTTACTTAAGTAACCTTACTTAACTAACCTTACTTAAGTAACCTTACTTAAGATGCAGAAAAGGCATTGACACTGTGTAAGCACTGTTCAACAATAATTAAAACATCCCTTTGTTATCAACACTGTTTTGATCACAAATCCAAAACATAGCACCATATGGGCTGCTATGAAGAAAAACAACTCTATCCTAGCCAGAAACAGTGCATTATGTCACAGCCTCTTGTGAAGGCAAGGACTCCAACCACCACAGTCTCTTTCCTTGCAGAGGCCTTAAAACTGCATAGAATGACAGAATGGTTGAGGTTGGAAAGGACCTCCTGAGATCATCTAGTCCAACTCCCTTGCTCAAAGCAGGGTCAGCTAGAGCAAGTTGCTCAGTGCTGTGTCAAGTCGGCATTTGAAAACCTCCAAGGATGGAAACCCCACATCTTTTCTAAGGAACCTTTTCCTATGCTTGATCATCCTCAACATAATGAAATTATTTCTTATGTTTAAATGGAATTTGAAGTAGGAATTATGTCAAGTGTAGTAGCACAGCCAATAGAAGATATTGGCTTGTATGTAGTTCTAGTATGCTGCAGTCTCTTCTGACCAGGACTAAGACAATGATCCTGCCTATAATATGAAGGTCTCCAATTGCCCCCTTCCACTGACTTGCCTAAATGATCCGCAGTGGATTTTTCTACCTTCAAATGACATTTTTTATTGCCTTCATGATTTCCAGATTACTTGATTTTTCTTTTAGGTTTTGGGGTGACTTTTGTTATTGTGGTGTTGTAGCTTTTTTTTTGTTTGTTTTAATTTTTGTTTTTCAAGAAGTAGAGCAGGGGAATGTGCGATAACTCATGACATTTTCAACTTTAATGTCAGCTTTCCGTCTATTCTTAAGCCTTTTCTAATTGAGAATTGTATTCTTATGACTTCTGCATGAGGCACGTGGGATTTCAGGACATTTACAATAATAGCTTAGGTTTCGATGTTATTATTATTATTTTAAATTTATTGTTAGCCTGCATACTGCATAGATGTTCATTAATAATTCATTATTAATTGGATTTTTAGTTTTAACCGTTGGTTTGGATGGTAATAATTGAATTTGTAACCATGGTAATTGTTCAATAATTCTCTCCTGTTTTGAAGGACTTCAAATACAAAGATCATACTCGCTCTCCATATACTAGTTATTCAGCCTTGTAGGAGCTAGAGACATTCATAAAGTACTTATTAAACTTAACAAGAAGCAGAGGCATTTTGAAATGAGTGACATTAGAGACGTATTAAAAAATAAACCATGTTTTCTCACTGATTTAAGAAATACTTTAGCAGTTTCCTGATTTAGGTAGTAATTCTGGTTTTGAATCATGACCAGTTATGGGAGATATGGAGTATGTCTCCAGAGCACTATGGTGCTCAACATGATCTGGCAATGTGCACTCCCAGCCCAGAAAGCCAACTGTATCCTCAATTTCACCAAAAGAAGCATGGACAGCAGGTCGAGGGAGGTGATTCTGTCCCTCTACTCTTCTTTCATGGGAATCCACCTGGCATACTGTGTCCACCTTTGGAGTCCTCAGCACAAGAAGGACATGGACCTGTTGGAATAGGTCCAGAGAAGGGTAATGAAGACATTCAGAGGGTGGGAGCACCTCTTCTATGAAGACAGGCTGAGAAAATTGGGGTTGTTCAGTCTGGAGAAGACGAGGCTCCAAGGGAGACCTTATAGCAGCCTTCCAGTACCTGAGGGGGACCTACAGGAAAGTTGGGGAGGGGCTCTTTATCAGGGATTGTAGTGCTAGGATGAGGGATAACAGTTCTAAACTGAAAGAGAGAAGGTTTATATGAGATATTAGGAAGAAATTTTTACTGTGAGGGTGGTGAGACACTGGAACAGGTTTCCCAGAGAAGTTGTGGATGCCCCATCCCTGGAAGTGTTCAAGGCCAGGTTGGGTGGGGTTTTGAGTAACCTGGTCTAGTGGGAGGTGTCCCTGCCCATGGCAAGGTGATTGGAGCTGGATGATCTTTAAGGTCCCTTCCAACCCAAACCATTCTATGATTCTATGATTCCATGATTCTATGATTCTGTGATTCCAATATGTGTGGACAGTCTTCAAGTGTTGCACAGCATCCAATTGTCTGTTAAACAATCAGATAAACGACCACTCTACTATATAACAAATAGTTTAGTATTACAGATATTATAACAAACTATTGCCTGAAATTCTCAGCGTAGAAAAATAAATGGACTAATTGAATAAAGAAAATGATTTTTAGCTATTCATCCCTAGATCTGGAAATTGGCTTTCCACTGGATAGTGCAAGAAAGCAAAACAGATGCAGGTTTTTTTTTATAATATTTCTTACAATAGCATACTATGTTACTTAGAAGAATTAGAATTTGCTCTTACACTTGGTGCATCAGGGAAGAGTGAACACAGCCATGAATGGAAACAAAAGGACAAGAAAAGCTGAACCCACCAAAGCACAATTTTGATACATTTATATGCTTTGCTTTCAGTTAATATCATTTTCTGTCATGCGGAAATGCTCCTGAAATAAAATTGTATGTAAAATTGTAAAAATCTCTGAAAGTCATGTATGTAAAAGCAAGAAGAAAAGAAAAACAAATACTGCAGCCTTGAGCTTGGTCCAGGAGTTTGTATTATCAGTCAAAATAGATCTTCTGACCTTTTTCTCTACGAATCTGTGTATGCCATTGTGTTCACCCAAAACTGATGCACAGAAAGCCATTTATATTATGCTGGACTCTTCCTCAAAAGTATAAGATGAAGCACACTATCTGTTTCTTCACGTAAAAATACCACTTTATTTTCATTTGACAGGTGCCCCTTTTTTTCAGTAAATCAAGTAAGTGAAATTTTACAGTAATTATTTTCATAGTTCTGGATATGACCAGAAAGAATATATTGTTTCCCTAACTGTTTTTCTGTCCTTTTCCCTTTATCCAAAGAAGAGAGAAACTAAAGTCAAATATCCAGCAAAAGATAGTCTACCACCAAAAAAAAAAAAAAAAAAGGCAAAAATCAAAAGAATCCATTTAATTTTGGATCATGCCACATAATATGTTATTTTTATCTTAATTCACTAATTATTTGATGTAGTTTATATAGTGGTTTGTTTGGTTGGTTGTTTTTTTTTAATCAGAGATAAGCTTTTGGCAACTCAGATGATCTCTTTCAGTACTGGGAATATGTGTCTGTTACAGCTGATTTTTCACTGTCAGCCAAATGGATGTCCATGTTATTAGCCAATTTCTTGTCTTAGTTTCCTTTAGTTATTTTGCTGAGATAACTCAAGATTACATGTTCACCTGATCAATGTATGTGAGTAATATTTACTTATCAACCTGACTTGTGTTAGCATCACACAGATAACTGCAGGCTGTGCATGCTGAAAAATAAAACAAACAAACAATGTTTAAAAAGCATGACAAGCACTTTTGTGATGCATCCAAAGATGTTCTTTGAATGTAAAGAATGAAGTTGTAAAATTTATTTTCTCCATTTATTCGCATAGTTGTTTTGCAAACATCTTTTTTTTTTTTTTTTTCTCATCTTGTTTTAACATTTCCCAACTTCATCTCCAAAATCAGAATCAGCATCATACTGATATCACACAGCATGAGTTATGAATATTTAATTATGGGGTAAAAATTAAGTCATAATCAAAGCAAACATGCCAACTACAACACTTCCAGAGAAATTGACCTAACAAGTTATGCAGCAATGTAATAAAAGTTAAATTGACAACTAATTAAGAAATGGGTGCCAGGGTGTGTGTGGGTGTGTGTGTGGGTGTGGGTGTGTGTGTGTGGAGGGGGGAGAAAACACTGAGTGAAAAAGTAAACTGAAATTCACTCAGTAAATTATTTACTAATAATTGTTCACCTGAATTATCCAAAGTATATAAGAATAACCAAAATTAAATTTCCACCACTGTGTAAAGGTGATGATGGCTGGGTCTTTTAGCTAATTTCTGCAAAAAATGGTTATCTCAAAGTCTTCCTTACCAGGAAAATTCATTAATCTTATCTGTGTCAGTTTTTGAAGGATTCTTTATCTTGAGACATTAAATCCTAGCTAGTTATGGGAAAAATCTTGTGAAGCTGGTCTTCAAGAAAGGGTAGTATGAATTATCCTGTGAAAATTTTTTTTGAGATCTCATATAATATATCTTTGTCTCTCTTTTTGAATGCATCTGGCTTTTTCAAGAAGTAACAAACATATACAAAAAACTCAGAAAATATTAAAAATGACAACATAAAAGCAGAACTTACATTCAGTAACTATTAAAATAGCTACAGTTGAATATAAAACAAGTGTCATATTTGGTTCTGAATTATAGCTGAAATTCATATTTATAATGTCATTAATGTTTCTTTAGCTGACTTCACATTACTTCAGTTTTATCATTTTGTCTTATCAGCTCAATCAGAGAGAGTTGTTTAGGCTTATGTCATTGCAAAAATTAATTATTGTAAAATCTTATTTGTTGTCATTTCATAATTATTTCCTGGCAATTTCTTTCCAGGACAGTAATTTCCATCTGAAGCAAAACAATGGAACACTAAAGAAACAAATATTAAAGAAAAATAAATTAAAAACTGAGTGTCTGATGTGTCCAACAGAATATTTGTCCAACAGAATATTTTTTCCTATAAACTTCAGGATGGTATAAACCCACATGCTAGTCCTGAAGATTTACATATTTAAATCATCATTACTTATGTGAATGTAAATATCAGTGAGACTATTCTTCTGTTCAAAGACCTTTACTGTAATAGCTCTCTAAATGTTGGCTATAGCCAATGGTGTGTACACATTACTTTCCCTTTTCAAAAGATTCTTAAAAAAAATGAACAACAAAAGAACCCAACAAAACTTGTCCCAGTGACGACATAGGCTACCACAGCTATTAGTTCTTTACCATTTACAAAAATGTCTACAGTTCTTGTTGCTTGCTTGTTTGTTTGTTTTAATGGTGACTTTCTAGTTTTGCCATGTATGCTCCAAAATCCCTCTTTGCTTTCCCACTCAAAACAGATGAACAGGATTTCCCTTCAAGCTTGTATCTCTTCACTGGTAGCAGAAAGCATTGGTGAGCAATTCATTCTTACAACTAATATATAGACGTTTCATTAACAGATATTACCGTGCTACATTGCATAGTCTGCAAAAGGGTGCAATAATACCACCTCACCAATGTCTCCTTACCATTTTTGTAAATGTCTGGATCAATGCACTGTGGACAGTGAGATTATCTCTTTCTAAACAGTAGGATATTCTAAAAGTGCACAGCGGCCTTTGCCTCAGTTTCCTTGCCTACAAATTAACGCTAAAATGATTTTCCCAGCACCTAAAGATGTTGAGATAGTAATTATTCAATGTTTGTAAAGTGCTATATACTCTAAATGTCAAGTGTTGCTAAGGACTATTAACTATCCACAATTCATAAGTTTGATTAACAAGTCTCTTAAGGTCCTATTAATTTGCCTGTTTTTCTGTTACTGAAACATAAAACTGCCTTAACCATGCATCAAGGAATGTGTTTGGAGAGTAGATTCCCAAACTGCATAGACTTTTTACCATATTGAGAAAATAAGGAGATTTGCATTTAACTCAAGGAAGCTGGCAAAATCTTCAAAAAACTAGCAATCCAGATTTTGCTATCTAGCTATAAATATAGAAATAAATGTGATAAACCCCCCAAATGGATTACAGAGTTTAAAAGAATCTACTTGCTGGTGCAAGGTCCTGTTTCAGGCATTTTATTCTAATTTTACCCCACTACAAAGGTGTTTGACAGTTGTCGATGTTGACTGCAGTCATTCACTCAGTCACCAGTTTGCTAGTAAAACAATTACTTAAAATAACAGACAGTGATGACTTAAAAAAAAAACCAAAACATTTATAACAGTAGGCTAACAGTATTTATCAGGTGCATACGGAAAATGTTAATTGCTTACAGTGGTTTTGCTATAAGTCCACAATTTCTGTTTGAAGTCTCACACAGCACTGCTACAAAATGCAGTTTAGGACTCAAAATACCTGTCAACTCCATCAATAGTCTGGGTTATGACTTAGATCACTTACTGTAGTCTGAGCACACTTTTATAAAGGCTGAAATCTTTCTCAATAATATTTTAAAGTCACTTTGCAAAATGTACCAAAAATAAGGCAAAAAAAAAGATTCTAGTAGTTTGGTCTAGGTTGGAAGGTCTGAGGAAATGTGAAGAGAGAGAGAAAAATCACTGCAGTGGACAGCTGTTGCTTTTTGCAGATAAGGAAAATTCAAGATAGAGAGAAAAGGTTCAACCCGTATCTTCAGTGTTTTTCTGAAGCTTTACACAGAGCTGTGAGAATCAACACAATTTTAGGGTACACATAAATTAATAGATTATTTTTTGTTGTGGTCTTTGTTTCTTTAAAACCAAAAGAAACACTGCATAAAATTAAAGGACAAAAGGGCATTAGGATCCTCTCAAGAGGATAAGGTCTAGTGGCTTAGTCTATCATTCATAAGCAATTAACCTAAGGGCTAAATAATACTAGTAGGAAGCATATGTGTTATTTTAAATTTTGAAATAACTGTATGATGACAAATTATCAAATTGCATTTGTGATTATTTTAACTGTAGTTATAAATTTAGAGATAAGATTGTTGTATATGGCAGGTCCTTATTGGACACACATTGCAGCACACATGCATTGAAAAATATCTCCATTATTTGGGGGTTTAATGCCTAAAAATCTTTGTATATTTTAGACTGTTGTAGGACTTTGAATTTACAAGAGATGCTTGTTTCCCCTTTTGAGCTAGACTTTTAAGTAAAACAGGGTATAACTTAATTGCTGTCCTAAAAAGCTGACAGTCAATGAAGACTGAGAGAGGATATGGAGAAAGATATTTCATTACATTCTTTTTCATGGAAGAAATGGCAAAATTAGGATTTTCCATACTTAAAAGTTTTTCTGCTTTAACTACCTCTAAAGAGTTACAGCAAGCACCAATATCAGATGGTAAAAACATTTATTTTAGCTTAGTTGATCCTGGTATCTAAAGAAATGGTCTCTGGCATCGTAGAATTGCTCCCCATCAACAAATAGTGCAAATGAATAGTTTTTGTTTTCTTTCTGAGAAGAGTCTGATTTTGTTTGGCCCAGAGGTTCCAAAATAAGGGATCGTGACCATAAACAAGATCCCAATAGCTAGGAGTAGGTCACAAGCCTGGAAAAAATATGACTTGTTCACTGTAGTATGCATGTTCTCTGAATTTTATATTCAGAGATCAACAGAAAGCTACTGACAGAGTAGAGCTGGAGGAGAAACACAGGGCAACATGTAGTTCTCAAGCTATCTTTGTAGGGTAAGCAAGCCAAGCACTCTTACCAGCATAATAATGGCCACTTTAGTTCAGGAGAAAGATCCCTAGAGGAGAGTAAGGGGCATAATCCAGAAAAGCAGGGTTGCAAAGCTGCATAGAACTGAAGCAGAGGTTTGAGTGCTGGTCCTTGATTGTCCTGACTCCTCAATTGATGGTACACAGCTGGGCACAGCTGTGTTCTGTAGCAACTTGCACAGCCCAGACAAGAGCCAGGCATGGTGCAGGGGATATACCAGCCCGATGCTAGTCCTAACGTGCAGCGTAACTGTCCTTACCTGCTTGGAGTGGGAAGAAAGATTAGCTGTACATATGCGACCCTTGTTATTCCATCTGTACTCACAGGTGAAGAAAGGGCCTGGACCATTTTATTTTCGTGTTCTAAAGATAGTCAGAGTGGCTAGATAAGGAGCTATTTAGGAGCAGTTATTGTGCTTTTAATTCATATTATATTTTAATCTGTTTTAATATGCCTAGAAAAATCTTAAGTGACATAGGTATAAAAATGTTTTAGATACATAACTGCATGTAAAGTAAGTAGTCCATTGATATGAATACAGTTACAAAAAAAACCAACCAAACAAAATCTGCGCTTTATGTGCTTTATGTTCAGAAAAGTTTAAAGGGTAGACATGGTAATTTTTTTACAAAGTTCCTACAGCAAATCAACAAATGAATCCTGTGAATCTCAGTTATGTGACTTTGTACACAGGGCCAGTCACTTAGTCTGCTGTCACTGAACTAGATTTAAACATAATTCTTCTATAAACAGTGGCCAAACTCCTCTAAGTCTTTGAGCTTTCTTATAAAACAACAACTGCAATTCTGTACTACGCTGCGGCTGCCCAACACCAGATAACCTGGTGAATGAGATAGCTACAGAATGAGGGTGAAATTAAGGTGGAATAGAAAAAAAAAAAAAAAAAAAAAAAGACATTCCAGCATTTTATCTCAACATGCAATTTGTCTTCTGACTTCCCTTGAGAGAAAGTATGTCAAGAAATAGCCTCAAGACAATGACAATAACAGCAGAAGTGGTTGCATTAATTTATGGGGAGGAGGACAATGAAACATTTCATGAATTTAACTTTCTTTCTCCAAATAATGTTCCAACAGGGGATTGATGGTTGACAGCTGTGTTCACTGATAGGTAACCTTGTTGCAAGTTTCTGAAGAAAGATGTTCTTCTTCACTGGACTTGTCTCCGCTTTGTAATTTTTTTTCTCTCCTTAGAGCCAACACAGCTATTGTTACATTTTAAAATATTTCTATCATGTATTTAGTCTTTGAAATAATTAATTTTTTCTTTGCACTACTTGGCTGATAACATGTCATAATGTAGGCTGCCAAGTGCCAAATGACTCTCAGATTTATTCAAGCATTCAAAGCAAGAAAAACCATTCATCTAGATAAGATCTTATCTGACAAGTCAAGCTCAAGAAATCTCAGTATAATTATATGGTGTTAATGAAGGCCATGTATACAGGCATTTCTCAATATTAACCTCTGTGTTAATCTATCAACAGTAATGTGAAGCAGTGATTTTAAGTTAGAACAAGTAGGTAGGTTTTTTTAAACAACTAAACAACCCTCCCTCACGGAAGCACTTTATATGAGAAGTTTTCATCTCATGCAAAGGCTCACTAAGCCATACTTTCCACAGAGAAGTCATCGTCCTACTGATGTTAACCTCTTCTTCACAGACGTTTGTTTAGAAACCAATGAACAGGCCTTTTTTAATATACAGGAATACTGCTTGATGGAGCATGGTGATATAAGACTTCTTGTCACTTTTATTTTTCAAAAATCTAACTTTAAATAAGATGTAAGGTTGCTCTTTAACAATTGTTGTCATTAACAGTCATATATAGGAAAATATTCTTAATGGCAAGTGTAGTGCTGCATGACTTTTGTATATGATTATAATGTTCATTGTTTGATCTCAAATTTATGCAAAGTGTATTTATTTACACATTAAGGTCCAATGTTATTCATTTTTTAAAAATAACTACAACTAACCAAAAATAATTCAATCAAGTAGTGCTGGTTTGCTTGTTTCAGAAAAGACTGAATTAAGAAAAAATAAACAATTAAAAATATCCTGTATCCTGTGCATTGCAAGAATTTAATAAAAAAAATTTTTCAAGTGTAAGCCTCCACTTGTTGAAACACAGACCTTTTCTGCAGAACGTCCAATAATGTATAATTTAAAAATTTCAGATAAGATATAAAAGAACTGGGCTCAAATCCCTATAAGGCATTGGATGCTGCAGAATGTGAATTTCCTGTTAACAAAATTGTAGTTACAGTTACCAAAGTGTGTGTGCATGTTTTTCCCTAACTTTTTTTTGTTTCTTCACAAAGTTCAGTGATCACCTGGAGTACTTTCTTTCATCTGTTCTTTACTATTTCTTTGTTAGTGAAGAACTATTTAAAAAAATATAAAATTAGATGTGACAGGTTGTTATGTTTATCTTCCTGGTCAGAACAAGACTCTGTTTTATGAAATTTCATTTGAATATAGAAGATTGACAATGGACAACTGCAGAATAACTGGAGAAAGCTTTTGTAGTCCATGTGAAACCATATGAAACATGAATTAAATGTGTAAAACTTCCCTAAATGGCACCAAGAAATACTACACCATAATCACAATTGGTATTGTACATATATCTATGTACATATGTGTATATATATATTTAGAGAGGTATATAGATCGATAGAACAATCAATCACCTTTTACCAAATCCAAATATATCAACAGAAAACATAAATACAGGGTATTTACCAATCAGGCAATGTTTTGTAGACCTTGGTCATGAAAATGGTTTGGTCCCAGTCCTCTACAGAAAGCAGTCCAATGATTATACAAAGCAGTATTAAAATTAATCCTCTGTCATAAGCAGAGGAACTGTTCATTTTGACACAACACTGTCCTTAGGTCTGGGCTTTTTTCTGCCCTCCATGGGCAGAAATTTTTTTGGGGGCATATTGTTTTGGGCATATTATTTTTCTGTATGTGAGCCAAGACCTGAGGAGGACAGCAAGGCAAGCAGAGACAGTGGCCTCATGAAGGGGGGTCATCCCACTGTACCTAAGCAGGGCTGAGCGGAGAAGGTGGCAATAACCAGTTTCAGCCATGACTGACTGGCAAGCCCAAACTTGATTAAAGCAGGGCCATAATCAAGCCAGCCAGTGAAGACAGTGGGCACGTGGCCAGGTGCAGGTACACCTGCAACGTAGATCAGGCAAGGGCAAGGCTGTGAGCTTAAACGTAATTCTGAAGCAAAGGATGGGGGAACATGCTTAAAGCTTCTCACAGCTCCTTCTCACGTAGCTCTTTTCCCAGCAGTCTGGCCCAAGGTTACAGTGGCACCATATCGGAGCTGGGCTGGAGCACAGGCAGCCAAAACCCTAGGAGAGGAAAAGAGGTTGAAGAGTCTGTGGGTGTCCTCAGGGCATGAAAAGTGAATAAAAAATTCCGTTTTTTAAAACAAAAAAGAACAAAACAAACCAAACAAAAAAAAAACCAAAACTTTTTTTTCTCATTGTGTGGTTGGCTATTCTTTCTCGAAAAGTTCTAAGGGTTTTTTTTGTTTTGTTTTGTTTCGTTTTGTTTTAATTTTTAAGCAACATCCCTTTAGTTCTCTAGCGCTTTCATTTTTTAACAGATAAATATAATAATCCCATTTGTCTGGGGTTTTTTTTCCGTATTGGAGAATCCTACTTTATTCACTCTCTATTCACGTATAAACTTGCTATAATTATGGACATCTTGTGTTTTGTCCCTGCACTATTTTTGTTCTACCATATCCTTTCTTGAGGCAGGAAAGTCTTTATTATAATTGGTAGATAAAATGTGAATCCACTTCAGATTTACGCAGTGAGGTAATTATGATTTCTGTTTTGTTCCTTTCCTAATGATTCATAGCATTCTAATTGTATTTTTGGCCACAGCTCAGCTTCAAGCTGATATGTTTTGGGGTTGATTTTTTTTTTTTTTTTAATAAGATTATTTGCAATGACTGCAAGATCTTTTTCATAAGTGGTAATGGCTAATTTAGAGCAAATAATTGTGTACATGCAGTTTCTGTTGTTCTTCCTCATGAATGCTTTTTTTCACCTGCCAACACAGAATTTTGTCTGCCATTTTATCTCCCAGACACTTAGCAGTGTAAGATCCTTCAGCAACTCTTTGTAGACAGACTTATTGTTATATAGCTCTCAGTAATTACACATCACCAGTAGCTTTATCACCTAACTATTCATCCTCTGAATATATTGACCATCACAAGTCTTAGCAGAAATGACTCTGAAATTTCACTGTTAATTCTTCTACACTTGGATTCAGCAGGCGAAAGATGATATATCTAGTCCTTTGTTGCCTCTTTTACGCAGTTATTAATGCATCTGTACAACTTTGCTGTGTTACTATGGAACACAGTAGTGACTTTTTCAAGAATCTTTCCAGAAAGCTTTCTGGAATTCCGTGTACAGCAAATAACCTGATAACACAAAGCCAGATGTTATTTGACTCCATTAATGAAATTTAATAGATTTAGCAGTCATTACTTACACCTGCAAAAATGTTTTTCCCTGGTATATCATATCTAAGTGTTCCAAGGTGTTGATGGTATAGCCCTGCTGTTATACTATTCTATTTGGGCACACATTTCAATACAAAGAAATTTGATGTTCTTTGTCAGTAGTTAATTTGCTCTGCGTGTTTACGTATTTCAGTCTAATCTTTCTTTTAGCATACAGTGCCACTCTCCCACACATGCAACTTATTCTGTCATTCCTAATGTAAACTGTATGCTAGCATCCAAGCTATGGTGCTGCACTGGTTATCAGCCTTCCAAAATCTTTCTTCAGTCCCTCATATGACAATATGAAAATCAAGACTTTCATCTTGGCCAGCTAATTCTTTACACTTCTGTAATTTGTATAGAACCACTTATATATGTGGCCCTATTCTGGTTGTCAGTTTTTACGTGCTCTGCTTCAACAAAATCTTATTTATAGAGATTGCTCCTACCTATTACCTTTCTGAATGTTACTGACTTCTGTTCTGTCAGCTTTTGTAATACTGCAGAGATTTTATTACTTCACCCTTGTACACCTGTTGGATTTTCCTCAGTCTTTAGTTTAAAACTTCCCCATAAACTTTATTTTAGGTTTGAGTTTTATTTGCTTTAGGTGGAATTCATCCTTCCCTTATAGGCTATTTCAAAGGTTTCCCCAGTTCCTAATAACTCAAAATTTTACCTCTCTAGTTGGTTGCAAATGTGGCATAAAGAACATTTCAGATAGTAGACTGTGAGCCCTTTAGAAAGTTTTTCACACATTTCTCCCTGTATTGTTCATCTGCCCAAGTATGATTTGCCTCCCAGTGTATCCTGGGATGTCTTGTATTTGCCACCCACTAACAATTTATTATGACATCCTCTCTGGCATCATTAGTTGAGCACACCTAATGGTGGACATTTTAATCATGTATTTATTGTTGTATCTTATCTGGATATCAGCTGAAATCCTGTTTTACACAGGGATCTATACAACGTATGTTGTAATTTTCCACCTGAGGAAAAAAAGAGAATTCCAACTGTTGGATTGCCTTCCCCATGGGTACTAGGGCATAAGTTAAACATATTACTGATTGCAAAAATAGCCAGAAATGGAAATTTAGCTGCTAGACTTCTCCTAGTTTTTGGTTTTATTAATAGGCCTCTCGTTTTAGGCCTATTAATAGGCCTCACTTTTCATTGTGAATGTGGGGATGAGGTGAGGAAACACAGGACAATAAATAAAACACATCTGTTCATGTAGGGTTATAGTTTCGTATTTGTACACATCTGTATGAATTTTGTAGATCTGCTACAAATGAATGGTAGATTAGTGAAAACAAAATAAGTTGACATTTTTTAAGCAGCATTTTTTCACATATTTATCATATGTAACATTTTAAATATCATACTTAAAGGGTGTATGTCCCCCACTCAGCTCAGACATGTGATATATATATATTATATATATACTACATATGTGCATGTTGTTTTATTATTTGTCAGTATGGGCCTGATGTTTAGTATTTTTCTTGAAACCTGAAGTCTTAACGTGAGATTCAGGTCAAGACAATAGACACCTACAGATCAACTGAATTGCCTAGTGCTGGATGTCTAGTGCTATTTGACTACGCTAGGCTGTCACAGACATGATATGTCATAATAGCTGTCAGAGTTGACGTAGCACATACAGAAGACTCAAGTCCCTGAGCATCAGCTGTACAGTGGATAGGATACCACAGGTCATCTGAAATAGCACTAGATGCTATGTTGTGGGGACTCAATCAAGTCTTTAGAATTTATCTGTTATACTAACTAAATCTCCACTGACTATAGTGACACCTAGACAGTTAGACAAATGTTATGACTGGCAATGTCCACACTTTAGAGGTGAATAACACTCTTGCAGTCACATAAGTATTAGAATACTCTGTTTTCTTTTTTTCTTTTTTTCCCCACCCCCTGCATGACTCATACTGATAGAGAAACAGCATGATCTGAGCATGACTTAATGTGGACTGATTTCTGAGATAGTTTAAAAGCATTTTCATAAAATGTATTAAAAGCCCAAAGGTGTCCTTATTATTGTTAATAAAAAGTCAGTTTCATAATTCAGGAGAGACTCAACCAATGACTGGGATCAGGAAGGCTTTTTGTGTGGTGGGTTTTTTTGGGTTTTTTTTTTGGTTTTTTTTTTTTTTTTTAATACTTATGTTTGGTATTACATTATTTGGTATGGCACATATCCATATATCTGTTTGACAGTCACATCAGAGTGCTGGATGTGATGATTTAGGAGCCCTTGTCCGGTTCCTTTTACTTATTTGCATCAACAAAATTCAGAGGTTTTCTTTTCCTTTCATTTGTTAACAAAGATATTATGTTTCTTTATAGTTTGGATTTTTTTACACTGTATTTAATGTTGAATAATCTGAGTATGGTTCAAGAAAATTAGAAAGAGGAATTTTGCCTTATGTCTTCTATGCTTATATGGAAAGTTTTCCCTTGATTTGGGGGGTTGGTTATGTTAATTTGATCAACCATGACGTAGAATTAATTGCATTTTTTGTCCAACATATATTTTACCACAGCACAATTTCTGCCTTCTACTTTTGTTTAAAAGACTGTATGAATTAGAATGAGAATCATGGAGAAGTAGCAAAGAACTTTTCCAGAGAGAAAGAACTACAATTTTACCTATTAAATTTCACCATTGGTAATGTATTTTGCTTGATAATTCACATCACTGCTTCGAACACAAAAAAGATATGACACTAATCTTAGTAAATTCATATGATAATTATTCTACAAGGTAGAGTGTCTTCAGGACATATGAATCATATCTTCTGAAGGAGTAAATTCAGTATCTTATTCAAGAAATAAAGCATTGTCATAAGTACAGATCATATATATTACAAAAGCCCAATTCATTCATTTTCTGATTGAAATAATATGAAGCTTAAACAACTCTTGTTATCAGAAATAGATTATGCGATAAGAAGAACATGTTCATAACTACTGTCATTTGTTTTAAGTTTAAAATGGATGTAGTACGGGAGAACTGCTGTAAATGAATGCAAAAGTTCCTGTCTTTCATGTAAATTTGTCAGTCGTGATTGCCTCAAGCCTACTTTGATTTTAAAGATTGTTGTTAAATGTCTATTATTGGGGTTTTTTAATTTATTTTTTTATATATATTTCGTGACATAGTCAACATAGATAAACCTAGATATGAACATTTGCTGGAGAATAATTCCTTCTTTCCCAAAAGACTGAAAAAAAAAAAATTGTCATCTCCACTATTGTAAAACAAACAAATAAACAGTCTAATGGAGCCATAAAGAAACATAGGAACAATCAGTGAAATACCACAAGACCTTTGTTTTGGTGTTTTCTCTAAATTCCAGTTAGTATTTGAGCTGAATCCTAGCTTACCCTGTCTCTTCCTATGTGCTATTCAGGCCTTTCACAGATGCCAAAAAACACATGCACATAAAGAAAAAAACAAAAACAAATCTAAAATGTTCTTTCTTCGTTGTAGCCACGTATTCTGTGATTTTTTGCTTCCTCTTTCCCCAGGTAATGATGTGGTTAAATTAGTGTTTACATGTTTTTAAAGCTCAATTTCCATGAAGGATGCTTGTAACAGTTCCCTTTCTTTCCTGTGCTGACAACCAAAGCTCCTTTTATCTCTCATCCAGTGAGCTGCAGTCACTATTTTGCAATTCATTGATTGCTGTTAGGTGGATCTCAAATCTCGGCCATCCCATTTGGCAAAGGAGAAAGACTGAGTGATCATGTATTAGAAATGCACTCTACCGGCTCATGTGACAAATCAACACAAGGCTTAGACCACAGTAACTGTTCCGCACCTCAAACTCCAGACCACATTTTTGGCCTTTTGGTTGAGGCAGCTGAGGAGTACTGAAATCAAAGTGGTCAAAATCTTGGAGAGGTGATCTGTAGGTGCGATGTGAACATGTATGACTGACAAGAATAGAAAAGAAAGATCAAGAAGACACTGCTATGCAACATCTTTTTCCCCTTTCCTAACAGTATTGGATACAGGGAAAACATTTTTTATTAGAAGAAATAAATAGTAATATTTCATTTTACAGCATCCTTTAGGTTTTCACATTTGTTGGTGATACCTCCCTTTCTCGACAAGTTTTAGAGAAGCACACACACACACACACAAAAGAGGAAAATAAATAAAGCTTCAATTTGATACAATTTTTCTAGGAAAGTATTATCCTTGTAGTGTATTCAAGGAAGACTTAGAGCACTTTCGTTTGTTTATTTGCCTGCTTGCTTTTGTCTCAGTCAAAACAACACAAAAAGTGCCTTTCATTTTTGACTGGCTAGGAAAAAAATATTTTTTCCCCACACAATGACAAAAAAGTTTGCATTTCAGTTTGTATATTGTGTACGTGTACAGTGTGAATCCACACTTTTTTTTTTTTTTTCTTTCCTTATAAAATGAGCACCCAGATACTCTGGTGATAGGCACTTTACATAATCAATACTTATCCAGAAACACTTTTTTCTCTCATTTAATTTAAATATCAAAATACTATTTATTTCAAAATAAAAGCAATTTTTATGAATTCCTTTTTAAAATGCTTTTTTAATTTAAGTTTGTGCATTTAACTCCTATAATAGGAATTATTTTTTCCATAACAAATAAGAATTGTTCTCAGTATGAAGGAATAATTCTGAAAAATGACTTAGGAATTTAAGAGAGAGTTGTTGCAATAACTGACTTTTACGTTAGTCACTTAAGCAGTGAAAAACAGCATTCTAAGTGAGTCACGTACCAAGTGAGCAGGCACAAGCTAGTTCTGATCCAAAACTTCGTTAACCATGCAGGTGATTCTCTAAACAAGTTCCTGATGAAAGATGGCAATGTAAGACCCTATTCCAGTATTATTGCAGAAAGGGTTGTCATTTTAAGATGTCACTGCCCACCCGTTACTTATTGCCACCTCTCAGTTGGATGTTATCACCTCACATAACAGCCAGCTGGTTTCAGTGTAATGCTGTACAGTTTCATGTAAAGCCTCTGAACAGACTTTAAGAGGATCAATCTGCCACTTGCTCATTGAAATAAAGGCCATAGAAACGTCCATTGTAGGAACTTCTTCTTGAGAGAGAAAAAATAAAAAGCACTCCAGTATTTAGGAACGAAAAAAAAAAAAAATCTGCTTTATCTTTCTACTTTTTTTGTTAGTTACAAAGAGAAGTGAAGTACACAGTAAGTCTGGTCCAACGACTTACTACCAATGAAGAAAGTGATTTTTACATACTTTGAATTTTTATATAAGTAAACTTATGTATGATTTATACAAACTTTGCTGTACATGTTTGCTCTTATACTAAAGAAAGTGAAAACAAGTGTATATACAACATAATACAAATGCTCAACAAGAATGTTTTGCCACTTGTAGATGGAAAATTAAAATACCATCTTTCAGACATGTTATCTTTCTGAAATTCCATATGACAAGGAGGTGGTATTAACCTAAGGATTGAGCAGGAGGGAAAAGTGCTTTGAATCCTTTTATGGATTTTTCCTAGCTCTGGCAGGGTTTTAGATTCTGCTCCTGTAACTTGGTACTTTTGCTAACATTTTAATCAACAGCAGAATGGAACAATTGTTTATTTATGATCAATATCCAGCACAATCCAGAGAACTGATGGCATGACACACAGAGCTCTGGGTCCTCTTGTGCCTTTTATTAATATTGCACCTGCTAGTCTGTTGTTACTGACGTACTAACTGATCTGCCAAGTGCTGTCTCACTCATGTCACCAAAGCCTTATAACTGCTTTTTTAAAAAAAGTCAGGCCCTTTCACCTTTTTACTGAGCCTTTTGTTTTATCTCATTTGGACATTACAGATCCACTATGTCAATGGGTGAGGTTTTGTTTTAGCGAGGTAAAGAGTATGGGAACCTCTCAGGTTTCAGGATGGTGGAGCAGAACTCTCTTTTTTCCTCCCCCTTTCTACTGAAGTCAGGAGTCACATATTTGGAAGACAAGAGGTGGAAAAGCAAAATGAGGAACTGGACGTTCACTGCCCTTGCTTATCTACAAACTATTAATCTGGGGACATTTAGGGTCAGTGTCATCTATGGGAAGCCTATTCCAAAATTACCTTGTATTCTCTCCCCACATAAGACTTCCTCAGGCAGCATCCTGCTATTCTGTCCAGTTGGCTTGATATCAGTCAGGGTTGCTTTATATTAGATTTCAAGATTCAGTGAAGGTAGTATTTGGTATTATTTGTTGCTGACTAAAAAGAATTATTCTAAAGTAATAGTGGTGAGGTACTTCAGATGGCTGTGTTTCTGCATCTCTATGTTGAAGAACATAAGGACATAATCTTTCTATTGAGACGGTT
Organism: Fratercula arctica; assembly: GCA_947846985.1. Taxonomy (NCBI): domain Eukaryota; kingdom Metazoa; phylum Chordata; class Aves; order Charadriiformes; family Alcidae; genus Fratercula; species Fratercula arctica. The sequence continues at coordinate 36,159,228 of CANTUZ010000001.1, read as the reverse complement.
TCAGAATGCATTCTGTGCTAATAGTTAGTCTGGTAAGCCAGAGATTTGGTTAAGGTTAAATTAAAGGTCTTTATTTCCATTTGCCCAAACAAAAATATTGACTTTGACATTGGCATTGGACTTATGTTAACTGGGTATCCCTTGATATTGCCAACTTTGTGTTCCGATGTTTATTTTTACCTTCTATTTAATTCTGAATTACCAGACCTACATTTAAAAACAGAAGTAGATTTCTACTCAGTGTGGTTGGAGAGACACCGAAAATGTTAACCAGGCATATTTTAGAACCTGGAGTCGCAATATAATAATAATGATAATAATAATAAATGACAACAACAACAGCAACAACAGCTACTTCTGAATAGTTGTCCACCAGGTATTTGTCAGGCATGTGTTCATTGTGAAAAGCTTAAGACTATTCATAGTCACTATGAACAGGCTAAGCATTGGCTAACAGCCTCAAAAGCAGAAAACTTGGAAAGTGGCCAAGAAATGAGTCCGGGGAGCTCAGGAGTGAGACTCAGAAACACAGAGGCAAGGTCAAGAGGAGGATCAAAAGAAGTATGAAAGGTTTGGGCAAAGTAAGTTCAGTGTCATTATATAAGGGATGTTTTTGGGATAGGCACATTACTTATTTTTACCCTCTCTCTTCCTCCTCCAACTTCTAACCTCCCTCCACCCTCTTATGTTTTTCTCAGGAATTCCCTGCTTGTCTATTAAAGTCAACAGGGGGCTACTCTACCTGGTGAGGAGGTGGGAACAGGGATGAAGGAGTACCAGCAGGGATAAGCATGGGGTTCAACATCAGCTATCCTTTTAAACAGAAGTTTGAGCTCAGAAAAAAAAAAAAAAAAAAAAAAAAAAAAAAAAAAAAAAAACCCCGAAACATAACATTGCCTGCAACCTTCTGAATTAATGTGATATTTTTGGATCAAAATAAAAGATAATAATAATTTTCTAGTTAAGTGGGTAGAAGATTGGTAACCTTATCAATAACACAGAATTAACCTTTTTTTTTTTTTTTTTTTTGTGGCTGTAACTGAGGAAACTGCTTAAAAACATATACAGGAATTTATTTGTAAACTTAGCCTTTTGTCTGTTATACTGCTATGATGTATTTTTAGCTCTTGCTCATGAATGTAATATTCAAGAGCTGTTACACAGCTTTCAACTCCTCCTTGGTGTGTTCTTTATGTTATAACAGATGAAGAAAAGTTCCTGATTTCAGTTAACAAGGATATGTACCTATCTGATCCTCTGGAGGTATTCTCTATTGTCTATTGTACATGTGCTTTTCCACTGACTTATGTCCTTGGAAAAGCTGACAGAAACTACTTCAGGAAATATCTGTATGACCATGAACGCTTTATAGGCCTTTCTTCAGTATATTTCCATCAGGTAGAAAGAAGTAATCTGTTAGGGGAGCAGGCATAGATTCAGCAGCCCAAGAGAGGCGAGCCTGCCATAGCTCCACGTCCCCAAATCCAACCAGTAGTGAGGCTGAGCATGTATTCCCAGGAGGCAAAAACACACGTGTACACCACAGAAACAGATATATACATGACTAGAAACAAAGATCGGCACATATATACACGTCCAGCACTCATTCAAACAGAGACAACCCCAATGGCTCCCCTCACTAGCTGAACAGTATGAGGGTCCACTGTTGAGAATATATACATACGTATGTACAGCATGAATCCCTCCAGCAGCTGGGCTCAGAACATCAGTCTGCCCAGTAGCTGTCCCTGGATCCCAATCTCCTCAGTTACTGACACTTGGGCATAAAAATGCCTCACTCCAATTGCTGTTACAGACTGCCTCATTCAACCCCACACATACACACACATGCTTGTAGAGCCCACTGGGACCTCTGTGGTCCCCAGTATCCAGTCCCTATTGATCTCACTCTTAGAGACACACAAACATCTCACTCCTGGACACCCCCAGACCCTGCAGTCTCTCTAGCCAGGACTCCTCTAGTTCCACCAATAGCCAGCTCCTCCTGCGGTCTCAACCTTAACTAGAGCCAGCTAGGCTGGCTTGATCTTACCTAGCTGGACTTGGTCTCGCTGAGATGGGGTTAACTTTCTTTGTAGCAGCCTGTATGGTGCTGTGCTTTGCACTTGTGGCTAAAACAGTGTTGAGAACACATCTGTGTTTTGGCAGTTGCTGAACGGTTCTTGCACAATCATAGAATCACAGTATTATAGAATTGTAGAATAACGTGGGTAGGAAGGGATCTTTAAAGGTCATCTAGTCCAACCCCTCCCTGCAATGATCAGGGACATCTTCAACTAGATCAGATTGCTCAGAGCCCTGTCCAACCTGACCTTGAATGCTTCCAGGGATGGGGCATCTACCACCTCTCTGGGCAACCTGTTCCAGTGTTTCACCACCCTCATTGTAAAAAATTTCTTCTTTATATCTAGTCTGAATCTATTTAGTTCAAAAATCCTCTACCCCCAAGTTATTCTGTGCAGGTCTGCTTTCAATCCCTTTGTCCCCCAGCCTGTATTGATACCAGGGGTTGCCCCGACCCAGGTGCAGGACAATGTCAAGGCTTTCTGACCCCTTACCCACCAAAAGCTAATAGGCTGAGGGTGGGAAAGGGGTTGGGTGGGAACACAACTAAGACAGCTGACCCAAACTGACCAGAGGGATACTCCATACCATATAACACTGTGTTCAGCAATAAAGGGCTCAAGGGAAGAAGGAGGAAGGGGGAACGTTTGGCTTCCCAAATAATCATTAGGTGTGCTGAGGTCCTGCTTTCCAGGAAGTGGCTGGATATCTGCCTGCTGATGTGAAGTAGTGAATTAATTCCTCTTGCTTTGCTTACACATACAGCTTTTGCTTTCCCTGTTAAACTGTCATTACCTCAGTCCACAAATCTTCTCACCTTTCTTCCATTTTCTCTCCATCCTGTAGGAAGGAGAGCGCAAGAGAGGCAAGGTGGATGTTCAGCTGCTGGCCAGGTTCAAACCACCACACTAACACTCACAAATTTCTTTGTACATCCATATTCGCTCCAGTTGCTGACCCGAGGTCCCACTCCAGCTTCTGACATTGAGACCCCCACACACATATGGACATCAAATAGACAGCGCCTCACCAAGGGAAAGAGTTAGAAACTGAGTTTAATAAGAAGACAGGACAGACTGCACCGATTTTTTTTTTACTGTTTACTGAGTAACAAAATATTTACACATGGCAGACAAGCTTAACAAGCAACAAACTGTTGACAACAAACATGTGACAAAACATTTGTGTCCCTTCATCCTTTTATTTTCCCATGCTTGTTCTTCCCCGGATCAACTATATCCACCTCTTTCCCTGCCTCCTCTTCTCAACATCCCATAAGAAGTCCTGTGTGATCCCAAAATGCTCTTTCCCTGTACACCATAATGTGTCCTATACTGCTAGGCTGTGACCCCCTTAGTCCAAAAGGTGCCCTTGATGGGTTTCACTCCTGGATGCTGGGTCTGAGGGTCTCCTGGGATAGTCCTGGGAGGAGCCCAGACAGACTATCTGTTCCTCTGAGTCTTTAACTGGGGTTCCCCACATCTGTCATTGTACTCCTGTGATCCTCTCCAGAGATGGGCTTTTTGATAGGTTGTTGGCTCCTCCGATGGGCCTGGGAGTATTCTGGCAGGAGTACTCTGGCGATGGGCCTGGGAATACTCTGGCAGGGTATTATTCTGGTCCCCACCTGCCATTGTTTCTCTCTGATCGCTTGTGGGTGTGCAGATGAGCTTTTATCACATAACCTACCACAGAAACTAATACAATCCAATTGTAGCAAATGGATTCAGTCTTTTGGGGTTCGTTTCTTTTTTATTGTCCCTAGGGCACTCTTTCTATTATAATACAATTAAGGAAGATGAGTTTCAGGGGCCTTTAGCAACATCAAAGCAGAAAAAGAACTATTAGGTTAACTAACAGAGGCCCTGCCCAAAGCAGTACCTGAGTGAATTGCAGACTACTGCCAATCCTCTTAACTAAATATGATCAATTGGAATGGGAGAGTGTTCCACTGTCTCCACTGGAATACTTTTCCTTCTGGATTACTGTTCAATTAATTAACCTGCCAGATATGTCTTACCCCTTGGGCTACAAAATCTGTGTATTTTTTATTATTATTTTGTGTTGAAATAGATCACACACATAGCATAATGCATAGCATCTGTACAAGATCATTGTGTATACATTGTTACACAATCCATGTATTACAGACTTGAACAATTGTACAGATACACAGGCTACATTTTTTAAAATAACATTTTAAAATGTTATTTCTCAGGAAGTTCTAGATAATGTTGGCTAGAGGTGTAGGAAAGCATTTTCTCTGAGACATTTTGATGTATTTTTTGACACCACTGTGACATCAAGTTAAGGAATGATGTGAAAGGCAGATTTAGGTTACATAGACAAAACCAGAAATCTCTTCTAGCAGTAAGAATAGTGAAGCACTCAAACACATCATCTAGGGTCTGTATCTGATCCCTATCGCTGGAAGTTTTTGAGAATAGATTGATAAAAGCAACCATCCAGAACAACATTGGCACAGTTGACTTTGGGCAGAAATAAGAAAGTCAACCTGCCAAGACCTATTCCCATCCTCTTTTTGTCAGAAAATGGTATTTCTATGATCCTCATAGCTATACCATCATTTCACCAAAAAGTAACAAATTCTTGGAAAATGATTCCTTAAATTCTTATAAGGGGAAATGACACTGGAGTTCAAATAGATCTCGAGTTTTATTTTCACGTGAAATGGCAAACATGCTAGACAAGGATTTAATTTGCCTCAGAAATTTCAGTCCATCAACTTTATCCCTAAAAGGAATTCAGCTTCAGCAACTGAATTTAGAGATTGTGTACTCCTTTTGTGCAGATACATTTTCCTCTCTTTGTAGGATGCCTCTCCAAAGAACTAAGAGATCATAACGTCTACACCATCATCATCTGATGATATTTACCACCTAAAAATAGTAAGAACCAAAATAACCTAAAAGACAGCAATTCTATTTCTGTGTTGAACTTTTCTCTTAGAACTTTCCCTGGGGATTAACACAGTTAGTCTCAAGTTACAGAATATACATTTGTAGAAATGCCTCTGTTTGAGGTTGAATCACCCTTTAGGTGATTATTACTGACAGTGCTGGCAAGTCCGAAGGTGTGGGAGAGGATGTTTATAAATGTAGTGTTATTTATCAATATCAGTAAAACAGAGAAGCTTTCACAAATGTTAACTAGCTACAAACAGGTACTGGTGTCTGAAAATTAATAAATATATCGATTAATACTGATGATTTCTATTTTTTTTTTTCCAAAAGAATGGAAGAAACAGAATTTCATTTACTAGACTTAATATAGTTTCACTCAGGGAGGCTTAGTATAACAAGGACTGCAGCTGGGTATGGAGCTGTCATGCTGCTGTTGTGCATAGTGTGAAATCACTTCTCTTCTGTTGATATTTTATCATCTACATGTAAGGGAAAAATATCACCCCAGGAGAAGCTCTGTTTCTCTGTGGATGAACTGTTCCAGGAAACCAAGCTGACATTGTGTCTTGGTGGAACATGCAGGTACCCCTTTGCAGGATCAGTTTCTGAATTTTGAATGTAGGGGAGACAGGTTTTGGTAAAAAAGTATCTAATGTCCACAGAGGAAGAGACTTCAACCAGAGCTGTCCCCAGCGTTTCCCTGTTGGGTATATTTGGACTGGCCTCTTGTTCTGAAAGGTGTTCCTTAGGCACTAGGTGTGGAGTACAGATGTTCAATGTAAGGATGGAGATTGTGATCCAAGGGCCAATTGTGAACTTCTACCACTAGTTCAGCAACATCCAGAGTCTTCAGTGAACTTGGGCCTCTGCAAGAAGGGAACAAAAGGCTAAATGAAGTGTAGAGGCAACTATATAGAATAGAAATAGAGATAATATATAGTATACAGCATACAGCATACAATATACAGTACATAGTACATAATGTGTAATTTGTAATATATAATATGTAATTTACAATATGTAATATATAAGGAAATATATATGGAAATATATATATTATAATATATAATATACATGGAAATGAAGTATACCGGGAGAATGTTGGATTCACATCAATTAACAATGGCATCCTTTTTTTTTCCCTTCTCTGTTGTGTGGCTCCTTGTAGTGTCTTTGAAAATTAGGGCCATAATTTTCCTACATTTCCTCAGAACATACCAACTGATTAAGAAAAAAAAATACTGCTTTGGGATTTGTGCTTTGTATGCATGGGAAATCCTTAAATGAGGCGCTTCAGGCTGTGTTTGATTTTCTCGGCTTTCTAAAAGGTGTTTAGTCACTTGTGTTTGGCCAGCAGGGACTAGATTCCTTGTGAGCAAATGCATCCTTATGTACACAGATGAATGTATGTATATGGTAGGCCTTTATTCCTCCGCTGATTTTCTCTGACTTGTTTGAAAGCATGTACATCGTTCCTCTTACTTGCTTTTCTTGCTTTCAAAAAATGAATGTTTTAAAAAAACACACACACCCCCAAACCAGTACATTTAAATCAGTCCATCGTTAAAACTTCATGACTTCTAATTAATTATTAATTATTGTGAGGAAAGACAACATGCAGTAGCCTCAGGCTTGACAAGCTGTCAAGAATGTCTGCCAAGGCTGCCAGGCTCACCAAGCTCCTGGGTAGTCACCACATTAAATGCAGAAAGTTAAATGACATTTCCTGGAACCTGGAGAATAGCAATTGGACATAAAAGAAACTTTTAGGCTTTTTTTTTTTTTTTTTTTTTTAACCATTGTTATCCTTTATTGTTTCTTATTCTTGGCAAAAGATAGAAGACAATGGAAAATCTGTTAAGCAGGCAACGACACCTAAGTGGTGAAGCAGCTAATAGATTCCTACAACAGCACGTGGAAACAACAGTTTGGAAAGCCAGTTATCACAAAGGAATAAACTCTTTCCTCATAAGTATATTTTGTATTAGTATAAAAGATAAAGCGACTGAAAACAAATAAGAACAGAAAGCACAGGGTGTACAACAGCATGCAGAACTGTCATCACTTTAGTTTACAGTGCAAAGTAATTTTAGCTGGCCATTTACTATGCAAATAGGTTTTATTAACTGTCTGACCAAGGAATAGGGCTTTATCATGGAAGTCTGACCTGTTGTAGTGTTCCATGCACTCTGTCAAAATGGTCTTAAAACATTACAAGACTCTGAATGGTTAGGGAAAGAGAGACCTTTTCTTAGAAATAATAACACAGGCAATCGTTGTGAGGAAAAATACCTGTTCTGTGAAACTCTTTGAATGGAAAAGTGTATTAAAGGTGAAGGAAACACCACAATACCTCTCATATTTAAACACTCTTAACAAAAAATAATTTAGTAAACCTTCTGAAAATGTATTGGTCTTGGTGACTTGTCAGACTAACTACTGAAAGAATATTACTAGTAGAAGTAGGCAAATCTATTTGAACTGAAAAGATTGTTTTTCAGTTAAAAACACATGTTAAAATAATTTTTAATGTACCATGTTCTTAAGAAATTAATAATAAAACATACAGTTATTTTGAAATTTTCAAATAATACTTGGAACCATTACAGGTAAAAGCATTTTCTTAAAATAACCTTTATAGATTCCTGGAATTTCTCTGGCAGATATCTCAGACTTGCAAACCCCTTCCTGAATAAAAAAACAGAAAGTGACTTTTTTTTACCCTAGCTATATATATTCAAAGAGCTTTAAAACCTGTTTCTGGAGTACAATATCTGTGTAAATTGGATTATAACCTAATTTTCCATAGTCTGAATGGAAGTCAAAATGTTTCAACATTAATTGATGAAAGATCAGAGGTGATCATTTTTGTGTGATCAATTTTACCTTAGATAATTATATTCAGAAAGAACTAACATGGACATCACTGTATGTTGCCATGGTTAAATGTTCTGTTGGGAAATTATGCTTACTGATGGACTATTACAGAATAAACTTTCCCTATACAAGCGTCTAACAAAAATGAAACCTCTGTTGTTAATCTCAGTGGGATCATGGTTTTTATTTCTGTACTAAAAAATAATAAAAAAAAAACCACTGGGGCAAATGTTGTTAGTAGAAGTCACTATATACATCCAAAACCAAGTTTCAGTTCAACATACAGTAATGATCAAAACAATACAAAAGAACATTTCATAAAAGCCCTAGAAAAATAATAGGAAGTGCATATTCTTTAAGGGACTTCAAGAGTAAAGAACAACTTTTTTTAGGGATTGTGTTAGGATGAAAAACAAGGAGCACAAAAATCAAACCAGCATGGCCTATTTTTTTTTTTTTTTTATTATGCATGACTTATTAGATACGTTTTCTATAGTGTATCACAATATATATATACAGAGTAGTCAATAAGAGGCCAGCTTCAGCAGTGCGACTAATTCTGGTCCAGTAGGATTTTGACATGCCGAGTATTGTGTGTTATTCCCCCCTGCCCCATCATGGCCACAAGATTTCATCATGTTTCAGTGCCCTCCTGAAAGGCACATACACTTTCACTGTTATCGCCCAAGTATCTGTAAGCTAATGGATGTTCATTTCAAATTAAATCATGAATTTGAGTGGATTTGTACTTTGCCACAAAAGATTTACTATGGGGTGTACATGGTTTTTCCCAGTCTGTCTTTCTCTCATTATTGTTTAGAAATGTTGTGGATTTTCAGTTCCCTGGGGAATTCCTCTTGTATTTTGAAGGCAGCCCAGAGCCTTCGGCTCTCCCAGAGCCATTCAGGCTACATCTATGAAACATGTGCGGGGCTACTCTTTCTGGCACTGTGGCCAGTTGGCTTGGATGGGCTTATGTAACTAATACACTCTTTCACACTCCAGAGGTACCTGTATCCAAACTACACCCTGGGAATGACCTTACTTACATGTAAACTCATGAGCTACAGGCAAGAATCCTTTGGCACAGGACAAAATCATGCCAGAAAACAAGTTAAAAATTTAACAGTGTAAATGATTTTGTTTCTGTACCTGGGAACATTGCCTGGCATTGTTTAATTTGCTAGTACGGTTATAGCTTCTGAGTTTTCATAGGATATAAATAGAAAAGGGCTGAAGAGCATAGGTCCTCAAAGGTATTTCGGCATCTAGCTTCCATTTCTTTCATTGAATTTAGGCCCCCAAACTGCCTTTAGGAAGTGGGCCAAAGTGCACAGAATAATCACATACACCTCTGCAAATTGATGTAGATCCAAGTCCTGCTTAGTGCAGAAGCAGCTTCCTGGAATTCTGGACAATTGCACATACACAACATCCACCGCTGTAAATCAGCTGTTTGTTACTCCTCGCTCATTTTGTTTTTCTTTTTATACAGATTCCACTTGGACAAATGAAAATATTTCTGTGAAAACATCTCACCCCTCACTCCTGAAAGCTCATGTCAAACAAACAGTGGTAACTTATGTCACCAGCTAGAATTTAGATTTATTTACCATTTGGAAGATACTGCAAGCAACTAAAGCAACTATGTTTAAAAGCACCGTCCTCCCCTTCCAGCAGATTTTAAGTGTATAAAGACAGCTGGCTACTGTTTAGATAGAAGTATAAATGACATGAGGCCAAACTAATGCTGCCATGGATAGGCATTCGAGAGCAGCAGTAACAGAGAGGGCTGTGCTTTGAACTGCTTAATGTGTACCCTGTTCTCAGTGCAGACAGCGATGTCCTGAAAATATCTCTCAACAAATTTCCACACTATCACTCTGTTGTGGCTGGCTGGACCTGCCAACTGAGATTACTTCTCATGTTCTGTCTTTGTCTCACCTTCTGGCTGTTGTTCCTCTCCCTAGGCATTTCTGTTTTGAGTCTTTGTTTTGTAAGAAGCTTTAGCAGTAACTCTAGCACATTAAGCTGCAAAAAAAACCAACCCTGTGCTCAGCATACACTAAGGGTTTGAATAAAACCCACAAAAGCAAGCAGACTCAGATCCACAGCAAGGTTTCACTGTATGTCTACCTGAAATTACTTAAAAGGTGGCAATTAATGTTGTGCATGCATAATATTTATTTATTTATTACTATACTATACAGCATTCATACACAAGCACAGATGTATTCATGGAGACGTACATAGCAGGCTATTCCTGGCATTTCTGATGTAGAGGAGACACTCACTGAATAGATCACCTGGACTCCAATGTGTTTCTCTCAGTGGATTTACTGTTACTGAGAGGCCATTGATGTTTTTGTTGGTATTACTGACCCTGGACAAGTCATATAAACTCTCAGTGTGGTAAGTTTAGCCAAACTGACAATGATTTTACCCCTTGAGAAGTTTTTTGAGATCTATGGATAAAAATGATGGTACTGTAAGGCAGTTTGTCCCATCTGAAATCCCAGGGACTATTCAGATAAAATACAACCTCAGCATGAACAAAAATGTGAGATGCGAATAAAGTTATACCACATTATTACCAGAGCATATTTATTTTTTATTAGTCTTTCACTGAATGTGAGAAAGACTAATAAACCAAATAAGCCTAAGATGTGTGCAGAAAACATGATCAGTCATCAAATAAATCAAGTATTACGATGAGAAACAAAATATGTGAAGGCTTATATCCTGTGACTTTCCAGCTTTTAAAGTTTGTATGAAAAGTTTTCTGTCACTAAAAGCATTGATTTAGGTCTCTCCTCCAACAAATGTTTCCTTTCAAAAAACCTGTAGGAACTTCAGGTCTATACTCGTAATTAAAAGAAGCTTCTGGGAATAAGTTCAAGTATTGGATCCCTGATCAGTTAAATACGAGCTCTCCCAAAGGCTCTGGTTTGCATTGCTCCAACTAGATCTTGCTGCTACACTGATCTGCTCTTGGTGAGGTCAGTTATAAACACTGTGTATACATGGGTCAGGGCCCCTTGATCTTACAGCAAAGGATTGAATTCTAGCTTTTTTTTTTAAATTATTATTATTTAGCTATATAAATAAAAGAGATCACCATTGTCAGATTTAGCCTAAATTGATAATCCAGTCAAAAACATTACTACAGGCAACTGACAGACAAATGCAGAAATATATGCACTCAAACATCTAGACAATCTTCTTCTATCACCATTACATTATGCAACCAGGACAAAAGCTGATTCCTGAATGAGCAATACTATTGTATCAATATTGCTGTCACAAGCAAAGCATCTTAAGTTCATGGGAGAGATGTAATCCTAAAATAAATGTAAGAAAAAAGCTTTGAGAAGACATGATAGAAAAAGAAAAATCTTAATTTTTAATGACTTTTTAAGAAAAGCAGCACATTTCTTTTCAAAGATCTTTCCTGAAGATTTAGTTGTTTTCACTTAGTGATTATCTGGCTAATCCATTAACTCACTTTATGCACAGATTCCTATTCTTTTAATTTGCTAATCTAATGTAGGATTCATGTCACTAACTTTAGAGCATCTAAAAGTCATTCATTTTAGTCTACAGTCATCACACAGTTTCTTTCCAGAGTCAATGGAGAGGAATTGGCATCATCACAGAGTGATTAATCTACTCTAACATCGATGTCTAAAATAAGTGAAAGAATCACCCTCTGGAGGTGCCTACTTTTCTATATTGTCTGTAAAGACACCTCCAGTAAGTCTCTAACAATAGACATCTAACTTTGAAAAGCTTACATTTAAATGTGATCAATTCCATCTCAACTGATTTTTCTTGTAACGAACCATGATTACTTGAACAGTATTTCCACGGGTGACTAGAGTAAAGTGTTCTTTGTTTCAGCCTTACAAATCATTTCGATTCCCATTCTGCCATTCTGACCTACAAAGAATCGTGCTTTATTTGTACTGGAGAATGATGCTCGGCACTGAGGAAGGCTGGAAGAGCTTGATGTGAGCTTACTAAGTCCTTGTAGAGGAGGGTGAAGCACTTACCTGCCAGAAGTTCTTTTTCACTGTTTGACTGCACTTTACTGATTGGTAAGTACTTGCATTTCCTGATTGCTTTTGATTCAGATTGCCACACAGAGGATGATTTTTCCCTTTTTCCTGATACTATTGATGGAGATTTTTTGTACAGTGCTCTGCCTGGTCTTTTTTTGCCTTGTGTTCAGCTTGTTTTGTCAGTTCATCTATAGCATCTCCAGATTGCATACATGTCACTATCTGACTTGAGTTAAACAAAATACCCTAAATTAAGGTTCATGTCCAACATTCTTCTCTTTGTTACACTTGCAGTTTCTATATTACTTTTCTAAACATGCAGCCCATGGGACACTAGACTTAAACTCTGCCTTTGAGATTTTGCTAGTAACAGAAGCATTTTTTTCCCCTTTACAATACATAAGATATTCCTTGTATATGCACATTATTTTGAGCGTTGGACATGAGAGAACGAATGTCTGATTAGAACAATCCTTCAGCATTTCTCATCCTTGTTCAAGGCATGGAAAGGATACCTACTGCATTCTCTTAACATGCCTTTCACCATGCCAGAGATTATCTCCATTTATCTCATTTCACATGGGATCTTTTTCTGATCTGCCTCGGGCAGTTTGCTTCACCTTTCTAGCCATATACATGGTTTGCAGTTCACACTCAAGTCTTTCGTAAATTATTTCTGAACTCATATATCAGCTTTATGGTAAATTGTACTAAATTAGCTCGTGATGAGTGCTAAATAGAGTTTTATATATTTACATATTTGATGCTGTGGACTTCATATATTATTTAAGCTTTTATTGCTTTGGATGTTTGGTTTTTTTAAATGGAGCCATTAGAGACTGCAGTCCTCTTAAACTCGTTTGATCACCCAGAATTTCTTACTTAGCTGCTCTGTAGTCACCCTACTCATAAAACCAAGACAGTTTCATTTTTTCCAGAAATAAAGGTCAGTGTCATACCCCTGAGTCCCCTCCTCCCTGGAGTCAGCTGGCTGGTCTCAGCACCAAGCTACAGACAGTGTTGCTGGTAGCTTTGAAAAAGAGAGAGAGAAGGTCCTTCACTGGGGGATTCCTCAAATAACTCTGCTAGGAAGCCTCAGAGGAGCTCCCCTCTCCTTCCTTGGGAGATGCGTTTAAGCTGAGGCTCCGTGCTCAGTGCCCACCTGCCATGTTGCAGCCATGTCCTGGCCTTGCTTTGGTCTGTCCCCATCCCCATGGAGGTGCCCGATGCCTGGGGCAGGGGCTGCCCCAGTGTCCCCCGGCTGCCCTGCTCCTGGCTGGGGTGGGGAGACAGCCTTGGCTGCCAGGTCCTGCCCCTGACAGAACTCATGAAGAGCATTCCCCACAGCCTCCCCTCCCTAAGGTGCCTCCAGCCTGCGTACTGCCATGGCAGTTGGTTCCCTAAAACGAGCACAGCCATGTCCTGGCCTGTCCCACCTGTTGGTGATAATCAAGATAAGCTGCTTTGCAACACTATGTGGATCAAAACAGAGCAGACACCCTGTAAGAGGCTTTGGAGAGAGTCCTGAATACCCGAGCCATACAAAAGTTAAAAATGCGAAGATAAGGCGAAAAGTGAAGAAAGTGCAGTAAAATGATTTGCAATTAGTCAGAGGCATCACAAAAGAGAGGACTTTTAGAAAAATTAAATAAAAATCCCTCAGCCTAAACATCTTCATTTTTTTTACTAATTTCAGGATTTTGTAGTTCAACTCGCTTTGCTTCAGTGATTCACTTCATTCTTAATGGTTCACTGAGCTGGGACAATAATAGACTGCACAATAAATGTTCCTCATGTGCTGTACCAATTTAATGCGTGGGGATGATTTTGATGAAATGTACTTCTTATGAAGGGAATCAATAGGCAGTAATAGCCTTAGCTGGACTAAGTACATGGAAGAAAGAGGCTAGACAGGCTTTCCCAAGTAGGTCTGCTGTTATATCTCTATTACCTGCAGCAACTTGACTCTTCCAGTCCAAAACATGCTGGAAGGCGTGTTAGGAATCAATTTCAGATTGCTAAACTGTCAAATACAATCTAAACCTTAGAAACCACCCTGTGAACAAACTTGACCCTTGGGATCTTTAAGAGCCTGCTCAACTAGGTGATGGAGCTGCACTTTTCTAATTTTGTGAAACTACTAATTGAAGCTGCACTAGTCTAGGATGTTTTCTTTCTTTTCTTTTCCTCAATTATTCTAAACATTTCCAATTAGCATGTATACTATGTTTGTATTTGTGCTTGTGTGTGTGTGAATTTGTATAAATATGCATATAAATAGCTTTTTGTATGGAAAAATAGTTGGCACAGACAATGTGAAGTACAGTTGACACTTGGTAGATGTATAATCATACCAAACCATTGCATTCATATGTCTGTCTCTGAACTTGAAAAAGTATTTTGGAACAAATGTTACATCATAAGCAATAGTGACTCTAGTGAAATATGGACAGAGAAAAATCTTTATTTTCTGACTGGTGAAAACATGATAATTTTTTCCACGGAACATGGAATCATAACTGTGTGGTGACCATTAAGATGGAGCACTTAGTTTTGCAGCAGCCAAACTCTTTAAAGTGAGGAGAGATATCTTGGAAATAGAAATGAATGAAAATTCTTACAAAGGAGAAATGCATTGCATTCTATTTTGTAATTTTTTCTTTTTTTGTACTTGGCTGTTCTGTGAGAGGGAGGCACTTTGACTTCAAAAGATTTCAATCAGACATCTTTGTGGTAAGTCCAATGGCTTAACTAACATCTTGCATTGTGTGAGAGGAAAAGAAAACCAATTATTAACAGGCTGGTCTGATGCACAAAGAAAACCCAGCAGAATGAGGTGTATATGGATACAAAAAAAAAAAAGAATAAGGCTCATTCCAGCCACTCGTATTTTGGGGTAATTTCTAACACTTTGTCAATTAGAAAAGTATTTGTCTGTCATAACCTTTGTTAAGAACTACTAATGAACTACACATATTGTGCCAATTTCTATGTATGTTATGTTTGGAATAAATAATTCCAAAATTATTTGTTGGTAAATCACAAACAACTATGCAATGAAACTTACTTGTATTCAGAACCAAGCTGAATCCCAACTTTATCAAACTATGTGACCTAAAAGTTTGCTAACTGAATGAAATAAAAGGAAAAAAAAAAAAACATATCTGTAAACTAGAATCACAGCCAGAATGATCTGTTATGCTACCATTTCCCTGTATCCACTTTGAAATCTAGTATCAGTTTTAACAAGCTACAAATTTTACTATAATAAACCTTCTGGGGTTTGGTTGGTTTTTTGTTTGGTTGGTTGGTTTGTTTTGGTTTGTTTGTTTTTGTTTTTTTTTTTTTTATTTTAAATGTTCGTGTTTCTTTAAAGCTAAGAAAGAATTTATTTTCTTTAATTATTTATAGGCAAATCACAGGTTTTTTATTTCACGTGGAGAGGTAATGCAAAATGAGGCACTGATCTGGCATGAAGCTTGTATGTAGAATACTTTTTTGTGTCCTCCATGCCAACAAAAAGTCACCCAACATCTTCCCTCATGAGGCTGCAAAGGGTATAAGGAAGATAGTAAAAGTTGTGGCACCTTCTTGTAAACATAAGTTAGGCAGTGTGACTTCAACATATTGCGTATAGCATAGAAGGGCCTGAAACTTGGAGATCTTCTGTGATGATGGTGACAAAATTTAAAATGTGGTTCAGGGAAATGGTCTCTTCTTTACAAACAGGCAATAATGTGTGTTGAAGTTGTGCTAGAAATTGCACCGTGATCTCCCACCTAAATATCCATTGTGGCCAAAAGAGAATGAAAGCTGATTTTTCATCTGTCTTCCCACAAGTAATATTCCTAGACCAGGCAGGGTAGAAGTTCGGTCTATAAGCAACTAAAATGAAATGGCAATGAATCATAGAAATATAAAAGTAAGGTGGTTTCACAGTGGGCAGGAAAGACACAGGAAACAAATTCCTCTCAACAAGCCAAAAGCAATATAGAAAGAGAAGAAATACTGAGCCAGTTGCTAGTCTTCCAAGAAGCAGAAAGAGCAAATATAGATAATCTCAGGTATCTGAAAGTCAAGAGTCAACCAAACAGGTGTAATGACCAGGAATCACCAGAAAAAGCACCTTATGTACACACTATTTACCTTCTCCTTATACTTAGATTATTTGCAATTCTTGTCTAGAAATTACTCACATGAGCATACAAGGTGGTTCAAAAAGCATCAACATGCTTAAGAGTGATGAGTAAGAACAGAAGAACGGCACTGGAATTTTATAGGATTTCTTAACACTTAAACATTTTGAAGATTCATGAAGTGATCCAAAAACATTTTATGCATTTGTAGCTTGGGACAATGCATTAAAAGCATATTGCAATATTTTCCACCTTTTACTCTTTTAGTAATGTTTTGTGAAGGTTGCCAATTATGCAAGGAGGAGAAAATACACGTTGTGTCCTGAATTATTCTTTTTTTCCATTTCTACTATAATTACTTTTTTTTTTTTTCAGTCAAAAGATATTCTTCCATGCTCTTTGTTTTTTATTAAACACAAGTTTAGCTAAACCAAAAAATAAGTTTTAGGTTCCTCTGTTTAACACTGTCATGTTTTAGTTTTATGGACCTGACTACTAAATATTTAATGTAAAACAATGTATTAAGTAGTATCAGGGTTAAGCTCCATTGGAGCAGAATTATGGAAAGCCACCAGAAGCTCCATACTGCAAAAATCCACAGAAAATGAGTTCTGACAAAAATTAAACACTTAATGATATTACAAATATTTAATTTTGGAAGGAGGACTTTTTAATGTATGCGCTATGATCACTTACTGACAGCTGCCCAGAAATGATGAAGCGGAGTTCCTCTATTGTTTTTATCCTATGTTGGATGTGCCCTGCAAAAATGAGTTAAAAGTCCCCCAGGATGTTATAAGAGAATAAAGTAGTTCTTTGTCTTTTATGCGTTATCAAGTCTTTTAAATATTCTTAAAATATAATGACTTTTATCTATCACATATCAGTCACTTCAGTATGGTAACGTTAAATGCAGCAAGACTTTAGTGATGTGGTGTCTTTTTAAAGACCACTTTTGTCACTGAATTTATTAACTTGTGTATGCTGTCAAATCAGAAGAACAGACGTCTCACCATCATGCTGGTCTCTAGACCTCTATTCTGTACTCATTTATTAAATATTTTAACATGCTTAGCTAGAGAAATAAGGACAATTTTAAATTCAAGAAGGTAATATATAATTTTATGGTTAGGGCACAGAACATGTAGGCCTTACTCTTATTTTAATGAAAGGTGTCCTAGGCTATATTTCCTGCAGGTAGAAATAAGATGGTGATCTTTACTTTAGAACTTCAGAAGAGAGATGGGCAGATTATAAAGCTATAAAATAGTTTATTTCTCCCTGTACAGCACTGATTATAAATTTTTATCTAGTTAGTTCCTTCTTTGAATGGCAACGTACCATTTTGGGGAGGAAAATAAAAAAAATCTTCAAATTTATTTCAAAGTTGTGGGTAATGATCACTCAAATAAGTCTTATTAAATATTAAATATTATTTAAATATTATAAATATAAAAATTTAGTTTCACCCTTACATTCTCTCCATACTGTATGATTGGTCCTTTGCATGCTTAAAATATGTGTTTGCAATTAATTTTAAGGCTGATTCTCAAAAAAACCCACTGATTTTGGAAAAAAAGAAAGACTTGTCTTTCACGTGAACTTTTATTTCTTTGTGGATACATTTATTAATGAGTAACTGAAATATCTCCTCAAAAAACAAATGCCTACACCCTCCAATTACCTCCCCCCAGTAAACCCCAAACAATATGTTGCTATTTAAAACCTGGTATTTCAGTAAAACATTCAGGTTTTATTTAATTCTTAATTAATAAAATTCACACACACACACACACACACACACAAAAAAAAAAAAAAAAAAAAAAGAAAAATAATCAACCTGGCCCAATTCAAACAACCATTTTACCAGTTCAGTTCTTTGGAATACTTTTTTTTTTTTTTTTTTTTTTCATGCACAGATTGAAAATAAGTGAAAGCAACCCTTATCATGGAAATGCTCTGAGTTCACGTTCCTCTCTCTGCAGGTCTCTCTGCACATTTTAGCCATAGATTCCTTCAAGCAAAGGTGATAAGCAATCCTCAGTCTTGCAATTCTTTCTGCATAATGTCTCAACTGTAACAGAAATGTAAGAGTATCACTTCAAAGTTGGGACACTTTTACAGGAATTCAGCACAGCAGGTTATAGAATCATAGAATGGTTCAGCTTGGAAGGTTCATAGCCCTTTGGTATGAATAGGCATGTCCTGAGCAAATAGAGCTAATGGTTTTCAGACATATTTCTACAAATTGCATGTTTTAGCAGTAGACTTTACTGTGTAGTGAGCCACCATTAAATATCTTTGCATGAGTAAGTGGTTAACCAATACATTTAACTCTTTAATGCTCACTTCTCAGCTATTGCGATTGCTCAGATGTGTATCTGGAATAGGAAGTCTGAGTAAGCTTTGAACATTTTTTCAAAACCATCACTGTGAACTGGATGCATTATTACAAGTTGAGTTGTATTATGAATGCATTAGACCATTACAGTGGGTTTTTTGTTTGTCTGTTTGTTTGTTTGAATAAAAAGCAGCAGTTAGTGACATACAGTCTTGAAAGGAGAGGTTCTTAGTCGATTGGGCTTTAATAGGAACACCTAGCAACAGTAGTGCTAGGCCCCTGCAAAAGGCCATGGGGTATAAAAAAAGCACATTTTTAGAAACTTAAGGTGCTATCCTAATTCCTGTATTCAGTGAAGACCAACCTGAAATTGAATATAAATACTGATTTAAGGTTGAGATCCAGCTATCCTGAAATAACTATGTAGGTCCCCAAAGTCTGTAGAGAAAGGTTGATTCCTTGAGAGGTCTCTAAAGGGAAATTGTGTTTACTTAAGTTTAGACACCCAAGTTCAAGAACTGACATGACAAATATGAATAAAATTAACTTAATTTATAGTGCTTATTCTGGTCAGAATCTGTTCAAGAGTTAGACTACTAATTTATTTCAATTTCCAATTATATAAATATCACTATTCATATTGAGTTTAGGATTATAATGCTCAGTTAATATGCTCTTACTGGAGTACTAATATCCTGAACTGAAAGGGAAGATTAAATTTATGTGGATTAAACAGAAAATTAAAATCTACAGTAAGAGAATTTATATAAACTGACACTCTTATGCTTTTTAAACTTTGTATAACATTGACCTCATGGGAATGTAAAACAGATCATTAAGTACTCAAAACTTACTAGCGGCTAATGATTTGAAGGATTCCTGCTTTACCATGGAAATTGTGAATTTCCAATTTCCCATTAGTGCAGCTGAATTGCTGAATTTTGACTCTTTTTTTTTTTTTTTTATTGGTCTTGGATAGACACTTCTGTTAGAAGAGTACTTCTAAAAATCTCAAGGTTGTTATCATTTTTTTTTTTTTTCCATATGATTTTAAGTGCTTAATAAATTAAATAGTAGTTTCACTTCTGACATGGGAAACTATTTGTTTCAGAGAAGAACATACATCTTTATTTTCAGTATTAGGTATCATTCAAATTAGGTACCATACTGCACTATGAACTTGCTTAGTGTCACAGTGTGGATGAAACAAAATAAATGCCTTTGGACACAAGTGAAACAATTAGCAATAGCAATGAAAAATCATAGTGCTTGGAGACAACAGGATTTTTATGTTTTGTTTTGTTTTGTTTTGTTTTTTTTCCTGAAAGGTTGAAAGGAGATGTCAGTAGTCAGAGCTGTTCTGAAATTACTGACATTTAAAGTATCTTCAAAACTAGAATGCTATATTTGGAGGTTTTTTTGTTTGTTTTTTTTTTTTTTTTATTTCACAATAAAGGCATTCCTTTTTAAAAGAAACAACCACATCTTGTTAGCGAGAAGGTTAATAACTTACTATATAGCCCCAACACTTATTGTTCTGTAGACTTGAAAATAGCCATAGCTTCATGTTTGTTTCCTTGATTTTAACTTGGCCAACGTATACCTTTGTTCACTGAAGAGCAACAATGCTGGTGAAATGCCTAGCAAACAAGTCTTACGAGGAGCGGCTGAGGGAGACAGCGTTGTTCAGCCTGGAGAAAAGGAGGCTCAGGGGAGACCTTATCACTCTTTACAACTACCTGAAAGGAGGCTGTAGAGAGGTGGGGGTGGGTCTCTTCTCCCAAGTATCAGGTGATAGGACAAGAGGAAATGGCCTCAAGTTGCAAGACGGGAGTTCATGCAACCAGAAGTGGTTGAGTCACCATCCCTGGAGGTATTTACAAGACAGGTACATGTAGTGCTTAGGAGAACATGATTTAGTGGTGGATTTGTCAGTGTTAGGTTTACGGT
The DNA here is from genome assembly GCA_947846985.1 of Fratercula arctica. NCBI lineage: Eukaryota > Metazoa > Chordata > Aves > Charadriiformes > Alcidae > Fratercula > Fratercula arctica. The sequence goes on along the minus strand of CANTUZ010000001.1, from coordinate 36,138,854 downwards.
TGGACTTGAAAATCATAGAGTCATAAAATGGTTTGGGTTGAAAAGGACCTTAAAGATCATCTAGTTCCAATACCCCTGCCATGAGCAGGGACACCTCCCACTAGACCAGGTTACTCAAAGCCCCATCCAACCTGTCCTTGAACACTTCCAGGCACACTGGAACACTTCCACTGCCCCACTTCTGGGCAACCTGTTCCAGTGTCTATCTACCCTCACAGTAAAGAATTTCTTCCTAATATCTTACCTAAATCTCCCCTCTTTCAATTTAAAACCATTAACCCCTTGTCCTGTCGCTACACTCCCTGATAGAGTCCCTCCCAATCCTTCCTGTAGGCCCCTTTAAGTCCTGGAAGGCTGCTGTAAGCCTGGAGCCTTCTCTTCTCCAGGGTGAACAACCCCAACTCGCTCAGTCTGTCCTCATAGGAGAGGTGCTCCAGCCCTCCGATCATCTTCGTGGCCCTCCTCTGGACTCGCTCCAACAGGTCAATGTCCTTCTTGTGCTGAGGACTCCAAAGCTGGACACAGTACTCTAGGTGGGCTCTCACGAGAGCAGAGTAGAGGGGGAGAATCACCTCCCTCGATCTGCTGACCATGCTTCTTTTGATGCAGCCCAGGATATGGCTGGCTTTCTGGGCTACAAGCGCACATTGCCATCTCATGCTGAGCTTCTCATCCACCAACACCCCTAAGTCCTTCTCCTCAGGTCTGCTCTCAATCTAAGGGTCTTTTCCAACCTAAATGATTCTATAATTCTACAAAGTTGAAGTCAGACTAGCATTATACAGTATGATCTGGAGAAGGGAAAAGAAGATCAAATATTCTGTTTTTTCAACATATTGCCAACAGCCAACAGCAGGTCAATTTGAGATGTAAGCTCCGTTAAATACGTAATCACTTGTGAGACACAACAGCTGCATTTTCTTGACCTCAATGTTAAAAAGTTGGACTTCAGACAATATATTGTTGGTATGCATTAAAAAAAAAAAAAAAAAAAAAATGACAGTGCAAAGTTGCGGAGGAAAAATATTCACGAAAAAAAGAAACCTGAAGGTTCAAAACAACTGTATGCAGGAGGCACTTGATTGGGAGCAGCCAAGAATAAACAACAGTTTAAATAGATCACTTGCAGACAAAGAAGATGCATTCATCTCTATACTTCAACTCTCCCCAAAGTTGGAGTGATCCAACTTTATGACCTTCAGGGCATCTCCACCTTGACGGGAAGGGAGGATGAACTAACATTGCTGCAGATGTCCCTGGACCATCAAAAGGCTTCCTTACAGATCAAAACTCCTTTTCTTGCTTTTTTTTTTTTTTTTATGTACTATTTTTCTTATGTCTTTTATTAGTGCCATGAAAGGATGCAAATGTATCAGAAGACTAAAAGTAATCCTCAATCCTCAGAACACTCAAGTGTTAACCCAGGTGCCTAGCAGAAACCATTTTACTGCAAAGTCAGTGTTTATCTATTTGATCTCTTTGTGTGAGAGGGATTTTTTATAGATGTCTACACGATTTACCTTTAGAGTAGTCACTTGAGATAGGGTGTACTCATACAATGCTGACAAAAAAAAAAAAAAAAAAAAAAAATCGACAGAAAAGGGAAAGATCCTGGTCTTACATTCCACCACACCTCCTCCCAGTGCCTAATCTTATGATCATGAATTTTCCCACTTATGCAAGTTTCTCTTGCTCATCAGTCACTTCTCAGAACTGTTTGGTTTCCTTACAACAGCAAAAAATAATGTAGAAATCTAGTAAATAAGTTGTCTGCCATTTTGATGACTCATGTAACAGGAAGTAATTTTTTGGATAAAAGATGTAAGATCACTACTGCAGTTTTTCCTCATAGTTTTTATGAGATGTCAGCTTCCAAGACCTGTAGAAATGACAGTTCTGCAAATGAACAATTGGTAGTCCAAAATCATATGTTATGTGTGTTGTAAATTGATCTGTGTGAAAAGTAAAGCATGTGGAGAGGATGGTTGAACTGGTGACAGTTTTCTGCTTCATGGGTATTTGCAACAGATTTATTTTGCATAGTGTGCTTAGTATTGAGATTTTGTTCAAACACATTCATAATCGCTCCTGTATTTATAAAACTCACATTTTCTAGTGATTTTACTGGCATGTCACAACACTACTAATGTAAAAGGTTCTACTTTCAATCAGTTGCAGGATTCATGTTCTTAGAAATTATTAAAATGTTCTATTAGATACCTGTCTGCTACTGAAAATAAAACAGTGCTCATGCATATAAATGCAATGCCCAAAGGGAGATGTTTTTGCAGAAGTCCAGATGATACCACTTCTTCCATAATCTCACAAATCTGTCATTGCTTCAACCAGTGCTTTTGTTTTGAATCTTCCAGAAATGAAGACAGTTCTCCCTCTCTTTCTTTGTTTTTTCTTTCTTTTTTTACAATCCTGATGACCGCTTATAGCTGAGAAAAAAATATTTACAGAGTAGCTAGTCAAGACTAGACAGTTCTCATAACAAAAATGGCTTCACTTTTACATTTTAAAAAAACCCCAAACAACAAACTATCAGTCCTTATGGGTTTGATGTATCATTCTTTTTCAATGCAGAAAAAAAAAAATATTTTTCTTTTCTTTTTCACCTGAGAATTGTGAAAAAAATGAAAAGAGAAAGAAAAAAAAGTTATTGGTTTTATGCTTTTTCATTTAAAAATGAAGTCTTCCTTTAAATAAACAGACATAGAGCTACAGGATCAGTATTAGGATGTGAATAATATTCTGTTGAGGTTTCCAAAAAGAAAAGTCTGTACTTTGATCTTGAGGTGCCAAGGTCAAAAGGAAGTTAATGCCACTCACACTCCTATTCTGTAACCAAACTGTCATCAGCAGCTTGCCTCTCTAGCCAGGACTATATGTGAGATTTTTCTGTCTGAATTTGGTACATCAATGCAAGTGCAGCAGAAGCTGTTGGAGGAACAGTTTGCTGATCTCCTGATACAGCTGTCATTTATTTCTCAGGATCTTGCAATTACAATGAGCATTGTAGTACAGATGCAGTTCAATGACAAAACTGGCAACCTTGCTGTAAAGAAAGTGGAAGATTATTTTGGAAGCTAAGAATACTGAAAGCATCCTAATATATTTCTTTGTGAACTCTGAAACAATCAACATACGTCAACATTTTTTGCCCCAGAATATCCTTCCAGTCATATTGGGGGGGGAAGGGGGGGACAAGTCAATCCAATTTTACAGGGCACTAGGTACTGGAAATATGGACTAACTTATGCAGTATCCTAACAATTTCAGAATGAAGTCCTTGGAATTATAATAGGGAATGTAACATGTTGGTGTTGTCACAGAGGATTTACGTACATTGATGTCTGTACTGTGGCCAATGCTCCTGCCTCTGCTTTTCCAAGAGGAAAGATTTCCAGGAGAACATTGAATAACATCAGCTTACTTTTTGCTTGTTTGTTTTTTACTTTTTAAAAAAGTTTAAATCTCTAAAGAGAACAGTCTGTCGGTAGAGACTGCTTACATGACAATTTTGGTATGGACTGTTGAATAATTAGCACTGGATGATACTCTTTCAAGTTCCATTTTGCAATTAATAGGCATTTTAGTGTTATGTATAGCTCATATATAATCCATAGTAGTTATGTCACAATACAAGAAATTCGTAGCTTTTTTTTGTTTGTTTCTCTTGCATTGCATGGAAGTAGAACAGCAAGCCTGGAATACAACTGGCTATCTGCCATAGGTTAAAGTAGACATGTTGTGTATTACCTCGAGTCCTCACTCTTTAGGGTACATAACATAAGCACACCACTTTTTTTTTTTTTTTTTTTTTTTCTGTCTAGCAAGACACTTATCATGCAAAAATTTTGCACAGGCACCTACAGTGGACATGTAGAAGTAAACTAATGGCAAGGACCTACACGGAGGAGGAAGCTACTGTTTGTCAAATTGTTAGCCAGGCACTTAAAAGCAGATCACTTGGATTGGTTTGCATTATTCACATTTCACACAATGATATCCCACTCCAGAATAAACTTGATGAAGCTCTGATGAAGGAGTATCTCAGCTCAACTTTTCTGAAGGTGACAGCTCAGCTGAGCAAATGCTATGGAAATTATCACACAAAGTGCAATAGCCAACCTGCATCAGCCTTACTTTCAACTTTGGTAGACCTGCAGGCTGATGGATGACCTTGCTTTCCCCTTCACAGGGTCTGAGTCCACAGCAAGAAGGAAGTCCTTTCTTGGACAACATAAATGCATAGGATCTCTGCTCCTGGTGAGGAGAAGACCATGTACATTTCAGCCTCAGCTTTACATCAGGAACTATAGCCTCTTGCATGAGGCATGTTGCCACAGCATTTGTGGACCTGACATACTTCTGCTCTTTCTCCTTCAACTACTGGTGCTGGCAGCTCCTTGTCTGGTGCGCTGCAATATCCAGCCATCTCCTCAATGAGGAACCGCACCAGGCCCGTCACCTGCACACATCAAACCATTGGGTTCAACCAGGTGGCTGAAAAAGGATCAAACAGCCTTTCCCATTCCTGACCCTCACTTTTGCACAGAAAGCTGCAGCTGTGGGGCTGCTTTTCCCGACAGCTACCCCAGGAGCGTTTGTTCAAGAGAGGTGGCAGCCAGGTACCTCTGAACAGCAAAGCTTGAGTGGTCCCAGAAGGCTGTACCCAGCTGGTAAATACAGCGTAGCTTCCCAGTCACCTGCATCAGTGCTTTCAGGGGGAATGTGTGCTCCTCAGAAGGGCTGAGTAGGTTTGACCCCACACAGATGGCCATGTTGCTGGCAGTTATCCTGCTTGTTGTCGGTGTTTTTGCTGATGTTGTAGAGCAGGGAGAGCAAGTGCTTCAGGAGGAGTAGGTTGGCGTGGAGCAACTTCTTGGCCACCCTGAGGTAACAGGAACATAATGTTAATAAAGTATATGTCAACACTTGTTACCCAGGTGGATCTCACCCAAGCCCAGCTGAGGGAAGGCTCGCTGGCCACGCCAGGACTGCAGCAGATAAACTGCCTTGACTGAGATACTGCCACATCCCTCCCTGCACTTCTGGCAAGAATCCCTTTGTGGAGCTACCTCCAACACCTTCAGGAAGTGCTCCAAGGAGAAAAATGCTTTTTGGTGCCACTTCCCTCAAAACCCAACCCCACAGCAGCAAGAGGTGGCTGGCAGGAAACACGGCTTTTGCAAGGAGGCCATTGCTTTCACTTTACAAGGGCCCAGGCTCTGCCAGCCCCTGCAGAGCAGACAGGCTGATCACCACTTATTCTCTCAGTTCTGCCAGCTTCTCCTGTCTTCTGGTCTTCTGCAGAGTGCTCATCCACTCCTCGTAGAGCTCTACATTGAGGAGTTGGAACGGGAAGTTTCAGAGGAAGTCCTGCAATGCCAGGGGCTCAATCTGAGGCTTTGAACACTTCTGACAGGAGCACAGGCAGAATCCTCAGCACTCTGGCTCATGACCAGGTGGTTGGGTCTCTGCTCTCTGCTGTCACAGCACTGAGAGAGCCAGGAAATGCTGGTCTCCAGGTCAGGAGAATTCACCTTCAAGATGACAGCCAGGAGGTGTGCAGGCTGGCTTTCCAGGTTTACTTCCACGCCACTGTCAAGAGCTTCCCTCAGCTCTTTGAGACGCACTTGCCTTAGCTGGAATATGCCCTTCATGAAGGGTCCTTGCTACTCCAGGAGAGCCAACAGGTCCTGAGGGGACACAGGAGGACAGTTGCTTGGCTGAAGACAGTCCCTGAGGCAGGTGAACCCATCTTAGAGATAGGAGGAAATGTGGAAAGCCTTGCTTTCAGTGGGGCAGGACAGAGGCGTGGCTGCAGGAAGGTGACACGGGGAGGAACCAACTTTGTCCGCAGGCCCCACCCAAGGTCCCTCTGCCAGGGGCAGCAGTTCTCAAAAGAAGCCAGAGGACCCCCTGGCCAGGCTTGCTTACCTGGATGTGCTGGGGCAGCGTGCTGTCCTGGCTGCAGAGAGCTGCGATGGGCCAGCCAAACAGACCCCTGGCTGCCTGGGCATCTCTGCGGCCGCTGAGGTCCATCACCATACTAAGGGCCAACACAGCCCCCTCTTCCCCCTCCAGGTCCCGCCTGGTGCCAAGGAAACCAGAGCAAAACCCCTTGATAAGAACAACCAGGGAAGTGCTCCTGGATCCTCTTAGCACTGTCCCCCTGCCACTGAGCACAAGGGAGAGATGCTACTTGGGAACCAGGGGCCTCTGGAGGCTCAGCTCTCTCCTGCCGTACAGCAATGGGGATGGATGCACAAGCCCTGCAGGAAGGGTAGCAGCAGCCTGTGCAGTACAAGTGCCTGCCTACAAGAGGAGAGAAGGGCTGTCCTGCCTTTCTTCTCCAAACCCACCTGCCGAGTGGCCAAGTCTATCTTCATGGCCAGACAGGGCTAGTGGTGGCTGCTGTTCTGCACCAGCCTGCAAGAAACCCACTGCCCTCACCCAGCAGACCCACAGCAGAAAGAATCCCTGGCAATCTGCTTTGCTGCAGCCAGGACCCAGAATGCTCCTGTGGGGCAGGATGCTAGTGCTGCGGGAGGCTGGGACATGGGGACCTCCCACAAAAGCAGCCGGAGAGATCCTCACCTTTGCCTGGCTCTTGACCAGCCTCTCCAGGCTGCTGGTGTGTAGTGTTGTCACCTGGGCAAGGGCAAAAAAGCGCAAGGTGAGAAGCAATGCACCTGATGCTGGGCTGGAGAAGCATCTGGTGACAGAGAGGAGACAGGAGGGACGCCTACATCATTGTGGTGGCTCAGCTCCTCACAAGGAGCTTGATGGAAGTCAGATGGGTCACCTGGCCTCCCTGCACTCCTTCTGGTGGCCTGTGCACAGGGAAGGAGTAGAGAAAGAACCCTGGGAGATTCAAGATCCCTTTTCTTCCCCCTGCCAGCCCAGGGAGCATTTCCAAGTGACCCCAAAACACCCAGGTACTGCCCAACAGTCGAGCAGACAGCAGTGGCAGCGGTGAGGACAGGGCTGGGCAGCTGGACACAGTTGGGCAAAGCAGTTCCAACAGCTCTGCCCAAGAGCTGCCCACAGCTATAAGGGAACATTTCCCCATCTCGGGAGCGATGTTTCTGCTACACCGCTATGGCTACACCTGGAGCATCCCCCCGACATGAACATTGGCCATCCCCAGACTGAGCTGCCAGGCAGGACCTACCCACGGAGTGTGTTGACCCACAGCTCCTTCACCACCTGTCAGCTGCAGAAAGAGAGAAGAAACAGTCTGAGTCCCTGCTGTTCCCCAGCCTGTGGGCAGAGGCACATGCCTACACAGCCTTGCCCCATGGGGACAGCCACAGAAGCAGGATGAAGCCTTGTGGGGCAGGACAGAGGTGCTGCCCATCCCCACTATGGGATGTGGCACCAAGACTCACCAGAAAAGTGACAATGCAGAAACTGCAGAGCAAGACAAGGACAAGTGAGTTGGTGTGCTTGCTGCCTTCCTACTCAGCACCTGCAGTTGGTCCAGGGACAGGCAAAGCTGGGACCAGTGTGTGCTACCACATCTGCAGAGAGGAGCAGCAGGCAGTGACCTCGAGGTGGCCTCCTTAGGGGCTCCTAGGGCATCCTGCCTGGCAGACCCATGTCCCCCACGCAGAACCCCGAGAAGGGAGACCCCAGGTTGCAGTGGCAGATGCCAGGCACGGGCTTTGCCCCAGGGGCACACGCTGGCTGCTATGAGCCCAGTGGGTCCCCTCTACTATACGCCTGCCATGGGCATGGACATTGTTGCATCAAGTACCAGGATCCCAGGGGCCTTGAGCTGCTCTTTGGTTGTCCTTGCCCTGATGCTAGGGACAGGGCTTGGGAGGAAAGGCATCTGGTGTCTGTGGGTCTTACTCAGGCTTGGTGATGACCAAGGCATCCCTAAAGAGGAGGAGGCTGCTCTTCCTCTTTGCATGGCTCTGGGTCACCCACATGTGCTTGCGGAGCACTGGCTCCGGTGATGCTGGGATGGGCATGCACAGGGCCAGGATTGTCCCTGCAGAGCAGATGGCATTGGGCATGAGCAAGGCGGCCGGCGCGTGGCCCATCTGTGCCAGCATGTTCCTGAGCTGCAGGGGGAGCTCACCTGGAGCTGTGGCAGCAGCTCACCTGGCCCATCCTGCCAAGGACAGGAGCAGCATCGCGTGAGACACGCTGGCGGGGCTCAGGATACTGTCCAGTCGGCCTGAGTGAGACTGAAAAGGGAGGTCCCAGTGCTGGGCAGTGCTGCTCAGCAAAACCCTGACTGTCCCCAGTGGGAGAGCCAGCATAACACTGTCCCTTGCAGGTACTGGAGCTGTTGCAGGGCCAGTGCTGGGTCAACACAGCATCCCATTCTGACCCCAACAGTTGCACTGGGGAGGGGGGAGAGAGAGGCACCGTGGGGCTCTCTGCACTATGTCCATGGCAGTTTCTTACTGGGGAGACCAGACTTGGCCTTAGTGTCAACCAGGACCCCTAGGGCCTTTTCTGCCAAGCTGCTTTCCACCAGCTTTACCAAGTTGGTTTTGGGCTTTTGGTCATGAGTATGTGTGGATGTTTCCCTGAATGCTTCGTGCCTGTGCCAGTGCCATCTGCAGTTAGTCCCACCCTCTTTCTGCAGGTCTTCCTGTGCCACTGCTGTGAGGTTTAGAAGGCACGTTTTCTCCAGCCAAAGCAGTTGTCCAAGTAGAAAGGCTCTGTCTTGTTCAGGGACAGGGAGAAAGACGATGAATCTTGGCGACAGAGTCCAGAGATGGAGTTTCCACAGATCAACAAGTCATGGCTGGGGGTTATTTACAAAATACAATGTTTTGTCAACAGTCAGCAATACTGCCATAATATGAGGAAAACAAAACAAAAAAACAAATAATTTAAAAAATAAACACACAAAGAAAGCAGAAGTATAAGGAGTACAGATAAAAGGAGAACAAGTAAGCAAAAATGATTCTTCAATGGCCTTTGTTCTGGAAAAGACTGCAAAAGGTTTACTACTGAAAATATGTTAGGTGGGGGTTTTTGCCTTTTTTTTCCTATTGTGTTTTACTCTAATAGCACAGATTGTTGTGCTCTATTGTAATTGTCATTAACAACTAAAATTAACCTGTACCTAAAGGACGCACTTAAAACCCTTTTGTCATGGAGTACAAAAATTCATCACTGGACAATTTTGCTTGCTTTTTATGAAGTGTTATATATGCATAGTTTCTGGAATTAACCAGTGAATATATTTACTACTTTTTATATATTTGTTGCATTGGTATGCAGTGCTGAAGTTAATTTTCCTTGGTGTTTGTTTTTGTTGTTTGTTTGTTTTGTTTTTTTTTCCCTATCAGATTCATGGAACAGCTCAAGCTTCTATCACATGCTGATAATTTCTTCTTAACACTGATGGAAAACTTTGATGCTTCTGGGTGTTGAAATGTGTTGGCTTTAATATTTGAAAGTGAGGGCTGAAGACCATTCACCTTACAGAGCAGTTTTTGCCTCAGAGAGCAGTGGCCCAAGAGAAGTAACAGCTCTTCCTTGCTTCCTTACCTATAACTGTGGGCAGTAAAAGAGTAGGGTGTGGGCACAGCCTGGGCTGACCTAAGCACAGTAGGAAAGGAACATAATTTGCAGTGAGTGAAGCAAATTCTTGCCTCCTGGTAAAGGTTCCTCTCTGGAGTAAAACCCCATTATGTCTTTCTGAGGCACGATTCTTCCTCAAAACTGATTAAATGAGAATTATATAAATTTATGCACCATTCATCACATTCTTTCCCAAGCCATCACATTTTTACTTCTTTGCTCAGCAGCAAGAAGAGCTTAAGGCTTTGTAAGTCAGCCTCCTATTTGGAACAGAAATGATATAAGTCATATATCCTCCTACAGATTTGTCAGCTGTGCCCAAGTCCTCAGTACTTCTGTACAGGTGGTAAGAAACAACAGGTGAAACCTCTGTTTCACTGTAGCTCGACAAAGATTTTTAAGCTGTGGATGTGAGCAGCCAGAAAGGTGACATCGTTAGAAGGGGAAAGTTACTGAACAGAAGAAAATGTCTGCTGAAATACTAACACAAAAAAATGCCTGCCAGCCTGGGAACTAGGCCTGTGAACCAGAACCATCCTTGAAAAGTGCAGCTGGCATCTTTGAAGTACAGCTGGGTACATAGAAACCGGGGACTTCCTGGGATAACATCAGTAAGCGTAAAAAGAAGGAACTATAAGGGCAACTTACCCTTTGAAAAGGGGAAAAATAGCCTGGAAAAAGGGGAAAACATCCTGCGAAAGTAAGAATTTGTAACTGCAAGAACAGGCAAACAGCCTGGAAACATAAAAATCGGTCTGAGAGAATAGAAAACATCATAATCTACTGCCTGTCCCAGGTGAAAAATAGAAATTAACAACATGTATTGGCTGCTTGAAGTTGTGGTGCTCAATGCCCTTTTATGTCTCTGTGATATAAAAATGACTTACTTTTTGCCCAAAATGGACTTTCTCTCTCTCTGAGAACTTCCCATGCTGCACACACTGTAATAAAGTGCAGAAATTTAAAGGTAAATTCCTCTGTGTCGGTGGTGCGTGTTATGAAGTCCTGTGAAGGCAGGGTCAGCTCTCCCTGTTACGGAGTCCTGTGAATTACAGGCCAGGTAATGGCGGGCAGGTCCTGACAGCTACGTATCCAACACCACATGTTTCTCCACTCCTGGCTAAGGTAGCTGGCCTTACCTGTCTGAGGAGGGAGAAAGATGATGGAGTAAGATCTGAGACAAAAACTCTGAGGATTCAGACATGATAATTTTCTTTTTTGCCACCCAGAAGATTAGCGGAGCTGGGAGCAGTGAGCGCTCCTGCCCACAGGCCCACATGTTACTTCGTCTCATAATGGCTGTCATACCAGGTTTTCAGGGCTTTGGGCTCACAAACTGAGCGTAGGCCACTTTCTGTTTTCATCTGCTCAAAGAATTACCCTATTTTGACAATGCTAACACCTTTTCACCTTTGGCCTTACCCAAGTCCATAATATTCTAAAAAAAATCCTACCTCTCCACTCAGAGCGGGCCCATGTTGCATAGTACAAATTAGCACAGACGTATCTAACCTAGCTCTAAACAGGTACGGGTGTGTTGAAAATCATTTTAAGCAACAGGAAAACAATACTAGCATTAAAAAAAGTAATATTCACTGTTTTTGAAAACAATAGTCAAGAGTATACTGAAAAATATTTGTACTATGAGAGTGGAAGGATTCAAGCTTTACACAGCTATGTTGTGGACATGTATGTGATGGACAACCCAAACCTTCCCAGCAGGCAGATGGATGGGGCAATCCCAAGCACAAATACAGGCTGGGCAGAGAATGGATTGAGAGTAGCTCTGAGGAGAGGGACTTGGGGCTGGTGGTTGATGAGAAGTTCAACATGAGCCAGCAATGTGCGCTCGCAGCCCAGAAAGCCAACCATATCCTGGGCTGCATCAACAGAAGCGTGGCCAGCAGGTCGAGGGAGGTGATTTTGCCCCTCTACTCCACTCTCGTGAGACCCCACCTGGGGTACTGCGTCCAGCTCTGGAGCCCCCAACATAAGAAGGACATGGACCTGTTGGAGTGAATCCAGAGAAGGGCCATGAAGATGATCAGAAGGCTGGAGCACCTCCCCTGTGAAGACAGGCTGAGAGAGTTGGGGTTGTTCAGTCTAGAGAAGAGAAGGCTCTGGGGAAACCTTATTGTGGCCTTTCAGTACTTAAAGGAGGAGGCCTACAGGAGGGATAAGGAGGGACTCTGTATCAGGGGTTGTAGTGATAGGATGAGGGGTAACCGTTTTACACCGAAAGAGGGGAGATTCACATGAGATATTACGAAGAAATTCTTTGCTGTAAGGGTGGTGAAACACTGGAACAGATTGCCCAGAGAAGTTGTGGAGGAGTTCAGGGCCAGGCTTGATAAGGCTTTGAGCAACCTGGTCTAGTGGAAGTTATCCCTGCCCCTGGCAGGGTGTTGGAACTAGGTGATCTTTAAGTCCCTTCTAACCCAAACCATTCTGTGTTTCTATGATTCTATGAAATAAGTAAATTTAGGGCAACTATTTGTAAGATTTAGTTCAGACAACTACTTCAGGATTAAAATACCCTTGCTATAAAAGTTCTTATTTTTTTCTGTGCAGAGTAGGAAACTTAAGATGGCTAGTTCAGATGTGGACATTCCTGCCTAAGAGATTATTTCCACTGCAGATTTGTTTTTGGATTATTTCCTTATTCGTGCATACACAAACATATACACTAGTAAAAAAAAACATAATACTTTTCTATTCCTAACTGGGCAAAGAATGTCAGAGTGCAGGTTTAACAAAATTGGTGGTGTATTTAACCTGAAGAACTGACAGATAATTAAGAGTAATGAATGTTGAGACTTTCAGATTATTGCTCATCCATTCTCACAGATCGAATGGGTTTGTCCATATTATAGAATATATGTTCAGAAATTTGATCAAACTTGCTTCTGGGCCCTGACTCCAGAGAGAAATTTATGAATCCAGGTTATTTACCACATTAAAGATGTTATTGTTTCAGCATGGTGTAAAGAGGCTTAAGTAAGGATGTACTTAGACTGGAGCTGTCAAGTGTTCCAGATTGTTTCTGTCTTTCTCATGATGTAAAAAAATAAAATTTGCATTGACTTCCAGAGACGAGTTTAAGCCAATAATAAGTACTTAAAAATATCAGCACTAAAATGTGATAAGTGTTAAAAATTAAAAGTTCAGTCTAAAATGAGCTTTCCTTGAGAGTTACTATAGTTTGAATTACTAGAATAATTTGAATTTTACACCTTCCAGTTATTTCTAAAATTCACTTGAATTATTCTCAGTACATTTATTATCAATCTTATTATGAAGTCATGGGAACAGATTAATTTCCATAAATTCAAATGCTTTCTACCTCACTTTAATATTGAATAGCATTTGGTTATCTAAGCCTAGATCTGTACTTGTAAATTAAAAGAGGCCATGTTCTCCAGCTGTAAAATTAAATGGCATAAAAAGGCTCAGTCCAGAGCAGTTTAGGATAAAAATTTCCTCCTCTACAAACAAGTAGCCATACTACTGACTGAAAATAGTGGCTATATCAGTCATCATCAGTGAAAAGATTAGTTGGAATAAGGTAAAACTGAAAAAAAAAAAAAAAAGTGTTAAACCATACAGAGTTGTTTCTGACTATTTTAAAATTATCATCTATGAAAAGACTTGGCTGTACTTCAGTGCCCAATGAGCTGTGTATGAACATGAGACCCTGCGTGCTGTAGAGGTTGCACTTGGGCCATGCTTAAAGACTGAACTTACATGTTGTCAGTATTTGAATGATGTCTGTGGGCCGACATTTACATAATTTAGACATGCAAGGGGAACTGTCACCATTTAGGTCAGGCTTATGATATACCTGTTCTGAAAAACACATCCCATCCAGAAAGACCATAATATGAGGCCATATATATGAGTATATGAGACTACAATGAGACCCATGATTCTCTGGTTGGATCCCCACCCTGCCCTGAAATTCAAGCTGATTAGCCAAATTAGTGTAGTAATCAGCAGTCTTTCCTGACTATGGTTGTGTTTTGTATCGTAAGAGTTTTTGAACAAGGTCTGTATTTGTTTTGTTCTTTAAAAGGTCAGATTTAGGTCAATGAAATGACTTTAAATGACTAAACAGATTTTTAGATCAAGTCTACTGCCAAGCACATTGTCCATGCTTTGTAATAACCATGAAAAAGGTCAAAACCATAATCCTATCCAGTGGATGCTCAACTGAACAACAGAGCACTCATTCCTGCTACTATGAGAGTCACTACATGGAGTTAAAATTAATCCATATTTATCAGGTTAATGTGAATTTTTTTAGGATATTTAGATCCCATTTAAGAAAAAATTTCCTATAATTAATTCTTACTATTTTTGCTGTTATCTTTTCTTTTAAGTGTTAAGCCTAGGCTCTGTGGTCAATCCATCTAGTTGTTTCCTTTTGCTATTGATAACACTGCTCTTAATTCTACTTTATAGCTCAGTAACAATCTCTAATATTCAAATTTACATAATGCATTAGAAACAAAATGCATGCACATTCTTTTTTTAGGTTGATTTTTATACAAAAAAAAAAAAAAAAAAAAAAAAACAAAACCAAAAACTTCTGTCAGCAGGAAAGATGTTTTATTTAAGCTTTCATCTCTCCCGAGTGTGCTTCTCAAAAGAGAAGAATGGGTTATTTATTATTTGAAAGATGAAGGTGGTATTGGAAGACTTGACTATTACTCTTTTCTTCAGCTTCTATATGGCAATAAAAATTACTTCTAATGTCTTTGATGTTTCTCTGTGTAGTTTCAGTATCTTTGGTACGTTGGGGAATATCTTGCTAGCTGCATGCAAACTATTTCGTTATATGCAGAGAAAGGTAATGTGATTTGCCTTTGGTAATCTTTCCCTTTATGCTTCTAGGCATAAATTATTTTGATAGAGTTAACTGCCCATCATTTAAAGAAAATATTTTGCTGTGACACTTTTGTTTTACACAGTATATTACTGCACAAATTATTTAGCCTATTCAATTAAGTTATCACAGCATGTCATACAAAGTAAATATATTCAAAATAAAAATCTAAGAAACCTTTTGAACGGGGATTTCAGATTCTAACTCAATAATGTAGGTAATTGTGCATCATTAAATGGATGACTGAATAGCTACATATTTAAAAGAAACTTAAATTCAGAATGTGATATTCATAACTAGAGATTTGGTAGGAATCATTTTACAAATTAGGCTAATGGAGTAGTAAAAGTGAATGCCTTGTCTTCAGAGAAGTGTAAATCAGGAGTATTAATATGGAAAGGAAAAAAAGAAAAGGGCTGACTTGTAGTGAAAGGAAAAAGTTTAGCATCTTTACCGCTAAGGATGAACTATGCCTAATAGATATGCACAGGTAATTATTAAAATCAAAGGGAAAAATATCCTATCTGAATTTCTTTACATAGCATAGCATCTCTTAATTTCAACAATCTAAGAAATAAATAAGCTTTTAAAATTGTAATAAATATGTTGTATAAATTAGCACACTTTTTCCTGTCAAATAATCAATATTTCTTGTGATGCAATGTGTTTTAGTAAGAGGGAAAGATTGTATGGATAATGAAAATTCTGCAGTGAAAGATTGTTTAAAGCTTGAAGAATTTCTCTTCCCCCCCCCAAAAAAAAAAAAATACTGGAAAATAAACTACACAAGTCATTTCATCCTAAAAAGCATGGCATGCTAACTCACTAAGACTATAAACAAATGTTTCAGATGTCATAGTAGATTTTTTTAAAATAACAACAAGTATTAATTCATGCTCCAAAAATGTCTAAAAAAATGTACTAATAGGGAATAGTGTATACTGCCACAACCTGCAAATGAAATTTGCTGTGAATAATGAGTCAGCACACACAGTCACAACAGTATCAGGAGCAAAGAGAAAAAAATCCTGTGTTGGAAAAAGACTGGATAGCTAACTCACTTTTATCTTCCACTGCAGAAAACGTGCTAGAAAATGCCTCTTCATCACAGTAGTTAGGGTGAAATCTATCTCCCTTGGTTTTAAGGCCTGATGATAGGAGGAAAACTTCAGGAAAAGTTAATTCTTTCCATGAACTATAAAATAAATTCTTTCTTTATGTGGAACTCATCTCTAGCATGAAAAGGGACTCTTCCCAATGTTAGGAATAAAATAATGTTATTATTTGTAGCTCTAAGTATTCTTCAAACTGGTCAGTGAATTCCAGCAGTGTAGTTCTGAAACTGAACTGAAATAATAATTCCTGTCCTCTACTTCAGTCTTACCAAAGTATGTGCTCCAACTGAATTATCTATTCCTCTTCCTATCATGAAGAAAACAGTTGGCTGCCTCATCCACAAAAAAACTACAACCACATTTGGTCTTTGCGGGCTTGTTCTGTAATTTTATAACTGTCTCTAGTAACTTAGAATTGGGAAGAATTTATTTTTAAAAATAATTTTCCTGTTCTGTCACATCTGAAGAAAAAAGTGTATATCTTTGGTTGAAGTGTGTCATCTTGCCTTCAGTGCGTCATACATTGTACTTTCCTAAGTTGCAGGAAATCTGATGTTTGATTTACCATGGCTTGCTTTACCTTTCCAAATCTGCCTGACACCGCTTGACTGGTTTGGCAATATGTTATCTAGTCACTGAGAATTTTTGATGTCTTACTACTTTTAATTGTTTTCCATTAGAAAAATAAAACCTATCCTGCTGACATTAAAAACATTATACATTTGCCCTCAACTTATCAGGATTTGGTTAAAATCCACAAACTACAACTGTGCAAACTTCATATATACCGGTAGCATGACAGATAAAGCAATTCTTTTTACTTACCAACTTGAGACAGGAGAACAGAGCAGAGAGGGATAATCATCTCCATTTACCTGTTGGCTACTCTTCTTTTGACCCAGCCCAGGATGCAGTTGGCTTTCTGGTCTGGGAGCGCACGTTGCCAGCTCATATTCAGGTTTTCATCCACCATTACCCCCAAGGACTGCTCTCAATCCATTCATTGCCCAGCCTGATCTTCTGATGGATCATCTTACACTTAAATAAGTTGAAAAAATGATATACATATCAGGTTTCAATAGGACACTCTCCAACTTCGATAATCCAAATTATTCATGCTCAAAAAAGTTTGAAAGTATTTTGGATGAAGTATAGGATTTGTTTCACTTATCTTTAACGATCCAAATGTTAGGTGTCTGCTCTAGTCATATAGGTTCTTGTTTCTAATCATTAGAAAGAAAAAAGGTATGTGTGGAAGGTGCTTCTGTACGCCTTACACACATTTTCTTAGGATTGGATACATGAATTTTCTAGAAATTCTATTTTCCTTCCTGGCGATAGAGAAGATCTTGGCAGATTAGTCCAAAGTCTAACTTTTAGATTGCTAAAACTGATAGAGAGAAGTATCTCCACTCGACATTTTCAATTTTTTTGTTAAAGAATCTCCAGAGAGTGTTTGGTGGTTCAACATTTGTGTCATAATTTCTATTTTGAAGATAATTGTTTTGTAGATATTTACTATGATTTCTGTGTTATTAATCAAGTCAGGAAGTTGCATTTTTAAAGAAAATCTTATCATATAATTTTCAAGCTGTTTATGTCTCTAAAATTTTGGTTTTCTTTAGAGACCAAACAGTAGAATAATCTCTTTTCTCTGTTTTTCATAAGCTTGAAGGTATCATATGAAATGGATTACATTAACATGAACAAGTTCAGTATCTCCAGGTGCAAAATGATTGCCTGGCAATATCATTTTCACTGTCAATAAGTAAGGTCAAGAAAAGAATATACTGACATCATAGGATATAGTGGCATGGCCATGTCAGGTTTTGTCTTCTCTAAAACTGTGTTTAAATACCTTGGTATTTAAACACAATGGTACATGAGAAAGTTATAGCATCAGGACAGCTTTGGGTTTATTTTATGCTATTTCATGCACTGTCCTTTGACAAACTACACTAGCAGAATGCTGTACTTCCCGGCAAATAATTTAACCAAACATTTTTGCTCTAGCTTTTGTCACATATAAAAGTGAATGGCAGCTGGACAAAGATGTCATCTTTTTAATGGTAATGGTAATACAATCTAATTAAATTGTATTTAAAATGATATGTAGAAGTATTTAAAAACAGTAAGAAAAGATAGTGCCCATGAATATATTTAAGTTAAAAGTTTTGTAACAAGGTGCACCCTTCTTCCTAGTAAAATCACAGGTTAGCTCCTGACATAAAACAAATGTAAACCTGTAAATATTTATGGATTAAATTGCCAAATATATTTTAGTAGAATAATATTAATGGAAAATACTTACCATGTTAGGGGGCTTTTCACTTAAATAAATTTGTATTTAATAGGAATTTTTCATTTTTAAGGATTTCTGAAGTTGCTGCCAAAATTCCTCTCTTGTAAGTTGCCTAATTGTTCAACTGCCATGGTGTATATTGGTGCAATTCCCTGTTATCTGAATCTCTTTATATTAGGAACTCCAAAGCTTCTAGACTCCCCCAGCCAACTAGCTCCCCTGTTTTCTGTCTCTGTGCTCAGTCAGATTCTAAACTCCTATTTAAAAAGGCAGCCTTAAAGCGCTCTGACTTGTACTCTGAGAAAAAGTAAATAACAGGATACCCAGTTTCCAAGTTCCAAGCTCTCAGCTCTGTTTTACAATGTCTGTGATTTATATATCCTCTGGGAATAGCTCAGCTCCCTGGAAAAGCTTCAGTAAACTAGATTTCCGGGTATTCTGAGACTCACAGCTGCTTCTATGGTGAGAACCGAGGAAAAATAAATTCTATTAATTCAGCAATTAGAGGTAAGCAGCCATAAAATTCTCAGAAGTCACACCAACTCCTGTCCCTGTTCACTAGTGCTCCTCAAATAGGTGTCTGTGCTGTTGTGTGGCAAGTGGGCCAGGAATTCCAATAAGCCTGTGTTACCTAAGAAACACCCTCAGTATTTTCAGATAAAAAGCTGTATGGAAAATGCTGGTATATTTTCAGATTATATTGTTTGTTTTATAAGGGATTAAAAATAAAAAATGAACAAAACCCCACATGATTTATGTGTAAATACAGTTGGGTTTCCTAAGGATGGCAGATCTTGGCTCAAAAAGCTCCTAAGAGTTTGTGAGCAAAAACTACGTTGTGTGCGAAGTCATTGTTTTTGTCTCTTGGGCTATAAACAAGGTTGGTGTCAAAGGCCATGTTTTTTGTCTTCCTTGCCCTTTCTATCCTTGAGAGAGTTTGTCTGTGCTATTCTTAAAAAAGTTAGATCTGTTTTTAACTTGTTAGATCAGACAGGCCCATTTCCACTGTCTATTTTTCTATTTCTTCCCAAATGAACATTTTACACCTTCTATAAGTGCATCTGAAGAGATAATTAAGGTCTGTACAGGAGAGATTGAAGTTAAAGGGAATGTAAAAAGGAAAAAAAAGTTAAAAGTAAATACATAAATTCAAATTACTTCCTAAAACTCCCAAACTACCCTTTTGTTTCTTGTAAGTAAAAAAGAAAAAGATTTGGAAATGTTTAATGAAGGTTTATGACTCAGACTAAAGCAGTTAATAAATTGGTAGCTCTTATATTACTTTTGTTAAAGGAAACAACCCATGTATATATCCTGAGTAGGTTCAGGCAGCTGGAGGTTGGGTGGCAGAAGTTACCATATGTGAGATGGCAGTAAATCTCTATATTTAGCCAACTTCACCGAGTGACTTGCGAAAACAGTCCAAAAAGCTTAGAATATGATTCATCACACCAGACAGCAGGAAGCAGATTCTTTTGTCAACACACATACACAAGTCTAGTGCCATTTGGGATGTTTTGGAGTCCTCTGCCTGTCTTCCATTTGCCACTGCAGAAGGGCCTGAATATCTCATAGGTTGTATGTCATCTCTGCCAACATCAAAATGTTTGAGGTGCCTTAGTGTGTTTCAGATGACTAGATGCTTGTATGAAGTTGGGTCCTCAGTGTCTACTTTAAAGTAAACTTAATTTCTCTCCAGGTTACGTTGGTAGTATTGACTATGACCAGGATTAATTGAGTGAACATACCTTTTCAGTGGTATTTTTAGGTGTTGTGGGGTACCTACTAGTCTGCAGCTGCCCTAGCAAAAATTAAGTCCCGTTTTATAAATGTGAGGTCCATAGAAGTGCCTTGAGTACTCTACATAATCTCAAAGAGCATGGGCATCTACATTTAGACAACTGTATCCTAAGATTGCAGTCAGTTGACTTAAATACGACATCAGACCCTTAGTTCAGATGTTCACACCTACATCTAGACATCTACATTCAGTTGTCTTAATTTCAAGGTGAATCCATCTATCATATTTTTCCTCTTTATAAATACAGGGGTTTCTATTAGCAGTAGGCATTTGCAGTTTATGTGGTATTTTCTGCTGTTTTCAGTCAGAAGTGAAAGCAAAGTGTAATTTTGAACATTGTCACACTAAGCATTCAATACCTGCAGAGGAAATGACCTTCAGAATTTTACACTAGTGATCCTCAGTTCTAATGGCCAAACTGCAAATTTTGAACAATATACATAATACCATATAGACTTACAACATATCTACTGTTATATAAAATAATGTTTTGTACACTTTCAAATATGACTGCCTCCCATAGATTCTTCAGGGCAACACTAGAATTATCAAGGCAACTACTAAAATTATACTAGAAGCAAGTAAAACCAAATCTAAAAGAAAGAATAAGATTCAAATACACGAAACAAAAAAAAAAAAAAAAAAAAAAAAAAGAGAGAGAATAAATATTAAAAACTCTGACCCATCCCTCAGTTGCAGGACAAGATAAGTGATGGGATGTGTCATTAAAAAAATCACAGCAGCTGCAATATTTTGCTATCACTTACTTGATAGAATTACCACAGATCAAAAACTGTAATATCAACATTTTTTAGTCAGATAATTGCATCTGAAATTTTCCTTGCGTTTGACAAGTTATACAAAACACAGAAAACATTAAAGGCAAGAGTTTTACTTCATACCCTGTCATATCTCATAGATTTAGTATTACTATGTATTTGACTTAATGAAGATTCCAGTAAAATTTTATCCCCAAACAAAAAAACTTACTAACACATATTTTTTTTCCTTGGTGTGCGTTAGCCATGTATAGTAGTCATGGTATTTACTTCATATACTTGTATTCACTGTGTTCCAAAGATCTCTTTGTTTTTTTTTTTCCTAGCTTTGAGCACTGTGGTCACTCTTTTACACTTTTTTTTTCACTCTTTTTTTTTTTTTTTTTTAACTGAAATTTTTAATTTCCTGTTTACTATTCGGAAGCTCGTGATTCAACACAGTATTTATCACTCCTAATTTTTAATAATGTCATGAACATTCTATTCCTTGTAGTATGGTGTGGTTTTGTGGTTTGGTTTTTTGTTTGTTTGTTTGTTTGTTTGTTTGTTTGTTTGTTTGTTTGTTTGTTTGTTTTTCCCATGCTGCTACTTCGGTATAAGCTTTTTGAATGAAATAATAGGTGCTGAATGCAACAGGACTCATTATTTTCTTGTTCATCTTTGTTATGTATCCCCAAAAGTTCTGTAACAAATTGATATTTATTAATTTTTCAATGGGCTTTATTATTATTAGTGCCATTACGCAATCGTATAAATTTAAAGTTCTATTTCCAAACTGACGGAAGATTCTCAGCTCTCTTAGCTGCTTTTCTTTCCATGTAAGATAACATGCAAATTATGTGTGTGAATCCTCTTGTGAAGGAAGTGAACCTGAAGGCTAAGATGCATCTCTTTCAGTGTCCAGCCTTTTCTGTGTGAAAATATCAGGAATTTGGCTGTTTGATAAAGTCTCTCTGAATGAAAGTCACTCCAGGGTAAAACGCTGATATAAGACTTCTCCCAGCATCCCAGGAGAGGTGATTATGAGGTCTGTGCCTACCTTCCTCAAAAAGAACTTCAGACCAGTCACACATATGTTATAGGAAGATAACCACAACTAGGAAGTTACATCTGTATTCCTGAAGCAATCTTTTTATCTATCGTTATTCAACAAAAGCTGCCAGAACTTTTACAGCCTCCCTGCACTAGTATACTCAGTTAAAGCAGGAATGGAGTGTTTGGACAAAAGACATACACTTACCAGCAGCATGCTTGGAGATGGTTCTCACAACACTGTTCTGAACATTTTACCAATAAAGAGGACATGACTCAGACTTTCTGTAGCTTAGAGCTATAGTGCTATTCCCATATAGTTTCCTAATCGTTTTCCTATTACTTCCAAAAGAAACAAAATATTTCCCATTACTTACAATGTGCACTGAAATTTGGAGCACAATACTGCATTCTTAAGTTTATTTGTTAGAAATGCTCCAAGTAATTAATGTTGAATTAATGTTAGAAATTTGTATGACATCTTCACTAATTCCAAGAGAACTCTTCTGGATTAATGATAATACAATAAATATCAAAAGAATTAATACTGATTAGGCTATCATTTTTAAGTGCCATCCTCAGTTAAACAACCAGCAATTTTCATGTATTTTTAGCAAGTTTCTGTGGCAGGCCTTTATAACAAGTTACAAATCATCATTATTTCTTTTTGTATTCATGTGCTAACATTAATCAGGGTAGCTACTTATGCATATGCGTAGATAGCAATGCAGTAGTGGATCTCCTAGAATTACAGAGTAATTGATTGTCAAGTATTATTACAGCAGGCATTCTTTTCAGATTTTTCTCTGATGTTCATGCTTTGCTTTTTTTTTTTGTTTGTTTTGTTTATTTTAAAACCTCCTTTTTCTCTGTTGTATTCTGTTTTTTTGATTTGAAAGAAAAGGAACAAAATATCAAATTGTCTTCAGGAGAAAACTTAAATATGTGTTAAAACCTGTAAAATTAAAAGGAAAACAGCTTTCAGAGTACTGAGTGATTTTAAGTGCCCAGTCTAAAATGTCCTGATGATATTCTAAGGAGGTGAGTACTCCACTGCTTAGCATTTTCAAAATCCTAGTAACAGCGAAAGTATTTCAAGCTGGTTACCCAAAAATGTAGGAGACCTTGAATATCTGCATAGTGGGAAGTAGTCAAATGCACTCTCTGGCAACTCTATGTTTTGTTTCACGACAGATAATGCTCTCCAGACACTGCTTAGGAACAGACTAGGGGATAGCCACGGATGAGCCATATTGTTCCCAAGTGTCAGTGTAGCAGTAATTCTACTTAAGTGGAGAAGCGAGTTTAACTGTAGATAACAATTAGAGAGAAATGCTCTGACACTTGGCTTCAGGAGCAGAGGAAAGGTTCTACTGTATTTTATTTTCTACTATGACTGTAGCCATTATGAACAGCTGCAAATTCTTAAAACTTTAAACAGTATTTATTTAGTTCATTCACCCTTCCTGATGCCTGGACTGTATTTTAGGATATGTCACATTTATATTATCTAAGTTCTTAAAGAGATTTGGAATTCTGTTATTAAATTGCAATAGTAAAATAAGTTATAAAACATCTCATCCAACCCATAGCCTTCAGGGTTTTTTTTTTGTTTGTTTTGGTTTGGTTTTTGTTGGTTTTTTTTGTTTGTTTGTTTGGTTGGTTGGTTGGTTTTTTTTGTATGTAGAAAGAAGTATCTCTTGCCAGAGCTAAATGATTTACACAGCATGTTAAACACAACATTTTGAGCAAGTTTCTCACTATTCAATATGTGGTGAAAAAGTGAAGATACAACTCCTAAGTAAATTCAGATTTTGTTTGGCTCTGAAAGTTGTGGTCTTGTGGCATGTCACTTCCAAGCCTCCTGTGGCACTTGGGTCTTTGAGGACTATTTCCAAAAAGAGATTATACCCTTCCGTGGAACTTCACTGCAGCACATGTCTATGTGATCCATTGAGAATAAAGGATCCATTGCCATTCCCCTTGGCCGAAAGAAAATAGCACATAGAAATGCAAACAAAATCAAGAACAGTAAGAGGACAATAAAATGGACTGCCTGAAAGGTTTCAGTGTCACTAATATTTCCTGCAGCAGTATCATTCTTGGATTTTTTAAAATGCTTGCCTGAACCACTTTTTTACTATAATTTCTAAAAAAAAAAAAAAAAGTTCAAAATATGGCAGGTGAGTAGAGATTATTCTTAATTTTGTCTGAAATGGAACTTCAGTCTAAAATTTTCAAAAGCTTAGTGAAAATCCTGGGAATTCCAAGAGAAAACATTTAAATGAAAAGTTCCTGCTCATCTCTAATACCCAGCTAACCACTATTCATTTTCCTGTTTCATCCACAGAAGAACTAAAATTAACCTGAAACAGTTGAAGAACAGGAAATAGAATGAAAACATTTTAAATACCCCTTCTAAATCTGTTAAAGGAGACAGAAGAGGCAGAACATGCTCAGAAAAGATTAAGATAATTTATGTATAAAAGAATAAAAGACACCGAGAAGATTAAATTTAGTCTTTTCTGGCAGTTTCATAGCAACAAGTTAGAAATGGAAAAGGCCTATTAGATTATTCATTTTGTCTCTCTGTCAAGGCAGGATTTTCTCCAACTATATTTTTTCCTGTGCTTTGTCCTGTCTAGTGTTGAAAACACCAAATGATGAATCTTCTGACACTACCCTTAGGAGACTTTTCCAAATCCTAATACATCTCCCTGTCAGGATATCTACCGATATTCAGTCTAAACTTTCCATTTGTTAATCTCACCTCATTACTTCTAGGATAGCCTGTTTTCCATGTAAAATAATTTTTCTTCTTTTCTCTCCCATTCTGTCTCACTGTCTCTCTCACCCTTCTTAGTTACTGTTTAGCTAAACTCTTTTATTTTTAGGGCTGTTCATCATTATTCTGAAGTCATTCCCTCCAGCTCCCAATATCACTTTTTCTTCTTTTCCCTGACTTCTGCCAATTTGATGTTATTTTCTTAGTAAGGTGATATCTAAAATTTCCTGGTACCTAAGACAAAAAACTGTAAACCAGTAGAGGTTGAACCATAGATATTCTGTTTTCTAGCTATATTAATACCTTATAATACTTACTCTAAACTGTCACCTTTCAGGAACTAGGCAAAGGAGGAGAGCCATGACAATGAAGGAAAGCAATTTGTAGGAAGTGAAAAATCAGTGTAGATAAATAAGGAAGATGTTATATAAAGATTAAAATATTTAATTTTGATATTGTCAGCACATATTAAGAACATTGGGAGAGACTCAGTCAAATCTGAAACCCTTCTTAAAAGCCTTTGTAAAAAAAAAAAAAAAAGAAGAAAGAATCTTGCAGAAACACTAGGAGGGAGTTTACATGGAAATTGAAGTTTATTTGAAAATGATCTACAAAAATCTTATTCAAGAATTATTTTTTTTAGCTTGTGATTAAAATTATCACTTTCATCATAAATTAATATGACAGTATGTTTATGACTTCTTATATTGGGATATATTTGCAAATGGTTTATAAAGTGAAAGTCTACACTTGAGATCCTCAGCTTTCCAATGGTAGCTTTTTTCCATGTTGATGAATCTTCCTTTTCAATAAACATTCCTGCCGTATTACATTTTCAATGATCCTATATGTGTGATAAAATCATAAACTAAAACTAAACCACAGAGAATAGATGTGCCTAAAGCTACTAGAACTGATTTATTTAAATATTCTGTTTTAATCAGATTAAAGATAAATTATCCTTCTAGAAATGAATTAATAAATCCTTTCATATATTTGAAATAATCCTACTAGATTTAACACATTTTAATGAATTATGTATTGTCACTGTGCAACAGTGGACATCTAAACCAGATGAGCTGCATATCTATGAAATGACTGAACTGTAAAATGAAGACATAAAAGAACATTCTCAGACATGGTAGAAACACTGCTGTGAAATAGGGATCAAAATTAGAGGCTGTCATTTAATAATGAAGCCAACAATTTAAAATTCCAGACAGAAAATTAGTTCAGACTGCTGGTTCTTTATATAGTCTTAAGCAGCTGTTATTACTAGTATTTTTGAGTCTAGGTGAGGGAAAGGTTTTGATAATGACATGACTAAGCACAATGAGCACAATGAGGACATCTAACTGTAACACCAACAAAAGTGTTTCCATGTTCTGCTGTATTGAAGAGCATAGGCTTTTTCAGTAACACTCAGCTCATTTAACTCAATGAAAGAAACTCTGATAGTGATCTAATCCCATTACTTTCTTTCCATGGAGTGGATTAGAGACAGTGAAGGGTTCCTGGGTTTTTTTGTGGTTTTTTTTTAGTGATACCTTGAAGTGCATGAAAGGAACATTTTCTCTTTTTTTAATACATTGTGGTATTTTAGTAGGATCATACTGTTGAAACTGTTCATATTGGAAACAATATACTAGGACAGGGGGATTACTGGAAAATGTCTTGTTTAAACTGACTGTAGAGATGTAGGTGTGTGCACTGACATCCATGGTATTTCTCCATATCTAAATTTTGTCTTAAAAATGAACTTCTGAATGGACATTTGACCTTAACATGCTAATTTATTTTGGCACCCTTTTTTCTATCATTTTATGGCTTACATTTTATGTTTCTTCTTTAATGATTTCCTTGCTAGTTTCAAGAGAAAAAAGGGCTTAGTTTTAATTTCTCATTTAGTGATATTAGAAGCTGCAAAATTTCATGGGAACAGAAAACTCCATCGTGAAATCAAAGTTAAATTCAGGCTTCCTATTTCAGGCCCCTATCTTAACCTCTTCAGTACCTTGAAAGTAGGCACCAGACAGTGGTTGGGTGATTGAGAGAGAGTAAGTTACAAAATGTTCCAGCTCATTCCAAATGACATCTCTTTTCTGCCATCTGATTGCCCTGAAGAGGCTGACACATGTTTTTTTCTGAGTCTAGGTTTTACCTCTTCACTGTAGATATTGCAACACGGGATGACAGCTCCTACTTCCCCTGCCTCTCCTATTATTCTTTTTTTTCACATTACTTGAATAAAGGATATTAATGAAGGTTGTAGCTGGATGCAAAAGACAAGTGTATCTCAGGATCACTATTGAAAATAATACTTTTTAGTCTTTGGTCAGAAGTTTTGTTCTCTGACAATGTTCTGTAACCACCACATACTTTTGCCTTTTATTTTCCAAACAAAATTGTCAGGGAGCAGAATTTTCTCAGATGAAATAAAATAATGTTTAGGTTACCCAAATAACAGGTCTTACTAACCATCGCAAGTACTGTGATGTGACTAAGCTGGGATGTGCCACTCTCAAATCAACCTTTTTGATATAAAATTATGGCCGGTACTACTAATCTTATCTTATTACAGTACATATAAATATTTTCCATCTCACTTTTGTTTGTTCCTCCTTTGTACTTCCAGTTCAATTACATGTTTTACTGTACAATATATGCTTATCTCACATGGAGTCCTGGAAGAAATGTTATTCACCGTGATAATTTCTGATTGCTACTTGTTTATTGTATGGCTATGGGAAGCCAGACTTTGTCTCTTGTGCCAAAGGCTTCTTTTTCAACAGCGATTTTGCTTTAACTAGTTTTACTTTACCTTTCTCCTAACTGGTCTAAAAATAATGGCCTGGTTGTTCACTTTTGTCTTTTCTATAGATTAAGCTTTGAGTAAGTCTATACAGAGAAATAACTTACACTTGGAAGTGACTTAGTGACCTGGGTGTCTAAAACTGAAGCTGTAAATGGCTATAGTCATTTCTTAGACAGACGGAATAGAGGCAAAGGGATGGAAATAGCTGCTACTGAGAAAGTGGAGAAAGATTCTGTTATCTTATTTAAAATACTTAGTTTCAAAAAGACACTTTTCACCTGCACAGAAGTAAACAGAAATTCTTGTAAATTGTTTGACCACCTTCTCTATGTAATAATATTTAATCCTTCTTAACAGAATGTCATACTGGATTATGTTGTCTGTGCTAATCAAATGCAAATGTCATGACTGCAGCACATCTTTTTCAGATTACTTAATAAATCAAAAGAGTGTGACATTTCATCAAATTCATATATATATTTAAGTAGAAATACAGAAAATGACCACACAACTAAATAACTTACTAGGAAAATCAAAATAATGAAACCTTTAGCCTTTTTTTTTTTCTTCTTCCCCCACCCCCACCCTCCATATTTCACTGAAAACACAGCAAAAAGAAAATTGATTTTTTATGTTTGTTTTTTACCAGGCTTTATAAAAAGCTGGTAGTGTGCGAGTTTTCTATAAATGATGTTTAGAATAGGAAAATTTGTAGGTCATAAGAAGTGCATTTGATAGCTGAGGCAGGTTTTACTACTTCTTTGCATCACTTATTGCTAGTCTTTTTCAACTTTTCTCATCCTTTTCTCCAAAATCTATTCCAATTTACCAATTTACTCCATGTTTGCATTTTTTAAACTATCCTGATGTTTGGTATTCTGTACAGTTCCAATGCGCAAGACTTCTCATTCCAACTACTTTTACATTGTTTAGAAAAGCTAAAATGGAGACCAAAACTTACTATTTGCATAGAACCATTGATTTTTGTGTCTTCTTTTACATGTCATTCTTTTGGCAATTCAGACTTTCCCCTTCCATTCCATTGTTTTTATAAAAGTGCATTTTTTAGATTTCATGCACTTCTCCTTAAAAAGACAGATTTCTTATAAATTAAAAAGAATTAACTAACCAAGCTGCTATCGGTGCATGTTCTCAGGTTTCTTCCCCCCACAGTTTTTTCTTGTTGAGCGCTACTCAAAGGTGTCTAGGTTTCTATGTGTAGATTGCAGTGTGCCTCATTTAGAACAGGTGGTGTCAAGTGTTAAGAAATATTCCTGATATTTGTGTGAAGAGGGAATCTGTAAAGACTCCTTGAAGTGATTTTCAGAGAATAAAACAAGGAAATAAAGGGAGAAGAAAGATTACAGTAATCCCATAAAAACTGTACACTGAGGATATACTACTCTTCTGGAGAAAAAAATAGACTTCTCTCTCCAAGACATTTATTAATCCAACATTGTTCACAGACTCAATTATAAATTCTAAAGCAGTGTAAAACAAAAGTTATGAAGTGAATAGTCAGTAAAGGAGAAGAAAGCAAGGACAGGGAAGTTATGAAAAGAACTATGAAACTGTACATTTATAGACAGCTACTAAAAGAGCTTTCTGCTTTGTATATATCGATCAAGTGTGACATTAACAGGGCTTTGTATTTTTTAAGTACAACCAAGCCCTTGCAACTTTAAAAAAAAAAAAAAAAAAAAAGGAGAAACAGAAAAAGTGACAAAATCATCATAAAGCAAAACAAACCCAAACCAGAAGAACTATCACTATTGGTTTACTACTATCATTTTGAGGACAAAACATTCAAATTTGTGGTTGCAATAATAAAACTCTTATATATGAGCAAGACACATTTTAATTATTTTCTTTATTAAAAATAATGGACAAAAACCCTGAAAACCATGCAGGAAATGTATATCTATATAAACAAATACAGTTATTTTTACATTTTGTAAAACTTTATAATTAGACCAGTAAGGGGAGGTCCCTGTTCTCTAAATACACAATTTGGGGTTGAGATTTGATAGTGAATTGTTTTGCTCTACACCTACAGAAATAGCTCAAGAGCTAAAGTCCAGGTCCTTTACTTTGTGAGAGTTAATTAGTTTTATAATTAGAAAATCGTAATCTTTTGTTTTATACTGCAAGATGATAAAACAGTACAAAACAAACAAGACCAAGACAGGCTTTTTGAAACAGTCTGAAGGAAATTCTGATGCCCTTTGGTGAGGACTGCAGTGAAGTCTCTTGCAAATGTGTGTGGTTAAAAAAACCAGATCTTAAGTACTTTGTATTCTACGCCTTTCTCAGCGATGCTATAATTCTAGATACATTACTTAAGATGGGAGTGTTTCAACTAAAAGTAAAAAAATGCATATCTAAATTGTCTTTAACCTTTTTTGCCTATATTAGACAGTCTTAATTGTAACATTCATATTCCCTTCCAGTGTCTTTCTTCCACATTGCCAACAAAATAGTTCTGTTGACCTTACTCATGGAAGTAGTGGTCAACATATTTATAAAGCACTGAAGGTATGCTGAGAATAGCTGGTCACAGCACTTACTGTTTAGCCATAAAGTACATTAATTGTTAGCAGTGTCCTTTATTTTGTAAAAAATATTTTTGTGGCCATATGAACCAAGGAAGCCTAAGCAATCTGAACCTTGGCCAGTGTGCAGAAGTGATGACCAAAAGTAGTCTTTTATTTACCAAGGTCTACTTTTGTCTATCAGGCAATTCCACTGTGTGAGCAGACAATTCCACTGTACAAGCAGGCAATTCCACTGTGTCATAAGTCAAGCAAGCAGGGCAGAAGACCAACTTGGCTGAACAGGGAACTCCTTGTGGAGCTCAAGAGGAAAAATAAATTGTATGATCCCTGTAAGCAAGGTCAGGCTTCATAGAAGGATTACAGTGATGTGGTTTGTATATGCAGGAAGAAGACACAAAAGGCCAAAGGTCAATTAAAGTTGAAACTGGACAGTGTTGTTTCAGATAATAAAAAGGGCTTTTTAAAGTAGGTTAACAGCAAGAGGAGGTCTAGAGAAAACATTGGATCTGTACTTGTTGAAGATGGTCATTGACTCATAGGGATGAAGAAAAAGTGGAGGTATTCAATGCATTTTTTGCCTCAGTCTTTGATAGTATTGATAGACCTTGGACTGCCTGGTCCACTGACTCAGAGGACCACGAGTGTGGGAACAGTGACTTTCCATTTGTGGACACTGAAATTGTAAGGGAGTGGTGTCAGCTGAATATTCAGAAGTCCATGGGGCCTGATGGGATTCATTCCAGAGCTAGGAAGGAGATAGCAGTTGTTACAGCAAGACCCCTCTCGATCATCTACCAAAGGTCTTGGGAGTTTGGGGAGATCCCTGCTGACTGTAAGCTAGCCAATATTATTCCAGTCTACAAAAACGACATGAGGGAAGACCCAGGGAACTACAGATCTGTTAGTCTAACATCAGTTCCTGGAAAAAATATGCAGAAGATTATACCGGGTACTACTGAAAGACATTTCAAGAATAATGCAATCATCAGTCACAGTCGACATGCGTTCCCAAAGGAAAAGTCCTGTTTAACTAACTTTATGATAACTTCTATGATAAGGTCATGCACCTAGTGGATGAAGGGAAGGTGGTGGATGTAGTTTTTCTGTATTTTAATAAGTCTTTTGATACTGTCCCTCACAGAATTCTTCTGGACAAGTTTTCCAACTGTGGGATGAGTGGTCCCCACAGTGCTCTCGGTGACGAACTGGCTGAAGGGCAGAGCTCAAAGGGTTGCAGTGAACGGGACTACATCTGGCTGGTGACCAGTCACCAGCAGTGTTCCTCAGGGTTTAATTCTAGGGACACTCCTTTTTAACATATTTATCAGCAATTTGGATGCAGGAGTTGAATGCACCATTAGCAAGTTTGCTGATACCAAACTGGGAGGTGCAGTTGTCTTTCTTGAGAGACAAGAGGCCTTGCAGACAGATATAGATAGATTGGAGAATTGGACAATCATTAATGGGATGAATTAATGATTAATGGCATGAAA
Source organism: Fratercula arctica (assembly GCA_947846985.1). NCBI lineage: Eukaryota > Metazoa > Chordata > Aves > Charadriiformes > Alcidae > Fratercula > Fratercula arctica. The sequence goes on along the minus strand of CANTUZ010000001.1, from coordinate 36,107,728 downwards.
TTTAACAAGTCAAAATGCTAGATTCTGCACCTAGGACAGAGTTATGCCAGGCGCAAGTATAAACTGGGAGAGGAGTGGCTGGAGAGCAGCCCTGCAGAAAGGGATATGGGGGTGCTGGTTGACATCAGGATCAATATAAGTCAGCAGTGTGCCCTGGCAGCCAAGAAGGCAAAACACATCCTGGGGTGCAACAAACACAGTATCACCAGCTGGTCAAAAGAAGTGATTATTCCTCTGTATTCACCGTTGGTGCGGCCTCACCTTGAATATTGTGTGCAGTTCTGGGACCCACAATTTAAGAAGGATGTGAAGGTCCTTGAATGCATCCAGAGGAGGACAACAAAGCTGGTGAAAGGGCTGGAAGGAATGTCTTATGAGGAGCTGCTAAGAACTTTGGGCTTGTCTAGTTTGGAGAAAAGGAGGCTGAGGGGCAACCTCACTACTGTCTGTAGCTTCCTCAGGAGTGGAAGTGGACAGGGAGGTGCTGATCTCTTCTCCCTGGTATCCACTGATTCAAAGTGGTTCAAAGCTGCACCAAGGACAGTTTAAACTGGACATTAAGAAACATTTCTTTACTGAGGGGGTGGTCAAACACTGGAACAGACTTCTTAGAGAGGTGGTCAATGCCCCATGCCTGTGAGTGTTCCAAGAGGCACTTGGAAAATGCCCTTAATAACATGTTTTAACTTTTGGTCAGCGTTGAGTTGGTCAGGCAGTTGGACTAGATGATTGTTGTAGGTCCCTTCCAAATGAAATTATCTTCTATTCTATTCTATTCTATTCTATTCTATTCTATTCTATTCTATTCCATTCAGATTTAGAAGAGACCTATTTGAAGAAAATTTTTAATCAAGAATATTTGTATGGACAATTTGTCTAGGTCTAGAATTTATATTTTCCACACTGTGTCAAAATCAGATTAAGACCTTTTCTTGATTCATACCAATGGCTTTTATTCTGTGGTCTGTGTCTTATACTGAAGTTAATCATAGCCTTCTCTGAGTGCCTGTTTTCGAAGTTAAGCATTAAAAATTAGAAAACCAATATCTAAATATGAAATGAACATGCCAGCATTGGTTCCTTATTGAAGATTCCTTATTATTGGAAAGAAGGTATTCTCAAGAGCAACAGACCTCACAATCTGAAATAATAAACCTAATTCAATATGGGTATATATCCCCTAATTTTGCTTGGAGGACAGTATGCTTTAAACATATTTATGGAGACAAGGCACCAAAGAATCTAAGACACAATTGTTTCTTATGAAATTATTCTAGGGAGGGATCTTAGTAGAATTCAGCATGATTTGAGTGTTTGTTTTAATAATCAGTGATTCACACAGTGTATATTAATGAACTGAGGCTACAGCAACGTTTTGCACAGAAGTATTATCTGATACTTATCTGTAGCGTTTCTTTTTCTGACTCTGAGACTCTAACGTGTTCTATAGGAAGGATGTTCTTTTTCTGTATCTTTTATTTTTTGATGCTCATCCTAAATGCATCTGACATTCATGTGCAATCAGATGATAAAACATACTCCCACATCAATATGATTGCATATCTTAACGTGGTTAAGTCAGTTTTCACATTTTTCCTGAGAGGGACACAAGGAGGTCAATTACTTGTCAATTTAGACTGCAACTAACAGACAGTTTTATGAGAAGGAGCAGCATCAATGGCCTGCTTTGTCTCTAGTTAAATTAAATTGATAAATTTATTTTCAGAATATAAACACATTCAGCAGCTCTAAACAAGAGAATGGCCTGATTATAATACCAATAAAAACATTGAATGTTATCATACTCCCATTAAAGAGTAAGGAGAATGGTGAGATGTAATAGTGATAAGTTCAGAAATAAAAGCCACCTGAATTGGTCTTTCTTTTTTTTTTTTCTTTTTTCTTTTTTCTTCAGTCTGCCTGTTTTTCAGTCATTTGTTAAGCATTTGTATATTTTTATAGGAAAAGAAAAAAAGAAGAAAACAAGTAAAAAAAAAAAAAAAAAGACGTTACCTCTATTTTGGATCATTGTTTTCCTCAACAAGTATCTCATCTCTAACCTCCTTTTAAAGCAGTATTCTGTAAGGGAGCCAGGAATTGGAATGAAAAGATGTGAATAAAAAGACAAGTAACTACACAACTTCAGAAGCCTCTAGATGAAACCCAAGCTTTAGTTGTGGTCAGTCTAAAATATGAGATTACATAGATTACATACAGAAATATCGCTGTATTTGAGACTGTCATTGAGAATTAGTATGTCGATTAAAGATTGGTTTGGCATAGTGAGACCCAAGATTCCTGACTCTGCTCCCTGGATTACTCTAGTTTTTGTTTCAAGACTTAAAATTGCCAAATGTTAAGATCTTGTTTGCCAGATGTAGGAAAGTGTTTGATCATTTTGCAGGCTTCCTTTTGTATTTGTAGTTGCAAAGTCTTTAAACATAGAAGGTTGCATCTAACTGCAGGAACATTATGATCTATAATGTGTCCTACAGTCCAATTTCTCCATTCAATCTTCTACATCAATGCACCAGCTGGAGCAAATCACACCTACTTTTTTGCCCTTTCACTTGTTTTTTCTCCCAGTAGAAACCAGTATGAGGAAGTGGGATGGAAAAGAAAACATGCTGACGGGAAAAAAAAATTCCTTTGAAAAATACTAAGGATCCATGCTCCTGGATCCCATAATTCAGATGTAGATCTGTACACAGTCTGCATTGACTTCTAGAAAAATCTGCCATCATTGGAAGTCACGTTTTCCTGTTTCCTGTCCCATTTTTCTAGAAAAAGGCAGTGACTCTACTGTGATTTCAGGGAAACTATCACCTCAAGTATGATGAAATTTAAGTGGGGGTAGGGCTGATAATATCCCGTGTCGCTGTATGCAAAGGTCCTCTCTCTCTTGATCAAGGTCTGGTGAGCTGGACTCCAGCTTCATCCAGTGAAGCGTATCTATCAGATATATGACATGTAGAGAACTGCACACTCTAAGGATGTTAGGTTAGATGCTATGAAAAAGTAGTGTAAATGGGAGACTAAAAAGATTATAAAAGGGAGTTCTGAGAAAGATTTTGGAGTCTTTATATGCAACTGCATCTGAGTACACATGAATCTTGAAATAGTATTTCACAGTGGACAGATCTGAAGAAACAAAATGGGTTTGTTTAAAGTAACAGGCTACTGGAACCATTATACCATCATTACAAGTTAGAAAGCAATGGAGATTTTAAAGGAAAGTTTAGACAAATATCTGACAAAAATATTTTGACATGTTTTGTCAACATTATGAAAAGATATGATTTTTAGAAGTGAGATCCATCTTGGTTAATGTTAGATACCTAAAATACATCAGATGATAGTCACCCTGAGGAGAAACAGGTTTAATGAGATGGAGATCCATACATATTATGTACCTGACTTTTTTTTTTTTTATTAGAATATAATGCATTGTGAGTGTATATTTCATTCTGCTAATTACAGAGGGAGTTAGGATATATAACTCAAATTCTGAACTTTTCGACATCAAACTTAAGGCAGAGTAAGCCTCCTTCTCTACATGACCTCTCAAACTCGCTTATAGCACTGTTTTATATTTTTATCCTATTTTAAATCAATTTTCAGGATTAATCAAACTTGTATTTTGTCCTTCAATTCAAGTCTGTCTAGTCTTCATGACTGATCTCTATATATAAATATATATCATTGTACTTTCAGTTGGCTAAAACTGCTAAACCAGATATTTACTCAGTATAAACAACAAAAGCACCCTCAGCTTAGACCCACTAAGAAACTGTCTCCTTTAAAGGCTTATAGATTTTCTCAAACACATATTTTTCACTGAAACACATATTTTTCACTGTTAAACCATAGTGCAGTTTCACTGTTAGCTATGGTTTGCAGAATGTGAGCTCTTTATTTAGATAACACAGTTACAAATTAGGGAAAATGAAGCCTGCTGTTGCCTGTCTTGGCTGGAAGAATTCGTTTTAAGCTTAGTGATTTGCCTTCCCAGATAAAGTTTTTAATTATACCTTGCACTTCTTTGAAGCCCATTAGACATCTAGAAATGTAGCATACTGTAAACATAATTATACTTATGAGAAGTAATTAATCTAATGGATTTTCAGTCTACCTCACCTAGTGAACTGCAACCTGTTCCAATTTATTATGCTGTTTCACAGCAGTAGTACAAGGGGGTAAATATTGTCTTTCATAATAATTTTGAGTGTTTTAAGGAGATTCCCTGCATATCTCATACAATTAATTGTAGAAATTTACTTAGTTTAGAAGACTTCATGACTGCTGATAATAGTAAAGCAATACTTTATCATTTTTTGCTAATTAATTCAGTGGTGCACAAAAATCAATATCATCCTTACATATTTAGGCATCAAAATTCTGATCTAGCCAACAGGGGTCCATCTGTCTGGAACAGACTGTAGTATCATTCCTGGAATACATGGTAAGCTCTTTGTTTTTTCCTGGAAAAACAAAGAGTTTGTTATATCAAACTATTTTCTCTTTTCTTATTCCCGTCCTAAAATCCGTCATCAATTGCATTCATTTTTCCACTTAAAAGTGAAACATATTTCTGAATCCCAAATTAATAAACAGCCTATTGTGAGGGATAGGAGGGGTGGGGAAGCTGGGGGAGAGCCCAATCTACACATCAGAAAATTTTGAAAGAGATTTCAATATAGTAGTTATACATAGGATGTTTTATGCATACTCATTTGATGATGTCTAACATTGCTCATAAACTTAAACACAATTCACTCTGTGAAATGCGTTCTTCATACTTACAGGCAGTGGGAAAAAAATTGCTAGAGAGTGTTTTAAATCCCTTTTTTGAGCATGTTCTTCTCCAAATCCTATTACTGCTTAAAAATATGAGGAAGTTACGGATCTAAGTTTTCTTAATTCATTAGTCATTTACAGATTAATATGAAAAGGTTGAAAAATTAAGTGTTTTACTTTCCTTCTTTAGTCAGAACTACACTTCCAAGTATACATCAGGGCAAAGATTTATAGTTACTCTATTGTCTAATTAGGTTGGCACAAAATCCTTTTCCTGCTGGTAATTGTGCTGTGCAACACTAGTAGCTCTGCATTCTCAATCAGCCTCACTTTCAACTTTTTAATTTCTTTTGATTTCGTGTTGCACAAAAGTTTCAAGATCTCATGAGTACCCTGTTACCTATGTGCAGGGACTGAAAGCACAAATGCAGATTGTGTCTTTGTTTATAAAGATGTATTGTAACCTGATGAGTTGTATTTTAAGTAAGCTGCTGACAGAAGAACACAGAATAAAATTTCATGGAGAAGTCCAGCTGTGCACCATCCTTCTTTCACTCAGACTGATTTGGCTTAAAAAGCTTTGGGGTACGTCTCTGTGCAAGGACCCTGAGGTGTGGCCTTGTTAGTCCAAACAGATCAAAACACATTGTTTTTATTGGCTAAGATACACAAAATACCATTTATGTAGTTAGCTTTGAGGTAAGGTGCAAGTAAATAAACTACTGCAGATGTTTAAGTTGCTAATTTCTGTCAAGGTGAAATAACTTTTTTTTTTATTATTTTCTTATCAAAGCACAGCAAATCAACCACAAATTTATTGTTATCTTTACCTTTGTAAATGTTAAAATGCGTACACATGGAGCTAAAAAGTAATTGGGAATGTATATCTTATTATTATTAAAAATCTTGTCATGTAACCTTGCATTGGTACATTATGAATAACAAAAAAAAAAATGTACTTTTGTAGTAATGGTTTACACAGGGGATTTCTGTATGATAATTTTAGAGGGTTTGCGTGTTGCTCTAGTAGAAAAGGAAAAAAAAAAAGATTCAGCAACGGAAAGCATAGCTGTTCAAAAAGGCTCATTATGGATCTAATTCTATATCAGTTGGTCCATGGCACTGCTATTAATTGATTTTTCTGGAGCTAGTCTAAAACAAGATATCTTTCAGATTTTATGCCAATTATTCCTGGAATTTAAATGCCAGCAATGACACAATAGCTAGGAATTCTGAAGGAAATAGGACTCAGATGTATGTTTAGACTCTTTCTTTGCTCTTGTGCCTTAAGTTTTCTCCATTAAAGGCAGGGAAAGCACTGCAAAAATAAAAGCTAATTGCATAAGAGAACTAATTTAAATAGAGTGAAATTACCGGATGATGGTTTTTTGACTTGCAAGTCAGCAGCACCGCAGAACTTCCATGGAGTTTATAATTTGTCATAGACCAATAAGCCAGATAGATGATTCCAGTTATTAGCCCTCTCCTACTGTGGTGGAAGAACACTCAGAAACATGTACCTCACACCTTTGGATGCATGTCTCAATGGAAGTCTGCCCTCCAGGTTGTTCTGTTTTTTGCAGCCTGCTCACTTTTCCTAAAAAGAAGCACGTAGGCTTTCCCCTGGCACTTTGAAATCATGATTGTCATGCACTGGGCTATGTAGGCTTTTGTAATTCTGAGTTGTTAGGACAACGTGAAGACTGGAGGTGCATCCACATAAGTTATTTCATTTTGCCTGTAAACCATTTTAAATCATTGTTTGCACAGATTTGTCCTAGCTACTTTTTACACATTTATGCAATTTTGAGGTGATTGAACTTTTTTTTTTTTTTTTTTTTTTTTTGTATTATGGAAGATCAGCTATTCAACCAAACTTCTCCTCTCTAGTAATAACTCTGTTCTACTACTAAACTTCGTGAAGGAGTTTTGCTCTGTATTCTGTACTGATTACTTTTTCTCTACTAACTGGGATGTCATCCTTAAAAGAGAAAATTATTGTGGCATGATTGTGCACAAAGGCTTATCCAGTAATTCAGAATTCAGACTTTGTTGAAAGCATGTATTATTAAAAAAAAAAAAAAAAAAAAAAAAAAAAGAAAAAGGGATAAAAAACCCCTTAATGAAACCAATATGCTTACATAAAGGCTTTGGGCAAAAAGACTGTAATGTTAAGAAAAATGAAGTCATGTAAAAGAACTGGTTAGGGGGAGCAAAAAAAAAAAAAAAAAATATGTCTACTCTCAAAAGGTTTCCAAGACCTTAATCAGATGCATTTTTGTCAGGGGTAATAAGCTCTAAATTAATAGCAGTGGTCCTCTTATGGTCAAAACGGTATCTACCACTCATCAGGCTGTCTGCATTCTGTCTGTGGACTCTCTGAAAGGTACTAGTGAGTGGTGGGATCTGAGGGAGAAAGGTAGTTCATTCTTATTTAAAGTTACAACACCTACTCTTCAATATAATTACTTTAATTCCCCCATTCGTTCATCACATCCATTAAGAAATCCTGATTATTTCTTTGGAAGCTCTATTTAGCACAGAGGTTACTGAAGAAAATAACCAGTCAGAGACTAAACTTCAGAAAGGCCAAAAAAGTATATTTATTGATGAATACCCTGAGCCTTTAGATATCTAATGTTCTTTAAACCCTTCATCAACCTCAAATCCAAAACTTAACCTCATGAAAGTTTGTGGGATTTGGTTGTGGGTTTTGTGGTGTTTTTGGTTTTTTTTGTTTGTTTGTTTGTTTTGTTTTGTTTTGTTTTGGGTTGGTTTTGTTTTTGAATCTCTGCTGTTTTAAATTGTGTTGGAACTCTTTGTTTTCACTGCTTTTGAACTTAACCTAGTTTATTTCTCAGTAACTGTTTTCTCTAAACAAAATGGACCATATCAAATCTCTTAATCCAATTTCTTTTATGTAAACAGTAGCTAATTTTCCTTGTTTTACTGTAGTTTGATAAGCATAGATCTTTCCAATGTTGTTCTGCCTTGGGGCTATTACCTCTTGCAATATATTAATATGTTTTAAAGTGAAGGTACAACAGGGAGAGGTGAAAACCAAAAGGTAACAGCTCTTTTGTAACAGATCAGTTTAATCAGGTATGGTTTGGATGCTTTAAAATAATAATTAAAAAGTTCAAGTAGTTTAGAAGGTTCCAAGCTATTTCTTGAGAGGAGAATTGAACTGCAGGGTGATATGAAGTGATGCCAGCTCTTGAACTAAAACAGACAAGCTTCGGTAGCTGCAATCAGAGAACTTCTGAATCAAGAAAATGAGTATTTGTATTACTGAGACATAATGCGGTTCCACAGCTAGAAGTAATAGCTGACTACCTAGAGGGATGATTATGCAAATGAGAGCAATTTTGTTTTCTGAAAGTAAGGCCTTTTTTTATTATTTTACTTTATTTTAAATACAATAATCTCAACTTCACAGACTTCCTGTTGCTAACTGGACATAGATTAGTCACAAAGACAGCTAATGTGAATGGAAATTTAGAAATCAATTAATCAGGCATCTCTTTGACTGATTTTTAACACCCTAGAATATGTAAAGTTCATATATTTCTCTTGTTAAAATATTTTTAATGGTTTCTCTTAAAACTAACAATAGTGTAATTCTGATACTGTTCCCCATAATTTGGAAAAAAAAAGAGATAATTGATCTGGAGGTATATGGTTGACTTAAGAAGTATTACTCCTTATTGTTAGCCATTAGCAATCAATGTGAACATGAAAAATGACAGCTTTAGTTCAATTTGGTTGTTTAAAATTGCAATTAAAAAAGTCAGACTAAGAAAGGTGTCTTGTGTTTGGTGAAATACGTTATGAATTAATGTTGTATAACAAACAACATGGCTTTGACATTCCTTATACAGAGGCTCATTGGCTTCACTGGGTTTAGGGTCTGGTAAAGTGTGTAAAACTGCATATGCAGTTTTAGAGGATGAAATTCTTCCTTTTCCCTTTCTTTTACACTCTGACTACCATTTCTGGACCACAGTTCGAACTCATTTACATTGATTGGAGACTGTGTATGCTAAAACTGCTTTCCAGCTTTGAACCTTTTCACCACTTTGGATCTGTTTGCTATATTGGGCTAATACACCACCTACAGCTATTGCAATATTAACATGTTTATGCTTAAAGATGTTTCCCATTAAGTTGTAAAGCTTAGGAACAATTTTCAAGCAGTCCAAGCCATAGACTTTATTGCAGCATGAGTGATTTGTTCCCATTTAGATCAAAGGCAGATTATTTCAAGTAGAAATAAAGTACAGCTATTCTAGAATAAGAAATGTTTTCACATATGTTTGTTCAGGAACAGTTATTCTGGAATAGCAGTTCATGAATAGCTAATTTAGATTGCCTCCATTTGCTGATTGGTGATAGGGAATACAAAAGAGCAGAATTCAAAGGGACTTTTCATTCATCGTCCTCTTGGGAGAAGAGGAGCAAAGTGACTTTATGGACTTTGTAAAAGCATTGATTCTCAGGCACGTTTTTATCAAAAAGTCTGTTTTATAGCTTTAGCTGTCTGTGTGAGGTTATTACAGGATTTTTTTCAAGTGCACTGGAAACTTTTAAATCCTTGTCATTCAGTTAGCCATTTAAATCTTATAATCAGAGAAATCCATACGTACAACAAGTGATTAAAATTACAATAACTAACAGAGTTAGCAGTATTTTCTGTAGCAAGTTTAAAAGTTTATGTTACTTATTAGAAGATTTGGGAATGGGTGTATAAAGTATGAAAGGCTTTTGTTGAAAATTACTGACACCTGCTCTTTTTAAGGCAGATTTTAAAATAATCATCACCCTCTGAGTTCTCTTTAAATCTATCTTCCTTCTGCTATCCAACTCCTAATTCTCCCAGGTTCTCTTCAGTCAAGACAGGCTTTGGCATAACTGAGAAAAGCTAGTTTCCACAATTTGCCCTGTTAATTGAATGGATAAAAAAATCTAGAAGCAGCCTAGAGCTGAATGGCCTGTCTATGCTGTGCAACCATACATCCAGAAGCCTTGAAGTGAACAGTGAGGTCTCCATGATAAAGGGCATCATTTGAAGCACTCTGAGTTTCTTAATTTGCTCTCACAAGCACAGTTTTATGTGAGGCGATGTATATTTCTGTGGGACAGTATCTGAGCTGGTGAACATGAAGATGGTTAAAAGGCCTGCACTAAGCCTCCCAGCAGTTCAAGAATGATGCTGTCATATGCAGAGTCAGATCTGAGTTAGTGTCTGCACCTCTATATAGCATCACTGTGTACTATAAAGACGGGGTAAAAAAAAATAATGTGGGTCCAGCCACATAAGTCGACAGAACTGTACTGAACTTACCTACTAGAAACTCTTACCCATTAGTTCCATATGAACAGTTCTAAGGTAAGAGTGTTTCATGCAGCTATCAGAAAATACATATTTTCACCCATTTATTTGACCTTGCAGCTAGCAGTCCTCCTTTGCACTTTTTGTCTGAAGTTCTCATGTGTACTGGCAAGTATAAATTACTGAAGAAAAAGCAAGCCCAACAAAATAAGGAAGGAAGGGTGTAGAACCCATCAAGAGCAGAAAATCACCAATAAGTAGCAATTTTTTAGTTATTTCCATCTCTGAAGCATTCAGACATCAGCTAATTAATGTTAAGAAGATTAAAGCAATAAGCATCAAAATATTACTGATAGTGGTTTCCTTAAAATGTATATTTAGGCAGAAAAAAATGTTTAAAAAGATGTACTTTATACAAACTACTAATGGTGAAAGTAAATAAGAGAATATAGATCAAAATATGAATTAGATATTTTTGTGTGGAAAATTATTAATCCAGGATAATAAAACAAATTTTCAATTTTGCCACATAGATCTAATACAAAGCATTCTGCATTACTTAAGTTTGTGTATTCCTTCCTTCCTTCCTTCCTTCCTTCCTTCCTTCCTTCCTTCCTTCCTTCCTTCCTTCCTTTCCTTCCTTCCTTCCTTCCTTCCCTCCTTCCTTCCTTCCTTCCCTCCTTCCTTCCTTCCTTCCTTCCTTCTTTCCTTCCTTCCTTCCTTCCTTCCTTCCTTCCTTCCTTCCTTCCTTCCTTCCTTCCTTCCTTCCTTCCTTCCTTCCTTCCTTCCTTCCTCAGATTGTCATTGTATTTCCAGAAGACATTTTCATTTTTACAGAAACATATGCAATGTGTATTTATAGTTCATATAAATAAATAAACTATAATTTACATAAAAATAAGTGTACAAATGCCTACAAATGGTAACAGATGCAGGTACACTGTTAAGAAATAGAACTGTATATTCATTCATTCCTCACATGACCAAGAATGAGCTCTACTGCTTACTTTAAAGGGAAAGATGCAGAATTGAGGGATTACACATACAGAGGTATGCTGCTTTAGTCTCCTTTAGCCTCCTTGATAAGCCTCAGTGCTTCAAAGATTCCCTTTTTAAAATGGACTGAGTGCTTTCAGAGGCAGAAAAGGAAATTTGTAATGACTGCAGACAAATTAGATGGTCCAAGCAGTATCTCTTCCATCTTTAAATCCTCACGTTGCAAGTCAGTAACAGAGCGCTAGATAAGAAGTGTTAAAGCTGTCAGATTCTATGCAGGCAGCAGTGTAAGTTCGAAACGGACTCTTGTATTGTAAACAGTAACTGAATGTGATTATTTGATATCTAAATATGCCACTGTGGATTCTCCACTTACTACTACACAGAGGTCAAAGACATACAGAAGATACTTTCAAGTAGCTTCTTTCAGAATCCGATGTTTCATCTGTTCCTAACATCAGAGTGAATACAAATGTTTGCTATTAGCTATTAGCCTGTAGCTCAGTCAGGCCACCTTGACTTCTAATTCCAATCAGTGCAGTACACCAAACAGTGCCTGTATGTTTGCTCAGTGAAAATAGTTTCTGAAATGACTTGTCCATTCAGCCTCTGTTTGAGAGTCTATTAATCGTTTCTTACCCATATTTAACTCTTGACTCTTCCATTGTATGTCTAATCTTTTGAACTTAAATATCCACCACTGACTCCAGGCACTGGAAGAACATATTTCAAGAACATGAATTTTCAGGGAAGAGGGGGAGGGGTGAAAGAGAGGACAGGAAAGTTTTTACTTACCTCTTCTTAAAAATAGAATAACAAAAAATAAGATTAGATGTGATCTTGACCTGTTATTTTTTCCATCCCCAAGCCCTAAAGCAGGATCATGTCTGCCAAACTGTTCTGGATAGGTGAGAAATCCCCAATTGCTCTGCCCCTCTCCCTCACAGTCTATTTTGGTTCATATTTATCTTCAATATCAGAAATAAATTTATTTCTAGCTTGAATATCGTCATTACTTCTTGTTTTGGCTATCTCCATAATAGTTATTGAGCTATCTTTCTTCCTTAAAACCCTTCATATTTTACAAACGTGCTCTAAAAGAGCATGGAATATGTGACTCTTGATTCAGGATAAACTGCTGTGCTTGGTATCTTAAAAACCAAAACCATCTGAGATGAAAAAAAATATTGTACAATAATTTAACACTTAGAGAAAGAACTTACAGTTGTCATATTTGCTTTGTTTCTTTCATGTGATATTGTCAGTTCAGAGCTAATGCTTCTGATGTATAGAAAATGATCCCTTTTTCACTTTTCAAAACTAAAGGTGTAAATTAAAAGCATTAGAAATTACAATTAAAGCTAGTGAAAAATAATTTAAAATTAAGAAATATTTTTCTCTAAAGAAAATACTGTATTAGTTTCCTCATATGAAATCCTTTATTGAATCTTTACCAATTGCATAAACCTTTTTGAAAAATATTTGTCAGAGTTTTATTGATTTTTCAGAAACTGAAGCAATCATCTTACTTCACATGTATCTCACAGATTTAGCTTGACTGTCTAACTTTAGACTGGTGTTGAAAAATTCAGTTTCTTCCGCATGTAGATCATTGTATATGACTGATTCAGTTCAGTCATTTTCTGCTAACTTTTGAAGGAGTGGAGATAGCTAGCTTAGTCCAGTTTTCCAACTTTCAGGTGGCTCAAGTAGATGAGACGAGTGCCACCTTTGAAGTCATAGTTCATGCTGGCTTCTCTGTGTGATTGAACTTTTTGTTTACCTGTTTTATGTTATCCTCAGTCCCTGACCAGAACATTACTCATGTTCAGTGAAAGCACTCAGAAAGCAGGAGACTTTGGAGAACTTGTCTAGCACAGCTGGCCAGTCAGGCTACCTTCCTCAGAGTCCTTGCACTGGCTGGCAGTAATATTTTCTATGAGGCAACAACTATACATCAGTTTCGCTTCATCCTTGCAATAATCATTTCCCTTTATATCCACTCATCCTGGGATACAACACTTGTCCCAGGCCCCAAAAGAAAAAAGAAGAAAGAAAAAAGAAAAAAAAGAAAAAAAAAACAAAACAAAACAACAAACCAAACCCAAGATAAACTCTGTTCTTGTTATTACTCAGCAAAACATTAAGGTGATGGTACCTTTTCTAAAGCTTCATTCTGAGAACTATACTGAGGCTGGAACGTCTCATTATAAGGCTGCTAACCATCTGTTTTCTGATGAAGAAAAAAAAAAAAGCTGGAGAAGGAAAAGCTCGTTCTGAATTTTTGTCATGTGAATGTGGTACTGAAGAAAGAAATCTGGCTCAGGGTCAGGTAGTTATCCTAGGAAGAGGATGTGACAATGTTAATGAAGAGAAGGAGGAAGGTGATGGTAGAGATGCTGATGTAGGTCTGTCTCAAAAGCCTGCTGCTTTCCAGATTATCTTGCATTCTGGAACAGTGGTGGATTTTGTCCATCCTGAAAGTATGTAGATATTTCCCATTTTTAAAAAAAGTTATTGTTTCTACTTATAGAGTGTATGATGGAGCATAGAAAATACTCCAATTGCACATATAATTCAACAAACATCTTTACTGTCTCAGATCTCAGAAATCAGATAGTCCCATTGATTCAGAATAATTTCCAGTAGGAAGGCTGGGGCAATACTATATCCATTTCTGGATATGCAGGTCGAGAGCTTGTCTTGTGCCTCCAAAATTAAGGATGTCTGTCTTGTGAAACAGAATTTTGGAGGGAAGAAAAAGAAAAATGTTAAGCGTATTTACAGTCTTAGGAATGTTTTTGGGGTCTGTTATGAGAAACAGAACATGATGCTGGTCACCTAGTAAGGTGGCTACAACACCTTCTCTAAGTCTGTGCCATGTAAGAAGTTAATTAAATATGTTTTCATGTTAATGAAAACCAGTCCTTTTACCCTCTAGGTTTGGAAGCAAGGGGAAGGATTTAGAAATATGACAATAGTCTATATTCACAGAAAGAAACATAAAGTTATGGGAAAACAAATAAGTAGCTCTTACAGAAAACAGAATGGTAGCCTGAATGTCAAAGTTTTGTATGAGCCTTAGGCAATATCTGGCAGTACAAGAAAGATTCAAATTCAACTATTTCTTTGCTATTTGGGAAACTGGGACTACAACATTACTGTCCTTACTAGTGTATAACGCTGCTTCCCAAATGCACATAGTATGCCCATGAGGGTGTTACGTTACTAGAATTCACCACAGAACAAAAACTCTCATTTGGTTTATATTTGTCTCCCCATATAAGCGTGCCCTGTTCAGTAATCTTTGAATGTAGTCCTAAAAACATTTTACAGTAAATAATCACTCTTACTCAACAAATTTTGATTGAAGAATTTTTTTCTCAGAAAAGCAAATATAACTGTAAACACTGAGCCACAGGTTAGCTTGCAGGTATGTTAGAGATATTCCAAAACCTTCAAATTTCCCTGGAGAATTTCCTTGTACTCTTACTTAACTATTCCTACAGTGTGGCTCCTGTGCTCAAACTGGTAGCAAAGCAGAAAACAGTGCATTTTGAAAACTCTATGTGGAATTGTTCTGTCAAAATAAAACCAAATGTGGTGCCATTTCACTTTCTGCTTCATGTTATCTGTGAGGATGAAAAGTTATGTTTCTACCTTACACAATTACTCTGAAGTTATCTCCACAAAATTTCAAGCAAACAAATCATAGAATAAAAGAAAGACAAAAGCAATATTTGTTCTGTGAAAATGAACACCAAGTAAACTGAAGATAGTGCATAACACTTTCTACTCCATATTTTTTTTATTTTAAACAGCTAAAGAGGTGTGGATTATTTGTATTAGTTACTAGTTCTGGCACCCCATGCAATATAATACACTAACTAATTATTTATATTTTCCTTAGAGAAAACAAAACAGAGTGTTTTTCCAAACTGATCTATCTGGAGTCCTCACTTCTCTGCGTAATTCTCTGCTAAACATAAACCGAAAGTTTTTTAAAGTTTCAGAAAATCCGGAGGGTTTGCTGATCTCTGATAGCTTCCGAACAAGTATCACCCCTGACCAAGAGGCTGGGCACTTGTATTCTGTATTTGCTGGCCCTTCTCTTTGATCCAGACAATAAGAAGTCAGACTTGCCTGCTCTCTGACCCGATGCTTGCTATCTGCATGCTCAAAGGAATACATCTTAATGATCATTCCTGTTTGTTACATTTTGGCTACGTTCAGTTGCAAGCCACTGGCAGTGCAGTTGATCAGAGACTCGATGTTTACTGTCCTGATAATCATTTTGTTCCTCTGACTGATATCGATGCTCACATCTGTATGGAGTTCATTAGGACTAAGAGAGCTGCACATGTAAATGAAACTGGAAACCTTTAGGAACTGTGGAGGGTTTTTTGTTTGTTTGTTTTTTACTCATTCTGCTTTATTGACTTTCAGCACACTTTCTTTCTGCTTGAGAAACAGAACAAAATCACCATTTCAAGAATGCAGTGCCGTGCCTTGACTTTTCCCCATTCTGTAATTCACAGACACATAAACTCATTTCTAATTTGAGATAGAATGGAAAACTGTTGTCAAATAGAAAGCAAATCTATGGATTTTTTTCACTAATCAAGCCCACTAAAAACAGTATGGAGCAGCAGCTGTGCAGGCTACGAAAACCCAAGAACTGCCGTGACATTTTGCTTGAACTGTGACTTGCGGAACAAGTGCGTTCTTTTGGCACTCCACAGCTTCAGCATGGAAGAATCCATCTATTTTGACCTCTACAGAGAAATTCTTCCCAAAACATTTTACTGTGATTTTATGCAAGAAGGGAGAATTGTTCCATTTGAAAGAATGTATCCTACTACTTCTAGTACAAGCAAAAGACCCTGCACAAACCTCAGCTTGCTCTTCTCTGCCTGAAAAAATGAAATTCATAACACATGTTTCCTTATTCATGCAGTAATTAAATTCACTCAGATCTGTACTTTATGAGAAAAGTAGAAACAAATTTTTATTTCCTTAAAGAGCAGCCTGGCATAATGGAAAGAATAAGTAGAAGTTTAATAAAATCTTGAAGGAGCTGACATCATTTAGATATTTTGGATAGCAGAGAATGAGCAGGAAGGGAAGGGAGGTAAGCTAGCACTTATATATCATATACATATACATATATATATATAAAAATATTATTAACATTAATACACACAAACAGAAAAGACAAGAACAAGCTAAGGTTTTTACAGGGTCTTTTAGATTCCTGCTGGGTGCTTCTCAGTATGATTAAGGAAATATGAGGGCTGAAGAAATTTTTGAAATGGCATGGTCAGGATTTAGCCTATAAAATAGAACAATGATACATTTTCTCCTTGTATTCATTGCTCCCTAAGTAACTGTTGCCATATATTGTTTAGTGAATCTCAGAGCCTGGGTGATTTTTCAAAAATATTTTGCTGAAACCTCCAATGAAAACTTAGCTTTTCTTGAAACAGAACAGATTTCCTCACCCCCCTAGAACTGCAAAGAAATGGTTGAAAAAGTGAATCATTTAGATCAAAAATGTTTGACTCCTAAAGGCAAAGACAGTCTTTCATCCACTATTTTTTATTTTATTTTTAATATGCAATCTCTTTTGCTTTCTTATCTTATTTCATGATTTTCTGGTGTGAGTGTTGAGCAGCAGTGCTGGACACCCCCTACTTCTTGATGCTGTCAGGAAGGCCATCTATCTCAATCATCTCCTACCTTTCTAAGAGTGTACAGACTCACAAACAAATAAAAAGACAGATTCTGCATCTCATCATGTCTCTTAGTGCACAACAGCAGACTTAAGCTGCAGCATCTCCCTCTCTGAAATGCTGATTTATATGAACAGGAGGCCCTTTCTCAAAAATGGAAAAGTCTGTCCAGGAAGATGGTTACTCATGAGAGAAAATCCACCTCTCCATTGTGGTAAAACCAGGCTTAGAATATTTCTAATCACCTGGACAACTGGCATATTTAATCTTTGATCTTTTCAGACAGAAGGCAAACAGTAATTAAAAAGTGTTATTATTATCAAACTATGATTATTGCTTCCTTGAGTGATTGTGATTAATGTGAAAGTTTCTTGGTGGCTATTTGAATATAGCCTTTGTTGGTATATTTTTAGTTTGTTAAGAATTTCAGATAAAAATATTTTATTTAAAACATATATAACATGTCGGTCCATTATACAAATATACATTAAATATGCTATGGCAGATTTATAAATTTTAAAATAGCTTCTTGCATTTATGAGGTGGCCAAAATGTTTAAAATCAGCATGAAAGTATTTTCTTAATCTTTTCTTTCAGTTTTTATTTTGTTGCAAATCAGTGTAATTCTGAAGTGTTATATTAGGTTGATAAAACGTATCTGAATCTATTGTGCCATTCAAACGCATTTAAATAACGTCACCAAAGTTTCATGACTGTCATTAAAAGCAGATTTCCAGATAGCAATTGATCCACTTATGCACCAGTTCAAAGGTATTGATACCTACTTCTCTTATCTCCCAAACAGAGATTTGTAAACCGGTCTTCTAGCTTACCGCAGAAAACCTCAAATGAATTCAAAATGCAGACTCTTAATGGATTAATTAACCTCTCCACCCCATACTTTACAGGCACTACTGTGAATACCAGTAAAGCATCCTATTGATTTCAAGATTTTTTGCTTTGCATTATAAATCCCTTCACTGGCTTTTTCCACAATATCTGGGAGAATTACGAACACCATATTTCCCTTCCTGCTGTTTGAATGCTGGCCCAGTAATGGCTCCTTTGATCTTTCTAAACCTTCTTTGAGCTGTATATTATTCCCTCTCACTCAAGACTTTATTCCCAACTATACGTCAATGTCTCTTGCTAGCCTTAAAATCAGGACTAAAATCTGATATGTTACATGTAGACTGCTGGCATTATTCAGCTCCACTAGCCAATGACTGAAATAGTATGATAATAACACAACACTTCTTTTCTATGGCAGCAAGAGACTTGACATATTTATTATTTCTTTTGCATGACTTGTTTTCTGTATGTACTTATTTATTTATTTTGCAGGATTTTGAGGCACTAGTCAGATGTATTTTATGAAAGGTGCCCCAGTTCTCAGAGACAATGGCACAATGGACAGGAAAAGAAAATATTGTTGAAGTAAAACTGAAATTTTAGACATTTTCTTGGCAACTATTCCCTTAAACAAGGGCATGTAATTAAAAAGGACACGTTACAAAAAATCAGGAAGGATAAGGAATCACAAAGTTCAAATTTCTCATTTTTTGTTGGGGAAAGAACTGGAGAAAACAAACAAAACCAAAAGGAGCTGTTCACGTTATTCAATCAGTAATCAGTAAATAAATTTTAGCTCAAAAGAGACTGAATTTTTACCTTTAAAATCTAAATTAAATTATCATACGGTCACCCCTGTACAAGGGAAAGTGTCACCGTTTGTGTTAGCAGATCAAAATTGCTATTCCAGACAGCCTCAGAAAAACACCTTTGTTTATACTCAAACAATATCTTCTACAACTTTCAATTACACAAATACAAGCAGATGGAACAACTTTAGTCACTGTTAGGGACATTTTTTTAAATTTTGCTTTCATTTTTTCCAAAGATTTGCCTTTCCACATTCTGGTTTTTTTCTAATACCAAATTCTATGTACTCCTAGAAAAGAACAGTGGTTTGGGGGTTGATTGTTGGTTTTGGTTGGTTGGTTGGTTGGGTTTTTGTTGTTTGTTTGATTGGTTTTGTTTGGCTTGGGTTGGTGTTGGGGTTTTTTTGTTTGTTTTTTTTTTTTTTTTTAATTAATTTTCAATTCTGAATTTCAGATTAAGGATTTGAAGAAGCTTTAGCTATACTTTGTGGCTGGACAATGAATCTTTTTTCTAATTAATGTTCAATGTCTTTTCATGTAATCCAGCTTGCAGGTACATCCCCATCATAAGACGAGACATGGGAAAGGAATACTCCTACATGTAATTGCAGACATACATTACCTCTTTTCTCCATTCCTATTTATCTGCTTTAGCTATGTTTATAGTAAAAACAGTTTTGATAAAATATAGATAAAAAACAAAACAAATTAAAATTAAGAACAGGATATTTCCAGTTTAAATTAAAAAACCATTATAACTCTACACATAAAGGAGTTGATGTACCAATGCAAATAAAATAGCCAGGATGATGCCTTCCCCTTATTAATTAAAAATATATACCAGTCACAGAAGTAATTTCTGAATTACAACAGTATTGCCATGGTATGGAAGTTATACTTCTTACCTGCAAGCAAAATCAAAAAAGAAAAAAACAAAACAGAACCCTTCAGTATATTCTAAATATATCAGTTCTAGGAAAATGTGAAAATTTACTAGTGGTAATTTTTTTCCTAAACTTATATCACAAAAATGAGGTAAAAAGGTAATATAATATAATAGGTAAAATAAAGGTGTTATTTATATATATATATATATACACACACACACACACATATATATATAAAGGATTAATATCAAAGTTAAGTCACAGCAGTATATACTCATATAATGTCTTTAGTCGTCAGTCATGCTTTGTCTTAGGGTAAAATAATTTCAAGAGCAATATTTTAAAAAATAATTCTAAGAAAATCATATCACTATTTTATTATATAGAAAAGAAAAAGATGGAAAAATCTCTGCATACACAGAAAAATTAAGAATCCTAGTGTCCATCTAGATACAACACATCTGTGGATTTACGTAGCAGAATCAGATTTTAGAGCCAGCAGAACAAAGTACATGACTTTATTCCCCAAATTGCAATTAATCAAGAACAAATGCATTTTTACAAAGGACCAGAAACTTACCATGAGAGCTTCACTGGGAAAATGATCTCAATAAATTAAAGAAACTCATTTTTTCCCTCAGAGACAGAGCAGTAGACAGTAATATGTTTCATTGCTCTTTGGAAGATCCTTTCAAAGAGGATGAAGAATCTAAAGGTCACGTCATTGAAATAATGCAGTCCAGGGTAACTAGTGTCATCTGTACAATACAATAATTTAGCTGTTAAATAAGGTAAGGGTGTTTTTTTTTCAGTTTTTAAAGCTGACCTGCACATTAGAATGAACCAACCATCCACGTATCATTTTTTTCTATGCTAATTATAGCTGATGAAATATAAAAAAATAGTATGGGACTTTCCATGCCAGCTTTAAAAGAATACACAGACACATCTACATTAACTAGCTAACAGTAGAGAAATGATACCTGTTTTAATGGGTTAGAAACTCCTACTGAAACTCTCCTTTCAGTAAAGAAAATGGAGAGAAATACCTTTATGGGCAGAAAACCATGCACAGTATATATTTATATACTCGGTATATATTCATCTCTCTTTACCAGCTTCCACTCAAAACCAGTTTTCCCATATTTTTTGGAGGACAGAAACATATTGAGACAGAAGATAGCTTAAGCAGCATCCTTAAGAGTGTTTGTGCAATACAGATGTGATTTGAACACTTGTCTATTCATATAATATGTGAGTTCCAGGTCTCTCACATCCTAAAATGGTCTGAACCTATGTGCTTTAGGGTATTTTTGAAGCTGGACACTATTGTAAAAGCAAGAGTAGCTGTAAAGGGAGCAAGGAGAAAGAAACTTAAACTCAGTGGCAAAAAAGTTCTTGGTAGAAGACAAGTGCCTGTACCTGTATAGAATCACAGAAGTATAGATTACTGAAGTTACACAGGAGACTTTCAGACAACCAGAGAAAACTTCCAGGACTTCATCTGGGTTCCCGTACTGTGGCACATCATGTAATGTGAAGCAACGTAAACTGTCAGGCCATCCACACAGGGCAGGAAGACATGACAGGGGACTCATGAGGATCTCATAACTTCCTGGAACAACATCTCTTTGAGCTCTAGATTTACACTGATTACAAGAGAAATGTAGACACCTCATTTACATGAAGTCACTGACATGCAGTAAACACTGACACACAGTAGACATCTACATTTAGACACCCAATGCACTGAGGTTTGTTGCCATTTTGAAATACCAAAATTGTCCAAGACAACCCTAAAGAACACCCCTGAAAGACACAGATGTCCTATACATTTTTTGTCATACCTGTCAGCCCAGCTAGGATATTTAGGATACTCTAGACTTTCTCAAAAGGCACTGTGGGTATCTGAATGTCATTTCTTAATATCAATCTAAATACAACCCTCAAAAACTTTAATTACTTTGAGGGTGAAACAGTGTTAGAAAGTAAGCAGCTTGAGTTGCTCTTGAAAACTCATGAGGAGGTTTAGGCACCTCAGGTCCTACCCCCTGGTATTCTGCTAGAAGATGGAACAAGAGGATCAATGCTGATGGCCTCTGTCTTGTTAGTGTCCAGTCTCATTCTGACTTTCAATAAGCTATTTGGGTCAGTCTTCTACAGCAGTGAATTTCACAAGTTAACTATATTTTGCTCAAAATAGTGTTTTCTTTCCTGCAGAAGCAAGATAGTGTTGTAGGTGGAATACAAACTTGAAGTGGAAAGAGGGCTCTATTTCAGGAACCTCCTCAGACAGGTCATTTATTCAATTTCTGTATGAGTCTCTCTAGCAGTAATACAGGCATAGCAATGCTTACTTATTTCACAGAGTGACTTAATACTCTTTCTGTAAAAAGACTTATTCATGGGCTTATCTTAAATCCCAACTGGGAAATTCATGTGTTTAAAGTTAAAAAAGTTACTCAATCATCATAGAAAGACCCTCAATTCACCTTTTTAAAAATTTTATGTACTCTAAAAGGTGTTAGGAGTAGATTTTACACTGCATATCATTATTGTATTATAAATTCAAATAGCATTTAAGAGAAAAATAATATTGTATCCTTTTTCACTTTATTTTGAAAATTTTGTTTTGCAGTACAGTGTTTGTTAAATAGAAAAAATGCTATCTTCCTTCTGTACAGTGCTCCCTAATGTATGCTTTTATCCCCTGCGTTGAAGGTCATGAAGATTTGCAAATTCTCCAGCACAAGTCACAAAGTGTTAAGTTAGAATAAGAAACACTTAGGGTAAAAAAAAAAAAAAAAAACAAAACAAAACAAACAAAACCCAACTCACTGTTCATGGCCTCATAAAGTGGCATGAAAAGAAATAAGCAAGAAAGAGGGGACATGCTTTAAAAATGTTTGAAAAATATTCCTTATTCTTTCCTAGAATAGTAAATCATGTTGAAATAATTCACCATAAAGTCTCCAAAAACGTTCTGTTTACTTTACATTTTCCTTAGGTTGGATATGGTCATGTCCTTTAAAAATCTATCCAGTACCGTATAACATTGTGTGTATATAATAGTTTCTAAATAGCAAATAAACTTTTATTTATGGAATAACAAATTTATACTTTAAAAAATTTGTGCAGAAGCAGAAAGAAAAACACAGCCACAAATATATAGAGCTAAGCTAACAAAACTTATAAAAAATGCAAATATAAAGTAGCTTAAATAATCAAACCCAGATTTTAGTTATAATAGTTTAAACACATTTCAGAACTATCATTGTAGAAATTTAAACTATATTTTGGCTGTCATGTACAGTGCTTTTAGACAATATTAATTGGAATATTAAATATTCAAATGCTATGCAACCATCTCATGGAGGCCTGGATTTTTTCTGGTTGTTTGTCATGCATCTATAGGGTTGTGAAAAGCTTTTACAGATTTATGAGGCAGATGTGTCTTTTTAATGTGCTGGATAGAATTACCACACACAGGCAATTTCAGAGAAGTTACATACACTAATACCTTTATATGACATAAAGAACATGGATGTCCCTTGTCTATGCTTCTACATATTTTCGTATTCAAGCCTCTGGCAGGAAAATAAAGGAATGTCTTAGAAATTAGAAAACTACAAGTAGTAAAAAAGAAAAGAAATTATTCAAACACTGAAATATTGCATTAATATTAGTGACATTTCAATCCCCATTGTTAAGCAATAGTAAAGATGTTGGATATTTTTTAGTGGTCTCAAAGGATGCAAAATAAACTGAGGAAAAATAAAGGACATTAGATAATGAGTGTTGCCCAAATGAAAAAAATTCTGTCTCTAACCAGACTTCCAAGGGAATGTCTAAGACGTGTGTTAAATTGTCTAATGATTTTGAAAATATGTGTAGAAAAGCTGGCTATTACTACTAAGTGCATTATTTGTGATATTATAGAGACTGATGTGCTTAGAATTCCACGAGTGCCAAATAAATGCTAAAAAATATCAATGGCTGAATAACAGAGAGATTTTATTGTTGTTAAAACTAAGATACAACAGAAAGAGAAGCAAAATACAATTCCAGATCTGGTAGGTTCAGCATCAATCATTTCCAAACCTTACCCATAATAAATATTCTCCTCAATGGTGGTATGGAAAAGGATTAAAAATATTCCCCAAAACATGACTCCTGTGCTGCTATAAGAAAAGACTGATAAAGAACAAATTAAGTACTCAGTTGCATTGACTTGTGGAATAGATTAAATTTAGCATTCTATTTCCAAAAGCTGTAAGAAGAACAAAGCAAAAAAAATTGAGTGTTTTTCCAACTACCTCATTACATATTGTTGTTATGTGTGGAAGAAGTTGTTTGTGTTATTTAGCCAACTGTCAGTGCTATATTGCTATCATTTAAAAGTTAACAAATGCTCTATAATGTAAACTGGGCACAACGTTCTCATCAGCCCACAAGCCAGCTGCATTTTCTATCCTTAGGTTTTAGTATCTGCGGAGCACTGAGAAACTGCGAAAATATTTATTCTCCTTTCTGTTAACAACCTCTATCATTTTCCAGTGGGATCAAACCTAGATTTAATACTTTTTTTTTTTTTTTTTTAATGTTTTGTTCTCAATGTTGAAAGATACAAAACATATATTTGTACCTACGTTTTAAATATTGTCATCCCTGATCAAGGTAAGAAATCATTCCAGTCATATTGAGAGCTCTGTCTCTAGCAGCAGAAGTGACATAAAATTCCAGCCGAAGGCTAACTTAACTTTTCGTATGTCACCTCAGTATGAATAACTGGACAGCACTAATATAAGTGTAAGCAGAACACAAAGACAACTTGTGTGTTGTTTACCTATAAATGGGAGCAGCCTTGGTAATTTACAACTGAAAAAAATTAGCTTGTCTTGAAGTCTTTGGATGAGTCGGTAAGGCTCATGTCATTTGCAGTGTATGAAAGGATTTCACTACTTACTATGTGCAAAAAATAAAATGATAAAAATAAGCACGTTATTTTATTCTTTTTCTTTACTTGGGATATAGATAGAGCAGTATCTGTGAGGTTAAAGTATACTATTTTTATTTATCTTGACAGACTTAGAACCCAATGTAATAAATGGAACACTTTGAAGTATGGGTTAGTACATGTAGATGTGCACTTGATGGTGTCTTACTCTCATAAATTATACAATAATTTGGGGGGAATGAAATATTCATTTATGATAATGATGATGAAATACATTACTATAGTCTAAAATGACTCCCCCTCAAGAGATAAATTATGAACTTTTATGGAACTCTGATGCTGATATGTTAAAGAACTGATACTTGCCAGAATTTTAGTATAATACGCTTAGCAAATAATCTTCCAGAGCCCTAAGGCCATATATGAGTATGTTCATTTACTCACCCTGAACCCTGATGACTTCTCTGGGGCTCTACCTAGGCAGGACTCATCACAGCACTACATTATCTTGCTTTTTTCCCCAAAACCAGTTATCAGTGTTATATTACAAATACACATTATACTATAAACAATATAGATTAATTTTTAGATTTAAAGACAAAATAATAGATAAAAAAAAGGCAAGACCTTATGGGTAGAACATGATACACGTCCATTTGGGATGTACTTGAAATCATTATAGGATTTTGGCAGTAAAGCATTTGAAAGATATTATGGTATAAATTAAAATAGTAATTAAATAATATTTATGCATTTCCAGATGCATTTTTTTTTTTTTCAAGTAGTTATTCCTTAAAAACTGCATTGGATTTTTGCTTATCTAAGTCTAACTCTGTTAAAACGTGCAATTACAAAAAGAAAGGGACACACCTTTTATAGATATATGTTACTAATTTAAATTAAACCTGACTAAAAGTGAGGTGGAGGGGCAAACAGTAGTAAATCCAATCTATTCTTCCTAACTTAACAGAAAAATTACTAGTGCTGCAGCAATCGTATTCAACAGCTAATATCAAGACCACAGTTAGCATAAAAATTTCATATTAATGGCTGAAATAGATAAGGGTTAGTAAAGAAATCCTTCTATTTTCATATTCTAGAGCATAAATAGTCTTTTTAAGTCTTTTTAAGTATTTTTAAGTATTAAAATAGGAAGAAACTAAAAAATAAATAAATTTCAGGCTAATCATTAAAATCTGTTGTTAATAGAAAGTCATTAAGTAATATTTGTAGTTTAGAAACTAGAACGTTAAAAATATTGAATTGACTCTTATCTACATAGGTTCCAGTTTTCTATAAATGTAAGTCATTAGTAGTGTAATATCTCGTACTAGGTCTGTAAGGTTCATTATTTGCTATAACCTGCTAAATAAAGTGTTGTAAAACTTATTTAAACCCCCATTCACATGATAGACTGCTGTATTGATTCATGGCAACATATATGCGTCCCTCACAGTGATCTTTTGAACAACACTAATTTATCACAGGGAACAAAATGTGTAACTTCCTGCTTCAAAAAATTTAGAGCATTAATATTCTAGTGTCCACTGTCTTCGAAGACTGAGCTCTAACACATCATCATAGAAAACACTTAAAAGTTTTTTTCTTTGTCAATAACACATTAAAACCTCTGAAATAAAGCCTTTTGAACTGTTATTATTTATTGGCTATAAAAACTCTGTACTAGCAAATGCGTAAATCTATATGATGGATAAGAAGAATGAAAAGTGAACTATTAACACATTTGGATGCACATTCTAACCTCCTCTATTTATCTTGATCTTGATAAGATCTAAGATGTCCATTGGGAGTTGAAGCACTCCTAGAAGTTCCATTTCGTTATTGACTGTGTATGTGAGCTACTTTATCCAGTTAGTATTTCCAGTCTCATATATTCAAATAAAGTTACAATCACTAACTTTGTAGGGTTTTGGAAGAAGGGTAATATTAGAAAATGTATTTGTAAGGTAATTCTTAATGCTACGAAGTTTCATTCTAACTCACAGAAACATTCCCGTGATAGCAATACTTCTTTTAGCATCAAGGTTGCAAATAGTTATCCATACTAGTCACTTTATCCTACTGATTTCATGAAGAATAAACATGAGTGAAGTTATCCACAATGACGATGGCTATCCCTTTCCATCTTACATTATCAGTTCACTTAAGTTAATTTTCATTAGAATATATTTCTTTAGAGCACTAAAATAAAAGTTGCTAAATACCATCATAAAAATGGCTTAAAATTATTGTTACTCCTCATGCAAGATAAAAAAACCCATCTACTACCTGAAGATAAAGGTAATGTGTAAACTATGACAGCCTATCTAAGCATATTTCAAGACAGAATGCCTCATCGATGGCAGCATCAAGAGAAAATAACACAATGGCTTTACCTTGAATAATTAAACACTCCATTTGCCTTTGAAAATCTCTGGAAGCACCTTTTGGCTTCCTTATTTCTTTTGGTTTTTTTTGTTTGTTTGTTTTGTTTTGTTTTGTTTTGTTTTGTTTTTGCTTTTTTTTTGTTTTTGCTTTTTTGTTTGTTTGGGGTTTTTTTGTTTTTTTTCTTTCTCCCTTGCCACTTGTTTTAGGCAACTGCAGCCTAAACAATGGTGTTTCTGTGTGGGAGTAGAACAAGAAACAGTTTTAGTTAAAAACATTGATCCACATCATCACTCTTATTTCCATGTTCATAGCTGATCTCTACATACATCATTTCCCCATTTTCTTATAGAGATCTCGTCAATTCCATAGCACCATCATCATTCACAGTCTAGATTGACAGAGCCAGAATTGTGTGTCCCTGTGCTTCGCCACACTCCCCCCACCACCACCCCCACCTTGGTGAATATGAAGTTTATTAAGGCACATGTTCAGATGAGACTGAATTAGAAGACTCTTGCTGAATATCCATCTGCCCAGCCTGGTTTAATCTCACATATGAGAACACAAGTGAATATATCAAGTTTATCTGTAGAGCTCTTCTTTCAAGTGGTGTTTGTGAAACCCAAAATAAAAGATGCTGGAGCAACACCTGTCTTCTTGGGAGGCAGAAGGCACGTCTGTATGCAACCCTACTACTTAGTGAGACTTCTCTGGTACACCAAGAGAATTTTACTGCTTCTTTATCTCACCTGCTAGCCCCAGCCACTCATTTCTAATGCAACTCCAGTGATGGTACTGTTTTCTACAGAGCACTGTGAAAGGAATGTGAAGTGGAATTCAGTCAGAGATTATAAGCAGTGTGAACACATGGGAAATATTCCTTTATTTTATATTTTTAAATCCTTCATTAGACCAAAAGATCAGTTTGCAAAACCCATTTATTCTCTTATTTCTATGCTTCGCTCAACAGTTTACCGTACATTCTTCAGTACCCAGCTATTTCTATTCCTACTGTTCATTTAAATGTTAAAAAGACAGATTCATTTCAACTGCAGAAGCTGTTCAAATACCGTAAATTACCTGACTTAATGCAAAGAAATTCAGAGCTTAGAATGAAGCTCATCATGCTATGCATGCATGACCCCACTTCAAGTATTAAACTGGTCTCAAAACAATGACCGTTCTGTGTTGCAATGTTGAGGTTTAACTAGATGAGATGTGGAGTCCAATTCTGATCCCATTAAATTCAGTGGGATTTCATCTTAGTAGGATTTGAATATAGTTAGCATTGCTTTAATTTTTCTTAAAACTTACCTGTTTTTTTCTTCAGTCCCTTCTTCTGGCTATATCTATTTCAAAGGTTATGTCAGAGCAACGAATTTAAAAGAATCAACGAAAAAATAGAGAAAAGTCCCATTCTTGCTCATTTCAGTATTCTTCAAAGTGACATGGCTAAATATCTCAGGAGGGATTTCTGGGATATGCTTGGACATGAGTTAGCATTGTACATTGCTAATAGTACCTGAAATATAGAAGACTCTTGAGAACCAGGGGACTTAGACCTAGACCTGCCAAAATTAGGTCTCTCATTTAAAAATCTGCTTGTGTGTGCTGCAGTTACAGGAAAGACTTCATTATGTAGTAGAAACAGAGAAAAGTACCAAGTTTGACAAGCTTATTAAAACTCTTGAATATCTTGTTTAAATAATCATTCATTAAAGAAACTTACCACCTTATAAAATAACTTATTTCTTGAAAGTCGGGATATAAATACTGTAAAAGAGTACTACAACTGAGGGTTTAGCTTATAGGCTAATTGTTGTTTTTTTGACAGTGATCAAGATTTATATCTCTTGGCTAATTCCTTTTTCCTACGTAATTTTAAAGAGTAACATTTCTGAAGGTACTGAATCCTTCCCCCCTGATTTCAGTGGTTCATGCATATCCTTCAGAAATATGGCCAATAATATCTATCACTGTCTTTGGTGAGCTCCTGATCTTGTACAAATTTACTGTAAGCAGGATGCCGAATGCTCTAACAGTCCCAGTGAAATCATTCCTGTTCTGCATGAATACAGATTGGGGTTAGTTGAAAGATGAGGGCAAAAGAAAATGGCACATTGGTAAATGTAGTGGTACTGGTTCTTGCAACGCTTTTGTACAGTGGCAAAAGGTCATAGTGCTTCTGGTGTGCATGCGATATCTCATGTGATATCTGTTAGGAACTGATTGCATTCATATTATAATGTAATAATACTTCAATATATAATAATATTATAAGTATAGTAACTTTTTCATTCCCTTAATAATTTAGTCATGCAATTCAATGTCCATCTTTCATGCTTGATGTTGATCCTTAACGTGAAGAAGTCTGTATCCCTTTGTAAATTCTTTACATTGAATATTTTTTACAGGAAAACTAACTTTTGTGTTTTAATTTAAAACTACAATTAAGTCTCATATATTCTCTTTCCCAAAGTGAAAACAGAGTCAATGTGTTGGGAACAAGCTTTTATTCACAGTACTGAAATAGCTGTTTTGGGGATATGGAAACAAACATAGCAAACAACGATAAAACCTCCAAATCCCGCAATTTAAAACTGACAGAAGGATCACTTCTTGTGAACTTTTAACCAGTGACAATCTGTTCCTTAGGCAGTCTCATAGAAATGCATATATTTGTGATTCAGAGATTTTAAGATCCGCTAAATTTATCACATCTTTTTGAAAGACGAGCCATTTAACTGCCTTTAAAATGAAAAATATTTTATCGTGCTGATGAATTGACTTTAACTGTGGCAGTACTGCACCTAGCTCCACAGGTCAGGACATGTGAAAGATTTTGCTTATACGCTAATTCATTACCTGTTCATCTTGGAGCGGTTACAAAAAGCTGGCCTTCGGCTTTATTACTCATGCTTTAGAAGACACTAATTTGTGCAACAGATTTCTTAGCATATCCAAATGAATGACAAATCCTTCCAGTTATTTATTATTCATGAGTTGTAATAAATAATGTTAATCATGTTGCACTTATTAATTTAGCCTTCTTTTAAAAATCAGAGGCACAGGAAGGAAGGCTGAACATAAGAGGCTGTTGAAGATTCCTCTTTGTCTGTGGTCATTCCCGAAGCTCTGATCTATTTTCAGTAGAACCAAAAACTGAATAGAAAACACTTAACTAACTGGGGTTGTATCCTGCAGCAATAATCAATATATAAATATTTTTCTTCAAATACTATCATTTTACTCATTTGAAGAAAAAAAATAGTTGCAAAAAGGTGAAAAAGAACTCAAACGCTAATGAACTACAGAATTTTGAGCAGTCGTAATATATTCTTGAAGAACTCTGATATTACTCTGACTCCTTCAGAATTAGGTATGACTGCAGGAAGGTCCTTCTAATATTAGTCAAGGTTTAGTAATAGAATATTGTTAATCATCTTTCTCTACTCCATTTGTTGTTTTGGAATTCCAAATCTAAAACCATTTAGTGCAAGAGCTACACCCTTCAAAAATCCTAAAGTCTGGGTCCAGATTGGGTTCTTGAAACAGGCAATATCAACCAAAAAGGTGAGGACCTGCAGAGCAAAACTTTTGGTGTAAATGATATAAAATTTAAATGTATCAGTTTGATTAGCTCTAGTGTATGCAAGGAAAAGCTGAGAGAACCGAATATGTTTATTCTTAAGAAAAGAAGACTAGGGTAAATCTCATTGTTTTCAACTATTTAATGGTAGAGCGTAGAAAAGACTGAGTCAAATCCTTCACAGAGATTAATAGTGATGGAGCAGGAGGCAGCAGGCACAAATTTTGACAAGGGTAATTCTGATTAGTTATTAAGGATTTATCTATTTGTTTATTTATTTATTTCCGCACACACACAACAAGGGTAGTCCTACACTGAAACAGACTGGAATCTCCATTCTTGGAGATATTCACCAGAGAAGGCACTGAGCAACCTGATCTAATTTACTCCTGCTTTGAGCAGGGGTCTGGACCAGATGACATCCAGAGGTCCCCTCCAACCTGTATCATACTAGTATGCTAGAGGGACTGAATGACCATTTCTTACCACAGTGTGTTTGAAGTGCTCCTGGAATGCACTTTCATGTTCAGTTTTGTCTGAAAGCAATCCTGTTCACGCATGTTAGACTGCTCCATTGTGTGAACCAAACGAGAAAAAACAGAAATAATTGGAATACTCATTTCAGTGACATACACCCAATTTGGATTAAAACATTGATGTTGCTGCATCCTGGATGAACCTTGAGAAGGACGTTGGACAGATCCAAAAACATCATGTAACCAGATAAGAGGCTGTGGCAGTTAAACACTTTAAATGTGTTAATCAAGGTCTAATTAATATTAGTTTGTCTTGAACCTATATATAAATGTACTAGAATAGTGTAACTAACAACAACAGTGCATACGTATTTTCTAACAACTGTGATGGCAGGGTCAGATACAACATATAAGCATTTGGCAGAAGCATGCAAGTGACTTGATAGCTAAAAGAGCAAAGAAAGATGTGTGTGGTCAAATGAAAGAGACTGACAAGTGTTAAAACGTTGCCAGACAAAGGACAAGATGAGTACAAAGGACTGAGAATGAGCAGGACATCCTTCCAAACACATTAGGATATTGACTGACAAAACCACAAACAAGGTAAGCAGCATCAGGAGATGAGCCCTCCCTTTATTTTTTTGGCATGATTGGGAGGGGGAAGAGTATAAAACCAACAGGCATAAGGAAGGAAAAGCAGAGAAGAAAGAAGACAAGGCCACTTCAGTTCTTGCTTCTCTCATCAATGAGTTCTCAAGTCTGATCACCCTGACTTTGGTGACCAAGGACCACCAAGGACTATAGTCATCAACACCAGCTGTGCAGCATCATTTGGTATTTACAGGTAATTTGAGATGTTAAAGACTCATAATTTCATCTGCATAGTAATAATTATTAATGACATATAAGAATTAATTATTAGCATGGAGTGTGCTGTTAGTGAATGAATTTAGTAAAGTTCTGTTTTAAATTTTAAAACTGGGCTGACTTGTCAGTCTTCTAAAGATTCTCATCACAGTGATCTCTAGTTCCTTAATTTGTGTAACACAGACATTTATTCAGTTACAACAATCAGTAGAATAGAATGTTACCTTATAATTAGTTTTCCTGGAGTTTTGCATTTCCCAGAAAACATTCAAGTACAGTGAGCTACAGCAGCAACCTCTAATACCTGGTATTTGAAATAAGAAGTCATAAAAAAAGATTTATGACCTTTCAGCCTTCCTACTTAATTAGCATCACTTGTGGCCAAGCCCATAATATATCACTAGCTTGTACATGTGTACCATGGAACACATAAATACCATTACATTTAATAAAAATTAATTTCCTGCTGGAATTTTATCACAGTGTGTGAACTTCTTGTATGGTTCAAAGATTCCTAACCTTTCATAAAAAAACTATTAGATTCTCATGAAATACTGCTGATTTTAGCCTAATAAACTGTGTATGTTGGTCCCTACAATGGTTTTGTCCCCATTAAGAAGGATTTAATACATTTTTAGTCTAGTCCATACATCAGAACACAAAGTCTTTCAGAAGCTGCACATAAAACATGGGCATGCTTTGCAGTCTTTACACGACTGTACAGTTTAGTTCAGACAAGAGGAAAAAAGAAGATACATAACTTTCATAAATCTAAATAACCTAAAAATGTATTATACTGATTTCAGACATAAAACTAGGTGTTCCCTTCAGTGAAACTAGGAAGCTTGATCTTTAAATCAGTGTTAGCAGTGTACAGACTCTGACTTAATCATTAACTGTTTGGTTTTCCATGGAGACAAGCATGTTGACGAAAAAAGAAGAAGAAAAAAAAAAAAAAAGCCAGAGAAAAAGAACAAAACTAAGTAGTAAAAATTACCTAAAAATAAATTTCTTGAGGGATCATGGATCATATACGATGACCTTCAAAACCTGAAATATAATTTATGCCTTTAGATATTTTCAGTAATGCTTTGGGAGTGATCTGTACCTTTAGATATAATCACAGTAAGTCATTGAACATGCTCTAATAAACTTCTGCAACTAAACATGTTTTGTTGTGCCTCAGCATCATATGTAATCAGACCTTCCATCAATTTAACAGAAGGCATCACCACTTAGAGAAGGGAAGCAAGATGACAGTAGGGGGAAAATATTACCTTTTATTTCACAGTTCACTATTAACATCATAAGGGATTTTTATTCTAGCTGTTCTAGGTTTTTTGTTCTAGAACTTCTGTTCTAGAGTTGGAGGGGGTTATATCTTACAGACCTCGTGCAACAACTGAGTAAACAGCTTTATATGCTTACATGTGTGAGAGAAACAGAAAGTGGGAAAAATGGAAAAACTAGTGCTACAGGAACAGAGTACTTCACCCCCATTTCATTCTTTAATTTGTTGAGCATTCATATCATATTTCAAATACCTGCCAACTATTATTTCTTAATGTCATTACTAGATAACTCAACTGAAATCTTAAAACAAAATTATATTGTAACAGTCATCTTTAAACTGACCATTAAGAAAGACATTTCATGGATTTATTTGTCTAAAATGATGTAAAATATTAAAATAATTAAATACATATATTTTAATACAGTTTGATAAGTTATTGTAAAGTCTTTTTCCCGGTAATTTAGCTGTGCCACATTGTTCAAGTTAAGTTAAATAGAATCAAATGCAAACATTTGGTTGCATATTTTTAGTGCATATTCAAGGTGCGCAAGAACAATATAATGTATAAAGTTAATTTATGTCTCAATTTTGAAATACATTCAAAACCATAGAAACAGTAACCTGGGTGACATTAAATACCCATTTAGGCCAGTACTCTGTCAGTAGCAGAATTCAAATACTTGGTAAAAGAATGCAAGAACATCAGAAAAAAGAGCAGGGTAAGTGTTGGGTGATTGTTTCCCAGAACACCATTGCAGCCTCCAGCAGCTTGGTATATTTGTGTTTAACATCTGTTGGTTTTGTTCTACAATTTTGTCTAATTCCTTTCTGAATCCACATGAACTTTTAGTATCTACAGCTCTGAGCTCTGTAATTTAGCTACACACTGCACATGGAAGTACCCATTTCTGCGTCTTTTGAACCTGATACCTGCCTTATTTATATGTACTGCTTGTTTTAAAGGAAGGGAGCAATTTCTCTCTATTCACCTCCTCCATGGCATTCATAGCTTCATAGCTATACCCTCACAGTCTTCTGTTTTTCCAGGCTGAAAACTCTTCGTTTACTCAATCATTCCTTCTGCAGAAGCCATAGCATATACATCTGATCATTTTTGTTAAAATTTTATGATGAATCCTTCTTGCTGAATCCTTTTTGAGGTGAAAGACCAGCTCTGAACACATCATCCAAAACATTAAATTGAGTTTTTGAGGGTTTGTGTCTATGTGTATGTGTGCATTGTGTATGTATGGTTTTTATATACATATATATATATATATGTGTGCGCTATGTGACTAAAAGCTAATCAAATTAACTAGAAAAACATTGTGAGAATCAAATGAGCAATGCTTGCCACAGGAACCAAGAAACCTGCTCTGTGAAGAGCAGAATGCGTTGACTCTGTTACTCCTAAGAAAATCAAGAAGAGTGATCAGGCCATCATCCGTGGAGTTAAAGACACCAAAAAGAGTCATGGGAATATGTGCTCAGCCTCACTACTGACTGCATCTGGGCACACAGAGACAAAGCAACATCGCTTCTACAGGGCTGTGACAGGAGGACTCTCCACTACAGGACTGAGTGATCCAATAGCTCACCAAATTTAACTACCCCAACACTATATAAATGTACATAAGTACATTGATATACACACACAGGCTCCTCTCTCATTCTTAATACATGTGGCTTTGTGTAAGAGTAGGAATTTGTGTATATGTGCATGCATGTGATGCTGTGTCATAGAATAAGAATAATATCCAAACTTTTAAAAGGATTCTGAGCATGGAAAATACGTTTTCTTAGACAAATGAATTGGAAAGAAATTATATTTAATAATTTTAAAATATGTAACATGAAAACACCTGAAAAATAATAAAAAAAAAAAGATAACTTGAATTCTCAGTGCATAAAATTAACATCTATATAAGTTCAATGGTTTCTACTGCTTTTCAAAACTGCAGGAGGTTCCTTATTACCATTCTGTTCCACCAAACAACATTTTATACGCCCTGCAATGGACCAGCACTGGTTAGGAATCAGTAGCATTCTAGAAGAGGAATCAGAAGAACTTTCCTGTCTTTTTTGTCTCGTGGCCTTAACTTATTGCCTTTTCTCATTCTGGCTTTATGGGTACTGGTGTCCTGGCCTAACAGAGACACAACTTGAGCAGGAAAATATTTCTTTTCCGTATGTCCTGCAGTGTGGTGGATATTGTGTTCTACAGGCATTCACTTCTCTGACTGAGGGGCAAATGCTTTAATCATGAGCTTATTATGGGGAAAAAAAAAAAAAAAAAAAAAAAAAAAAAAAAGTGGCCATCTCTACTTTTAATGAGTTTCAGTGCAATCATTTGTGTTCATCATGCTTAGAATAAGACTAGTGATTCAGGCTATACTGGAGCTGCAATCAATGTCTAAGAAAGTCTCTGACTAAATATAGATTGTAATCGAGTGTGAGAGTGAGATACGCTCCTCGGGAGGGGGGAAAAAAAAAAAAAGATGCAATAATATATATCTGTAGAGGTCTTGAAGAACATTTTCACTTACCAAAGGAAAGGCCTCTTGATTTTTGAATGCCTTCATTGTCTGGCAGGAAGTCTGAATTTCTGCCTGAGGTCTTGGGATGTCAGCTCTGCCTGTATTTCAACCTGAAAGAAGCACAGGACATTTGGATTTGTCCCTCTTATTTAAATGTAAATGCTCAGACTAAAATGTGGTATTTTTAATATCCCTTTTATACATGAACTTTAAGCTTTATGCTAATTAAATTAACCTTTATCATTTTAATTAAACGTTATTAAAGATTTTTAAAATCCTTGTAAACCTCAATAGAAAGGAATAAAATGACAATATGCAATCTAAAATAATCACCGGATTATTTGAATGATGCAAAAATAAGAAAGGAGTTCAAATAGTTTTTCAAAGCAAAAAGACCTGCCAATAATATGGTAAAATTTTCAGTGCCTTGAGAGATTTCTTTTAGGATTATCTAAGAGCTGATGCCTTCTTTACGTCTGTGAAGTGCTCATACTGAAAGTAATGCCAGGAAATAGTTTGTAGCAAAATTTAAAGAAAGAATAAAAACAAATCAGATACAAAATGCCTTGCTTTTAAGACATTTCTTTGCTCATTGTCTGTATGCAGGTCTTTTGTGACTGCAGACTTTCTAGAGGATTGATTATTCCTCTGCATTCCTGTAATATCTAGAAAGAAAAAGAGGTTCTGCCCTTGGTAGAAGATTCTAAGGGATTCTTTAACAAAACGTAGAGCACATACAATAAAAGTATACTTAGCACATACTTAAATGTAATAATTTAACTCTTACAGGTTATAAGGCTTGCACTCCTCATTTCATTCTGGCTATAAACAGTTAAAGAGGGACCAGCTTGCAAAGAGCATTTCCAGATGAAGGACTGGAACTTTCTCTGAAGAATTATAGGACTTTCTCCATTAAGCTAAAATCATATCTGATTTGCATTCTGCATATCCCATTGAAGATGGCAAGATTAATAGAGCTATATAAGGAGAGTAGATGAGTGTTAAATTTGTCCTATTGTTTAATATTCAGTGTGAAAAAGGTAAGAAGGTTGAATATTTAAATAAATTGGTTTCAGTACACCTTTGCACAAAAGGAATGATCATAATGAAGCTACCAGTGGTATTTTTTGACTAGCCTGCCTTACAATGATAATGAAAAGTGTTCATATATCCAGTTTTACCCATCAAGAAGCAAAGCTGGAATGTAATAGTGAATTTGGCCTCTGAGGAAAGTCACACCAAATCAAATCAAATCAAATCAAATCAAATTAAGATCTAGTTTTGATTTTGGAGAACAAGTTTCCAGAATTCCATTAGGTGCCCTTACAGGGAACAAAGGTCTTGAGACTTTCCTTTTCCATTTTCACTTGGGATCAGAAACTAACCATCACATATCTGTTTATCTTTCTTGCTGCTAATACACCATGCTTTTTCGTAACACTTTCTGTTTCTGCTCACCTCTTTAATCCCTTTTTCCAAACCTATCTCTCCCTAAAAGCAGTACCCATTATCCCCGCTTAAATTCTTTTTAGATAGGTCTCACTTCCCACTATTTATTTCCTTCTAACTGTCTTGTGTGCTTTCCAGGTTTTCATTTCCTATAATAATGATAAATGCCTTAAAATACAACAAAAAGACATGTTAAATCATCAGATTCTATTTCCATTTTTTTTTTTTTTTTTTTTTTTTTTTTCTCATGAATGCTTTCAACAATGTGGTCTCAAGGTATATGTAGAGAAAGGATGTGTTATGAAGAAAATTACTCTCATACCTTTGTTCTGGATGGTGGGTTATCCACTATCCTGAAGTTGAACAATGAATACATTATGTCATCATGGAACCACATGACTTTTACTTCACATTGATTTCTGCATGGCAAAGACAATAATCTCTGTTTCTTTTGAGTGAGTTTGTAATACTGTGAAATAAACAAATATGACTCCCCCTGCCTTCAATTTCTTTTCTTTTCTAAGTATCTTCTGTATGTCTACAACCAGATATCTAAAAACCTTATATTTGTCAGGAAATATAAAGAAAAATCTTCAAATGGTTGAAAATGGATGTTCAAATGGTTGAAAACTTTATCAAACACATTGTTACATGATCTGGATGAAGGGGCAGAGTGCAGTTTAGAGAATCTGCTGATGACACAAAACTGGGATGAGTGGCTGATACACCGGAAGGTCATGCTGCCATCCAGAGGGACCTGCACGGGCTGACAGGAACCTCATGCAGTTCAACAAGTGAAAAGTCCTGTATGTGCAGAGGAATATCTTTAAACTTTATATACACTTTATATACATTTTACATGTTATATCTGCTACAATTGTAGTGCCAGTTTCACAAAATTAAAATAAAATCTCTCCTTTCACAGTGTACCACTTTTGCGAATAGACCTTGAGGTAGCAGACTTTGAGAAATGCACCTTGAGAACCAGATCCATAAAACAGTCCTACACGTGCAAACTGTAAAAGGAGATCATTACCAGTACAGTGAATGAAGGGAACATGTACTGAGGCATGAATCATATTAGACTTGAACTGAAAAATGTGAAATGTAAGTAGAATGAAAGGAAAATATGAATTGAAAAGTATGAATACCCCCGTATTGTATGACTCTTCAGATTAGCTGAGTGCTAAAAACAGGCAAACAAGCGGCAGCATGCCTCAAAAGAGAGGAATTCTACATTCAGCAGAAAAGAAAAACCCATGAAAGAGTGAAAAACTAAGAGTTCAGAGTTGAAAATGCTGTCTTCTGAAAGAAACAACTATTTGGAAGTGACTATTCCTGAAGGAACATACAGTACTACTAAAAACGTTTGGTTTCTACAGGATCGATTATCTGTCTTTTAAACCCTGTCTCAGAGTTAGGGGTAGAAGAAGGAGGGAAAAAGGGGGAATGAAGCATTAGACTGTACATTATACCAAAGGACTAGGCATATGATTCAACATTAATCTAATTGGGATGTGCTTTGAAACAAACTTTGCAGTTACTGAAAAATTTGCCTATTCCTCCATACAGAAAAGTATCAAGAAATATATGGGTACATGCCTTTCTGTACATTACTTCTGGTGATATCTAAATTCTGCAGAGACTTTGTTCTGCTTTGAGACCCTCATCTCTAGGGACTGAGTTCCCATCCCCACCAACTGACTGGGCTGCAAATTTAATCAGAGACTTTTAATCCTGAAAATTACTGGGTCTAGGCCTTGAGTTCAAGCAAGAGGAGCTCATGACCTTAACCCTAATAGTGAAATAACTTTTGTGATGTTTAAGCATATTGATTATTATCTTGTTTATTGAGTACACACAGCAATGTCAATTATTTACCCCAAGCAAGCTACACAATTTGACTGTCTTTCTTCATGAAAGGTTTCTAAATATGAAGAATTTTTTTTTTCAAAAAAACACTAGTTATGTGAGTCTTTTGGAAATTATTGTTATTGTTAAAATAGCAAAATACAGTTCTTGATGGAAAGTTTTGGTAATTAGTATAGCTTTTATGTTATGTATGCATGCAGATATTCATATCATGACTCATAGAATTTTCTTTACATAGACCAAAAGGCATTGTCATTGAATTCACGGTGAACTTTTCATTAAGCAAGCATTTTTTTCTTGTGGCTTAAAATAAAAGATTAAAAGAAACCCTTAAATTAATAAATTATTATAAAACAGGTTATCTGTGGTATTAGGAAAACAGTCCTTTTTCACAGCTTTCAATTGTAATGAGATTGAATACTGGCTTTTTAAAATTTGATAACAGATGCATATTCATCACAGACCTACAAAGCAGAAATGTTAACATAACAGCAAAATCTAATGCACAACTTAAGAAACATAAAATCATATTTATAATGAAACTTACAATTTACTCTGTCTCTCTGCAACTAGTCTCTTTGAACATGATGAATCAGGCCATTTTAATGTACATACGTAGTTGTTACTTTCCAGTTGCAAAACTACGAAGTCAGAAGTAAGTTGCATTATTTTTGAATCTTTTCTCTGATTATCACTAAATCCAGTTTAGTCTGCATTAGCTGAAAGTAGACAAATAATGATTAAAAATCAGTATTTTTTATTGGGGGGTGGCAGGCATAATTTCTTTCTCTGGTTTTGTGAGCTACAAGTACCCTGCAGGCTAGAAGTCCGTGAAAACCTCTGAAAAAAACCTTTTTGTCTCCTAAAAAAATATAGCTTTTACAAAATTAAAACTAACTCTTCCTGAATGCCTATAGACTTATTTATACCAGAAAAAGGAAGTGCCTCCCCCCGCCCCCCTCCAAAATAAAAACAAAACAAAACAAAACAAAACAAAACAAAACAAAACAAAAACAAAACAAAAACAAACAATATACCCAATCTTTAGAATTTTTGGGTATGTGCATTATTTTTATTATTTTTCTTTTTTTATATTTTTCAAGAGTATTTAAATAGTCAAGATCAAGAGAAAGTGTTTCCTTTGATGTAAAAATTAAAAAAGAGAAAAAAAATATTGACCTAAAGCATTTTTCTCTAGTCTTTTCTCTGAAATTTTGATTAATTTTAGCCTTGAATTGTCTTGAAATACTTTTGGATGTGCAACAAATAAATTTTTTAAAAAATCAGTTCTTCTCTCAGCTTTGAGACTAATTTTGCTGGAGGCAGTGATAGGTACCCAGGCTCCTGGCTTCCTACTTCCCCAAATGAGCTTCTGACCGTTGTCATAGTTACAGAGATATTTGCACCTGTGAACTTCCTCATCTCTCTGAATGAAACCTCTCAAGCAGCAGGTCTCTTCCCTTACTTTTCTCACACAGAAAGATGAATCTTTTTTTTAAAAAAACCCAAACTTCAGCTATGCTGACCAGTTATTTTTGACTATACTGGTTGTATTCAACTTTTCTTCCTTTTAGTAATCTGTCAGTGGTTGTATTTAAACTGACAGTCTTTACAAATCTAGTAATTTTATCCCTTTTATCCTTTTCTTTAAGGATTAAAAAACAACAAGAACAAAAAAAAAAAAAAAAAAAAAAAAAGGAGGCTTTTGAAAAGTAAGAGGTATAGAAAGTTTAATCTGTCCACTGCCTCCTTCAAGACGTACCCTTGACAACACCAGGGCAAGTCCAGCATGATTTAGTATGGCTGAAACAACAGGTTTATTTTGCTGCTCCAGACCGCTTTGATCAGGGGCAGGTCTGCTTGGTAGGATGGTTGCTGAATAGCTTCAATCATGTAGCTTGCTTTACCTTTTCCTCCCTTGCTCCTCTGTCTATAGCAACAATCTACCTGAATTTTAATCTTTCTCTGTGGACCTCAGTTTTGTTGCTATTATGGCCTCTTAGAGACCCCTGTGAACTAGCACCCTCTTTTGTTATCTTTTGAAATTCTTTGCTCAGAGTGACTTCCTGATCCTTCTCTTCCACATCTTTTGTCTTAAAATTTATATAACTTATTTATACTCTTTCATAATTTTACTTTCAGTGTAAGCTATGTTTCAGTTTTATCAGTAGAAAAAAAACAGTTTCTGAATATTTTTAGAGCAATAGAGTTCTTGATAACCCTTTAACTGCTGGCATGTTTCTTAGGGTTTATCTTCAGTAATCTGCTAGTAGCTGTGAGAGACAGGAAGAGTAGCAGGGGTGAAATTCAGTTCCAGGTTGTAGCCAGTTGTAGGTTTCTATTTGCAATATATGTATTGGCTCAGCTATCTAAATACGGCATACCCCATCTGGCCTTTGGCTGCCACTCCTCAAGTGTGTCTCCTGAAGGACCTGAGTCATAGCTGTGACTCGCATGAAAAAGACTTGGATATTGTAGCAAGTCCAAAATGGCACTAAATATCTAATTTTCATCAGTAAATCAAGCCCAGTATACTATAGAAGGGGGAAAAATATACATGTCCAAACGATGCCATTTGACATACAATTGGGCATTACTGCAGCCCCTGCCTGTTCTGTGTCAAGTCTTGTCCAATAATTCTTCAAACTTTTGTTGTAAGCATAAATATGAGAATGGTTAAAATATTAGATCCTGTTTAAGCTCAGTTATATTAAATGCTGACTCTTTGTCCCTGGGGCTGTTGCTGACAGTAATTGTTATTCCTAGTTCCTAGTCATACTTCAGAGAGATCTGAAGACTGGTAGCTTATTAATACATGTAATCTGTTTTCTTTATATTAATTTTGAATATCTCCATTGAGAAAAAGCTCTATAATCTGTTAAGGTTAAGTTGTCTCTTATCAAATGAAAGCTTAATCACCACGAACCTAAAACTTGTGTGACTGGCTGTGTAGTTATTCACAGGGTTTGTGATAATGAAAGTATTCATATTTTTCAGATTAAAGATCTGTTATTTGATTACTAATATGGATAACTCTCATCAAACTATTTTCTAACTTTACATCCCTAAATACAAACACCACTTACAAAACCATACATGTAGGAAATTGTCAAGTATTTCCTTGTCAGAGTTCATTGACTGCATTTCCATTGTAGGATTCAGTTACAAAATGAGTTGGTTTGGTAATGTGCATTGCACAAACTCATCTTTATTTTCATTCATTTTACCTTAAATTTCCCTTTTCTTTTCCCTTCCATTTCTCTTTTCCCAGTATGTGTGGTTTCTTTCAGTGATTTAATAGTATCCTGGCATGACAGGGTGTTGGTAAGAGCATATTTCAAAAAGTGTAAGAGAAGAACCCAACTGAAGAGTCAGTTAAAACTTTGCATTAGCTCAGTTCTGCATTCTGTACCTATATAAAATGTTTTGTAGGATAAAAACAAATCCAAGGTTTGAATCTGTGAAAGCTCTCTTTTGTTTCCCTTTCAAAACCTGAGGAAAATTGTTTGTCATTATATGTATCTGAACATTTCTGTTGTATTTTTACAGCTGTTCAAAATTTCTTCATACAGTTTTGGCCTTCAAGAAATTCCCAAAGCTGATCTCTTGCCCAGCTGTACATTACCATTACTATGTCCTTTCCTGATAGAGATTACTCGTGCATTGATGGAACATAATGTTCTATAACATGACATAAAGCAGTAATAGCATGTAATATAATCCTTGTTATATCTTTAATAATGGGATAAAACTAAATTACAGCATTTGATATTGCTGACTTAATTTCAGATGTTCATCTTTTACAGGAAACCTAATCTATGCCAGAAGTGGTCATTGAGGATCATCAGCAGTGCAGCTAAAATATAGAAAATAGAGTTCAATTACATCTTCCTGTTAAAACTGAATTTAAGGATTGTAAGCTCATTTGTACAGAATATTGTTATTTTTCACCTTGCGAGTTTAAATATGCATGCATAGTCTTTGATAGATTCTCCCACAGCAAACCAAATACTTGTGTACAATTTACCCTTGAGAATCTCATCAACCTTTAAATGATTTTTGTACATTTCCTGAATGTTATAGCATTTTTTAAAAAGCAATTTTAGATATCATAGGATTAAAAATAACACCATGAGACTTTATATTTGTTTTCCTCCCTGCACACTCTTCATTTGTTATTATGTGTTTGTTTATTGTATTACAGAAATTTATTCAGACTCCAGTAATGAAAGGGATCTCTTGTGCAAACACTGTACAAATGCATTCTTAGGAACAGCCACTTCTTAAGAGATTTTACTATAGTAAAGACCAAATAACTGTGCCAGCAGTTATTAATGTTTCTTGATATTTCACCATAAGACCCTGTTACTTGAGTTTTTCAAGTTCTTCATTGTTTCACTTGGCCTGAAATCCTGCATGCTGAACTTTATATTCAAAATTTATCTTTTCTAGAAAGCTTCCTTACAGGTAGCTCTGGATTTAACATGGAAGAAGAAAAGGTAAATTAGATGTTCTGGCATTAAAAGAAAAAAAATACAGAAATCTTTGAGACTTTGAAATCTCTAAGCCTTGGAGTGAAAACTTGAATTCTTTGGAAAATCTTGTGCCAGTTCTTTTTGACAGCAATGCCCTTTTTGGTAGTGAAAGACTATCTTTCAGAGTGTGTTTCCAAATTTTATGCTAGTTTTGCTTGTTGGATTTGATTTCTGTAAACATTATATAGCATCTTTTCCATTTTCTGATGTTCTGAGTAGTTGCAGAGTTGCATTTGAGAACAAAGATCTTACTAGTAATTCAAATGTTAATAGATTATGTAAGTATGGCAGCTTAATGGTTTTCTTTTTATAAAGAAGAAATGAATCTAGCAAGAGAGAACAATCCTTAGGAAATCATACATATTAAAAATATATTAGAAGAATTTTGAAATTCTTTATCAAGAGCTTAGAAGTTCTTGATCAGCACTGCTCAACTTCAAATAACTTATCAGGCAAAGATAATCAGGTCTATAAAGGTTTTTCAAATAACTTATCAGGCAAAGATAATCAGGTCTATAAAGGTTTTTCAAACAGCTGAAATGAGCTGTAAACTAGCAGTGAGGACTTCCATTCTTGACATCAGAGACCAGGTCCAATTCTTATGCTCTTGTTATCTAACTATTTTGCATACATGCAATGTGCATTCCGCTTCATTTCTGACAAAATTATGATTTGCTAGGAAAGGTTTTGTGTATCCTGGTCGTGTGCGTTTCAGCTGTGACTGAAGTTTTGAAATTAAGGGGCATACGTGTCTTCAGCCCCTTAATATTGTTCATTCTTATGCTGCAACACTTTTAGGTCTATTTCAGTTTTTAGCTGAAAGGTAAAGAAGATTGATCTATGGTATAATTTTTAGAGGAGGAAGAGACACCAAAACCATATTTAAGATACTTGCACAGTTTTCAACAAGTTATTACAGATCCCAAAAGTACAAAAAGTCAAAGAGTGGGGGGTTTATACTCACTAGTTTTATACACCTTTTTTTTTTTTTTTTTGATTGTTAATTCTATTAAAGAAATCGTGTAGAAGATACTTATTTGAAACTATTTCCTTTACCCCTGTTACATCTCACGTATTCCTGAAAACTCTTATTAATCACCATTTGCCATCTTGATATCTATCATTGGCAGATATACTGATTTCTTCTTGAGGAAACTGAACGGTTTCAGTGGATTCTAGTTTTCCAGTAATTAACCCTTACACTTTGTGCCTGAATTCTTCCCTTCTGCTGTTTGCCCTCGATGGAATGTCACTGGAAGCCAATGGGATTTAATTCTAAAAATACAGCTGATTACAGCAAGACCTGGTTTGGAATATCAGAGCTTTTCTTCTG
This sequence comes from Fratercula arctica, assembly GCA_947846985.1. Lineage (NCBI taxonomy): Eukaryota > Metazoa > Chordata > Aves > Charadriiformes > Alcidae > Fratercula > Fratercula arctica. The sequence goes on along the minus strand of CANTUZ010000001.1, from coordinate 36,063,026 downwards.
TTCTCTTTTCTTGCTTCTCTCCCCTCTGTTCTCTCTTTTTTTTCCTTTTTGTTTTTCCTTTTTTTCTTTTTTGCCTAGCCTTGCCTCACTTTGCCTTGTCTCCCCTCCACCTCTCCCTCTCTCTTTACAATTCAGCTTAGGTACTAAATGAGTAAAAGCCTAAGAAAGAAACCACATAATTTAAATTCAAATTTGTTATTTCCTTATGACAATTTTCTCTCAATTCAGAAGCAGCTCATACAAGGAATATCAGGTCTTACCGGTGTATTCACATTTTATCACTGCTAATCAGAGTGAACTATATTTCAGTCATCGCATATGGAAAAGCAAGATAGCAAGCTTCTAACAGAGAAAAGCACAGTGTTTGCTTGTTCCAGAAAAACGGAGGTAACACCAATTAGGAGCTGACATAGTGGACAGAGCTTAGAATCCAGCATAGAAGACAGTTCTTTTCCATGTTACCAATCAGCTATCTGAAAGCTGTAGGCAAACACAATATGTTTATGTTTATGTTTTCTTACCAACTTGGGCTGATTGGTTAATTTCAATGTTTAGGGTAATTGCTGAGGAAAAAAAAAAAAGAAAAAAAAAAGAAAAAAAGAAACTATAAGTTTATTTTCATGGGGATTCCATTACTGCCACCTTAAAGCAACTAAAATAGATGTAGCTTCTTTCTAATATCATTCCTTTACAGTAACATACCAGTGTGTGGGAAAATAACTTTTTTTTTTTTTTTTTTTTTTTTAATTTTCCCCTTCTCTAATGTACACCAAGAAGGTTTTTTGGTGTTGGGTTTTGGTTTGGGCTTTTGGTATTTTTAATTTGTTCTTTTGGCCAATGCCTTGGAATTTACTTTCAGTGATGTATCCATCAATTTGGGGAAACTGTAACTTCCTGTTGGTGGCTTATAGGAGCTTCCTTCTGAAGTGGACAGTGTAAGAGTATGTGGATGGAGAGTTTCTGCTCCATTAAGGAGCTCTGGTCAAAGAAGCCACAAACAAGAACACACAGAGACAAACGTGAACGCACAGAGACAAACCTCCTGAGAAGAACCAACCTGGTCACCTGTACTAATTGGTATGTGTACCTGGAGCATCAGAATGTTTATTTTATAAGTTGGGAGGATAAGGGAAAGGAGGGAAACAAACACAGCAGCATAAAACCTGACCAATTACTGTTTACAAAGACAACAGTGAGAAACAAACATCTTCGGTCACACTACTTGGTCAGTAGCTTCTCTAAAGGCTGAATCTGCAAACAGGAGAGCAGCAGCCACATGCCTCAGCCTGGGCCAGAGACCCTGGGGCACCGAGGCACCAGACTGGGCTCCAGCAGCTGGTTAGGAGGGTCCTGGGCTGAAGCTGCTGGAGGCATTGGCCTTGTCTATTGACATCCAGTACAAAGGAAGGGAAACACAAAATCTCTCTTATTCAGGAACCTGTTCATCTCTAAAAGCAATTTCAGTGACCAGCCTTACGTTACACTACAGAGAGACAACCATGCATCCACTTATTGGCTCCTTGACTAATTTTGGGAGTGCTCTGTGAAGAAGAAATGCAATGCTAAGTGCCTTCTTTTTCAGTAATGTGCTCTGAGCTCTTGTCTGATGTAGAAGTAACAGAGATGATAAATATTTTTCTTTCCCAGATATTTCATCTGAGACATGGGATTGCTTTGAAGAATTCCTGTGGCCATTGGGTGACAAATACAAATCTGAGTATCATGCAGAAATGAGGTAACACCACCTTTTACTCTTCTAACTGGAGTGAAGTTCATATAAGTTTTCATTACACACTTTTGAATTACTGAATTTTCAGAAATATTCAAGAGGATTCAGAGATACTGCTGATCGCCTCAGGCACTATATGTTTTGCCTTCAGCTGCCCCACACACACATCAAGCTTTCCTGCTTAAAGCTTCTGGGTTTCACTGAGAAAGCTTATGTTCAGACCTACTGTGACATGGAAAACTACATCAAATTACTCCTTTCTAAAATGTCTTGTTCGCTTGTTTATGCTACATTTTATACTTACTTTTAAACTTCTGACTATGTGAGATTTGTGGTATATAAAAGGAGTTAACACAGCATCTTATTATCCAAATCTATCATATTGCATGCCATAGACTATCAATCCAAAAGACTTTAGGGTTTAGCAATTACATTAGTAATATGTCATTTACTACAGAAAAGCAGCAGCCAGAAAACTCATTTTCTGTCCCTGCAATCGCTTATTTTCCCTGTAAAAGGAAACCAAGGAACAGGCTCTTCCCTCAAACTCTAATAAAAGATTCCATCTGTAGCACTTTGAAAAAACAGAAGCGCTCTACGAATAGGACAGAGCTGTGCATCTCAACTTGAACCATTTCAGCTTTCATGTCCATTAACTCGCTGGCTGTCCTGCTGAGGCAGTCATCAAGATTGCCAATTGTGATGGTGTTTATGCTGAGAGTGTTTGTCCACAAGCAAACTGAAAGCATTAACTAACATAAAGGCCAGTGATTTTGGAACTGCAGTCCTCAGACTTGTGAGAAATATGTTCTGAAGCAATTTCTATGCTTTGCAGTGGAATCAGGCCACATTGGATGGGGCTCTGCGTAACCTGGTCTAGTGGGAGGTGTCCCTGCCCATGGCAGGCGGGTTGGAACTAGATGACCTTTAAGGTCCCCTCCAACTCAAACCATTCTATGTTCAAAAGAAAGGTTTAAAAGGCATCCTTAGCTTTTACTGTGATTAAATGCTGAACGTTTTATAAGTCCATTTAATTCATTTGGAGTAGCATTCAGAAATGTTTTCAAAATTTGGAGCATATTGAAGTGGAGATTAGAAAAAATTCCTGAAAGGGTGGGAAAGATATTGTAGAGCCAGTGGGTGTACTTTGGGCCCTGACACTATGATCATAATTTTATTAATCATACATATCCATTTACAGCTATACACATACGTTCCATGAAAGCACTGCTGCTCCGATGCTAGTTTACTGGTAATACTATAAGGAGTCATATGGACACTTAAAAAAGGCACAAAAAGAAAACAAACAAAAGACAGCAATAAAATCAAACCATTAGCAAAGCCTACTCCATACAGAAATGAGAGTCATGAGACATCCTGACCCCAAGAATTCATCATCACAAATTCTTGGTTCTTATCACAGTCCCTCAATTAAATTACTTCTTGCCTATGGGCCCATGATATGGCATATATGATCCACAGCATGGGAGTGTTAGGGAAGTGCATTACAGACCTGTGCTGGGAAAGTATATCATGAAAATCAAGACCTTTTCTGGTAATTTTGATGAAAACACCAATGGTGCCCTATCAACCTACATCTGTTGCTCACACCGGTATTAGTATCACACAAGAGGGGAAAAGATCATTTGGAAGAGGTTGTCCTGTTTAGAATTGGGTGGCACATGTTACTGTAATCCTGTTATAGACACACACACTTTAGACACACATGCATACAGGCAAATATATATATTTTATATCAGTACTCACATTATACAGAAATATAAATATAAAAATTATGTAAGTTTGGAAAAATATTACTTTTCACATTGAACCATAGAATCTTCATGGTTGGAAAGGACCTTTGAGATCATTGAGCCCAACCATACACACATGCAAAAAAACCAAAACCCTACAATCTCTGTCACTACAGCGTGAAGTGCCAAATCTACACGTTTCTTAAATACCTCTAAGGATGGTGACTCAACCACCTCCCTGGGCAGGCTGTTCCAGTGCCTGACCACTCTTTCAGCAAAGTAATTCTTCCTAATATCTAATCTAAACCTCCCCTGCCACAACTTCAGACCATTTCCCCTGATCCTGTCATTATTCACCTGGGAGAAGAGGCCAACACCCACCTCTCTACAACCTCCTTTCAGGTAGCTGTAGAGGGCAATGAGGTCTCCCCTCAGCCTCCTCTTCTGCAAACTAAACATGCCCAGTTCCCTCAGCCTCTCCTCATATGGCTTGATCTCCAGAGCCCTCACCAGCTTGGTAGCTCTCCTCTGGACACGCTCCAGCACTTCAATGTCCCTCTTGTACAGAGGGGCCCAGAACTGAACACAGCACTCGAGGTGACGCCTCACTCACCAATGCCGAGTACAGAGGCACGATCACTTCCCTGCTCCTGCTGGCCACGCTATTCCTGATACAAGCCAGAATGCTGTTGGCCTTCTTGGCCACCTGGGCACACTGCTGGCTCATGTTAAGCTGGTCGTCCACCAGCACCCCCAGGTCCTTTTCTGCTGGGCAGCTTTCCAGCCACACTTCCCCAAGCCCTGTAGCGTTGCTTGGGGTTGTTCTGACCAAAATGCAGGACCCACCACTTGGCGTTATTAAACCTCATACAATTGGCCTTGGCCCATTGATCCAGCCTGTCCAGGTCCCTCTGTAGAGCCTTCCTACCCTCAAGCAGATCAACACTCCCACCTAGTTTGGTGTTGTCTGCAAACTCACTGAGGGTGCACTCAATCCCCTCATCCAGATCATTGATAAAGATATTAAACAAAACTGGCCCCAAAACTGAGCCCTGAGGGACACCACTGGCGACTGGCCACCAAGAGGATTTCACCCCATTAATCGCAACTCTCTGGGCATGGCCATCCAGCCAGTTTTTAACCCAGAGAAGAGTACACTTGTCTATGCCATGATTTGCCAGCTTCTCCAGGAGAATGCGGTGGGGGACGGTGTCAAAGGCCTTACCAAAGTCCAGATGGACAATGTCCACAGCCTTCCCCACATCCAGAAGGCAGGTCACATGGTCATAGAAGGAGATCAGGTTGGTTAAGCAGGACCTCCCTTTCCTAAACCCATACTGGCTGGCCCTGATCCCTTGGCTGCACTGCAGTTGCCGTGAGAGCAATGATCCTCTCCATGATCTTTTCTGGTACCGAGGTCAGGCTGACAGGCCTGTAGTTCCCCAGATCCTCCTTCTGACCCTTCTTGTAGATGGGCGTCACATTAGCCACCCTCCAGTCATCTGGTACCTCCCCTGTTGGCCAGATTGTTGATAAATGATGGAGAGAGGCTGGATGAGCTCTCCTGCCAGTTCCCTGAGTACTCTTGGGTGAATCCCATCCGGCCCCATAGACTTACATGTGTCTAGGTGCAGAAGCATATCATTGACTACTTCCTCCTGGATTATGGATGGGTTGTTCTGCTCTCCATCCTTATCTTCCAGCTACGGAGGCTGAACACCCTGGGAACAGCTGGTCTGACTATTGAAGACAGAGGCAAAGAAGGCATTAAGTATCTCAGCCTTCTCCTCGTCCTTGGTTGCAACTTTCCCCCCCACATCCAGTAAGGGATGGAGATTCTCCCTGGCTCTCTTTCTGTTGATGTATTTATAAAAACTTTTTTTGTTGTCCTTAATGTTAGTGGACAAGTTGAGCTCCATCTGGGCTTTTGCCTTCCTAATTTTCTCTCTGTATAACCTAACGAGATCTCTGTACTCCTCCTGATTTGCCTGTCCCTTCTTCCAAAGGTGGTAAACCCTCCTTGTATTCCTAAGTCCCATCAGTCCCATCAGAAGTTCCTTATTCATCCAGACTGGCCATTTCCCCCACCCTTTAAAGTTGCGACACCTGGGGACAGCCTGCTCCTGGGCCTTTAAGATTTCCTTCTTGAGGAGGGTCCAGCCTTCCTGCAGCCCTTTGCCCTTCAGGACTATCTCCCAAGGGACTCTCTCAACCAGTGTTCTGAACAAGCTAAAGACCACTCTCCGGAAGTCCAAGGTGGAGGTTTTGCTAACCCCGCTCCTTACATCACTATGAATTGAAATCTTGACCATTTCATGATCACTAAACCCAAGATGAACTCCGACCACCACATCTCCCACTAGTCCTTCACTGTTTGTGAACAGTAGGTCTAGTGAGGCACCTGCCCTGGTAGGCTCACCTACCAGTTGTGTCAGGAAGTTACCTTCCATGCACTCGAGGAACCTCCTAGCCTGCCTGCTCTCTGCTGCGGATATTTCCAGCAGATATCTGGCAGGTTGAAGTCCCCAACCAGAACAAGTGCTGGCAATTTTGAGACTTCCGCCAGCTGCTTATAGAATACTTCATCTGTCTCCTCATCCTGGTTGGGTGGTCTGTAGCATACTCGCAGCACAAGATCTCCCTTATTTGCCTTCCCCTTCATCCTTACCCATAAACACTCGACTTTTTCATCACTGGAATATAGCTCTATACAATCAAAACATTCCCTAATGTACAGAGCCACACCTCCTCCTCTCCATGCAAATTTCAAGACGAGTAGATATGGAATATCAGCCTAAAACAGTCAGTCTCCAGTTGTTAGCAGATTTATCGACTGTGTTCTATGCTCAGGTTCATGTGTCTTTTGTGACAACTGCACTCATCCTCTAGGGGAACTAGAATTAGAGAACTATACAGTACAACTTGGGCAAACAAATTTGTCTTCTGAAGCGATGCAATTCAGATGAATGATTAGAAATATATTCAAGACACGTGGGTAGGAAAGAAAGACTCCTTAAATCAATGGGTAGGTGAGTTTCCTAGCCCGTTCCTAGCCTTGTCTTTTTTGATTCTAAGCAGAAATTTTCAATCTGAGAAAATCCTCATAAAAGGAATGTTTCTCTAAAAGTTTTTCAATCAATCAATCAATCAAACAATAAGTAGATATTTCTATTTAATATTAGAAGTCTCCCAAAGAAATAGATGGGAAAGTATCTGTCAGCTAAGGTCCAAAGGCAGTTAGAATTTCAAAAGTCGAAAACAGCCATATTAGTTGCACACTTTTGATGTAATATGGTACTCATGAGAATTTTTTACTCTAGTAAGGCTGAATTGCACTTTAGCTGCACCTAAGAATGGATGAAAGATGTAGTTTGTTATGGAAAAGACTATGCTGGACCAAAAAAAATCCCCCAAAACAAATTACCTGTAATTCTGGAAGAAGATGGAGAATGCTAATAATTACTGAAGTATTTATTAGTATTGACTGGGAAAAAATAGTTTTGTTTTCTGGATATAATATTTATTAAGGGGTTGCATTTATTTGCTATCATTGTCTGTATCTCCAGATACTGTTCAACAGTATCAACATTTTTTTCATATTATTTTTTTAAGTACAATTGCTCCAACCAGGAATCGGTACCTTGTTTTGCTAGAAAGAGACAAAGAAAGAACAAAACAATATCCTGCTACAGAAAATCTTTTTCTGGGAGATATATATATATCTCCCCAAGTATAGGGGAGGTATATATATATGTGTGTGTGTGTGTGTATATATGTCTGTGTGCGTATATATGTATGTATGTATGTATGTATACCTCCCCTATATATATATATATATATATAGGGGAGGTATACATACATACATACATACATACATACATATGTATATACATACATATGTATATACATACATATGTGTGTATATATATATAGGGGAGGTATACATACATACATACATACATACATATGTATATACATACATACATACATACACACATATATACGCACACACGCATATACACACACACACACACACATATATATATGGGAGGTATATATACATAGATACATACATATATATATATACACACACCTATATATATATATACACACCTATATATATATATAGGTATAGGTATAGATATAGATATACCTAATCCTGGTTATCAAGAACATCCTACTTGAAGATGAAATTTGTATAATGCAAATGCATAAAACTGTGTGTCATCTATTGGGGGATATTTGCATTTCCCTGAAAAGTGCTGATTCTTCATTTCTCAGTAAACACTGAATATCTAAATCTTTGTCACAGCTCATGGCCTTACTGTTTTGTAAATTAACAAATAGCCTGCTGATACCACTGAGTATGTGTAAAAATTAGCCCCTGCTTGTACTTTAAACTTTTTTACAGGATTCAAATAGGACACTGCAATTATAAGGAACTGAAGGATTTGCATTTATTGTGCAGTTCTAGAACAAGAGAAATATTCCAGTAAATATTTTCTTCAGTGATTTCTTTATATAAATATATACACCTGCATATAAAATGCACATTTTAATCTCCTTGCTGTTGTTAGTAAGCAATTTTAGTAAAGATCCAAAGTTTAGAGTAAAAAAAATAAATCAATCAGGTCCTTGACACCAATAGTCAGGGAGTGTTTATTCTCTTCAGTCTGAGATGTGGATTCTCCCAGGACAAAACAGCCAGCACAAAGTTGGTCTTGCAGTCTTTTTTTATTTGTTTGTTTGTTTTCTCATTAATATCCATAAACAAACTAATATAATTATCCATTACTTATTTAACTGACCAAGTTAACTCATTAGATTCTGCTACAGGACAGGCATTCAGAGAAGCTCATTCATTCATTTTTATCTCATCAATCTTGCGAACAGAGAGGATCTACTTATTTTTATCCACACAATGGTTGATCTGTTAGATGCACCCGTAGTTTTACAGCAATAGTAGACATCCATCTTGCTTCAGGAAACGCTATTTCTGGTCCCTTGATAACTTGAAAGATTACAAGCATAAGGATGAGTATGCAAGAAACTTGCATAATTAAACAAAAATAATTAGGTTAAAAAAATGTGCAAGGTTCGTCTTTACTCAGGTTATTTTCTTATTGATTTTTTAAGTTTAATTTCAAAAGGAAGTGGAAAATGTGATGAAAGCCAAATGTGTTCTCCTTAAATCACATTTTTATAATGCGGAACAATGCAATGATATTAATAGAAGTAGAGTTTTAGACAAGCAGTCATGTAGTATGTCAGAATTAAGTTCCATGCCAGGTATTAAAACAACAACATCAACAAAACAGGAGGAATTAATTTACCCATCTATGATAGCTGGTTTGTCATAACACAACAATTTTGCAAATGTAGTGCATTTAAATCTTCAGACTGTGGGATACAAATCACTCCAAATTAAAGTTGTGGATGGGAGCATAAATCTAGAAATGGGGATCAGATAAGTGTATTAAAACCACAGTGCCTTCTGAATAGCATCTAATGGGAAAAAAACTGTATTTCTTTCTTAGCATCACACCTTCATCAACCTACACATACGGTTTAATGGAGAAATTTACACGGTAAGTTTTATATTAAGCACTCTATAGGATTAATATTTTGCTTTGGTAACAAATTTATATTTTTTTAAACTATAGTATGTTGATAATTAAGATTTCCAACCTACACAGTGGCACAAGACAGTGTCTCTACTCATATGTTGCTACCAAAAATGCTTTCTGGAGATCATCAAGCTGATATCTTTCAAGTTTTAAAAAGCTAGATTCTAAACAATATATCTATTTGAATTTATTTTCTTTACTGTTACATTTGTCAGCAAGCTGAAATGAGGCTACAATAATTTAAATTCCTTGAAAAAAAAAAAACAAAACACACACACAAAACCCCAACAAACTGTGATCTGTGTTGGTTTTTTTTCTAGTTGCGCTCTGATTCCATACCAGCTAAACAAGACTTATGCTTAATTAATATGTAGACAACCCTCTTCAAGAAAGAATTGGCTTGGTTAACTTTTACTGCTGATTGTTTTTTTAGAAATAAGCAGATATTAGTAGAAATATACAGATACTCCAAAGACTGGACTGCCTTCTCCCCATTTTGGAAGATCTGCTCTCAAACTGAGTATTCCACCTTTATCAGTACCCTCTTTCACTCTCTAAATCAAACTCATATCTACAGAAATTATCCCAGACAACAAGAAGAAGAAATAAAAATCTGGCAATGCATATTTTTTGGGTTGTGTTTTCATTTTCTCGGCCTGGGTCAGATCAAAGTCAGTAAAGCCCTTTGATTTCTTCAATATTATCCCTATGGATGACATTATCAAGGGAGAGCTAGAATGCATTCTTCTATGCCACAGACTGTGGCAAAGCAGCTGAAGGGGGACTTCTGGGAAACCTATAACAAAAGAAGTGAACCTATTATTCTTTCAGAACAGTGCAAACAGGACCAGGAACTGAATCATATGTAACTTTGTAGTCTGAGTGTCACATTTACTTTTTGATGAAAGCCAAAAGCCTTTTTCAGCCATGAGCTGAAATGCTGAGCTGCTGGAAGACCCACTTCTCTTGCATTAACATTTAATAACCTCAAAGCCAGACTTTGAATTTCTGGATTACCCAAATACAGAAAATCTTTTCTGTAGCCCTTGTCTTGCTGCTTTCTTCTTATAGCTATATACCTGCAGGGTTGGTACAAGGTCTGTCAGTGTTCTGTGAATTGCTAAACTGCAATGTTAAATAGGTTTTGGGTTTCTGTGAAGCATGCCAAGATTTGAAGACATTGTACATAACAAGAAATGGAGGAAAAAGGACATTATTAGTGATCTTTTAGTTAATGAGCTTTGAGCTCTGGCTGGACAAGCATGAACTCTGAAGTGCCTATTCCATTTGTTGTAGAGAAATAAATTAATTAATTGGGAAAAAAATGTTAACATTATAGTAAAGTAATAATGAATCAAGAATTTAATCAAAATGATCTGCCAAGTCCTACTTAGCCAGACAGTCCTACTGGAGATCTAAAAATGAAAACCAAAATCAGGAAATGCTGTCTGTAATTCCCCAAACACTCTTTTCTTCAGTACAGAAAATGAAAAACAAGGATATATGAAGTATGCCTTTTTTTTTCAGGCAAGCAAAGTTATTTATTTCCTCAGATTTTAGTTACAGACTTCTTTTACAATTACTTCCTTTTCAATCTGACCCCCAATACTAGTAAGCTTAATTTATTACTCTCTTATCTAAATGCCATATTTAAGTCTTTTAACTTCAAAACTCGTATTTAGAGTGTGGAAATAAGTGTCAGAAGGCTTTTTGTTCTTGTCATTACCATTTCCAAAGTTTCAAAACTTTATCAGAATTTGTAGATAGTACTCTTTCCAACCAGGGATTTCACTGTAACGAACAGAAATAAAAAAATATATTTTGGTTACATCATGAAAAAATAAAAGTCAGAATTAACGTTAGTACACTGGGATTTTTCACTTCAGCTCCAGCTATTCTTCCTCCACTGCCTGCCTGCTCCCACCCCTTCCTTGTCCTTCCTTTTCTAACTTGCTTTAAAAAGTAAAGCTGCAGTAGGATAAAGTAGAGCTAAACTTTATAAGTTACAGGAGAGGATGTATCTGGGATTTTCTTTTACAATGTCCCTATAGAATTGTGTCAACTAATATGCAGCACTTGCTCTGAAATGAAGATTAATGGTTAGGTGAGATGTTTGAGTTGCATAAGCTTTTATTAGCCATCTGTTTAAACATGAAAATAAAATGTCCAAGCTTAGAAGTTATTTCAGCAGAAAAGAGAAAGACAGGGAAAAATAAAAATTGAACGAAGCAGCAACAAAAATTGCTTTTTTTATTTAATAAACTGTTTTGTTATAAGTCATTATTACTTTAGAAATTTTTATTCTGAGACTTGGTTAAATTACCAGCATTCTGCAAGCATCCAATTTCCTTGTAGAGCAGTACACACGAGACTGTGTCTGATCTGGGATTACGCTGCGCTTTTTTACAAAACTTGGCAAGACATTTCAGAAATTTTAGAGACCCAAGATAACAACTGTGAAGACAGATGAACTATAATCCTTGAATGAAATCAATATAAGACCCAAGGTTTTGATACAAATCATAGACAATATATTTCAGAAAACATACCAAGGAAGGAAAGAATACACAAATAATGCAAAACCTTAAGGGTTCTGAGAACAGTTGTTTTATTTAGGATAAACATAAAACTTTGCATTAAGCTATACAGCTCTTCTATATAAAAAATTTATATATAGATGTACTATATGGGATGACATTAATTCATGACAACTAAATGTGCTGTGCTATGCTATGCTACGCCATGCCCATACATGCCTAAAAAAAAATTTCTCATAAACCATATTTGGTTACCTTGGGCACATGAAATAGGTAACAATACAGTGATTACATAACTCAAAGATAAATTGTATTATCTTCTGTGTGAACATGGGCACTTTATTTTGATGTATCCTGGGCTGCATCAAAAGAAGCGTGGCCAGCAGGTTGATAACCCTCTATTCCGCTCTGGTGAGACCCCACCTGGAGTATTGTGGCCAACTCTGGAATCCTCAGCACAAGAAGGACATGGACCTGTTGGAATGGGTTCAGCGGAGGGCATAACAATGATGAAAGGACTGGAGCACCTCTCCTATGAGGACAGGCTGAGACAGTTGGGGTTGTTCAGCCTGGAGAAGAGAAGGCTCCAGGGAGACCTTTTAGCAGCTTTTCAGTACCTAAAGGGGGCCTACAGGAAGGATGGGGAGGGACTTTTTATGGAGGAGTGTAATGATAGGATGAGGGGTAATGGTTTTAAACTGGAAGAGGGTAGATTTAGATTAAATATTAGGAAGAAAGTCTTTACTGCCAGGGCGGTGAGACACTGGAGCAGTGCCCAAAGAAGTTGTGGATGCCTCATCCCTGGAAGTGTTCAAGGCCACGTTGGATGAGGCTTTGAGCAGCCTGGTCTAGTGGGAGGTGTCCCTGCCCATGGCAGGGTAGTTGGAACTAGATGATCTTTAAGGTCCCTTCCAACTTGAACCGTTCTATGATTCTATGATTGAATTTCACATCCATGTGCTTACATAGAAAATACATTGTTTGGAAATCCATTACCTATTAAGTGAAAATCTATGCTCTGAGAAATAATATATATTTTCTACTAGTTTCATGCATTCTTATTGGTGCTGGTGGTTTTGGTTGGGTTTTTTTTTTTTTTTTTTTTTTTTTTTTTTTTTTCTCCCCCTGTTCTTACCAGACAGAAAAATTGTATATGGAGAGCTGCATTCTGAGTCCTGATTCATTCTTCACATCCATGTGCAGTCTAGAAAATTCCAGTAACTGAGTTGTCAGTTGGTAAAGGCATAACTTAAACCAGCTAGAATCCATACGGAAAAAAAAAGAATCGAGTTTGTTGGTAACATGATGGTAAAATTAGATGTGTTTACAAACATAACAAGCTCACAGAAGCTTAGACTCCACTCACAGCCCTTAATGGAGGATTTGGTATGAAATGGAAGAGATGAACTGATCACTTGTCTCTCTCTCTCTTCGCTGGTTAGTTTCTGAATTTATAGCAAGCCACAACCTCCTATGAGGAGCGTGTGTAGGTGTGTATTGGACACACAGTGACTTTGTCCATACCAGTAGTGTAGTTAGTTCTTATCCATCTTTGGGTGCTTTATCTGCTTGATGAAAAAAGAAATCCTTGCTTGTAACTGAAAGGTTGTGCTATCTGCTTCAAATTAAAAACAAACAAACAAACAAACAAACAAACAAACCTAAATAACAAAACATTGAATATGTAATTCATAAATATCTGAATAAAAGTAGTAGATATTAATAAGTAGTTCTGAAAGTAATTCTTTTATGATCCTGAACTAGTACACTTATTTAATCACTTTTCAATACTAAAACTTACGAATTGTTAGCATAGGCAATAGTGAAAAATTTTCAACTACCGAGAACATGTATGATATAGGGAAAATGGATGGCGTTCTTAAAAATCCAGTGTTAAAGATCTGTCTTGAGCAAAGCGTTATCCAATGGAATTATATCTAAATCAAAATCTAACTGCAGACTTAGTGAGATTTCTTGATGGACATTTGAACAGATTCAGTATACGTGATGTTTTTAACTTTGAGCCTGTCACAGGGCCTAATCTTTAATGTACGTGGCAGACGCTCAATCTTCTCTGCATCAGCCCAGAAAATGTAAGGCTTCTAAAGCTTCTCTTTAACAGTAGCAACACATTGTCAAAATTTACAAATATTTTAACACCTGCATATTTTTAGTCACAATAAAAATACTTTAAATGCTATAAAAATGTTTATTTTTATACAGAATTTTTTGCTTTTTCATGTATGAACTTTTGATGTTTTACTACATTACTGATAGACAGATCATTGTTCTCACATGTTGCTAACTGCAATGCAATACTTTTCTTCTATTATTCTCATAGTTTTCCATGACCCTGGAGCACATTCTCTTCCAGTCATGCTCTGCCCCTTGTGATATATTTTTTTGGAATACTTAGCAAACACTTTGTGTTCCAAAGGCTCAGCTAGTTATATTTCTGTAACAAAAGAATAAAGATTGCAGACAAGATAAAAATATTAACCTCTGATGCTGAATTATGCCCTTAGTATCCTTGAACAATGCACTTGGATAATGCAGTGTGTCAAGTCTTACTGCACAAACTTGCTCATTATTGATATTACTAGTATTATCCAGTTTTATTTTTCTAGTGTAGGTACTCATAGAGTGTTTGTGCATTGCTTAATGGAATAATGGAAAGGGGGAAAAGAACAGATTTGATTAGAAGTCATTTGTTATGATTTTAGAACTGCAGGTCTGCATTGCCTCTTTACTGAGAGCGGAGTTCAAACCAACTGCTACAAGTAACAGAATCCTATGCATGAGCAGAAGCCTGGAGGACCTATCAGCCCCACTTCAAGTGGGCAGGTCTTGATGATTTCCCAGTTTACACTGCTTACCTTGGTTCCACACTTTTAGGCCTGAAGTGTGGATGCAAAGCAAATCTGCAAGAAAAAAAAAAAAAAAAAAAAAAATCCTAAATTGCTAATGAAGGTGTAGCCTTGGATTACCTCATGCCATCAACACCAGTCTCAGGGTTGGACTGATCTGCTTATCTTCATCCAATTCCAGATCAAATTGTACTTGCTGGAAAAAGGTGGTGTTTTCTTCAGTTCACCTCTTCAACAAAAGTTTTTTGAAACTTTCAAGTATTTTGGTGCTGAGAAAGTAGTATCAGCATGTTGCAAGGTTTGGATGACACTGAAGTTATGATGTAGTGGCAGATTGTGAAACACCAGGTGAGCATGTGGACATGGTAGAAGAAAATCAGATCTGTCCTTCCGATTCAATTTACACACTTTTTTTTTAATTATTTTTTAACTGCACCATGGTTTTAATGTGTGCTCTGAGTTCTCCACAATAAGATTCCAACCTACTTTTACACTGACTCTCAGGTCCAAACCCTCATCTCCAACATACTTTGATTCACAACTGCCAACAATATATTCCCTTCTAAAATTACTCAGAGTACTCAAGTCTTAGTTAAAATGAAGGGCTGTGGGTCATCATCAAAACATGCCATTCTCTTTTTGAATATTTTTAATGTTACCATTAAAATATTACAATTATACCATTAAAAAATATTATTGAGACCCATTGGTCTGAGACTATTGGCAAAGAGAAAATGGACTACATATACCTTTCTGTTAGATAATTTCTAATCTATGGAAACCTTTTGACTCATTTAACTTTCTTAGCAGTCATTTTAGATGGCTTTGTTCAAGACGGCATGAAAAATAAAACACATTGCATTACTTCTTTCTCGTTTTCTAATTTTTCTGCTGACAATAAAAGAAAAAGTTATTATACCCAGTTTTATGTAAACAAGTGATAAAGTTTTATAAACATTATGGAGGCCTAAAAATTAGAGAGTCCTCACTTCCATTTTCACAATCTTCATGCTGGCTTGTGTTATCATATATTTTTTTAGGTGTTTCACTTTTCCTTTTCCTTCCCCTCCTCTTGTCTCAGATAATTTAGGCATAACAATTGAAGACCATCAGCCATTAACATTCAATATTCCTAAAGTATTAGTAATTTTGTACTAATTCACACTATATTGTCAGCTGACAATGTTTGCTACTTATTCTTATGCTTGCATCTTATGCTGTTTAACAACTACATTTCTTGCCTTTTTGTGTGTGTGTGTGTGTGGTCAAAGGTATAAAAGAAAGGATTCAAAACACTGAAATGCTTTGACTATTTTTTTCATCAGTATAATCGTCTCTCCCAGCAACTATCAGCTGGAAATGTAGTTCTCTAAACTAGTACACATGACACTATAATCATACTATAATGGGGAAGTTTTCTTTATTATTGCATCTATACAAGAAAAATAACCAAAAATTTGCTAGCGCGTAGTTTAGGGATTTTTTTCAGTCAGTTCAATTGTTTAAGGTTAAGTCAGGAGTCTGTCTTGCAGTTTGGTCTGCTATGAAGGCCACAGTAGCATTTTAAGATCCTGTTCTGATCTCTGTTAGTCATTTGTCAGCTTGTTATATGACTATCCCCGTTGTTATGCCTCAGCATAAACTTTCTGAGCAGAAATTCCACTACTTTCACAGTTTTGTTGTTTGCTAGTAAAGGCCTATTTGGGGCAGCAATGAAATAGAAGTCCAACCAGTGTTCCATTATGAAATAGGGAATTATCTGGCCAACACAAGTAGCTTGCTCCCAAAAAGATAGTGATAAAAAAGTAATCTGAGAGTGGGAAGACCCGATCGGTCTTTTACCACTAGACCTTTGTCCAGTCTTTGGCCTTTGCTTGCTTGCCTGTTTCTCCTTCTAAACCTGACATGTCTAATAATTGTAAGTCAACCAGCATCAGTGCATCTCTGTCTCTTGACATCAGGAATTGTAACATACTCCTACTGACATAATCTGTAAAATTGATTTAAGAATTATTTGTCATTCAATATTTTCTGGTCTTTTGGCATCTTTATTGAATCTTACTAACTTTACCTACTGCTTCAGTATTTCCATTTGCCTGGAGTGGTAGATGGTGACGTAAAATAACTGAACTTTGACTTGATAAGTTTGACCAACTCGTCATAAATAACCTGAAATCTATTGTGTGCAACTTATATCTCATTTCATATGCCATGTCCAGTGAAATGCTTCTTTGCAGTCATCATGTCTGACAAATCACCTAGCTGTCATAAGCCTGATGCGTACATAATGATGTGGCTTTGCCAATTTTAGTGAAAGAAGCCATTCGTATTTTGTTCCAGGGCTGGTGAGGAATGGTGCACTCCAGTTCTCTTTCCGCTTTCTGCTTGGAAATTCTCATGTATTTCACAGCTTCTCCCGACTGTTGATTTACAATATTGCTACCACACACAAGTTTCTTTTCTAGCATTGGTTTTTGCAGTACATATGTGTGTACAATCAGTGACATATATCTCACTCAGTCTTGATTCATAACAACTTTGCATTTCTGGGATAGACTCAGGTCATTTTGTTTGGCTAATGAACGCTGCATGGAATCTCTGGGAAACATTGTGATATGTTACATTATTCATCTACCTCATCAGGGAAGACAGAGTCAGAATCTTCTCAGAGAGGCAGTGAAATTTCCTTCTTTGGAGATATTCAGACTGAAAAGCAAACTGAGCAACCTGGTCTAAATGAGCCCTGCCTTGAACGTAGAGTTGTACTTGATAGCCTCCAGATATATACTGGAGAAAACTTAGATGGACAAAAGAAATTCAAATTTGAATTCACAGTAACTGGTAGCATGAATCCAAACTCCTTCTTCCAACATCTTTTGGAGTTACCAAAAGTTTGAAATGAGACAGCTTATAGTTTGAAATTAGACAATTTAGAATAATACAGTTTAGACATAGGGAGAAGTTGCGGCATTCTTCAGTTACAGTTTTCTTTTCTGATATACAATCTTATTAAGACAATCATGAGCAAAAGAAATAACAGATTTTGTCTCCAAGTCCTTCACCTTTTTTTTTTTTTCATGCTTACCTTGGAAATGACATACAACAGTTCTATGTTTTCTATGGTTTTGCATTTCTAACACCTTATTTGCTCCGCACTATCTGATCTTCCTGCAAAAATCAGGTGTGTGCATGAAAGCTACTAGCAGTGTTCTTAGATTTAGCTCAGAAATCAAATTAGATGGATTCTTCAGTTGTATTAGTGTATTTAAGTAGGGAACAGTTAACTAATTTTGCTGGGTTTTTAAGTATCTGCTGACTTTATTGGACGTATTTTTCTTCTGTTTTTCTCCTTTCTCTTCTATGTGAGAATTAGCTTTTTGGCTGATGTCATTACATTCTCTCTTGAGAAATTATTCTAAAAGCTATCTTTGTGCAGATCTATAAGTCTTGCTAAAATAAGTGCAGGGCGTTTGAACATTCTTGCACAAGCTGCAGTTTTTTTCTATTTTTTCCCTCTCTATTGTGTTTTAATTAATTTTAAAAAGATTTGAGAATATATTGGTCAGCTTTTCTTTTCCTCTTTAACCAAGAATCACTTTTTAAATGGTACATTAAGATTATGACAAACTTTCCTCACTGCAAGTACTTCTGAACTATTTGTAAAAATTTTGTAGGGACTGACCAGGATTGCCCAAGAGAGCACTTAATGACTGTTCCTATTTGAACTAATAAAACAGTTGCCACGTATTCTTTCTTCTCTTGATTTTTTAAGATTTCCATCCATTTCATAATTTTCACTTGGTGAGAAAAATGACTTCTTCCAAACCATTACCATAAGTAGTGAGTCTGTCTGCTTTGCAAATAGCATTAACCTGCATCCATACTTGTATCTTTCTTTGTTTGCAATACTCATCATGTTTTTACTTCATGTATATTTCTAATTTCTAAAATTATAGTCATAATGAAGGCAAAAAAATTAAAAAAAAATTAAAAAAGGAAAATTAAACATTCAGGGATTTTTATTTTCCTGATCATAAAATGTAATAAAGGATTTTCTGAAGGGTTATAATGAAGGACAGAATAATCTAAATTTCTTCTCATTATCTCATATACAGTCAGTCCGTAGCTTCTTTCTTCCTTTTCACTACTCATTGTTCCAAACCTAAGTCTGACCAAAGAAAGGTTATCTTCATTTAGTAAAATACTCAGACAACGTACATAGCTGCTTCTCTGCTTCAGTACAGGAAGAAATTAATGTATAATTACATACCTGTAAGTATAATATATATATATATATAAAACAGATAAGTTTTGGGTTTTTGTTTTGTTTTGTTTTGTTTTGTTTTGTTTTTTTCCAAACCTAATACTTTGGACACAGTTTCAAAGGCATGCATGACAAGATCTCCTCTTAGTCAAACAGAAAGATCTTTAAATCCAGATTTTCAACACAATATATATCCCTTTTTAGAATCATAAAATGGTCTGGATTGGAAGCGACCTTAAAGATCATCTAGTTCCAACCCCCTGCCATGATGAATATTATATTACAATGAAGGAAAAGGACTTAAAACCCCCGAGTTCTGTCAAAACAAATCAGCTCTTCTGGCAATGTTTTGTGTGTTTCCTCTTTACTTGCTTGAAAACATTGGGTTCTTTTACTTACATGAAGAAGGTAAATCCTTTTTAGTTGGTTCCTTTATTGTAACATATTAGGATTTTCTCACAGGCATCTGGCTCCTTACTTACTAAAAAACCTATCTGTCTATCAAATGTCTATATGAGTACTTATTTTTCCAACCTGCACGTGTTACAGTATGCTGCATATATTCTTTCCTGGAGAGGGACATAAAATCTTGAATATGCTATCAAGCGGTGTTTGTGAATTTAGCACACAATGTTTTAGATGAACTGCACAACAGTCTTCAACAAAAATCTTGATATTTGGCTGCCATTAGTACTACACATTTCATAAAATGAAATACAAAGTAAGTAACCTAATGCAAAATTTGGGGTGTTTTTATCCATTTATGATTCACATGGCCCTGTGTTTGATACTATTACATATCAAATTGTAAAAAATGAAGTCACCCATTAGATGTTAAATAGGATAAAAAATACTTTCTAAACTAAATGCTAGTTTTTCATATCTGAAGATTGCAGATCAGATTTTTTTTCTCTGTTTTTCCCCCCCCCTCCCCCCCCCCCCACTACCTTCAACTGTGTTCTTTCTAAAGGTACCAAGGAAATAGAGGATATAACTCATTTTTTTTTTTTTCTTCAAATCTAAGCTACTATATAATTTATCTCTGTGTCCTTAGTGAACAAAATACAATATTCAAATCAATTTATTATTTTCTATAACTCCTATCATATTAAATTATATTATAATATTCATAACAGTTACTACAGAGATATGTTTGAGTACATATAAGAGCAGAAATGAGATGGTCCAGGTGCATAAAGGTATCATACAGGCCACAGGAATGCATTTGCTGGGAATCTCTGTGACTTGTGGGGCTCAGAATTAAGTCTTTCCTCTTTGAGCACTATGTGCTGGTAAGTACATAATCCTCATCCCTAAAATTTAGTCAAAGTTAATCATGGTATAACAGTCTTCTGAAATTCAAGGCATTGTTTTTGTTTTTAATTATTTTTACTGGATTGAAAAGTAACTAGATCTGGGTGAAGAAGAGCTGGCAGAAATATTCATTGTTTCCTGTTTTTGACTTAGAAATTGAAGTGGAACATTAAAAAAATATTGAAAATTAAATGTCTTTTTGACATTTTAGCATAAATGTTTACGGCGGTGTTTGAGAAAAACATGACTGTCCCACTAACTCACATTGTCACATGCTTTTAAAGAAATAACTGCAAGATAAAGCTGTAGCTGTTCATCACACTAAGAGATAAGTTTACTCAAGGACTAAAACCATGACTACATTTTACTTAATGAAATATGTTAATGTGTGCATCTTTTTTCTCCAGAGCCTGGCTAAAGAGTGGATAATGAGTTCAAGAGAGGGAAAAAGTATTCCCAGAGATTGGCAAAGATTGTCTCACTTCTTGAACTCAAAGAATTTTCTGTTTTAATTCAGTCAGGGATTATGCTTCTATGTGCTCTTTCAATGCCATGTTAAGTCTGGGGCTGGAATCAGAGGTGACAAAATATTGTGAAAAGCTGTTCTCATGGCATTTTCTTCTAAGAATGAGACTGCTAAAAAATCTGTCAAGAAAACCTCTTTTCAGATTTCTGCCCCAATTTTCAGACTCGAGGGGCTCGTGTAGTCCTAATAAGCTTCAGCTAAGCCTGTGCACATTTAGGTGCTCATCTCAATCAAACCCAAATTCCAAACCTTCTGAGTCCCACCCATCACCAGTCTAAACCTGAAAGCTATAGTTCTACCTCCGGCAATAATTTTCAAATGAACGTCCGTGCATTTGAAGGAAATGTCAGAGTACACCAGGTATGTCAGGCTGTACTAGAGAAGCACATTTCATTGATGCATTGTATATGGCACATCATTCAGCAGTTGAAAGATTACTCATCTAGTCTCTACGTTCTTTTCACTTTGCAAAGTTTGCTAGCAATGCCAGCATGCATAGCTATGCAGGAGGTTGCTTGCTTTGCTGGGAACTCAGTGACTGCCTTATTTTTATACTTTTCAGACAGAAAAAAAAACCCATTGAAAACTGGTCTTAATATAATGGGCTAGGGAAATACTTTTAGCCTCTTAAACTCCAAGTATCACATGTTGGTATTTAAAAAACACAGAGATGAAGGGATTAGCAAGTATAAATAAAGATATCTAATGCTTTTGCATATCATAGGTGTACGGAGGAAAGAGTTGAAGACGTGGAGTAGGAACTGTCAGAAAATAGATTTCAGTTCTTTATTCACAAAACCAGCAGAAATAGAGGCATGGCAGAAAAGTAAATATAGTAGAATGAAATTAATTATACAAGAGTGTTCTTTATAATCAGTGGACTATTAGTATGAGCTGGGGAGATTACTCTGGTGCTACAATATTTTTTTCTAGAGAGAAGAAAGTCACACTTGTTAAAAGTAAAATTTTAACTTATTACTCATCTAGTGTGCAAGACTGTATATTCCTTAAAACCTATAGCATTTATACATTTTACCCATTTGTGTAAGTTGAAACAAATTCTTAAGGGAGTAAATGTTACTGTCAGTCTGGACCTGAAAATACAAGACAGAGTGTGAAATGGAAGACATTAGAACAGCTTTGATCATTGTTCACACTATTTATCAAGTCTAACAAATATGGAGCTGATTTGCTGCAATGACATCCTAACACTACCTACTTACTGAATCTGAAGGACGCATGTGTTATTCACTGAATAATGATGCGTCTAGAAGTGTAGATTTTTTTTTGGTAAGATGTTTATGGCGTAAAAGATATCCAGAATTAGTCTTTTCAGTTCTATTGCTGATGTCCTAGAATACCAAATACTATTTCTGTTGTCTAATCAGATGCCTGTGTTTTTTGTTAGTTATATTCTTTTTTTCCTTTCCTAAATTAAATTATTTTTCATACATATATTTTAGGTAAACAAAGTCTTAGTTACAGACCTGAAATCTCCAGAATTTCTCCTTAATGTACTATTATGATGTGAAGAAAATCAGTGAGATGAAATAAAAACACAACGCAGAAAGTGTCAAAAAACACACCCATGAATAATTTCTCTATTGCCCAGGCAGCTCCACTGCACTCTCACATCAGTTTCAGATGGTGCCAAATCAACCGTAGTTCAATTTGGTTTACAATATGCTCTCCCAACTGAAGGACTTGAATTGCTTTTACTTCTTTAATGAGAACGTAAGCTTATGCTGCCATGATTTCTGTTGCCTATAGAGAATTGTAGCAATTTTTATTGTTTGCAAGGAGGAAAACTAAAGTACATCAAAACCAGTTTTCTGTTGTCTATGACTACTTAGGAAAATGATAGGTTTTACTCCCTACTAAGCGGCATTCTGATTGCTGCTATAAGTGACCTGCAGTAAAACCGTACCAGGTTGGCTTCCTTCCTCATCTATTGAAACATTCTTTTTTTATTTATACCAAAGTTATCACGCATTCATTAAAACTTCAGTGAAATAACACATGAAAGAAGACAATAGTTTGCATGAACCACAAACCAGGAATGTAGCATGCAATGCTTCATAAGGAAACAATGCTAATATAGCTGTACAGAGTGAAATATGTATGCAGCCGAAACATATCCCTGTAACATATTAGTGGAATGCATATCTTTTATAAACTAGTAACTTCAAGTTTCAATTTATAGGACACATCCTATTTTCGTGTGTCAGAGACTTTTCCTTGAAGGCTATCGAATCGCACCAACATTAATGCAAGTGTGTTATTTTTGATACCATTATACCAAAACCTGTCTGTTTGGGTTTCTTCTGAGCACACAAGCCATTAGTATTAAGATTACATCACATTACTGAGAGGTGGATGCTTGTTTAAGAGCATGATTTGTCATACAGAAACCAAGAAACATTCTAAAATAGAAGAAAATATCCGTAGCTTCATCAGCCACCATGTTAAGAATCACAGTAACAACAGCACAGGTTTTATCTGTCTGTCATCCTCCCTTTCTGTGTCACTTCTTTTGAATCAACTGTATCCAAACAGATGCCATAACCAGTATATATACTGGGTAAGAGTATATAACACTTACTTACTAGCTGATGCACAGATGAGACAGGCAGGACTAACAAGCTATTATGTTAAACATTAATCTCGTCACCGTCCGACAAGACACTGCAGTCCTTTTTAGTCAGGCAGCCAATGAAGGGGTTCAAACAGGTTGATCCGTTTTGTGGGTGAGATGCTCTTCTCCCAACTCGCTTAGGATTTTAACACTTTTCATCCCAGTATATTTTATTTTGAATCTTTGAGCTATTATTATTAGCATTTAAATATTTTCTATTACTATCCAAACTGTCTCATCTTTATCTGCATTTTTACCTCTGGTATTTTGCACGGCTCTAGCTTGTATACTTTTTCTCTGCTTTTTCTCATCTCTGTCTTCTCAGAAGTCTAAGCCAAAGTTACACAGCTGTGCAGTGTCCAAACCACATTTTGGATCACAGACAGTTGAAACCCTGGGAGAAGGATTACAGGATCAACATTCTTGCTTCAGGTGGTGAATATCTGTTGGCAACAAACACAACTCCACCTGTGGTAGTTCCAATAGTTTGATTACAATGACTCTGTTGGAAAAGAAATCCTTGTCTTCCTTGAGTACTTATTATTTCTCTAGAAATACTACCCACTGGGTAAGCTCATTTCTTTGTGTCATTTATTTCATACTGTGAAGTAATACAATAATAATGCAAGGATCCAGTTTATGTTACAATGGCTACACAGAACAAAAAATACAGGACTCATACCATGACTCATCACAAAGGAAAAAGTATGAACAGATCTATAATGAATAGATAAGATTAAGTAGAGCATGAATAAATGCAAGAAATAATGAAACACGCTATGCTAAAATGATACATCTCAATACTCTTCAGTAGTCTAAGGAAGAAAAACATTCCTTATGAAGAAAATTATCTATTTTAAATTATTATTTTTATTTTTCCTTCTTTTCCATTAGTTCTTTAGCATATAAATGTTATTAATTTAAAGCACTATTGTGCCCTGAGAAAAAATAGGCAGCTGAATCTGTTGTAATTATTACCATCCACAGGAAATCTTTGAATATCTCATTTAATTTGTTCTGTGTGTAGAAAACGATGAAGTCTATACTTTTTCATCAAAAAAAAATATTTTCCTTTAGCACAACTTGGCCTTTTAAAATGAAACTGTCTTTTCTGTTACTTCTCTATCCCTTAAAGGCACCTCCTCCCCGTAAAGTACTGTACTAACTAGGCTGTAAAGTGCCTTTCGTAGTCAATAGGGCAAAAGACTGGGAAGGGGGCATCCTGTACTCATAGCACTGTCACAGATCTTGTGATCATAGAAGCATACCTCATTTTTTTTTCTTTTTTTCATCTTTTCCCTCTTCTTTGTTTCGATAGGCTCCTCATAGTGGAGATCGTTTTTCATTACTTAGCTGAGTTCCCATTGCACTCACAACAAAAAAAAAACATTTTTCTGCCTTTTAAGGACTTCAAGTGTCCAGGTAGACTAAGACATTAAAAGGACCAAGCATTCATCTACTATTTAGCTTTTCCAAACCTGGGCCCTTACAGATATTACATTATTTTCACATAGGTAATAATTAAGAATATTCCTTCAGTTACACAAAAAAACCTTACCTATGTGAGAAGATATAGTAATATTAATGTAAAGATTTTAACAAAAAATCAAAAGACAAGTAGCATGAAGCTTAAAAAAGCCATCACAAAACAGAAAAAAGCTTTAAAGATAAGTAAGTACAAGTGTTTATCAGGGAAATATTAAGAACAAGACACCAGTTCCTCTCATACAAGAAATGGACTGAAGGAATCTCTAACTAGTAATTCCAAATATCTTCACAAAAGCAGGAAAATAAGGTATGAATGCATATAAGAAATCTAGAACAGGATTTTTCAGTCCTTTAGGCTTGTGGGCCATTATTATGATGATTATCATGTATTGGTTATTCCTATATGCAACTATAAGCTTGTTGATTTTCTTAGTTACCTTTGTGGACCATACAAATGTATTATAGGAATCTCCAAAAGCATTTGTGGGTCACAGGTTGAATTAAATAGTGCATGAGAATTCACAAAGCAATTTCCCTTGACTGGACTCCACACGTAGCCTCCATAAAGTCAACTATAACACTTACACATATATCTGTGCTGATTTTGGCTTGGACAGTTAACTTCCTTCATAGTAGCTAGTATGGGGCTATGTTTCGGATTTTCGCTGGAAACAGTGTTGGTAATACAGGGGTGTTTTAGTTACTGCTGAGCAGTGCTTACACAGAGTCAAGGCCTTTTCTGCTTCTCACACTACCCCGCTGGTGACTAGACTGGGGGTGCACAAGAAGCTGGGAGGGGACACAGCCAGGACACCTGATCCCAACTATCCAAAGGGCTGTTCCATACCATATGATGTCAAGCTTAGCAATAAAAGCTGGGGAAAGAAGAAGGAAGGGAGGGATGTTCAGAGTGATGCCATTTGTCTTCCCGAGGAACTGTTACATGCAATGGAGCTGTGCTTTGCTGGAGATGACTGAACACCTGCCTGCTCATGGGAAGTAGTGAATTAATTTCTTATTTTTGCTTTGCGTGCATGCACAGCTTTTGCTTTACCTATTAAATTGTATTTATCTCAACGCACAAATTTTCACTTTTACCCTTCCAATTCTCTTCCCCATCCCACTGGTGGGTAAATGAGTGAGCAGCTGTGTGGTGCTTAGTTGCTGGCTGGGGTTAAACCATGAAAATATCTTAACAGGGCCTTTGGAATAAGTATTATGAACCCATACACAATGACTGAAAATATTAATAAATGAATGAATTAATGATTTATGTCATAGAATCATTGAATTGCCTGGATTGGAAGGGACCTTTCAGATCATCTAGTCCAGCCATCAACCTAACTCTGTCAAAAACCATCACTAAACCATATCTCTACATGTGGAATCAGTGGAATCAAGTGTGGATCAGTGTGGGATGAAGAACTATCTTTAATCCAATAATCAGCTATTACAGACATAATATGGAACATTCTACGTAATGGACAGATGTCATATGGGCAAGGAATAGTTCATAACACATAATCACGTCTTTATAGTAGCAAAGAGAGAGAAAAAAAAAAGGAAGGGGGGGAGAAAAAAAAGGAAAACTCATCTTGGATAAATTATGCGGTTTCTTTTCACATACATTTTCACATATTTTCCTTTGGATTTTTACTTGCTAAAGTCAACTTCTAGTACTTAAAATTGCATGCAATAATCCATGCCATTATTATAAGCCAGTACCAGACATTCAGAATGTGAAAAACAGATTCTTTCCTAATTATATGATTCTATTAAAAATCAGTTTTTAATGTCCTGTAATCTCATTAATTCCATACTTCAATGTATGTTCAACAAATACTTGACAAATAAAACAGGAAATTAATACTACATTAAAAATAGCACTACATACAAAGTAACCAGTATTTTCACGCTCTGCAATTTGCATCTGTGGCATAAATTTGGATTATGGAACATGTTCATTTGGATTTAGATATTATTTTTTTTTGCTGGCTGTGACTGATTGTGGATTTTATTTTTTTTTTTTTTATTTACTCATGCAAATACAGCCACAGAATAAAAGTAACAGTTATAAAAAATACAAAACTATTTTAACATTTTCAGTACTACAAAAAAAAAAAAAAAAAAAGTCGTAGAAACTAATTTATTCACACCCATTAGACTGTTGGGGTTTTTTTATTTGCTTTATATATACTTCAAAATGATGCTAAAATTGCTATTTAAGCCTTTTCATGTTAAACTAAACAGACTGTTCTCAAGCTTTTCATAGCTCTTTTATTTTTCAGTCACTACTCATTTAGATGTTTCTATTCTGAATTCTTTGTAATATGTGGGTTTCCTCCTTGATATAGTGAGAATGTGGTCTCATAACTCTTCACACTCAAAAATCTTACCACTCTTTATTGGTTATTCCTGTATGTTATTTTAAGTTCATTGATTCAATATTCTTAGTTACCTTTGTTGATCATATAAAATTATTCTAAAAAACCTCCAGAAGAATTTGTTCATTATAGATTGAAGACAGTGCAGGACAATTTAGAAAGCAATCTCCTTCCCATAATTTAGCTTCCTCATAGTCTGCTTTTTATCAGTGACACATATTGCAATCATAGAGTCATATACACTTCTCTTGCAAATACTCTCTGTCGTACAAATTCAGAGATAGTATAATTTACCTCTATTTTAATTTCTCCATTAATACATGTGAAAATTGGGAAGAAAAATTTTCTTGACCACTGGCTCCGCTGAGAACTCACATTCACCTGGTTATCCACTACACACAGTTTATGTCTCAGTAATTACAAGGGTCGCCCTAACTCTTTGCTCCTCGACAACTAATTTGTATATGACTATACTAAAGTGCATAATTTATTTGCATGAAATCCATCAAATGCTCAAAATTGTCCAATACCTTCCACAGTTACTGTTGGAAAGGAAAATATTTCAGCATCCTCTGATAATGAATGCAGTATCCATCACATAACATATATAAAATACGAGTGACTGCATAAGTTGGAGATTTCTACAAGTATTTCAGGACATGTTTTGCCTAATTTACTCTTAATGCAGATGGTATTGTAGGCTTTAAGGACTGCTTAGCTACAAGATGGTAAGTTTGGAAGAGGGCAAAAAGTAGATCTCTAACAAATGTGTAATTTTGACTGATTTCAATTTAGTCATAGCATAAATTACACTCAGAGAGTTTTGAAGACTATGAATTGGAAGAAAAATTGAGAGTTAAATCCCTATTGCAGACCTACGAAGGCCTTAAGACCCCAATTAGGTAAAAGAAATTTCTGCTTAGCAACTGTGATTTTACATACAGTAAATGACAGAGTAGTGCACTGGAGAGAAGAAAATAAAGAAAAAGACCTAAAATTAACAGATAGCATTATGTCACCAAATAAAGCATAAAATCAAACAGTAGCCACGAGAAACAGCACAAGTAGCATATCCTCAGTCAATTAGTGAAGATAGCAGTCCTCAGGTAGCATGCAAACTAGCCTACATTGTTTGTTTATTCAGTTTCATGTAATCTGACAACAAATCAAGATGTCATATATGAACAGAGTGGTCAGAAATTTTTCATATTAATACTGCCTTTCCATACGTAAGTGTTGGTTAAACAAAATGAACAGACATTATGCATGAAATATGACAAAGCATCCTTAGTACAGATGTATAACATAGTGGTGAAATTCAAAGGAAAATATCTATTCCTCCTTCTTGTAGAAGGACAGCTAAAATGAGGGATAGTTAATATTTACGTATTCGTTAGCATGACTGGCTACATCTCTTCTCACTGTAGCTCTTTGTTGGGTGGACCTTGGCTGGCTGCCCGGTGCCCACCAAGCCACTCTCTCACTTCTTCTTCTCAACAGGACAAATGCCTTAATAATTAATATCTGTCCATCCCCTGCACCCGTCCTTCTTTCTCCTAGTTCTTATTGCTGAGCATGATGTCATACAGTATGGAATATCCCTCTGGCCAGTTTGGGTCTGCTGTCCTGGCTGTGTCCCCCCCCAGTCTCTTGCCCACTCCCATCTTACCAGGTCTAGGATGGAGAGAGAGCATTGATGCTCTGTGAGCTCTGCCCCAAACATTGGTGTGTTATCAATATCAGCACTATTCTAGACCCAAGTGTAAAGCACAGCACTATACGGGGAAAAATAACTCTATCCCAGCCAGACCCAATACAAGCTCCAAGCAGAGAAATGTGGTTTTTTGCCAGTGTAGGTAATATTTTCATAATAACAAAAACAAAATTAAAAAAAAAACCAAAACAAAACAACAAAAAAAAACCAAACAAAAAACAACAACAACAAAAAAAAAAAACCAAAACCAACAAACTGTAGTTTGTTGCTTGGATTAAGGCAAGTTCCTGCTCGACTGAGTAACAGGGAGGTTACATTACTGATCTATATTTCCAGGGCTATTTGTAGAGAAAAAGGTAGAATTTTGTTAATAAGATTATACAGTCTTGGAAAGGAAAATATAAGAATGAAATATTTATATCAATAAAGTATGCTAGGTAATAGAATATTATTTTGAGCTTTCTACTCCAATATACAAAATTTGAAAAAAAAAAAAAAAAAATTAAAAACAGAAGTGATATTTAAGTGAATTTTTGTTGAATAATAATTAAAAAAATAAATAATCAGGCACGTTCAGGAGTTTTTCTTAAAAGGACTATAATAAGACAAGGTGCACAAATCGAGACAGCAAGAGCAGGAAGTAATATGAACTGATATTCAGCTAATACCATACTTACTAGCAGCATCTGGCATCGTGTTAGGAAACTGCACCAAAAATAAATTTCTCTCTAACATCATGTGATACCCATTGGTAGAAAAACATAATAATCGGATGAATGTGATTCATTACTCTTAGAACTGTCTGTATCTTTCTTTCACATTTTCAAGCTTCAAATAGATAAAGTAGGACAGTGCAATCACTGTATCATAAAGAAACCCTTGCTATTCATCCATAAAAGCAGAACTACCATGTTTTTAATTTACGAGCAAATTTGCTATACATTTTCTTTCTCAAAAAAAAAAAACCAAAAAACCCCCCTGAAATAATAGTAGAAATCTGTGAAGTTAAAATTAATTCCAAGTAAAGTTTAAAAAATGAAATGAAAGTAATTAAGTCAGAGCTGAATTTGTTCTTACATTATTTTTATTTTGTTAACTGTTATTCATGTATAATTTATTTTCTGAAATAAAATATTTTGCCATGATGCTATCTCTTATTCCAACGAAATGTATTTTATATTACAATAGAAACCACTGATCTCAATATCCCTTACTCAAAAATCAATAAACAGAAGACTGTTTGAGACTCCATAATTAGAAAAATGCTTTTGACAACAGCAATTAGAACTATGCCAAAAGCTCTTCCACAAAATACATTCCAGAAAGTCTCTTGGTTTTAGGATTATTGACAAATTTAGCCATAATAACATAAACATTTCAACCTTATAGGCTATGTTGGTAGCATTGTAGATGACAACACTGAAATATCAGCAAGTACACAAAAGGAAGACCAAGACAAATGAGTAAGAATTTACAGTTGGAATTTCTTCCTCCTCTTCTGTGTTTCTTTCTGTACTTATTTCTATGTTTTGTAGGGGGAATGGGACAATGAGCAAAAGAATCGGTACATAGGTATAAAGAAATATACTTGCAATGTATTTTAGTCAGATTACATTCTATGAAAAAAAAAAAAACAGGATTGAAATACAAACTTTGCATCAGTCAGTATGCCGTTACTTTTTGTGCAATATTATAAGTATTCTTTTAAAACAGGTAATTATTAAATTAGTTGCTAAAGAAAACATAGCTGTCTACTGTCATGCCAATTGGAAAAAAAAAAAAATAAAAATGGCCTAGTATTAATTCTAGATCACAATACCAACAAGAATAATAATCTCATAAATTCAATACTTATACCAAGTTACCCAATTCTTCTTAGTCAAAATATTGAGATAGAATTCTCATAAGGACACTCATCTCTCAACAGGTTTCTTCTTTAGATTTCAGGTGGAAATGCAATCCCATGAGGAACTCCAATGCTTCTCTGATAGTTTCTACTTTAAGAAAAAAGAAGTTAAATTTCTAATGCATATGAATAATATGTAAGAAAAAGAAATGCTACCATCATGCTAAAATAAAGTTGAATACTATTTAATTTCAAACAGAGACCCTTCTTATAAATAAAAAAAAAAAACACATACAAATAAAAACAAAATCTGGAATATGACATCACAAAATTAAGTATCAAGAGTTGCTGTCATTCACTAGAAGTCTAAACTTTCTCGCATGCCTGCTGGTGTAGTACAGAATGCTGAACCATTCAATAGCTGAAAGCCTAACTCCCAGGTACAACCGAAGAGTGAGATACTTGGAACTAGGCTTACATTTTCTTCATTTTTCTGGTTTACAGACAATGTCCGCAGCTGGGAAAACTTTACATGGGAAAAGAGAAAGAAGGCAATGTTCTGCTTATTTCTCGCTGGTACCTGACTAATGTGAAACAACTTGTGGGAAAATATTTGGTTTTATATTGCCAATTGTTGGAGGTCAAAATTAAAAAAGGTGGGAAAATTGGTTAGATAAACTGAAGGAATACAAGTTCATTAGGGCTTTTAAACACAGCATTTATAAACTTTTTCAAGAGCTCCCTTGGAACTACATTTTAGCAGAAGTATTATTCTGGATAGTCTAAGTTCATTTCAAATTCTAGAAGCGATACTAAAAATGAAATATTTTAAAAATGAATAAAAATAAAACAAAGATTTTTTTATTTTTTTTTTAGGATTTATAAAGTATACATCATGTGAAAAAGTTAAAATAGGTTGTACGCTGTGTCTTAAAGCCATCATAAACAAAAAACTTCTTAGCATATGTCCCATGCAGTAACTATTCCTCTATAGTTCCCTCAAGTAGTAACAGTTTGATTTTTATCAGTCAGACCACTGATTTATTAATTAAAGATTTATCAATTAAAGAGAGTTGTTGGTTTTGTTTTTATTTTTTTTCATTTTCAGAACATGGTTTATGGGAGTTTCTCTATTTGTTAGCTACTATCACGCTTCACTGGTTTTTAACCTATCCCAGCAGGCTAATCACCCATGGGCATTTCAGACTGGGCTGTGGGGGGGAAAAAAAAAAAAAAAAAAAAGACTATCAGTATAATTGATGACAGATTAGGAGATACCTAAGTTTACCGCTCTGCTTGATATCTATGATTTCACTGCTGATAATAATGCTTTTATTTTGAAAGTTAACATTGATGAAATTTGTTATTGTAAAAAATGTAATTGTTTTCCTTTAAAACTCTGCACTGGAAAGATTAGTGTTCTGAGGGAAAAAAGAATTTTGACACAAACTGCACAGATCAAACATTTATTTTTTTCAGAAATGGATTTGCATTTATTTGCATGAAGGAAGATACACTGTCACCTGAAAAAGCTTTTCAAAGTCACACTGTGATTTCCCTATGTCTACAGACAGCATAGAATAGATGATAACCAGCTCTTCAGAGTTGGCTAATAAATTACTTTAAGTAGTACAGTCTAATGCCTTCAACTCCCACTGACATAATCAATTGGAAGAAATACCTTCGTATTTCCTCCTGTGTCGGGTCAGGTTTATTTTAAGGTTGTGCTAAACAGCTCATCTGATCCTAGCATTTTCACCTCCAAACACAGGAAAGGTCTGAGGGGCGTGAGTGGGCTGCACGTTTTGAGAAAGGTTTTGCCTCATTTCTAAATATAAGCAATGCTAACAATCACTACACATTCAGAGAAGGATTATTAACATATTATTTCACCTTAAAATGACATGATTTGAACACTAAATATACAGACTTTTCAAAGCTGACAAATAGCATTCGTTTTGTAGATTCCAGTATGTTCGCATACTGGACCACATACTAGGAGAAACAGTAGCAAGGTAGATGAGAAACTGGCTTTACTAAGGGGAATTTTTAAGAAAAAAGATTATTTTTATCTTTTATTTTCATCTGAAAATGAATTTATTATCCTGCAGATATAGGCTTGTTGTCTAAAAATTTTCATCTCATTGATCTTGTCCAAAATCTATCAATATTGTAGGCACAAAAATATACGCACACTTTATACTAATGAACTTGATTTTTACCTTTATATTGTATTTTCTAAGACAACTATAAAGTTGAGACTAAGCACACTCTGGCAGTTTTAAAAGAATTCAAGCATATGCGCTATCCGTTAAATTAAACTGGAGAGAAGAGGTGAAGAGATGCTCTCTGAGAGTGATATTCTCTTCAAAATCTGACACCAGATGTTAGTCTTACCATAAAAGCCTTTTTGATTGTTTGTTTGTTTACTTGTTTTTGCAGAAGGAGTAGGAAGTTGCATTTGTCCAGCAGTGGAGCCAGCATGTTGTTTTAGACAAGGAAAGAAGGAAATAAAAGAGAAAGAAAAGCCTTGGGGCAAGTTTTAATATACAAAAAGAAAGAGTTACAGCCATCTGGCATTTTGACAGAATGGATCAACTACCCTCTTGTAGCTCCTTCTTTCTTTTTAATCTGCAAGGTTAACTGCTGGCCTGCCTTGCAGGTGTTTATGGTGAAAACATACAGGTTTCTGTATGCTGAGCATGCTGTGTTTACTCCACTTAAAACAAAAGTCTTGAATAGCTTCACTGTCTGTTTAGATCACTAAAAAATTACTAGCATTGGTCCAAGCTTGCAGTCTTCTCTCATACAAAACTCTCATTGAATTTAAAGGGATTTTGCGTGAGAACAGTCGGATCGGCTTCATATTTGCATTCTGTCTTTATGAGATAAGAAGTGTTCACAAACTGTTTTAATGGAAAATATTAAACTACTATTATGTGATTGTATGGGCTTTCTTTTGCAAGACAGAAGGATTATTATATCTTCGGCTAAAGCAAATTCTACAGGCATTTTGTCGACATGTAGCACGCTGAATAGTACTCAGTAATTTGTTTATGTTACAATGGCTGGTTTCCACTGAAAAAAATACCAGCCACTGCCAAAACAACAAAAGGCTATGTTTTTAGGTGGTTCATTTTCACTGCACACAGAAAAGTAATATATATGTAACAGCATTTGTTACCTGCAGGTCATTTAGCTCTCAGTGCCCACAGTTCCCTTAGGCTCCCTCTTGGTACAAGAATTCTTGAAAAACACAACCACAAAATTCTTCATGATGAGAACTGTTACAGCAACATATAATATGTCTTCCCTTGTGCACAGTGTGTTATCTATAGGAAGACAGAAGTATCATTTACCTGTAAAACAAGACCAGTTTGTTCGTAAGAGACCAAGGAATACAAGCTCTGTTAGATGTCTTAAAACTCAGAAGCAGTTTAACTGAGTTCCTTTTAGAATGGCAACGAGATTTCCAAATTCCATTTACATTATGATGTCTCTAAATGTAGTAGTCAAATGAATTTAGATTAAGGCTACTTTGTTGTTTGGATTTTTTTGGTTTTGGTTTTGGTTTTTCTTTGTTTCTTTTTTTGGTTTTGTTTGTTTGTTTGTTTTTTGTTTTGTTTTGTTTTTTACATTTTAAGTTTCCTGAAAATTATTTGAGCTATGGAAAAAAGACGTTAATATAAATTGATATGTACCCCACAATCACCAAAGGCTAGCATTTCTTAGGTTTTCAAGATTGTTTTCTTGAAGTTGGGTAATGGATGAGATTTTTTAAATGTAGTGGCAACATTTTTCATTTGACACCTTGTTTCCCAAAGAGTGCATTACAAGGCAGTTTTGAATTGTCACAGACATTTACAAAATAATACATATGGGAGTGTAGGTGGTGAAACTGATATAGTTGCTCTAAACTGAAAAATATAAGAAGGAGACAATGTCTATTCTTTAAAAAGAATTGTAGCTGAAACGGAAAATGTCAGTGTCTTTGCTTAACTGGCCTGATATAATAATCAAGATATAAGAATAATCAGGAAACATGCAGGAACCTGAAATTACTTCTAATAAATAGTGGAAACATGGAACTATTACTACATACTAGCACTAGTAAGAAAGATAAACTAGGAAAGCAGAAATCATCCTACCTTATTAAGACCTCCAGCCTCCAGCAAAAGAAAACTTGCTCAAGATGCCTAATAAAAATAAAGAAATTTCATTCTTTGAAGTTTTTGCAAAGCATTTTTATAATAATGGAAGCTAAGGGTTGTTGTTGGTTGTTTTTGTTTTTTTTTTTTTTTACTGATATTTTATATTCCCTGTGCTACTTAGGCGTATAAAATTTGTGTTAAAATAAAAAGAAAAGATGTTTAACTCAGACACCTTTATTATTCTAGCATACATTTAACTCAGGAAGTGGAGAAGTAATCTGAAGAAACATCCACTTTCTCTGCTTTTTGAAATGTACAGTCACATCCTCAGGAGTTTTGCAGTAGACCGTAATCAGAAGGGACATTCCAACCTGAATGCCAGAGGCAAAAACTTACGAATTCTGCTGAAGAATATGCACAGTGCCCTTCCCCTTCCCCCAAATTCCTCCTTGGACACTGAGACACATCTCCAGCAGTGACCAGGAAATAAAGAAAAAGTGCAATCATGGACCTAAGGAACTCACAGTTCAGATTTTGTTTGTAGTTACTGGCATTTTAAATGACTGTTTGCACTTGTAAGATTCATGTGGAAGAAATAAAGATGCAAAAGAGAATCAGGCACAAGGGAAGAAAAAAATATTACACATTCTTTATTCAAAGGCATTTGGATAATAATATTTTTCCTATGTTCATATTTACATAACTAGGCAAGTATGCACCTCACATTTGCCCTTTCCTCTACAAAGAACACTGCTAGAATAATGGAGGAAATAGAGCTAAACATTCTTTTTTCTTTTTATTTTATTCTCAAGTGTCTTGACAGGGTGGAACTGTGGATGTAAAACAATTATTTTCAGAAAAAAAAAAAAACACCCTCTAGCTGAGGATAAAAAAGAAGTGGTATTATATATCTACAGAAAGTAGTGGAGGTACCAGAAACATAGATCTGGCTGTGGATTTTTTTTTTTATTTTTTTTTTTTTTTTTTAATACATCTTTTATGAGAAAATTCCAAATCTTTGAAAGAAAACTTTTCCAACAAAATTTAAGTAAGGGTTAAATTGATATTAGGTTAATTAGATTTGGGATTGCTTTTCTGGGTGAGAAAAGACTCCCATCGTAGCAAAGCAATAATGAGACCAACAAACAGCTAAGGCATTCAAGTATAAAATGTGAAAATATGGTTCAAGCTCTTATGCTGTTTGACTGGAACCATCTTTCATCTTTTCCTTTGCAGTTCATAAACTTCTTTTAGCCAAGATCATACTGGCCATGCCAAACATGCTTCTTGTTTTCACTTTGGCCCCCCAAAATTCCTTTCTCTACCTGAGAAAGCCATGCCAGCAAGTTCCATTGTAATCAGTTGAACAGTGCTCTGCCTGGTTTCAGGTAAGGTGTACCTTTCCTGTTATTTCCTTTCCTGCAGGACATAATTCCTGTATAACAGAATGTTATATTTTGGCACTCCAAATTTGTGTAATCTGTGTTCCTTGCAACTGTTCTTGTTTCTTTGGTAGTTTACTAAGTTTGTAGTAGTTACCACTTACTGGGAATTTCCCCTATCCTTCTGTGAGGTGATACTGATTAGCATTTGTGGGAAATTTGGGGAAGTTATAATTCCTCATTCTTGCCAGTTGTCACATGTTGGTTTTTAGGACAGAAAAAAAGAAATCAAGCAAACAAATAAAAACCTCTTTAAAAGCAAAAAAGAAAAGAATATGCTTCTTATATGGATGTAGTGTGGTATTATTAATATGAGAACTAAAATTATTTTGCAATTAACTGCATGGTTTTCTGGTACTTTGGTTTTCCAACTGTTCTGTACTTAACAACTCTAATTTGTTGATCTTATCTTTGAAATTGAGAAAGAACTGCCTCTTTCCAGTGCTAGTAAATTACTGGTTCCTGCTAAAATAACTAAATGTGCTGATATTGTGCATCCATAATGCAGGTTTGCTGTTTTCTTGGGACTAAGGAATTTAATTTGATTAGATTTCAGGTTAAACTCAGTCACGACTCTGATGTAAAGGTCATATTTCAGAGTTGAAAAAAATATAGATAATGCAGCACACCCAACCCAAACCAGTGGTAGTTTAGAGCACTGGATGGTCCCTTTCTTTCCTTCTTTACATGCATTGCATGTACATATGCATTCTTTCCCTTTTCCCACCATCTGTCCCTCATACAGACATCTCTTAGTTTTTGAGCAGACAAGGTGAGGGTTGTGAATGTTTTGGGCTGTATAGCTTGAAGATATAATTTCATCCTTTAATTAGTTTCAGGAAATCTAATAGGGAAATTCACAGAATATTGAATAATCTACTGTACCTGTCTTCCTTGCCGATTTGCAATTGAAAACAGAGTTTTGTGATAGAAGAAGAGCAACTCAATATGAGTAGTTAGTAGAAGAGGATAAATAAGGTTTTGCTATTCAGCAAAACTTTCACCTCCTATACTACTAACGTGAGTAAAATGATGCTTTGATTTGATTTTTCATAGATTACATGGAAAAGGAATATGTGAATTCACACCTGACTAGTGGTGGACCCACAGACATTTCTCTTAAGCACTGCTGCGTTCCTAGTCATTTATTTCCTGCTCAACAGACTGTTCAGAGATGCTGTCAGCTTACCAGCTCACTGGTCAACTCTGCAGTTTAAGGAAAACACAGAAGTGTCTGCCATTTATTTCAGGAGAAAAAGGTAGACTTGGTAGTGTTGCTTTGTTCATCCTCCAGTTAAATTCTACTTGTAATCTGATTGTGTTATTACCATGGAATCATATTTCTAACCCAATGGAGTTACAGTACGTAGATTTTATGCATATTTGCAAAGTTAGAATTTCCAGTGTGAGTTTGGAAACTGAACTACCACTTTTGCTACTCTATCTACAGGTACAGTTGCAAACACAAAAGTAAAACATGATGGTAAGAGTCACTGGTATGATAACTTCCTGGAGAAAAATATAAAGTATTTGCAACAGCACGAAAGTAGGAACCATATGAGTACATAGATTATGTAGAACTTGTGCAGTATGGCTGAGAATAACTGGATAGTGTGGGTTACTTAATGTCTTATATGATAATGAACTGATGTTTACAGAAAGGCTAATAGCTCGAAAGAAAGTAATGGAACAAGCTGACAGAATGCTAACACTTTTCTCGTACTGTGAGGTCGCTGGAATTATTGCGTGGTTTATCTGATATTATAGCCAGAAACTGTTTTAATATCTGAAATAACCTTCTTACTATCCTCCTACACCTGCTTTCTGAAAGAACACCAGCTGAATTGAGAGAACTGATCTGCTTGCTGGTATGCAGAAATAAAAGCTATCATTTAATCAAAAGTGGTGGTCTTTAGAATAATAGGGAACATTAAGAAAAGGGTTTTCTGCTCTTCAGAAATAGTACAGAAAGCAAACCCAGGTTTTTGTGTGATGATCCTGCTATAACAGTACAACTGTTGTCTCACTGAAGATCAGGAGTGACTACAGCTGTGTCAGTCTATATTTATGACTTTTTACAGGTTGCTCCTTTCAGTATTTCAGTGAGAGAGAAACTCTCTTTGCAGGGTAACATAATCTTTTTTCAGTACATTTCCTTTTTTTCTTTAAGCCACTGACACAGTAGGTGGTTGAGCCAACTGAAACAGAACTCTGGGTGTTCTCTCATGTACTTAGGCAGACATTTACCATAGTCCTCAGATCTCACAGCTCAACTATGAGACTCTTTTTTTTTTTTTTTTCTCTGCTATGGAAAACCTTTAATTCTAGGTTAAAAAAAAAAAAAAAAAAAAAAAAAAAAAAGGAAAAAAAACCCAGCCAAGCAGTATTGCTTTATTTAACTTTATAGGTAGTTGTAATGAACAAGTACCATCTTTTTTTTATTGATTATGACCACTGACATCTTTGGTTTTTTTGGTTCTGAGAAGTCTGTGCATAAAGACGGGACTTTCGCTCAGGTCTTCCTACTAATAAACTTTGAAAATGAGCTTAAAGAAAAAGATTTTATTATGAGTTATGCATTAAAAATTCTAAGCTACAACATAGAGCAAATAGATGAAAGGGATGAAAAGTTTCATAAAACAGTGGCAATAAGAATATTTTTCACAACACATCATTATATTTTTGTTATTTATTTTCATCTTGATCATTCCACTGATGAATAAGGCTTTCTACAAGCCTGAAGTGAACAGCTTTGCATGCAAGAACCTAAAATATCCTGTAACAATATTCTTTGTAGTGATTATCATGTTTGCCAGTGTAAGAATAAATGAAAGCAATTTACTTGAGCACAAATGCAAAACAAGAAATGAAGCTAATAGAATGACTTAGGGAGGGACAAACTTTTGCTTTTCTGTGTCCTGACTCAAAGATCTATAGAAATGACATAAAAAGCCCCAAAAATAGTAGAGGATTTTTGATTTCATACAACATGAGCTTGGAATCTAAATTATTTCAATATTTTTTTAGATGAATTTACCCGACTTAAACCAGCATCATTATTTATATCATTGCTTAAATAACTCCATGATGTCTTCCTGTTTTTTCTGAGTGTCCCTACTTGTCTCTCAGCCTGGCTTCTCCTCAAATAATAATACTTGTAAATAAATTAGTAAAGGAATATTCTTAAGATATAGCATACTCTTTTTGGCATGGAGCACATGTGGTAGAAATCCCAGAAGGAGATAGAATGATGGCACAATTATTTTAAGGTAGCAAAAGCAAGGAATGTTTCTCTCTGCCTTCCATCTCCAGGTGCATATTGCTTTGGACATCAGTATTGGTCAGATTTCTTTCTCTTAACCTAGGTATTACTAATGAACTGAGAAGCTATTATTAGGCCTAACCTACATAGTATAAAAGTTATAGTGAGTCAAGTAATATGTCCTATCTATAAAATGTGTATGAATTAAACACATTTATTTTTTGCCTGCATTATATAGATACTAAAAACTTCCTTATTCTCAACAGACAGAGGTTACATGGCAGCTGAAAGCTGCTCCCTTCAAACTTTTTGCTTGCCCTTTTGCCAGATACTGAAGGGAGCCATATACAGAAGAGAGACCCTGGCTTCCAGTTTCAGCCACTCGTCCTCAGCAGTCCAAAATCAGCATGCTGAGCCATTCAGCTGTCGCTGCAGTGTGCCCAGAAAAGATACAAAATGTGGGATGTTTCCAATACCCTCATGCATTTCAGAGCACCATCCTGGCTTGAACTTTAATAGCTACAGTATGTGTCTATGTTTTAATTCAGGCTTCCTGTTGATGTATCAAATTTACCTTAAAAAAATGCGGTCTTTTTAACACAGTTAAATAATGCAATTTGTTGCCGTTGTTTGCTTTTAAACACTTTTATTTATTTATCTATTTAGTTAGATAGTCAGTTAGTTAGTTTACTTGTTCATTTTAAAGGCTCAGTAATACAGTGATACACAAATTGTCTGTCCAAGGTGATATCCTGGACAAGTAAAACCAGGTATATCACTGGCCCAAAACAAAACTCTGTCATTCGCCGCAATCTGGGAAGGAGGCAAGGCCTAATTCCCATTTTAATTAACTATTAAATGAACTTCAGAAGTCTGGATAGAAATTCACAATGCAATGACAGCTGGTCTACTGCTGCTAGGGTACACATAGTATCATTTGTTCTCCATAATAGTTTGCCTTTTTAATAATAATGAAAAAAACATAGTGGAAGAAAGTACTCACCAGCTGTTCCTTTCATAACATAAATAAAAATGAAAGGCAGAAATACATGATGAGTTTAAATTAATCCCAGTTGGCAGAGGAGAAGATGTTTCATGACAGGTGAAACTCCAACTTTATAATTTGCCTCCACCTCAGCAAAAAGACCATTTGAAATGGTGTGTTTCTGAACACCTGTAACCCTTTAAGTAATTTGTGAGGAAAACCCAGCTTTGAGAAATTTTTTTACTGTGAATAAAGGAAAGGAGGAGGGCAGGGGGAAGATGGTTAGCAGGAGGAGATATTTGTCCTAGGACCACTGATCTAAAGAGCTGAAGTGCTTTGAGCCTTGAAGAGCAGAATATTCCAGTTGGAGAATCAAGGGCCAAGTTGATTATTTTATGGCCGACGGACTGAAGTAAGTCAGTGATACAAAACATACAGAAAAGTGTTAATGCAGATACATGTATACTTTTCCCTAAACTTGAGATAAGATATACAATATCCCTGAAGGGGATTTTAAAACAGGAGAAGGTCATACGGACTTGTAAGAAAAATGCTTATAAGGAAATGTGTGTAATATAAAGTCATAAAATACAGTAAAAGGTTTTTGAAAAGTCTAGTGAATCAATGGTTTAATGTGATGGCTCTTTTTAAATGCAAAGAAACCAAGGCCACAGTGAGGTGTTATATGACAGGCCCATTTGTAAATATGATTAACTAACTCACTTGAGTTTTTTTCTCTCATAATTTCTCTGGTAACCTGTCTTAATTGATATTCTATGAAACTAATGGAACATTAAGTTGCACAGTCAGTTCTAGTGGACCCATCCAATGTATTTGACACTGCTTATCTTGTGAAAGTGAATTGAAATCCACAGAAATTAAGTATAATATTGCATATATTTCTTTTCTGAGCAGCTTGGTTACTGGTGTAGCTCAATTTTTTTTTTTTTTTTTTTTACATTAGCAAAATGGAAATTTAGCAAATCAGCTCATGTAAATTAATTGATTGGTCATCTTCATGTTTCAAAATGACTAATGACTTCATGCTTACAAGTTTTTACTAACGCATTACATGGAAGTCTAATTTCAGAAAAGTAACAAAATAATTTCAGACACAGAGTTCTTCTACCTTCATTTTACAGAAATTGGATTTTTTTAGCATCTTACCAGTTCAAAATATTTTTAAATCATCAAAAAAGAAATTCAAAAGATAAGTCAAAGAGACAGACAGGATTTCCCCCATTGCAAACTACTGCAATATGAACTTTTGTTGTAACCACTGTGAACACTAACAGAAGGTTCTTGAAGAAATTGTCTTAATTTCAATTTGAGATATGATAACGATATGCTTGTTCCTTGTCCTAGGTATACAGCAAGCAACAGCACAAAATTAAATTTTGTAGACTGCATGAGAGGATTTTCGTCATGTCTAAGTTTATAGGTGCAGAGTAATGTTTTATGCAGACAGCTAGTCAGCTAGTTTACACACAGATGTCTACACTCTAGGTATCTATGATTCACTAAATGAGTCCTACCTACAATGTACAGCTTGGACAGGATTCATCTCATCTAACTCTCAACTTCTGAAACTTAGACATCTGTGACTGAGGTCATCACTCTAACTTTTTTCTTTTTATAGGTAATGGAGGTAAAAAAAGAAATATTGAGAGGTAGAGTTTTCTCATCACAAGGTAAATGTTTAACATAGACCAAACCAAACACTCTCCAGGAGCTTGCAGTGAAGACAGCTTTATTTCTGTTTTGAACATGGTCTTGTTTCCTTTCCAATCAGAAGTGATAAAATTAATTCTGTACTGTTCAGAAATACTCCTCTAATACCCTAATGAAACCAAGTGTTTTGACCGTTCCAAAGTAAATGTGTGTCTCTATTGATGCAATTTAGGAAATCAGACTTCGGCTTTAAATCAGCTGGCAAATTATTTGGAACTTGATATTTTCAATTAAAATAATATTTAATTCAAAACATTTCTTTCCTGTTTATCCCCTCCCCTCCCCTCCCCTTATTTTTACCTAGAACTAGTAAAAACATCAGAGAACAATGATGTAGTGACATACAGTATCTTGGAAAAGACACTCCTTTATCTCAC
This sequence comes from Fratercula arctica, assembly GCA_947846985.1. Taxonomy (NCBI): domain Eukaryota; kingdom Metazoa; phylum Chordata; class Aves; order Charadriiformes; family Alcidae; genus Fratercula; species Fratercula arctica. The sequence goes on along the minus strand of CANTUZ010000001.1, from coordinate 36,020,393 downwards.
AGATGATGAAATTGGCACTATATTGGGATCTGTTTGTATTCATTACAAGTGAACTGTTCCACCTTCTCATCCCTCTTTTACTTCAGCATAATATTGTCTGGGAATATAGGGGTTAATCATACTGCTTAATCTACAAAGCTTGTATTAGTAGACTTACTAGTTAGCATTGAGACTACAGTGTAATTGCAGAGGGGTTATTTGTTCAGTTACATAAACAGTATGGGTAGAACTCAAGCCTTTACAACTCTGACAGAGTTTTGTCATTTAGATTTTTTTACAAGATCCAGGAGCATTTCCAGATCTTATTAAGGCTATACATATATTAAGGTTCTGTACGTCGATTTTAAGGAATTTATGAGCTGTTATGTAAGATGACATTTGAAACCTCTCTGCTTCAATATTTTGTCCCTGTTACTGACCTGCCCTCACTGATTTAAAAGAAGATGAAAATTGCCTTGATATACAGAGTCTTTACCACTGAGCTTTAACACATAATAATTAGAAGCTGACAGTCTGTATCCTAAGGTTTCATACACCATCCACATTCTATATCCTTTAAAAACAAAAATAAATCATATTAAACTTTTGATAACAGTCATAGTTTTACAACAATGAGTAATTGTACACTATGGGAAAACTTGTCTTTTTCAGTTTTGGTTCAGAAATCCTTAGACTTTCCTGTTTTCTGAGACAAGAGAATAAGACTCCTGTTTTATGGGTCAGGATTAAGGGCAGAATTAAGACTTCTGACTCTTATGGGTCAGGATTAAAGGGAAGGCAAGGATGGGTGATGTTACTTACAGTGAGGGTCTGCGACAGGCCACCCAACCAGGAAGACCGAGAGGAAGAGGCTCTCTCTAGACAGATAGGAGCAGCCTCATGTTCACAAGCCCTGATCCTCATGGGGGACTTCAGCCACCCTGTTGCAGGGACAACACGGCAGGGCATAAGAAATCCAGAACATTCCTGGAATGCATTGATGATAACTTCCTTCTCCAAGTGATAGAGGAGCCAATGAGGAGAGATGCCATGCTAGCCCTTGTTCTCACCAACAACAAGGGGCTGGTGGGGAATGTGAAGCTCAAGGGCAGCCTTCATGCAGTGACCATGAGATGGTGGAGTTCACCATCCTTAATGCAGCTTGGTATAATACTGTGCGAAAAAGCCCTGGAGGGAAGAGGTTAAGAAACCTGGTTAACATTCAAGAAGAAAGTCAAGCAAAAACACCAGGAGTCCTGCCAGGAGCTCCTGGAGAAACTCAAAAAGGAAGCCTACAGAGAGTGGAAGCAAGGACAGGTAGCCTGGAAGGAATACAGAGAAATTGGCCAAGCAGCCAGGGATCAGGTTAGGAAAGCTAAAGCCCTGACAAAATTAAATCTGGCCAGGGAAATCAAGGGCAACAAGAAAAGCTTCTATAGCTATGTCAGGGATAAAAGGAAGATTAGAGAAAATGTGGACACTCTCCAGAAGGAAACAGGAGACCTGGTCACCCAGAATATGGAGAAGGCTGAGGTACTGAGTGACTTTTTTGCCTCGGTGTTCACCAGCAAATGCTTTAGTAACACTGCTAGGCAAAGGCAAAGACTGGGAGAATGAGGAACCACCCACTGTAGGAGAAGATCAGGTTTGAGACCATCTCAGAAACTGAAGGTGCACAAATCCATGAGACCTGATGAGATGCATCTGAGGGTCCTGAGGGAACTGATGGATGAAGTTACTAAGCCACTATCTATCATATTTGAGAAGTCGTGGCAGTCTGGTGAAGTTCCCGCTGACTGGAAAAGGGGAAAAGTAAACCCCATTTTTGAAAAAGGGAAAAAAGGAAGACCCAGGTAACTACATGCTGGTCAGTCTCATCTTTGTGCCCAGCAAGATCATGGAGCAGATCCTCCTGGAAACTCTACTAAGGCACATAGAAAACAAGGAGGTGATCAGTCATAGCCAACACGGCTTCACTAAGGGCGTTAGGATGAGGAGTAAGAGTTTTAAACTGAAAGAAAGTAGATTTACATTGGACATCAGGAAGAAATTTTTCATGATTAGGGTGGTGAGGCACTGGAAGAGGTTGCCCAGAGAAATTGTGGATGCCCATCCCTGGAATAGTTCAAGGCCAGGTTAGACGGGGCTTTGAGCAACTTGGTCTAGTGGAAGGTGTCCCCACCGATGGCAGGGTAGTTGGAACTAGATGATCTTTAAGGTCCCTTCCAGCCCTAATCAATGATTATATGCTCAATGATTATATGATTGATTCTGTGGTAAGACTTACCTTTTGGACAACATTATTATGATTTTTCCTACTTGGTACTAATCAGTTGTAAAGGTCACACAGATGTCAAGGTAGTTTTCTTGTCATGCCTCTAAATCATTTAGTTTATTTATTTAATTTTATTTAATTATTTATTTTTAACCATGAGAAGGTACGTTTTCTCAAAGACTTCATAATTCAGGAAATCATAACTGGAAAATTTGGTTTTGCAGACTGTTATTCAAGAAATATCAGTATTAATTTCTAGAATGGAATACAAAGAATGCAATTGTTTCTCTTACTTCAAAGGTCAGTGATTCAACGTTTCTAGGTACTCTTCCTCTTTTTCCAGTCTCTACAGTGAGGCAGACTATAACTCCACAAAAGGAGTTCATAGCATTGTCTATAAGGGGAAGAAAGTGCTAGTGGAAGTTAGCTTCTCGCTTATAAGCTAAACAGCTCCTCTCCTATATATCCTGGCTAATTAAGATTCTGTTGCAAAGGACATCATTACTTTGACAATACTATGTCCCTTGGCAACTTCATCTCAAGTTCAGTCTGTAAAACATTCAGCGTAGTTTTTAAACATGTTTCTGCTTTTAGAGGAATATTTCTTCTTTATTTAGTGACTATGACTTTATACTAGTTATGATAAGTAATTTGTTGAATAGCTTTTATAAGGTGGTAGATTATCTGCACCATGGTTATCAGCAGTTGAGGCTGGGGAAAAAAGACAATGAGTAAATGGTTTCTTATTGTTCTTAAAATATCTAATTACAACCTTAGCAATGAAATCTGCATTACTCTGAGATAAGTCATAATACTTTTATTCATTAGCAGCCAACCTAGAAATCACCAAAATGTGGAGCTGTGATTACTATTGCCCTTACTGAGGAATTTGACATTCTTGTTTAGTGAGGGCCTTCTGCCAACTTTTAGCAGAGTTATTGCAAGATCAGAAAGACCATGTTAATTTATCTGTTTATCCCCTGAGCAGAAGATGGACCTGAAATTTGGAAAAAAATTTTCCTTAAAAAATAGTGTCCACATAGCTGTTGTAAGTGTGACATTTCTTTTTTCAAATTGCAGTCGTTCCTCTCTATTTGCAGTGGAGTTAATTTTGCTTTTATTATGACCATGGGTGCATGACTCTTTCAAAATATTGGGAAAGGGCAATGAGCCAAAATCATTATCTTCACTTGAAGTGTTTAATACCAAACATAAATATTGGAGGGGCTTGAGTGCCCTAGCCATCCCTCCAGGCTTTATGCATTTGATTATAAATGTCCCTGCTGCACTGTCAGCTAGTCCCCATCATCACTTCAGTCCGGTGTTGTCAAGGAAATAACAACCTAAAGTCTTCCATTGCTTATCAGCATGGGGACAGTGCTTAAAGAACACATGGGTCGATTTTCCCTCAAACTAAAATTGTTAATAAGCAATTAGCAAAATTAGAAATAGAAATCAGGCTGCTTTAAATGTTAATTCCCCCTGTATATTTCATGCAGCACTAAAACCTTTAGTGCCCAGTGAAATACTGTTCATAAAAACAGAAAGTAAGCTGATGACTTCCTTCTACATACAATTCCAGTGGTCAAAGTTTTTATTCTCTGGTCTAGAAGAACGAAAGATGCTAATGCCTTTTTTTCACTTCTTCATAGAACAGTAGCACCTGAGGGAGACAGAATTTATTGCAACAACCCATTGCCAGGAATACATTAAGCACATAGAGGAATAAAGGGCATATGAAAATGCTCTGCTTTCACAGAGAAATGTGAAATACAAAAAATACAGCCTTTTCCCAAATACCATCCCTTAAGATTTACGTATTTTTTTCAAATTAAATTCTTGATGGCCATTACTTGTTCTTGTTTTTCTAAGCAGTGAAATGTATTTCTCAAATTATTTCCAGAGTTCCATGAAGTAGGTGATAATAAACTTTAAAAGAGCTATGGTGTTTGTTATATATAAACCTAACTTATTACTTTGCACTATTCTCAGCCTAGAATCTTATAGAGATTGTAAAGAAGTATATATTCTTCAGTGTGGGACAAATATTTGTAATTGAGCTTTTAATCTCGAAAGACCAGGGATTTATGATTTTTAGAGTAGATGTAAAAAGGTAAAAGCTAAGCCAGACTACTGTAGTCCAATAATTAATTTCATACTGCATAGTGCATATCAGAATGCAGCTTCTTATCAATATATGTCATCAAAGCTCATATTTCACATAGACCTGGATTACTTCTGTATTAATATTGTCTTTCAGCATTTTTTATTTAAATAGGTATATGAGAAAATTTTGGGTTTGGTTTGTGGGTGGGTTTTTTGGGTTTTGGGGTTTTTTTTGTGGGTTTTTGTTTGTTTGTTTGTTTGTTTTGTTTTTCCCTCTCCAGTTTAGTGAATATATATTTAAATAAAATATCTTTCCAAATCATCAGCTCCATCTTGGCTTTCTTTAATTTTTGTATCTGCAACAGAATTAATCATGCCAGGCCAAAAAATAGGTGCTATAGTGCTATTTTCACACAGCTTTGGCAGTCATGGTATGTGACCTACAAACACTTATGCACTTCTGGACTAGCAACTAGAGCACAGGAGGCAGGGGATTAAACAGGTGTGTATATGTGTTGCAGATTCAATCAATGGAGAGAACTTCTAGAAGACATTTTATCTAAGATGAACAAGTCTTACAAGGAGTGGCTGAGGGAACCTGGGGTTAGTCTGGAGAAAAGGAGGCTTAGGGGAGACCTTATCACTCTCAACTACCTGAAAGGAGGCTGTAGCAAAGTGGGGGTCTGTCTCTTCTCCCACGTAATAATCGACAAGACAAGAGGAAACATCCTCAAGTTGTGTCAGGGGACGTTTAGATTGGATATTAGGAAAAAATTTCTTCACCGAAAGGGTTGTCAAGCATTGGAACAGGCTGCCCAGGGAAGTGGCTGAGTCATCATCCCTGGAAGTATTTCAAAGATGTGTAGAAGTGGTACTTAGAGTGGACATGTTTTAGTGGTGGACTCGGCAGTGCTAGGTTAATGGTTGGACTAGGTGATCTTAAGGTTTTTTTGCAACCTAAAATGTTCTATGAGTCTATGATTCTATGATTTTATGACTTTAAGGCATGTCAGAGGAACTGCCCTTTATGGGTGTTCTATAGGTTCTCTTCACGGAGTAAAGAAGATGACTAAGACATCTAGCTCAGCTTAGAACCACTATTTCCAGATATTTAGGGTAAGCAGATGAGCTTGATAGTCAATATTACCTCAGTCTACTTCATTTATAAATGCATAAGCTGTTTTTTTATGTTTTTATTTTCCTAATATTTCATTTATCCAGTCAAGAAATAGAAACAATATCATGAAAGAGTAATGAGACCAAGAAAAATGTCTCAGTATCATCATCAGACTTGATGATACAAGGAATCAAGTAATCATACTAAACCAAGAGAATAAGAATTGTTTATAGAAATAATTCAAGACAATAAATGCCAAGAAAACGTGATTTTTTTTTTTGTAAGTAATACAGAGAAAAGGAAAATAATGCCAGCAAAGTTTGTTAAATAAAAGTTTCCATGCCTCTGATCTGTGCCTTGTGTATTCATTGTGACTAGAGACAGTGTTTTGAACTTCAGTAGTCCAAATGCATCACATAAGGATGAAACAATAAAACTTAACATTTATTTATTTATTTACTTACTTACTTATCTGAGGCATTTATCCATACAATGTTAAATTAACTGTTGTGATAAGCAAGTGCAGTTGTACTCACGTTAATGGAATTCTGCTTGCTTAGCCCTAAAATTATTTTGTCCCACTAGATAAGAGATCATGGGTAACATCATGTTTAGGTAAATATTATTCTTTTGATATTGCTCTGAAGGAAATGTTACAGAGGATTAAGGGTTCTGTCCAATACCACAAAGGGTATCTGGTCTCAAAGCTCACGTTAAAACACTGTTTCTTTGCTCACAGGCCTGAACTCAAATCACACCTCTGTCTCAAGGAAAATGTTCTGAATTGCCTTATAAACTTCTCTTTTTGTGACATTTTGGGACTGCTGACAGAAAGTTTTCAGGTTATGCTTGACATTTTGATAAGTAACATCACATGAATGATCTTAACTTTGCCTAACTCATGCTGTGTTGCTTTTCCTTGTTTTTGAACTGCTCTGGAAAAGAGACAAAACATGTAATATCTTTCTTAAGTCTTTCTCCTACTCTGTGATATAGCACACATTTGCTGTAATTAAAATTAATGAAGTACCATCATGATTTTTTTTCTTTGTCCAAACTTATTATTTAATCAAAATTCTGGATTTTGCTTTCAGACCTAAAATGAAGAGAAAGGCAACAGACAGTTTAAACATAGACTGACCTAGTTTTCAAGTTAAGGTGAAATAGATTCTGTTGATCTGCTTTGGTTTACTAACATCTGAATGTGATTTCTATGCAAAAGTTGAAAGAGGTCAAGGCGTATAATAGGCAAATTTATGTTTAGAAATCACTTTAAGACCCTTCTTTACAATGATTTTTCCTCATTATAATGAAAATTAAGTTATTATTAACTTGCTGTCTTTATCATGTTTCTCTGTCTCATATTTACCCAAAATGTTCCTCACCCCAAAATCAACTAAGTCATTAAAAATTCCCTTTTCCTAGGTAGCGTAATGGAAGGCAGCTGGGTATTATAGTGATTTTCAGTGGCATAAAACCCTTAAAAGGATTTTAGTGGGTTTCAGGGAAGAAAGCACCTGAATCAATGGTTTGCTACCGTTTTACTAGTTTTTATAGTACTGCAAAGAGCATACCTCAGAAGAGATTGTCTGTACTGTGACACAGAGAGAGGTAATAGCTGAATCTGGAAGGAAAATAACTGGAATGTTGGTGTGAACTTCATAAATTTTAAAGTAAAGGGGTCTGTGGCTTTGACCTTTAATTACAAGGAAGCAAAGAGGATCCACACACCTGTAATCATCAAAATAGCTATGAAGTAACTCTTTTTTCTGCAGAAACAAAGTTGAAGAATCCTCATAATAATTTTCAGTGCGTTTAATGGATATGTTTACTCAGAGTTGAACTGCGTAGGGTGTCCTTGAGTTAGGATGGGTTGGAACAAATAGGCAAGAATTGGAACAGTAAAACTTGATGAGAATACGTGTCCTTTAATTATTGAGGATGTGCACTGTATGGATAAGACAGAGGGAAAATATGTGCAAGTTTCTGGAAATTAAGTGCAAGACAAGCAAGGAGGGTGTGATAGTTACTGTGACCATCCAAGTGGCTCAGTATTAGTATATAATTTATGAGTGCAGTTGAGCATATGAATAGCCTGAACCTTCTATCATTAGATCAAAGATGGGCTGTTCTTTTCAGTCAATCACATTACTTCTTTATCATTTGTCTGTGATAAAAGGTTTGGAAGTGTCAGGGAAAATCCTTTAATGTATGGGTAACTGAAGGATACACTGTGATTAGCACTGAGGGAAAAAGAAACAAACAAAAAAAACAACTCTGCTTTAAATTTGAATTACTTACCAGCTGATGTGTAGTCAGGGAGCAGATTCAGTGCTGCAATGTGCTATTTGAGTGGTATTTGCTTTGTACATGATATGTATTTATTCATTTGAGGTTATGAAGTGATATATGAAATGAAAGAGTATCCCTTACCCTGTGCACTATAGGCTGTTTAGCATATGCTGGTCATAGAATGATTCACTTTCTCATAAATGAATCTGGAATACTTCCCAGAGTAGAACTACCTCTCAAACATGTAACTTTGGCAGACAGTGCTGAACTTCAAGGAAAGAGTGGGATACTGCCTTTCTGTGCAATACACATTTGGGATTCTCTATCCTCCTGAGAGATTTTTTAATTGCTTCTTGCTGTTCAGTTTTGAGGAGGGGAAAAAAAGAAAAAAAAAAAAAAACCCACAAAAAAACCCAAACAAACAACAATAACAACAAAAAAAAACAACCAACAAAAAAAACCAAACAAAAAAAACCAAACCCAGAAGAACAGTCTTATGTTCTGGAGTTTTATGGCTGCAGTAGTTACTTGGTCAACTTTTTGTCTACATGTGCAATTCTGATGGTTTTCTTGTGATGAGCTTGTTTGGTCAATTGTTCCAGCAGTGCATAAATAATAAATATCTTTACAGCATAGTTCCTGAGTTAATTGATACTGGAGAAATCAGTCAGATAAAAAGAAAATTAATAGTTTTGGGGGTTTTCTTAACTTTTCCATCTGCACTCTCCTCTTTTACCTTGTTCTTTTAGCAAATTAATAATAGTTTAAACAAGCCCACAGTAACTGTACTAATTTTTTGCCCTTCAGATTTATGAATAAACAGCACTGCTGTAAGCCTTATCTCCTTCCTGAGTACACATTTCAGTTTTCTTTGAGACTTTACATTTTCGTTATATTTTATGACATGAAAAAAATGAAAATGTGAGAAGTCCTCGAAATTTCCTATGCAGAGATTACTATTTAGTTAGTAAATACTAGGGAATGAAGGATTTTTCAGTGAGTGAAAAGTCTGAATAATTAAATATCTAATTTCTTAAATTTCATACTACTGGAGGCCCTCATCGAGCTCACATAAAAGGGAATTTCAGAAATGAAATGGAAGAACTTCTATCATTTTCTCCTAAGAGCTTTCCTGTTGAGACAGCAAGGGTGGCATTTAACTCCAGATTACTGATATCCAAATGAAGTTGTTTAAGTGTGGACGACTCTGTTACTTATGAACTCTGTTCAGGTGTCTAGGTTTCTAGTGCAATCTAGTCAACACAGTTTATGGAGTCTGGAGAGCTATTCACCTCTTTCCGATATAAGACACATTTTTTGAGTTGAATAGTTTTCTAGAATACATTTACTTCATCAGGCTCAGTTCAGTCACTTTTATGTACCATGTCTATCTTAGATGCCTTAAGGTATCCTACTTGATCTCCAACTGGTGCTCTAAATGTTTTCACTACCTTGTAAGTTCATTGAGGACTTTCAAACACATGCAGATGTCCTGGATACATACCCTTTGATGTCTTATATAGCTTTGGATGCCCCTGTTTAGGTAACTGATCAAGAACTCATATGACTAAATTTTCACCATTTTTTTTCTAGAAATTACACTCTCACTAATGTACAGAAACCACTATCTGGATACTAAATTTTAAGTTTCTATAATCTAGAGCTAAATCATACAATTACAGTCACTTTCTTCAGTGATACAGGTTTATTATGTAGGAGGTTTTGAGTTAAATTTTCAGCATATTTACATGAATCCCAAAAATCAAATCTGGAGCCCCCAACATAAGAAAGACATGGACCTGTTGGAGAGGGTCCAGCGGAGGGCCATGAAGATGATCAGAGGGCTGGAATACCTATGCTGTGAGTACGGGCTGTGAGAGTTGGGCCTGGAGAAGAGAAGGCTCCGGGAAGATCTCATAGCAGCTTTCCAGTATCTGAAGGAAGCCTATAAGAAAGCTGGAGAGGGACTTTTTACAAGGACATGTAGTGATAGGACAAGGGTTAATGGCTTCAAACTGGAAGAGGGTAGACTTAGATTAGGTATCAGGAAGAAATTTTTCACTATGAGCATGGTGAGACACTGGAAGAGGTTTCCCAGGGAAGCTGTGGATGCCCCATCCCTGGTAGTCTTCAAGACCACGCTGGATGGGGCTTTGAGCAACCTGGTCTAGTGGGAGGTGTCCCTGCCTATGGCAGGGGGGTTGGAACTAGATGATCCTTTAAGTCCCTTCCAATCTAAACCATTCTATGATTCTATGATCACCACATGCTGCTCTCTGAGGGCTGTTTCATCTGTCATTACTGGCATGAGTTGTCCCATCCATGTAACGAACTTGAGCAGTACAAACAGTAATGTCCATCCAAATAGTGGCCCAGATATTTTTAAGATGTTTAAGGTTCAGAACTGTAAAAAAACCAAAATCAAATCAAAACCTAACCAAAACAGGAGCAGTATAATTATCAATGATGCAGTGACCTTGTCAAAAGGACCAGACACTAAAAAGTCTTCTACTGAGTACTTATTAGATACAGTCTCCAAAGCCAGTATACTAACTATGAAGAAATACGAGGGACAAGATTCTCCTATTTTCTTCTTCTCTGCAAGTAGTCCAACCTTCATGCTCTTTCTTATACCAGAGTCCTGCAACTTTTCATCCTGCTTCTCCCAGCTGCTCCTCTGTTCTTTAAATAATTAAAACTTGGTTAGTCCAAGCATTTTTTTCTTTCCAAGTCTAATCACTAGAACTTGGTTCTCTAGTCCAATCTAAAGAGAAATGTTGTTTAGTCCATTTTCATGTATTGAGTATGACTTAACTGGAAACTCCTCCTTTCCTTCTTCTAGCAAGTCCTTCAATAGCAATATGGTTCACAGTCTCCGCTTAGCATTAGTTATGAGGTATAAAGGTATTTCCGAGTGTGCACAAACAGAATCTGTGTATGTAGTGAAATTCATAGTTGCAACTGAGGCTTTTCACGAATTTCTCAGGAACTTTCCAGGAACCTATGGAGAATCTAAAAGACCACAGTTTGGGTGCCTAAATTCCTCTTAAGTCTCACTTTAGATCCATACTTAATTATTTTGTCCTGGTTTAGGGGACTTTTTGCATAATCTCTGAGGAACTTGTAAGGAAAAGAATGGGACAATGAAGAAGATCATACTTTGTTGCCTCTGCCATTTTGATTCTATGAGTCAAAGGGCACTATTATCAGGGCCACATTTTTGTTATTGATTCATTAAAAAAGAAATAAAGAAAAGGAAAGAAAGAAAAAGAAATAAAGAAAACCAAATCTATATAAATGTTAAAAGCAGCCCACTTTGAAATAGAGTGTTTGCTATCTATAGCTGTGCAACTGTTACCATAGATAATTGTCAGTTATCAAAGAATTATGTAATTTTTCAATTGTACAACTTTCTGAACTAGAACTGCTATTTATTCATTCCATCTGGAAAAATAAAAAAAAATGAAAAAAAAAAAAAAGATTTCCCACATTAATCCAATAGCCTCGACATCTGTGACATCATTTTGGCATCAATGAAAAGGTACCAGATGATCTAGCAGACTTGGAAAAAATCTCCAGTCTTTCAGGTAATAGATTGTAATTAGTACTTTTTTTAAGGAAATATTTCAAAAATACCTTGAGAGGCTGAAAGCTCTTTTGGAGAAACAAACCAAACCTAGCACTAAAACCACTTTTCACAGTATTCTATTTCCATGTGTGTGTATATATATATATATATATATATATAACATTACTAATAGTTTACTGTTAAAACATAAATGTTAACATTGTAAATGTCTGTTACTATCAACTAATTATGTTAAGCTCAAGCCAAAATCAGTGTGGTGGCATGGTGGCGTAAAGGTGTATATATTAGCCAAAGTTTTAAACATTAAGTTTGGGAAAGTGTCTTCACCTAGATGCTATTTAGATACATAAGGGTGGAAATTGGGTTAGTTTGCACCACTAAGTAAAGCCGGAGAACTGTGTTGGCTTCAGGCAAGTGCAGAGAACAGGAGGTTTGCCCTGAGGATATTCACTAATTTAAGCTTGCCTTCTGTGGTCAGTGGTTCGTTCCCTTTCAAAAGGGTACACCCCAGAGTATGAAGAGCTTCCCAAGAAATAAACTTTTTCAGATTAAGGTCATCCTTCAACCCTGCAGTTGTGAAACAGAAGATACTAATAACAAAAGGAGGAATGAATAATTGCCAAACTGATAGATTAAGAACCGGAGGATCTCTATGCAAAAGAATGAATATCCCGGACAAATTATTTCTTGAAAGTCAGTCTCCACAGCAATACATTTAGTAGTTATAGTGACAGATTTACATGAAAAAGAGGTGGTAAATGTGAAGAGTACTTAAAACTGTTATTTTAAGCATTTGTCACACTCAGACAATTACTAGGGACATTTAAGAATACAAACATTCCTTCCTAGCCTAGGTCATAGTCATACACAGCAGATGTCATGCACCTGCATATGATGGATGTTAAGTTCAGGCTTTGAATTTCTGAGGACTAATAAAATAGAAGATTGTTGTGAAAATGGATGTGTCAATTGAGTCTGTTCAAATTCATTTAGTTTACAGTCTACATTTTCCTTAAGGCATATAGTATATTCCAATTTTCTTCTTGGGTGGACTTCATTGCATGTAATTTAAACCATCCAAACATCAGACATCCTGTCTGAGACTCCAAGAACACTATTGAGCTGCCCTCATGTGGGTGCCTGGTGCCGTTTGTGATATCCTCAGAGACTTTGGTGTCTTACAAGGGAATTCTGTGACAGCTCCCTGAAGATGTCCTGAATACCTTACAGTACCTCAAATGGTCCTAGATACCTGTGAACAAACAGCTGAATTCAGGTCTGAGTTTCCTATATAGTTACTGAACACAAAGTTAATAGATCAAAAGAGATAGCCACATGCAGAATCCCTGTCTCTTATCACAGTAGAGGATGAATTATCTTCTGGAGGTACCTTTTTCCCTTTACTGACAACAAAAACATACAGATTAACAATTTAGGTTAGATGAGCAGGTTTTAGAAAGTCAAAATCAGGTGAGAGGATTACCACAGCAATTGTGAAATATTGCTGACTGTGTATACAGAGAGTGCAGATTTCTGAAATGAAGCTCATGAAAACTTGAAGTTCAGGCTTTACTCTCGCTGGCCAATAATAACATTTCACCACTGAAATGTTACGGCGTTTTGTTCACAATGTTATCCGTTCCCAGTGAACTTGCTCGCACTGTTATTTGCCACATTTCAGGCAGGCATTATTCCAAACTGACTTGCGTATAAAAATATTAGAGGGCTTCTTTCCTCCCTACTCGAAATGATGAAGAAACTACATGAGAACCTAAAGGCTTTTTTTAAAAAAAATAACACGCTTAAATACAAAGGATGTACAAAAAACATTCAGTATTATTCAGTAGTTTATAAAGATCTTCTTATTTATTATTATTATTGATGTTTAAAATGCGTTTCTCTAATTGTCTATGTTCTGAAGTAGTATTCTAATTATACTACTAATACTAAAACATACTTAAAATCATTTTGAAAGTACAAATGTATTTATTACAATCATTTCCTACATTTTAATGCATCTCCTCTGTTTAGCATTAGCCTCAGAACACTTCCCAAATATCTTAATTCATTTCACTTGTTTTTCTATATTTTATAACTTTATATTTTTTTCATAACAAAAATTATGATTTTGTCTATTTTTTTTTAATTCACACTTTGAAACTGAATTAAGATTGCACAGTATGTTACTGCTGAGAAATTGTAAAATAAGAATTAAAAGTATAACGCATGGTAAAACACATCTAACAGTACAACTGTCTTTGAGGGGTTTCGGTGGCATAAAGTTTACAAATGTTTTGATTGTCCCTCTGTTTGATTGCTGTCTTGCTTATTTCTGTTAGATCAGCCACATTAAAAAAGGTCCATTACTTTTAGTACAATTTCTCATTTGAAAAGTAGTGTTGGGGTGAAGAATCTCTTTTTTTTTTTTTTCCTTTTTCTTTTTTTTTTTTTTTCTTTTTTTTTTGTGTCGATGAGTTTATTATAAAAAGGTAATAATGCAAAGGATTATGACAGGTAGCCCTATTACAATTGCAAATCTGTACATCCCCCACGGTTCAAAATCTTTGTTTATTTCTTGATCCTTTCTTACCTAACAGCAGATGTTTTCAGGAGCTGTAATAGATGAAGATTGTAGTTATTCTTTTCTTTGAAACAAGGATGTGAGATTTGACCTTTGTTAGTAAAATAACAATTTAAAAGTGAAGTGAGCAAAGGGTATAGCAAAGATTTAGTCCTCATTGATCCATACTGACAGCAGCATTGAAATAGGCAATCCGGTACCTTTTATACTTTAGTTCCACTACGTTTAAACTGGGATTCTTCTTATTTATTTATGCCGATACATTGTAACGTGTAACCATCTGGTATTTGAAATCCAGCTTTGCCTGATAATTTTCTGGTGTCTATGTCTCTGGATGGTATACAGAATTATAGGAGATCTGAAGTATGGAGATTTAACAACTCTCTAATTAAAGCTGCACCGTTTGTGCAACAGATGAAGACTATTTCAGAATAAATTAATATCAATAAAAACCAAGAAACTAGCCTGGGTGTTTTGTGGGAAGCTGCCAAAACAGTCATGAGGGGTAGAATAATTTGCTTAGCTGCAGCAGCAGTACAAAAAGTATATCTTGAGTACCAGTGTAAATTAGAAAAGGAAGTTAATGAGATGAAAAAAGCAACATAAAAAGCAGGTACCTTAGGACCCTCCAACTTTTGATTAAACAGAGGGAAACTAAACGCTTTGTGGTGAATAACACAGACAATGTGTTAAAGATTAATGAACAAATGTACTATGAAAAGGGGAATAAATCCGGCAAATTATTTGCATATGATTGGAATGGGAAGAGAAAGGAAAACTTTTTTTCAGTTTGAGAAACAAGAGATATTGTAGCAGATCATAATCCAAGAACTGTAATGAGATTTCTTGCATGTTCTTTATAAAACAGATTTATCCTAGCTAAATATGGGTCACAAGGAGATAGTCTCCTTCTTATCCGAAATTCAATTGCCACGGATTAAGGAAAGAAGTAAAATGAAGTTGGTTCTTCTGGGATCAGAAGTTAACAACAAGCCATCGAAGATTCCTTTCTTACAAAAAACAACAGATCAGACGGAATTACTGTTATTAAAAAAAGTTCTTTGTTTCTGTTTGCATGATTGAGAGATTTTCTATCTATTTCACTTCATTCTCTATTACATAAATGGAAACATTAAAATCTGCAGTGAAAAAAAAGCTGTGTGACAGATCATATATTGTTTAACATTGGCCTTGGTACAAGAAAATTTTCACGTATTAAGATGATAGCCATTTTCCCCGTTACATAGTCTATCATTCAGCAAAAGAAAAATATCTTCCTCAACACAGATACTGGGGCTTGTCGCTGTTACATTTAATGTTACAGCAGCATAATTAAAAAGGGATGTGAACATTAGTAGACTGTAATGTGGTGTTTTGTAGCATTCTTTATTAAATACTGTAGTTGAACTAGATTGTAGTTTTTTGACAGAATGAGGAAAACACACAAAAAAACATGAAGGAAAACACAGGAAAAGAGAGACAAAGATGGTATATGTCATGCATGAAGCTGTTACAAGTACAAGGAAAACAAAATTAAAAGCTTAGATAAAAGTACATTTTAAGGAGAAAAGATCTATAGGGTGTTTTTCACAGAGTAAAGTTTTTCACAGAAGTCAAAAACTTTGAGGGACTTCCAACATTTCGATTTCTGCTGTTCCTAAGGGATTGGCTCCAAAGCTGAGTATAAAGTTACACTTCTAGGACGTGTCATTGTAGATGTAAATAATTTCCTTGTTAATTGTTTGAAAACCTACACTTGATTTCCAGTTCTTGTAGGAAGTGTTTCATGAGCACAGAAGTGTCACTGAAACAATTCATTTGAAGATGTATTTCACTTTCACGTGTCCATCACAGAGTATAGCTGAGAATCTAGACTTAAGGCAAAGCAGATTTAAGGCTGCACAAGGGTTACCTGCCTCCACAGATAACGTACATTGCCCAGATGATGTGTAGGAGCTGCACACATGAAGTGTGAGACTGCTGAATTAAACCTGGCAGTTGGATTCGCTTTAGCTGTCAGTGATCCAGCTCCTGCAGATTCAATTAGAGGTTTGAGTTCAATTAACCAGAACTTTCATGTGAATCTCCCATGTTCTCAGAGCAGAACCTTATTGCCTTCCTGAGTAATTCTTCACAGGCATGTAAAAGTCACGTCTGGCAGCAAAACTAAATGATTTGACAGGGCAAACAAGACCTTAGTTATTTCACAGGGGAAATCAGAAGTGTAGTTGAGAGAGTTCAGGGCCCACACACAATGTGTATAGGCTTATCTGAGCTCAGTGTTGGCATACAGGATATCTGTCATCTAAGGTCAGATGCAAATAGCACAGCAACATCACTTACCTAATTGTTTTTGGGTCATACTGAGCCAAGTACGCATCTGGAGAGAGGGAGGCAAACAAAGGGCTTGTTTAACCATGTAGATAAGTGTTACTAACACAGGCAAAAATGGTACTAAAATATGGATAGTAGTAACCTTATTAGCCACTGAAATTGTTCTGAATAGAGTAAACCATATTGATTATTAAGGTTCACAGGAGTCTATGCCCTTTGTTCCGTAGAAGAGACCTCAGGGAAAGGAATATTAAACGATAATTATTGGTCTGACACATCCAGAAAATCGTATCTTGTCTTTCCCAACTCAAACGCTTCACAGCAACAGTGACTGAAACATAAATCACTGGGACCAGTTCTCATCCTCTACTTCCCTCCCGACCTATTTCTCTCAGAAACTGCACCACTGAGAGATCTTAGGTGGATGTATGAGTTAGAGTACATCATACTTGCTACAAGGGGGTTAGTGTTGTGGTCATCTAACCTGGAACTGAATATAGGGGAAAATACAATCTTCAAGCTATTCCAGCCTTTAATTACTATCAGAATTCATATTCCCCAAAGGGTATGAACTTAATAAAAATTTATTCTCTTTCAAAAATGTAATGGAAACCCCACATTTTAGAAGTTATTACATTCTGTTCCTAAGGCTGAGATAATTTTTCTGCCTAAAGAGGGGACTTGGATATTTTGCTGTATATGAAGATTGCACTGTACTTTTCCTTTTTACAGCTGGATATCAAAATGTGACTTCTGACTTTCTATTTAACTGGCCCACAATTTCTGAAAGACATTAGGCATGAAAACTGAAGATTATGGGTATTTTAAAGAATAGCTCTATCCTATCAATATAAGTATCCCTTGGATTTGGGTAAAGTGAAAAAAACCAGACACTAACAGGCCTAAATGCCAGTCAAAGCACATAACCATGCATTGTATTGCTAGAGATAGTTATACACATTTTAGTGCAAGGTATACTTGAGTCTCCCAGTACATGCTTTCATCAGATCTGATAAATATTGTAGGATCTTTGTTCTGGGAATCAAGAGAACACTGAATAACCATTAGGGGAGTTAAAGGATTATGAAAACCTCCTGCTAACAGGTTTGGGAGATGCCAGAAACATTCAGGTGGCATTCCTATGTTCAAGTTTTTTCGTATCACCATGCTTTCATAGACTTCCTAAGGACCAGGTATCTTTAGCATTCAAGATGTGTTGATAGGCATAACTTTATCATCTTAACTTGTATATAACTCTGAACACTACTGATTTTTCTCCTTCTTGATTTTCCACATAAGCCTTATAACAATAGTAAAGAAGAACTGTATAAATAAATGACATGCTCACAGAAATGAATACTATTCATTGAATTCCATGAACTAAGGCTCATTTGAATTTTCAGTTTCGACTGGTTTCAATGACACCTAAAATGAGCTTTTAAAACCTCACACCACATTTAATTGCTCTTCTACTCATCAGAGGCACATTCTTGGCCATTTGTGTAAAATGCCCATGCTAACTTTGGTCAGAGCCATGTCATATATTTGCCTTTCTCAGTTTCTCATTTCAACACACTTCAATAGCAGTGCTCACCTTAGCTTTTACAAAGAAAGTTAATTCTGAAGGATATTAATCTTCTTCATGTTTATAAATTGCTTTTGTGTATCAATGCATAAGTCTTGTTTCTCTTTATATTCTTCCGGTTATTTCTGAGAACAGTATGCTCAGACTTGTTCATGTGGAACATATATACATATATGATAAAAATAAGATCAATGGTTTTGTCTTTAGTTTAATTCAAAAGATTATTTTCTGTGGGTATTTTGTTGGTTAATATACAGTCCAGTCATCATGAAACAGTTAAGAGACAAAAAGTTCTCTAACTGAAACATCAGTCCGAAAACAGTACATCTGAAACAGATAGATGACATAATTCATACAGTTTTGATAAATAAGTTGTAACTTTTGTAAAAATAAAAAATTAGAAAAGGAATTCAGTATTGTTTATAGAGGGAGAAATTAAAGAACATATTAAACCTAACATAGCGGACAAACTTTATAGCAGATTTTTTATATAGATCTGAAAAGCTTTTGAGAGAAACAATGATATTCTCTCAGTGTGTTGTGAAACCTCACAAAACCAGTCGAAACTGACTAACAAACTGAAAATGGGATTTATTTTTACAAGATGGTAACAAAACAAAACTAAGTTTTACTCTAACCAAAACCACTTTGAGACTCCGACAAACATTAACAATCCACAGGTTCAGAATGTAATTTGAGAGTTAATACTACACAACCGACTTAAGAATTCTTAAAGTTTATGGCTGATGACTCAAAATGTGCAGTCACTCACCTAATAAGGGAGGGCTCGAAACCTTGAGGAGTTTCCTTGGGTGGCATCCCCAACCACAGACCTGCTGTTCCAAGGAGGACCATCTCAAGATGGCTCTCTGGTGGGTCTCCATTTACACCCTAGCTGAATCTGAAGTAGGCCCCCCATGGGCTGAGGATCTCAACATGTTCACCTTTCGACTGCAATTCCTACGTGCTAACCACCACTGTGTGGGCATGACAAGAACTGTGTTGGGACGTTTTCACAGGCTTTTGTCAGGTCCTTGTCAGGGCAGGTGTATCTACCACACAGTATAAATTAGGAGACCATCAGAAAGTTTATATCAAATCAGATTTGGTATAAGGACTTCCTTCTCCCTCAACTTCACTGAACTTTCATAAACATCAACTAATTTATTTTCAAGCATCTGAGGTTATGTAAGTAGAAAATTCTTCATGCTAAATAATTTTTTAATTACCTTTATCTTGTAAAAAAAAAAAAAGAAACATATTTACTTGAGTCACCACATCCTGTCAATGATTTAGCAAATAGCATCGACATAAAACTTTCTATTAACCTGGTGAAACAGTACACAGAGAAAGTTCACTCATCTCTTTGTAAACAGCTGAGTTACAGTAATTATTTAAAAATACCAAGTGAGGATCTAATCAATCTTTTGCACTTCTGCATGAAAAAAAAAAAAAAAAAACAAACATTCTCCTTCACAGCATCCTCCTGAAGAAAAGGAAAACAGTGAAACAAAAACATTCTTCAATACTGTATATTACTTTTCCAATAAACTTTGGCCTAAATTGAGCAAAGCAGAGGTGAAATAAGTACTTTAGTAAGTAGCTGAAGATGCAGAGTATTCTAATACTGACAGTTCTACTCCCTTGTTATTACTCTGTTTTTCTGAAGGGAGAGATTGGAAAATGAGATGAGGTGGAAACAGGATAGACTACAAACAAATAAACTATCTACATATATGGACTATAAGCATATAGCCTTGTGCCTGGGGTTACTAATGTGGTAATGTATGAGAAGAAAGAAAAGATCATTTGGGCAGAGACCCTGGAAGAAAAATAGTTGTCCACAGACAAGTAACACTTACTTAACTATTGTCATAATATCTCCCAATATTACAAATAAATTCTAGTAGATATTTAGAGCTTTTGGACTTTATGAGAGGAGAAGGCATAATGTAATTTTTCTAAAGTCAACAGGAATTTTACTGTTTACTTCACTGAAAACAAGGGTTTGATCCAAACTGCAAATGTTCACTAAAACAGAACAAGATTGTGTGCCACTAGAAACCATCCAGTGCTGTCAGTATTTATAACTAGTTGATATTTTTGACTGGACAAGGGATTTATTCAGTGTGGAATGTCCTGACCTGCCACATTCATTGTTGTGATGAGAATCATGCTGCTTACCATCAGTCACCTTGCATACTTCACCTGACAAAGCCTGGCAGGATGCTTCACAACAATGAGAAGCCAGGCTGGGAAATTTACAGTAATCTGTTCCCTCAAGAGGAAAAAATGCTTTTAACAGGACTTTTTTTTTTTTTTTTTTCTTGTGGGGGGGGCGTGGAGTGGGGTGGTGGCAGGAAGGTAGTCTGTTTGTTTCTAGATTTTACTTTAGAGGCAAGGGTATCAGCTGGTTGAGCCCTAAAACACATACTGTGTAGTTCATTACCCCAGCAGGGGCTCCATGAGGTACCATACCTCCTTGGAGTAAAATACATAAATAAATCTCCCGGACACACAGGAAGAACTTATCTGCAGCACTTCTGCCTGGAAGGCTTCAGCATAGCCTGCTGTCTACAGAGGGGAGCTACGTTAAACCAGGGCAAAGAGGTGGAATTAGGGGCTGGAGCACTGTGATACTGATGGGTACCTGTAAGAAGCAGGCCATGGGGCTGGCTGCTAAGGGAAAAAAAAAAACAAAACAAAACAAAAAAAACCAAAAAAACCCCAACAAATCAAAAAAAGAAAAATAAAAGAGATTACTAACAGGCATTGAAAGAAATTATCATAAAATAGAAAAATACAATGCAAAAGGCAAATTCTTACTTTACATACTTTACATATGTATTAAAATTAATATGAGGTTAATTTTCTGCTTAATTCACAAGTGTACTGTTACATTTTTAAGGTGGTATAACTGCCAAGTTCTGCGTATTCAGCTGTTCATAAATTTAGGAGTCACTGGCCTCCTGTACTAGTTTTGTTTCTAACATTGAAAGATCTGATTCATCACTCCATTATTCTAACTTTAAACATACTACACTTTCACTGGAGTAAAAGGAGAACAGTCTGGCTTAAATCAGGTTCCACTATATTTTCAGTATGATGAAAATGCTAGAAAATAGGTTTTGTCCACTTCAATTCTAGTGCATTCCCTTTCTCTGCACAGACCTGAGCACTCTCAGTTTCTGTCAGCTATATCTTGCTCTGGGCTTTTTAGAATCAGGTTCTATGTTAGCAAAGAGTCAAAAATCAGTTCTGGTTAGTAATTAAAAAGTAAAAAAAAAAAAAAAAAAAAAAGGAGAGAAGAAGGAAAAACGTATGCAGAGTAACAGTGACGTGCCATGGAAACCACTCGGCTGTAAAGGAGTTAATTTGAAAGTTCAAGACAGCTGTGATTCTTTCTGTCTGCCATATCTCTTTATTCTTGTCAGTCCAGTCTTGCATGGTAGAAATTTCTTTCCACAGCCAATGCAGTGTGACACATTTTCCTTGCTGCTTAGCAAGTGCTTTTATTGTAACTCTGCATATTGTAAGATGCTGTAAGGTGTGTGGTGCTATGAAAAATCATGTACTTCTTTTACATCGAAATTCCCTCTACATTAGAGATTAAGTCAACATTAAGATATAACAGTTTAAAATGTAATTAGGAATAAAAATTATGAACAAGCATAGTTTTATCATCTATTTCCTCTAATATATCAATTTAATCTATTTTTAATTCTTCCCTTAATATCTTAAAGATGCGAGTAATGTCCCTACTGCCCTGAGTTACACTAACGTGTGTTACTCCCATAAGAAGTCCAGCTTCAGTAAAAAGTACCCGTGCAAGTAAGGTTGAAGGTCTTTTCTGAAAAAAAAAAAAGAAAAAAAAAAAAAATTGGTTTCTTATATATCTGATAGTGCTATAATATAAAACTTGTGATATTTGTGGAAAAGCACTATTTCTGAAGATATAAAACTAAAAATAAAAAAAAAATAGAAAAGGACTGTAAGTTCAGAAAAACTTTATCATCCTCAATAGAACTAGTCTAGATTTATATCACTGTAGCTGTATTTAGAATTCATCTTAATCTTATTTAATAGCCAGCTTACCTAATTGTGGTCTACTACGCTTTCATGTAGCCTTTTCTTAAAATTTGTAATATCAGAATCCCAGGTCTTGTTTTAGAGAAACTGAGGTCCTAAGTCAGATTTTAAAGTGTAGGTAGATGCCTAAAACATAAGAGAGGCCCCAATAGTATTTTCAAAAGCCCTCAATCTCCATTGAAACTAATCAGCATTGAAAATTACTCTGGAAACGAGACTACGTTTGTGTGCCATGAGTTTATAGAGTGACGCTTATTTTCGCTCTCTCTAAACTAATGAATTTTTAATTATTCCATGAAAAGTAGAGCAGTTGCAAAAGAAAATACTTAAGAAGATCTGTACTCTGTTTTATTTGACTGCTCCCTACAACATAAGGTAAAATAATCAAATTTGAAAAACCTTGTAGAGGAAAGCAATAAAATCACAGGGCAGGAAGGATGCCAAATTTGAAGGAACCTGACTGTTCAGACTTGAAAACAGAGCTGTCTTTCTGGTAAGGGAAAAGGACAACAGTAGTCCCATTCCTGAACCGTTTATGAATTTTACCCCAAACAGTCATTGGATAAAAAAGAGACACAAGTTACTGTGGAAGAGGTAAGACCCATTTTTAAACAAAAATTGTGCAATTTTTCTAAAATTGGAAGAAGTTTTGAGCTTTGCATTTTCATTTCATAGAGGTACCTACCTGTAAACCTGAGGTGTATGCACCCAGCTTCAGGAGAGGAACAGTTCACTGTCTGTTTCCTATAGGCAGTTTGCTTTGGTTATTATCCATTCTACATTTGCATCCCATCTCTTTTATGTGATATCTTCAGGTGAAAATTCATGTGCTCAGCTCAATGTTGTGAACTTCACTACCAAAATAAAGCCCACACTTTTTTGATGATGAGCTGTTTAGTGTCGTCAAAACTAATCATCCTTGAAACAGAGATAAAACCATGACTTCACCATTAAACCTGAAACTATATCACCATTAGGAATCTTACTTGACGTTAACCGACCTAAATTTTAGTTGGATCACTTAAATTACTTAAGTTTTAATGGCAATAATAGCAACAAAATACATAACCTGTGACAAACACAGGACTGCCAATAAGAAGCGCAAGCCTATAAGTGGTTGATTCAATGCATGTCATCACAAATCTGCTGTGCAGACACTAAGTTGAAAAAGTTTTATACCTGTGAGATATACCGTGACTGCACAATATGGCTCTATATCACATGTAGTGAATCTGTTGCTTCCAGGACAAATAAAACTGACTGAACATGTGCTTCTTACTGAAGAGTTGCTCAGTATGTCATTCTGCCATTTCGCAGGATTTCTGGACATCCACAAAACAGCACAATAGATCATCGATCAATGCAGCAGGCCAGTGGACTATCAAGAAAAGCTGTCCTGGTTCCGGCAGGGACAGGGTTAAGTATTCCATGCCATGTGAGCCACGCCCACCCTGAGGTTAAAAGGAGGGAGGGGGCGAGCAGTCGGGTTCGGAGCGGGCTGGCGCGTCCCTGGGCCGGACCGGCGGGGAGCGGCGGGGAGCGGCGGTTCCGTATTCGCGTCTGTATATTTCTCTGTCGGTGTTGTTGTTGTTGTTTTCTTGTTCCCTTTGCTGTTCTGTTAAACTGCCTTTGTCTCAACCCAAGAGTTTTGCCTTTTTCTTTTGATCCTTCCCGTACCGGGAAGCGCTGGGCGAGCGACACGTGGTTCTTTGTTGCCATCTGAGGCCAAACCACGACAGTCCTTTTTGGCGCCCAACGTGGGGCTCGAAGGGTTGAGACAACGACAGAATCTAACTAGAGCTTGAAAAAACTAATTTGTTAGGTAAATAGTCACGGTCACTATGTTGCTTAGTTTGTTCTCATGGCTGTGTTATGTAAACTCGTATGTGTTTTATGCACTCCCTGTGATGATATTTGTTACTTCTGGGAGGGGGATGAGGATTATCATTTTGCTGTCCTGTGCAATATCGGCTTATGATATGATAACATCACTTGTTAGACGGTTATTTTGGGGCGTTTATGTGATATTGCTCTCCTGTCCGTACATTGGGCACCACCTCTCAGAATTCATTAATAATTACACCCAGTCTATGGGGGAAACAGGGGGGGACACTTTCCCCAGCTCTTTTGCCTCCCTTTTCTCCTTTGAGTCAGGTATGACAGCTTTTGAGAATTTTGAATATCCTTGGGATGCTCAAACCAGCATGTTCCTAGTGTTATGTTTGCTGAATATGTTCCAGGTCTCGTTTAGGGTTAAACAACTATTTAAGACTGCCACCCAGAGATCTGCTCCAAGGCTGGACAGTCAGGGGTGGCATGGCAGGTGGGAGAACATGGGCAGGTACTTAGAGAACTTCTCACCTCCAATGGTCTGGGACTTCACCCCTGAACAATTACAGGACCCTGATAGAATAGTAGAATATCTGAAGGGAAAGTGCTGTGGCTATTCTAGAGAGGCACAACTCACCGCACTGTGCTGGGCCCTGGCTAGTGTCTACCAGGCACTGCTCAGTGCTATGCAGCACCCTCAAAAGAAAGAGACAGAGACCAGACCAGCAGGCGCTGTGGCCCCTGCGGCAGGCGCTGCGGTTGCTGTGGCCCCTGCGGCAGGCGCTGCGGTTGCTGTGGCCCCTGCGGCAGGCGCTGCGGTTGCTGTGGCCCCTGCGGCAGGCGCTGCGGTTGCTGTGGCCCCTGCGGCAGGTGCTGCTGCGACGGGCACTGCGGCTACTGCGACCCCTGCGACGGGCACTGCGACCCCTGCGACGGGCACTGCGGCTACTGCAACCCCGGTGACAGACACTGCGGCTACTGCAACCCCGGTGACAGACACTGCAGCTACTCCAGCCGCGGTGACAGACACTGCTGCTGAACCAGGGAACCAACCCGTGCCAGTATCCGTTGCCCCCATACAAAAGAAGAAGTACACAAAGAAATCG
The DNA here is from genome assembly GCA_947846985.1 of Fratercula arctica. Taxonomy (NCBI): domain Eukaryota; kingdom Metazoa; phylum Chordata; class Aves; order Charadriiformes; family Alcidae; genus Fratercula; species Fratercula arctica. Next base: position 35,995,510 of record CANTUZ010000001.1, on the reverse strand, counting down.
GTTCGCATAGTAAGAGATGACGATGAACCAGGGCCATCACAAGGACAGGAGGAAGAGGCAGAACCAGAGATAATTACCCGATCCCTATCCCTGAGTGAGCTGCGGGATATGCGAAAAGATTTTAGCCGACTTTCAGGCGAGCACATTGTCACCTGGCTGCTTCGGTGTTGGGATAATGGGGCCAGTAGCCTGGAATTAGAGGGTAGGGAAGCCAGGCAGTTGGGATCCCTGTCTAGGGAAGGCGGCATTGACAAAGCAATTGGAAAAAAGACCCAAGCCCTCAGCCTCTGGAAGCGACTCCTGTCAGGCGTGAGGGAGAGGTACCCCTTCAGTGAAGATGTTGTATGTCAACCAAGCAAATGGACCACCATGGAAAGAGGTATCCAGTACCTGAGAGAATTAGCCGTGCGGGAGATGATTTATTATGACTTGGACAACACAGACTTGCCCACAGATCCTGATGAGGTGCACTGCACAAGGCCCATGTGGCGGAAGTTTGTACGGAGCGCACCATCGTCATATGCCAACTCACTGGCAGTAATGGAATGGAAAGGTGAAGAAGGACCAACGGTGGATGAGGTGGCTGGCCGGCTCCGGCGATATGAAGAAAGCCTCTCTTCCCCCCTTGTCTCAGCTGTGGAGAAACTGTCCCGGAAGGTTCAGCAACTTGAAGAGAATATGTCCTACTCCCCACCTGTACGGGCCAGCATCTCAGCTATTAGAAGCAGACATTTCCCCACTCAAGAGAGAGAGTACAAAGGGTACACACCACGAGGCACCCTGTGGTTCTACCTGCGAGACCATGGAGAGGACATGAGGAAGTGGGATGGACAACCTACTTGGATCCTGCGGGCACGGGTACAGGAGTTGCAAGGAAGGACAACCACAAAAGGAGATCCCTCCAGGAAAAGTGCCGCCCCAGTTTCCAGTGGGCAGTTCCCCAGACAGACCATAAGGCCTGATCTTGCTTCTGATCCTCTTGAAGGAACCTCCAAGTCATTTCTGCAAGAAGTGAGTACCGGATACCATGACCAGTATTAGAGGGGCCCTGCCTCCAGCCAGGTGGAGGAAAGGGACAACCGGGTTTATTGGACAGTGTGGATTCGATGGCCTGGCACATCAGACCCACAGGAGTATAAGGCTCTAGTGGACACAGGAGCACAGTGTACTCTGATACCATCAAGCTATAGAGGGGCAGAACCCATTTGTATTTCTGGGGTCACAGGGGGATCCCAAGAGTTGACTGTACTGGAGGCTGAAGTGAGCCTAACTGGGAATGAGTGGCAAAAGCATCCCATTGTGACTGGCCCAGATGCTCCATGCATCCTTGGTATAGATTACCTCAGGAGAGGGTATTTTAAGGACCCAAAGGGGTATCGATGGGCCTTTGGCATAGCTGCCTTGGAGGCGGAGGAAGTTAGACAGTTGTCCACCTTGCCTGGTCTCTCGGAGGATTCTTCTGTTGTGGGGTTGTTGAGGGTCGAAGAACAGCAGGTGCCGATTGCTACCACAACGGTGCATCGGCGGCAATATCGCACTAACCGAGACTCTCTGATTCCCATCCATAAGCTGATTCGTCAACTAGAGGTTCAAGGAGTGATCAGTAAGACTCGCTCGCCTTTTAACAGTCCTATATGGCTGGTGCGAAAATCCAATGGAGAGTGGAGGCTAACTGTAGACTATCGTGGCCTGAATGAAGTCACGCCGCCACTGAGCGCTGCTGTGCCGGACATGCTAGAACTCCAGTATGAACTGGAGTCTAAGGCAGCCAAGTGGTATGCCATGATTGATATAGCGAATGCATTTTTCTCAATCCCTTTGGCAGCAGAGTGCAGGCCACAGTTTGCTTTCACTTGGAGGGGCATCCAGTACACCTGGAATCGACTGCCCCAGGGGTGGAAACACAGCCCCACCATTTGCCATGGACTGATCCAGACTGCACTGGAACAGGGTGAAGCTCCAGAACATCTGCAGTACATTGATGACATCATTGTATGGGGAAACACAGCCGAAGAAGTTTTTGAGAAAGGGGATAAAATAGTCCAAATCCTTCTGAAAGCTGGTTTTGCCATAAAGCGAAGTAAGGTCAAGGGACCTGCACAGGAGATCCAGTTCTTAGGAATAAAATGGCAAGATGGACGCCGCCAAATCCCAATGGATGTGATCAACAAAATAGCAGCTATGTCTCCACCAACTAGCAAAAAGGAAACACAAGCTTTCTTAGGCATTGTGGGTTTTTGGAGGATGCATATCCCAGATTACAGTCTGATTGTAAGCCCTCTGTATCAGGTAACCCGGAAGAAGAATGATTTTAAATGGGGTCCTGAGCAACGACAAGCTTTTGAACAAATCAAACAGGAAATAGTCCATGCAGTGGCCCTGGGGCCAGTCCGGGCAGGACAAGATGTGAAAAATGTGCTCTACACCGCAGCCGGGGAGAATGGCCCTACCTGGAGCCTCTGGCAGAAGGCACCAGGGGAGACCCGAGGTCGACCCCTAGGGTTTTGGAGTCGGGGATACAGAGGATCCGAAGCGCGCTACACTCCAACAGAAAAGGAGATCTTGGCAGCATATGAAGGGGTTCGAGCTGCTTCGGAGGTGGTTGGTACAGAAGCACAGCTCCTCTTAGCACCTCGACTGCCGGTGCTGGGTTGGATGTTCAAAGAAAGGGTCCCCACCACACATCATGCAACTGATGCTACATGGAGTAAGTGGATTGCACTGATCACACAGCGAACTCGAATGGGAAACCCCAGTCGCCCAGGAATTCTGGAAGTGATCATGGACTGGCCAGAAGGCAAGGATTTTGGAATGTCACCAGAGGAGGAGGTGACGCGTGCGGAAGAGGCCCCACCATATAATAAACTGCCAGAAAATGAGAAGCAATATGCCCTGTTCACTGATGGGTCCTGCCGGATTGTGGGAAAGCATCGAAAGTGGAAGGCTGCTGTGTGGAGTCCTACACGACAAGTTGCAGAAGCCAGTGAAGGACAAGGTGAATCGAGCCAGTTTGCAGAGGTGAAAGCCATTCAGCTGGCTTTGGACATCGCCGAGCGAGAAAGATGGCCAGTACTTTATCTCTACACCGACTCATGGATGGTGGCAAATGCTCTGTGGGGATGGTTACAGCAGTGGAAGCAGGGCAACTGGCAGCGCAGAGGCAAACCCATCTGGGCTGCTGAACTATGGCAAGATATTGCTGCCCGGATAGAGAATCTGGTTGTGAAAGTACGCCACGTAGATGCCCACGTACCGAAGAATCGGGCCACGGAGGAACATCAGAACAACCAGCAGGTGGATCGGGCTGCTAGGATTGAAGTGGCTCAAGTGGATCTGGATTGGCAACGTAAGGGTGAACTATTCATAGCTCGGTGGGCCCATGAGACCTCAGGCCACCAAGGAAGAGATGCGACATATAGATGGGCTCGTGACCGAGGGGTGGACTTGACCATGGACACTATTGCACAGGTCATCCATGAATGTGAGACATGCGCTGCAATCAAGCAAGCCAAGCGTTTGAAGCCTCTTTGGTATGGAGGACGATGGTTGAAATATAAATATGGGGAGGCCTGGCAGATTGATTATATCACACTGCCACGAACCCGTCAAGGCAAGCGCTATGTGCTCACAATGGTGGAAGCAACCACTGGATGGCTGGAAACATACCCTGTGCCCCATGCCACTGCCCGGAATACTATCCTGGGCCTTGAAAAGCAAGTCCTGTGGCGACATGGTACCCCAGAGAGAATTGAGTCGGACAATGGGACTCATTTCCGAAACAGCCTCATAGACACCTGGGCCAAAGAGCATGGTATTGAGTGGGTATATCACATCCCCTATCATGCACCAGCCTCTGGGAAGATAGAACGGTACAATGGACTGTTAAAAACTACACTGAGAGCAATGGGTGGTGGGACCTTAAAACATTGGGATGCACATTTAGCAAAGGCTACCTGGCTAGTTAATACCAGGGGATCTACCAATCGGGCTGGCCCTGCCCAGTCAAAACTTCCACGTACTGTAGAAGGGGATAAGGTCCCCGTAGTGCACATGAAGAATATGTTGGGGAAGACAGTCTGGGTTAGTCCTGCCTCAGGCAGAGGCAAACCCATCCGTGGGATTGCTTTTGCCCAAGGACCTGGGTGCACTTGGTGGGTAATGCGGCAGGATGGGGAAGTCCGATGTGTACCTCATGGGGACTTGATTTTGGGGGAGAATAGCCAATGAATCAAATCGTGTGCAACACTGTCACTGTATGTCCTCGTTACTATAATTGCTGTTGGCTGTACTGCAGTAAGAATCACCCAAATTAAGGACAAATGGACTTTGATGAACAGTTGAGTAAAGCAAAGTGGTGATGGGATCAGAGCTGACGCCCAGCAACTTCCTCAAGATCTGCATCTTCGGCCCATGGACTGTGTGCATGAGCTACGCCGGGTATACAGTCACATGTTCCGAAATCTGTAAGATCTGGGCGTGGCAAAATGGTATGGAATAAGGGGTGGATAATGTCCTGGTTCCGGCAGGGACAGGGTTAAGTATTCCATGCCATGTGAGCCACGCCCACCCTGAGGTTAAAAGGAGGGAGGGGGCGAGCAGTCGGGTTCGGAGCGGGCTGGCGCGTCCCGGGGCCGGACCGGCGGGGAGCGGCGGGGAGCGGCGGTTCCGTATTCGCGTCTGTATATTTCTCTGTCGGTGTTGTTGTTGTTGTTTTCTTGTTCCCTTTGCTGTTCTGTTAAACTGCCTTTGTCTCAACCCAAGAGTTTTGCCTTTTTCTTTTGATCCTTCCCGTACCGGGAAGCGCTGGGCGAGCGACACGTGGTTCTTTGTTGCCATCTGAGGCCAAACCACGACAAAAGCAAAACCTACAAAAAGATGTGGTATTGGCAGGCGAGTCAGTGTATTATTCTAAAATTCTCTACAATATATCTGTACACAGCTTCTGAGAAATTGTAGCCTTTCAAAAATGTTCCACTTTCATAGCTTTATGCATGCCTTTAATAAAGTAAGCCTTCTCACTGGTCAGAACAGTACTAAGGAAATAAGTAAAAGGACACTCCTTTGAAACACAAAACTCATCAGTTCATAGCAGTACAGAAACCTCTATCTGTTCGTATGCAGAAGGTCTGGATTAAAAATGTGTTTATAATACAGTAACATTAACATAATGCCTACATAACACCTGCATACATATTAACATAACCTACGGAGGCTTTGAGGGAGAATTCACTTTAACTTCTGCCCATCTAAGAAATAATTCAGTTCCTGTTTATATACTCAAAGTAGTCAAACTTTTCAAGTCATGCATGTGGAGATCACAGGAAGAAAATCACAACAAAATAATACATAGTAATGTTAACAGACAAAACAAAAAAAAACAAAAACAAAAACAAAAAAAAAACCCACAAGCAGAATAAGAAAAGCAGAATCCAGACAAAGAATGAGAAAGACAAGCCTTGGTAAGACTAAAAGAGGAAAATGAGAAAGAATATATGATGAGCAAAAGAGAAGGAAAATGTCTAACAATAAAACCAGATACCACCTCTGACGTTTTCCTTTAGGACAAGAGAGAATTATGTCTATGCAAGAAACCATGGGGAAAAAACAGTAACAAAAAGCTCACTGAGAGCTCTGATAAATTAATGTTGCACTAGAATGAGTAGATGGGGTGTTAGAATGGCTGGTACTTTGTGGGGCATGGGCCCACTTACAAGTTTCTATACAGCTAAATACAGACAACAGTCACATCTGGAATGCGAAACTGAGGTTTAACATGATCAAAACTTTTCAAAGTTCTCAGTGAATTCTATAGAAAAAAGGGAGGGAGGGAGGGAGGAAGGGGAGGAAGGAGAAAGTTTCTGACACAAGATATTTAGAAATTAGGTAAAAATTTGAAAGAACTTAGATCATCAAAACTGTTTAATATTTCTAAACAACTATAATTTTGTCATTTCAACATTATTAGTTTCAATTCTGTCTTTAATTATGTCTCTAATGGCTTCTGAAAACCTTCATTTTAAGCAATTAAGGATTTATAGCTGAGACTGCTGCACTGCAATAAGTATTGCCTTGGAATTTTTTTTTTTTTTTTTCATATATGTGTGTGTGAAGGTGTGTGTAGGTATGCATGTGATATCTGTATATATTTATATGTATGTATATATTTAGCTAAAGACCGGGACTGAGTAACTATTAAGTTCTGAAAAGTCACCACATTGACATTCCAGCCTTATCTTTTTCCATGGGAGCTATAAACACTGTGGATCATGAAAGCAGAAAAAAATCCAGGGTTAGAACCCAAACTGTACTTTTACAGCTTCACATCAAAGTAATTTAGAAAGTTGCTTTGCTATGAAACTGCCATAACTTTCTCATCTAAATGCTATAATTTCATGATGTGGGTCTTTAATGTACCTAAACTTAAGTATACCGGCTCTGTGTGCACAGCTATTCATATAAATGGTGATGCAGCTATTTATATTGATACTTAGAGTGAAAATCATCTCACCTAACTTTAGTTGTTTATAATGTGGAAGTCTACATCTGAAACGCTCTCCCTAAAATCTCTTTATAGTTCCTCCAAGTGAAGCAAAGAGGCATTTTTAGGAAGCAATTTGTTCTTTCTATTTTAAGCTGAGATTAATTGTTCCCTACAGTTGGTTCTTTCTCTCTCTATAGGAGCATAAAGGAATATATTAAGAATGCTTAGGGAAATTAGTTTTGGCACAGATATTCAGAAGGAGATGTCGACATTTAGACAGAGGAAGCCTTCCTTCAGATTCTGTGTAGACAAACATAACAGAAAAGGCTGTGATAGTTAAGAAACGTGCTTCCAATTCTGTCTTTGCTTTGTAAGTAGGAATGCCATACTTGAATTAAGGTTTTAGCTAACAAAGCACTACAAACATGTTAATGAAGAATGCTGCCTACAGGACACACATATATGTATTTTTAAAGTTAAGCACAGACTAGTGACTCAGGTTTCTAAAGAAGCATTAATTGCTTTAAAGTGATCTTTAGTATAAAATTATTTTATCAAGTGGTTTTCCTTCTTGATTTCTCACTTATGTTTTCCTCTTCCTGAGACAGTTTGAAGTTGCAAAGTAGCTGGAGTTTATATAATATTTTATTGGATGGGACTCAGTGCAAGACACTTACACAGTCCTATTTACATTTGAGATAGGTTTCTGAACTTCCACTATGGCCAGTGGAAATGTTGGAAGCGTAGAGTATCTGCATCTAAATTTAGGAATATTAAATTTTGAAGAGAATCTCATGACTGTGTTGTCAGAAATTAGCTAAAATTGTAAGTTATATCAGATGACACTTCACTAGATTCACTATTCTCTGTTTCAGAAAGCCACTAGGGCCAGAGTAGCTGGACGTCTAGTGTTCATCCCAGAGCTTTTAAGCGTCTGGGGCAGTGTCAGTAAATTAAGTTAGTGTGTGAAGTTCTTTGTAACTGTCCCTATTTCTAGAAATTAAAATTTCATAAGAAGTACTATTTAATCCTTAACATGATTATCGGTGTCATCTTTTCAATAAACATCCTGTCTAAAAAATTTCCTGCTGTTTTTGTGTGTGTTTATGAGCAGGTCCATTTTAAGAAGCAAACCCAGCAACTAAATAAATCATCATTTGGGCACATAGCTTGTTTTAATTATGCAACTGTAATCTATATTTCTGAACAGAGGTTTCCACAATACTTCTGGTTTTGCTTAAGGAACACTTATCTTTTTTTCCCCAAGTTAAGAAAAGATCTAGCAGTGTCATTTTAGATCAAAAGCTATGCCTATAAATAGATGTTTTTTCAAAAAAAAAAAAAAAAATCAACAAAACATACATTTAATACTGCTCAGATTTCCAGCTTTGCTCATATAATCGCACAAATCCTTTAACTGTGACAATTCAATAGCAAATGCATGTCACATAAAGGTATGTTTTATTATTAGCTCAGTACACTGAATTCAGAGCACTGCAGGAGATGTGCCACTTGCAGATACTGGAATGAAACACTGGTGATAGCTATCAACAGGTGCCTGCTACAGAGTGAAACAAATCTGATTTCTAACACAAAGCAAATGCAAAGCAAACCCTACAGCAGTTCATCAATAAGTATTGAGCAATGGTGTCCTGGGCATAGTGTGCCTCCCCAATTTTTCAAGTGAAATTTAAAGCTTTTGAATCTCCAATTGACAATATTCATGATCATTCTAGTTAAATTGACCATAAAAGGACCAAAAGAAAACATGGATGCTCTTTCAGGGAGAAGATTTTTAATTTCATTGTATCTATACTCTCTACTGAGGGCAGCTCTGACGTATACCGAATATGGCATAACGAAGTCGTATAATTCATGGGTGTTATAGCCCAGCTGGCCTCTGCTTGCATAGTGTATAGGTTCTGCATATCTAGTGGCTTAATGTGCTGCTAGATATGTCTAAATATCTAGGGGCAGTGATGTAGACTAGGGGTAAGTGAGAAGCAAAGCAATGCATAGTTACATCTGTTTTGGAAACTGTCCTACACTCAGAAATCATAGCAAACTTTTATTTGTTTTAATTTTCAGGAGTAATTTATAGCTTTTAACTTAGCATTCCATTTCAAAGTTAATCCATTCAGGATGAACAAATAAACTAGTGTGATTGCCTAAGTACAACATGCTTTTGACACTAGAACAAATCATTCAGATTCTTTAATGATTGAATAAATGTATTATTGTTTCCCTGGGCTGTATCTAGAGAGTATTGTCCTCTGTCCCACCGCCCTTTTCCATAGAGGATAGCAAGAATATGTTTACAGCAGTCAGCAACCTGGTAAAACTATTCAGACATGAGAATAAAGTGACTGAAGAAACAGAATTACTTCAGTTATGTGAAAATAGCCTCACATTCAAATAAGTCCATCGATTCAGCACAAATGGTATGCTCTTTTTCTGAGATAGTGAGATTTCTGTACCAGAGATAAGCTAGCTTCCTTCAGGCTTGTCAACTGAACAAGACACAGAAAAAGTATAACCGTATTCACGAATATTAATTTTAAAATGCCTTAGCTTAAAATCCTTTAACAGTTGAACTTCCTTGTCTACCAAAGAATCTGACTAGCATAGTTACTGTCAACAGTGTTACAGACACTTTTACAAATACCAAAGAGATGTTACCCAAAATAATGTTACATTAACCAGATAAATGGCTGTACAGGTGCAGATATATCTGTTACCTGAATTTTAAGTGTCATGTGAAGCAAGGGAAAATATCACACTGACTGGTTTCATTGGGAGAGGACACTAATACACTTGAACCTCACTGGCATGTATTTTCACTACTCAGACTACTGATCAGTGTGTCAAAAGCCAGTCACCTCACTTTGCATTCTGTGCTCATAGCTGGAAAATCCCTCTTTCAGCATTTAAACAGTTTATCAAAGTCCATTAGTTGTCCATTCTTTTTTCAAATGCCCTGTATTTCAAAAGATGTTTGAAACATTCAGATGGCGTCCACAAAGCGGAGACAAACTAATAGAAATAGCTAAAAACTAAATTAGAATTAAAAATGCACTAACACAAAGAACCTTTAGCTTCACCAAGTGAAAAGTCGATCGCATAAAACATTGCCACAGAAGGGGGTCAAAACTCTCTTCCTCCACATCCTTCCATCCTCGTTCTGAAATAGCTAGTTTCTAAGCAGTGCACCCCACTGGCTGCTCCAGACAGCAGATTAATGGTAAAAGAATAAGAGCAGAAATAAGGCTGAAACTGTGATCTGACACCTCTTCCTTTCTTTTTGCCTTCAGTGCAATACCAAAGAAATGGCAAATGGTCTGTGTTTCTTCAACACTGAAGCCTCACACTTTGCAAAGCTGAGCTGCTTTACTACTTTTCACCTGAGAATATAACTTATTAAATACATGCCAATATAACCCTTGAAGCAGAATCTTGAGCATTACAATGGTCACAGTCCCCCCTGTCACATAGGTTAATGTCTTTGGTCCCCTCTTTCATCGTTTAATTTGCTTTAACGAGATCCTCTTTGTATCTACATTCACTACAACCTTTTTGATTTCAGTTCTGCAGATAGTATTTGTAATTTAAGACACCCTCTTCAAAGGTCTTGCTGATGACCTCAGTAGGCACCTCAGAAGGTGGTTTTTCAGTGCTCTTATGGTTGGAAATCTATTAAACCTAAGTCAAATTTATCTTAGTCTCTAATAAATGAAAACCAGAATGAACCAATAACCCAGGAAACAATTCAGTGTGATTGTGCTATGCACAGACTAAGAGTTTGTATTTTCTTTTGATGCATTTTTGGACTTTTTTTACACCTGAAATGCTCGGTGCCCTTACATGAGTTTTATCTCCAATTATTCTTGCATAAAAGCCATGCATATCTAGCCAAACATAATAGTGCTTCCCATACAGATGAAGTGAATCCATTTAATTTCTTCCTTCAGAACAGATATGAAGAGTCATTTTATCTCCAGGAAACTAACCTGCTTCAAAGATACAGTACATTGTTAAAGATGCATACACAGTACAATTAGGGAACAGAGAAATAAGAGATATCATGCCCAGAATCAAACTCAATGCATTCCATTACCTAACCTGTGAAAACTTCAGATGGACAAATCTGGAATAAATATTTTTTACCTGTGTATAAACAGAACATGGTCTTACAGATTGCCTTCTAGAAATAAGAGATTGGTCTCACCATTGCTAATATTTTCAGGATAGATGCTGCATGTATCTCATAATTGAGCTGTATAAGCTTACAGATTGTATTTAAGTTGAGGTGAACATGGAATAAAATATGGGAAAAGAGCAGAATACTTAAAAATATCTGCTGCTTTATTCACTTTGAATCCACTAATTAGAATCAAACAATGTGGAATCAGCCTTCAGGGGGTTCGGAAGACTCAAGTCTTGTGCAGGATCAAGTGCTACAGTCTTGTTTCAAGCAGGTTAAAAAGATAATTATCTAGTACGTACTACCTAGGCCATTTAAACAGACACTCTTCAAAGCTTTGGTGTCAGCCAGAGAAGCAGTACTTTAGCAGGTACAGACCAATCTTCTGAAGGCTGGCTGCACGTGTCAGTACTGAATGGCCTATGTCCAAGCTGGAGCTTTAAATAGTTTACAAATTCCATAAGGCCATTCCTATGACCTAATCATTTTAATATTGAGGTATCAGAGCTGGGAGAATGGGAAAAAATCCAGCTGTACTCTCTTGTCACATCAGACATTTGGTCTTGCACTTAATCTCCCTAATGAATTCTGCTTGGAAAGCTTAAGGGATCAGACAAAGGATGTGCAAATCCACAGAGACCCTCATTCCTCACCCACCCTCTCATCATGTTTTATATACAAAGCCCTCAAGCTGCCATCACAATTCATCTGTCAGCATGCCACCTGGGTTTTGTAAACTTCAGTGTCTATACTGGATCCCTGCCATAATTCAGGAGGACCACTTAGCCCTCCTGATTACTATGGGGAAGTAAAAACACACACAGAAAATTAAAAAAAGAAAGAAAGATAAAATAAAACCACCCACCCATGCACATGCAATTTTACATTTGGGAAGAAATTAAGAAATTCTAAATAACACACTTCAACCTCTTTTTTTCTATGAATTCCTGAACAAAACTGAATATCACTTCCAGAAAAGTGATCAGAGACAACGAACAGCAATTGAGGATGATTGAAGACTGGAGAAAACCCCCAAAATCTTTCTTCAGGGTGAGGTACCAAATTTCACACTCCTGTTCAGTGTCATGGTAACCTTCAAATACATATGCAGAAGTCTGGGGCAGAGGAAAGAGAGGAAAAGAAGGTCCTGTGTCCAGGAGGAATTCACACATGTGAATAGGATGAGCAGTAGTAAAGGCTGACGTGGTATGAAGAAGTAGACTGATGAATGCCAGCTACTGAAATGGGGCATGAAACACATATCTCTGATTTAGTATTTGTAAAGGAATTTTCAGCCATATGGCACAACGTAGCTTACTTCAGAAAATCAGTATGGCTATCATAACATGGAGCAATGCCTCAGCTTGTAAACTTTGCCTGTCACAATTTTAATTAGGATTAGTTTTGATACTGTACTGATCTGAATTAAGTACATTGTTCTCCATGAGCTAGTTCCAGTTCCAGAGGTAGACTTATGAGTAATCATTTTGGACTGCGTGCACAGTTCTCCATTCTGAGAAATTATATTAACTAAACAGTAAACCAAAAAAGTTTCTGCTTGGACCATCCAAACTGAACTAAGCAGCTGGAAGTCAGTAACGCTCCACCAAGTTTTGCGCCAACACTGGTTTATCGAGTTGAGAGGAAGAAAGGAAAAAATTGTAAAAGGAAAAGGAAAGAAGGCAAGTGAACATAAGAAAGAAAGTGAATGTAAGAAGAATGACAAAACAGAGAAGTCTTACATGGTATACAATCTGGAATTTAACCAAATCACGCATCTGGTAATCCCATAGCTGGATGGCAAGATTGTCTGCCTCAGAGAAGCTGAATACCACATTTAGCTCATTAGCAGGGAGATTGTACTTACTGTTACACCCGTTCATAGTATTTCTTGTCAGACTCACCCTTTGAGGTACAAGATAGAAGGAGAGATGTACTGTATAAACAGAAAAGCATCAGAGTCCTCTTTAAAGTGGAGTGCTGAACATTACCTGAGATAAGAAAGGCATCTTTGTATATGCTAATAATACCATCAGTACCCAAGATGCAAACTGACAACATGCAGAGTAGTAGAAAACTCTAGTTTGCCAGGAACATACTGTGATGTTGAATTACTCCTTCGATATATTCATGAGACAGCATTTCTGTAGTTTTCTGAAATCAAACAATGGCAGTCACTTCTCAAAGCTGCTCAACTAATGCTTATATTAACACTACGCAAAAAAAAAATGTGGACAGGCTGGAGAGGGTCCAGAGAAGGGCCTCAAAGATGATCAAAGGACTGGGAAGCCTGCCATATGAGGAAAGGCTGAGAGAACTGGGTTTGTTCAGCCTTGAGACAGGACGGCTTAGGAGACACCTTATCATCATGTTCCAGTATTTAAAGGGTGGCTACAAAGAAGATGGAGACTCCCTTCTTACAAGGAGTTCCATGGAAAAGACAAGGGGTAATGGGTACAAGTTAATCCTGGGGAGATTCCAATTGGACAAAAGATGAACATTTTTCACAATGAGAACAATCAGCCATTGGAATAATCTCCCCAGGAAAGTGGTGGATTCCCCAACATCGGACACTTTTAAGATTCAGCTGGACGGGGTGCTAGGCCATCTTGCCAAGAAAGGTTGGACCAGGTGATCCTTGAGGTCCCTTCAAACCTGATATTCTATGATTTTATGATATGCTGAAAATTAAACTGTCTTTTCTTTCTTTTTTTTTGGTGTTTTTTTTTGTTGTTGTTTTTGGTTTTGGTTTGTTTTTTTTTTTCCCCCTCATCAAGCTTGAATTTTCCTAAAGTAATTTCTATGTAAAGTTATTGCAGTTGGAATTGCTTTTATATTAAAGATGACATTGCTTTAGATCTCTAAATCTAAACTTCATTAGTCTACCTTTACTTTTGTTAATAAACAACATCAAATCATGTTTGTATGGAAAGTAATGGATTTGGACCTCAGTACATGACATATGATCCCTGCTAGTGAAGTTATTATCATTCAAGGAAGCATAGAAAATTTGCCAGTACGTTTTCCAAATATTCCAAAGGTAAAAAGAAAGATAAAAAGAAAGGAAAAGAGAAAATGAAATATAAAGGAAAGGGAAAGTGACACATATGTTGGCCAACAGCATGTAAACTTCCTTTTAATTCATCTGCAAAACAGTATGTACATGAATATTTGCATCACATTTAGAAGCAACTTATAATGAACTGCAGGAATCAACACCTAAAAGGAACTGCAAGTTCTGACTACCACTAAGAGTGTGTATGTTTATTACTGAGCGCCTCTCTTTATCTGTGAGAGATTTATGAGACAAGCTAAATGCATATATTGCAAAATCCTCAAATAGTACAATAGCAATAGCTGAAGCCAAAATAGAGGTTGATTTGTACACATGAAGGAAGAAAAATTGTTCTAGGTCTGTGCAATTAACTAGAGTAAGTCTTTAAAAACTGAAATAATTAAATACAGTATTGTAGTCAATAGAATTATTATGCTCTTCTAGTCATTATTAAACAGAAGTTATTGCAGTTTCATGTAAGTATAATATGAAGCCTCATTATACATTATTCAAATACATAATAAAAGAGTTAATTATCTAAATAGAAAGACATATATTAGGCACATTGTCTATGGTTTTTTTTTTCCCCAGAACTAATAACAATTTGACAGGTCATCTCATCTCTTTTTCTCCATTTTCTTCATCATCATAATTGCAAATAATAGATCAGAACATAGGGAATTCACCTTAGACAGTCTTGAGGGGAGACAAGTAAATCTTTCATAAAGTACATACAGTAAACAAATAGTCAGGAAGGAACAATTCTATTTTTTTTATTTTATGTTGAACAACACATTATGAGAACACTTAAATCAATATTGCAGGAGAACCTTTTTCTTTTCCCATGATGTGAGTTAAAAAAATAAAAATATTGAGAAACTTTTGAAATAAATCAAAATGCAATAATTTTAATGTAAAAGTATGAAGTAAATAAAAATACTAATATTTGCTAATATGAATTTATTATATTTGGATAGGATCGGATGAAAAACCTCATCTTGTTTGAGCTTCGTCACTGTGTCTATTGAATTATGACACTAGTTTTGAGCTGTGTTACACTATAAATATTGCAGGACATATATAAGAAAGCAAAACCCTTCAAATAATTTTGAGTTTTACACCAGAAACACACTATGCCATGAAAATTAAACCAAGTCACTATATTTCTGTAGAATTTTTGATGTAATGAATTGGTATTTTTGACAGTCCATTGTTCCATCATAAAACATTTTCCCTGTTCTAATAACAGTGATGATTATTATGACAGCATGTCATCAGGAACATTTTCCTTCTACCATACGAACTCTCAGTGAAAACACCACAGATCACAAATGAGTTTAAAGCTTGATTAAACATAATCAAAGAGCTGAGAACGTTTTATTGCTGTTTTGACTGACTGTAAAGCTCTGAATGGTCATCTCAAAACTAGTATTTTTAGTAAAATGTTAACATTTAAGTTAAGATGATGGCTGATAAAATAATACCAAGAGACAGTCATGAGCAAGGACAAAAATGAAATTTCCTAAGGAGATGTCATTCTTCAAAGGGATTTTTGGTGATATCTCCAAAAAGGCTTAGAATATAGCCTAGTGTATGTACACAGATATACACACATGCATGTTTACATACATATACACACACACACATATTTAGATATATATAGTACACTTAACAGACAAATGGGGACAAATTTACATGAGAAACAAGATACTACACAAAGAATTTCTGATTATTTGTTCTTTCCCTCTCCTGTGTCCCTCCATTCACATGTATATCTGGCTGTGTTTGGCAAAATTCTCTCTCACTTTCTTGAGGCTTTCATCCACTTCTTGTACACCTTCATATTGGCAAGCTGACAGTTTTCTTTGATGTTTTTGGAATATTCCAATTCCATCTTTTTTTTTTTTTAAGCACTTCACATTATATCATAATGCAATTTTGGATAGTTTTGATTGAAAACACTTGCAGTAAAAAACAGTGAAAATTCTGTTGGTTTTGACTAGTAGAAATAAATAAGAAGTAGACAGTTCCCATAAAATGTCGAGTTTGTTCTTAGATTTCTTAGGTATGCCAACTTCAGTGCTTGATGGCCTTCTTTGATATCTATAATTACCCTGTGTATTTAGATTAATAGCATTTAAAGTAATTATTTTACGTGCTTTTCTACCTCTTTAAATGAAGTGTTCATGAGTCCGGACTTTCCTACGCATGTAGCTAAAGAATGTAAATGTGAATTGGTATAAAAAAGATTTTGCACATTTTATATTATCTTGCTTGAAAACAAATTTGAAATTTTACAATAAATCCTTTCTACTAAGCAATTTGAAGCTGCACAGGGGTTCATTATTTTTCTTATTAGCTAAATTTCCATAGCAGTATCATGCTGATAAATATCATCAGCGATGCCATAAATTTTACTTAAATTAATACAAACAATGATGCTTTATTAGTATGTACCATGGAGCACATCTTAAATAATCATTAGATTCAAAAGGCTCTATTTTCTTCCCAGAAAGCCAACTGTATTTTGGGCTGTATCAAAAGAAGCATGACCAGCAGGTCAAGGCAGGTGATTCTCCCCCTCTACTTCACTCTCTACTTCACTCTTGTGAGACCCCACCTGGAGTACTGCGTCCAGCTCTGGAGCTCCCAACATAAGAAGGACATGGACCTGTTGGAGCAAGTCAAGAGGAGGGCCACAAAGATGATCAGAGGGCTGGAGGACCTCTCCTATGAAGACACTGAGAAAGTTGGGGTTTATCAGCTTGGACAAGAGAAGGCTCCAGGGAGACCTTATTGCGGCCTTCCAGTGTTAAAAGGGGTCATGCAAGAAAGAAGGGGACAAACTTTTTAGCAGGGCCTGTTGTGATAGGACAAGGAATAATAGCTTTAAACTAAAAGACGGTGGATTTAGACTAGATATAAGGAAGAAATTCTTTACAATGCAAGTGGTGAAATGCTGGAACAGGTTGGTCAAAGAGGTGGTAAATGCCCCATCACTGGAAACATTCGAGGTCATGTTGGACAGGGCTCTGAGCAACCTGATCTAGTTGAAGATATCCCTGCTTCCTGCAGGTCCCTTCCAACCCAAACTATTTTATGATTCTATAATTCTTCGGTTTTCTAATTTGCTGTATGCATGTCTGGATATTTCCCAAGTACCTTTTCAAATAAACATCACACTGAAAGCCACCTTTGCCCTTTGTTCTGCCCTTCTATGGTTCCGAAAGCAAAAAGGCACAGTAGCACTTAGGAAAAATGGCATTAGTGAGAATTAGTAAGGATTTCTCATAACTGCACCTAGCCCACTAGACAATCTGTTTACCTCTTTATTCTGAGTGATAAAAGCATTCTTTGTCTTATGTATTTCACCTGTTTCTGAAAAAAAAAAAAAAAGTTTATTCTCTCCTTTTTCCTTGGCTAATCTGAGACATCATTTGCAGATGGCTTTCTCACTGTCATTCCCTGATTAGACCTTGGAAACAAACAGCAGTGAAGGTAACTCCTGCCTTGCCTGCTTTCTGGTGACACTGACTGACTGTCAAGAGCCTAGCCTTCTAACTTATGCATCCAAGAGTCTCCTCACCTTAAACTTCCCTCCCCACCCCCAAAATGGAAAAATAATTTATTGTCTTAAGATTTTGTTGGTTTATCACAGAAGGAAACTAGGAAGAGGCAAAGAAGAGTAAAAGTCAACTCAGAAGGAACAAACAGCCAGCTAAGATTGGCTAAGCTATGCAATTGTGCTGTGAAGAAGTAACTGAACCTTACTTTGAACCACTTCAAACAACTGGAAAAGAAAAAAAAATCCTATCAAATCTGCCATGAGGGAAGCATATGTGAACTGCACATGGTCTGAGAAATGGGATAAAGGATGTAAATAGGTCTTTTACTGTCTTTATGCCCTGATTCATGGAAACAAGAGAGTACTTAAACACATGCTTACTTGCAGGCATCTGCTTTACGTTTATTGTTTTCAAATGAGAAAGCCAATAGTTAAGTTTATATGTGGTCCTGAATGGAAAGGAACATAAAACACTCTGTCAGTGTAGTTCTGACTTGCATCCCTACCTTTGCAACACAATCCAAGCTAGCTGCTTAAGTTAATTGCAAGTTATTTTTAGACAAGACACAGGTACACTGTCTAGATCAGCTCTCAGATGTGAAATACAAGAACTCCAGGTGTATATTGTGGCTTGCTTAGTCTAAAAGATTAGGTTTGATCCACCAAATAGAAGTAAAATACTGTATAATTTCTTAAGGTGATACTGCAGAAAGAAGGTTTTGCAGTTTAAAAATTGTCAACAGATAAACTTGAAGGTTTGGGACATTCATTTCAACACCTCAGTTCAAGGTAAGTGTTTCATCCCTGTTTACATTTTTCTGTGACCATTGTGTGACTCACAATAATCTTTATTTCATCTGAGTGACCCTCTGTGGACTAAATAACCCCCAAGTCATGGACTGCTTAAAAAATAAATAAATCCAAAACAGAACACTCCACTGCACACAGTTCTCCCCCTGGGGAAATGATAAGAGAACAAAATATGTGACAGATGTTAGGCACATTGCTTAATGCACTACTGGAAGGCGCTCAGATACCATGGTGATGAGTGTGGTATGAGAACTTATATAGATTAGAACCATTTAGTAAGCTGTATCCTGAAAATCATTACATAGCTATTACTAAAAAAAAAAAAAAAAAATCTGTGAGGTGATGCATGAGTTGTAGAATAGCAGACTTGTAAATGTCTTTGAATATATATGTTCTCTTAAAAAAGCTTTGTGTTTATTATTAAATGATAAGTAGAACAATTGTTTTCAATTTCAGATCATTTATCTATGTTTTAATTTGCCATTCTGTTCATGAAGCATCAAAGATGCAAAAGCAAAGTCTTTAGAAAAGCTGCTTAGCACAGTAATTAGCTTTTGTATTGAACATTAAGGGCAGACATGAACCCAGAATAGAACAGTAATAGATGAACCAGAAAAACAGAATGCATCTGGCAGAAAAGATGGGACAATATAATTGGTTAAAATACTGGCCATTTACCTCTGGATGCATGCAAGTAAGTTGGCTCCAAGTCACACAAGATAAACTGCAAATTTTGTTATGTCTTTGATTGGAAATAAAAAAAATGCTTAAAATAAACTCTGTAGTTTAAGCAACAGAAATTCTGAATTGTTTTCTGAGTAAATTTCTAAGACAGTTGTCCAGGGTAGAAATTAATAGTACAAACGTTCTTCTAACAAAGCTACCCTAGCAAGTGACAATTTCCAGGTCTATAGATCCAACGTCTACAGAACAGGAAAAATCAGGTGGTTGAAAGCTTCTGTTGCTTTGCAAAACTTTGTAATCAACTCAGCATTTCAGCAGTAGGCTTCAGTTGCAATATTCTAATGTATTTGACTATTTAAATTACTGGAACTGGAAAAGAAACCTTTCTTCTTTTGCTATTATTTGTTGCTTTCTCTGTGTTTGTGGAATGGAATATATTCATCACATATGCTAACACAGTGCTGTCTCCTTTTTCTTTGCCAGTTACTCCAGCTATCTTAAAAAGCATGAAATTACACCTTATCAAAACACAGCTATTACGTAATGGCTTGTAAATGAAGCAAGACTGCCAAAGTCAATGGCAGCTATAAATGAAATTTGTCTATCTCAGATACCAAAGACAAAAAATATGCACTTCAGAACATGCAATTTTTTTTTAAATCCTGCAATAGAATCTTTGCAATTCCACAAAATTTTGGAGAATTTTTTAAGATCTATCTAAGTTCCCACAATGCCAATAATTCTTTCTTCCACAGTGTCACAACTAATCATTCATCAAGAACCTTCTGGTTAAACTTATTCTTTCCAGCTTCGACTTGATAAAATTCACTCAATATTTTTACACAGAATAACATGAGTTTAGCTAGGTATAAGAAGCTAGTAATGAAAATTTCTCTCAGTATCCTGGCACTCAGAATAGGTGATTGTCTACTAAATTGGATGTGTGAGGACTCGGCAAAATACAGATCTCTGTTAGTGAATTCATAATAAAGGAATTAAATGCTACTAATAATTTTAGCAGTGATACTACTATGCTACAAAGTATATATTTTTAATTTCAGAATGCTTTGCAAATTACAAGTGATACATCCTCATATCACTCTTGGGAAAAGAAAAAAAAAAAAAGTGTTAATACCCTTTTCAGAGAAGTTTCTTATTGAGAAACTGACAGTGTTAAGCATGTTGTTGCAGGACACAAATCAAGCCTTTAAGAAAGATGGAATATGAAACCAGGAACTCCTAACCCTATACTAACTCCAGTGGGCCACATTGTCCCTCACACCTTGCCTGAAGCACACAAAGTTTTTAACTGTGTTTAACTTATTGGATGTCAGTAGTAAAGATAACACTCCCTTTCCCAGGCAAGCTCATATTGCTGAATGAACATGCAGAAGTAGTCAGGATAGACAGAATAAACAGGACAACTTATTGCAAATCTTTCTCATAAATGTTGGATGTGATGTCTCATACATAGATATAAAATTCACTTCCCTAAACTTCTGTTTGAATAGATCCTCACTAAGGTAGTCCTTTTTGAATTCCCATCTCAGGCTTTCTGATCATCCATGCACCTGTGTCTGTCAGGGGAATAAGAGATCTGGTAGAATAAAGCACTACTGCACCCTCTAGAAGACAGCCTTTTAGAAAAATATCCAATAGTCCCCTAAGAGATAGGAGTCATTTAAAACCAATTCTTTTCACTTCTACAAAGAATCTGTAAGAATCAGCAAATCTTCTTTGCAATTTCAATCAGAGAGCTCCTCACTGTAGGTGCCTTGTAAAGTCAGTAAAGAGTTCTAAAAAGCTCCAGAGATAATTCAGCCAATCCCAACATACATATGAGTGACATGAATTTTCAATGAGAGAGAGAAGTAAAACTGCAGCAAATGGACTTTTTGATCATATACTTCACATCAGAGGTATTGCTCTCAAAAGATAACCCATTATGGTGGGTTAAACTTGGCTGGCTGCCATATGTCCACCAGGCTGCTCTCTAACTCCCCTGCCTCAACAGGACAGGGAGAGAAAATAAGATGAAAAAGCTTGTGGGCTAAGATAAAGACAGGGTGATCACTTACCAATTACCATCATGGGAAAAACAGGCTTGATTTTGGGGAAGATTAATGTAATTTATTGCCAATTAAAAACATAGTAGGGTGGTGGGAAAAGAAAGACAATGTTTAAAATATCTTCTCTCCACTCCCTATCCTTCTCCCCAAACTCAACTTCACTCATTCCTTCCTGTTCCTGACTCTTCTGTCTCCTTCTCCCTGTTCAGTGGTGCAGGGCTGTGATCAGTCTATAGCACTTCATCTCTACCACTCCTTCTTCACACTTTTCCACTGTTCCAGTGTGGGGTCGTCCCACAGACTGCAGCTTTTCAAGAATTGCTCCAGTGTGGGCTCCTTTCCACAGGTCCTGCCAGGAGCTTGCTCTTTGTGGGATCTCCATGGACTGCAGCTTCCTTCAGGCCATCTCCACCTGTGTGGGAACTTCTACAGGCTGCGGTGTGGATACCTGCTCCACCACAGTCCTCCATGGGCTGCAGGGGGCCAACGTGCACCACCATGATCTTCACCACCAGCTGCAGGGGAATCTCTGCTCTGGTACCTGGAGCACTCCTTCCTCCTTCTTCTTCTCCTTGATGTCTGCAGGGTTGTATCTCTCTCATATTTTTCTCACTTCTCTCTCCCAGATGCTCTGCAACATTTTTACCCTTACTTAAATGTTATTATAGAAGTGCCACTAGCTCAGCTTTGGCCAGCAGTGTGTCTATTCTGGAGTCAGTTCTGTTGGACATGGGGGCAGCTCCTGGTCTCTTCTCATAGAGGCCACCTCTGCAGCTCCCCCTGCTACCAAAACCTTGAGATAAACCCAGTACACCCATAAACATTTGAAAACTTGCTTTCATGTGAACTTTAGAGCAAGTCTACTTCTAACATAGGTTAGCATGAAACCATCACATCCTTTAAATGGGAAATGTAGGGTAACAAAAGTGATCTTAGATATTTTATGTTGTGTTGTCTTTGTTTTAAACATAGATTTCATAATAGATATTAAATTAAATTTTATTCAATTTATTTTTTTTAATCACAGTTTATATATAGTCATAGCATAACACAAGTAGAAGATATGAGGTAGCTGCTTTGGCCTGCTGCTATTTTACAGCACTAGAAAAAATCCGTTTAAACAAGGATGCACAAACTTACATTCACAGAAGTCGCAGGGATATGCTTGAATGGCTATAGCATCCATTGGACATGCTTTCTTCAGAGGAAATTGCGTTAGCTCATTGAATTTCTTCTTGTAGTGGAATGTTTTCTTCAATGGTTTTCCCAGAGTTCTCATATTTTCATGGCATAAGTATTATTTGTTTCCTTTTTTTTTTTTTTTTTTTTTTTTTTAAATTACTCAGGTATTCAGAGATGTAAAGTTGTTCCACTTTGTTGTTAACCTGTTTCTGCCTGAGTGTTTCTTGTAATTGCTTCATGAAATCAAATTTCCCTCTGGCAGGTAACAAGTATAACACAAATAAAAGCATACTATTAATAAGAATAAAAAAGCATACAGTTTATTTAAATTAAAACATTCTTTCCCTAAGCATACTTACGCATTAATACTACAAACCAATCTCACTGTGTCTTCTGCATTTGGAGGAGGCCATTATGGAAGCCTTGCTGGATGTGAGAGAATCTACAAAAAATTTTCCGTTTCATTCTCCGAGAAGCTGGGGCCCCAGCAAATGGAAATGCAGGGGTGGAGGGATGCTACTATGGTAATCAGCTGTTTGTAACAACTTGCGAGGAAAATGGCAGCTTACAAGCAACACTTCCTCAGCAACATTTTCCCTATCATGTACCATACTGTCCACCTGGGAACAGCAACAGCTGCTTCAGAGCTACATAACACCAAAGCACTGACATGTTAATACCAACAAACATCTTTTGTATTGGCAACAGGTCCAATTAGAAGATGGCCTTGGGAGAAGTGGTGGATATAGATAGTTTTTCACAGATAAGAGTGTATCTTTGTTTCTCATATTTAATGTTTTCCAGTCTGTGCCACTGTTATGGACTTTCCTTTGTGGGCTCCTTACAGAGCAAATCAGTGCTTTGTTCAGTTATTTATATGAGAGGATGTGAACAAGGAACATCGGATTTGTAATGATTTATGGGAGCAGATTCCGTTTTCCCCTCTGACTTCTCTGAATTAGAAAGGAGTTTATAAAAATATGGTAAATGGCTACTTGCTTTTTACAAGCATCTCTTGAGCAGACAAGAATAACCTGAGTTGCAGAACATTTAAGACCCTAATGTCATTCCTAGAGAGCTAGGGTAGGGTGACATTAAAGTTTCTTGACAAGCACCCTAAGCCATGCCCACACCCCAACTAGTCATACAGAAGATTACCTGAGAATCAGTGTTTTTGTCTTCTATCAGTCTTCACTCAAATGCTAAAATACATTCATAAGAAGAGAAATCTCATCATCAGATGAGAAATCTCATCGTAAGAAGAGAAATTTAAAAGAAAGAAAACAAACCCAAAAAGTAATAAAGCCTTCTCAGTTTCACAGCTTTATAACAAATGAGCAACATAGGGAGAGTTTCTTTGGAAAAACATAAGCCTGGTAATCATACATTATGTTCAGACCACTGAAATGCAATTTCACCTGTAAGGACTGTGGTCACAGAATGAACAAATGGTTTGCCTTCCCTTTGGAAGTGCCTATGCTCTTCCACTGTTACGTTCACTCTGTCTTATGTAAATGGGAAGTGGCTGCTATCAAATGAAATAATAACAACAAGGAATTTCACTGTTGATGATGGTAAATCAAGCAGAAAGAAGGTTATGTTCTTTTATTTTTCTTGTTTAATTCCCGTGAAATTCAGGTGGCAGTGCCCCAATTATTGTTTCATGAAAAGTGTAGTCTATGTGTTTTCCTTTTGCTACTGAAATATTTCCCCTGTTGATTGTTTGCAGCAATAATAAAAGCAGGCAGTGTTGTACTGAATGAAAAAGAAACTCACATAAATAAAAATAGTTGACATACACCAGGCCATGTATGGAGGCAACCAGAATTAGCCAGCACATCCTTTTTATAAAGAAGTCATTTAAAATATTCGTGATGTTGTTATGCTGTTGATAGTGATGATATGTTTTTAGACACAGCTAGTTCCAGTTTACATTGACATACTGTCATCAATTATGCTTCACCATCTGTGGACATAATTAAGTTTACCCTTAAATTTGATTTTAGAACATATCATTCACAAGTGACTCTTGTTTACTAAACACACTTGGAATAAGTAAAAACTGAATAGTGTGCTTTTTGAATAAACTAGAAATAATTTAGCATGCAGGCCTTAGGGCCATAAATGTAAATTTTACACATTCTCAATGTATAACACACATGAGCCCTTTCCAGGATTCAGAAACTCACTTAAGCTTTGCATGCCATTGTCCAAATTTCATTTATATTGTTGTAACTTTCTATGATTCTAAATTGCAAAGAGGCCTTAAAATAGATGTAAAAGCCATTGACACCATCTTGATAGTGAGGGTCTTACAGCTAAGAAGAACCAGAAAATATATATACTTTTATTCCAGAAGAAGTAAACAATATCTCACAAAATATTTTGTCAACTTTTCAAAATCCTGTGAAGTACTGAGCTCCATGGGAGGTATTCGACAGCATCTTTTGTGAAGTGCTCTAGGTCTAACAGATCATCTCAGTATTTCACATCATATGTATTCTGTTCCCTTACCAGATAAGCATAATATTTATAGTTAATGTAGGATTGCTTCCCGTTTGAACAATTATGAATTTGTGATTCACTTTCTGTGAATCTAAACTGTTCCTGAAGATTAACTGTTTTACTATATGTGTCTTCCTGTTAACCTATTTGCTAAAATACATGTGGACATCACACACCACAGGGATTCAAAATCAGTCAAAGTGAATTCATTTAAAAATTCAAATGAAGAGCGGTGCATTTTTTTTTTAGTATTCTACAAGCTCTGATCTTGTTAATATACTAAGAAGAAAACTAGCAACACGAAGAAGTTGCTTAGATCTCCTAAGTGGAAGCCTTTCAGAGGGAATGAGAAAATGAGACAAAAATCTATTATTAATGTACTGTTCTGTACCACCAACCCAGTGTGGCACTCCTGCCTCTTCTACAAGGTCAAAATAACCGAGCTGATAGCAAAACCATCAAAGGTGCCATTACCATAATGTATTAACACCTTTGAATCTTCATAGTATTTGTCCATGCAATACCTCTGAGACATAAGAACATATCCTCATCCCAGTTTGCATAGGAGGAACTAAGACACAAAAACTAAAGACCACATTTCAAATTGTATACAGAAATTTAAAAATACATGAGTTGGTAGGAAAGTAAAGAATGCCACACTTAATAGGCGAATGTTGACGTACTTCATGCCTGTGCAAAGACAGGGGAAACAGGCCAAAGAGAAATCACTGACCCCTGTCAAGCAGCCTTATGTGTAGGCTCTGTTGAATGCCCGCTTTTCACATGGTCTACTTGGGCTGTTGAGCTTTGCTCTGGTTTTAGGCAGGACTAGGGTTTAGTGCTTTCTCAAATGCTATATAAGATATCAGGATAAAGGATACGGAGTATTAAAAAGGTACTGTTTTGAGTGGGAATTAATCAGCTGCATAGGGCATGGGGAAAGGTTGTAAATGAAGCAGTGCTCATTTTCCGACAGATCTTGAGTTCTATGAGCCAGATGATAGATATCATATCCTAAACCTATCCTGACCTGTTTTTTAAAAAGCCTTGATGCCCATTGCATGATGAGCAGTCAAATGAGAAGTAGGTTGAAAACTAAAAACAGAGGCTGTAGGGATCTGTCTGAATTGGATGTCCTGCTTCTTGGGCCCACTTTGTTCTGGCACTGGGTAACATTCTAGTACATCTTCATGGCCTGCAGCACAACTCAGTCCCAGCAGGTTGGGTTGCGTGCAGTCACTCCTGTCGAGGATACTGGGATTCTTCATAAACAATTCCCTAGCTGCGACTAGAAGTACATATTCTCTAGTTTGGCCAGCAATATCAGCTAAGAGTGGGAGAAAAAGTTGTGGAGGGACTGGAAAGAGAAACTTCAGACACTAGAGCCCCTAGAGTCAGTGCAGCTTGTTCTGGCCAGAGCCAAGTACAGCAGTCCCCAGGACTGCTCAAACAGTGGCTGAAAGCAAAGCTCTGTGTTTTTTTAAAACTTTTGGGGCCTGTGCCTCTGTTCAGTATACTATAACCACAACTATTCTGGCCCAGTTGTAAGGGACGACTCATAATTTCTCCTAAACAAAGAAGCGAGAAGAGACTTTTAATGTCTCAAACACTCGTCGTACCAGGCCTTCTGCTCAAGGAACTGATAAGTCTAACACCTGCTTATGTCTTGTGTGAAAGAAAACTGGCATCTGAATGATGAGTTTTAAAGAAACAGAACAGCCCGTTGTTTTTCTCCTGTGGAGGACGAGCTGTTTCTCCAAAAAAGACATTATGCCCAGTGTTGACCTCTGCCTCATTATCCATAAAATGTATATTAAAGTTCACACCCCTGCATATCTTAATGAAGATTATTGAGATCATGCTAAACATGTATGACTACAGCTCTCATCTCCCCACCAATATCATGCTACACATCACCTGGGAGGGGGGAGAAACCTGAGATGAAACTACCCCCAGGAGTGGGTGAACATAAAAGAGGGAAAACTTTCCCTGAAGAAAAGAAGATTTATAACCTGGGAGGATTTTTCCCTGAAGAGACTCTGAAGACAGCTTCTGTGACCTGCGCTGACCGGAGTGACGCTGGAACCAGGACCAGTGATCTTTTATTTCTCTCCCTCTCCTTCTCCCTCTCTATCTCTTCTTCTCTATCCCTTTGCTTCTTTCCTTTCTTTTTTTTTTTTCTTTTTTTCTTTTTTTTCTTTTCAAAGAAGTAACACAAGGCATACCATATCACTTGCCATAATTCATTGTATATCTGTCATTAAGTACTGCTTGCCATAGTTTGTTGTATACCTGTTGCTAATTAATGCAATGCATACCTTACCACTTGCCATAATTTGTTACATACCTAACCAATTATCTAGTTAAGACCTGGTTACTAACCTAATAAATGTTTGTACACAGACCTTGAGATTTGTCTCACCTTAGACCGTGCCGCTGGGGATTTATGAATCTCAGTCACTTACCCCCAGCCTCTTTTCTGAGTGGGGCGTGACACCAGTGATGGGAGACCCCTGTGTTTTTGAAGAAACCTTCAGAAGACCCTGGTGTCCACGCATAACCCTGTCTGGAAAACCTGCCATGGTCAGAAGTCACAGGGATGAGCATCTGTCGTGGTTTGGTCTGGACTGGCCACTGAAACAAACGACAGATGCTCTTCCCCACCACTCTCTCCAAGGAGAAGAGGAAGAGAGAAAGACACTTATGAGTTTAAAAGAAACTAAACTACCTTAATGAAATCATAGAATCATAGAATCATAGGGTTGGAAGGGACCTCTGGAGATCATCTAGTCCAACCCCCCTGCCAGAGAAGGGTCACCTTAGAGCAGGTTGCACAGGAACACATCCAGGTAGGTTTAGAATGTCTCCAGAGATGGAGACTCCACCACCTCTCTGGGCAGCTTGTTCCAGTGCTCTGCCACCCTCAGGGTAAAGAAGTTCCTCCTCATGTTTAGGTGGAACTTCCTGTGTTCAAGTTTGTGCCTGTTACCCCTTGTCCTGTCCCCGGGCACCACTGAAAAGAGCTTGGCCCCACCCTCCTGACACCCACCCTTTAAGTATTTATAAGTGTTGATAAGATATAAGATATTTATAAGTATTGATAAATATTAATGATAAAAAGAAAATATAATAATATATATATAAAAATAAAGAAATATATACAATATATACAATCCATATCGAGCTCCAAGGATGACGAACACATCACCGTCAGGGACTGGGAAAGTCCCAGACTGGACTAAGTGATGCACAGGAACTGGATTCCATATCTGGTTTCAGTAACACACGGGTCAGGATCACTGGCAGACAAGCAAACAGAGACCTCCTCAGACACCGTTCATTGAAGGAAGAGGCTGACCCCTTTCATCCCTCAGCTTTTATACTGAGCATGATGCGGATGGGAGGGAATACCCTGTTGGTCAGTTTTGGGTCACCTGTCCTGTCCAGTCCTCCCCACAGGTTCAACCCCTCTATGCTTTTCTGCTTTCAACCCTCCAACAGGACAAATAACAAAGTTAGTTGGCCTTGGTTGTTATAGCAATAAGTACAAGCTCAAACCTCTCTGCATACCATTCCTTGGTATAAAGTTTAAACAATTAGATCTTGTCCCTCTGGAAGTGCAATACTGTCTTCTATGCTGTTAATTTCAGAGAGTTCAATTAGTTAGAAGAAGCATAGCTGCGAAGTAAAATTACTGAACAGAAATTTGGTTCTGTTTTACCTCAAACCAGGACAGCATCTGAGTATGATTTTGAAAAAAAAAAAGTAGCAGAAAAGAGAGGTATTTGGAGCAAACGCTTATTCTGCAGCATGAGAAGCAGGTCTATCAGAGGTACTGTCAGTAGTGCTTAAGGTACCTGGGGGACATACCAAGGGAAACCTGCCAAGTCTCATAATAAACCACCTGAGGCTAGACACCTCCTGAAGCCTTACAAATATAAACCATTTGCACACAGCAAACATATGGCCAACTCAGTGTGACCCATTCTCACGTGAGAGGATTTTGGCCTGCAGTTAGGCAAATTTCCTTCCAAGAGTCTGAGAGATACAGCCAAGGAGGGAGTTTAGCACAGGATTCAGGAGAAGAGGACATGATATGGCAAAATGGCATCATTCTCACCCCAGAGAGAACAAAGAAATGCTTGATTAGTACCTTACCGGTAGGACTGTACTTCCTCTTTTATTTTTCTGTGGTTGAGGTATCAGAAATAGAATGGGAGAAGACCTGACCTAAATAGGATTTCATATCTTTCTTTTGCTGTTTACATGGGCTTTTAAAAATATTTCAAATTTATAACTAGCAATTTCACTATAAGTCAGAATTTATTTTAATTTTTTTGGGGTATTGTTGCATGGTTTTATCCTTTATGTTCTGAGGTTTATGATTTTGCATTTGGTAATGTTGTTTCTTCTTTAATTTGTCTGATCTCTAAAAATGGTTTATATATACCTACCCTTAAAGATGTTGACTGCCTCCACGCCAGGATATTAATGCTTAAGCATGAGTCAATAATGGAATGCTGATGATAGAGACCTCTGAAAAATCTAGGTGTTTTTACATGAAGCTCTAAATATATACAGAAACAGCTACCTTTAAATACTAAAGACATAACATTTTTTGGCTGCAATCAATTTGTGAAAAAAGATTAGATTTACTCAGTTCATATATGGCATGTAAAAGGTAGACAAAAGAGCATTTAACTGGTAACGGGAAAGTAAAGTCAAACAATTATTAGTGCATTCTAGTCTTTAAATTCCTAAACCTCTCCTATTATGGGAAAGTAGGAAAAGGAAATCCCTCTAGAGAGATTAAGACATCTGTAAACACCTATTGAGGATTAGCTGTTAATATGTGCTAAGAATGGATTCCAAATGCTCACAGACTTACTCCCCTTATGTTGCAGCAAGCAGAATTTTTTCAGTTGAGGTAGGCTTCATCAGGGACGCTATCTTCTGCTTTTTCCATTAGCAGTCTCTCTTTTCCAGGGTTTATCATAAAGCATGTGTAAGTATGAGATACAAATATAGATAGGTTTGAAAGAGACAGAGAGGCAGAGAGAGATAGAATACAGGTCATAACAGAGAAAGATCTGTTCAGAGGTTAATATTTTAATGCCTTGTGTTTGAAACGACAAACTAAAGAAAAGCTAAATGGAATTATTCTGCAAAAAATACATTTTGTAAAGTGAAAGCTGCTTTTTAGGGCAGGGAGTGACAAGGACGAAATTTCAGACTAATAGCTTAACTTCTCAACTCATCTTTCTGTCAAGCCTCTGTCATCACACCACCTTATAAATCAAGTCCAAATGAATCCCTCCTAAGTGAGATTCTTCTCAGAAAAATGACAAGCTAGGACTCAGAGGAAAAATTCTAAAAGATCTCAGGCCTCATAGGATTTAATGCATCCATTGAACACTGAGGAGGACTTTCATTTGAATCTTACAATAGTGACAATATCGCATAAAAATTTAGATTTTAGTACTTGATATAGCTTCTGGTCTTAAAGAGACTATTGTCTTAGTTTACACTGGAAAGATGCACTTTTAAAGTAAGTAAATGTAATGTGGGATGCAAAAATCAAGCTGCTTTATTTTTTTTTCCTTGTTCATCCTCAAAAGAAATGAGGGTTGTACGTTTGAAAAACAATTCCAGCTTTTCCAGTTGGTGTATGACCATCACAGAATCTACCTCATTCCTTTTGACTTTCAAAGGAATGCACATGGAAAAGAACTGCATAGTAGTCAGTAGGGCATTCAGTATAGCAATATGCAGCTTTGATTCAAAATACAATAAGCAAAGTTTGGAAGTGATTTGTAATTTTATTTTTCCCCACAAGACTATGAATTTTAGTTAGTATGTGAGACAATGAAATCTTACAAGATGTTTGTAGTTTTTACAAAGCAACTGTTCCATATTATAATATTGTAGTGGGTTTTTTTCCATGCAATGGAAAGATTTTTTTTATTATGTTTGCTTTAAAAGTCTCTGAATTTATTAAGCATCAAAGTTCTTTTATAGAAAAATCACTCATTCTATCAAAGAAATCCAGAACTCAATGAAGTCCACTTCATCTGAGTGTGAGATAGCAGTCATACTGTAATTAGAAATATCAATTTAGTTGGCTAACAGAGCCAGAAGAGGCAAAATGATCTTTTTTTTTTCTTTTTTTTTTTTTTTTTTAACATAAATGCACACAGAAGTAACACACTAACTCTATTAGGCAATGAAGAAAAATAAAGGAGCTTTGATCGTAATGGAAAACACTGAGTCCCAATTATGAGAAAAAAACTATTTTCCAGTCACTGATTAGAGAAGTGTAGTGAATTAAACACCTGCCACACTTCTCACTAATAAAGAAAGATCGATGTCTTTGTGATAGCTACTTGGTCAGTCATAGGAGGTCAGATGTTGGGTACCAGATGTATTCAAAGGCTTTTAGCTATGGAACGGAAATACTTGGATTTGGTTTTGATCCTAAATGCAGCACTTCTTTCAGACCCTGCTTTCTCTCCCCTAATGTTCTGTTCATCTCTAGGCTGATCCTCATCTTAGACATTTTCTGACACTACATCGGATATTGTATTTACTGCTTCATAAATGTTTTACTTCAGCCTCTTTATAACAGATTACTTTTAGACAATATCAAAATAGCTGTTGGATTTCCAAGGTTGCTAATTTAGGCATGGACATTCTTAGACAGAAGAAAAGAGAAACATTTCTGAGAAGAATCATGCAGAATATTTATCACCTTCAGATAGTTCATGAAAAAAAAGTTCTCCTACCATATGACAAAAAATAACCATAGGATCCGTATGCATTGGTTAAGAGAAAGGAATTGTAAACATTACATTACATGGTCATACAGATATATTTATAATGTTTCTACTATGAAGAATATCAAGATTTATCATCAGCAGAGGATGACCAAATCAGGGAGCAGTTAAACAAACTGGATGTACGTAAGTTAATGGGGCCTGATGGGAGCTGCCTGATGTAATTGCAAGTTACCTGAAGACAAGAAGAGAACAAATATCACTCTTATATTCGAGAAGGGTAGAAGGAAGATTTGGGGAACTGCAGGCCAATTGGCCTCACTTAAGTCTCTGGGAAGATGATGGAGAAAAATCTGCTGGAAAGCTTTTCCAAACACATGAAGGACAAGGAGGTAACTGAGAGTAATTAGCATGGATTTATGAAGGCAAAATCATGCTTAACCGACTTGATAGACTTCTACAATTATGTGAATATCTTGGTGGATGATGGCAGAGCAGCAGATATTGTTTACCTTGACTTCAGAAAAGCCTTTGGCACTGCCTAACAAAACATCATCATAGACAAACTGATGAAGTAAGGTTTAGACAAGTGGACAGTGTGATGGATTAAAAACTAGCTGAATGACTGGGCCCAGAGTGCTGTGATCAGTGGCACAAAGTCCAATTGGAGGCAGTTGCTAGCAGTGTACTCCAGGGGTCTGTTCTGGCTCCAAAACACTTCAATATCTTCATTAATGACTTGGATGATGGGATGGAGCAGGTTCTCAGATGATACAAAACTAGGAGGAGTGGTTTATACACCAGACAGTTATACTGCCATTCAGAGGGACCTAGATAGGCTGGAGTGGAGCCTTGTGAATTTCAACAAGGGTAAATGCCACATCCTGCATCTGGGGAAGAATAACTCTGTGCACCAATATACAAAGGAAGGCAACTATCTGGAAAGCAGCTTTGCCAAGAAGGATTTTGGGGTCCTGGTGGACAACAAGCTTACTATGAGACAGCAATGCACTCTCACAGCAAAGGATGCCAACAGCCTCCTGGACTGCATTAGGGGTGTTGCCAGCAGTCTGAGGGAGGTGATCCTTCCCCTCTGTTCAGTACTGGTGAGGCTGCATCTACAGGGTTGAGTTCAGTTCTGCGCTCCCACTACAAGAAAGGTATAGACTTTATGGACCAAGTAATGCTCCAAGCAAAACTTATTCAGGGAGTGGAGCATTTTTCATATGAGGAAAGGCTGAGGGAGCTGGGACTCTTCAGCCTGGAGAAGGTTCAGGGGGATCTCATCAATATACATAAATAGCTGAAGGGAGGGGATGAAGAAAAGGGAGCCAGACTCTTCTCAGTAGTGCTTATGGACAGGATACAGTCAATGGACATGAATTAAAACATACAAAATTCCATCTGAACATAAGAAAACACTTTTTTACTGTGAAGGTGGTCAAACACCAGAACAGGTTGCCTAAAGAAGTTGTAGAGTCTCCATCTTTGGAGATCATCAAAAACCCAATTGCACATAGCCCCAGACAACCTGCTCTAGCTGACCCTGTTTTAAACAGAGGGAGTTGTTACTAGATGACCCTAAGGGGTTCCTTCCAACCTGAATGATATAGTGATTCTTATTTCTGTCTCTAATATATCATTTATTTATTTGTTTGTTTGATTGTTTATTTAATTCAGCGAGAATTAAAAAGCCTGTAAGAAAAAATGTTTGAAGATGTGGAAAGGAAGACAGAAGAAAGAAATTAAATTTAATAGGCAAGGGTAATTTAAATATTGCAATTAGAAGATTGATAGGTGAGTAAAAAATGACGGTTTTAATGTTAACTGTTTTTACTAGTTTTCTCTGAGGGAGTTTGAGAGAATGTGGTGGTACTCAGAGGTCTACTGCTGTGAAGGAATACAGCATATGGTGTCAGCTGTACAGAGCAGCGTAAGTCTCCAAAGGTTCACTGCAGAGCTGTGAAACCTGTCAGTTTTGTCCTTCAGAGAAACTAGAGCTTTTAAACTCTGCCCTTCTAAAGCTGGATAATCTGGCACAATAAAAAGTCCATAAGACCTAACCACTAACTGCTTACAGGTTTGAAGAAAGACCCAGAGGCAATAGCTGCCTGTCTTTTCAATCCCATTACAACTGGCTCGGTTTTGCAACTGGTTCTGTAACCTGCAAACAAGGTTTCACTGGCTTGAGGGGATGAGGGGAGAGCAGTGGATATTGTCTACCTGGACTTCAGTAAGGTCTCTGACACTGTCTCCCACAAAACCTTCGTAGAGAAGCTGATGGTGTATAGGCTAGATGAGCAGAGTCAGGTGGGTTAAAAACTGGCTGAATGGCTGGGCCCAGAGGGTAGTCATCAGTGGTGGGAAGTCTAGTTGGAGGTTAATGGCTAGTGGTGTACCGTAGGGATCAATACTAGCTCCAGTCCTGTTTTAAATCTTCTTTAATAATCTGGATGATGGGGCAGAGTAAACCTCAGCAAGTTAGCTGATGAAACAAAGCTGGGAGGAGTGGTTGATATACCAGTGGTTTGTGCTGCCATCCAGGGGGACCTCAATAGGCTGGAGAAACGGGCTGAGAGGAACCTCATGAAGTTCAACAAGGAGAACTGCAAAGTCCTGCACATGGGGAGGAACAACCCCAGGCACCAATATATGCTAGGAGCCACACAGACGAAAAGCAGCTTTGCAGAAAAGGCTCTGCTTGTGTGGGTGGACACCAACTTGAACAGGCACCAGCAATGTGCATTGCTGTGAAGAAGGCTAATAGCATCCCGGGTTGCATTAGGCAACATATTGCCAGCAGCTCGAGGGAGATGATCCTTCCCTTTATTCAGCACTGGTGAGGCCACACCTGGAGTCCTGTGTTCAGTTCTGGGCTCCTCAATACAGAAGAGACATGGACATACTGGTGAGAGTCCAACAAAGGCTACAAGAGTAGCTCACATATGAGGAAAAGCTGAGAGGGCTCGACTGTTCAGTCTGGAGAAGAGAAGGCTCATGGGGATATTATCGATGTCTATAAATATCTTAAGGGAGGACTCAAAGATGGAGCTAGGTTCTTTTCAGGGGTGCCCAGTGACAGGACCAAAGGCAATGGGCACAAAGTGAAATACAGGAGGTTCTGTCTGAACACCAGGAACACTTTTTACTGTGAAGGTGACTAAGCGTTGGCACGGTTTTTCCAGAAAACTGTGGAGTCTTCATCCTGGGAGATACTAGAAAGCTTTCTGGACATGGTCCTGGGCATCCCAGCTCTAGTTGACCCTGCTTTGAGAAGGGCAGTTGGACCAGATGACTTACAGAGGTCCTTTCCAACCTCAGACTTTCAGTGATCCTGTGATTCTGTGAAAGCTCTCTGCCTTGTCCTGGACAAATGCTCTGCAACAGTCTAGCACACTATAGTTCAAAATCAGTTTCAAACAAATGTAGCCTATAAAAGTGTATTATCTACTTTTGGACTTGGTCCACATAATAAAAAACAAATCCAAAATTATTTGGTAAATCATTATGTGGCCAACTATTAAAAACCAAAGATCTAGCATAAATAACTAAAAGAACTCAAACATCTGTTATGCCATAGGAAGACATCTTTGCACACCATCATCATTATTTGCTGGTTTACAACAACAATAGCAATTTTGTGAAAAAGTGGCATTGGTTTCCTAACTCCATACAATAGTCCCACAGACCTTAGAAACTATGATTCTGGTAACAGTTCATGAACATTCAGTTTAAATCTGGACATCTGCTCAGTTCTACCATATATTCGTCCCCTTGTTACTTATTATTCAACACAAACCGTGTATACAAATACAAAAGAATGTAGGAACAGCTGTACTGGATGAGGCTGAAGGCCCATCTAACCAAGTATACCATCTCCAGCAGCAGCTTAGAACAGATGGTTAGGGAAAGGGTAACAGGAGCAGGGCAAGTGTTAAATGACTGTTTCCCTCTTCTTGCTTTCTGCAGTCAGTGATGTAGGAACTTCATGAGCCCAAAGATTCACCTGGATGATAATGTGTAATATTTATCTGTAGACTGATCTTTCAGCAATTTGTCTAGCTCCTTATTGAACTCTGAGATGTCTTTTTTTATTTTGGAAAGTAAATGTTATAATTTAATTGCAGGTTTTGTGGAAAATATTTCTAAGCATTCTGACTAAAAATTCCACATGGTATCCCTAGTGCTGCAGTTATCAGAAATTCAGAATGATCATTTCCAATTCATCTTCTCAGTGCCATTCTTGATTAGCTCTACTCTTTTCCTTTACCTCCTCTGCAAGATGAGCAATTGTAATATCAATTGTTTCTTCAAATGGAATCCATCCCACATACCAGATAATCCTTACTGCATTTTGTACCAGTTATAGTTCTAGATGAACTAAAGATGGGCTGAGAGGAACTGCATGAAGTACGTAAGATGACACACCCTGCATTAGGTGCATGACCAATTGTCATTTCCTCTTAATTTTTCCTCCAGCTCATCATTTTAGATTATTTCATTGAATTTTATGTGTGATTTTTAATCACCTTTATATTGTGTGGCCTTGCCTACGATTAAATCTAATCTACTTATGCTTACATAAATGATTTACAATACTGGAAGATTTCAGTTACCTTTTGACACACATCTATCAAGTGCTGTTACCCCTCAGTAACCTGGGCAGTAGATTGTACAAAAGCTCACCAATCACTAACTGGACCAGCTATGACTGTCTAATTGGGAAATGGATAACTTATCACCTAATAAACAGACTAGCTGATTAAGGGAACACTTCCAGTCCACTCACCTTTCCGTTTACTACTTCATTTAACAATTGGTAGCTCAAAATAGCCAGGCAAGTACATTTTCACAATGAGAATATATCATTATTCCAGCTTAAAGTCGTACCGTAAGAGCAAATACAGTGACACCGGGTCTCCAGTCACTAGTTGTATGATTTTATTGTAAAAAATGACAGGTTGTACTAAATTTATGAGAAATCTAAATATGCAAAGCTACAGGTAAGCAAAGCTATTTAAATGTTGTGTGTAATTGCAGTGGAGTCTGAAAACCTGTGCTCTTTCTCAGCTCCTGTATAGTTTCTTGCTGTTACTAGACTAAGACTTTTTCTGTTTTTATGTCCACTCTCATACCCTCATCTTTTCTTCTATGTAGGTTCCCAGTTGCTATGTAAAATCAACATCTGATGTCCAGACAGAGGTTCTGTCATGTCCAACACAATGCCAGCTTCGTCTTCACTTTTTGCATTTGACTATCACTTGATCCTGCTTCCTGCTTTTTTGCAACTTTCAAGCTGTCTCACTGTGGTTTGTACTAATACTGTATTAATCTAAATGCAAGCGATATATTTTTTAATACAGATGCAACTTTTGTTCCTAATTTCTCATCTGGAAGCTGACCAAGCATTGATTCTGGAATCTCAATTTTCCTTTGTTGCATTCAATGTTATGTGAATTAAAAGAGTATGGCAATCACTTAGAACTTTGAGGAGGAAAAGGAAAAAACAATTTGTGAACCACAAAAATGTACATGACTAACTTCACAGAGTTCATTATGCAGTATTTTTACCCTGCAATCTGGATAATAATTCTGAAGCCTTTTAAACCATGTATTAAAATAGGCTATGTAAATACCTATAAAATAAAGTCAGTAGAGAGTACATATTGAAAGCGCTAAGGCTCATGAAAACCTTGGTGATCTGTTGCTATGCGATTTGGTTTCTATGAAGTCTGCAGAGTTTTTTTTTTAAGTTTTATTTTATGGCTAAAGGCAGGCAAAATCTTGAATAAGCTCACAACTGGGAGACAGGATTAAAATAATTTTAAAAGTTTGGATAAAATATTAAAATAGAAAAGGAAAAGCAAACATACGTATAATTCCCAGGACACTTTGGAATATTCTCACTCTCAGGTTTCTAGAAGAATATTTATTCAGTAGTCAGAATTTGCTTACATTAAAAATCGAAAGCTGACAAACAGCTCCAATTACATGGCCACGTGTGAATACAGTATGATTATTTCTGGATGGAAGGAATAAAAGTCTCCAACTCATAGGGATATTTCCAGAATCTGATGCAGGACAAGCTTTTGATTCACTGTTCTGCAGCTTTACAAATGTGTTATTTGGTATTTGTAGCTTTCCCTAACCTTATTGTTAATAAGGTTACCAATGCAAAGCAATCCGTTAAGCCAGTCTTGCAGTTGTTCTGTAAGGCAGCAGAGGTACTTCATCAGGTATCTACACACATACATGACACTATTTACCCTGGCACTGTGTTGAATTCCTGCATCAGGACCATCTATTGTTTACTAACATGGATACCACAGGATCCTGGATAGGAACTCCATAATCTCTCCTCAGGTACATGATTAAGTAGCAAATGACACCCACCAGCATCTGGTGAGCTGTCAGGTGCCAGAAGGTGTTTGTAGTGGTAATTTGGCCATCTGCAATCTGTGTTGTCAGTGCATTGTAAGTTATCACTGTCTCAGGCAATATTAACTTGCAATGTTCTTCTGACATTTCTTCAGTGGGTTGTGAAGCAGACATATGGTACAAAATGGGAGCTGGCTCCTCCCACCTTTCCAACAGCAATGACTTGTGTTGCTTATCAGTAAAAGTACTACAGATTGTGCTCAGGTTTCTCTTCAAGGTACTTTAGCATAAATACTGCTCAGGTACTTATACTCTGGTTTAGGTATTCTGAGTCACTTTTGTGACACACTTCCACATTGTGCAACACACAAGACATAGGAACATATGGCCCACTGTAATAGCATATTTTGCAAATTGCTTAGCAATTATACCTGAAGTTACCAAGTAGTTCAAAAGCAATTACCTTATAACTTGCTCTCAGATTCTTTAATAAGGCTTTCAGTTTATATGGAAAAATAACTAGGTGATTATTTTGTGGTTATATGGTCATTAAACAATGGCTTAAATAAATAAGATTTTTTTTTTTTTTTTTTCAAAACAATGCATCTAGCTAACAACTTCTGTGCCAATGTTAATTAAAACAACTAAGGTACATTTTGAATTACAGAGCTCACAAAAGAAATGTCAGATGACCCTTGACTGTAATTAGTTTGGACCATTATTGTTATCTATTCTTAGTGGATCTTGTAAAAACTACTTCTTTTGTTGGAGCTTTTCTTTAATTGTTGTAATATGTTTTCTCATAAAATTAATATCACACCTAGAAACTGCTTAGAATTTAGAACAAAATAATGAAGATAGGAATCCTCCAAGCACTCATTTGCAGTGGAAAACTTAACTGACCATAACTGTGGATATATTAATGTAACATTGCAACTAGAGGAAAAACTACCTGATGGATGCAAATACATTTTTATTTTTAGACCAGCAGGTTCTAATATGGAGAATTAGAATGAGAAGATAAGAGTCCTAATGACAAATATATTGTGCATTTATTTAATGGGAACTGAGCAGTTCAGGGAATCACTAATAGTATTCAGAGGCTTTCATCACTGAGTCACTAGGCTTGAATCTGGCCCAGGTCCGCAATGACTGAAAATCATTACCATTTGATAGTTCTTCAGTGCCCTACGCAAAATGAATGATGTTCTTACTCTGAAACTGATGGTCATTAGAAAAAATTACTACCCACTGGAGAAGAACAAGATAGATACGTAAAAGTATGGTAGGAAAGGAGGTTATACAAAAGTAAGATTCGTTATCATAGGAAAAGAAGGGGTCACATGCAGTATATCAGTTAAAGAATATTCAGAATATTAATACAGCCACTATCAAAAGCTTTCCTTCTGAAACATTTTATTGAGGCACAATAAGGTGTCTCTTCTTGTTTTCTTTTTCTTAGCAAAGCAAATTATAAAAATAGTTCTGTCTTTTTGTCCTTGTTAAAAACAAACCAGTCTGAAAGTCTGGTTTCATTAGTTTTAGTGCCATAATCCAAACTAATAAGCAAACCTCCAGTTGTTCCTAAACATGTAATGATTAGTTCAGCAAAATGGAATTAGCACTTAACTTCATTTGGAACGTTTAAAGCTACTTGTAAACCTGGAATATTTGAATGGTGACAAAGAAAAAATAACACCTTACCAAATCTTTCTTTTTTTTTCATTTTAACTTTATTTCTTTCACTCATTCAATGCAACAAAAATTGTTATCTGCAAATATGTTTGAAGGATTTTTTCTTCACATTCTTTGTGGCTTTTTTTATTTTCTGTTTGCAGCTTTGCAATTTTCCAACACAATAGAAATTTTAAATATTTTAAGAGTAGTAATTCTGTCTACTGATAAGTGAATAGTAGGATCTATGTATGATTTATTATCATTTAGTCTGTGGTAGAAAGGAGGAAATGTGAAAGACAGAATGTCTATAAATCACAGAGTTGTTGATTCCTTTGGGAAAGAGGAAAAGAATCACAAAAAAGGAAGATGGTGTTGCACTTCAAACATTGAAAAATATAATCACCTTAAATATTTCACTGTTTGATGAAGATTTTCTTTATCTCCATCCATCTCTATGGAATGCTTTGCTGAAATCAGTTCAGCAGTCTCTTTATTCTAGAGAAAGTCAATTTACCAAATAAAAAAGAACACAAAGGCAGAAACTTCTACAAAGTTAACTCAATGGGCATTAGTTATTAAGATTCATATGGTTATCTATACACTTAGTGCATCATGGAATGTACTGCCATCTCAAATGGGCATTTTATTATTCCTTACTGAATAACTTCATGTTTGGCTTTCTCCTTAGCCTATCAGCATTTCAGTACAAGCTCCTTCAAATTCATTAAAAGACCAAAACCAAGGACCAAATTTTCTCCCAGAGTCCAACATGGTGTAAAACAGAGAGAGGAATGTAAACTGTCTTACTCATATATAGAAATTTTCTCTGCTGTGGTAGTCCATCTGTATAGGGGGTGTTCATGGTGCTTTCCTATTGTACCCACACTTGGAAAAAGATACATAGATGGAGTAGTTCACAGAAGTAGCTCTTGACCTTGCACGTACAGGTCAATGTCTGTAGCCTTCACAGGAAAGATAAAGGCAATATAAGCTCTTTACTTTCCAGATCTGATGTGCGACTTTCCCCTAATTATGCCCAGAATTTAAGTTGAAGTGTTCAAATAACATAGTAATGCGAGCTCAGTTAAGACAGAAGAAATTACTGTAAAATAGAAGAAATGAACAACACAACCAACAACAACAATGATAGCCATACCATTAGTTAAAATCTAAACAGTAGGATGAATTGTTCTTTAATTCTTGGGAAAGAGCAGAGAGCACAACTAATAGGGAATTGCTGCTTTCATTCTTTCTTCAATGCCTAAGGGACTCAAAGCAACATGGAAGAGTTAGCTTCCTAAAATCAATTACATACAGAAAGAGACTTTATTATAGATATGTGGGAATATTGTTGATTACACAGACTCCAATGGGAACCTAAATTATAAATAAATCCTTTATCACTATGTTATACTTTCTTACAAGGCTTATATGAAGTCATCCTATAGAACATATTATGTCTGGATATTATAGTCAAATATTATACAAGATTTATTTTGAAGACTGTACGTGTATTTGACACAAAGAAATGTGAGAAGTACTACATTGAATAAAACAAATCTGCTATGAGTAAAACTTTATACAATGTAATTCTTTCAAGAGGAAGATAGAAAAATGTCCATGCCTATAATACATTTTCAAAATTTTATTTAGTTCCTCTAAAGGAAAGCTTGCTTGTGTATCTTTAGTGATTTTTCCAGAAACATTTTTACTGATAGATATTATGGGAAGGATTTCTGGTTTCCACCTGTATTTGTAGCTGTATTATGTAGGCCCAAAATTTGATGACACAAAAGCAAACAGTCTGATTATGACAATTGTAGCTACTTCGAGAGAGTAGGGACATTAAAGGGAGTTACGTGATCAAGAACTTCTTGTGCAACTTTCATCTGATCAGTGTTCAAACTGTGGGCAAATTCAGCTCTTCAGAAAACAGATAGTTCCATCAGTGCAGCAAACAATATATACTCAAAGCAGTCCAACAGCATTCATGTAATTCCCTAAAAACTTCAGACTTGTGCAATTCAGGCAATATTCAGGTAATTTACTTCCATGAACAAAGGTTGAATTCAGACCACCTACTGTGCTGTCTCAAGTAAAGCAATCTTTCAGTGATTTGTATCACCTCCTTTGCAGACCTTTGGGCCCTAGCTACAGTGAATGAGAAGAATATTAAGAACTGAT
Organism: Fratercula arctica; assembly: GCA_947846985.1. Taxonomy (NCBI): domain Eukaryota; kingdom Metazoa; phylum Chordata; class Aves; order Charadriiformes; family Alcidae; genus Fratercula; species Fratercula arctica. The sequence continues at coordinate 35,953,946 of CANTUZ010000001.1, read as the reverse complement.
ACTATTCACAACAAATACAGTCATTTTTGTTTTGATCTAATATGCTGCACGCAAATTACAGCTGCATCAGGAGCGCGCCATTATTTTAAAAATCCCCTAACTTCATGGCAGATAACAATTGTGCTGATACCTGCACTGAATGATGTCAACCAAACATGTCCCTGCCCTCACCTGTCTGAATGTAATCAAGCATTCCTTCTTGCGCTTGACAAGATGTAAGGGAGATGCCGAGCGATGACATATACATCGTATGGTATCTTCTGAATCACCATAATAGCTACAAGCTGGCTAAAAATCTTTTGCTACATTAGCTCACTGAATAGGTGTTCACCTGAGAGAAATAAAACCCTTTGGTTAATCACAGATTGAGAGTTTTGAGAAGGGAAATATCATTTGGTTGCTCTTTCTTGTAGTCAATAGAGTGATTCTGACACTAGTGAGACTCTTTGGATCACTGGGTTATCAACAATAGCAAGTATTTCAAAGGAATGTTAATGAACATATTCAGATAATGAAGAAGAAATGAAGTACTTCTTTCATTGAATTTTCTAAAACAGCTCTAAGAAATATTGTATACAGTAAAACCTTTTCAATTAAACAAATGAAAAGCTTTTATTAATGGGAATCAGTAATCATTATAGGTTAATAGGGCTTAATAGTTGTTTGGACATTGTTGCTAGTAAAATAAAGAACCCAAGCCGTAAAACTCGCTCCCAGGAAAGGTGCTGGCTGTACAGAGAACTATAGGAGGTGCTCTTGGCTTTCCTCGGTGACATGAAAAAATACAGTATGAAAACCTAACTTTAGTCTATGACTTCAGACTATATCTTGTCTTAGCTATGTAGAGAACATGAGCAGCTATACTTGGCAACTCTTGTTTTTTCTGGAGTCCAGAGTGTCAGCTTTTCCTATAGCCTTGAAACCCAAAGATTAAATTCTTTAGTAAATTAAATCACTCATTCTTTCCATTGACTTCTTTTCATTGGATCTCACTAAGTCTTACATGCACTGAAGGATGTAATTCTTGTAATTTCTTAATTTCATGTTAAACACATGGTTCATTTTTACCTCTTACTCATTCTTCTGGCACAGAGGAAGGGTCAATGTAAGTTTGGGGGAAAAAAAAAAAAAAAAGCCCTGTTGCTATAAACAAAAGAGAATATATACATAATTGAGGATAGCACTCAGATAGATGCTGTTAGAGCAAGTTACTATATAATAATGAATCTGATACTAGGCCGAAGACCTGGAAGTTGAAGACTCAGTCGTCGTCACAGACTGAAGCTCTTCTTTACAGCGTGGAACTTTCTGGGGACAGGTATACTGAATACTATGAGGCATAGAAATTTAAGAAGATAAAGGAATTAAAATAAGTCTTTTGTGCATTGTGCTAGACACACACAAAAAAAAAAGTGTAGATCTATTCACAGCTTTTCATGTCTTGAAATTCTACAGCCTAAAATGAGCATACTGTCTCAAATGTCCTTGATATTCAAAAGGTCCCCTAAATAAACTCATTGCCAAGCACTATACATTTTTTAAATTGCAGCCTTTCTGTAGATATGTCAATAATACCAGCTAACTCCAGTTCACGGGGAGAAAGCAAGCGCTTCTGCTAAAAGATTCAAGGCAAAAGCACAAAACAAATCATTGATTTCCATGCCCTGAGAACTAACCTGACAACTAATTTTTCTTCATGTTCTTATTTGGCTCTTTCCCCCCCTTTCACAATGAGACAAGAGTAGAATACGCACTCATTCATTGTTTGAAATATTTGTTGACTTCAGGGAGTATAGATTCTTATTTAAGCATACTACTTAAAAACTCGTTGACTTTCTGTCATCCCTTCAGTGCATGTTTTAAAAATATATGCCTTTACTAAAGCTAAGGAAATAGTTCTATAAAGTAAGCAGACTCCATAGGCTCATATTTCTGAGTGGATATATATGTTTTGCTCTCTCCAAAGCCCTATAGGCTTGTCTCTTTTCTTTTTTTCTTTTTTTCTTTTTTTTTGTCTTTCATTTTTTTTTTTTCCTAATTACACTTCTGTACTCCCCTTCTTTCAAGCTGTGTTAGTGAAGGTTTAGGACCCTCATCATATGCTTATTGATGAGTAGGTGGAATTTCTGTTCTTTGGAGAACACGTTTTTGGACAAAATCTATACAGAAAACTGGGGCTTCATGGTTCATATCATTGCAATACAGCATCCCACAGCAGAATGCTCCTAAAAAGGGTTTTAGACATTATTTTTGAGCTTAGGAACCTAGGAGACATTTCTTATAGAAATACAGATAACAAAACTAGATAATAACCACTCAAACCAAATATTAAAGATGAAACATAAAATTCAGATAATTCATTTCAAGAAAGTTTGTTTAAAGTAACTTCTGAAAAATCCATCTTATTAGTAGTTTTTTATGGTCCTTGTGAATGACTGATTTCTTTTTCTGATTCAGGTTTTCTGGGATTGCTGATGCTTTTCTGAAAAAAAACTCTTTTTTGGATAAAGGACTTCATGAAAGTTTTGTGCAATAACTTGTTGAAAGTTTCTGAGTGATAACACATGCTAAAACATCCCCACTACTAGAAGTAGCGTTAGGTACCGAAAACTACACAGCTATAGAGCAGAGATTCTGCACAGAAAACAAGGCAAGTACTTGAAGGTAATAAGAAGTGACAGTGAATGTTACAGCACTGTCTGAGTTTTCTGTAGCTGATAGTTACATATTATGAGCTAATGCGCAACATGAACATTTTGGATGTGAAAAATAAATGTGTGTAAATTAAAATTTACCTTTTATACTGACAGTGTGGCATGCTTATATGTTTCTGGTTAAATATACCAATGGATGGAGAGCCTATTGTATGCGAAAATTTCACTTTAAACTGGAGACTTGATCTTGCAATTGCTATTCAAATCAAAGTTCCAATTAATTTCAACAATCAAACTTTGGAAAATTCTGAACAGTATGTAGTTACAGTATGTAGTTATTTCCTTACTGATAACTTTTATTTAAGGAGATTTCACTTATTAAACTGCAATGTCTAAACCAATTTGAGATCCAGAATGCAGGGACAAATAGAGACTTGAATTTAACCTGAGCCTTCTGACCTCTGCCATTTTTCCAGGGCAAACATATAGCAAATTAAGGTTCTTAGTATCTGAAGAAAGATGGTTTTGGGTTTTTTTGTTTGTTTGTTTGTTTGTTTCTAGGAGACAAAAGCTGATAAGCAGAAAGCAGGAAGGAAGCTTCAAAAGCCTTAGTGCTCCTAAAAGAAGCTAAGAAAGAGGGATTTTTGGTTTATTATTTGCTTAAGGAGACTTCCTGCTGTGGAACTGTTTCCTCTTGCTTGATTATGCCTGTGTTTAGAGAATTTACCTTGTACATTCATTGTAAATAAATAAAATTGCTCGTTCACTTAAAAACATATCTTAATATTTCATCATTTCTCCTCATAAAAAAATACTGATATGTGACAGCATTTTGACAAACTAAGCGGGAATTTAGTTGTATAATGGAAAGAAGAACATAATGAAAAAATATGTTTTTCCATCAGCCTTTTTAATTAAATATTAGCATAACAGTAGTCATGTAGTCATATAGTCATAAAGATAAATGGCACAATTGAAACATTTTTACGTTAAAAAAAATGACGATATATAGACAATACAAGGTCATACATTACTCAGAAACATATATCTACCCCTCCTCTTTTAGTCCCAAAAGATATGATTTATATACTGAGATAAATAATATTAATTTTTTTTTCAAAATTCAAAAGGGGTTATTCATGAAGCATTGTCCCTATATAATAAAATCCAACACAAGTTTACAAAAGACAAGACAAACTCAAAAACTTTGATACAATTTATTACTTTAGCTTGGAAAGTTATGCCATCAATATCCTTAAACATTTGAAAGATGTTACTGCTACTGCGCAAATACTCCCTTATCTTTCCCATTTCATGATGATTCTGGATGATATAGCCCCCTCACAGTGAATGGGTGAACACTGAATCTAAGGAAGCCAAGAAATGAACAACATTTTCAGAAACTTCTCAGGACCTTTTGAATATTTGATGAGGTGTGTCACTTTGGGTGTATGAGAAAATTAACTTGATTTTGCAGGACATCTCTTAAATATTACAGTGATGGACACAGAACTGAAACTTAGGGTGGAAAGTGTATGTGTTATATAGGATTTGTTATTATTGTTGTTATAACTATTATTTCTGATAATTTGACTTCAAACATTACAGTTAAGCAGAAATATTCTACAGAATTTATATGTTAGACCAAAACAGCTTGAAAGTTAACTGTTTACAAGAACTGGCCACAAACTAGCTACAGAGAAAGAATTATTCACAGGAATTATTCACTGAATGATTGTGAATAATGAGCTAATTTAGGAAAATCACAATCTGTTCATGGACAATTTGTGAGCCGAAGAGAGTTAAAATTCATCAACTAAATTATTTGTTATAAATTATTCACCAAGCTCTAATGAGCACCCAAAAATATGGTTGCTTATCTGGAACTTATTCAAATTATCCAAGTGCTTCTGTCTGTATAAGAAGGCCAGAAATATTCTTTTGTACTTTTCAATATCTCTTGACAGTGTTTTCATTTCATGTATGTTCCAAACTAAAACATGAAGTACACAACAGTGCAAAACTAAGAGATAATAAAAAAGATAAAAAAAAAAGAAACAACAAACCGTATTATTTTCACATCTAAACAATATTTTCACTGATTTTAATTCAAGCTCATGGTGAAACATACTGCGCTTTAGTTCATTCTTTTAATGCAATAGTTTACATTTCTGTAGTTCAGCCTTCTGATTCAGAGATATCTAATAAGACTGACTGATGAACTGAAAATGTTATTGGAAAATAAATTTCCATATTTTGTATTCCCTTCAGTGTTAATTTGGCTTTCTAAGAAAAAGATGCTTCACCTGTTGCTGTCTTTGTCCTTAATAATACTGCTTTTACTGTATCTTTTCAGTCACTCAATACATAAACAGTGAATACATCAACTTTTCCCCTTTATCTAGGAATACTGACAATAAATGTTTATGTAATTTGTGACTTTTATTTTTATCTGGTTTACAATGTCTATAAAAAATAATGACATGTACAACATTACAAACAATGCTGTTTCTCAATTTCAATTAAATGAATCAGCCTAACTGCTTAAAGTATGTCGGCTATTAGATAAAGCATAAGCACTCTCTGCACATTACATGCAGGTGCAACTATATCTGCAGTCAGCAGTGAACAAGCACTGCAATAAATAACATTCTAAGTATTTTGAGGTCAGACTTGAAAATTGCTGAAGACAGTTAAGAGATTTTAATTGATTTTAAAGGGAAACATGGGTTGAGATAAATGTGGTTTAATAAAGAAAAGCAAAGGCTGCATGTGGAAGCAAAGAAGAAAAAAAAAAAAAAAAGGGAGATTTATTGTCTACTTCCAATCAGCAGGTGATGTCCAGCAACTTCCCAGGAAGGAGGACCTCAGTACACATAACAGTTGCTTCAGAAGACAAATGCCTTAGTAACAAATGCTCTCTCCACACACACACACATCCCCCTTCTTTTAGTTTTTATTGCTGAGCATGACATCATATGCTATGGAATATCTTTGGAAATTTGGATCAGCCCAACCTCTTGCCTCCCTCTAGTCTACCAGCCCTAGATCTAGGTTGGAGAGGCAGCCTTGATACTGTTTTAGCACTGCTTGGCAGTAGCCATAACATTGGTGTTATTAACACCGTTCAAGCTACAAATATAAACCACAGCACTATATGGGCTGCTAGGGGAAAAGCTGACTCCATTCCAGCCAGGTGCAATACATAAATTTATCTTACATAGTTTCAGCCACCTAACAGAAGGGCAATTCATTTCATGTAATTTTCTGTATCTATAAGTTTAACTTTGAGCTAGTCACCATAGGGTCCTTTCACATTCAATGATAAGAAAAAGGCCTGTTAAGAGGCTGATTTGTCAGATCTATTTTAGGTGTCCTTTTTTAGTATAAGATTAATTGCCTTAAAGAAGTGCACACTGCTCTACAGTGGCTAGAGAAGTACTCTGGATTGATTATCTCAGGCCTAAGCATCTAACTTCTAGACACCTATGATAAAGGACATGTGTCTCACTATAAGCTGAGACTGTAGTTTCCTTAATTCTTTTTCTGTAGTCAGTGGAAACAGAAAGAGGCTAATCTAGAAAATTACTTGAGAATTTAGCTGATCTAACATCTGAAGATGTTTTTTTCTCTCTATTGACCTTATGGTAACACACCTTCTAAATGAGGATCTTCAGTGACATACAGAAGGTTGTAAGAGAAAAATGGTGTAGAAACACCAAGTTTCAAGGACTCTCAGCTAAGTTTCTAAAGTTTGTTAAGTTAATGTGGGCCTAAGTAACTGAACTTTGACTGCATTGGTGGATTTTTCTTTCTGTGAAATTGCACGCACAATATTTTTAACTTGTTCCTCAATGGTTACTACCTATTAGACCTCTGGAATTTTGGTGGAGGTTTTTTGTTTGTTTGTTTGTTTGTTTGTTTTTTCCCAACCTATATTAAGAAGAAAAGAGGTTTAGTGCTGCAATTACTAATATACACAAAACCAGTCATCCTAGGACACTGGTCTAATTCTCAGAGTGAGCTTCAGATTTAGGCTAGCATTCATGTCTGTCTTAGTCACCTAATTCCTAGTAGCGAGTTTGTTTTCCAAAAAATGCCTGTTCTCAATGAAGTGAAGCAGGTATTCCCAAAGTACAACTCACATCGTGATGAAATCAGAGGTAGGTAGACAAAAGTCCTGCTGATGTGCTTAATGTTGACTCAATGTTTGTACTGATATAGAAAGTCTACAGTAGTAGTTCAGACTTAGGCACCTAAATTTTAGATGTTCAAAATGAAAATAATCTTACTTTTAGTGTTTTGTTCTGTAATTGTATAAAGGGAAGAATACTGCTTATTTGTCTCACCAGACTTCTGCGAGGAAAGAGTGAGGACAGAAGCTTATCAACACACAACTAATACAGATTTCCCACTATCATGCCCCTTTCTAGCTGTTTTGATAAACTTCCAGTAAAACAAGCCATGTATTCTGAAGCATGCATATTTCTGATTTCTCCTATATGGTCCCAATGCAATTGTCAGACAAGATAATTGAGTGCATCTATCCCTTACTATGATAGATTTAAACACTCAGTTGAGAGAAATAAGGTTGTCAAAAAAAAGATGAATTTTAATGTCATGATCTGGAACGGGAAGAATTGCCACCCTGGGTAATTGCTAGACCTTTGTGAATGCCCAGATTCTATTGAAACTTTCAAAAATTGTGACAGAAAAGCAGAAATATTTGTGGGTTGGTTTTTTTTTTTGAGCAATAAAAAGATTTATTTGTATTGAAATGCAGAACACCTGGATGAAGAATGGTAACATAGAGGGAAGCTGAAGGAAATATGAAATTGTCAGCAAAAATAAAGATCTTTTCCAGAATAAGAAAGAATTTTCAAAATTTTCCAGAAGGAAAAAATACAGGAGAGGTTTTTCCAAGCTCTAGCTCTTCTAGTTCAGTTATGATTTCTATTTCTAAGTTAGACATTCAGAAACAAATGAAGGGAGTTGACTGAAACCCACATTAACAAAATTGAAAGCCACTTTTTCAAGACCTAGAGTAGATCCACTGTTATAGCTGTTGAACCTGGTGCAAGAATTCTTTATTCAAACTTTCTACAAAAGGAAAACAACATCCTCACTTTCAATTATCTCATTTATGCTTTGATCTATATTTAATTATAAATAACTATGTAAGGAAGGATGACTACTGGTTAACTAACAATCTGAAGTCTTAGGAAATAAAAATTCAATCTAAATGCCATATTTTACCTAAGTAATCTGTGGTAAAAATATGATTTATTTTTCTATCTCTTATTTTCCACCTTTAAAATGAGGCTATTGACACTTCACAAGGACATTATACAGGTGAGTATTCTGTGGCATTCAGATATTACTGTGATAGGGCAATATAAAGATAGATAGATAGATAAGGGTTGCATAATAGAGCATTTCTACAGTAACTGCTCAGTATCACCGTTCCCACCTGGATTCTGCAAAATACATCACTGTCTACTAAATCTCATACTCTCATATGTGCCAAAGATGAATAAATAAGATAAAGTGCCTCTCACTGAGTAAACCTTTATGTGGTATTGCTTAGAGCCTTGCAAGCTTTCATGTAAAACTTTTCCACTAAAGTAATAATTGTGTCCTACAGTTTTCATTTTGTGGCTTATTAGTCAGAGCTCTACAGTAAGAATCACCATCATTTCTTCTTTAATTGGGAAAAGTGAGTATTTTATGGAAATTATAAGTCAAAAATGTTTCACCCATATTTACTTCTTAATTATAAGCAGCATAAATACAGAAGACCTCAAGTCTTAATGTATTTTACAAAGGCACACAGAGGGATGTGCTCTGTAATATAATTCATTTTATATATACATACACTTGACTTTCCTAGACAACTACTATTAAAATATCAACATTTTAGTAACTACAAATTGTTTTGTAACTTGACTATTGAGTATCTTATTATACAAATAATGCTGAACTTCTTTTTTCCTTAAGTCTGTCTAAATAAATTTGTTATAACAGTTTTATTTCAGTAACTCTGACACTGGATAAGCTCATCGTGATTATGTTTCAGAAAGGTGTAACGGTGATAAATTGTGCTTCTATTTGCTTTAGGATGATGTCTATGTAAATAGACTAAAGAAAGCTAAACTTTAATTGGAAATGTTAATTCTTTAATGAAACAGTAGATGAATTTGCTCACTTTGAGCTCAATTAACACTGTAATTGTTGAATATAGTTGGGCTGATAATACAACTTTAAAACAATGCAAGAAGGGCACAAGCACCTTCTAGGTCTTGTGCTGCTGATTACGCATATCACAAATTATGTGTAAATAATGGGCACATTACCTGCTCTCTAGCTGTCCAATCTACCTCCAAATCTTGGTTCTGTAATTATCTATCTATCTATCTATCTATCTATCTATCTATCTATCTATCTATCTATCTATCTATCTATTCATCTATCTACCTCTTCAGGAAGGTGTTATTTTTCTGGGTTTTATGTAACTGTATTAGGCTACAGTTCCCCAGCACATCACACAATTAATCTCACCGTCTCCATTGAATTGAAAGGAGAGACATGAATGCACCCGTGCCTATCTAAATCTTGCATTATGACTTCCTAAAAAGTTTTATATCTGTTATGCTTACATGAATATATATGCTCTGTTTTACCCTACCTATAGTAAAATGTTGGATGTATACAGAGCTTAGGTTAGATTTGTCTTTTTTTTTTTTTCCTGATAAACGTGCAATCAACACATTTTTTCAGTTCTTCAACATGTGTTGCTGGTCATTAGGCAATCAATTCTTTACATGGATTCTCACACGGATTTTCAGCTGGATATCAGGTATTTGCAGCGGTTCATCAGTCAAGTCACTGACAAGTTAATGGCTGTGTTTTCATCTTATAGTACTTTGCTTTCAGTACTGTGACTAGGCAAGAAGCTGCTTGATTTGTTTGATTTGATTGGAACAGATTCTGTTCTGTCTTAGGAGAATGTCTTACTTGTATGGACCTCATATGTGCTTGTTTTAACTGTGTCATCTATGCAAACTTCAGAAAACATAACTCAAACAGTTTCCTCAGAAATACCAGATCATGGAAGGACAAAAGCCTGAATAAAGCTTGAATAATATACTACCTCTTTCAATAGGGATGTGCAGGTTAGAAAGAAAATATTACAAACAGAATTCACCTACTTGTTATGAGTCCCTTCTCACCCTGCACTTCACTTCATAGGACACTGAGCTTGTTCGGTAAGTGCAAATAAAGTAGCCTATTAAGCAGCAAGTCTCCATACCTCCACTACATACAGATAAGCACAGGAAAAATTTGCCCCTTATGTCACCTTACTGAATATGTCCAAATGACATAAGAGAACAATGTCAAAAGGGGTGAGTGAAGAGAACTAACACCTACCAGGATAAGTGAATTCCCTAACGCTAGCAATTGTCAATGGGTTGGGCTTTTTTGACCTACTGCTCAGCTTGATCTTTACAAGCCTCCTCAGCAGTAATTTTTAGAGTTTTTTTCACTGCACTCTCTTAATAATGGTTTTCTCACAGAGTTATAAATTTAGGTGTGACTTTAGGTGGAGAGTTTTTGAAACACTCACTGCTAGCCTAAGTTCTCGTGCTGATTTACGTAGAAATATAATTAAAACAATAAAAAAAAACTTCTAAGGAATCTTAAAATCATAGCTTAAAAACTCCAAGGAGAGAAGACAAAAATAGCACTCTCATTACCAACCTTTAATGGGAAGAGTACATATTTCTACTTTAAAGAATACATAAACATAGACATATGCAAAAACATCTTTCCTGCTCTAAATTTTCCTTTAAAAAATAAATTGAGTTTGAAAATAAACAAAATTAATCTATCACATCCGAAATTCAGACCCTTGCAGTCCAATTCCACCCTATTTTATAGAAACGTTTTAAGTGAGGAATGAACATATCCAAGCTTCTTTACAGTTGTTAGGAAAGAGAGACCAGAAAGGGATGAATTATAAGAGGAACGTAATCACCAAGTATAGACATCTGCATATTTTAATTATATTAGAAGCCTGGGATCCTACACATCTCACTTCAATATTTAAAGGTGGAATACCTCTAATACTTTATGGGACTCTATTTTATTTTTCACTTTATTCAGAACTATTCCTAAGTAAATTGGAGGACAAAAAATGGACACAGTTTTTAGTATCTCCTCAGTAGCAGGATGTACATCTGAACCCTTCAAGGCTCTTCCAGGAACTGAAGAGTCATTTTGGCCTTTGGGAGAAATTATCTCAGTCATATCAAGGGCCCAAGCTATCTTTGTCAACCACTGTACCTTTCCTTACATTGTCCTGTAGTGTCTTCCTTTATGTTTCTTACTTGTCCCATTTTCTTTACTGCCTTTTAGTGAATGTCAAAGTTTTGTTTGCAGATAAATGGGCACAGAACCAGAAAACAGATGACTCTGATGAGCTACTGCTATTTGCGGTATAAATGTTCCTTCTCTGTGGCAGAGTTCTTGACTGAGATTGACTATTTGCTTCCTTGCTTGCTGCAGCTCTGTCAGCACTTGAAGGTGCACGCTCCTCTAATTTCTCTCAGATTTGAAAGTGTCCAAAGCACAAGAAATAATCTTCAGATACAAGTTTTGTTTGATGCAGTTTAAACTAAGGTCAGCTATTAGTGATAAACCAGCATACTTGGTATAACTCTAGAATAAAATTTAACAACAGGAATCTAATATTCTAGTATTAACAGGGGAAAAATACCTCTCCATATGTCTTTTCTAAGATGTTTGACTTTATATTTCACACAATCCAGCAATAGCATAAAGACAAAGACAACAACCAGTGACAAAACAGAATACACTGAATTACCCTGCAAAAGAACAGATAACTCCATGAACTCCAGTATGGAAAAGAACCCTCCCTGTAGATGATTAACATGGAAACATCTGCCACATAGGACCCGTGAGTGGCCAGACTGGTCTGCATTTTTCATAAGCAGTCTACAGTCACAAGATTATTACTGACTTTTTTATGTTGTACTAGTATGTCTGGTCTCAGGGCAGGCTGGAAGGTCTCTATTTTCTATTCAGGGTTACAATGTCTGTTGTAGACAATGTATATTTTAAGTGGGACAGCTATAAAAGAAGCTGGAAAGAAGATAGATATGAAACCAAATGATCAAAACCATACCAGAACAGAGCCCTGATCTTCGCAGAAGCACAGTGCAAGACAGGCCACAGTGGTAGTTTGGCAGAGGGTTGGGCCCGGTTAAACTCTATTTATGCTTAAATGTCTCCCCTGCAACTAACCTGTTAAGGGCGAAGTGCCTGCCATGGTGACAGTGACATCCAATTGCCAGGCACCATGGGAATTTCTGTACACCTCCCCCCAGCCATGACTGATGTGAAGCAGAGAAGAGAGGTCACGTACACGTCAAGTATATCTGTGACTAAGTGTGCTTTGGTAGCCAAGCCCAGTTAGTCTCCATGCTCTCAATTAGTTTTCAAACCACGATGAGAGCGTAAGGTAGTAACAACCACTTAATGTCTGGCAGAGCACATGCTCAACATGAATCCATGTAGCAGCAGGCAGCACAAAAGGGAGATACTAATGAGCATATATGTATGTATGTCGAAACAAAAAATAAATCCCAAGAAAAACAAGATTTTAAAAACTTGTTGTCATTAGGCAGAAATAGGAGCCATTCCCTGTTTGCCAGCTCAACTTTCCCTGACAATAGTTTTTCTTGTCCAGATTTATGTCAATATTAATACTCATTAATTTGATAAACCTGTGATTTCCAGGCTGTTAAAACCAGATTGCACTGAAATAGTACATACCAGCCAGCAAAAGAGTGTTAGCAAAGCACTAAAAACATAAATTGGCTTCTGTTACCCCATACTTCTGTGGATTTTCCCCCTCCCTTTCCAACTTCTTCAAAATATCCTTTGGCAGTTCTTTTCCTCTTGTCTGTCTTTTATTGACATTTTGTCCTTCTGAGCTTCATTCTTCTTCTCTCTGCATTATCTCCATCTCGAATTACATGGCTTCTACCATGATGATAACTCAGAAATCTGTTTCCTCAACTTTGATTTCATTTTCATCCACTATTTCCCGACACATCATCTGGGTTGTCCTTTTAATTGTCAGACTCAGCATTTGAAAACCAGAGCTTTTTTATTTTTCCCAACCATACTCCATTTCCTTCTTCCTTGGTCTACTCATACTAACAGACAGCCATTTGGTCTGTCACTCAGATTCACTGCACTACAGTGATTATTATCCACTCCTTCCTCCTCTTCAGCCTTCTTAAGTCTCTGTTGGCTCTTTTTTGCAACATACAGTGGAAAAATCCATCCTTTAGATACCCACAGGTAAAAATGGAAGTGCCTCATACTTCAGTGTCTTCTGAGTCATAATGATGATGTACCTAGAGGTATTACCTGCTAAAATATCCTTTCAAAGGGTTTCTAGACTTAGATATGACATTCTGCACATGATTAAATCTCTGATCTTTGTTTTAAAAAAGAAATAATGGGTAGCAGACATGTTTATTGAATCAGTATCATTTTTAGAGTAGTTCTTGTTGAATCTTGGTGGTTCATCCTGACTCAGATGTATCTTTCCATCAAATATGCCATTTTATGTCATCTCCCTCCCTGCCTGTTCATTCGTAACTGTGACAAAAGCTTTTTACTTAGAAGCAACAGTCTCTGCTTTTTTCTTTTCTTTTTTTTTTTTTTTTTTTTTTAGTTTCTGAGTCCTTTAGCAGTTACATATCACCTCCTATAATGCATTCAAGTTTCATATGTTGGTACATTAAAAAAAGGAAAGAATTTGGCTTAATGGATTCAGGCAGGATAAAGTGGACTGTAGAAAAATAAAATTGTGGTTTCTTTTAGATTACAAGCTTGACAAAGTGTACATTTTCTTTATGATCTTTAATGAGTAGATTTTTAGATTTTCAAAATAAGTTAATATATCTAATTCAGCAACACTTGTCATCCAATGGGATATAATAGAATGTTTGGATGTTGCATGTATAGAAGTAGGCAGTAATTCTCACTGCAGTTCTGATAACTGTAAAGAACTGTAACTGACCTCCTGTAAGAGAAGTCTCGTTACTGTGCAAAATATATGACTTGGCCCTTCTTCAGGGTTTGCACATCCACCAGTCTACACATTCTATGCTCATAACGCATTCTACTTTCATAACAACTGTAACATAGAATTTTCTGGTTTCATACATCTAAAATCATCAGGTACTTTGTGCCCCTGTGACAGCTGTCTTTCTTCTTTGACCCTGACACTCTTGCACTATATACATGCTTTAATTTATTTATTTGTTTTCTATTTTTCACAGTACTACTTAGATAATATCACTCTTAGTATGGCCTTCTTTTGGCTTCTTGCTCTCCAATACATTGGAAGCAAACTACCCATTTCCCATTAAGGGAACCTACCATTTGCCATGTCGATCAAGATGTTAATGCTTACCTTTGCTGCGTCATTGAAGACAGGTTTTATTGCTCTCTCATTAGCTCTTCAAAGATCTATTTTATTTCCATCTGTTGTTCACTGAAATGTCTGTACATGTCCACTGAGACGCTTTATTATAATGTATAACAAAAAGGTTTAAGAGACACATGAAAGGCTTGGCAACAAATAGGGTCATCCTGGTAAGACTATTACTAACCTAGATTATTATATGCTAAACAGTGCTATAAAATTGTTTATTGGTGTAAAAATTATTGATCTGCTGCATCTTTCTCTTATTCTGTTCTTGCAAAGGCCATCATTTCATCACATATGATTAGAATAGCACAAAAATGTGTACTTTATGCTATTGCTGCTCTCTATTCCTGTTATTAGTAATAATCATAACAGCAATAGTAAAAACACACAGTAACATAGAATCATAGAATCATAGAATCATAGAACCATAGGGTTGGAAGGGACCTCAGGAGATCATCTAGTCCAACCCCCCTGCCAGAACAGATTCACGTAGAGCAGGTTGCACAGAAACACGTCCAGGTGGGTTTTGAATGTCTCCAGAGATGGAGACTCCACCAGTTAACAGTCTAGAGCTATGCTCTGAAACAAACTTGATTCTTTCTTTCATCTAATCGTTGTACACACTCTAATTTCTTTCATAAAAATCATTACACATTAAGTACGTTAGCAAGTCTATCAAAAACAAAAAGAATACATTTGCATGAACACAAATATACATATATGAAACATATATACACACAGGTGTATATACATGTATTCTGATAGTATCCTAAAGATAGCATACAATGAAATCAAATTAAATTTCCCAGCTACTTCTGTTTATTATACTGTAGCTATCTCACATTCTTTTCTGTTATTTGTTTTGTGGTTTTTTTTGTTTTTTGTTTTTTTTTTTTTTTATCTTTGTGTTGGGAGTTTAGCTGGGACATTCTTATTTGATTTTTTCTTATTAAGTTGTACAGCAAAGTATGATCTGAAAGAAAAAAAAAAAAAAAGGGAAAAAAAAAAAAGCCAGCCTATCAGGCTTAGCTATTGAAAAAGAGAGAGAGAAAAGAGGTTGCATTAGTGAGAGCTAGCAGTTTACTTTCAAGGTAAATTGCATGCATTCAGAGCTGAAAATATTCCCATGAGACTGTCACCTCTGCAAACAGTGCAGTTCAGGCTGGTAGATTTCATGACATTATGCTACATTCTATGCAGTCACATGCCAAAAATATATCATGCCTAATTAATTCAGTGCTTTGTAGATACAGTCATTTGGAAATGCTTATGACAACAGCCCCTGGCCAGGATATTCAGAAACACGTTTTTGTCAATATGGCTTGCAGAACTTGTCCCAAAAACTAGGCTACAAGATGACATATGAGCAAATAAAGTTTCTACAGGTGACCTTGAGCCTTCTTATTTTGCTTTTGAACACTTGTTTTCCTCTATGAAAACAGTGTTAGAAGTATTATTCTTATTTTGTGTAATATTTCACTGCTATATTATTCTGTTTTAAATGGCTTAAGAGCATGAGAACTTGATGGAAGTAAAGATTGTATCAGAACCTTAGGCTTCTGAAAGTACAGTTTCATACATGCTTCTTGTATACCTTTTCATGCTACCTTGAAAGGTATCTTCCCTTCCCTTATGATATACCTCTTTTTCTTTTTTTTTTTCCAATTAGTTTATAACACATCATTTCTCTGACCTAGTTTACCAAGCAGCACCAAAGATTTATTTTTTTTTTTTTTTTTTTTTTTCCTATTAGAATGAAGGGCCAAAAAAGGGGGCAGCGTACAAGTGGCAACAAACAACTAAGGAGCGGTGTGTGTCATACTGATGGAAAGGGATGAGGAATTGTGTCATGAGAAAATGCTAGTCATGACTTTGTGGAGTTTCAGAAACATAAAAGAGACAATGTTCCAAACAATCCCAAATCTTTATTAAAAATATACTTACTTGAAAAAATGCAGAATGTGAACAAGGATTTAGTTCTGTGTGTGTTGTCTAATTCCAGAAGGCACACGCCAGCAGAATTTTGACAAACATTAAACAAACATTTGCAAAGCAGGACCCTAAACCTTTTGTACAGTCTGAACTGCTACGTGAAAGGAGATATTTGCAGTTTATAGCATACATGACAAGCACAGGAAAGAAGATGTGACATAAAAAGAATTTCCATGGCACCTACTTTAATTTCTTGTTAATTCATATCAATTAACACCATTGCTTGCTGAGAATACAAATGACTATAATTTGCTCATAAACTAATATATTCCTTTGTGCTTGGAGTACGTACCTCTGACTGCTCTGCATTCTATTATATTTCCACTCTAACTTACAAACAAAGCTTCATTTTGTCACCATTTCATTTGATGCAATGCCTTCTTTGCCTTTTTGCTCTTGGAATTAGTCACATGAAATCCTCCTTGGAATTACATCTCTTGCTCTGCTGCACACTGTGCAAGAACACCTGTCTTGCCAAGAAAATATTAGTAGTCAAGGGCAATTTTTAGGATGTTGGCGGTCTGGCCAATTAGAATAAGTTGCAAAAAAGCTTAAACATCAAAAAAATATTTTAGCCAGTTTAAAGAGATGTTTATACAAAAAAAAAAATACAGGTTGGAATGTTGATGACAAGTATCACATCTGATTTTTTTATTTTTTATTCAGAAGGCAAAATCTTTCGATGCTATTAATGAAGTAGATTTAACTATTTATCTGAATTCCTTTATTCATCTTTCTCATCCTTTCTGAGAGCCCAGAAAGAATGAAAGGGAGCTTGTATGAACAAGGAGCTGATAGGATTGGAATGTAATTGTTTTGCTTTATGGTTCAGCAGACATCCTCCATTTTACGAAGGCAGGTGCAGAGCTAAAAATGGCTTCTAACAAACATTGAGAACTGACCAGTGCATTAGAAGTATGCTAAGTTAGCAGTAACCATGTGATAAATACAAATTGTCTTTCTTTTCAAAAAAGAACATAATAGAAAAAAAGTACATGATTTAAAAAGAATCTAAATAAATATTATTTCCAGTGAGTTGAGACATATATAGGAATTGTGCCACTCTTTCAAGACACTAGAAGTCTCATTCCATTCCCTTTATGTTTTGAACACTACGCTATTCGACCATCACTGAAGATCCTGAAAAAGCTAAGTACCACTTAGTTGAAAAGCTGCTTATTTATAAGCAAACTTATGCGTTAACATATTTCTACAGTTGAAGCTAATACTTAGGACTCAGCATGATCTGAATTCAGATTAATGGTACTGATAGATGATTCATATTGTCAATACACGGAGGGCACTCATCCATTTTTATGCTTATGGATCCCTCAGCAATATTTGACATTGTGATTGCTAGCTCATTTAAGAGATATGTCAAGTTCAAAAGTGAATATTTGTATTATTTGATCTATTTGGGGATTCATTATTGGTGTTCACATCGTGGGAAAAATATGTAATTTTCTCTGTGCCTTACTATTTTAGTTCTCTGATCATCCAGCCAGGGTACAACATGGCTCCTTCCCAATGGCTTTCCCCTAGTGGCTCACAGAGGCTGTTTTCCAAAAGGAAGTGCACATCCAGGTTTAATCCTTGTCTTCAGCAAGACATACGACTGGGAAGTGTTGAATCCTGGGTCTGTGTTGTATACCATGGCATATATATGAGTTCCAACTTACATTCAACCAATACTTTCAGATTGCTTTGATCCCTGCTTTTCCCACAGTTTTCTCATCCCCTGAGATTAGTTTGAACTTAGTCTGTATGCCAACTTGGACTACACTATGGACTGCATTCAGTATTTCCTTTCAGAAGGAAATGGGAGATTGACATTCCCCAACCCTTCCTTGGGCTGGTAGGAAATGTTTTCCTGAATGAAGAATAACTGGATGAAATTCAACCTGAGGAATACAGAGATGAAGAGCTTTGGAAACCTCACACTGACAGTGAAACCTTGTTTGTTGCAGGTACAAAATCACAATTAGCCCATTCAGTGCATTCTTTTCAGAATACACCTTTACTCCTTGGTGATCATAATGGCCTACATATTCCATCATTTCCAAGTGGCTACAAGTCTCCATCTTAGCCAGCAATATACCTTCAACTCATCCAGCTTCAACCACTCCAGTATATCTTCCTAGCCACACAAATAACTCCAAATATATTTTATTTTCTTCCTATTCTCTGCTTTCCATATGATTTTAAGTCAAGTTTTAAAGGTTTTACTGACATGGTTTTGGGACTAAGGTAAAAACAGAATCACAGAAGCACAAAACAGTTGAGGCTAGAAGGAACTTCTGGAGGGTTATCTGGTCTGACCCCCCTTACTCAAGCAGGGCCAACTAGAGATGCATGCCCAGGACCATATTCAGACAGCTTTTCAGTATCTCCAAGGAGGGAGACTCCACAAACTTCCCAGGCAACTTGTGCCAGTGCTAAGTCACCCTCAGAGTGAAAAAGGAATTTCCGGATTGTCAGATGCAACCACTTGTGTTTCATTTCATGTCCATTGCCTCTGGGCCTGTCACTGGGCACCATTGAAAAGGCCCTTGTTCTGTCTTCCTTGGATGCTCTCTTCAGGTGTTCATAGACATTGATGAGACCTCCCCTGAGTCTTCTTTTCTCTAGACTAAGCAATCCCAGCTTTCTCAGCCTTTCCTCATAAGAGAGAGTCTCCAGTCCCTTAATCATTTCTGTAGCCCTTTCTTGGACTCCCACTATGTCTATTCTGTACTGAGGAGGCCAGAACTGGAAACAATATTCCAGGTGTGACCTCACCAGTTGAGATATAACCGAGCTTCTTTGCAACAGCTGTGGTCAGTCACATCCTGCATTATTCTTTGAGCTTCATGGGCTCATGGTCCTTGTCCATCTCCTCCAAGCCCTCTTCCAATTTAGGGGTTTATCCAGTGAGCGACATTCTACCTCTAGACGTTTAGTGAGACACAGGGAATCCCTCTGGATTTCAGCATGACCCTCTGTTATATGGGTCACTTCTCCCAGTTTTGCGTCATCAGCAAACTTGCTGAGGGTAGGTTCTACCTCATCATCCAGATCATTAATGAAGATGTTAAACAGCACTGGAATGAGTACTAACTGCTGGGGTATGCTGCTAGTCACTGGTTTCCAACTAGACTTTATGCCACTGATCACTACTCTCTGGGCCTGGTGATTCAAACAGTTCTTAATCCACCTCACTGTCTGCTCCTCCAGGCCATATATCAACAGGATCATAGCAGACGCAGTGTCAAAATCCTTACTGAAGTTTAGGTAGACAGTATCCACTGCTGTCCCCTACTCTATCAAGCCTGTCATTTCATTGTAGAAGGCTATCAAGCTGGTCAAGCATGACATCCCCTTTGTGAAACTATTCTGGTTATAGACTAGTAGTGCTGGTCGTAGACTTACAGAATCATAGAAAAATTAAGGTTGGAAAACATCTCTGGAGGTTTTCCGGTTTGATATCTAGTTCAAAGACAGATTAGCTTTAAAGTTGGATCAGGAAGAGCTGACTAATGACCTTGCTCATCTGTGTTTAGAAAATACTAAAGGATGGAGCTATTACAAGCCTTCATGGAAAATACTCTAGTGCTTAGCCATTCTTATTGTGAAGAGCTGGAATTTCCTTTATTACCACTTGTGATCATATTCTTGTGTCCTCTTCTCTGCACCCCTGTGGCAAGCCTAGTCTTTTCTGTAATATAACCCTCTAGGTGGTAGGAGGC
This sequence comes from Fratercula arctica, assembly GCA_947846985.1. NCBI lineage: Eukaryota > Metazoa > Chordata > Aves > Charadriiformes > Alcidae > Fratercula > Fratercula arctica. Next base: position 35,934,045 of record CANTUZ010000001.1, on the reverse strand, counting down.
AGTGTTTAGATCTTCTTTGAGCCTCCTCACATCCAGTTGAACCCAGCCCGCTCAATATCTCCTCATATGAAATGTGTTTCAGCTCCCTAACCATCTTATGAATTGGGGGTCCACAATTGGAAATAGTGCTCTAAGGCATCACAAGTACCAAATAAAGAGAAATAAACCCTTACCTTGATGTGCAATATATGCTTTTGGTAATACAGCTCTGTTTTCACCACCAAAAGGTTGCGCTGCTGACTCATGTCTGACTCAGCCCACCAGGACATCCATGTTCTTTTTTGCAGAAGTTGATCATTAAGACAGCTCTTAGTCTGTACTGTTGCCAGTTATTTTGTCTTACTTTCAGGACTTGGGATTTTTCTTTGCTTACTCAAGAAATGGAGGAAAATAGAAAACCTGAAGCAATGGGAAAGTGTACTGAAAAATAATTTCAAAACAAGTACAAGAGTAAATGAAGAGATAAACTACTGAACATATGAGCTAATGAGAACAGAGAATAAAAATTAAAAATACCTTGGATGATTTCAGGAAAGCAAAAGGAATACTTGACTGTATTCTGTCTAGACTCAAGACTGTCTAGACTATTTCCTGTTCCTTCCAGGAACAGGAAAAAAAATGAGAAAAGAAGACAAAAAAAAAGCTTATAAAGAGAAATCTTATTGTTATTCTACTTGAAAGGAAGTGATAGAAGATGGGAGAAGTAACAAACCATGGAGAAGTCATACTGCAAGAAAGGAAATGGCTGAAGTGAAAGAATGGCCAAATATAATTAGGAGGAAAAAGAAAAGAAAAACTTTAGGAAAAGGTGAATTTGACATTTAGATTACTGACAGAAGATGGATCTGACCTTTAAATTACTAAATTTATGTTTCCATTACTTCTGCATTGTACTTAGCTCTAAGAGAAATCTTAAATTTTAAAACACTTTGATCAATCCATCAAGTTGAACTATTTATGAATCCAAAGGAAAACAACTGACTTTGTTAAAAATGTATTTTTCTGAATTCGTACACTGTAACCACCACCAAGGAGCTAACAGTGTGCTGGCGTTAGTCATGGATGGTTTTGAGGAAGTACTTTTTGAGATTTCTCAGAACAGCAGTTTAGATTTCAGTCAACACTGTCCTTATTAAATTACATTGCAAACACGCTGAATCCTTTGTATCACACTTAGTTATTCCCAGTGTTGGGAACAATACCAAGGCAGATGATATTTAGATTTATATGCACTGATGATAGATATGATTTTTTATTTGCTTGTTTTCACAAATGCAGAGATCAGGAATGCAGCCAGGTAAATTTCTTCATTATGCTTTTTCTTGTCTTAATTCTTCTAAATAACACAAAACAAATAAAAAACAAACCTAGAAAATCCTTGGACGCTTGAAGGAAAATAGCTATGTTAAGAGTACATTATTGCTAAATAGCCTGGCATTTGCAGCAAGCAAGTTTATGAACCTGCCAGCCTTTAAGTTACAACCCAGTTTGAATTTACATTACCTTGAAGCATTTCTCAGACAACACAATACTAGTTCTATACTTTGTGGGGAGGTGGGTTATAATAAAGAATATACCCATGTAACATTATGCAATGCTGTGTTTCATTCTGTCTAGTAGGGTCTATAAAAGTTACTTATTTGAAAGAACATTGCAACCATATTTAAATAACAATATAGTTTCAGAGATTGAACAGTTCTGAAAACTTGCTGGAAAAACCAAAGGTTGTCCAAGGTTACAACTAAATTAATTTAGACTCAGTGCCTGAACTGAAGCTTTGGAAGTTCACACTTCATATACATCACTAGGTAATTTCTTTTCTGCTGTTAAAAAAGTTAGCAATCAGACGAATATAAGAATTACTCAATTTAATTTGTCTATCTTGTGTTCTTTAATTTAGATCCCAAGTATTTCATTTTTCACTCAGGGGAAAAAAAAAATAATAATAATAAAAAAAAAGCTGAGCAGATAAAGAGACATGTTCTTGGTAGTCCTTGCTTTCTTTCTTTTCTTTTTATCATTGTGCAGGGACCTTAACCAGCTGCCAGATGCCCACCTAGCTACTCCCCATTCTCAGCAGAACAATGGGAGAAAATAAGACAAAAAAGCTTGTGTGTTTAAATAAAGAGAGAGAGATTGCTTATCACATGGGCAAAACAGAATTAACTTAGGGAAAATTTATTTCGTTTATTGCCAATTAAAAGTGTAGGATAGTGAGAAACAAAGACAAATGTAAAACAACACCGTCCCCCCATCCCTTTTCCAGGGTCAACCTCACTCCTTTGTTCCCAACCCCTCTACCTCCTCCTCCATGAGCAATGCATGCAGGATGGGGAATGGGGGGTTGCAGTCAGTCTATAACAGTCCCTTGCTGCTGCTCCATCCTCCTCACGTTTCCCTTGCTCCAGTATGGGTCCTTCCCACAGGTTGCAGTCCTTCAGGAAACGTCCAACACAGGATACTCCATGGGCTGCAGCATGGATATCTGCTTCAGAGTGGCCCTCCATGGTTTGCAGGGAAATAACTGCTCCACTTTGATCCTCTCCAGGGACTGCAGAGGAATGTCTCCTCTGGTGCCTGAAGCCTCTCTTCTCCCTCCTTCTTGTCCAACATTGGTGCTCACAGGCCTCTTTCTCACACACTTACACTTCCCTACTTGCCCCTCACTGCCATGCAGTGGTTTGCCCTTTTTCAAATGTGTTTTCCCTGGACATGCCACCAGCAAAATGTTTGCTCATTGATATTTTTTAGGTTTTATTTTTATTCTGTGTTTTATTGCAAGATACAGTTCTGCACAATCTAATTTTGAGATCATGTAGAAAAATATGTATATGTTTCTGGTAAGAAGTCAGTCTACAAATTTGACTGACAGAATGTTTTCCTGAGTGCTGAACATTTCTTTTTCTTTTCTATTACTTTCTGTGCTGCAAACTGAATTTAATATCTGACACACAGATTCAGTGCAGGTCCTTCAATTTAAAATTTTGGCAAAATCTGCTTTAAAATGTATCCAATAAGAAGTTGGCATTACATTTTAACATTACAATAACAAGCTGTGTATTTGTGCTTTGACTTCTAAAGTACCTGAGGCATCCACATGGAGCATGACAATTCTGATCTCAAACTGATTTCAAATTGATCTCAAGTTTCAAATTGCAACAGAATCATAGAATCATTTAGGTTGGAAAAGACCATTAAGATCATCAAGTCCGACCGTTAACCTAACACTGCCAAGTCCACCATTAAGCTATGTCCCTAAGCACCATGTCTACACATCTTTTAAGTACCTCCAGGGATGGAGACTCAACCACTTCCCTGGACAGCCTGTTCCAACACTTAATAAGCCTTTCAGTGGAGAAATTTTTCCAAATTTCCAATCTAAACCTCCCCTGGTGCAACTTGAGGTCATTTCCTCTTGTCCCATAACTTGTTATTCAGGAAAATAAATTGATTCCCACATTTCAGGTAGTTGTAGAGAGCAATAAGGTCTTCCCTCTGCCTCCTTTTCTCCAGACTAAACAACACCAGCTCCCTCAGCAGCTCCTCACAAGACTTGTGCTCTAGACCCTTTACTTGCTTAATTCAGTATCTTTCTTGTAGTAGGAGCCCAAAACTGGACACAGTAGTCGAGGTGCAGCCTCACCAGTGCTGCGTACAGGGGAACAATTCCTTCCCTAGTCCTGCTGTCCACACTATTCCTGATGCAAGCCAGAATGCTGTTGTCCTTCTTGGCCACGTGGACACACTGCTGGCTCATATTCAGACAGCTGTGTACCAATACCCGCCCAGGTCCTTTTCTGACAGGCAGATCTCCAGCCACTCTTCCCTAAGCCTCTGGCATTTCTTGGGGTTGTTGTGACCCAGGTGCAGGACCTGGCACTTGGCCTTGTTGAATCTCATACAGTTGGCCTCAGTCTATTCATCCAGCTTGTCTAGATCCCTCTGTAGAGCCTTCCTACCCTCAAGTAGATCAACACTTCAGCGCAACTTGGTGTCATCTGCAAATTTACAGAGGGTGCACTCCATCCCCTCGTCCAGATCATTGATAAAGATATTAAACAGAACAGGTCCCAATACTGAGTCCTTGGGATCACCACTTGTGACTGGTGGCCAACTGGATTTAACTCCACTCAGCACCACTCTTTGGGCCCAGCCATCCAGCCAGTTTTCTGTCCAGTGAAGCATATGCCCATCCAAGCCATGAGCAGCTAGTTGCTCCAGAAGAATGCCATGGGAAAAAACTTTTCTAAAGTCTAGGTAGGCAACATTCACAGCTTTTCTCTCATCCACTAACGGGGTCACCTTTTCCTAGAAGGAGATCATGTTTGGCAAGCAGGACCTGCTTTTCATAAACCCATCCTGACTGGGCCCAGTCACCTGGTTGTCCTGTATGTGCTGTGTGATAGCCCTCAAGACGATCTGCTCCATAACCTTCCCCAGCACTGAGGTCAGGCTGATAGGCCTGTAAGTTCCCCAGGTCCTCCTTCTGGCCCTTCTTGAAGAATCAACCTTACACACAATGACACTCAAAGAGCTGTCAAATATAAATGTCAATATTAGGAGGAACTGGACAGACATCACTGTCTCTGTTGACTACAGTTAGTATTTAATTGCCTGAAACTGGAGTCTAGTTCTATTTCAGATGCTCTAGTTTTCTGTCTCTCATACCAGATGGGCCTCCCATAGATCTACACCTGTGTGCCATATCTGACACACCCGTGACAAGGTTGCCAGCTTTATGAAAACTTGAATGGCAATAAACACCTATTGTGTGGGCAACTAATCTCACTTAAGCTCATCCTAAGTTCTCAATGCACGTCAAAATCCTCATTTAAAAACTTTTAGGTGCCAAGTCCCATTTTTAGATTCCTGGTGATGAGGTCATTTAAGAATCTATATAGTACAGAATAGAGCAGCCCTAGGATTAACAGTAAGTGTAATTTTTTGCTGACCTCTAGTAATACCAAGTTACTACCCTTTTTGTAGTAGGTGATGACTCATTCCTCACCTCATCTACTCCCTAACTGCTTATATGAAAGAGGAAACTATAGGGACAAACTCTGTATCCTTATTAACAACCTGGGCTTACAATACATCTCTATGTGGGGTGAAAAAGAGCATCTAGAGTCCTTATTCACCCACTTAGTCATGCTTGGGATCTGCAAAATGCAGTTCTCCACATTAGAGATTTTGAGAATGCAATTACTTGGTGGGTTATTTTAGATGTAATAAACTCTCAAAATCTTTTAACTTGTCTGCATCCTTAGCTTTGATGTTCATGAAGTAATGCTATTAAATTTAATTTTCTATTTTCATTTAAACATTTTTGTAGTGTATAGATCATTATAGCTTCTTAAAAGTTCATTTGTGTTTTAATAATCCATACGAGTTCTTGGCATCTGTGTAGAAGGATCATGCTGTGAAATCTTAATTCTTATGCTGTTATGAAGAACTAGTTTTGTTCACTTAAAAGATCTCATTTAGTTTCTTTATAAATGCTTCTTGCCTTAATCACTGAAAGATCTCCACTCAGATTATATCAAATTGCCTGACTTTTCTCATTCATAGAGGCAAAAAATAACTAAAATGGCACAATATTTATTTATGTTACTTCTATGGAAAACATGCAGCACCTTCAAACAAAATTAAGGAAAAAGCAATGGACTGAATCATGTTAGAAACATATACACAATAAATCTACATTGCATAAAGTTAGATGATGTAAGCTTGTTATTGGATGCATTTTACAGCAGGCTCTGCCAAAACATTCAACTGAATGAACTGTGCTGATCTGCATACTGTTCAACGCATCAGGTGTCCCTGTGCATCAATGCTTATTTCAAGGGGGTTGCACTAGATGACTTTTAAAGGTTCCTTCCAACCCAAACCATTCTATGATTCTAAACAGAGCAATTAGAAAATCTTTTCTCCACAAGAAAATATAATAATTTTCATTTTCATATGAAGTGAATTTTTAAATTAGTTGCATATGACAAAAACATATAAGTTAAACTTTTAAATGCAGTAATAACATTTTTTTTTATTTTACAAAAAAATCTTCAATGGGCCAAAATAGTAGAAGATGAAGCATTAAATAATCAACAATATGTATCAAAATGATAAATTTTAGTTGAAACAGTGTTTAAAAGCATCTGGAATTAAATGCAACTTGAGAAACAAGTTGATATGTATCTAAACATTACATAAAGACAATGTAGTCAACATCAACCTATGTTAATTTTATCTTGCTGTTTACATGTATCAGGTCACATCTTTCTTTCCATGACAATCACTTTAAAGGTATAAACCAGAAAAAACACACACACACACAGAAAGTAGGAGTGGTTTGGAAACCAAGCAACAGCTTTTTGTTTCAAATATCAACAACGGTATCAATTGTTGGCTGTCTCGAATCATCTCCCTGTCCTCCATGTGCCTTAGCATAACTTCTAGGGAGATGTATTCCACAATCTCCCCAGGCACAGAGGTGAGGTTGACAGGTTGGTAGGTTCTTTCTACCCTTTTTAAAACTGGGTGCAATGTTTCTTTTTTTCCAGTCACCAGGGACTTCACCTGATGGCTATGACTTTTCAAATATCATGGAGAGTGGCTTGGCAACTACATCAGCCAATTCCCTCAGGGCTCTGGGATGCATCTCCTCAGGTCCCATAGACTTCTGTACATTCAGGTGGCCACGAATATGATCTTCTCTTACAGTGGGAGGAACTTTGCTCTCCCAGTCTCTGCCTTGTGGTCCATCCACTCAACAGGTGTAGGGAGAGAGATTGCTGGTGAAGACTGATGTAAAAACGTTGTTGAGTACCTCAGCCTTCCCCTCGTCTGTTCTTACCAGTTTGCCAGTCCTGTTCATTAGTAGGGGTACACTATCTTTGACCTTCCTTTTCTGGCTGATATACTGTCCTGGTTTCAGCTGGGATAGAGTTTTAGGTTTTGGTTTGGTTTGTTTTGTTTTTTTTTTTTTCCTAGTAGTTACTGTGTTTCAGATTTGGTATGGAGCGACGGTCAGCAATGCATATTGCTTTAGTTGTTGCCAGGTGATGTTTATATTTTTCAAAGACTTTTTTCAGCTTCCCACAGAAGCTGATAAGGAGCATAGATAGAGTGATGGAATGGCCAACGGAATATTCCATACCGTAGCTGTCGTGCTCAGTATATAAATGGTGTTAGTCAGGGGAGGGCGATACTCGCAATCACTGCTCAGGGCAGTGCCAATTCACCAATTTATAGGGTGGTAACAGTGATCTGTCTTGTATATGCTTTTACCATTTTAATAATAATTATTATTGTTATTGTTATTTTTCATTTTCTGTTACTGTTCCATTAAACTGTCTTTATCTCAACCCATGAGGGCTTTTTTCCCTTTCCCTTTCCCCTCCTTTTCTCCCTCTTCTCCCTGCCCACCTGGAGGAAGGGGGAGAACTTTGTGAGTGGCTGCGTGGTCCTAACTGCCATCTGGGGTTAAACCATGACATACACCTATAGAAGTCTTTCTCATTATTCTTTTTATCTCTTGCCAACTTCATCTCCAGCTGTGCCTTGGCCTTCCTGACCCAATCCCTACACAACTAGGCAACACCCCTACGCTCTTCCCAGGATACCTGATTTGAAAAAGACAGGTTACCTGTCTAAAATAGATTTCCTGTAAGGACAATATTTGTGATATATTAAGAAAAGAAACAAGGTTTTAAAAAAGTGAATATATGACTATGTGAAAGGTGACTAAAACAAAGGCACAATACAGTTTTTCTGAAGTCACTGTTATGCTATCTGGAGCTACCCCTTAAATAAGTGTTGCCAGTGTATTGGGTGTAAATGTCAAGCAGTGGTAGTCTGTGTGAGCAGGGGCCAGAGGCTCCTGGCTGGAACCAGACACAGCTGGTTCTGTCCAGTTCTAGCCCATTTCAAAGGACACACTGCAAGACACTTGTGACATCCCCCAGCAGGCTTGGGGAAAGCATGCTTAAGAAAGGGCAAAACACTGCGAAAAAAAGGGGGAGAGACATCCCTGAGGACACCAAGGTTGGAGAAAAAGAAGAGGGGTGAGGTGTTCCAGGTGCCAGAGCACAGATTACTCTGCAGCTCATGGAGGAGACCACAGTGGGGCAGGTATCCACGCTGCAGCCTGTGGAGAAATGGAAAAATGTGAGGAGAAAGGAGTGGCAGAGAGGAACTGTTATGGGTTGGCCACAGCCCCCGTTCTCCATTCCCCTGTGTTGCTCACAAGGGAGGAGGTAGAGGTGTCAGCAAAGGATCGAAATTGAGCCTAGAAAAGGGGGTAGGGGAAAGATATTGGTGTTTGTTTGCTTGTTTGTTTTTTCCTTTGTTTCTCCTTATCCAAATGTACTTTACCTGATCATAAATTAAATCATTTTTCCCTAAGCTGAGTCTCTTTTGACCATGACAGCAAGTGGTAGGCAATCTCCCTGTCTTTATCTTGACACACAAGCATCTTAATTTTATTTTCTTTCCCTGTTCTTTGGAGGAGGGGGAGTGAGAGAGCAGTTTAGTGGGTGTCTGGCGGCCAGCCATGGCCAACCCACCACAGCAGGTTTCAGTATTCAAGTCATATATTTCCAGTAGGCTATACATATACATTTTACAAGCTAGAAATATTTGGGGTTTATTACTTTTAGTTACTTGAAACATTGTGTATTATTTATTATCATACAATAATAATTACTTTATTTGGTATCTACTGATTTAGTAACAATAGTTTTTGACATGTGGTCTTTGTTTTTTTGGTTTTGTTGTTTTTTTTTTTTCCTTTTAAAGTTTCAACAAGTTCTTCTACAAAATATGCTAAAAAAATCCATGCTTTAAAGAGAAATATGATCTAATTGGGTTATTTGAGACTAAACCCAAGTGAAAACTGGGATACAAAAATGTGAGGAGAGACAGTGTACAGAGGGAGTTTGTATTTCACAGAAAAGAAAAAAAAAACTAGTACATCACAAGTCTTTCAGTTTTGCATGACATTCATAAGGATTTAAGATTAAAGATCTGTGTACTGGAGCATATCCTGTAATACTTTGTCACCAATAATGGTCAATACATTTCAGAAAGAAAGTACCTGGAACATTTGGAACAAATATGGGATAAAGTTCCCTTTGGAAAGTCTTTATTTAGCATATCTATCCTCTTTAACATGATTGTTCAAAAATCCTGCAAACACATTAGGGTAGCTGCATCAGAAAGGCAGAGATGTGAATGGATATTAATGGACTATCATATTTTTTTATGACAATACAGGAAATTATTCTTTATAAGAGACTACATTCATGGCACAATCATATGCTTAGCTTTATAATACAGACGTCAAAGCAATTTATTTCTCCATTATTCCAGGCTTCTTTATGATCTAGTGTATAAGTGTGTGAAGAGATTTCATTCACTCGTCTTCCTCCACACATAAAACACTTTTTTTTTTTTTTTTTTTTTTTTTTAAAAAGTGGTTTCGGATATAGAAAGAGTAAATCTTTTTCACTTTTTGCACTTTATTTCCATTAACAATTTCTTTTTTTTTTTAGATCATGTGCTGTCTCCCTTTTAACTGAATAGACTAGAATAACAAAGCAGAAGGTGAAATCTGGTATAGGCAAAGTATTTCACCAGCCATTAAAGTATAAAATATGCACTAGAACTAGAAAACTGTGCCTGACAAACAACTCTACTAGAAATAGCTTTTAATTTTCATATGAAAACAGCTTTGTGAAACAGTCCTTCTTTAAGATGATTCATTGCCTCCAGGGTTAGGTATTATGGGCAAGATAAACACTTCCATTTTGAATTTTTAGATTTCATTGGTTAAAAGCATGCTATGCCAAATATTTTAATATGATTTTTATAAGTTTCCAATTGCTCAAAAATAATTATTTAGTTACAGTGAAGATTTTTTGGGACAGGCTGTCCCGGGAAGTGGTTGAGGCACCATCCCTGGACGTTTTTAAAAGACAGGTAGACATAGTGCTTAGAGATACAGTTTAGTGATGGTTTTTGTCAGAGTTAGGTTGATAGTTGGACTAGATGATCTGAAAGGTCCCTTCCAACCTAAGCAATTCTGTGATTCTATGATTCTATGATTTCTGCATATTTTGAGCCAGAAGGATTATACAACATGCAGTTATCAAGGTAAACAAGCAAGTGATGGAATCAAAATCTGTTGCATTCTAGGTGATTTGGTATCAAGAGAATGGCTCTTAAATGCTCATGTTAAGTGAAGACTTTTTGTAACTTCAGTCATCAACAAAGCCCTATGTAGAATCATAGAATCATAGAATTGTTAGGGTTGGAAGGGACCTTAAAGATCATCTAGTTCCAACTCCCCTGCCATGGGCAGGGACACCTCCCACTAGATCAGGTTGCTCAAAGCTCCATCCAGCCTGACCTTGAAAACTTCCAGGGATGGGACTTCCACCACCTCTCTGGGTAACCTGTTCCAGTGTCTCACCACCCTCATGGTGAAGAACTTCTTCCTAACATCCAGTCTGAATCGACCCATCTCTAGTTTTAATCCATTCCCTCTAGTCCTACCATTACCTGACATCCTAAAAAGTCCCTCACCAGCTTTCTTGTAGGCCCCCTTAAGATACTGGTAGGCCACTATAAGGTCTCCTCAGAGCCTTCTCTTCTCCAGGCTGAACAATCCCAACTCTCTCAGTCTGTCCTCATAGGAGAGGTGCTCCAACCCTCTGATCATCCTCGTGGTCCTTCTCCGGACACGTTCCAGCACATCCATATCTCTCTTGTAGTAAGGGCTCCAGAATTGGATGCAGTACTCCAGGTGGGGTCTCACGAGAGTGGAGTAGAGGGGGAGAATCACCTCCCTCAACCTGCTGGGCACATTTCTCCTGATGAAGTCCAGGATACGATTGGCTTTCTGGGCTGCTAGTGCACACTGATGGCTCATGTTGAGCCTCTCGTCTACCAGCACCCCCAAGTCCTTTTCTTCAGGGCTGCTCTCAAGGCAGTCACTGCCCAGCCTGTATCGGTGCTTGGGATTGCCCCAACCCAGATGGAGGACCTTGCACTTGGTCTTGTTGAACTTCAGGAGGTTGGCATGGGCCCACCTCTCCAGCTTGTCAAGGTCCCTCTGGATGGCATCCCTTCCCTCCAGCGTGTCAGCCGCCCCGCACAGCTTGGTGTCGTCGGCAAACTTGCTGAGGGTGCACTCAATGACACCGTCCATGTCGCTGACGAAGATGTTAAACAGGACCGGTCCCAGTACTGATCCTTGAGGGACTCCACTTGTCACTGGCCTCCACTTGGACATGGACCCATTGACAGCCACTCTTCGGGTGCGGCCATTAAGGCAGTTCTTTATCCACTGAATTGTCAGTCCATCAAAGCCAAATTTTATCAGCTTGGAGACCAGGATGTCATGCGGGACAGTGTCAAAGGCTTTGCTCAGGTCCAGGTAAATGACATCAGTTGCTCTCCCATTGTCTATTGATGTTGTGACCTTCTCATAGAAGGCCACCAGGTTTGTCAGGCATGATTTGCCCTTGATGAAGCCGTGTTGATTGTACCCCGTCACCTCTTCATTATTCTTCTGCCTCATCAGTACCTCCATATGTCTGCCAATACTGCTATCTATCTACATGCAATACATACATACAATGCATACATACAACACATACATAGAAACTGATATATAGAGAATTTAACTGTCTTATGTCTTCCTCCCAACAAGAAATGCATCACTGTTGGAGTCACAGACAAAATTCTGAGACTTCTAACTGCTAATCATTCAAAATAGCAGCATTGTCTTTTTCTTCAATAGTCTTGTTATAAGCCTGTGAAGGTGATGCAGCAGCTAATCCTGGAAACCAGTTCCACACACACGAAGGTCAGGAATATCATCAGGAGTAGTCAGAAAGGCTTCACCAAGGGGAAAGTTGTGGTTGACCAACTTGATAAACTTCTATGATGAAATGACTGGCTTGGTGTATGAGGGGAGAGCAGTGGATGTTGTCTACCTGGGCTTCAGTATGGCCTGAGACACAGTCTCTCATAAAATACTCATAGACAAGCTGTTGAAGTCTGGACTAGATGAACAGACAGTGAGGCTGGTTAAAAACTGATTGAATGGCTGGACCCAGAGGCAGGCAATCAATGGCACAAAATCTAGTTAGAGTCCAGTGACTAGCAGTGTACTCCGGGGACCAATACTGGGTCCAGTCCTGTTTAACATCTCCATTAATGATCTGGATGGTGGGGCACAATAAACCTCAGCAAGTTTGCTGTTGACACAAAACTAGGAGGAGTGGCTGATACAGCAGTAATCATGCTGCTGTCCAGAGGGACCTTGACAAGCTGAAGAAGAGGGCTGAGAGGAACCTCATGAAGTTCAACAAGGAGAACTGCAAAATCCTGCACATGGGGAGGAACAACCCCAGGCACCAATATATGCTAGGAGCCACACAGATGAAAAGCAGCTTTGCAGAAATAGCTCTGCTTGTGTGGGTGGACACCAACTTGAACTTGCCAGCAAGGTGCCCTTGCTGCAAAGAAAGCCAATGGTGTCCAGGGCTGCATTAGGCAATGTATTACCAGCAGGTCGAGGGAGGTGATCCTCACCATTCAACACTGGTGAGGCCATATCTGGAGTCCTGTGTTCAGCTCTGGTCTCCTCAGAATAAGAGTGACATGGACATACTGGTGAGAGTCCAACAAAAGGCCATGAAGATGATGAAGGGACAGGAACATGTCTCCTATGAGAAAAGACTGAAAGAGCTGGGAATGTTGAGCCTGGAGAAGAGAAGGCTCAGGAGGGGTCCCATCAATGTCTATAAATACCTGAAGGAAGGATCTAAGGAAGACAGAGCCAGACTCTTCTCAGTGGTGCCCAGTGACAGGACCAGAGGCCATGGGCACAAAGTGAAACACAGGAGGTTCTGTCTGAACATCAGGAAACAGTTTTTCATTGTGAGGGTGACACACAATGTCACTGTGAGGGTGACAGATTGCCTGTGGTGGTGGTAGACTGTCCATGCTTGGAGATACTGAAAAGCTGTCTGGACATGGACCTGAACAATAGGCTTTAGGTGGCCCTGATTGAGCAAGGGGAATGGACCAGAAGACTCTCCAGAAATTCCTTCCATCCTCAACCATTCTGTGATTATGTGATTATGTGATTCTGGTACTCTGTGAAACCATAATGTTTAAGAAGAACTGGATTTTCTTACTGCTTTGACCATCAGCTGAATATTAGTGTGAAATAACTTGAAAAAGGGCAACCTATAAGATTTGTGAAACAGTTTTCAGGCTATCAAAAATAAGATTATTTACAACAATGTTCTGCCTTATAGACCTGTCAGTCTTACAGATGCTCACTCTTGACTTTGAGTAGACTTTACCTTTTGGACTAAGATTACAACTTTGCAAGACTGGATTCCTTTGTTTTCAGCTCAGAGAAACAGTTATTTTGTTTGGGAATGTTTTATCACAATAAGATTTCTTTCCCAGTAAGTTTCTGAATGTATTGAATAGTCCTGCATTTGAAAAGGGGAAAACCAAGATCTTTTTAAAGAGAAGAAAAAGGACAAAAAAATTAATCATAATAGGACAACATCTTTATGACAAAAAGATAAAATAAGTAGGAAAAAAGCCACAGGGAGAGAAATTGAGTGAAAAAGAGAGACAGAGTGCAAGAGTCTCAATTGAGCAATGTACTTATTTTGTGCACTGTTCAGTTCATTGTGATGAGAAAGAGAAGTAAGGTGAGAAAAATTAAATTGAATATCCACCATAATATCAAATGAAGAAGGTAGCAATATATTAGTAAAGGAGAAAATCTAAGTCACAAATGACTGATTTCTAAATCTGATTGTCTTCCAGAGGTCAGAGAGTAAAAAAGTAATAGTTCTTTCTGAAAATTTTCATTTGTGATATTGTGGTGTAACTTGAACTCAGAATATTTTTTTTTTCATATTTAAGTCTATAAATAGATTTTGAATATTTTTTTTTTCATGTTTTGTACTACCATATTTTTTTAGTATCAAATCACACATATTTCCTTTGTTTATGCAGGTAACAATGAAACTGAAATTCTGAAATGAAAGACACTTTAAGAAATAGGAAAAGTTTAAAATTATTAAGTGTTGCGCAGTTTTAAGTTTACTACAAAGAAAGTATAAAGAGATATAGAATGTAATAGATAAAACTTACATATTCCTGAATAACTATTATATGAATTTGAAAGAAAACCCGCAACCTACTAGAATTGTTGTGTGTATGCCTGTATTGGCATGGAAATTAAGAGAAATTCTAATTGCTTTCTCTAATTATATGAAAATTGTCTCTTACCATTTACTGTCATTGGCAGCAGCATCATACTTTTTCCAGGCTGGTGAATTTGGGGTGGAAATAATGCTGTCTGGGTGTCCTTGATCCTTCCTTATAGAAAGAATGCAGGCTACAGTAAGTGTTTGCTTTATCTACACTTAAAAAAAATTATCCCATTTTATTTTTATATAAGGACTTATTTTCTAAGTACTGATTTTAAGTATCACTTCCTTTATGGTCTTTATCTCTTGGAAGGGGAAAACAAAGCAAAACAAAAGAGCACTTGAGGTTTACTCCTGGAACATAGCCTTTGTAAGAAAACAGAGAGTGATGAATAGACCATTCTATATCCCATTCTCTCTGAATTAGTACCTTAATACTTATTCTTAAAGCATTTGTAGCAGAAACATATATTTCTATATGACATGATTATTTATCAGGTAAGCTGGCTTGTTTTGACAAAAGCTTCACATTTTGTGCAAAAACCTCTGGTGAAGTATTAGGCGACCTGTATCTCTCAGGCACAGAAAACTGTTCCCTTGAGGTTGATTATTTGGCTTCCCGAATATGTCATTCTAAAGAACAGCAGATACATCTTCCAGATTCAATTATGGAGAGGCGACACCATCATTTCCTCTTAATAAAACAGTTTATCTTGTATTGTGACGATCAGGAAAGCCAATCCTAATGAACAAAATGTCAAGCATATGGGGATAGGGAAGATAGCCCAAATGTCTCATCAGGTCAAGATATGAAGCAATCCAGCCCAGGAAAATTAAACAGCAAGTGATTATTGTTTGCAAAGGCTGGGCTCATCTGCACACACATTAAATTTATTGTTTTAATTTACTTTTAAGTAAAAATATAACTTCTTGGGGTTTAATGCATCACTTGTTTTTACTAAATCTGTCATGACTATGTGTTCATCATATATGAATTTGAGAAGTAATCTTACAGTCTAGGGAGAACCCAACTAAATCATTATTTAATGTTTGTAACGTACATAAAACACATATGCAATAATATTTTAGTATTTGGTCATAGCACTTGCCTTGAATGAAAGTATGCAAAAATCACTGCATCTTTCCCACATGTTATATTATAGTAACATGGGTGACTATAAAGCTACGTGCTGTTTGAAGTGGCTAATATTCACTAAATTCATGACCGGTCTTTACAGAACAGGACTCAAGTGTCTGGAATCTAACTATTTGAGAAGGAATTAGCTATCATAATTTGAAATTAGATGAACAGTTATAAACCTTATTGTCCTCTCATCTGCTGTGAGACCTTGAGGCAGTAAATAAAAAAATAAAAAGATAATAAAAAAAAAAAAAAAAAAGCAGAGCAGGCAGTACTCAGAGGCACTACACTAGTCATGTTCCCACGGTGCTCAGCTTTAACTGAATCTTTGTAAGAGACTAGGTGTGAGCATTAGTTATTTGTTTTTAAAAAAATGTTAATGTTCATCCTAAAAGTTCTTGGGTACTAAAGAAACAGCAGACTCTAAACCTTGTAAATTTCTTTCTCTTGACTTTCTTCAAACTTTACAGATTATGAACTTTAAAAATACTGCAGTGCAATAGAAAAGACAATGAAGTTAGAAAAATAATAAAAACAATCAAGAAGCTTGTAGAAAGACAAGCATGCTACTGCTATTTTATCATAGTTTATTTTGTACCTTGAATGAGATTATAAATGCAGCAAAATAATTTTCTGAAGTTTGTACGCTATTTATTCAGTTGCCATGCCTGGAATGCACAATACTTTATTCTTCTATTGTATTTTAGCCCTTTCATTGTTCAGATCTAGAGAATAAACATATCATTACCATTACAATCCAAGTTGGGAAATGGGTAAGTCAGAAATTAAAAAAGCTTTTATGTCCATTGTTCCGTACAATATATAAAGTTGCTTAGGAAGACGTGTGTAAAGTACCTTGATTCAATTTATGCATAGGAAGTCAGAGACAGAGATATCATTGTGGTGCCTAGGGGAAGGTCATGTTAGAAGTGCACAGCCTGATTTAGAGCTGAAGGCCATCACACATCTGGACTTATCAGAGTTTCAGAGTGGAATGATGGAGTGCATTTCAGGCTGCAAGCACTGCAGTAAGGACAGTTCTTTTTCCGATAAAAACTAAATAAAAGGTTGTAAATTTATAGTGCCACCTGCTCTCTTTCTCTCTCATTCTCTCTACCTTTCCCTACCTCCTTTTTCCCTCCTTCTTCCTAGCAAAAATAGATGCAGGGTAATTTTTTAATAGAAAACAAAAAGAAAAGAAAATAAAACAAAACAAAAAACCACATAAATATAAATTCAGATGGAATCCTTAGTATTTGGACCTGATCTCACTTCTATACTTTCTTTTTTTTTTTCTTTTTTCCTTTTTTCTTTTTTTTTTTCTATGTTTTTTTAATAGATTTGGGATAATTAAACACCCTCATTGGTTAAGAAATTGCAAAGCATTAGAGGCAGTGTGAAAAGAAAGCAAGAGAGCTCCAGTGCATTTTGCTGTCCTTTAAAGATTTTCAGGAGCTTATATATTGTGTATGCACACAACACAAGCATTTTTCATGGTCTTTCTCTTCTCATAAATACTAAACAGATTTCACTATGAACAAAAAAGAGGGTAATTATTACACAAGTCAATACATACAAATTGCCATTCCAAACGTTATAAGGTATGTGGTTTTTTCTTCTGTTAAGGTAACATCCATTTTTAATATCTCTAAATGTTCTTGGAACAAGATATAATTATCCTAATAAAACATAACACCAGATGAAGAGCGTACTAAACAGTATAGATGAAGCAATGTGGTCTTGTGTTTTGAGGGCTTTTTTTTTTTTTTTTTTTTTTTTTTTTGGTTTGGTTTGTTTCTTTTCCTGGTTTCTTTTTCTTTCAAGGACAGTTATATCCAAACTATATATCTTTTTATTTATTAGTGAGAATTTTAAACAATTATAATCTTCCTTAGTTTTGGTGTTCGTACAACTACAGTGTGAAAGTCATTATCTACTGCAGAGGTTAGTACTGCAGAGGTAGGTATGAACAATATTTTTGGTAAGAAAGGTGACTGATTACGCAGCTTCTGCCATCAGCACAGTCATTGGAGATACCCTTTTTTTGTGTATGCATTTTTAAATGTGTATGAACTCTTACATACATCAGTAGGCAAACATTTACTTGTGCTAGCATTTTGGTGAATCTATTTTGGTAAACTACGTGGATACCAGAATCACATAAAGAAAAGACACTGTAAAAATCAAAAGCCTTGAATAAATCTTCCCAGCCCTGCCTATAAAATTGTTAAAACGTGTAGGATCATTTTTGCTTTTATTTAGTAGAAAGGACTTCACAATAATCAGCCCAAACTATACTGTTACCATTAATGTGTTTTACTGCAGCAGACCTTCTATGTAGCTGTTATATTTTGACAAGGGGAGCTATTGTGTTTGGAAGGAAACTATGAAGGTTTGTATATGAATGGGCTAATATTTACACAAATGAGCTATTTGAGAAAACTTATTGCTGAGATTTTATTCCTGTGTATTCCTATAAACACAAGAGGAAAAAAAAATACGAAAAATAAAAAAAAACAAACACCCAAACAAAGAGAAGTTGTATAGTATCCCTTCTGCAAAATTAATTAAAGATTAAAACAAAATGAGAGTTTTGGAAGACTATTAACCTTCTCTCATCATAAATATGTATTCAGTATTGCTATGTGGATCAATGAAGTACTGGGCAGTAAACTAATGCACTGCATACAAAATTACAGCTGATACAATAAAACTTTACTGAGTACGTACATGCACAGTAAGCAATCTTCATGCATGAAAAAGTCAACTTTACAAAGTGTGTGTGTGTATGCGCATGAGGTTTTCCAAATATTTCCAAACTGAGTTTTCACAAACTTTTTTTTTAATATCACTTTTTCTCTCTCTTTTTTTTCCCCTTTTTTTCTTTTTTTTTTTTTTTTTTTTTTCTTTTCTCCCTTGGGCAAAATACTATCTCCCATGCTTCCTAGTAGCCCCTAATAAATTATATTTTAAGCAATGCTTAAAAATCTATTTTCAAAATATTGATATACTTCTACAACTCAAAAGATTTTTTTCTCTATTCAGACTCTGAAAGTAAGCTTCACTGAAGAACTCATCATAGCTCCCATCCTCAGAATCACACTGTGATACTAATCTCCCTTGAAGAGACTGTTCCCTACTCAGAGGAAAAGATGGCTGTTGAACACCTTCTGCCTGCTAGTAACACTACACAGTTTGCACTTCTTCAGAACGAAAAGGCAAAAGACTGGGTCTATGAGTCACTCTTAACTCTAGCATTTTTCTTGTAAATGTTTAAATTATTATAGAATCTCAGGAATATATTAATTATGATAACATTTTTATTCTTTCCCTTTGGAATAGAATAAGATTTTTTTAATAATAATTTAATCTAAAATTTGGATACCATAATGCTAGGAATATATTTAATTTTTATTTTGCAAACAGATAGTTCTTTTTCCTGGCAAGGAAATATAGACATCTATGATCTTTCCAAAGCAAGAATCCCTAATCCCTGTAATAGATTTCTAAAAGTGTACCTAATATACCTGAAGGCTTTGTAAAAGGGAGCCAACACTATCTTATAAGAAAAAAAAAAAAAAAACAAAAAACTAAATAGTCAAGGCTTATGCATTAAAAATAGAAGACAACAGTTCTAGTTCTCATTTACATATGCATATTTATATGATACTCTTTAATTGCATCTAACCTCATAGAAAATGACATGTTTCCTTTGTTTCCTTAGTTTGGTAGAAGAGTGTCATGATATGAAAACATAAGTACATCTACTTGTATCAAGTAAGTAATGAATTTTGGCTGAACTGAAATACTTGACATTATGAGGTTTACATCTTCAGAAGTATTTCACACTACATTTTTCTATTAATGCCTTGTTGGAAGTCATGTTTATTTCATCAAAAAAGACCCGTCCCCTCCGCTTATAGCACTAGACAAATAATTTTCTCATTTTATGACATTCCTAAGTCATGTAAACAATATCAGAAGTCAAAAATCTCCCTTAATATTTTTTTCACATAGTTTCCATCATTCTCCAAATTAGTTCTTTAAATTCTTTAAGACAAATTTCAACTTGTTTATTTATGGCAATAAAATGATCAGTACCAAGAAGAAGATTTTCATACTACTCATGAGAGAAGACATTTCATATTGCCACGTCTTCTCTTAGGCCAATTAACTACCCAATTAAAGAATGTTTGAACATGCTATCCTCCAATCTAATGATAGACAGATGAAGCAGAAATGTGCTAATACACTCAGACTTTTCTTCTACACAGTGCAGGAAATTAAAGATAAAACACTTGATTACACAGACATGCACATGGGTAAGATATTGAATATGGCACAGTCATCAAAAGAATTGCCATATGGAAACCCATATGGCTCCATAGACAAGTACTAACAGATTTAAGAATTGCTCTGCTTAAAAAATGGAAAGGCAAAGCAAAGCAGCACCTCACAGAAAAATGCAAGGGAAAAAAAGGGGAGGGAAGGGGAGGAAAGGGAAGGGAAGGCAAGGCAAGGCAAGGCAAGGCAAGGCAAGGCAAGGCAAGGAAATAGGAAAGGAAAAAGGAAAGGAAAAAGGAAAGGAAAAAGGAAGGGAAAAAAGGAAACACTCTATTGGCAAATAACCACTTGTCAAAATTTCCCACGTTTCTACAAATAATTTACTGTAATTCATGTTTTCTGAGTTACCTTTCAGATCTTTCTGTCTATATTCAAAGTAATTGAGAAAAACAGACCTCATCTCGAACATAGAGAGATAACTATATTATTGATAAATCTTTTCTTGTATCACAGTCACACACTGAACTTTTCTGCTCTTGGAGACATCTTACTGCTTTTAATGGTAGTGTCCATTATATAGAAAGCGTATGTTTGAAGCAGTCATTTTGGGTGGTATTAATCTCTACCTAGCACTACCTAGCACTAGGTTCAACTTTTGAGCAAAAAAAACAGGATCTTTTCTATAGTCAGTGACAGAAATAAACATTTTCAGAAGCTTATGCTAGAACTATCCTTAAAATTACATCTGATTTTGTTTTGGAGGAAATTAGCAATTTTATTGCAGAACAGTATACAAGAGCAAGCTAACATTTATATTTTTATTCAGGGGAACAGGATCTGGGATTAACATGACACATTATTTGATGGTATAGACAGTATACCAACTCAGCTAAATCTAGGGTTTTGCAACAATAATATAATACAGAAAAGTTGAATTTCATCCTTTTGTATCACCAACTTTTGTCTAGTCTTTGGCATAAGAGTGGAAACCTGTGGTAACCATCTGGTTCGTTTTGTTCAGGGCAAGCTATCAGAGATTGCCATAAAACTGACCACAGTCGTCCTGGGCAATTGCTACAGAGAAGTACTGAGACAACCACTGAGTGGTTGCTATCTCATATCTGTAAATTGCTCCTGAATCCCACCACTGTCATCAGCCCAGTAGGATGTACGGTTTGTGCCTTCATTCTCCGGCGCCAGTGAAGATTTTGTATGGCTATGGTTCCTCCCGCATCATTTGTCACATCTATTAAGCTGTGAAACCATGGAATAATTTGGGTTAGAAGGGACCATAAGCCACCTGATCAAATAAGGGAAAACTTCTACTTTAAATTAAGTACCTCCAGGCATTGTCCAGCAGAGTTCTGAAAATCTCGGATCAATGAGACTTCAGAATCTCTGGGGGAAAGTTGTCCCAGTGTCCGACCACCCTGTGGTTTTGTTGTAGTAGTTGTTGCTGTTGTTTTAATAGCAAGAGGAAATTTTCCTTGATGTAACTTGCATTCATTCTTCTCATCCTTTTGCTGTGCATCACTGAGAAATACCTGGTTAGGTCTTCTCTATAAATACACATTTGACAGTGGAAAACAATGTTAAGCTGACCCCTTAGCCATCTGTTCTCTGAACTGAACAAAGCCTGGTCACTAAGCCTCTCCTTGTAATACTGTGTACTCCAGCCACTTCACAATCTGGTGTCTCTCCAGTGGCCTGCTCCAGTTTGTCAGTGTCTTTCTTGTACTGGGGAGCCCTGACACTGGAAGAAATACTCCATTTTGCAACAACCATATGGAGTAATAATCACTTCCTTTAAACTGCTGGCTATGCTTTAAGAGTGAAGCCGAGGAGAAAGTTGACCATCTGTGCTGTGTTTGGAGGGAATAATTGGACTAGGTGACCTCAAGAAGTCCCTTCTAACTTCAAGTATTCCATAATTCTCCAATTTAAAAAGTATACCTGATGATATGAGGAGGCACAAACCTCATCTCTTGTTGGGTTGAGGACAGCAGTTGCATTCAGGACCGAATCACAAATTTGAGATGACTGACACCTTCCACTTCTCAGGACAGGCCTGGGCAGACAGCACACTTCTGAGATGTCTAAATTCTGCAGACTATTGTTTATATTTAGTTCTCCAAATATTTATATTAACAATATAAATAAAACAAGGTAATTCTTGTAATACCCTTTCCAAACATCTCCCTATGAGTAACTCAAAAAAGAACTCAAAATAGAATGGAAATACAGAGCTGCTTACTTCTGAAGTTTATGAGAGTTAAGTTCTTTTCGCAATAATGATTGATAATACCTTAATATTGATTTTAACAGCATACAATGGATAACATATAAAAAGAGTATTACGTGCAAGTCAGATATGAGAGGTCTGTAATATTTGTGCTCCCATTACCCATTATCTCTTTAGTTGTGAATGATAATTGCTTTTTAACTACTGCCCATAGGTTTTATGTTTTTATTTGCTGAAATATTTTTAGATTATCATAAATATTATTTTCAGAAACTGCTGAGTGCCCCCCAAAATATGTTTTCAGTTCATAAATGTAAAGCTAGTAGCAAGAAAAAAATTCTGCTATTGTTACCCCTTACCAAGCAAGCAACACATACTTATAAAAAGCACTTTAAACAAAAAATCTGAATTATATTTTTGGCATAATTTTCATTCACCCTCTTTTTCAATCAAATTACCATGAATACTAAAGTCGTGTAATGCCATTGACAGAAAAAATCAGTTTCATTCATCTGGAACTGAATATTTTCTTCCCTGAATGATAAGATAATCAAGCAATTTGATACAGAACAGTAAGTCAAGGAGAGGAAAGGGTCAAGAATAACAATCATTTCAAACACAGTCTTTATTTTTGTTATTTCAAGAATATACAGTCAATAGTAAAGAGTGAAGGGGGCATTTTTTGTGGGAGAGGAGTCAAATACTTCAGTGTTAAACACGGATTTTCACTGTATGTTTCCTTCATTCATGTTTTCTTTTCTTGCTTTACCTGTAGGGTGTAATTCAATACATTTAGGAGATAGAAAGTTATTAAAAAAATATTCTATGAGTGTATGGTAAGCATGGTATAGGGAGGCCTGATATGTGGGGAAGAGTGTTTTGTGCACTCTAATAATCTACCTAGTAAATTGGAGGAAAATCTGCCAGAATGCCACATTAAACTTTAGAGATAAAATAATCTAGAATTCTGTGGTAATAGTGATGATGATTTCATAGAAAAGACATATTTTATTTACAGGTAAAATATACAAATAAGAACTGTGAGCATTTTGTGGAAAATGAATGTATTAAAGGAAATGGTGCATATTGTGAGAAGGAAGGCACTTTAGGGACTTGTGCTGAAGCCAGAAGTCAACAGATTTTAATGTTGTCACCAGGGGGAACTTTTACGGCCTGATCTAAGCACCCCTGAACCAAACATTTCTCTATTGTTTAGCAAAAACCATTTATTATATGAATGGGTACATGACTTCTCAAACCCCGTGGCCACTGTGTAAGACAATTATGCGTGGGCATGAAGTGAAAAAAATAGTTTGTTATGTTAGCATAATTCTGAATTCTTGAAAACATATAGGCAGCAAGATTAGGATGGGTGGGATAAATGTGTTTGATTTTAGTATGAAGGTACACATGCACACACTTATTTGCACTGTGCAGGGAGACTATATTGTTCCATGAGTTATAGCTCCAGGATCAGGTCTAACATATTTGTTTGTAGGATTTTACATTCAGTAAAAGTCATAGAAGCCCCTGAAACCATAACAACCTCTGCATCACACTCATTGCATATTACCTTTGAGTCACAGGCTATTATGTTGAAGATACTCACAGACATGACAGCGTCTGTACTTTAGTCCTTAAAAGCCAAATGCATTTTGCCTGGCATTTTCAATTTTTCAGTAATATTTTCTCTACACAATTCTCTACACAATTCCTTTTTCCTATTTTATGGTCTTAAAAAGATAAACATTTACATCAAAGAAAGATCAGTTATTAAGTGAAATAGAAGGGTTGAAAGAGGCTAAAATAGATTTACAACAAAAAAAATGGTGATGAAAATTGGGTGCTGAGTATAACTCAGTGCTTTTTTGTCATGCTCCTACACTCTTTGGAAGAATCATAAAGCAATTTCTAGGTTTAAGTCCCCTAGACGCATGCCTGTATATTTTGGTGTAAATAGAACTCTGCGTTTCCCATGACTCTGAAATTCAACACTCCCTAAAAATTTGTTTTCCGTGATCCTAAGTTTTTACTTTTTTATTGTGTTTCTATCCTCTATGGTTTCAAGAGATATAACCTCAAACACATGAAGACATTGTAAACTGATGAACTGTCTTCTGCCTGAGGCAAATAGAAAACCAGAATAAAGTCTCTGAGATGTATGAATTGCCCCATTCATCTCACTCTGAACTTCCAATACTCCTTATTTCTAAGGAAGTAGAATTTGCCATTTTTTTCCAAGGATATTATTGTTTCCAATGATGAACTTTAATGATACTGCTGTGAAATCGGACATATATATATATAAATATATGCATACATACGCAAAATGTATAAATGAAATGAAAATATATGTATATAGATTTATTGTTTCCTGTGCTTCTGGTACCAAGTCACAGATTCTTCTGCTTGTTAGTTTTTGTGTAACAGAAAATGTAGAGTGTTACTGAAAGTTAACTGGGGCTTGATCTTCAAGAAGAACTAAGGAGAAATAGTGAAAAACTTCTAAACTATTAAAAATAAACAAAAAATGAAACTGAAGCATTTTTTTTTTTTTTTTTGGAAAGTGAGGAAACGGGGGAAATAAGCATGACCTGGCATATTTTATTTTAATTTCCATAAAATAATGATATTGGATGCGAAAGATTTTTTTTTTTTAATAAGTTTACAGAATCTTGGAGCCTAAATTAAGTGAGATTAATCCAACCTTTCTAGTTCTGTATGCTATGCATACTTACATTTAATTGCTATACATCTTTAAAATTCTGACTGTCAAAAATAACTATGCACTAATTTCATGCTAATTAGCATTATAACCTAAAATTTATAGCTGTGTGGTTTTTGCATTGGCGTTGGGAATTTGGCCTAAATTCCATGTACTAATTTGAAATTACAAAGAAGTTTTCAGGTTCCTTTTACAAAATTCATATAAGCTCTTGCTGCAAAACCTGCACCCTTTTGTTGCTACAGAGCCCAATGTTGAAGGTGGCCTTCCTTTGAGTGCAGAGGTAGGCTAGGGACCTTCTCAACCTATATGAGAAAGTCCCCCTCAACCTTTATGATTCTATGATTTCTTGATTCTCATCATAAGTAATATGTACACTGTATGTAATACGTAATATGTACACTGCAGGAAAAGTTTTGTACTTGGTGTAACAAACTTCCCCCTCCTCCTCTGCCCCCATTGGACAAAGCTGTTAAAGGTGTTCCATATTATCAATTATATTCTTCTTTTTGTGAATATTTTAATGCCAGGTCTTACTGCTACTATGCATTTTTCAAGTGTTTATCAAACGCTTCAGCTAAAGGATGTTCAATTAGTTACTCTGTGTTGGTCAATTTGGGATGCATTTATCCCAGAGGTGGAAAAGGATTCTGGGGCAGGAGCTGGCAGGCTTCATTGATAGATTTGAAGGGGGAAGTGGTCAATAATTTCATGCTTGCCTGTGACAAACAGTGGGGCAGCACATCAGGGGCAGAGGGATGGAGTCCTAGTAAGGGCTCTCAACTTGTTGTCCTAAGGCAAGCCGGAGACGACACACCGGGACACCCTAAGGGAATCAAGGGGGATTCATGCAAGAGGGTGACATGGCCAGCCCAGCTGAAGTGCCTCTACATGAATGCACGCAGCTTGGGCAATAAACAGGATGAATTAAGGGCCTCTCTGCTGCTGGAAAACCATGACCTAGTGGCCATTACTGAAACTTGGTGGGATGATTCCCATGACTGGAATGTAGGGATAGACAGATACAAGCTCTTTAGGAAGGACAGGCAGGGGAGGAGGGGAGGAGGTGTTGCCCTCTACATCAGTGACCAGCTAGAATCGATGGACCTCCACATGGGGAAGGACAAGGAGCTCGCTGAGAGTGTATGGGTTAAGATTAAAGGGAAGACAGGAGAAGGCGATGTTACAGTAGGGGTCTGCTACACACCACCTGACCAGCAGAGCCAAGAAGACGAGGCCCTCCATAGGCAGACAGAAGTAGTTTCGCATTCACAGGCCCTGGTCCTCATGGGGGATTTCAACCACCCTAACATCTGCTGGAGGGACAACACAGCAAGGCACCAGCAATCCAGGATTTTCCAGCTACACTCCCAGAGTCACAGAAGACAATGGCAGGGGCTGGACAGAACTGCCCATCGTAAGTGAAGATCAGGTTTGTGAGCATCTGATGAACCTGAAAGTGAACAAGTCCATGGGACCTGATAGGATACACACACAGGTACTAAAGGAACTGGCGGATGAGGTTGCTAAACTGCTCTCTGTTATATTCCAAAAGTCATGGCAGCCTGGTGAAGTCCTCGCTGACTGGAAAAGGGGAAACATAATCCCCATTTTCAAAAAGAGAAGGAAGGAGGAACCAGGGAACTATAGGCCAGTCAGTCTCAAATCCGTGCCTGGTAAGATTATGGAGCAGATCCTCCTGGAGGCACTGATGAGGCAGAAGAATAATGAAGAGGTGATGGGGTACAATCAACACGGCTTCATCAAGGGCAAATCATGCCTGACAAACCTGGTGGCCTTCTATGAGAAGGTCACAACATCAACAGACAATGGGAGAGCAACTGATGTCATTTACCTGGACCTGAGCAAAGCCTTTGACACTGTCCCGCATGACATCCTGGTCTCCAAGCTGATAAAATTTGGCTTTGATGGACTGACAATTCAGTGGATAAAGAACTGCCTTGATGGCCGCACCCGAAGAGTGGCTGTCAATGGGTCCATGTCCAAGTGGAGGCCAGTGACAAGTGGAGTCCCTCAAGGATCAGTACTGGGACCAGTCCTGTTTAACACCTTCATCAGCGACATGGACGGTGTCATTGAGTGCACCCTCAGCAAGTTTGCCAACAACACCAAGCTGTGCGGGGCAGCTGACACGCTGGAGGGAAGGGATGCCATCCAGAGGGACCTTGACAAGCTGGAGAGGTGGGCCTCCTGAAGTTCAACAAGACCAAGTGCAAGGTCCTCCATCTGGGTTGGGGCAATCCCAAGCACCAATATAGGCTGGGCAGTGACTGCCTTGAGAGCAGCCCTGAAGAAAAGGATTAAAACCAGAGATGGGACGATTCAGACTGGACGTTAGGAAGAAGTTCTTCACCATGAGGGTGGTGAGACACCGGAACAGGTTGCCCAGAGAGGTGGTGGAAGACCCATCCCTGGAAGTTTTTAAGGCCAGGCTGGATGGGGATTTGAGCAACCTGATCTAGTGGAAGATGTCCCTGCCCATGGCAGGGTAGTTGGAACTAGATGATCTTTAAGGTCCCTTCCAACCCTAACTATTCTATGATTCTATGATTCTGTAATTTTTTTGCCTGTAGATCAGTGCCTGAAAATGAAATAAAAAGTAACAAAGAAATGCTTGAGTAAAAAAGTAACAAAGATATGCTTGAGTAAATAGTGAAGACTAGCAAATACTGCTATCTTTGTCTTTTTGAATGAAAATAAGAATATTTTCCAATGAAGGGCAGCAACTACTTCACATTTTTGCTGATAAAGTCTCCTTTGCATTGATGTTCATGGATGGATGCTTCTTTCAGCATTGTCCACATCTGTTATTTTCTGTCCTTGAAGTCAAAAGTGGATTTCTGCTCCACCTAGTTAAAGTAGAATCAGAGCTGAATTTCTAAGATTACATCCAGAACCAAACTTTCTCAAAATCTAGATTTCAGCTTGGTATCTTTGCCGCAGAAAAAAAAAAAAAAATATTATGAAAAGTTATATTTAATACAGATTAAAAGCTTGTTCTTATGTTACTTGAAAATGTAATTCACTATGTTATTAAACACCCCATAAGATTTACCTTGTAGTTTAATTTCTTTTAGCTTATAGGGGGAAAAAAAAACCAAAACAAACAAACAAACACCCAAACAACAAAAACCTACCAAAAGCACACCGCAGAAACTCACTGAATGACTATGAAGTAGAGGATGAGTGGAGCCCCTAAGCAATTGTTTTAAGGATGAAATTTATTCTTTTGCCTGTCTTATTAAACTAAGTCACACTTATCTTTACAGGTGTATGTAATATATGTAGTTCCTAGACTACACTGTTAAGTTTAGGTACAATAAAAGAAGACATTTAGAAAATAACTAAGGAAGAAATCAATGACAACTGGAATAGAACTGCTTTTCAAGACAGATGAGTTTCTGGAGTTTAAAAAAAAAAAAAAAAAAAAAAAAAAAAGAACCATATGAAATTCTTCCAAGAGATAAGATGAAGATTTGTAGACATGAAGAATTACGGAAAAATGAAAAATTAGGAAAAAAATATTGACTGAGAAAAGGATGGCACTAATAGAGAAGATGTGAGATTCCAGAACTAAAACTAGGTAAAGGTAACAGAAAGAGATGTGGAACACATAACTGTAATTTAATTAGTTACTTTCTGTAGAAAATACTATTTATTTTAAATATATTTAAATATAACTTGAATACAAAACACTAAATTTAGCTTCAGTTTGAAGGCACCTAAATTTAAGGGTCTAGATGCAGATGTCTATGTGTTCACTTGCCTAAATTTAAATTGTTATTGTATTCAATGGAGACTCAATTCAGGTGACACACATGACACACTAGTTGTGCACATTGGATATGCTTGCTGTTGTACGTAATCTAAAGATTCCTATCCGGTCTTCATCTACCACACAAACCCAGGTCTTCTATAGGTCCTCTGTCATATCTGCAAGTCCCTGAAGATGACTCAGACATCATAAATTACCTGAAATGGCACTTCTTGCCTATGTGAGGGCTGTTGAACTTAGAGGTAGTTGGCTGACTCCAGGTATATATCTACAGTGAGCTGAGTAGATGTACAGATTTCCTTTACTGTCTTGACTATATAATTAACTGTCCTGGGAGTTTTGATATTTAGTCCACACGTAGGAAGAAAAAATTAGGTCTCTTAATCTGGAGATAAATCCAAATAGATTGCTCGAAGTGTAGTTCACACACAAGGCAGAAGATAGAAACCTAAGGCTCTTGAACTGTAGAATAGGAAAAAAACAAACAAACAAATTAAAGCATGCCACTTAATGACTAACTTGCTTCAGTTAGCTCTTAATTACATTAATTTTTAAGCACAATGAAGAATATGTGAAAGTAAAGTTTTTGACACACATCTTGATTTTCCATAATGTGAACATAGTGAAAAGAAAGAAGTGATAAAGCAGATTCTTTTTAAAGAGGTTTTTCAACATACAAACAGTATGTGATAGTTTAACCAAACTCTTAAAGTGAAAAAGTGCAACTGCTTTTCATGTTCGTAACCTGTAGAATAACAAGAAGAATAGTGATTTTAGTGCAGTGGGTGTTCCTTGTGCAGAACTCCAGCTGTTGTGAAAGCTTAAGCCAGAAAAGCTATCCAGAAACTGGATTGCTTGATGACAGACTGTCAGAATGTATTAAGGTTCTTAAGATAACAAGAAATGCTATGTGGTAGGAAAAATGGTTTTGTGTTTCTAACTTTGTCATTTTGAATGTTGTGATAGGAGATGCCTAATATCACTGTGATGTGCTTGACTCTGATAACTGACTTATTAATTGCAGTACTGACTTTCTGTATCATGGGCAAGCTAGTTTTCTTCTCTTAGTTTTGCCTCCCATGGGAAACAGTTCTCTATGAACTTCTCCAGCATGTGTCCCTTCCCACAGGCTGCAGTTCTTCACAAACTGCTCCAGCGTGGGTCCCTTCCACGGTGTGCAGTCCTTCAGGAACAGACTGCTCTAGCGTGCGTCCCCTGTGGGCTCACAAGACATCCCGTACCCCTTCATCACCACAAACTTCAGGACAGTTTGCTTCACAGTCTGTTTTTACTTTGCAATCTAGATATTGTTAGGTTTGCTCTACAGTCAGGGAAGAGAGAGAGTAGTGTACAGGAGTGGGTGTACTCCTATGGAGTTAAGGAATTTCTAGGAGTGGAAAATATTCTTCTGTCTTGGGGGAACCTAGATGATGCAGCCTAAATTCTTAACTCATTAAAGAGCTTAAAATATGGTAGGATGAATTTGGATTATCTTGACTCCATCTGACTACTAATCAGCCCCTTGGCTTGAGTTTAATCAAGCTCTAGTTAGAAACATTAACTCTCCACATTGACGATGTCAACCATTTTCTGATCTCAGACTCTGTGGGGTTTCGTTTTTGCTCTTTTCTGTTTTGTTTTGTTTGAGGGAGAGGTGTTGATGCTTTGGTTTTGGGGTTACTTTTGCTGTTGGATTTTTTTGGATGGTTTGGATGGTTTGGTTTGTTTTTTAATATGCCCAGAATACTATGATGGCTGGGAGTTTGGGCTGACATTTACATTAGGACAATAAAAGCTGAATCTCAAGTGATATCTTTAAGTCCATCCATAAATACCTGTTAGAACTGGCACCATCTTAATAATGATTTCCTTTTACTAAGAGAAAATGACAATGTAATCACTCTAGATAATTAAGCAGCTTTACTAACCTTTTGTTACTTACATTAATTTACCTGAAGGATTGTTCTTCCACCATGTCCTCCCCTTCCTGCCTTCCTTCTTTCCTGCCTTCTTACCCTCTGCCCTCTTTCCTACTATAGCAATCTATGATGCAGGTTCTAAAATACTTAATGGTAATTATGATGTCATGCAGTCTAGTTCACCAGCAAGAAGAGATTAACATTTGAATGTAATGCAGTTTTGGTATGGGGTTAAAGCAACTTATTGAAGTAACTGTGTTGCTCTCAGTAGACATCTCCTTTCAGAGAAAAGCAAAAAAAAAAAAACTCAGTGCACTCTGAAAGAAAAATACATCTTTGCCTGCTACTTATGACTACACTGCTTTGTCTTTTTCTTTTTTTTTTGGTTTGGTGTTTTTTTTTGTTTTTTTTTGTTTTTTTTTTTTATTTTTTGTAGTGTCCCTTCCTTTCCAGTACCAATAAACAGGAAAGCAGTCTGTACTTCCAGAGAAAAAAAAAAAAAAAAAAAAAAAAAAAAAAGGTCTGGTTGCTCAGGTTAGTAGACAAACAAAAAGGAAAATCCCCAGCTAACTTTTATTACGTTTCCCTTTTTCTTTATATTTTCTATTTTTTTTCCAAAATTTTTAAATTATTTTTGAAACTCTTGGTATGTGATGAGCTCTGGTATGGTGATATATTATCTCAATCAAATAGCAAATATCAATCATAAAAGCTCTGTGCTAGTTTACTTTAACCCCAACTGATGAAAGAAATATATCCCTATAAAAACACCCATACTTTTGTATCAGTGTTTACATGAGATTCACACTTTTATATATTAATGTATCCACTTAACACAGGGATCCCAATGCACCCTTTTATTTATGAAATGGGAATTCTTTGAGCAAATAAAGAAAATCTTGATTGATAAAAATATCAGAACCAATCTACTACTGTTTTGGAATTTGGCTTTTAGTACATAAAGTTTGTCCATATAGTTTGAATTTGAGTCCAAAGGAAGAATCTGTGGTTCTCCCTGGTTCAAATTATTTTCTGAAGTGAAGCTATTATCATTTTTCACAGTTTCAGTGAAAGATTTGCTTCAGTAGCTTTTTGGGGTGGAGGGCTGAAAAAGGAGGGCATCATCAACCAGTGATCGGCTCCTACAGGCGTAAGAATTGGTGGTGCAGAAAAGGTTGTACACAGCAGCAGTGGAAACAGATGCTGCCTGCTTGGGTTAAGGGACTTCTTTGCAAACATGACAGGGACAGTCTCCATTTACTACAATTAAATGTTCCAGTCTGGCCCTAATAAAACTCATGATTCAGACCAATAAGCATATTTAAAATTCAAATACATACAATTACAATTC
This sequence comes from Fratercula arctica, assembly GCA_947846985.1. Taxonomy (NCBI): domain Eukaryota; kingdom Metazoa; phylum Chordata; class Aves; order Charadriiformes; family Alcidae; genus Fratercula; species Fratercula arctica. The sequence goes on along the minus strand of CANTUZ010000001.1, from coordinate 35,902,341 downwards.
GTCTGTTAATAATTTCAGAACCTCTTTCACAATTTCAGGCTGCAGCTCAAATAGTAACAGCCCATAAGAGCAATTATAGAGGCTTCTGTCTTAGAGATTTGAGTAAAACTACTGCAGGGAAAGCCAATGGGCTTTTGTATTCTCCACGTGTGTCTGCGGCAATTTTGCAATGCATACCTAAGACCTCCACACATAGACACACATGCCAAGCATGTTGTTGCTTGATTTTGTGAAATTTTATCCAGTAGTTCTTATATATGCAAGTATATTATTGAATGGTGTAGATTATGTACAACTCAGACACATGTTCAAGGCTTTGTGGAATCAGATGCATATGTTTTAGCTTCTCAGGCAAAGGAGAAAAAAAAAACAACTATCTGATTTATGTAAGAAAAACAGAAAAACATAGTCTGATCTGTCCTCAATTAGGCTTATTTATTACTATGAGACAGAAAAAAGTATTTATGAACCATTCTATGATTTAATAGCAGACTACTGAGAGACAAGCTGACCTCTTCCACAGGAGACACCGTATGAAAAACAGAAGCAAGCACCTGAGATAGCCAGTTATCTAGGGAATTTGAAAGGTAAATGAGAGGCTTTTTAGTTCCTCTAAGTTATTTGAAATATAAATAATTTTTTTACATAATAACTTATGTATGGTAAAGCACAGGGGCAAGTATAGGTGAGGAGTCATAACTGAGGACTCTATGTAAGGAATTTGGCATTAATTTCCTGAGAAATCCTGGAAAGTCACATTGAAAGAGGAAAGTATCTATTAGATCTTTCTTTTTTTTTTTTTTTTTCTTTTTTTTTGGTTATTTTGTTATTGTAAGCCAAAAATCATATAGCTTGGCTGTTTGCCTAAACTATATCAATAAACCATGATGTGCATACAGCAGCATTTGCAAACATTGCAGTTAATTATCCTTTTTTTGTTGTTGTTGTTGTTGCTTTTCTTTTTGTGAGAAAACTGGGAGCTATATCCCTGAGTGTTTCTGTCTCTGATGCATATTCTTCTCATGCTTAAAAAAAGAAAGGACAGAGTAATATAGAGATTTTAAATTTTTCTCTATAATGCTTAAGCCTCTAAGCACATTCTTATGTCAGTACCTTACACCATCAAATTTCCTAGAATCATAGAATTGCTTAGGTTAGAAGGGACCTTTCAGACCATCTAGTCCAACCATCAACCTCACTCTGACAAAAACCATCACTAAACCATATCTCTAAGCACCACGTCTACCCGTCTTTTAAATACTTCCAGGGATGGTGACTCAACCATTTCCCTGGGCAGCCTGTTCCAATGCTTAATAACCCTTTCAGTGTGAAAATTTTTCCTAATATCCTGTCTAAACCCCCCCTGGTGCAACTTGAGGCTGTTTCCTCTTGTCCTATCGTCCGTCACTTGGGAGAAGAGACTGACCCCCACCTCTCTACATCCTCCTTTCAGGTAGTTGTAGAGGGCAATAAGGTCTCCCCTCAGCCTCCTTTTCTATAGACTAAACAATCCTGGCTCCCTCAGCCACTCCTCATAAAACTTATTCTCCAGACCCTTCACCAGCTTTATTGCCCTTCTCTTGACTGGCTCCAGCACTTCAATGTCTTTTTTGTGGTGAGGGGCCCAAAACTGGACACAGTACTCAAGGTGGGGTCTCACCAGTGACGAGTACAGGGGGACGATCACTTCCCTAGTCCTACTCACCACACTGTTCCTGGTACAGGCCAGGATGCTGTTGGCCTTCTTGGCCACCTGGGCACACTGCTTGCTCGTATTCAGCCAGCAGTCAACCAACACACTCAGGTCCTTTTCCACCAGGCAGCTCTACAGCCACTCTTCCTGAAACTTTTAAGTCTGCATGGGGTTGCAGCACTTGGCCTTGTTGAACCTCATACAGTTGGTCTCAGCCCATCAGTTCAGCCTGTCCAGATCCCTCTGCAAAGCCTTTCTACCCTCAAGCAGGTCGACACTCACACCCAACTTGGTGTCATCTGCAAACTTACTGAGAGTGCATTCAATCCCCTCATCCAGATCATTGATAAAGAAATTAAAAAGAACTGGCCCCAATACCGAGCCCTGGGGAACACCACTTGTGACTGACCGCCAACTGGATTTAACCCCATTCACCACCACTCTCTGGGCCCGGCCCTCCAGACAATTTTTAATCCAGCGAAGAGTACTCCTGTCCAAGCCATAGGCAATCAGCTTCTCCAGGAGGATGCTGTGGGAAACTGTATCAAAGGCCTTACTAAAGTCCAGGTAAACAACATCCAGAGCCTTTCCCTCATCCACCAAGTGTCATGGAAGGAGATCAGGTTTGTCAAGCAGGACCTGCCTTTCATGAAGCCATGCTGACTGGGCCTGATCCCCTGGTTGTCCTTCATGTGCCTCATAATGGCACTAAGGATGATCTGTTCCATGACTGTTCCCAAGTACTGAGGTCAGACAGACAGGCCTGTAGTTCCCTGGATCATCCTTCCAGCCCTTCTTGTGGATGGGCATCACATTTGCTAGACACCAGTCAACTGAGACCTCCCCAGTTTGACAGGACTGCTGGTAAATGATGAAAAGTGGCTCGGTGAGCACTTCTGCCAGCTCCCTCCATACCTTCAGGTGGATCCCATCTGGCCCCATAGACTTGTGTATATCCAGGTGTTGGAGCAGGTCCCTCACCATCTCCCTGGGGATTACGGGGGCTTCATTCTGCTCCCATGCCCATCTACTAGCTCAGGAGTCTCAGTACTCAGAGAACAACTGACTCTACTACTAAAGACTGAGGGAAAGAAGGCATTAAGTACCTCAGCCTTCTCCTCATCCTTTGTCACTATGTTACCGTCTTCATCTGGTCAAGGATGGAGATTCTGCCAAGTCCTCCTTTTGTTACTAATATAGTTATAGAAACTCTTTTTATTATTCTTAACATCCAAAGCCAGGTTAAGTTCTAGATGGGATTTGGCCTTTCTAATTTTCTCCCTGCATAGACTTACAACATCTTTGTTGCCTTCTTGAGCAGACTTCCCCTTCTTCCAAAGGCCATAAACTCTCCTTCTTTCCCCGAGTTGTCATAAATATCTGCATTGCACAGGCTTAAACAACAGAGTGAGTAATGATTTGCCAAACAATACACTTCCTGCTTTAATGAACACGTTAAATAGGCCCACTGTTGTTTAACTAAAACAGCTTTTGATCCTACAGTTCAGCCATTTTCCCTGTACACTGAACATAAGTCACTAAATTTGCATACCAAACTCTCTTACTTCCTTGAGTTCCATAATCTCTTTCTCCTTTTTATGATCATTCCTGATACTGTTATAATGATGTTTAATATCTGGCTAATATTTTTATCCTGGCAAGAATAAGGGAAAGAAAACTAAGACATGCTATTATTTTTTATTTTCTCTTCTCCCATCTTTTTCTTTTACTTTGGATTATGCAGAAAGCTGTCATCACATTAACCTCAATCATCACCTACTGCATAATCACGTGCAATAAAACCAGATCATTTGCACCAAATGAAAAAAAAAAGAAGAAATCCCAGCCCAGCCAAATCTGACCAGATATGAAACCTGAATTATCCAATGGCTCCCAGAACTGTATTAGGATTACTGAGAACACTTCGCCCCATGGCTCTGCAGGATCTCCAAAATTAAAAATGCAGCCACAGCGAGACATGACCATCAGAAAAGCAAGAGTCCTGAATAGTGACTTCCCTTTAATTCCTTAAATTAAAATAATGGCAAGGCCATACTCATGTCCAAGAAATTATTTTTAATCTTCTGCTTACAAACTGTATGGCATTAGATAAATCTCCTTAGTTCATTTTTTGTTTCCTCCACTTATTTGTTTTGGATTATGAACTATTTTAAGTAAGGCCTTGTTTTCCAAACACTACAATTATTAGGGAAACAGATTCCTGAAATGTTGACACCTCTAGATATTACAGAAATATTATTACTAATGTTACCCAAAAGGACACAAAAAAAATACCATACAGATTTTAAATAGTTGTACCCAGTTCCCTGTAAATGGGCATAAAATATGGTGTAATAATGTTGACAGGCCTGAGCACTGACAGATTAGCAAGAAATATGGGCTGCAGCTAAGTGAGAAGTAGTATAATCATAAGATAGAAGATGCTGTGGAGAATAAAAGCCTTATGAATTTTCAGTGATTGTTCTTTATGAAGTGTATGCTAGGAAATCGTATATAGTAGCTGTTAAAAACTAACCGACAAAACCTAAAAAAGAAAAAACAAAATAAAAGGCAAGAGCTTCTTTGTGAACTTCTCCATTTGATGGAAGTGTTTGGCTGAAAATGCAAGAATGACCTGATGTATGAACAACCACAGCAGGAACTGCAGAAAAACTGAAGCATTGCAAATATAAACACCATTTTCAGTTTCAGGTATGGTACAGGATTTTGATCTCATTACAGGGATCCAAGACCATTCAATATAGAAGAAATTAAGTCCATGATCAGATTGTGGGTCTTTCCAAAGTGTTTTGGACAGGCATCTCTAAAACATAAGGAAATAACAAAATCCATGCATTCACATGTACATTAGTAATTATGCAGTGTCTGTACCCTCCCTCTCAAAATGCTGAATGGAAAAAGAAAACATTGCAACAATAATAATTATAGTTATTCTAAATGTATATCTTAATAAAATTGTGTCCCTGTTTTTCACCTCAAAAAATACATACCTTTGAAGTACTTAATCCAGCAAATACATGTGATTACGTTCATTAATGCCACATAAAACTCAGGAAGGGCAGAGCTCCTGCATAAGGACTTACTGTCTTATATAAATCCTGAGCAGTGGGCAGTGCCCTTCCTATGGGAAAAAAGCATGAGGGATTCCTAATAGGCTTTACCTACATACATTTGAAAAATCTGTTTTAAAATTTGCTTTATATAATTGGAATTAGGAGCCATCATTATCATGTAACGTTATATGACCCATTATTTTGAAACTTTTAGTGGTGGTGGTGGTGGGTTTTTTGTTCATAGCAGTGGGTTTTCTTTAATAACTTGAAAACAATTTCTGAATGGTGTTATGACTGATCAAGTGCAGCAGAGTACCTATAGGTTCTGTCATTGAAAATATTCTCACAGAAAATGTCTCTCACTGACTGTGCAGATGGGTAATTAATGAATATGTGCTAGAAAGGGCTATTGAAGAGTCAGCTTGACAATAGATGGCCTCAATGCTTTCTTTCTCCTTTTTTTTTTTTTCTCTCTCAAGTTATATCTTTGTAGGTTTGGGGTTTTTTTTAAGATAAATTGTTTCTGGAAAGCTTGAATAGTATTTTTTTCACCACCCCAAAATATAAAAAAAACTCCACAAAAATAATATTAAAAAAAAAAAAAAACTAATTAAGAAAATATTAAAGGGTATTCATAGAGGTTCTGTTCAAGAAAATAAACCTTAAATATTCTGTGTATTCCTTCTGACTCTTATAGATTCATCAAGAACAGTTTAGTTCCATCCACCCACCATCTTTCTCAGGATGGTAACAAATGTTTAGATTAGTTTATTAGATTAGTACCTATCCTAAACTCCCTAACAAATTATACCCTGAAACCAGCCACCTCAGGAGGTCAAAGTTAACTTTTAATTCACCTAAGTGGATGTTCATTCACTTCAGATCTGAGAGGACAATATCAGCTACACAACAGCTTTCATACAGGATAGTACTATTTAGTCAGAACAAAAAACAGTTCAGAGGAACACTCTTTCAAAACGAGTATACTCTTAGAGTAGAGACTAGTTTCCTGGGAAGAAATTTCTGCAGGTTTCTCTCTTATTTTAGACATTTGCATTACATTTCACCTAATTTAATCCTTTTAAACCACTGGAAATAATTATGGATTAGGAGCACAGCCAATGTGGAAGGACATAAAACATTTAAAACATTACAGTCAGGGCTGGGGATTTTTCTAAATCACAACCTTAATTTCTCCTACTTTCAAGACTCCAGTCCACACCATTTTTATACTTTTCCTTACAGATTTTTACATATACCTAGAAGTACTGCAGCATGGAAACACCGAATAGTGGTCATCAAAATACATTTTGATCACAATTACTTTGGGCTTCCAGTCTTGTACAAATGCTGAACTCTAGAGAAACTGTTCTATTAATTCGTGCTTTCCATGGCACTGATGGAATAGTTCATGTTTCAAAGCATAGCATCTTTTGTAAATTCACCTGTTCTTTCCTCTGGACTCCAATCAAATTTTTTGAATGTTTAACTGCACTCATGACTAGCCAACAGCAGCAAATTACTGTCCATCCAAATTGCAATTCATACTCGTCTAAGTGTCCAAAAACTTCTAGGAGCTCTGCAAAAGTCAAAAAGCAAACTTGAAAAATTATTGGTTAGGGTAGGTAGAGGTAGTTGTTTTGGAAGTTCTTTGATGCTGCCTAAATTCACATTTGCTTTACTTTTTTATTTTCCTCATGGTTCCATAAAAGTGTTAATATAGTGGAACATGAAAGTGCCCCTGAAAAGGAAACTAAGAGTTTCACTGACTCTACTGGAAGCATGCACCAAATGATTTCATCTGTCCGTGTGTTTAGATGACGTGAGGTGGGGAGTAATAATGAACTAATCATCACTAAGCCTAACACCTCTAATAGAAGAACATGATTAATGGTTATGAGAGTGTACAGTATAACCACTGAAAATGTAGACAGTATAGTTTTGGGAGCAAGTTTATAAAAGAAATATGAATTAAAATTTAATTACAAATGTTAGTTTAGGTCATGCACTTTAGCATGGTAAAAAATCATCCATATAATTAATCTGTATTTTTAGAACTGTGAAACTCTCCAAGGGAAAACAGTGCAGAAATGAGGGAAGCTGACAAAGAAACGGAGCTTTAAGTCTGGTTGAGAGAACTCACATGGATGATCTTGAATGAATGTTCTTTGTCAGTCTCTTTCTAAAACAAGAATCTACATGTTCTAGATCAGCAAAGAAGAATGGCAGTCTGATATGAAATAAATTATTTTCTAGATTCTCATCTTTTGAATTGTATCAGTTCTCAGTTCTCTGCATTAAATTCTTCCAATTTAAACATGTCTTTACTGGACACATGGACATATCTATGAACCAAACAGAAAAATGATAAAGTGAATTAAATCTCACTGGACAATTTAACATTTCAAGTAGCCAGGCTTGGCCTGTTTACTCCCAAAGCATAATTCACTAATGCTGCCTTTGCACTCTGCTCTTATTAGAATCCCAGAAGACCTTTACTATTTACATAGCAAAGAACTAATGGCTGGCAGGAATTGCCTGATGCGTTGTAGTGACCTAGGCAACAAGGTACAGGGGTTTTCTTTTTTTCTGTATGAAAAAAAGTATTGGCCTGTCTAAGTGTGCTTAGGTGGAACTGAATAATTGTCCAGCTGAAGGCACAAAGATGAATGTATCAGCTGGTTACATTTCTTCTAGGTACAATGTATTACAGTTTCTTAAAGTTACATGAAAAACATGGAAATATACATTTAATCTCTTTCTGTTTTGTATCCGATGGGTTAATGAAATAGCTGCAGGAACACAATCAGGATCAGAGATCAAGGATTTCTTTTTCCCAGATAATTACTCCTATGTCACGTCACATTTTTTTTCACTTGCTTGCTCTATAATATTTGTATTGCTGCCTATACAGTAATGAGTTCAGATGTAGGAGAAACCAATATTAATTTTATTAATTCTTCCAAGCAGGAGATGAACTCTCCCTTGTAATGACCTAGCCCAAAGTGTGATTAAAGCACAATAAATGTATGCACTTAAGCAGAGATCAGGTTCTTTTCTATTCATCCCTGAAATGTACTAGATACTCACTTCATAGCTCCCATTTATAAACATGAGACAGAGCATCACCTTAACAGCCTAAAGAACACTGTACTTCAAAATGGATGCACTGATAATTGTTAGGTGACTCTTGGGATGAAATAATGCTTGATAAGTCTGAGTAAGTCTTAAGTTAATTGTTCACCTAGCAATGCATAGATACAATTAATTTAATATTATACATTTTCTGGGACAAATTTCTGCATTTATACGTCTTCTGGCAAAATACAGCTACATTTTCAAAATGTCACGCTTCTCTTAGTCACTACTGTGAAAAGGCTGCATAGTGCTATTTGAAAAAGCAAAGAAAAATCCTGGTCCAACCAAAGTCCACGTGGTCTAACAGTTCATTATGAGCTTGTTCAGATTTGTATGATCAAAGGGAGCTGCATGAAGACTATTCAAAATAAGGTGATGCAGAATCAGAATGAGATCTTTCTATCTTGTGCCAAAACTCCATGCAGAAGTATTAGACAATATTGGTGTTTGAATTCGTGTTCACTCATAGCGCAGGTCTTCTATCCGGGAACAACATTGGGCCTCCTTACAAGTTGTTCTGTGTGATTTATCTCATTATAAGACAACCAAGGTTATAAAGATCTCTATGTTGTCGTAAGATCCTTAGTATGAAATATCCCTTTCAGTTCAAAATTGTACGCACTGCATAGCGAGCTCAGTGAAGCTTGGACAGTGATGTCAGGTATTGTCTTCATTGCCTGCAGTAATACAGCCTTTGACTGGTGACCTACTGTCGTATATCAGATTAACTGTAATAGTAACAGTGAAGGAGGAAGAAACAGCATTTTTATTTTGCCCACAGCAGGATCAGTTTGCTGCAGTCAAGAGTCTTCAGTAAGAAGAAGAGACATCTACATGGATATATACAAAACAGTCCGTATAGTAGTTTCAAGTTTGCATAACTTACATGTTTCACTTTTTAAGAACTCTAGACATAGAAAAATTTGTTTAATAATGATCTTGTATATCTGAATAGATGTCCAAATTTGAATTCTATATCATCCCATGTTACTGTTCTCCATGAAACGTCTATATCTTGTCAGCTGATCAAAAAAATCACCAAACTGTAAACTGATGTAATCCTCCACAGTTCAAAAATCCTTTCTGGATTGTCCTCTTGGCAGCATGAAAAAAATATTTCCCTTGGAGTTTCTCATGTAATCTCTAGCAGCAAGATTTTCATCAGAAATAGAAATGGATGTTCTGGTTCTTGGTACAAAAGTTGTTTCTGCAATTTCATATTACTACTGTTGTGATACTTTCATAAACAGGTAGTGCATATGTTTATGATGCCCTAAACTGTAGGAAATGAACTGTCAGTTCCCTAAAGACCAAATCTGAACATTCTAGGTGAAATTACTTGCATGTATGATAATATTCAGGCCACAAATATTCATCTGTTGATTATTCTAGCAGAAACTTGCACTGGTTCTCACTTTTTTGATGCCCCAAGTTCTCATGAAATATTTATGATAAAAACTCTCCAGCCATTTCACCTAAAATTTAGGAATTACCGTTATCTTAAATATCCATAAAGATGAGGATCAATATGTTTTCCTTAGACATTTTGGGATTTTTCTAATTTGGAAGTCTGAAATGAAGAAGTTAATTATCACTTGCATAACTGCATGACTTCAATACTTATATTTAATTTTTCCATGCACACTTGGAAATATTTCTCATAGTCATTATTTTTAGTATTATGATTCAACCATGGTGATGTCTTGTAAAGTTGCTTGCAAATTTGTATCATCTGCCACTTTTTGTGTCATCTGGTACTATCGAGAAGAACTGGCTCCATCATCTTTGCCCGCTGCCATTAAAGTAGTTGTGAGAAACACTTAGATTGCCCCTTACTCTTCACAACACTAGACTAAACAAGTTTACCTCTTTTAATCTCTCTTCACACGACATGTAGTGCACCTTCACCATTTTGATATCAGTCCTTGGATCTTCTCTGCATACGTCTTCAACTGGACTGACCCAAAAGCATGCAGTACTCTAAATGTGGTATCCATAGCACCATGTAGAGGAGAAAGATCATTTCCCCTCTTCTCCCATACATTCCTTTTAAAGTAGCCAAATATGCAGCTTCTCTTATTTAGACTGAAAACACATTGTTGACTCATACTTAAGTTGGTACCCATCCATAACCTCTAAACCTCTTTCAACATGGACAAATCAGATACTCACAACAGAATTTTTGTAATTAGGAATATAAAACATGTTGGGTTTTTTAAACATAACACATACAAAATTCAGACAAGAGGGTGGTAATGTTGGACAGCAATGGTACACAGGATGGCTGAGGTTGGAATGCATGTTTGGAAGTTGTCTACTCCAATCTCCCTGCTCAAAGCAAGACCAGCCAGAGCAGGTTCCTCAGTACCATTTCCACTCAGTTTTTGAATATTTCCCATGACTGATATTCCACAGGCTCTCTGGCTGTTCCAGTGTTAAGCCCTCACAGTATTTTTGTTTTCTTTTTAAGAGTGATTTTTACATATTTCAACTCATGCCCATTGCTTCTCATCCTGTCACTGGATGTGAATGTGAAGAACATCTTGTTTAGAGTCTCCCTTTGGGTATTTATCCTTCTTGATAAGATCCTCCTGAGCCTTCTCCTCTTCATGATGAACAGTCCCAGCTCTCTCAGCCTCTCCTTATATGACAAATGTCTTATTTATCTCTGTGTCCCTTTGCTGGACTTGCTCCATTATGTTCATGTCTCTTTTGTGATGTAGATCCCAGCACTCGACCCAGCACTCTAGATGTGTCTCACCAGTGCTGAGAAGAAGGGAAGGATCATCTTACCCGACCTGCTGTCAACAATCTTCCTAATGCAATCTAGGTTGTTGTGGGCCTTCTTTGCTGCAAGGAAGCAATGCTGGCTCATGGTCAGCTTGTTGTCCATCCCCAGGTCCTTTTCTGCAAAGCTCCTTTCTAGCTGGTCAGACAGTTGCATGGAGTTATTCCTCCCCAGATAAAGGACTTGGTATTTCACTTTTTTGAACTGTGTAAGGTCCCTGTTAGACCATTTCTACAACCTTTCACAGTTCCTCTGAATGGCAGCACAACCATCTCATATATCAGCCACTCCTCTGGTTTTCAGATTACCTGAAAACCCAATGAGAGTACACTCTGACCCATCATCCTGTCCATTAATGAAGAGGTTACACAGTACTGGCCCCAGTATTGACACCTAGGTTTCCAAGTAGACTTCATGCCACTGATCACCATCCTCTGGGCCTGGCCATGCAGTCAGTTTTCAATCCACCTCATTGTCTGTTTATCCAGCCCATACAGCAACAGCTTGTCATGAGGATCTTATGGGAGACAGTGTAAAAGATTTCTGTTAAAAGTTATTTTTATTGTGTTTAAGTAAAATTTCTTCCATAAACTGTATCTGTATTATTTTGTGTTCTCTCTAATATACCAAGTGGCCTGAGGGCAATCCATTGATTAGATATTCATCAGACGTACGGATCACAAAGCCTGATTATTCTAACTCTATGCTGTATATGAGCATTAGAAATGATTTATAATTATGGTTCCTATCTAGGAGAAAACAGAGTGTCCCTTGATTGACAAGCTCTGTTCTTAGATCTGTTTGTGTTTCAGACATATTACAGATATGATAATTCCAGAAAATATCTGCTGTGAATGTGTTTTTATTATCTATAAAGAGAGTTAAAATGATAGTAAGCAGGTAGAATTTTTAAAATCCTCTAACAATTACAAAGATGGTTATGCATCCTTTTTTTAACCTTAATGTATCTCTTTTCACTCCATCTCATTTATGATATAAAATCCTCAATAATATTATGTCTCTTCTGATGATGTTCATGAGACATAGTCCGTTAAATGAAAGAACTCTAAACACTGGTGAAATGTACTGTAGTTTTAATATGATGTTTCAGCCATTTGATAAATTCTTAACAAGTGCTCTTCAAGTAGATATGAACAGATCTGGAAATCTTCAGCTGGTTCCATACAAAACATCAAAAGCTCTCCCTGGTAGAGGGGGCAGAGGCTGTTATCCAGCAACTCCTATCATGTATTATTAGGTATCCATACAATGAAGTTATGCCCTGGAAACCTACTGGAAACAGAAGCCAGATGAACTTCCAAAATTCTAGGTACATTAACAATTACCTAAGGCTAATAATATTACCACAAATAAGATGAAACCAATAGGTCAATTTTTATAGCCTTCATTTCCACTGGATATGAATGCTAATATATAACATACTAGTTATTCCTCCAGTGAAAAGTCTCCTTGAACCTACACCTTTTTACAAGGTGAATTAAAAAATCTGTGTACCAGTCTTGGTACTTGGAGAACAAGTCTTATGAGGAGTGGCTGAGGGAGCTGGGGTTGTTTAGTCTGTAGAAAAGGAGGCTGAGGGTAGACTTTATCGCACTCTATAACTAACTGAAAGAAGGCTGTAGAGAGGTGGGGGTCAGTCTCTTCTCCTAAGTGACAGACGATAGGACAAGACAAAACGACCTCAAGTTGCACCAGGGGAGGTTTAGACAGGATATTAGGAAAAAAAAAAAAAAAATTACACTGAAAGGGTTATTAAGCATTGGAACAGGCTGTCCAGGGAAGTGGTAGAATCACCATCCCTGGAAGTATTTAAAAGTTGGGTAAACGTGGTGCTTAGAGATATGGTTTAGTGATGGTTTTTGTCAGAGTGAGGTTGATGGTTGGACTAGATGATCTGAAAGGTCCCTTCCAACCTAGGCAATTCTATGATTCTATGATTCTAATCATTATTCCCCATGGTACATCCACATTGAAAAGTATCTATTCTGGAGAAAGAGAAGCTTCAGATCCTCTTGCTTTCTACCTTTTTTTCAAACTATGTATGACTCATAAAAATACTTATCTTCTAAATAAAAGCCACTTCCCTAACCCTGTTATTGTTTTTGTAAAGGGATTAATCTCTTTGTATTCTTTCCATTGGAGAGGTTATAGTCCCTAGGTTTTGCACAAAACTTTGATCCTCTGGAATAGAAGGTGCTTTAAGATCAGGAGATATTTTTGTTATTGTATTTGTTTTTTAATGGAACTTAGTATTACTGATAATAAGACTTACATTAAAAACAGTACAGGAGAAGATGTCAGCATGCTCATTTCCCCATTCCCCATTCTGAAGCACAGAGTGGAACTAGTTGGTTTGGGTTTGGAGTTACATATGCAATCTAATGAAAACTACATGGGCAGTCATGGGCAATTTTCATACGTTGATATACAGTTCTGTGTATGATAAAACTATGTGACCCATATGCAAACTATGCCATTAGTTCCTCTCAAGGTTGCATTCAAACTCAGCAAAATTGGCCATCTGTGCTGATAGCCCATTTTTGCTTTCATTTCCAAGGCCACCAATAACATCTTTTGGTGGTATATTAGAAATCCTTCAGCAGATGGTCCGCAATGATGCTTTCTCATATGTGTGTTCCTGGCAATCTCAACAAATTTTTATTACACATAATATACCATACAGAAATTGTTTATTAAAAGATGGTGTGTATCTGTATATGCACATATATATGTGTGTTATTATTAATATTTCTGTAATAATTTGACATTGAAATCTATATAATTATGACAATATTATTAATATGGCTTTTCCTTGGTTCTGTTCAAGTTATACAAATCTGTGGGGAAATGAAAGTAGTACCTGTTCAAAGTACTGTCTATGTTTAGGACTAGTGGTCACATGGAATAAAAATAATGGTTAAATGTTGAATATCAAAATTGGAAAAGCATGGACCAGTGAGTATCAGATATCAAATCTTACAAACAAAGGACCTACAATGTCAAAAAGAATTTTTCCACTTCAGTATTATCTTTAGGCATGTGGAGGATTCAACGTGAATCTGTTACTGAATGACAAACAGAAGATGAATCCATCCAATCCCCAAGCCACTGTAGTCATATGCCAAGTGTCATTTTTTCAGGATAAGGACAGAAGTCTCAAAGCAAGATGCTGACAAAGAGAAATGTTGTACAAAGGATCTAACATGTTAATATTCCCCTAAGTGGGAATATTACACAGGCCAAAAGAAAAACCATGACATATCCTACTCCCGGGGCAGCCCTCTCAACCCTTGCTGACTCTCAGAAATCCTGATCAGAATAAAATAGAAGCAAGCTTTTCACCTTATCAAAACTGAATCTGCTATATGAGCTAATGACCTCTTTATTTTCTCAACTCTGATGCTAAGCAGAAATTCAGGGATTGTTAGTCAGTATATGTGATACATGAGAAAATTCAAGTGGAATCTGAGCAACAATACAACACACAATGATAATGCCTAAAACAACCTTAACAACTGAATTAAGTAAAACAGGTAAAGGAATAAGTAAAATAAGTATGGCAACACATATTTAATTCACTAAAGTAAAAATGTGCAAATTAAGATTCCTGTTGCACATTATAAGTAAATTCTACAGGCTATTATGTGATCAGTTTTACATATATGCATAACGGAAGAGGACATCTACTAGGTAATGATGGAAAGAGGAATCAGAAGTGGTTGCCCCTGATCACATCTGCAAGAATCAGCAAATATCAGTCAGTACCTAACGGTCCTTCACATTTGGAAAGGCACACAACTAGACCACAATAAGGAAGTCTCCATAAACCTCAGAGATACAGGGAATTTTTTTGTCCACCAGTAGTTTTGACTCAAACGATGATTAGAAACTGACAGAGGGAACGACATGATTTCAGTCTCTGAAATTCTCAGTCTTTGCTGAATGTTTTGATAATTGCTTTATGCATCTGTATTGGTAGATAGCGTCAGTGATCCCTGACTTTCAGGCAGCCCACACATCATGCAGACTTCAAGTGCAGTTGCTGAAGTCCCTAGATGGCAGTCTGCATGGGAACCTTCTTGGGTGTCATAGATCTTGGAGGATCAACTCCAATCAGTCTAGTAACTAACATTTCCTGGCAAAACAAGACAAAACAAAATAAAACATAACATCAGTGTTTTATCAAAACAGCCATGCATTTCTCCCTGTTAAATGGAACTGCATTTACAGAGTCAGCAATACAGAGGATATCCAGTAATCAGAAATCAGCAGACAGCAATTTATTCATTTACCATTCTGAGGATGTCATTTTGTTTTCCATTCTGGTCATTAACTTTGAAAGATCATCAGTATTTCTTATGAATAAAGCCCTTTGCCTCTCTTTGGACTGAACTGTTAAAGGAAGGGAATAACCAAAATATTCTTTTGGTAAGACTTATAGTGATATCAACAAGTAATGAAGTATGACAGGAGCAGAGGTCTTGGGCAAAACAAATGATGCTGAGGGTGCAGTATTTGTACTATATACAGTTTAGATGCTTTATTTTAAATTAGCTCTTGTCAGGTCCCCTGGACTGAATACCATCCTAGTGTGGGATCACATTTTGATCCTGGAACACCATTTTGAGTTTATTTTTATCTGAATGGATTAAACATGCATTCTCCAGAATGAGAACCTAAGTACAGGAAGTGGATATTATCAGGAGATTTACTGCAGAAGTATTCCTCTGATACAAAGTAAAATAATGATGTAGACGTATGGACAGGCAATTTCTTCTTTGGTTATAGTGACAGACTCAAGTAGCTGTCAAAATATGAGTTATATTCACAATAAGTTTTGTGGTTTTTTCTCACTATATAAAGTGATGAAGCCTATTCAATGGATTTATTTCTCTTTATTTTTCTTTTATATTTTTAATAAATGAGATACTTTTATAAGCTGTCACTCAAGCCATCTTTTTTTCTGTGTGTGCTATGAACATCTTTTTGGTTTTAGATAGAATTATTTCTCATTTGAAAGAATCAAAACATGAGAAACACAGAAAAATACACATAATTTAACCTAAAAAAGGCTACCATGGTGTGCTGGGTTATGCTTGGCAACCAGCTAAATGCCCACCCAGCTGCTCATTTGCTCCCCAATTCCCCCAGGGGGATGGGGAGGAAAAATATGAAGAACAGGAGCAATGAAGGTCATGGGTCAAGATGAAGATGGAGATAGCTTATCAATTACCACTGTGGGGAAAAGAAACTTGACTTGAGGAAAATTAATTTATTGCCAAATAAAATAAATATTTAATTACTGACTGGGCTAGTGGGAAACAAAAAGTCAAACAACAAAGGAATATCTTTCCCTCTCTTCCTTCCCAGGTTCAACTTAAGTTCTCCACTTCAGACTCCTCTCCCTACCCCAAGTGGTGCAGGGGGATGAGGTGTGTGGGGGTTACAGTCAGTGCACAGAGGTTTCTTTCTGCTGCTCCTTCCTCCTTATACTCCTTTCCATTCCTCCACTGGAGTCTCTTCAATGGGCTGCAGGGAATATCTGCTGCAGCACGTGGAGCACCTGGTCCTCCTGGAACCATCTATGTCCGGCACAGGGCAGCTCCGATCTCTTCTCACAAAGGCCACCACTATAGCTCCCCACTACCAACACCTGGGCATGTCAACCCAAAACACATGAATATTCTCTTTTCCTTGTATCTGTAAAAGGTAGAGAACTAGCATTACTTTCCCCCCACCCTTTTCAAGTTCTCTTAAAAGAACTATGTTATAAAAATAAAGGAGAAGAAATGGTTATGTTGTACTCCACTGTAGACTGGACTGAGCTGGAATTCTATATGCAGTTTTGGGCAGATGTTAAAAAAAAAAAAAAAAGATCATTGGGAGAGTTCAGAGGAGAGAAAAAGAAGTAATAAAATATTTGAAAAAGAAGACATTTGAGGAAAGGCTAAGTGAACTGGGCACGTTCATTCTACAGCCAAAGAGGACTGAAAAGGCATATAATTGTCCTTGAATCTGAAAAGCTGTTTTTAAGGAAGACAGGGACAAATTACTCCCCTTAGCCAGTAAAAAACAGAAAGAGGTGTAATGGTTTCCAGCTGCAGAAGAGAATTTTGGATTAAATATTAGGAAAAACTTAAAAGCTATGCAAATAGTCAGGGAAAAGACTGAGGTGACAGGAGTAAAGTGGAATCAGTCTCAGTAGAGGTACTCAAGGTGCAGGTTTGACACCCATTCATAAGCAATGTTTTTTAGGGGTCCTGAAAGCAAACTTGCTGGCCTGAAGTAGTCTTGACCAAATGAACCTTTGAGGCCAAATCATTGCTGTATGTGAGTCTGTGCCTTGTGAAAGGAAAGCATTCTGTCAGTTCCAAAAAAAAAGCCTTTTGTTTTTGCAAAACAGAGTGTGCTATGTGTGTACACTGGGGGAGTGAGTTGGAAACGTGAGGTGGTACAATCCTGATACGTCTGTTTACTTTCATGAAGTGGTTACCCTGATACATATTCTAGGTGAATATGTTGCCTAAATTCTTTATTTGTTATTAATTCATGATGTATGTAGGGTTCTAGACACAAAGTGGTGAATAAAGCTTTCAATTTAACTACAGGATGGAAACAGTAAGAAGTGACACCTTCCTTATATTGTCTCATCAATGTATTAAACTCCCAACTGAGAAGGCAAGAGGAAAGTTAAGTCTCCATACTCATCCAGCTTCCTACTGGGGATACATGCAGATAATTTTTACTTGATGTAGCATGCAGTCTACCACTTTTTCTAAACTAATGTTATCAACCATTTTCTTATCATTACAGTCTTTTTTCCCCTAAGGATAGAAAGGAGAAATGATTTTAAAATACTGTATGATTTTGCATACAAACACTTCTAGTCTGAAATAAGATCTGCATACATATTTAACCAAAAAAAACGTAAGAATCATCCGGTAGTCATTAGGGATATATGCACACACAGAAATATATCTGCAAAGATATTTTTAAAAGACTAGGGTCTTAAACACAGTTTCTGGTTTCGAAACAATTTCTTTTCTCTATGTATAACTCAGTGAAGCCATATTAAATAAGCTAACTAGTACATATCGAAAGCCGGTATTTAGCTCTTGCATGCTGTCGTTCTGTGTGACTTGGAATCCAAACCCCAATGTAGATGCAGAAATCTGCAGAAATCTCATGGGTAGTTATGCTATACTGATGTAAATCGCTTGTTTTCAATGGAGTTACTCTTTGATTATATTGCTTATTTATATTTATTTTCACAATAAATCCATCCTCTCTGAAGATGATACTTGTATCTGACGGGGTAAATCAAAACTCCATGCCTGCACACCCCTGAATTGATTCCTGCAGCATGAAGCCATCTCTTAAAATGTACATTTCAGTTATTGAGTTATATTTTATTTCTGGCATCTGGTCCACACAGTCTGACATTTATTGGATGATTTTATTTTACTTCATGTATGTTAACTTTTTCAATTGCTACCTTTAGGTTTTCTTACCTTTGCTTTCCTTCTCTCCCCCAGCTTTTTCCTTTTGCATTCAGGTATTGATGCAGTTTCACCCCAATTTGCCTCTTCAGGCATTGTCCGTCTTGCAGGAATTCTGTCAGTGCTCCCTGAGGCACGCAATTCTCCCTGTCAACTTGCCTCACAGACATAGCAGAACTGAACATTTCAGAAGCTGATCTCAGCCAATACTTACCTCCCAACAGTTCATTTTCATGACAGACCTGGAGTATGCTGAAGCGCATTCTGTTATTTTCATGTTATTCATCATTCTGCTGCATGGTCAGAGAGTAAACTGTGCCTTCTTAGATTATAAACCAGGCCCAAATGAGAGTTTGGATTTCTTCTACTGCATTTTCCCCAGGCATGAAAAATATCTTTGATTTTCGTACAAAGTCCCATTTGATCTTCACATATAATACATTTCCAACACTACTGTCTTTCTTCCATTAGTTTCTATGCTTGTACCTTGCTGCTTGTACAGCCATGTGATAGTAAAATTGTACATACATGTGATATTAAAATTGCCAGAAATTTATCTCTCACTCTGTGTAGGCAATATTGGTATTTTCTACCAATGATATAAAGATAGTTATTTGGTTCCATCTCTAAAGATAATCTACTATTACTATATAAAATAAAAGAGTACATGGAATAGGTATTCATATTCTGAATGTTTTCCTTGCTTCACCAGTGTCTGTAACAGCAACTATGCAAACAAAAAAAAAAAAATAAAATCTACTTTATTGTGCCATGTACTTGGCATAGTAACTGTCTGTTAAACAGCATGTGTTATAACAATTATAAAGGAAATCGTCATGTTTTGTTCAGCTCTGAAGCTACAGTGAAAAACAGCAGCTAAAGGGTTAAGCAGAAAATAACTGTAAGGAGAAAGGAAGGGAAATGAATGAGAAAGAAACTTGGGAGGAATCTGGGATTAATCTGTTCCTTGGAGTTCTTCACAGATTTGCTGAATTTTTTTTTTTTTTTTTTTCTGTTGTTGTTTTGTCCCCCCCCACCTCAATGCAGCCAAATCTTCACTTTTTGGAACCTGTGAATAAAGAATTATATTTTCTTCCGTTGTTTTAATCTTTCTTATTGTTTCAAAAGCCTGTTACTTGTTTTTACCCAACGATTCATAACACCTGCATTCATATACATACTTTTTCCTGTAATCTTGTTCATTACAAGAGAATTTTACTCAGCAGTAGTCTAACAAACAGTCTACCAACCAGGGAAACACAGGTTTCTTTTTTAGTTACTATTGTATATGAAGACTAGTGAAAGAGGATTCAGCTATTCAGCAAGAGAGGGTTGCTATCTATCATTTGCACTGAAAAGACAGATTTGTTTGATGTCTTTTTTGTTTCAGTCTGAAATGAATGGGTCAATTATGATTCATCAGTTAACACTAGTAGCTTCACTGAAAAATGGAAAAAGAGTTTAGATTTCTATATAAGACAATACTAGAGAGAATAAATATGCAAAATTAGTTGAACTAAAACAAAGTTTTGAAATGTGCTGTTGGACAAAGTTTTCCCTCTGCATTAATGGAACTGTAGGGCCATATCTATAGTACTGCAAGAAACAATGCCCATAAACAATCCTGACAGTAATGCCAACCAGCACAGAATAACGTGCATCCTTACTACTGCATTCCCTGACCCACCAAACATAGTGGTCACATCTAAAATATCTGTTACAAATTATCTTTGTGCTAACACATGAAGTGAGCACAGAAATTGTTTAGGAGAGTAAACATTTACTTAGGCCAAAAGCTTATCAGAGATCATTCTAGCAATTAACAGCACAGAGAGCTGAGCTCAGTGCATTCAAATGCTCCCTGGCAATGCATGCCTTACTAGTACTTAAGTTTCCTTAAGGAAACTTGTTACTTGCACACACATTTTCCTGCATTTGACATGTAAAGCCCTGTATTCCTGGGATTCTGCATCTAATTTCTTTCAAAACTAAGAGAATATGATTTTTTTATTATTTTTTTTTTCACTAAGACAGAAGAGTTTCATTGCTGCTTCATATATCTACAGTCATTCTTTGTACCTACACTACCTATCTAGTATAAAATCATTGTTTCTCTTTGTCAAAGCAGATCCAAAGTCCCATCAGCCATCAGAAGGCCATGGTAACGTGATTATGGATCTTTTTGGACTAACTGATTGGTTACCTGGTCTGGATCTGGCCCTTGCCCTCAGGATGATTTTGTCTAGTGTACACAGCATCTTGGAAAAGATGTGGAAAACAATTTGATCAGTATTCCCTTTCTTAACATACAAACATATCCACTTATCCAGCCTCCCACAACCCACCACAGAGTCGCATTGCTGTTACTGCTTCTCCTGAGAGTACTGCTGTTGGGATGAGGATGTGACACTTTGCAGAAGTTGCATTATCCCTACATCCTTATTTCTTGGAATTGACAGTGGCTGCCTAGTGTTGCCATCAGGCATCATGTCTTCCTTGTGCGATTTTCATGCAGTGTCAGCCCGACTCTCTGGAGCAGCCTTGAGACGGCAAGTTTTGTTGCTATTCCTGTTGCTGCTATTTCCTGTGGCTCCTTGTTTCAGGTTGGGAGAAGATGTGTGTATGAGGGAGAGGAGGTGGTAAAGAGAGGTTCATTGTGAGACTCAGTGAACTTAACCATGGAAAATTTAGAAATCGGCAATACTTGATGCTTCCAAGGTTGGAAGCTGGAATTTTGATGCACATTTTGTACTTGTCATTGAACTCAAGCAAATTTTATTCCCAGCTTTAAAGTAGTATATTTATTTCCTTGGTGAGTATTAAGCTAGTGCCTCACAGGGTGCTATGAAGCATAGCGCACCTTTCTGCAGCACCCTAAACCTAATGCTGATTGAATTATGGTAGATATACGGGTAATACATAACAGGCTGAAATGCTTCCCCCCTCCACATCTTTTTCCTTGAGACTTCATGAAAGAGGTTGATTGTGGCCAGAGGCTCAACACAACTAAAATTAACAACAAGTAGTTACAGACATAAGAAAGAATGGAGAGAGAGAGAGAATAATTTAAAGAGTATTTAGCTAAAGCTAGAAATATTTAAGACTGCAGGGCTTGCAGAAATTTATAGTAGAGCAATTGCAGGACTTCACATCGTTATCTCTCCACTGCTACTTATAATCTTAGAGAAGTGAGGAGGTTTGGTTTAGGTATTAACGAACAAGTGAATGATACTCCTCAGTTAAACCAGGTTTCAAAAAAGGGGAAAAGAGGAACCTGTGAAAATATATACTAAAGAACATAAAAACAACACACAGAAAGATGCTGCTAGCTAATTATTAAACAAACACTGTGTAAGTACAAAGAATACAATAGTGAAATAAGAATCAGAAATTACAGATTTGTTGACAGCAAACTATGTAGAACTATCTCAATTCCATTTTTTGAGAGGTGAGAAGGATGGGGTAGAGTTGATACAAATCCACAGGAATCTTTATTTAGTAAAAGCTGGTGACATAAACTTATAAGCAAACCAGAGCAATGTGTTCTAGATGTAATGATTGTAAAGTGGATGCACAGCGAGATGAAAATAAATCAATAAATACATAAATAAATATTAAAAAAGCCTCTTCATGAATAGCTATCTTTTCAAACTGGAAAAATATTTCAAGTGAGGTCTCCTGGGGCACACCACCACTCCACAGTGCAGTGCTTTGTTACAGATAGCTAAGCTAATGCAATACTATTCAAAGGCATTCTCAGGAATGCAGCCTCTCCAGTGCTGATTAGTTGCTTTACGGATATACCTGTAAATTTGAGTAAATTTGAACATAATTTACTCAAAGCTAATAGCAGTATGTCTATCTAGCATGGCATTACACTGCATATACAATGAACTTGTCTTGGAAAAAAATACTGTTTATTATTTACATTAATACCTTGCATGGTGAAACAGAAAAAGCCCACTTAAATATGTGAGCTGTCACCAACCTTGTCAGGATTATAAAATATATGAAGAATAGGATTAGAACTTTGACTAATCATGATCAATTGGAGAAATGGGTTGGAACTGATAAGAGTGAATTCAATGCAAAAGTAGGAGAAGTACTACATTGAAAAGGAATCAAATGTGGAAATCTAAAATGGAGATATAGATGAATCAAGCTGAGCCTGAATAAAAACATGAAGTTAATCAAAAAAGCAAATCTTATTTTGAAGTGTATTAAGAAAATGGCTATAAACAAGGAAGCTGAATATTTCTTCTCCCCTTAACAATAATAAATCCTTAAAACAAAACCTGGGAATTATTTGTAATCTCCATAAAATATTATTCTTAAAAATTATCCATTGCCCTTAGAAACTATTTTCCTTTCTCATATGATAAAGAAAATAAAACATAGGTGCTCTGAATTGCATCTCCAGGATATGTGGAAGGCAAATCTTTTAATAGTCTCATTTTGTCTTGTTTTGGAGCCCTTTAAAAAAAACCACAACTTGAAGCAATTAAAGAAACTACACAAACTTATAGGATACTTAGATGCTGAGGTAGAAGAAGACAAATCTTATCTGCTTATAAAATAAGATCTATAAAAAAAGATTAAAGAAACTGGAATCGTTTGATCTAGAAAACTGAAGGCTGGTTTAGACCATAATACCACTTTTCAAATGCATAAAGGGTAGCTACTGAGAGGACAGCAGCTAGTTGTTTTCCAGATCAATGAAGAGCAGGACAGAAAAATGACGTATTTAATTTTCACTCAAGCATGTTTCCATGAAACACTGAATTATCTTATTCTGTGAGCCAGGCATATAAAACTGACAGAATAATTTATTATTCAGCAGACAAAGAAAAGTGTACCAAAATCACATCCATTCATTTCTACTGGACTCCTTGTAGAATAAAGTGGACTGTAAAATGAGTGTGTGTATCAAAGCCTGGTCCCACTTGAGCTATTGGCTTTGCTGAGATATGTCTCTGAAATTATCCCAATTACATGATGGAAATGCATATTTTTCCCTGGGTCAAATCCCCAGTAATCTTGTAAGTTTAATATAAATGCTGAAGAAAGAAAATTCAAATTAAACTAACAATCATTTTGTGAAATCAGAATGCAATTTGAAGCAGAAGTTCAAAATACACTTCAGAAAATCAAAAGGAGCTAGATGGTTTAATACCGCCTCATACTGGGATAAAAATAAAAGGAAAATACAAAGAGAATCTCATCACTTTGATGTGTGAGAGAAATATAAACTTCTACTAAAAATATAAACTTCTACTAAAAAAGCAGCATACACATTTTCATGTAACCAATGTAACAGTAAATGACATACCCACCATTGTGATACCCCACACAGGTAAAATTACCTGTGCTGCTACACAACGAATAATTTATTTCTCTTTTTTCCTTATAAATGAAATTGAAATGTTTGTTGATATTATCTTTTCATCTCTTTCTCTCTCCTTCTGTCATTGCCTGTTTCTTCTCCTTATTCTTTTCTTCTTCAATCCCTGCTTGCCCATACTGAACTCGTTGGCAGTAAAAAAAAAAACAACAAAAAAAAACAAAAAAACAAAAAAAAACCAAAAAAAAAAAAACCAAAAAAAAAAGTAAAGAGATAAATCTTTAAACCAATTCTGAGCACAGAGAGATTTCCTGATCAGGCTCATGCTTGGCACAAGGTAAGTCCAAAACAAAAGATCAGACCAAAAGACGGTTTAGCCTCTTACTGTCCCGAAGTCTCACTTCTGAATCCCAAACCGTGATGACTTCTCATTGTCACAACACAAAGCAGTCCTTAAGGAATCTGGCAATCTAATGAGCCTCACGCACTAGCATTGCAGTACACATTGATCTGATTATAAGAAGGGCCAGTGTGTCATGAATGGTATCTAAAATGTGATGTGGTTAGTTTATTTTTTTTAGTCTGGTTTTCTGAATCAATTATACTTGCCCTTCACCAGTGTAATCTGCTCATTTTGCTCACCAGTGCAGATCACCTTGATCATCCAGCTTCAGGAGGTACCTATGTAAATACAACTCTTTGCTAGAAGAATAATTACCTCAGCAGAGAATCTAGTGAAGTCTACAAAGAAACTCATAGCAAATGGCAGTTAATTTAAGGGAACAGAGACAAAACTATGTCCCTCTTTTTAATGACAGTTTCTCAGCCAAAATCTTCATAAATCATGATTGTTAATAAGTATTGCCATTTGTTTTCTACTCAGTGTTCAAGTCCCATATAAGACGAGTAAATTGCTTCAGTTATTAGAATATGTGTGTGTTTTCTGAGATTAGCAGAAGGAGCAGATTGCTGTGGCCCATTCACAGGGACTAGAAGTGTTGGTCATTTCATTCCTAGTGATACATCCAGTTGCCAAGGCCATAGTTTGAAAACCTGTGCTTGCAGAAGGGGGACATTTCTTTTTTTTTTTTTTTTTTTTTTTTTTTTTTTATCGTTTTATCTGTAACCAGGAATATTGAAAGCATTTCAAAGCAGCAAAATGCGTAGGAGAGGAGATCATCCCCCATGCCTGTGAAACTGAAGTTATTTGTGGTGACAGCACTAAATGATCATCTCCACAGTGATGGGATGGAGTGCTTGTGGCTGAGCCAGGGGCTGAAATGCACAGGAACAAGCTTTTCCAATCCAAGGCCCAGCTACAAGCAGCAGCAAATTTTTCTCCTCCCTGACTTGTCCTTTTCTTGCTTTTGAAGCCTTATGCATACATAAAATGGGATTCAGCTAACATAAAAACTAACTTATTGATACCTTACCTTACCTCAGGGTCCCTTTGTATGTGTTGGAGAGAAGTAGATGCCTTCAGAGAGCAATGTATTTCATGAGACAGATATCTATCATTGGCCAGATTAAACTTTTTGGAGATGCTAACCATAGATCCATTCTGAGAGGATGCAATTTTTTCTCTAGAGAGGCATGTTTATCTACATTAAATATAACATAACTGTATTAATATTGGTCTTTTATCCTTACAAAGGTAAAATGTCTAGGTAACTTTGGTCACTTTAAAATTATGTATTTCATTCAGGATCCCTTTTAATTATTTAAGTAGACTTTGAGGGATATGTGAATATATACATCTCAGCACTATCTTCTAATCTCTCTGTATTGGATCTGGCTGGTATGGAGTTAATTTTTTTCATAGTATATCATATGGTGGTGGTGGTTGCAGATTGGTGACCAGAACAGCACTGATAAAACACCAATGTTTTAGCTACTGCTGAACAGTGCTTGCACAGCACGAAGGCCTTTTTATCTCGTTCTGCTACCCCAGAGAGCAGGCTGGGGGTGAGCAGGGGGGTTGGATGCAGCCAGGACAGCTGATCCCAACTGACCAAAGGGATATTCCATACCATATAACATCATGTTCAGCATCAACCGGAAGGGGAGTTTTTCTAAAGTATCTGTTGCTTGGAGACTGGCTGGGCATCAATCTGCTGATGGCGAGTGATTGCTTTTGCACCATTCGTTTCTTTCTCTTTCACTTTATCTTTTTCTTGACCCACATGTTTTCTTGCTTTTGCCCTTCTGATTCTCTCCCCCATCCCATTGGGAGGAGTGAGCAAAGTGGCTGGGTGGAGGGTTTGTGGCCACTCATGTAAACCCACCACATTCTCAAAACATTAACAAAATTCTGATGAAAAAGTGAAATTTTGAAAATAACTTGTTTAAAGTTTTTTCTCAAAAGTATAAATACTTTTTTTTTTTTTTTCCCAGGTGCATAAACTTATTTAAAAAATATTTGTTTACTATAATCTTAAAAAAAACCAAACATTGTCATGAATATTAATGGCTTAGTCTGAAACCCCACTTTAACTGTAGTCAATGGAAGAGTATTTAATGCATATAGAAAAAGCTCTTATGAAATACCATAATATGTACAAAGATCTATATCTTATTGACATTGCATTTATACAGGTTACTTTTTTTCACAATACAGTGAGCACACAATAAAAAATTGAGTTTCAGACCAATTGCAATTTGAAGGAAACTCAAGTCTCTAAAAAATTGTTTTCTTTACATACTGACCTTTTAGAATACAAATCATAAAAATACATACACCTAAACATTATGGTTTTTATAATTCCCAAATCTGAATAATTTTCTGATATCACTGAATCATTTCAAATCATCCATAAGGATTTAGATTTTGGTTTGAGAAAACACGGCATCTTCAATATTCTATAGAGGCCATAGAACAGAATAAAACAAAGAAAAAAAAAAAAGAAAAAAAAAGGCTCAGGTTGATATTCAACTGGCTATGTAAGCACAGATTTAATACATTCTTGAAAGACAGAAAAGAAAGTACAAGGTCATCAGATTGTATCCAGATAATTGATTAAGCCCTGATATTTCAAGTTTCTCAGTGCAGCTGGGTCACTTTGTTTACGCAAAGGAATTAGTGAATTCCACTGGGAATATCGCAGCATCAATAATACCCACTCTAAGAAGCTTACAGTTTATACCCTATTTATAAAAAAAAAAAAAACAAAAAAAAAAAAAAAAAAAACAAAAAAAAAAAAACCCAGAACCAAACAAGTCAACCTCAGAGGACGCTTTCTTGTCAGAATTTCTGCACATATTAATTTAAGGATACGAATAATCCCAGTTGGACCTCAAATTGCTAATATTGAGAACTAGATTAACATCTGCATCCTCGGATAGTGTCGCCTGAGTGACTGAATTCAGTGGGAATGGCTAAAGACTGAAAATTCATCTCACCACACTGTGCATATTTAACAATTATGCATCTAATCTAAACAAGATGTATCTTTTCTCTCCTCTGGAGAGAGTTAATGGAGAGTCTTTCTGGAGCATGATTGGTTTGACTCCAGCAGAGATGCTTCAGGCTGAGTTTCACTGTCACTTGAGTTGAACCTAAGAACAAGCTGAAAGGGATTCTGCCATTTCTTCCTACCTTTCCCTGTGTGTTTCTCGTTCTTGTGCCAGCAAAAGGATTTAGGAAGCCAGTTTGACTGAGCAGCTTGAAAACTAATCACTGTTCAGCTGGGTTAGCTTTAAACTGAGCCTCTTCCTTGGAGCAGTGAGAATTGATTCTAGACCCAGAAGTAGAGGTGAGGCTGCCCACTTTTTGGCAGAAGCCCTCAGTCAGGCTGGATTAAAATTTTATGGCATAGTTACCTAGTGCATGGATTTTGTTAACTGAGTTGATTTAAGATCCGTCTGTTTCTGACGGTGATTTTTTTTCTCTCTCCTTCTGGCCTTTGCCATGTTTTCTATTGCTTCGTTAATACTGGCTGTAGTCTTGTGGAAGCAGGAAGGTGGTGGGGAGAAATACATGTATGCGATCAGATCATCAAATTGTTCAATTCACTTCATGAGTTAGTGAGTGTTATATACAAAACAGAGGAGAAAGAGAAAGAAATGGGCAAAGGGTGGGGTACAAAAAAGTGCAGGATCATAATTTCCAGTGGAAATCTAGGTTGCTATCAGCTTCTACTCATAACAAAACCTCAGGGCAAAATATTTAGGAAAAAATATCCTCCAGAGTTACCTTTCTCTTCAGTGATTACAGAGAAAGACTGGAAAATCAGTTGGGATTTTTTACCTGAGTTTTTGTGATATGAGTCCCTTACTACGTGCCAAGAAAGGCTTTGAATAGCACTTTAACTTGCTTTTTGACACTATTTTAAAAATACCCCAAGCAGCACAATAAGAAAACCAACCATATAAGAAAATCTTCTTTTCAGGAAGAATTTGAAAGACAAACCACCTCTTTCTGTCCCTTATGCTTATTTCCTCAACACCTATAAAGAGATAAAGAACAGTATATTTCATGTCTTTTTGCTGGTTTTGTTTTGTTGCTTGTTGTTTTTTTGTTTTTTTTTTTTTTAATGTCTAAGCAACTTACATTAAAATTGCAGGTATTAACAGACAGTGACTAGAGCTCAATCGTATCTTACTCTCTAATTACATAAGAAAAATGGGGCTATCACAGATATGATGTCAGGTAGAAAAAGCCTCTCTGTTTCTATGTTAAGATCACTTTGAGTTGCTTGCTTTCCACATGATCTGCAATAGGATAAAATTTTAAACATGTCCACAACTAAAGCTGCCTTAAAATTTCAGCAAATGGAGAATAACTGAACTAACACACTGAAAAGGATTTGGAGAGAAGAAGCTTATAAGCTGAAAGGTGGCTCACAGAGTTCAGTCCACAAGAGTGAAATGTAGCAATGAACTCAGGACTGATAATATTCACTGGCAGAGGCCACTGTCTAGAAAGAAATGCAGTGTATTACATGGGCTAACAAGAAGGATTTTGCACTCATCTGTGAAATGTGTGGATGCAAAACAGCAAGTAAGATCTTTGACTGGATTTTCAGAAGGTTGTTAAGAAGTAGTTTCTTAGCAGTTGGATTTTCAGAAGATAAATCAGGATGTCTTTAATTTAAAGAAATTCTTGTTCTGAGAATTCTCAGGAAATCTGGTTTTATCTATGCTAGAAATGCTGTATGTGATCCAGGGTAAGTCATTTAGGTTAACATTTTCAGAAAAATTTGAGTCTCAGTTACAAGCTCAGTTACATTTCTGTTACTTATAAAAAAATAATACTTCCTTTATCCAATTCTTCTTGTCTATTTTAAACAGTCCTATCCCCTGGCCCTCTCTTTTAAGGGAGAGAATATTCTTTCTTATCTTTCTACAGCGCTTGAGTCTTTTGCTTCATTTGAGGTCTTGCATCAACACACAGATCCAATATAGGAGATAAATTTCTCTTCTATTACTTAAACAAATAAATCTGCTCTGGATTTATCTGCACCACTGAAATAAAATAAAAACCAGTAGTATTGACACTCTCAGATTATGTGGGGTTGATGTTTTTTATTCCGTATAGTCAGAATTACTTCCTACAGAAAAATAATAAACTTGAAAACCAACAGATCATGAACTGAGCTGCAATGTGTATTTAAGCAGAAGTTCTCTCTACCTAAATTATATAAATATTAAAGCTAAAACCTACACTCCAATTAGAAATCCTGAGAGTCGTTTGCTATGGGGCCTGTCACACTACAGTTTTAGTGCTTGTGTAGAGTGGACATGCAGTGCAGTACTAGCTCCTCAGAAGGCCAGACAAGCTATGCAAAAGAGAGTATATACTAATAAAAATGAGGAAGAATGAAAAAAAATGAGGAAAAATGAGGAAGACAGACATTAGCTGACCATGACACAGATGTAAGATATTGCCATGTCAGAGGTAAAACTCTGTGCAGGACTGATGCTGATTCCTAAGCATCAAGAGTCTTAAATTAGCAGCAGTGAAAGACCAAAGAATATAAACACACAGAGCCGCTGAGTGGTAGCCACTAGGTTACTGAAGCTTTGTAAAGATCAAAGATAGCTGGAAGAACACCAAGCTAGCTCAAATTAAAGACAGTAATTATGCTGTGTCACTACAAATACTATTTGACTATATGTTTAGTAAAATTGCTATATTGCTGAACTTAATTTCCTTAAGGGACTTAATATTGGTATTTCAGCATTTATGCATTTAAAATTATATATAACCATATAAATATAATGTCTGGAAAGGACAAAGAATAACAATAATACAGCATTAGAAGCAAATTATCATCAGAAATAAAAATGAATGTTTTTTTTTTTTAATTGAAGGTAAATTAACATTTTTTTTTTACTGTATTTCTTTATTTCATCATCAACTTCTCTAGCCGTCTGTTCCCCCATTCCAGTTCTTGCCTTCTTACAGATGTAAATCCATAGATGATATTCATTTTCATCTGCTGCTGGTGCTCATTTGCCCTCCTTGTTAAGACCTCACTCTGACTCACTGCTTTCTAAAAACCTGTGAAAACACAATACAAGTAAAAGGCCAAGCAGTTCAGGAAGGAACAATTACTGCTTTGGCTTAAGGGTATGGCTGCCAGCCATAAGCACATCTGTCGTATTGCTTTGAAGAAAGTGAAACTTCATATAGGGCCAGAGATGCATTTGTGTAATCTCTTTGACAATAAGTGACAGAACTACAGTAAGTTCTATTTTGGACTATAAAAAATTTTGAACTGTGAGGTGAGAAGATGGGGTGGGAATAATAAGACAAACATTGAAGCAGAAATAAGAAGGAGCAGATGGGCTAGACTAGTCAGATATCTGCTTAGCTAGTGGAGAAGAATATATACAAATGCACTTCTGCAAATGGGTATGTTTCTAGTGATGTAGGTATTTCTGAGCAAAGCAAGAGCACTAGAAAATTGCAGTAGCAGGAAGATCAAAAGATGAAGTATTTGGGAGTATAAAGATAATGGCAAGACAGTGCATAGAATTCTCCTGAGGAAAACAAAAAACGTTAATTATATGGGAACTCTTAGCATGTGAGTATTAGGAACAGTGACACGTGGGACCTTTAGCTAGCGTATCATCAGAACCACTTTCTATTATGTAATATTGTACAGATATGAATGATCCACACTCAGCAAATTAATCTTTAATTTTTTAAAGAATTTATTCTTACAATATCCTTACAATGAAAATAATTTTCAGAACTATGTTGTCAATATATTCACATTATGTATATGCTTTAAATATATTCCTTATAACACTGAAATGTATGTTGTCATTATATTTAGATATGATTTAAATTCTCCTTAGATTTACTAAACACGTTGATATTGGTGATGTTTACACTTTGAATTATTGGCAAACATTGCAACTTGAATTGTCTCATGTACAACTGGTCAGATAAATCAAATACTTCTATTTCCAGAACTTGATTATCAAATACACTCAGAACAGATTCTTTCACAAGTACAAACAAAAAGTTTCTGCAAAAATGTGTGTTAGTAAAATAAAATTGTCCATAGGAGATGTAACGTAGTTGCATTTTTATCCATATTGGTGTGACAGGGAAATAAAATCACAATTAATATATTCAGTATGTCAGATCATAGCTATCATCAGCTCTCAAGCCCTTTTAATGATTGACATTGTAGTGGAGAAAACTTATATGTTGGCCTATCTCCTGAAAATCTGGCTAACTAGGGATGAGCTCTCTAATATTATATGCCTTGTTCTTCGTGTCCTAATCTTACGAAAATAATACCAATATAATCTGCTTCCAGCATGCACTCTTGTGAATTATTTTCTGAGCATTTTATTGCAAATTGTTGAAAAGGTCTTGCTGATAGGAACAAATTCTGTGTAATCAAGGATAATTGTTTTACAGCAGCAAATGAACCTTTATTGGAAGATTGCATGCCCACGATCAAAGAATGAGTTATCAAGATCCCTGCATTCATAAAGACAATACTCAGCTTGACCTGCAGACTAGCTTGTTCCTTTTACCGGGCAGTCAACATACAAACATCAATTGAAGATGGCTGAAACAAACGAGAATTCAAGTTGTTTAAAATGGAAGCTATATGCTATGTTTGAGCTATTAATCAATCTATCCTTTTAACAGTGTGAATAGAACTACTGTTCTATTCAGAAATACTGAAAGAATTACTTTCAACTCAACTATTTCAGGTGTCCTAAAAGGACATGAAATTGTAGGCCATATACTTGCATAATGACAAGGACTTCCTACTTCCCTTCTGGGCTTGCATAAAACTGGATGTCTCAGGTGTTACCATGACTAGAGTCTATAATCTGGTTATCTTAAATTCCTATTTTCTCTTTCAGATTATACCCAGTGGCCTAATTATATCTATTATATCTATGTTTAAATAAATACTTGGATATTTTCTCGTTTCCAAACTGAAGTGTTTGGCTTGCAGCTGGAAGAAAAAAAAAAAAAAAAAAAAAAGACACAAGAAAACCCCAAACAAAACAAAATCAAAGAATACTGCAAGGAAAATAAACTCTTTTATTCAGAAAGAAGACCTTCATATTGATATATTAATGATTTTCTACAAAAAAGCACGTGACCTTTAAAACCATATTCTGCTTTTAATCTGATACCAAGTAATAATATGATATGGTTCTTCATATTTTCCTTGATGTCATTTATTTTTTTTTATATAAGATTTTATGGTTTTTTTAACTTCTAGAGTAAAAAGTACTTTATGACCTCGTTGTCCCTGAAAGGATAAGCTCCTCATCCACATGACACTTTACCTCCTTGCAAGGTCAGTTTAGAGACTTTGTAGCAGCCAAAGTAAATGAGAATAGCAAGCATAACACATTTACACTTAGCAGAGTAGTACCTGTCAGACTGTATTGCTGTAGTCATTATATCACTGATATGAATTATATTTCTCTTGCCTGCAAATGTCTCCAAAGACACAATGCACACATCAGGGTGGATGAAACTGACTTGTGCACAGAGCCCTTCATAGACATGACTGTTTTTCACAGAAGAAACACACAAAACAAAACCATGGCAACCAGCTAATCTTTGTTGAGCATTATTTGATATCTGCTTTACTCAACATGAATGACTCATTAGAAAGTTTATTTCTGTAAGAGAGAGAGCACTCTTACCGTCCATCAAGTGGCACATTGTATATAACTACAAACAGTGCAGCCAAGGAGTTAATCAGATCTCTAGTTTCCCACCCTTTGCTGGAACAATAATCTTTAGTAACCTCAACAGGCTATCTACAAACCGCATTGACATTTTTTCAGGTCCTCAAGCACTCTGTGCTTCTTTCTCAAACCCTTCTGATATGCAGGAATGCTTTAGGCACTGAACAAGTCAAGAACCCCCCCTGGTATTTTCTCAAGAGTATTTTCATTGAAAGATTTTCCTTTAATCAAAATAAATAGGCTGTTTCACGCCAAAAGTGATCTTATTGACAGATCCTAAAAATGTTAAATGAGCAACCTGTTCTGTAAATGTTGCTTTTCTAATTTAAAATCATTACAGCACTGGAGCATTGACATGGTGTTATTTGTTATAATTTCTTGTTTGGTTAGTGTAAGTTATTCCCGTGATTTCTTCTTTGATTTTAGCTTTATTTAAAATCATTAGCACAGCATTTACATTTATATTTACAATCCTCACAGTGAACCAATACACGGAAGTGATGGAAACCAATACTGTTTTAATATCGGGTTTGGCATTTGCTAAATTAGATCTCGTAACTTTTCAATATTCAACAGATTCATGTTTCTAAGTTAGTTCCTTAATAGATTTTACATTTCTCTTGGTATTCAGCTATTTCTATTTTCTGTGTTAATTCATAGCATATATAATGAAAAATGAAGCAACAGTCATAAAATATAGTGAATAATGAGGTGATATAATTCATGGATAATTAGAAAACAGCATTTTAGCATAAAATCCTTGGATTTTAAACTTTGCTATATTTCCAAGAGAAGTCAGAACCCATGGTTTTGCACTCAGATTTTTCAAAATATGTTTTAATATAAAATACATAGAAGTCACCCTATAGCAGGATAAGTAGTACTGAGCAGACCAAGGTCATGATCTGTTTCAGAAAATGTAAAAAATAATGAGACAGATCTATAAAGAAAAGCCAGTTCATAGATGCACTGTCCACTGCCCTTATGCATATACTACACATCCTTCTTGTGGAAAATTTCAAGAATTAGTTTTAGGGGTATATCTAAAACAGAACTTGAAGACCTTTATGCTTATAATATCCTTGACTCAGCTAAGAGCCTTCTGAAAACTTTCCTTCATTTATGTTTAATTTCAGCCTCAGAGAAATTGAGTAGTTGTAATCTTTATGTGCAGGTGAATAGCATTGTTGTTGTATTACTTCAATTCTGATGTAATTCAGTTTCATTTATTTATATGTAGTTATGTCCCTAATAAATAATATTACTGAAGATAAGGGTCTATCACGGTCTTCTGTTATATAAGCATTATGTAAAACTGCTCAAAACATATTTTTGAAAATTTCAGAAATTTCAGTCTGTTTTATAGTATTTGAATAAAACCTAAGAAGTATGAAAATGGATATGTATTTATTTTTAAACAAGTAGCATTATAAAACTGATGTATTTATGACAATTGATGTGTATGTACCATCTTTGTACATTCTGGAGGAAAAAAAAATTCTAAACATTAAGGCTATTTATTTTTAAAAACCCACAATACTACATTTTTTTCTTCCAATACAACTTTTCCCCATTTTTATATTTCCAATGCAACCTTTATTCAACAAAGA
Organism: Fratercula arctica; assembly: GCA_947846985.1. Lineage (NCBI taxonomy): Eukaryota > Metazoa > Chordata > Aves > Charadriiformes > Alcidae > Fratercula > Fratercula arctica. The sequence continues at coordinate 35,867,994 of CANTUZ010000001.1, read as the reverse complement.
AATTTTTAATTTGCACATTTGTAATACTTCCAATAATGAGATTTAACATATAATCCTATATAAAGATTAATTTACACAACCACTCCAAAAAAACCCAAACAACCCAACAACAAAACCCCCACAAACCAGAATCAATAATACAGCAGATTTCTGTTTTTATTTTTCTTAAGGCAAAATAGAAATTATCCATCTTTGGAAACACAGGAAAAATACCCTAAATAGCAATTACTATAGGCTTTCCCTGTTAGTAATCTCCCAATCTTGTTAAAATCATGATTGATCTCCATCAATTTTTCTTACTCTGTTGCACTGTTACAAATCTTCCTGGAAGCTTCCTATTTTTCATAGTCATTAGGATGAACGTTACAACTGGGTTTTTTTGCCTTTATATATATATATATATATATATATATATATTTCACAGTGCTGTGTGCATAACATTGTAAAAAATGTCTGTTCTCTACTGTGAAAGTGAAGGGACATCTTGTAAGCTTTTGCTGCTGAAGTAGGTTCTGAGCAATCCAGACTCCATCCCTCCTGCTTCTGAGAATTGTTGCTTTCCTTTCATTTCTGTTGCTGCTGTTGTGTAAAAAGGCAAGAGGGTTGCCAGGTTCACACTTGTCCCACGTGAAGTTGTGACCCATTCGTCTTCCAAGGATATGGGAGGCACAGGGACATATCAAATTATACTATATCAATTTAATTTAGTTCTGCTTTCTGCACTAAATATGTGTTGTGGTTTAACCCCCATAGGCAGTGCAGCCCCACGCAGCTCCTCGTTCTCTTCCCCCCAAGTGGGATGGGGGAGAGAATTGGAAGGGTGAAAGTTAGAAAACTCATGGGTTGAGATAAAAGCAGTTTAACAGGTAAAGTAAAAGCTGTGCGCGCAAGCAAAGCAAAATAAGGAATTCATTCACTACTGCTCATCCACAGGCATGTGTTTAGGGCTATCTCCCAGAAATCAGGGCTCCATTTGACTTTCAGAGGCACAGAGCAAAAAAGCTTCTTTGCTCATTATTCAGTAAAGAAGGAGAATTATGTGCAAGCAGTGCACAAGCAGGAAAGCACAGAAAGATCTTGGTTGTGTTTGTGCTCATCTTAATTCTCTTGTTGTTTTTGTCTATCTCAAGGCATTTCTAATTCCAACCCCTATTTCATCCCCCAGGAGTGCACAGTAAATTTAAATTTTATTCTTCAAAACATGTGTTTTAACAACAGCCAAACAGGTTACAATAACTAGGGTGGCTCGAAGACACCAAGAGGTCTCTGCAAAAAGGCCTTCTCCAGTCTGGTATGAGCTTGCATTCCTGTAACAGGAAAGACACTCAGCTTTTATCCATCATCATTCAAATTAGGCTAGACTGTCTGCTTACAGCCCAGGAGCCCTAGAGAGAGTCCTGATGAGGGTTTGGAGGGTACATAGTTGAGGAAACTCCTGCTGAAACCTAGGTGTGATCATACCCCAGCAACCGAGGTGAGGTTTCGTATCTTTATACTTTCACCAGGAAGCTATTTGTTTCAAAATCCTTAACCACCTCTCACTGAGATTTACAGAGAATGAAAATACACGTGTCACTTACAAATTCAGTGGGAGGCAGACCCCCTCCCCTACCATCCTGTGTTAGAGACGCATTTCTGAGGGCCTGAGGGTGTTTACACACTGCCACCTGCTGCTTTTATCTCCTTGATCTGAGCCCGCTCTGCTTCCAGCAGGGCTGGTGATCTGCTCCTCTCTGCCTAATTCTGCTCATCCTCCTGCAGCTTGATCCAGAGCCCAATGGAGTCAAAGACTCCTAAGACTTCCTTTGGCTTCAGTGGACTTTGGAGTCTGCCAGATACATAATTAATTTATTTCAATGGGCTATGAATCAGGCTTTTTGTACTGCCAGATGTATAATTAATATTTCAGGATGAATTCCAGGTATCTTGCTGTTTTGTAAGGTTCTTCCTACTGTCTCAGTTCCTGTCCCCCATGTAGCAAGGTCATAAATTAAACTCTTCTATTCTAAGTCAACACGGAAATCAATAAAATTAATAAAACTGTGATCTGATGCTTTTAAATATCTATCATTTACACAATCAAAATATCTCAAAGGACATTCCAGTCACAAAAACAATAGCATTTTCACCCTGAAGTTTCCAAATGAGGGTTATTTTTTCATCATCAGATAAAATACATCTTTGACTGAAGTTTTATCATTCCTCATAACTTGCGGGAGAATTAAAAGTTGTTTATGTGTGAAAAAGCACAGGTGAATTTACTGAAATATTCGGGTATCACTAGTTTTATGCATTAATTCAAACATCTTTTTTATGTTAACGATTAAAAGTGGACAAGGGAGGCAACTGGAGCATTTTGTTCTTTTGTGGATACTTACCTTGAAATTAAATACATTCCTTTTCTATTCCTATGCAAGCAGTTTTTGTTTCCTTTGAAGTCTTACATAGGCTGCAACAGAAGCCTGCCATATTCCAGCCTATTCATAGACCCTCACTCTTCAAGACACTATTGCCTGTAGTCTACCACTCCCACTGTTATTACTAATGCATCCTCTCACCTTTTCACTCTAAGGGAAACACCTATTTTCCCCAAGGATCAGTTTTACACTAGAATACAATGTCTGCTCTAGCCTTATGAATTAGTCATAGAATCATAGAATCATAGAATCTTCATGGTTGGAAAGGACCTTTGAAATCATCAAGTCCAACCATACACACACAACAAAAAAATCCCCTACAATCTCTGTCACTAAAGCATTCCCTGAAGGGCCAAATCTACACGTTTCTTAGATACCTCTAGGGATGGTGACTCAACCACCTCCCTGGGCAGGCTGTTCCAGTGCCTGACCACTCTTTCAGCAAAGTAATTCTTCCTAATATCTAATCTAAACCTCCCCTGTCGCAACTTCAGACCATTTCCTCTGGTCCTGTCATTATTCACCTGGGAGAAGAGGCCAACACCCACCTCTCCACAACCTCCTTTCAGGTAGTTGTAGAGGGCAATGAGGTCTCCCCTCAGCCTCCTCTTCTCCAAACTAAACATGCCCAGCTCCCTCAGCCTCTCCTCATATGGCTTGGTCTCCAGACCCCTCACCAGCTTGGTAGCTCTCCTCTGGACACGCTCCAGCACTTCAGTGTCCCTCTTGTACAGAGGGGCCCAGAACTGAACACAGCACTCGAGGTGAGGCCTCACTCACCAATGCCGAGTACAGAGGCACGATCACTTCCCTGCTCCTGCTGGCCACGCTATTCCTGATACAAGCCAGAATGCTGTTGGCCTTCTTGGCCACCTGGGCACACTGCTGGCTCATGTTAAGCTGGTCGTCCACCAGCACCCCCACGTCCTTTTCTGCTGGGCAGCTTTCCAGCCACTCTTCCCCACGCCTGTAGCGTTGCTTGGGGATGTTGTGACCGAAATGCAGGACACGGCACTTGGCCTTATTAAACCTCATACAATTGGCCTTGGCCCATCAATCCAGCCTGTCCAGGTCCCTCTGTAGAGCCTTCCTACCCTCAAGCAGATCAACACTCCCACCTAATTTGGTGTCGTCTGCAAACTCACTGAGGGTGCACTCAATCCCCTCATCCAGATCATTGATAAAGATATTAAACAAAACTGGCCCCAAAACTGAGCCCTGAGGGACACCACTGGTGTCCGGCTGCCAAGAGGATTTCACCCCATTAATCACAACTCTCTGGGCATGGCCATCCAGCCAGTTTTTAACCCAGAGAAGAGTACACTTGTCTATGCCAGGATTCGCCAGCTTCTCCAGGAGAATGCGGTGGGGGATGGTGTCAAAGGCCTTACCAAAGTCCAGATAGACAACGTCCACAGCCTTCCCCACATCCAGAAGACGGGTCACATGGTCATAGAAGGAGATCAGGTTGGTTAAGCAGGACCTCCCTTTCCTAAACCCGTGCTGGCTGGCCCTGATCCCTTGTCTGCCCTGCACTTGCCGTGAGAGCTCACTCAACATGATCCTCTTCATGATCTTTGCTGGTACCGAGGTCAGGCTGACAGGCCTGTAGTTCCCTGGACCCTCCTTCCGACCCTTCTTGTAGATGGGTGTCACATTAGCCACCCTCCAGTCATCTGGTACGTCCCCTGTTGGCCAGGATTGTTGATAAATGATGGAGAGAGGCTTGGTGAGCTCTCCTGCCAGCTCCCTGAGTACTCTTGGGTGAATCCCATCTGGCCCCATAGACTTACATGTGTCTAGGTGCAGAAGCATATCATTGACTACTTCCTCCTGGATTATGGGTGGATTGTTCTGCTCTCCATCCTTATCTTCCAGCTACGGAGGCTGAACACCCCGGGTACAGCTGGTCTGACTATTGAAGACAGAGGCAAAGAAGGCATTAAGTATCTCAGCCTTCTCCTTGTCCTTGGTTGCAACTTTCCCCCCCGCATCCAGTAAGAGATGGAGATTCTCCCTGGCTCTCTTTCTGTTGATGTATTTATAAAAACTTTTTTTGTTGTCCTTAATGTTAGTGGACAAGTTGAGCTCCAGCTGGGCTTTTGCCTTCCTAATTTTCTCTCTGTATAACCTAATGAGATCTCTGTACTCCTCCTGATTTGCCTGTCCCTTCTTCCAAAGGTGGTAGAAGTCAATCTAAAGTAAGCATACTTTTAAAGGATACAAAGAACTTGGCTGTATACCAATTTTATTCCATACCATTGGTCCTGCTTTCTCAGCAAGCCATGTGTAAAAATCAGCGGATATTTGAGATAGTGTCGAAGTATCAAAACTGTCTTGTGAACTCATCAAAACAGTATTTTTCTTTCACTGACCTGTTACCTGCCTGTCTTTTGGTTGAATGACCCCGACTGTTTTTTCAGTTTCAGATCAATCCAAAGTATTTGCAAAGCTGTGCTTTGAAGTTTCAGCAAGTATTAGAAAAAATATAGCTTTGCATTGTATTTCCATTTATGATTGTTCCTGATTACCACATGATGGAAAATTGAGTATAAAGAGTAACTTGGAAACCGGTTCTGATGAGCACTAATAGCGTGATCAAATTAAAAAGGAAATCTGAACAAAAGCTTTGAAATTCACTGCAGGAGTTTGTTTTCCAATAGTAACTTCCTTCGATTTCAGAAGAAAATCATGAGCTTGGTAAATTAAGTTCATTTCTACGAAAACAGGTCATTTTTTTATTTAATGAGGGCAGCTCCTAAGCAATGCATGATCATCTTAATGAAATTCAAAAACTGCTTCATAAGTCACCATGTTTGAAAAAGATGGAAGCAAGAGTGGAGAAAAAAAACATTGTTTCTTGGTAATAATATGATTTATGTTAACTCTATGAAGTAATACATGGTTATTTATTAAAAAAAAAAATGGGAGAACTTAAGTTCTCAAGTTTTGTTTTAAATCTGTTGGCAGTTGCTCTTAACTTGTGCTTTTCTGCTGCTCTGTACTTTAAATAGACAATATACAAAACACCCAGAGCTGTTACTGGTGCTTGAGAATGAATCCTATCCACTATTGCATTTTCTCGAAGCTTTAAAGAGAAGTTGTTGACACAGTTTAGCAAAAACACTTAGTCTCTTAGATATCACTCTGCTTCTGAATAATCTTTTTGGTGTACAGATCAAAAGGAAAGCTTTCATCATAGATCTTGAATTGGACTCTAATCAGTGTAGGAGTTCCATAAGCTTCAGTGCAAGACCTTTTCATTTTCCTCATGTGAAGATCAATTAGATCATAAGCTCTTCAGAACAAACATCAAATTCTTTCAGTGTTTACTGTACTAAACTATGCAAAGCACCACAGTTTTGGCTTCAAGAAAACAAACTGTAATTGACATGTTTGTCTCAGAGTATGGAAAGATCAAAACCAGTGAACTACTTTCACTGCTCGACTATGTAAATCGCATCCAGACTAAACTAGCCATAGTCAATCCCACAGATCAAGATGAATGCACAGGTGTTAGATGCTTTTTTAAAGTGTCACATTTTTATTTTCAGTGTTGCATAGGCAAAAATGGTTTATCTTCTCTTTGATTTTAAAAAGGCAGAGTATTATTTTTTCCTCCATGGTAGCACAGTTTTCCTTTTTTTTTTTTTTTTTTTTTTTTTCTCCCCCATAAGTGGACAGGAAAGGTATAAGGAAAAAGATGCCGTGCCAGAGCTTTGCTAAATGACATCTTTCGGAGGAAATATGACTACATCTTTTATCTTTTCCCCTAAAGCACAAAATTCTTATTAACCATGTATGATGAGCCACTGTGTGGCTGGAACGTTTACTGTAAATAATATGAATTGCACATTTGGAGAACTTATCCAAAAGTTATTTGAAGTCAGTGGGGATCTTTCCATTGATTTTAAAGGGCTTCAAAATAGGCCTTTAGCATTGTTTTCTGTTCATGAATCATTCAGAAACGAATCCTGATGTCTAGTTATTTGTAAGTATTGGACAAATAGTTAGGACAAACAACTTCTGGTCTATAGGCTGTTTCCAAAATGTTAATTTAGACTATTCACTGTTCAATATTCATGATGTGTGATTAGTCATCTACATCATCATGATATTACTTCTTCTGTCTAATTGAAGGACTGAAACTATTTAAGCTATAGCATCTATCCATTTACATTCTTATAATGGAGCAGCTCATCGCTGTAGTATATGAATGAATAATGAATAACAAACGTTGAATAGTGAATAATGAATAGTAAATAATTTATGCACTCTGGTAAGATTTTTAAAACAAATATTCACTCATGCTAATATCTGTGAAACTTTTGGAATTGAAAATATTTTAGCAAATGTTCAGCAGCTGCAACAAGAACGTTAAAGAAGAAGTAAAAACTCAAATAATACAGGATAACATTTATGATTATATTTTAATGAAAAATAAACTTTTTTTTTTTTTTTTTTTTTTTTTTTTTAAGCATCAGATTAGATCTGCAGTATAAAAGGACAGGAAGGAAACTACATTATTGATAGGAAAACTGACCAAAGGCTTTTTTGACTTCATTGCTTTCCTTCCACCCAGCAGCACTCTGAACCTAAGAGAGTAAAAATGCATCATAATTTCTTGTTGACATTTTCTGAGTTAAGAGTGTCCTCTGATTCAGCATTCCAGTACCCAGGCTATTCCTCATTAGCTTGGGAGAAACAATACAGACATTATGCCAAAAACAAAAACAAAAAAGCTTTAAATTACATTTCTTTTGAGTCAATTGAATCATAAAATATAAGCACCTCTCAAGATCTCTCAGTCTTTTACTTATTGAGCATCATCACTTTGCTGTTAGTTGTTTTTTTTTTTTTACATTCGTAGTTGGTTTTAGTGTTTCCCTTCTTTCTCCAGTTACTACATTCAGCATGAGGTTTTTTCACCTTCTTTTTATCTTATGTCTTTGGGTCTTTTAATTATATTTTTATGTCTTAATTTTTCCACATGTTAATTTTCTTTTCTTTTTCTCTGTTCATTTTTTTTATTCTCTCAGTGCATTTAGTCATCATCAGTCTTCTGCATTTTCTTTTATTTTCTTCAATATTTTCAGTTAGCACTCACTTGTATTCAGCTCCTCTCTTTGCCTGTCGATCTTTTTCCTCATCACATTTTCTTCTTATTTATGAGCCAAGTTGCCTCTTGCAAAAAGCTGGCAAGTGATTCTGATGTAAACAGAACACTTCTTGCAAACCTTGTAATGCATAACATATTATCAATTGCATGTTTCTAATGCTCATAGATCTTTTTCTACCCTTTTCTGATGCAAATCTTGTATTTCTCATTTTGGCTGGCTATCTGATCTGATCCAGGACTCCTTTCCAATAAATTCTGCCTCGCACCTTCTGACTCATTAGGGTATTATTTTCCTGAATACCTATATCACTCCTAACATAAACTCAGAAGCCTCCTCCACATATAACTCCAAACTTGTGTTCTATCATAATCTGACACTTAGAACAAAGAAAGATAAATTAGAAGAGAATGACTCAGAACTAATCCTTAAGTCCAATCAATGGCTGGCTTAGTGAGAAACCACTGCTGTGGATTTAGGAACATTTGATGTTAAGTAACATCATACTTAAATCCTGTCCATTAGACATAATTAAATCTTATTAGTAATGTGACAACACAAAATGTCTTTTAATTCTCCAGTTTGTATGTGTCACAGTCTGATCCTCTCTTTAGATTGTACTAGGTCTGGCTGGGATGGAGTTAACTTCCCACACAGCGGCCCATATAGTGCTGTGCCTTGTATTTGTAGTTAGAAGAGTGTTCGTAATAGTCCAGTGTTTTGGTTACTGCTGAGCAGTGCTCACACAGCATCAAGGCTGTATCTCCAACACACAACACCCCCCACACTCTCCCAAAGATCAGTAGGCTGATGATGGACAAGTGGCAAGAGGCTGGGAGGGGACACATCCAGGACAGCTGGTCCAAATAGACCAAAGGGATATGCCATACCAGATGACATCATGCTGAGCAATAAAAGCTACGAGAAAAAGGTGTGTGAGAGGAAGGCATTAATTATTAAGTTGTTTAGCTTCCAAAGCAACTGTTATGCAACTTGAGGCCCTGCTTCTCAGGAAGTGGCTGGATATTGCCTGCTGAATGAAGTAGAGAATAAATCTTTGCTTCTGCATGTGACCTTAGCATTTTTTCATTAAACTGCCTTTATCTCAACCCACAAGTTTTTGGTCTTATTTTCTCCCCCTGCCTTGCTGAGGAGGGGGAGTGTGAGAGCAGTTTGGTGGGCACTTGGCAGCCAGTCAAGGTCAAACAGTCACATAGATATTTCTCGAGAAAATTTTAATATTTTAATACCAAATTTACTTATATGAAGATATTTGGTGTTACATGGATTTTTTTTATTTAACAGGGTGATACAGCAATGTACTGCAATCACAATGCAAGCACAATATAGCAATTGCAGTATACACTTGGATCACAATATGAATTTTATTCCCGTTTCCAGTCTCTATATACTTCCCATCACCACACTGGGTGTCCTCAATTGCCTGGAAGGAATACATGGGTTGAAGCAAGCTCAGTTCTGTTGTCCTCTTTAAAGATCACTTTGTTTGTTGCTCAGGTTTTATACTTTTTCTTTGGCTGAGACACATACGTACTAGAACTACTTATGTTGACTGGTTGGGCTAGCTCAGGAAGATATTAACACTTTTTTAGATTAATTCACGGAAGGCCATTTACACAACTAGTTGATCCACATAGCTGATATGACCATTTCTCTAAAACAGGCTACTCCTTAGTCCTCTTTGTGTTGAGTTGAACTTTCCTTACAATAGCTGTGGTCACTCCCTATATTATTCCCTGAGCTTCATTAATACATCACCTTTGCCCATCTCCTCTGTGCCTTATTCCATTTTGGGGCTTCACTGATCATTTCCACTTTGAAATGCCCAAGACTACCAAATGCCCAAATCTCAGGTACAGGTTTATTCAAAACTGCCAAAAAGCTTATGTACCATCCTCATCCTAACTACTGTTATTTTTGAGAGGGGAACATGATGACAGACTTCAAGTCCATAAAAGACTGTTACAAAGAGAAATTGAATGATCTGTTTTACAGGTCCAGGGTAGACAATAAAAAAAAAAAAAAAAAAAAAAAAACAAACAAAACCACAACCAAATTAAAAAAACCCCAAAAACAAACAAACAAAAAAAACCCACAACACAATGTACCAGACTTCAGTGCAGCAAGAAAACCATTGTGAAAACCTTTTAATGTAAAGATAGAAAAGCACTAGGTGAGATCATGAGGAGTGTCTGTCAATGGACACCTTGGACCTTTCAGAGCAGATTGATTAAATTTCTGTATATGAAGCAGGTACCTTTACAGGGGAAAGATATTCTTGGAAAAACTGTGAAGTTCTCTCATGAATAGCGACAATGGGATAATTTTTAAAGCAGGTTAAATAAATATGTCAGGAATGTTTTAGGCATATTAAGCTTTCATTTAGCTAGAAGTAGACTAACATGCCATGTCACAAGTTCTTTCACGACTCTTTTCCATGACTCTATAACAGACAACTCAGTTTCTTCAGGGATGAAGCTCATGTAGGCAGATCCTTGTCAGTTTTACAATATCAGTTCAGAGTAGGAATGTACTATAACAGTGTGAGCATAGAATAATGTTCAACCTGTTTCCCTTCTGAGGTAGGGTCTTTGCTGCATTGGTTTAGGAAGAGTTCTCCTGGCAGCTCCCTACGTAGTTCAGGTATTACCTAGACAAGCATTTGTTAGGCCAATATGGATATGCTGAATGGGACACATTTCCTTTTTAACTACACTAATAATCTCAGGATTTAGAGACAACAAAAGGAAATAGGCGCACAGAGTGTATGATTCATCTGCCCTACTTTAGATATCTATTTGAGGAAGTGAATTTTGTCCTTAAAGCACCTATTGATCTCCAAAAGAGGGACTAGGAATGCTATCTCAAATGAAAATGCCTTGAATGAGATTCCCATCAACTTTTGCTGACCTTACGATGATAAGGGTAATATGAGTACTATATAAAGAAGAATAAACTATATAGTTATAGATAGGACTTTTGTCTCATGATAGTTCTGATGGACAAAGTAACTATCCTCAGACGAGGTATTTATTTCATATCTGTAGTGCAGCTTGAGATGGCCTGACTCACAGCTACATCTTTCTGCTACTTCAGTGCATTTTATACAACGTTTCAGTGCTTTGCTCATGTTTTTTGTCTTTTCTTCTCATACACAGAAACTTTCACGAATACAACGTGATCAATTCTTAGGCTACAATCTGAAAAGGTTGAGAGGCTGTTCCCCTGTACTTGCCTAGAGCAATTAACAAGTAGAATTTTACCAAGCTGTTTCAGGCAACGTAGAGACTTCATAGTTCACTTACTAAGACCAGACCCAAAATCCAATTTTCTTAAAACAAAATAAAATTCAGAGGAGAACTTCTGGAACTTTGTTTTAAAGGAATATTGAGAAACACACAAGATTTCTAGATGTTAGAGGATGATGGTTCTTATTTTGTATTTAGTTATACGATATTATGAAATATTAGTTAAATTACACCCTTGTCCCTCTGTTCTAAGCTTTATCTCTTCTGGGTCTCCAGGATTTAGCAGAATTGGATCCCTAATCTCCTGTAAAACTGTAACAGTAACCTGCATTGCCCATATAAAATTAATAGAATTACATCAGCAAATCCACTAATAAGAACACTGATGAGAATATGCAAAAAACAGATTATGAACATTATGAAAAATGCAAATTTTATGCCATCAGCAAAGAAAAGAAGATAATTTCTGCTGCATTAAGTGTATTTAGAGTAATGCAGAGGTCATTGGAATCAAAGGAACTTCAGCACATGCTTAAATTGAGCATGTTTAAAATTGAGCTTCAGGGCTACTTCAGAAGGGAGGTTGAAAAAGATAATTAGTATAAATGTGAAGATGTTCATTAAATATAACAAAAAAAATTGACAACAGACTCTACTGACAATTTCAATGTGTAACATAGAAAAAAAAAATATTCCTACTTAGGTTATACATGTGAAATGATACCAGTGGCAGTATCCAACAGAATATACATATCACCAACATTATACAGAGCAAGAGGTGCTGTGTCTTTCCAACCAAAAGAGTTTTGATGGCAGGATCATGTTCAGCATTCATCATTCATTTCCTATACTATTCTCATTTCCACAGGCTAAGCAGAACGCAAATTGACCTGAAGTAGATACTGCACACTATTTTCTACACAACATTGCTCATGGCTATGCATTTTTCTTTTACCTTTATAAAAATGTATGGTTGGAATTAGTTGATAATTAACCTTTTGAAATATATCTCATGACCACCAGGTGCTCCTTTCCTGTAATTCCACCTGTAAACAGATCAGTGGGCAGTTCCGTATATTGCAAGTACTGAATTTATTCAGTAGGGACCAGCTCCTGACCAGGATTCAGTATGGACCAGTTGTTGCCATTTCAGCTCCTTCTTCACCAAAACACAGAATGATTACAGGAATGGTTACTTTGGCCAGCTGAGGACTGAATAGAAGCTGGTAATGAATTTTATTGCCCAATGTTACATGATTTTGCTCTATGCATTTTTCATAAAGCTTCAGAGAATTTCTGTGTCAGTAACTTAAAAATATTACTTATTTGATTAAAGTAAGTCCATTAAAGCCAAGTTAAACATTAATGTTGGAGCTGAATCTGGTGAGGGATGTCAACTGCAAAAAGGCTTCTCTAGTACATAAGGTGCTTCTATAACAGCGAAAGGATTACTAGGGAAAATGCAGGCCCACTGTTGAGTGGGGCAGGGATCCTGGTGACACAGTGCATGGAAAAGGCTGATGTACTGACAGCCTTCTTTGACCCAACTTTCACCAGTAAGACTGTTCTTTAGAAATCCTAGGTTCCAGAAACAAGGAGGAAAGTCTGGAATGAGGAAGGCTCTAAATTTCTAAGGCTCTAAGTCTGACTGGTCTAGATCCAATTTAATTACATGATCTAACCCAGCTGATAAATCTGGCATTTATTCTATATCATATATATCACAAATAGTAGAAATATTTAAAGACAATGTACCAAAACCAAACTTTAATAGTCAGTGATCCTAATATTTTAAATTGTTTCTGTGCAGAAATCCAGTTACGATTGACATGACAAAGGTCCTAGGTTTTTAATTTAGCAGAGCAACTTTCTCACAGCAAATATGTAAGTTGTAATTAATTAACTTGCTACTATCTTTATGTCAAAACATTGAAGCAAAACATATGTCTTCACTAAAACCTTTCAAGACTTACAAATAGCATGGATTTTTGAAATAAACTTAACCCTATATTCTACAGAAAGTCCAATAATGAAATCCGTGGCTATTTAAAACACATTTTTAAACAAAAGAACTTAATTCTAAACTAGAAATCAACATCTACCTTGTACCTTCAATTTCTGGGGAAAAAAAAAAATTGTTTCCATGGCATCATAAAATGCAAACATCAGAGTTAAATTTCATTTTAAATGTTAATAGTTGGATATTCACTGAAGTAATTGATTACTAACATGTAAATATTTTACAGATAATTGTTATAGATTTCAAAATTTTGACCAAGTCACAGTTTAAAACACATTTATCCAATAGGCTGGGAATATTGATTGTACAGTAGTTACAGTCCATCTTGGATCTGTCTTGGCTCAGATAAGCTAGTGCACTGGAGCCCAAAATATCCTTACTGTTTAACTGATCTCCTGCGCCTTTCCTCTGGTTTACGTTGCCTCAGTTAGTTGTGTCAAAGACATATGTGCTACAGGGAGAGCGGGCCCTTGGCAACATGGGATGAAATCATCAATGCCACTTGATCTTGTGGCTCTTGATCAGCCTATGGTACTTTGTTTTTTATTTAGCGGTAAGTTGAATTAGTAGGTCTCTCTAACTGAGAAGAAACTGAGCTTCTGGTCACTGCAGTGAATAGTATGTTGGAGGTAATTTGAGGTAACATATGCCCATTTATCAGAATGTATGATAATCTTCAGAACTGTCTGGACCTAGGAACCCTAATCATTCCGCTGCACTTCTGCCAGGACAGACTTATCTTTCTAACCCACAAGAAATTTCAGAAATTTCAGCATTCATTCTAGCCATACTTCCAACAATTCTTCATTGCTTTTATTCTGAAAGTCTTATAAATAGCAGCAAACCCTTTTAGCTTGTGGCCTTATTATTTTACAAACTTGTCACTCTCTCAGTTTACATTATTTCTCCAAGTTTATTCATCCATGCACTTAGACATGGTGTCCTTGTTACATTTGGTGTCCACTTAGACGTGGTGTCAGACTAAAATGAATGCATATGTGAATGATTTTTTCTTTCACTTACACATTCCAGTAATTGGCAAACCAGTAGCTGAGCACTCTGCAGTGAGTTTCTTTCAGGTGTGATCTGTACTACTGTTTTAAAAAAATGCTTGAGCTTTGGACATTTTCACCAAATGGTCATGACTGACTTGTCATGCTGTGGCATCTGCAACAATTTACCAAGCATGCTGCTTATAATTTTAGTATTGACAATGTAAAGTATATTTTCCTTAGGATCCCTGTAGACTTGAAAGATACAGTTATTAAAAAGCCACTGTCTGCAATAACAAAAGTACACAAATATATACATAGACTGAAAGCGAGCCAATTCATCATTATGTTGACTATTATCATTACTAATAAACAATCTCCTTAATAGTGACTTTTTTTCTTAGACATTTTTTTATTTATTCATCCTGTTAGCCTTCTTCCTGAGAACAGTACTGTAATACGGGCTGAATGGTAAGTGGATATATATGCTTCAATTTCATTCTTAGAGAAACTGGAAAGAACTTAAAATAATGGACATGGGTTTTGCTGATGAGGTTGTGAGAATTTTTAAAAAAATAAAAATAAGAGACACAGTTCTGAAAAGCTGAGATGGAAGAACTTTACACAGTTTGTACACATATGTGTAAAATGAGAGGGAGTAGTAGCTCAGGGTGAGAGCTTTCCTGGCAAGGAAGAATGTTGTGTACTAGACCACATACATGGAAGAAGTAAAAGCCTATTTGAAGCTCTTTCATTGAACTTGGGTAGGGAGAAAGAAGGGAAAAAAAGAATCATTAAATGTCTGTCCCTGTGCATTATCGTTATGAGCAACAGTAAGTACCTTGCTGGATGGATTCTGATACAGACTAGTGTCCAGATATTTTTTGAACAGTTTTTTTTAAATCTACTTATAGGTTCTTACACAAAACTTCTAGTTGTGCAAACTTCCACAGATTTAGCAAACTTAATATAAAACTCTTGCATGTCATCAACAAGTAAAAATAACAGTAAAAAAAACAACCAAACAAAAAAACACCACCCTTCCATAGAACTTATTTATTCATCTATGTGTATGTGTCCTGGAGAAAAAATGTTGAGTTGATTAGTTGATTTACCATAGCCACACAATCTGTCTATTGAGCTATTCAGATCACAAACCTTACTCCAGAAGCATTAGGCTCAACTGTACAAAAAAAAAAAAAAAAAAAAAAAAAAAAAAAAAAAAAAAGCTAAACCAAACCAAATAACCAACCAACCAACCAACCAACCAACCAACCAAAACAACCAAAAAAGCTATTGTACAGTGCCAATGAAGCACCCTGTGTTCTGTATGAGTCCTGTCAGCTAAAAAATCTGTCCTGAGCACCTGAGCATGTTTGAGCCAACAAATATTGAACTATTCCATGGACAGCAGTTGCTTCTACTGGAAAGGTTCGGCAAAGTCACCTGCGTAGCTCCCTCAAAATGGAGCAATTTTTTGAAAAATAGGAGGATTTGGAGCATCTCAAGAAAAAAAGGGAACTGAACACAGGACATCCACACTCTCCATAGGCGAGGAAAACCTGGTGTCCCAACACAGACATGTTCTCCCGTGCCTCAAACAGAAAGACTAACCACTACTGGAATTGGTTTTTGGTGGTTGTTTATTAAAGAGGTTTATTAATGCATCTAATTCCTGGGAAGGACTTTGAAAGCCAAATGAATGGAGGTGTCTCTAGGATGAAGAAAATGCAGTAAATAAATTCTGGAGTTAGAATTGACTTGATGATATGTCCTACTCTATAGCAGATTCATGCCCAGCTTTCAAAATATTTACAGTTCTTGGATGTGACCTTCACTTGCCCAAGTTTTTTACTACACAGCTGTGGCATGAGCCTTCCTCCAGAACTGGGACATTTGCTGTGATCCCAATGAGCAGAGAATTTATTTCTTTTTCATTTTTTTTAGTATTGTTTATCACTTATGCAAGAGATTATTATGGTGCTTCCTTTCCAATATACGTAACAAAAATGACAAACATCTTGCATGACCTACCAACTATATGAGTTGATGCTTGAATGCCATCAAAAATTCAACCATCTTTTATGTATTTATGACTCACAAAACTACTTCTCTATTACTATTTCAAACTAAATATTTGTCAGCCTGCCTGTCATCCCTTCATGATTATCTATGAACTCAAGATCATGCCTAAAAGCCAGCCCTTACTTTCACCTCCCAAAACACTACCTTCTACTTCCTTTCCTGAAGTTTCTGGCCTGTCACTCAAACCCACAACCTGGATTTGATTTCACTGCTCTCTGTATTTGGCAGATTATGTCTCTATTTTCCTGTAGTGACATCTGCCTTTTCTATCCAACCAAACAGCTACAATTCCTGTCCAGATTTTTATCAACTCCTACCTAACTAGTTTTTTATACCACACTTTCATCTTGACAGTTGATTCTTATTTATATCCATCCAGAATTATTCTTCCCAGTAATATTATTTTGGCAATGTCACCTCTTTTTGTATCCCTTTACTGCTTCTCTCTCTTCCTTGTTACACCAAGCATGAAATGTTTGTTGTTACTTTCAAAGTTCTGCTCCGTTTATCCTCACTTGATCATCATTTCTCATCTGCCTGCCACCAATCCATTATGTCAGCCTCTCTTCCCTATTAGTTCAATTTTCAAACACTGCCTTTATGAATATTTGATAGGAGCTTCATATAAACATATTAAGGATTATTTCATTATGTTCCTTTGATGTTCTTTATCTTTGAGACCTCTGTTTAAAAACCTGCTGATGAAGATGACCAAATGATCCCCTTTTCTTACACTTCTCTATATCATTGTTTGTCTTGCTCTTCTTATTTCATCTTCAAATTACAGTGTCTATGTTTTGGGAGATGAATGGTTTGCCAATACTGCTTTTTTAAAGTACCTATCACATCCAAGTCCTTACAGTCCCCAGACAAAACCTGAACTGTCACCTAACTCCTAACATATATCCAAAGTAAAACAAAAGAACAAACACAAATCTCTACTCTGCCTAATCTGTTTAGGGCCTTGGAGACCACAGAGACTGTATCTTTCCTTAGAAACCTTGTTGAAACCTCAGAAACTTTGCTGCTGCATATGGGCAGATCCAGTATCCTGGCTGAACTGAAATCCAGTATCCTGATTTAAATGGATATTTTGCAGTTCAGCCCACATGGGGACCACAAAATGGTACATCTGTGCTTGAGAGACCTCCAGTATTCCAGACTGCATTATTTTCTCTAAACTGGAAACTAGAGAATTCTTTGCCTGACAGGACTCAAACTCCACAAAAGTATTAAATTGTTAAGTAATTAGATTGAGAGTAACAGTACCCTTCACACCTGTTAATGAAAGGAATGTTAGCCGTTAAAAATGCCAGTTCCCAGAAGGATGGCTACCTCTTGCATGCTGTTGTTGCAGAGTCTCTGCAGTCTTACATGACCTGTAGCAAAACTGAAATGAGTCTTATGTCTTGACAGCCATAGGAAGACATCCAAAGTGCAGAGAGGGGGCTGCGTGCTCTGACAGTTTTCCGATCCAGAATCATAAATGCATTAAGTGTTTTAAGAGCCTGGGTTTATTTTTGTATAGACCAATATGCTGCTTTCCTGGGCCTTTCTTAAGTTCTGATGTCACCCACTCCTCTTACCCATCTGTAATCCCCATGTCCTAGCTAATCTAAAAGTAATTCCCAGATGGCAGCTTCTAAGGTAAGGATCTATGCTTTAATTTCTGTATCCTCCAGATAAATTCGTCCTCAATTATCTTGACTATTCTTATGTGGGCTTTTTGACTTTGTGTATGCTATTAAAGCATACTTATACTCCAATAAGCAATCTGTAAAAAATGTATAATTGGATTCTCTGTGTGTTGTCTCTCATTAACTCTGTTTTAAGTGTACTCTGTTGACAAGTTTTTAAAAAAAACCAAAAACCTATTCTGACAGTCAACCTTGCAAATTCGTCCTGAGATCTGCAAGTCAAATTCTGACACTATTTAAATTCTACAAGTGGAGCTTTGTTAATAATTTCTTGATTATTTGTGAGCACCAAAAAAAAAAAAAAAAAAAAAAAAAAGAACTTGTTCATATTCTCACAGCTTTATAGGCAGTAGAGTGCGGTGCTAAGAAGAATAAAACAGTAAATATCCAATCAGTATAATAAGCATATCTCTACATAAACAAGTAAGTGTAAATCATACTACGTACATGGAGGAATGCAATATTTAAATGTAAAAGAGTTATCATTTTAAACATACTCACTATTTTAGGTAGAAAATTTAGCCATTTGTTCATGTTCACTATGAAATTAACAATTTTTATGTGACTGCTTTGTAACACCACCTCACCTAAGTAATAAACTACCCTGTGACACTAAAGGAAATACTATTTTTTTTAGTAACTTTTTTGAAGAAAACATGCGTATTGGCAAGGGACTAATACATATAAAAAAAGTTATTTTTCATATTTATTATATAAATTATGTATATAATGTAGGAAAAGAGGGAAGCAAAAGAAGAGAAAGACAGTATTTTAACTCCAGTTTTGACCTTCTTTCTGTGTTTTAAAGTGCCAGCTGCTGCTGGCAAACTCTAAGTAATCCCAGTTCTCAGTACAGCTGGGTCCAAACATGACTTAAAGCAGCATGAGGGTTGTTCTGCCTTGGCTGTTACCTGCAGGGACTCCTCTGGCTGCTAATGACTGGATGAAGCTCTGCGTATTCTAGTCGATCCTCCTTCCCATGTTTGATCCTGGCATGTCAGTGGCATATCCCACACCAAGGAATGGTGTAACAGACCAGCTGTAAGGGCATTTTTCCTGCAAAATTTTCTATTGTTTAAAAAGAATCCCCCTGAGCTCTTTCTATACTATTTTCTTTCAGATCTGTGCTACATTGTTAAGCAACGTTATTTTCACTGAACAGTTCTTTTTTTTTTTTTTTTTTTTTTTTTTTAACTAAGATATGAACGGGTTCAGTATGTTTCCTTTTACACCATATATACAAGTAGACAAATGAGCTAATGCACAACATACCTGTTCTCAGTGTCCCAGAGGTACTTGGAAATAGAATCGCATGTTAACAGTCCACTTATCCATATCATTTCCTCTGTCCTTTTGTTGTGATTTATAGTATTGTATGAACTATGAATTAGTACTTTAGTTCCTCCTGCATTTGTTACCATTCTTTTCATTGGGGTTGGTTGTCAGATGAGATTTTCATTAAGGTTTTTGATTGTATTAAACAATTTTATTGCAAGCACTGATAAAGAGCTTTGGGGGGAATCCTACACATTAACCTAGTTTTTTCCCCGTCAGCATCTGAGATTTTTAAGGAGTTATTTTTGTATTACTATGTTGTTATCTGTTGCACTGTATGTTTATTAAATGCCCTTTTATTAACTTTTATACCATAAAACTTTCTTGGAATTTAGGTTTTTTTTCTAATGGCAATGAGCTGTAGTTACTTTAACTTTCCCCTTTTTGTCATTTGTACCGTCACTTGAATGTTAATCCTGTCAGATGTTGACTGTAATTTTTTTTTCCCCTGCTGTCCAGAAAAGAGAGTTTAAATTATAGTCACTTACTATTTCATGGTTTAAAACCTATATTTACTTGGTACCTGCTTTGATTTCACATGCTTTCCTAATGCCAAAATGAACTAGATTGGCAGTACTTTTTAGCAGCAGAAACCATCTTTTCTTCTTATTAACTACCTTTTCTCATTCTCCCTTAGAATGAACCAAAGTAAAACAAAAACTCTCCTTGGATGAAAAGCAGTCTGCATTGAAATAACTTACAAAACTGTGGCTAACTTCAGTGGAGTCAGAATTTTATTTTTGTTTTCTTGTCATTTTACCTTATTATTCCAAAAGGGCCTAATTCAAAGTCAGCAGAAATGAATATAAAGATTCCTCTGACATCATTTGCCTCAAAAAGTTCAATACTGTTTTGAGGATGCCATTTAATATTTTCCTTAGATGTTAGCCTAGGAAATGTATGGAGGAGACAACCTATCTTCACGTATACGCATTGAAGTTTGCATCCTAAACCTTAGGTTATGGGATTATTTGAGTTTAAAATATGAACTGGCTGCAAGTGAAATGGAATCACATGTATAAGAATCTGGTAGGTGCTGAACAACATACCCTATCTTTATTTTTAGGGGAAGAAGATAATTACACTGTACTCAATTAAAAGGACAATTGTGATTTTTTAAATAGAAGGAAAATAAGTACCCACACTGGATTTGGACAGACAATTGAAAATTAACACTCTGCATCTTTCAAAAGTATCATGGGGCTTTTAACAACCAAAAGTTGTCACAAGCTAGCTTTTATGTGTTCTCTGAAAACAAAGACAGTCTGACTGATAGCACTTTAATTTTGCATAGCACTGGTCTTAACATTGGATGTTTATTTTTAAGTATTTTCAGGTGTAATTTGCAGAGAACTGGGATTAAGAAGTGATTATATCTCTTGCTGAGGGTTATTTGTGCTTCCAGGTACACCACTGAAATTAAATCTACATGAATGCTGGAGCTACCTTTTAACTAGTATTACAAGATCAGATTGGTGTCACCAATACTCCAAATGATATGCATTTGTGGTTCTTTAGTTCTTTTAAAGGACTTGGTGGGTTTTTTTCATAATCAATAGGTACAGTAATTTAATCCCCAAGTTGTTCAACCCCCTTGATCTTTAATACAAATGACTCTCCGTCTCCCTAGGAAAACAATATTTTCTTAAGCAGACATCAGAAAAATTCCACCTCCTTCAGTCTTCAAGCCTGTGGGAGCTTGGATCCCCCAGGGCTTTCCTATGGAAATATAATATATATTTAAGAATACTAAAGTTGTGAAACAGTCCTCCATAACAGGACCCTCTTACATTTTTATTTTCTCAAAAATTTCTCAAATCTGATGAAAGTGCTGTATCACTAGCATAACATAGAAATGGATGTGGCAAGAACTCCATACAAAATGTTAGGGTGAATTTTGAGTAGTGCTTTTATTAATGGGGGCTGATGATTATACATCGTTAAGGCAGCAGAGTGATGCATGGTCAAACAATAAATACAGCAGGTGACATTTCAGCTGCACAACTGACTCAATCAAGTTGCTCACTTGCATCCGTTTTGCGATGTGGGAGCTTTAGCTCCACATTGCAAGAGATAAGTGGCAGTGGGATTCCACTGTGGAGAGAGGAAAAAAAAAAAAAATAAAAAAAAATTATTCAGCCATTAAATTTTACAGGTGCTTTATCAGCTGGTAACTCAGAAAATGGGCAGCAGTTCAAAAAAGATGCCTGACAAATGCAGATGGTCACATGGAAATTCTTCACTAAGTTCACCTGAGAGATTCCTTTTCACAGATACACTTCTCTGAGTGCCTCAGTGCTGCCTCAACAACTGTGTTTCAAGGCAAGTTTTCTCCATTTCCTTCTGCTTCTTTGTTCATTTATTTCTGTTTCTTTCCTCTTGTTTTCCTAAAGTGGATAATCTGTCTTGCAATACTCCAAAGGGAACTGCCAAGAATGTTATAAAAGAAGCCCTTAGAAATACTCCCTCACATTCATAGCTGGTGTTTTAATTTCAAACCGAAAAGAGTGAATTGGGCCTGTTCTGCTTGATTTTTAGTTGAGGCTTATGAAGTGTTCATGGTTTTATAAAGGAGAAGAAAGTTGATTGAATGGCCCAAGCAATGTTGGTAGTTTAATTAGGAATCTGTTGGTAAATTCCTTAAAGTTCCTAAATGTAATTAAAGCTTATAATTCTATTGTTCAATTTGCATTAATATACTCAAAATGGATGCTGGCCATAAAAGCTATGTATGGGTGTGCACAAAAATTGAATAAAGGAATGCTTTTCTTTATGATCTCTGTCTAGTAGATACTATTGAGTGAGACACCCATTCTTAATAGATAGACACACAGAATTCCTCTTGAATGTAAAAGGATGTGCGTGCTTATTAAGAATGGACAAAAATCCTCGTAAGATCAAAGACTGATGTACTGTCCTTTCTTTTATATTGTTATGAACATGTTTTAACATTACTTGCTCTAAACTGACCAAGAATATTTTTGATGCTACATATTCTGGTGTATTGTCAATGTTGGTTCTTTTTTTCTTTCTTTTTTTTTTTAGGTTTAACAAGCTAGTAACACTATAAGGTTCAAATGGATCACAAGGAGCCTGACTGTGTCCCTTTGGAAACAAAAAAATTCCAATTTGGAATATGCTCAAGTTTGAACATCAACATCTGAATTGTTAATCTCACCTTCAAACCAACTCCTTCTGGACGTGTCTTTCTCTTCACCCATACCTTACTAGCAAGTTATGTTGGGGGTTATGGGGGTTTTAGTATTTGTTTCTTTCTGAAGTTGACTGATATTTTCCATTGCCTTTACTCCTCCATTGCTTTATATTGCAATATTTAAATATTACAGCTCTATTTCAGGTTTTCTAGAATAATTATTTCATATTGCATTTGAAAACAATGTCTTGCTGGCTGAATAAGAATAAAAAATACAAACAGAAATCTCTGTTGTTTACAATTTTTTCCTCTGTAACAAGTTGTTAGCTACTCTAAATGTGAATGTGATTGCTAGTAAACAATTCATCATTTGGATCTTTGTATTCCACAGTAAGGCCTACACCAATCTTAATTTCTTTTTTTAATTAATCACTCTATCATTGCATATCACTCTTCAACTAAATATGTTGAAATATGTCAGAGTCATTGGTGAAGATTAAAATATATGTCTAATTATTGTAACTCTTTATCAATCATATATGTTCTTAGTAATTGTATATAGCAGCTATTTATTTATATTTTTTTGAACAGCAGGCTATGAACATTGAGTATGTAGAAAAGCTGCATTACAGAGCTGTTATGTTGAGAAGGAAGAACATGCATTTCACAGGCTTCAGGGTTAATTAAGGCAAGCAGAATGTAATTACCTACTTCAAATTTGGCCAAGAGAACATTATGAGAAATACCATACAATTTTTAATGTCCAGTTATGTTCAGGACCTCGTTTTTACATTTTATCTGAAAGATGACATCTCTAGCAATAGGGTTCCATCTAGCATGATACCTGGGCAGTACTAATACAGAGAAAAAATGTCACCTACTCTATCACTCACTAATAATATCTCCTTAAATACTTTAGAGGTCCACAGAGGTCTTCCTTCCATCTGTGTACAGACCAGACTGACCTCATTTAATTTAGGGGTTCTCCTGTGATTACAATTTAAACCTGTTTTTCTGCAGCACTACAGCTGATTGCATTATCTCTCTTAGCCAGCACTCTGAAATGGAGCAGCACTCTAGAAATAAACCCTTTTCAGGACAATCTATGGTTTGATTAGCATGGCAGTTCAGGGGCAAAAGGGTTCCAGGAGTACCTCTTTAATAACCCTCTGCAGTAAACACAGATAGCAGGGCAAAGGAGGGAGTAGATTTGTCATTGGTGTTAAGGCTTTCCTCCCTCACGTTGAAGGGAGAGGGTGACAAGTCTATGATGTTACAGGGAATGAATGGAGTTTTGGCTGTATACCCTAAATATTGGCAAGCATACAGGTTCTCTCTGCAAAGCAGTATACTCTGCACCACCTCTAAGCCCACTTGAATCTTTCTCAGTCTGTCTCCCTCTCGCTATCTGGCTGCTCAGTGGGGAGTATATTTGATTCAAGTTTTACAGTTAAGCCAGAACTTCAGATATCTGCTTGCAGGTCTAAGTGCATACAGGCAAAAGCAAACAAATATACAAAATATTTTTCTTACAGCTGGTCAACAATTTTCAGTTCTTTCAATAGCAAGCATCCTTTAAAAGAAAAAAAAGAAAAAAAAATGCTTTTCATTATCACTGTGCCATTTTTCATAACATTTTCAGTTGAATTTTTTTCTAATGTTTTTATTGAAAACATTAAACAAGTATTACCCAAATAGTTATAGAAATGCTTCAACCTGTTCTTTCTCTAAAGGGAAAACAGTAATCATCCTCTGAATTGTGTCAATAATGTTTTTGTTATAAAAAATTTGTGAAACATTTGAAGACTTGATTAAATGCTGTTTTGAGTACTCCCCTACATAAAGGTCAAAGTCTGTGAAGTAAGATTTCTTTCCTATCTTCCTATTCCTTCTTACCTGTTCTTTTGCCGATATCTAGATCTGCCATTTTTCCTACTCTTCCTTAAGAATTTTATTCTTCCTAAACCATCAATGGAGTTACTCTTCCAATAGTAGTATTTTACTTAAAGGTCTAGACATTAATTTGACAAATCCTTACTCATATTGGTAGGTCTACTCATATAAGAATATCTGCCTAAGTTGGTGCCAATTTTTTTTGTGACAATAAATTTACACAGGTAAATGAATCCTCATTTTTAACAGTTATACACAAATTAGCAACAGGCTTGCATTCTATAGTAATAGTGTTTTTCTGTCAAACTGTTTTATTGTCCTTTCAGTCCACAAAACTTTAGTGCCATTTCCCAGGAGAAAGCCTTCAGCAAAGTAGAGACACTTCAGAGCACAGCTAGGTACAGAATACAAGAATTATAAAACTGTCATAAATGTCAGAATGTATTGTAATCAGCAGCACAGTAGCTGTGCCTGGAAACCAGCCATTTATTCTAAGGAGTTCTTTATGGTCTGGTAAATTGCATTAAATTTAAACAAAATTGTAATGACATTTTCTACAAAATAATATTTTAATAATCCAGGACACTGCCAGTTTCTTTTTTTTTTTTTTTTTTTTCTTTTCCTCCTTCCCCTTCCTTATCTTTCCATCCTTTACTTTATTCTCAGGCTTTTATTTTACCATACATAGCCAGCACACCCTCTCTTTTTCTGTTATACATACACACTTACCTGCATACTTCTCTATAATACCGTCATTCTAAATTTAATCTCCCAGTTTCCAGTTTTGCACCAGTGTGACTTCACTGACCACAGTGGGGTTTCCACAAGCTTAGATGACTGTACAGAAGATGAGAGTGAAACTCAGCTACTTTACAATTATTTAACTTGACTTTTCTGTTGTATGAAAACTAAAGCTCCTAAAATAAAGCAACCCCCTCTACACACAGTAAGGAAGCAAAGACAAAAAACAGAAGAAAACCAATATATTGAGGAAAAAAAAACCAAGGAGATTTCTGAAAGTTAAAAAGATGCTAAAACAATATAAATAATCTCTATAGAAAAATAAAAGAACACACAGAAGGCAAAACTGTTAGAAATAAACATTTCATATGTAACCATTAATCAGTATGTAGTATGTAGCTGCACATTACTTGTGCAGCTACAAAGAGTTAACCATGTTAACAGAATAATTGCCATTCTGTGGCAGACTGTATTGTTCATTTCTCTCTCTGCCTCCCTCTTTTCTGCTGTCTCCCATACCCATCCCTCCTTCAGTTCGTTCTCTGTTACGTGCCTTAAACTTGCATCCATCTTTTCTGTTGCTTTTGACACTTTCTGTAGTCAAGTAATGGTGAGCACAGGTAATATATTATTTGTTTATTGAGCATTGTGCACACTGGGAGGCAAATTAGTATTCTGTCCCTATCACTCACTGCTAGACACTGCACGCAGATGGAACACATTACCACATTAGACCAGTTAAGAGGCTTTAAATTAGATTTGTGACTTGAAAGTTTGAATAAGAAAACTAATAGAACACAAACTGAAGCAGAGGGAAAATTAGATTAATTATCTACAACATTTGGAGTGAACTGTTGCTGATGCACTGTGTTGTACAAGGCTATTTTTGTACTACAAACATGCCTTAATTTTGCCTACATTGAGCTACTTGAATGGTTGTGAAAACACACTTATTTACAGTTTTTTAATATCCCAGAGTTATTTTTTAAATTAAAAATAGATATTTTAAATGTGCTGCATCATTTTCCCCTCAGTTGTTTTGCTTTACTATTCTGATGAAATAGGATGAATTGTAAAAACCACAGGGACTGTAGAAATTAATCGTGGAAATACAAATTTGAACCTTAATGTTGAATTAGAGGAAAATGAGGTAAGAATTTTTAATGTAAAGCAGTTAATTTTGTGTCATATTACAACATAAGACAAAATTATGTATTCTGTGAATGCATCAATGCAGCTTTTGAACTGGGAACTGTACACACAATGCAAAAACAGATACATTTTTTTTCCACCCTTCCCGTTTTCCTTCTCACCCATATGAAAGACACTCTCACATTCAGTCAGGAAAAAACAGCAAAGAATAACAGAGGTACTAGCCAAACTGGACATTTACAAGTCTGCTTTTTCATCACCTCAGCAAAGGCTGAGCTCTCATTTAATTTCTAAAACTATTTCCCAATGATTTAGGCAATTCAGGTAGATTGAGACAATTCACCTGCAAATAGGATTGAGTCCAGGGATCCTAAATTCTTATGTCACTAGCGTTTCTTTTACTTGTTCCCATCTTCTTTATTAAGTGAGACTGCTGATATTTAATAAAAGCAATTTAACTTGGAATATAAAAAAATCTTCTAACAAACCATAGCCAGTCCCAAATAAATTTCACCAGTTTTGCTGTATATTATTTCCTCTTCCATATTTGTATTTTTCTTCTTTACATGAATAGTCTACATCTATTGCAAACACTTATTTTTTTACTATTTTCATATAATTTATTTCTTCTAGGTTATTAGATCATAAAAATATTTTCTAGATTGTTTGAAATTTTAGGAAGAGGGGTTAAATGAACAATATCTAACTCCTGTGTTTATGCCAAAAAAAAAACAAAAACATATTAAGAAGTACTGTGTAACCCTGGTGAATTTTTTTAAATGCGGTATCCAAGAACTGGAAGAGAAGTTATGGATGAAGAAAAAATAAGAGAAAAGATAAACCCTCTTTCTTTGTATATTTGTATGTGCAATTACACTGTATATACCCAGACGTATATATTTATGATTGAAAAATGTCTAAGATGCTTTTTCAGGTGCCCCAAACATATATTTGTTCTTCATTAAATATTTGTTTTACTAAAAATATCTGAATTAAAAGGAGAGCTTGCTGCATCTTTGTGTTGTTGTATTTTTAAAGAACAAAGATATATTATTTTTTTTAAATAAGTAAGAAAGTAATGCGTAAAATATGATAGCTAAGGAATGCAAGCAGTTGATAACGGTAGCTAAACTAAAGGTATCAGTGAAGAAATATAGCTAAAAGAAATAGGTATGAAATATATGTACTTCTGTTCTGATGTATATACATCAGAATCATATTTAGTGACTTTTACTGATAGTGTTATGACTGATACTAAACAGAGATGCCAAAATTATGTATCATGATGCAGAAGGGGCAGAAGTATTTAATAAATATTTATGTTCTGCATCAGCAGGAAAACTACAACAACACACACATGCCCTCCCCCCCAAACAAAACAAAAGGATAAGTATCAGATTTTATATTGATAATTTGATTTATTAAAGAGTATTAAAAATGTAATGAAGTTAAGCATTTATTTAAATGCAGAAGCAGAACACTGTAGTGTAAGGATACCCAAGGAATTATCCAGAAATGTCTGAGCTGTTTAAAATAGATGGTTTCAAATAGGAACAATGGAAAACTCACAGAGGATTTGAAAACAGCGGAAATGTTGTACTGGTGTTTTGAAAGGTTATACGAGGGGAAATTAGAGGTTGATATCAATCTCAGACAGTTATCAGAAAGCTGACTTGGATGCAATCAGTAAATAATTAAGAGTCAGTAACATTCAAAATTAATGTCAGACAATGAGGTTTAATGGAAAATAAGCCTTGTTATACAAACTGTTTACTGTTTTTTATGAGATTACAAGCTTGGTTGATAAAGGTCAGTTTGCAGAATAAAATATTCAGACTTCTGTAGGGTACTTGGCTTCACATCACATGACTTCCTGGTTTTAAAAAAGATGTGTTATAAAAGGAAGGTATCTATATTTAATGTGTATACAATTGTCTCTAGTACTAGGTTGTGATAAGAAACTGTCGATGAGAAATTATTAGTCACTATGGATGGATGTTCCTGTGATTTCATAAATGAATTTATCTCAGTCCAAGGTTGTTCACTGTCTATATTGTTAGTTTAGAAGAAAATACAAATGAACAGTAAATAAAAATAGTGAAAATACCAAAATTGGAAAACTGGCAATAAATAAATAAAGCGGTAATTCAGCTAAACGCATTAAGGTAAGACGTATTGTTTAGTCGAATGAAGTGCATTTTAAAACTTTATTTTTTAACATGAAGGGGTGAAAGATTGTGTCAGAATAAGCATCAGATCACACTAGGAGGATTTGAGCTGATCTAACAATTAGATGCTTATCCAAGTTGCAGTCTCCATGGACTTCGAGAAACAGCAGAGGTCTGCTTTCTCCTTTACCTGTGCACTGGAAAATGAGGTTGGTTTCTTCCCCTGCTGCTTCCAAGAAGTATAACGGAGGAAGAATATATGGTAGAGGGTACAGCTGCCAAGTTTGAGAAATTATCTGTGTACTTCCATGGCATTTGCCACCTACAACCCTGCCTTTCCTTCTCTCACTGGCTGCAGCTAATGTGGTCCTCCCAAAGTTTTCATTCTAATCCTTATTTCCAGTTTGTACCTCCCTCTTTCATCCTTGAGTCAGTACTGCTCCCAAAGATAACCAACAGAATTTGATTACCCAGATGCGATTCAGAAATCAAGCTCCATCACTGACCACGCAAGGAGAAAAGTAGGACTATTTCTACACTGCTATATGATATTAATGAAGCTATTAGTCGACTAGTTTATTAATGAAGCTATTAGTTTCTGATCAAACATGAGAAAAAACTTCTTTACTGTGAGGGTGGTAGAGCACTAGAACAGGTTGCCCAGGGAGGTTGTGGAGTTCCCTTCACTGGAGACTTTCAAGACCCGCCTGGATGCAGTCCTGAGTAATGTGCTCTGGGCAATCCTGCTTTAGCAGGGGAGTTGGACTAGATGATCTCTAGAGGTTCCTTCCAACTCTGAAAAATTCCATGATTCCATGATTCCGTGATTCCATGATTCCATAACTGCTATGACAAGTTCTGGTGCTCGGACTTTAGAAAAGATGTTGACAATTTTAGAAGGATTTGAAAACAGTTACTGGAATTGGGAAGGATGGGGAAAATGCCTCATGCAGAGAAGCTGCAAAAACTCCATGTATTGAATTTCTTCAAGGACATGACTGCATCACAATCTACAAATGCTTAATTGAGAAACTTTGTGGTATTAGGCATAATGAGATGCAGTGGTTTGAAGGAAAATTTAGGTAAATTAGACTAGATATAAAGGTCAATTCAGAGAGATCTTAACAGAACAGCTTCCCTAGGAAAGCAATGACTTCTCTATTGCTCTTAGTTTCAAAATTAAACTATTAAAAAAACCCCCAAAACTCAAAGAGAAGTTAGCAACACAGTCACTAAGTGTGTTTCTCTGGTCTGTATTACATGAAATAATTCAGGTTAACTAATCCTAAAAGTCTCCTTGGTGTTAAAATCTTAGCAATTCTCTATGTACAGCCTTTGCTCTCTTTTGTATGCCTGGCACTTTTTAGCTAATGGCTAAGAACATTGAGACTGTCACTTGACAAAGCAGCTACACATCTACAATGCATTTTCTATGGAATTTGGAAACTCAGATGAAGACGTTTTCCAGAAATATGCTGCTGAACTGATATGGGTACCTACTTAAGGTGAAGAAGTCTTCCTAGTTGTAACGCAGTGTCTTTAGCCAAGCTCAATGTTTACGTGTTTACATCCTGCATATGGCCAGGAGTTATACAAACCAGCCATCTTTCACAAATGGCTGCTAGATGTGTGCCATATCTCTAACACCCATAGCAAATCTGACCAGCTGGCCACTCTAGACTTTTGCCCATGCTAATTTCAGAATATAAGCTTTTTGTCTCTGGATTGTACAATATTGTGTAATTGTTTGGTGTGGTCTTGATGGTGTGTAATGCCACATTTCATCCCAGAATCAGTTCCCAGAGCAAGACACATTCATCCCTTGAACTTCTGGCTAGACACAGACCAGAGAAACAGGGTGGTTTGGATTATTTTCATTACACAGATGAAACTTCTCTTTTGTTATTTTGCATGATACTGTATAGGGTCCATTTAGGGTTCCTCAAAAAATTTAAAAATTATGCAAAGCAGAGACTATTTGAAAACTCTTATTCAGGGTGCATGGAGTCTCACTTACCCTCTAGGATAGAATTTATCCTATCTTTGTTTTATCCATGGCTCCCGTAGTAGTACTTTCAGTTTCATTTGGGATTGACACATGTGCAGGTCCTATTTATTCTCTAATTTAATGTATGTCTCTAGTTAAGCTGCTCCATCTATGTAGTACATCTGTATGTCATCTTTGAAGTGAGAAAAAAAAAATAATTTCTGTCATCACACATAGATCTGGTTTGTATAGAACATTTTTAGGTTTCAGAAATTGTGTTGAGAGTATGTAAGCACCTGAGCTTGTAAACAGAGAATTTTGATCTGCTTTTCTCCGTTTTAAAAATCACAACCCTTTTTTTGTTATTATTGATATGCTAGCCTACGCACACTTGAAATACATTTTGAGAAGTGTTTATTTTGTACTAAGAGCTCTATCAGAGCCCATGCATACTCTCTTCTATTTGCCAGGTTTACCTGTTTGAAGATACAAAAGGCCATTGCATCTATTAATCTTGCTTCTGCTCATAATGCTAATCAGATATTAAATTTATACCTAGATTCTTTAATATAAGATTAACCATAAGCATGCTTACTTTTTCACCTACATTTTTCAGTTTTTCAAGGAGATACATTACTACAGAAATGAATGTTTAGCTGTCAACAGAACTGAAAAATATGTATCCTGTTCAAGAAAAGAATCACACCTACAATTCCATTGAAAAGAACTGTTAAATAAGTGATACAAGCAATAATACACATAATGATGGGGGAAATCTGCACTAAAAAAGGTAGGGTTTTTTTTATTGCCCATTTTTATCACTTGTTTAAATGTGAAATTACAAAGAAAACTACATAAAACTTGAAGTGCTGTCATGATCATCAAAAACATATTCTGATCTCAGTTTCTTATGAAGGTAATTATTAGCGAGTATAGGAAAAAAGGAAAGAAAGAGGAGACAAGGAAGAAAGATCACACCATGTGGGGCCATGGGTTAAAGGAAGCACCTTATTCTTACATATAATGAAGATGACTAGAAAACTGCAAGTAACATTATGCCAGGCTTTGGTGTTGACTCAAATTATTGAGACTCCAACTGGAGTAAGGGTAATAATAAAGTGAGATGGAAACAGAACAAGTCATGAAAACTAACCTGTATGGTTTGCAAGTGAAAGGAATGTGTATGAACCAAAATAAAGCGGGACACAATCAGAATCAGTGAAAGATGATTTTTAGGTGGGAGGTAAATGAATGGAAAGGATGTTATAGGCTGAAGGGAATGAAATAAATGTCAGTAAACAAAGTTGATAACTAACATTGTTATAGTTACATAGGTGTTAATGTGTTAATAACAAAGAGTTATAAAGGTATTATAAATATTTATAATGCTTTATTATTGTTATGCAACTTGACAGAGACACTGAAAAGTCTTAACCTGAAGTAAGAATGCCTGTGTGACCAAGAATGTATTAAAACTGTTTTGGATAACACTTGGAAAAACATCAGTAAGATATCATTTCTTAAAAGAATGCTAATCTGCATCTGAAGAAAAACATACGCTGACAGGTCATCCACAGAATAACAGGTTATCTGAGAAAATATGATTCAAATATGTCCAGCTTATCTGAGAATAGGTGGTCACACGATGAGCAGGTTATTTAAGAAAATATCCATTGATGTGTTATCCAATTAAAGAAAACAGAAAGCTATTTATTCTGGTCAGGATCACATAATTTAACCTTGCAGAGAATAAACGAAATTCACCATAACTGGTTGCATAGATGAGGTTGCTGCTATACTGGGCATGTCAGACTGTAACAAACCTCACCCAGTTACGAAAGCGCCACTTTTCTTCAGAGTCAGGTATGAAGAGCTGATGATGCTGGTACCCTGAATTGCATTGCTACTTCTTAAGAGTTGTCTTATTGTGATTGAAGGGAACAAAATCTTAGTATCTGACCTGAAGTTCTGTTTGCTGTGCTTGATTTGTCTGCTTACCCACCCTTGAGACCGTCTGCTAAACTCGGTGCAAATTTACTGGAGAATTAAACCTATCTAGCTTGCAATTGAGTTGCAAAAAAAGCCAGAACTATTTGCTAATTTTTAGCACCAATTCAGTTGGAAAAAGAAAAGAGGAAGGGAAGGGGGGAAGCGAAGAAACAAACAAAATCTTAAAATACTAAAAAATGTTAATAGTTCAAGAACAGGACATTCAATTTTTTCAGGTGCAAGTCACAAATAAATGAAATCATTTTGCAGTTACTTTCCTCTGGGACTATTTAATTTACTCTTTCTAAAGTCATTTCACCTGACACATATTTTAGATGTGAGTGAGTGAAAAAGAGAATGAGTTAATAACCTGATGATTAAGCACTTTCACAGACTGGGAAGAAGCACATAGCATCCATGTTCTACTTTTCTGAACATAGAGTAATGTAAATCAAAGGACCCTATTTAAGAGAGAAGTTAAGCTTCAGTCCAGTCTGTGTTTCAGATTAGATAAAAAGGAGGTTTGTAGTTCTGTCCTCCCAGGAGCATAAATGAATTAATGAGCTAGAGAGTAAAAAAGAGGACTTTCTATCTCCGTTCTGGTTTTTTTTAGTCTGTCCTCTAATGACTTTTATTCTTTATGAATTCAGTTATTGGATTTGTTTTCTGTTTTATTTTGTTCTGATTCAGTTGCTTAATAAAACTTGGGTTGTTTTTTTTTTTTTTTTTTAATTATCCAAAAGGCATAAGACTTAGCATGTAAACCTGTCAAATTTCCCAGTACTTTCCTAATCCAGCTGAGCTCCTGAGTGTGTATATATACATATACACACACACATATGCGCATATATATACATATCAAAGGTCTAGGAAAGCTTGTAGGTAACTGCAAATTTGTGATTAAGAAGCAGCCAGACTATGGTTCAGATTATTTTAATTTCTTCTTTATTCACATTCCCAAAGATATACCCAACAGCTCCTTTTCTCTTCTTCCAAATGAGCAGCAAACATAGTGAGAAAGCCCTAGGAAGAGCTTATGAATGTACATTGCAGAAGAACCTTTTGCCTTTCAAGTATAATGATTCAAACCACAAACATGAAAGGCATCCAGGAAGGCCTAAAACTGCAATATTGACGAAAAGGAGGACTTCTTTAACAGAAAATGTTGTATAATATGGTGGGGAAAAAAAAAGGCTATCACTGGTATTTAGATATTGAATATGTAAACAGAGACATTTGGAGACATAAAGCCAGAGAACTGACAGTCATGGAACTGTAAATACTGAGAACAAGCAGGAGGATCAGAAAGAAACAGTGAGATTAAGCTGTTCATTAAAGATAGGATAACAATATGCAAAATACTGTTTAAAAGACTACAAGAAAAGGGGCATTTTTAGAGTGGTGCAAAGAGTATTAAGGAAAAGAATAAAACCGTGCTTTATGAAAACTGGAAGAGGTGCTCAGTTCTATAGTTGTGTCAAATGTGTAATAGGGCAGCTCTTATTGCTCAAATCATTTAAAACAAGACTGAATAGCATATTTTGAAATAATATTGTACCAGGAGGAGGATGAACTAGTAGACCTTACCCTTTTAAAATCTCTCTGTCACTTCTGCACTCTATCCTAATCCATTTAATTAGTTATGAAATCATTAATCAATAGGCTCTTTTCTGTCAGCTCAAAAATGGGAACTTCTGAAACAGTTATTACAAAAATGCTATATATATAGCATTCATAAAATTTTTATTTCTGTTTTAATAGATGGTACTACACTCTTTTCTTAAGTCTTTCCCCAGATTTGTGTTCTGAACTAAAAAAGTTCTTGACATTCCTTGGGGAATAACATCAAGTCAGTATTACAGCTATGAGAGTCTCTATTGGATTGATTGTGGATTGTGACCCTTGGCATTGTTTTTTGGTTTTGTTTTTGTTTTTGTTTTTTTTTTTTAATGAAGAAAAATATTAATTTTGAAATAAGGATCAGAGATTCTGCTGTTCCTAAGACAACCAGCTACAGCTGGTTACTGTAGGTAACCTCATGCTTGCTGTCCTTTAAGAGAGATTGGCACTAGAAAGGATATGATAGGATATATTCAGATGGCTGAACTTGTCTGTAAATTACAATACGAGAAATGACAAAATGTCTTTGAGAACATGAAGCAGCAGTGCATGTACAGGGGTTACTTTTATACAGGAATCATTTGCATTGCAAACACTGTTTTGGGGCAAGAAAAAGGAAGATTATTAAAGATGTAGTATAGACAGAAGGATATATACCTATGTTACTGATAGAACTGATGCTATGAAGAGAAAAAACTTGTGCAAGTGATTTATTTAATATTATTGTTCTTTGAGAGGGATATCTGAATTCCAAAGAAAACAATATTGTCTGACATATTATAAACAGACAACTTTAATTGTAAAGCACTATTAGTCCTGTGCAATCTTGGTTTTAAGCTTCACATTTTGTGCTTTTGCATAACAATATGTTCAAAATTAGCTTTTCAAAATTTTTAAGAGCAATCATTTCCAGCAATGACAATGACAACCACTACAAAGTAACCATTTTATGCCACTGATCTAATCATGAAAACAGTTTATCAGAATACATTTAAAGAGCTAGTCTACATGATCCTGATTTAATAAATACTGATACTTATGCCTAAACCTATTCTTATTTTTATATACTAAATGAAGTCTTTAGCTTAAAAAAATAGATTAAATTTCAATTAATCATATAGATAAAAACAGGTGCTATGCTGAATATCAACTCTAAAAAAATGTCCTCTTGAAAAGACAACAAATGTTTATTTGTTATTCATACCTGTGGTATGAATTTATGTGTAGTTTGCATAACAAAATTTTTAAAAAAATATCTTTTTTACCTTTCATTTTAATCAGAATGTTTTATTGTCACAGATTTCAAGCAGCATAACAATTAAGAAATGTATTAAAACGAAAAAGGAAAATCTTAAGGCATTAGTTGTTTTGTTTTTGTTTTGTTTTGGTTTTGGGTTTTTTTTTCATTTTGAGAGTGGATGCCAAATCAGCTGTTTGCACTCCAAGAAGGGCCTTAGCCTGTTCTAAAAGTTTTTAATGACTCTTGTTGTGGCCAAAAATCTTTTGATGTGTCCTGCTTTAAGGATTTGATGTTCACCTGCTAAATTAAAGAGGATTTGAAACCTGAGGTTTGGATTGGGAAATTGTGACGATATTGCCAAGTGACATGTTAATTAGCTTTACAGCTATTGTTTATATAAGAAAGTTTTTGTGGAGTTCTTCAGATAAAGAGAAAACTTTCTGAAATACTCCTGAGAAATGACAAATTCCTGTGCAATATTGATAGGAATGGGTATAAGAGAAAAGGTTGCACATTTCTTCATAGCACTCACTGTCTTTGCACTGCTTTGACTGACACTGACGTCAACTCAGCAACAGTGTATTTTCCTGTAGAAGAGACTCTCCCTTTTCAGCAGACTTTGCCAATAAAGTCAAACATTAGAAGCTTTGAATCAGGGACAGAGTCAGGATTAAAATCTTGGTTCTTTAGCTACAAAGAAAATACTGCATAACAGTTTCAAATTGGTTTTCATATAAAATGGCAATATTAGAGTTATAGTGGGCCATCAGCTGTGTAAATCAGACTTTCTAGAGTCAAAATGTCAGTTTACTCTCCATGAATCAATTTTAATCCTGAAATAAGTAGGCACGTTTCCAGCTGAATTGACTGAGAGTGGCAGCCCTGGTCTATGATTAGGGACATTGGTCTACATTCATTGCAACAAATATAACTGAGATGCCTAAAACAGGTTGCCATGCAACTCAAATGCTAATAGCAAGAGAGATGGGACCCTTCAACAGGCATTTTGTGAGGGTGCCTGCACACTCACCCTTGGCAGACAGCCTGGATAACATATAAATGAGAATGTGAGTGCACATGGTGCGCATGGAGATTGAACACAGGCAAAACTGTCTGGAGGGTGTTTGCACTAAAAATGGTCATGATGGGGTGCTGGGAAGAGCCTGTACCCAGCAGTGGGATGTCAGCATGGGGCCAGCACCCAGGGACACCTCACTGCTCGGTGCTGGGGACCTTGTGGGGGGCTTCATCAGACAGGGCTGGAGGGGTCACATCTCCCACAGGGTGTGAGCAAGTGGGGAACCTGCAGTGTTGGAGAGGGCTGACAGTGACCTGGGGGCAGGGGAACTGTTGAGGGATCTTAAAATATTCCAAGGTTTAGTATTGGAAGGGTATTTAGAAACTTGCAGGTGCTTATTAACATTTTGTAAGTGTCTAACATTGTGGTTTAACTGTTGTTTTACTGATATTGATCCTGAATGCATAGCTCACTGATTGCTGGTTAATTACGTGTCGTTAATAAATCACTAAACTGCTTTGATCCTAATTTAGTTTAAACAATTTGAACTGAGCATCTTTTCCCCACAACACAGTTCAGTGCATCTAAAACTTGAATTATCTCCTGGAGTTGTTGGAATTCCTCTCCATTAGCAATACTGTTTGACTGTTTTAACTTAGGAGCCTTAGAAAAAAAGATTGAACTATATCTGAGCTATTGCGACCGGCAACAGAATCTGAATAGCTATCAGCATTACAGAGAAAAAAGTTGCAACTCTTCTTCCACATAGTAAAGAAATTATCACAACTGGAACAGCAATCCCTGGGGCAGGGTCACCTAAATGAGGGAAACTGTGTTTTTTTTAAGTCCTGTTCTGGAGCAGCTGTACTGTTTCCCGACACTAAAAGATGGTTGCTAAAAGCTCTCAAGCTTTACTGGAGTTGCTAAGCAATGATCAGAAAAAATGCTACAGCGTTCTGCCAATGCTGTTTAAGTGTTTGGGGTTTTGCTTTTTTTTGTTTTGGTTTGGGTTTTTTTTTCTGTTTTTTTTCCCCAGGGGTGAAGAGGGCTGCATGATCATGCAGGAGACGTGCTAACTGATGGGCTTTTTATGGCAAAGCAAGGACTACAGCCAAGTGTCAAAACGTCATGAAAGTGCTTCCATTTTACATAGATCAAAAAAAGAAACAGAAGAATTAGGTGGGGCATTCTCTAAAGGCACAAAATAAACAAATAATTTCAATTATTTCACAGAAATTAAGTAGGTCTGGTCTCAGTTAGGGCATGTAGCCAGGGAGAAAAGAGGTGCAAGGGCCCTACACAGAGAAAAAGGTTTGTTAATTATGAAGTCTGGCAAAGGATCTTTTCTTTTAGATCATGGCAAGCAAATAGCTTTTAGAGTTTCCCCTACTGATTTTTATTTTACACTCTCATGGTGCTACACAGCCATTTGGATGAAATTAGGCTACCAAACTATTTTGTGCAGCGGTCTCTTTTCTTCCTTTCGTCTGGCTATCAACATCTCCTGTAGAAAAACAACGGGCGTGTTGCCCCGAGCTCTACCTGCTGTGCGCACAGCCAGCCCTCCTCCCCCTCCGCTGTCGCTCCCGCTGAGGCTAACAGCAACCCTGTGTCACCCCAGCTCCTCTTAAACTCGTTGATCCTCCTGAGAAGATCCGCCTGTCTCTGCAAATCTGTTCGCTGATTGTCTCCCACCGTAACTAACTGACAACACTTAATACATTTTCTTACCTGTTCCTTCTTAATATTCATGTACACTGCATATACAATATGCACTAAGTGCAACTTGTGGCATAGCAGATGGATAGAACAAAAAGTGTATATATTACAGGGGGAAAAAAATCATGGGGTTTTTGTCCTTCTTTTTTTCTACCCCTCTAAATAAGCGATACACTTTTCCCATTTTGTTTCCGTTCAAAGTCCCTTGGTACCTAAACAAGACAGCACAGTTTTAGACATAGATTTCTTTGTATTTATTAAATTTTAAATAAGAACTGTAGCTTTTTATTGCTCACATTTTTCAATAACTATTACATTTCAAGTCTGCCAGAAAGACTCACTTCTGTCTGCCAATCAGTGTCAACAGCCAATCTCATCAATGTAACTGGACATTTATTACAGAAAATTAACTTAGGTTGTGGTAAACATTATTGATTATGACAAGTGATACTGTATGATTACTAACTGGGTAACTTCAGACATATGGAAAATCTCATTTCTGATTTCTTCAGAATGTGATTATCCAGGAGAGCAAGTCATAGTAGAACACGGTGTAGCATATAATAGGCATTGAAATATAAAATAATAATTGCTGCTCTAGTGGTACCTCAATATGTAATTACACAATACATATTTTAAGAAGTCTCGGGTTGCATATCCCCATAGCAGGCAGCTACTTCCATGGGGAGTGTTTCGTAAATGGAGGAAATTAACGGGCTAAAAGCCAAATTATGACAGAAACTGACAAAAGCAAGGGGAAAATCAGTGTGAAGGATAATACTCCAGGCTTGACTTGTTCCATTATACTTAGCCATTACAGGGAGGCTCTCGGGTCACTGAATGATTTGTTCTGCAATACCTATAACTGTGCACAATAGGCTAAGTGAAAGGCAGTATCCATCATAACTTTGAATTGCCTTGCTTTTGTCAGTTTGTGCTGTGCCTTTAACATTATTTAAGTATACTATGGGGAGTATTATTATTAAAACCAGATTGGTATTGAATTACCCAACCTCCCTGCAGACCTAAAAGAACAAAAAATGCCAGGTGTGTAGTACCTATGCTTATTATCTGAAACTGAGTGCCTAATCCTGCACCTAATTTTGCTGTGTCAATTAATTTGTTTCACAGACATCAACTGCAATATTAAACGAAGGAACCTGGTCAAAGAGTATGGTATGAGGAAAATATTGAGCAGCAAAGCATGCTTTTTTTGTGAATGATTTCATTCCTGTTCCTCTTTTGCTATAATTCAAATAATTATTAAACAAATTGTTTTGTGGTTCAGGACTTTGACGAATGGTGATGCAAGGACTGGTGGATAAATGTACACTATCAGAGTGTCATCTTTAGGGTGTGGGGCATGACCCTGTGACTTCAACAGCAAAAATGCAAAAAATTTTGAACTAATATGGAGTCAGAAACTCTAAAATTGAGTCAATCCACTGTTTAAAAAAATGAGTGTACAAATCCACCAGAGAAACTGAATGTTGGAGCACTTTTCTGACAGTGGTTTCACAGTGGGTTTCGTAGATGCATGGAGAATGCTTCCAAATGCCATTTCAGGAAAGCTGGGGACTTAAGATGAAGCATAAACACCATAAAAAAAGAGTAGATATGAAAGTAGTGCTGCTGTCTCACAGCTGAATGTCATAACCACTGAACTATATGGTACATATAAACTATCTCACTTCCATTGGCTCTAGACCATTCCAATTCAGAGAAGAATTTGGATTTAAAATCCTGCTGGTGATAAGGCTCTATGTAGGGCATTATTGATACTCAAGATGTTGCACAAGTGCCAGCAGGCAGGAGCTTTATGTGTCTGCAGGGCTAGATATCCAGCTTAGTAGGAATTTTGAGGAACTAATTGATATTTTAATATGCACAGAATCACAGAATGGTGAGGTTGGAAAGGACCTCTGGAGGTCATCTGGTCCAGCCCCTCTGCTCAAGCCGAGCCACCTGCAACAGGCTGCCCAGTTCCATGTCCAGACAGTTTCTGAATATCTCTAGAGATGGAGACTCCACAAACTCTCTGGGCAACCTGTGCCAGTGATTGGTCACCCTCACAGTAAAGAAGTGTTTCCTGATTTTCAGGAGGAACCTCCTGTGCTTCAGTTTGTGCCCATTGCTTCTTGTCCTGTTACTGGCATCAATGAAGAGAGCCTTGCTTCATCTTCTTGCCACCATCCTGTGCCCATAATTTGGGGTTAATCCTCCCAAGGTGCAGGATTTGCCGTTTCCTTTCAGTGAAATGCATGAGATTTCTGTTGGCTTTCTATATTAAATCAAAGCAGTTATAACTCAGTTCGTCATACCTAATTTTGGGATGCTAACTAACTTCAGGCAACTTAGATAAAAGTTTAGGTTAGAAGGAAATAACCACAGTTCCCTACATAATCAATGTCAGTACCTACTTGTTCCCAGCACGTATAGAGAAAGTTTACCATGATCTGAATATGTTGACATATAAACATACTTTATAGATTTCCAAACTAGGGACAGTTTAGGAGATGCTTTATGTGCAGCTTAGATTTTCATTATTCCAGAGTGCAGCAGTGTTCAGAAGGCAGAATAAAATCAGTCAGAGAAGTCAATGTTGTATCCATGTCTTTCTTCTGAGTTTCATTTGCTGTACTTGTGCATCAATATCCCAGTATCTCTGGTAAGGTTCAGTCTGGACCCCCAAACCTCGTTGGTTTTAGTCCTGAGCCCTTGTGTTAATAAATAAGTAAATAAATAAATAATTGTTATATTTGGTGGATTTGCGTCTGGTACTAAGCCTCACGAGCTTAAAAACTTATTTCACGCTGGTTTACATAGGACAATTGTCCTGTGTACAGAAAACTGAGCAAATAAACAACGGAAAAAAACAATTGTGTATTTTTACTTTGTATTCCCCTAAGCGGGAGTATAGTTTCCAAAGTAGATATTGCAGGAATTGTTAGTAGGAACAAATTAGTAATTGTAGCCTTGTTCTTCAGTTCAATTCATTATCTGGAAAAGTGTGTAAGCCACACAAGAAAAATGCCTAAGTAGTTAACGCAACAGTGTTGGAGTCAAGTAACAGCGATGACTGCTGAGAATTAACAGAACAGTGTGATAATATGTTTTGTGATTAATAAAACAAAACATGGCTATTCGATAGGATTGAGAACAGCAGGAAAGGGTTTGGTAGGTGGAGAGGATTAGCTCTCAGAGAACGTGTCTACCTGACGCATTTCAGCACCACAATGTGGCAGAGGTGCCAGAAGCACTACTGATACGAGGTATGGCACACTTCCAGGCTAATATGCCTGTTCCTCCATTATTCTGCATCAATGTGGTTCTCTCTGTGTGACACTGTATTGTCTTATATAAACATATCTTTACACGTAACAAACAAGATACTGGAAAAGAGGCTGTGGGAGAAAATGCTTCATCAACAGGAAAGCAGCTTCAGTGTCCTGCTATGTTTTCTTTTCACAGAAGTCAACAGCACGTTTCCTGCTGACTTTGGTGGTGCACAGTCAGATTGCTGGTGTGCAGGTGATTCATAGAAAAAGTACCAATATTAGCAAAATATGTGGCTACATGGATTATAAAGGTTGTTTCATCCATCAAAGTCAATTTTGGTTGATAAACTAAATAAAGCTGAAAAGCCTGCAAAAGTAGAATCCCTATGAGTAAATATGTGAAGAACAAATTAGTTACTTGTCATTCCGGTTTCTGTGACCACTTATTATGTACGTAAGTCCTCCTTCAACAATTTCTTTCTTATAACTGCACCTAGGGAATGTGCATGAAAAAAATATAAACTACAGGCTTGTAGCAGTGGAAATGTAGTTTATTTCTTTGCTGAAGTATGGAAGTGTAGATAGCTTGTTTTGATACCACAAAATCAATTCAGTTCTTTTGCTGTGAAAAACTACCAGTTTTTGCTTAGCAAGTACTTGTGAATTTGATTTATTGTGAAATTTTTCTATTTCACAGCAAAATAGCTTTTATTTTATTTTTTTTTTATTTTTTTATATGAAGTGGCAAGTTTCCAAGTCTACAAACTGTCTTTCATTTTTATGGAAACTAAGAAAACACTTGAAGTGAAATAGATCTATTTATCCTTTTTTTACACAGATTTCACTCAGATACCTTCATTGCCTCCTTTCAAGTTTGCTGTTTTTTTTTTTTTCCTTCATAATTTCTAATGAGATTTTCCTCACTTCCTTTTTTTTATGAAAACTTGTGGAAATGCAAACTTTTAAATTTAATTCCTTTACTTTTTTCCTTATTATTTTTATATTTCTTACAAATGTATTAATGGCAGATTTATACTCTTTGTGCGGTCAGTCATTAAAAACATCCATGAATTGCATAGTAGGGATAAGGGAAGGCATAAACAATTCTGTCTATAAAGAATTATAATTTGTAGACAAGTGTCATACCCCCATGTAACTTTAATGACAGGAGATCTGTCCAGGGACAATACATGAAAAGACTAGCAATTTGGGTGTTGATAACATAATGTTTGATATCTGTGGTTAACATAAAATACTATAATAATCTTGAAATTAATGGGATGACTTCAATTCAGGCAACGTTGGCTAGTTTATTAACTGTAATATATTAGCAATATATCGCCAGAATTGACTTAGTTGGCACAGTAATTGGTAAAACTGCAAAAACTGAGGAGTACCCCCAGAAACATAACTGAGACTCAAGAAATAATGGCTTAATTTTAATGGAATACAGCATATGAGACAGTAAACAAATCACATATAAAGCATAAAAATACACATATCTGTTCATATTAGGTATAGTTTAACTTTTGACACTGTTATCATTCTTAAATCAGTATAAACTGGTTTGGGAGCAAGACAGATACTAACTTAAGAAAAAAAAAAGGTGTGTTTTCAAATATATTTTTTTTTTAATAAGGTATTTGAATGTTAAGTTTACCTTATCATCAGTTTTTACACTACCAACATTTTTCATTGTCAGTTTTGGACATTTTAATTATTCACTGGGTGTCTTACAAACATTGATCAGCTATTATCAAGTCATAATGCATGTCTACATTTGTGTTATAGTTTTGCAAGTATCTTGCAAGTATAACTTTCAGGTTATGCAGTTTTCATGACCTGGTTTCAGAAAAATGTCTAAAACATCTGCATAGCTCCTCCTGGTTAAATATTTATATGGTGGTTCATAACAAATAGTCATCTAAAATCCTGTGATATTAACTGATGGTAAAAGAAAATTGTATTTTTAACTATGTATAAATTCTAAGCACAAATGTATTTATTATCAGTTGTACGTGTAAGGTAATATTCATTATTATTTTCTGAGTTAACTCTAACTATCTTGTAAGAAAATATGACTTCCAGTGCAACTAAGATCCATATGCTTTGGTATGAAAGCTAAGAAGAAATAATAGAAAAAAAATCTGATCTGGCTTTACAATGATTTTTTTGAGAGAAGAAACAAGTCACAATATTTTTTTTTTTTTTTGTATGATTAATTTTATGCTGTTCTAAAAGCTACATTACAAGGAGATGTATACCTTGGTGAACTACCTTCACGGGATTTTCCAGATCTTGTAGCCCACCTCTATGTTCTGTTCATAAAATATTGTTGTTGTTGTTTTGTTTGTGTTTTTTTTATATAATTAATAAGCAGCACTCTTACTAGCATTTAAGTTTCAAGTGATTTTTGTTCCTGTTTACTGAAAGCAGGCAAAACAAGCAGAACATTATATGCATATTGTTTACTACCCTCTTTCTATGCATCAGTTTCTATTTTCAATAAGAAGAGTAAAACAAAGGTGCAGGGAGTAGCAGAGGATGCAGGGTGATGTGGAAAAGAGAGACCTCAAAAACAATAGAAGAGGACAGCAGGGTGTCCAGCCCAAGTCTATGCACACAGATAAGGAAGTACCTTATGGGTAATTATGGGAAGCGGATTCTCTTGGGGATTCCCTTGTGGGTTTCCCATACAGGAACTGCATTATGGGGAAAGCTCTGCTATCTTTTTCTCCCAGCAAGGGAAGGTGCCATGCTGGACCTCACAGTTACAAACAGGAAAGATATGGTCTGAGAGATAAAGGCCAGGGGCAGCTTTGGCTGCAGTGATCATGAGATGGTGGAGTTCAGGATCCTGAAAGGAAGAAACCAGGCAAAAAGCAGGATCACAACCCTGGACTTCATGAGACCAAACTTTGATCTTCTCAGGGACTTTCTTAGAAGAAAGTCTCCCATGGGAGACTACCCTGGAGAGGAGAGCTGTTCAGAGGAGTTGGAAACAAAGGCAACAGGAGACCCGCATGGATGAACAAGGAGCTCTTGAATAAACCCAGACATAAAAAGGAAGCCTACAAGAGGTGGAAGTAAAACCAGTTGATCTGGAAGGAATATAGAAACACCATCTAAGCAATGTAAGAAAGAAATTAGGAAAGCAAAAGCCCACCTAGAAACTGGTAAGAGACATGAAAGGCAACAAGAAGGGCTTCTACAATTACATCAATAGCAAAAGGAAGACATGGGAAAATGTGAGTCCATTGCTGAATGGGGCAAGAGTCCTGGTGACGATAAATACACAAAAAAGGCCAAAGTACTCCCAAAGTACTCAGTGCCTTTTTTGCCTCAGCTTTTACTATTAAGACCAGCCTTTGGGAATACCATGCCCCCAGAACTGGTAGGAAAGTGTCGCACAAAAGCTTTACCCATGGAGGAGAAGGATCCAGCTAGGGTAAAAATTTTTTCCAGCTTCAGGCAACCTGTGATTCTGTGATTCTAACAAATATATACCTTCGTTTTTTTTATTATGTACTGTTAAAATGCCAATAAATAATTTTGTTGTTGCTATACTACGCCGAGGGAGAAGAAAAAACTCTGTTTCCTAAAGCCTCTAACAGTTTCAGCCACCAGTTTCTACCCCAGACATGTCAACACATACATACATGCACAGTGATTTCTTCTCTCATTAAGTTTTTAAAAGTTGATGGCTTTGTTGGATTACAGCAT
Source organism: Fratercula arctica (assembly GCA_947846985.1). NCBI lineage: Eukaryota > Metazoa > Chordata > Aves > Charadriiformes > Alcidae > Fratercula > Fratercula arctica. The sequence continues at coordinate 35,823,380 of CANTUZ010000001.1, read as the reverse complement.
CCATTTATAAATGACGTATAGAAGGAAATATTGTTTCCTATGTATGGTGCACACTGAGCATGCAGTGCTTTGCACTTATTTGTGATGTGCTATTTGCTGTAATTTTAGGTGAATTAAGAGATACCCATCGACAGGTCTTGTCATCCCAAAAGATAAAAAAAAAAATTATTATTATTTTTAATTTTTAGGAAGTAGATTACCTTTTATTGGTTAAGTTGATATTTGTTTCTTCCTTTGCTATGATCGCTAGATAGTCTTTAGTTTTTTTGTTTGTTTGTTTGTTTTGTTTGGGGTTTTTGTTTGTTTGTTTGTTTGGTTTTTTTTAAACTAACTAAAACTTTGACAAAGGTAAAGACTGACCAGTGAGACAACTATAGTAATGACTAAATCTTGACAGGATTCAAAACTAGGGTGTTTTCACTATCTGATTTTCAGGCCAAACTTCTTAAAGTACAGAAGAAAGGGTAATACAAATAAAACACAGGAGAGAGAAGGAAAGTTTTCATTTTTACTGCATTCAATCAAATAAACTGTGATCCTATAAGAATTCAGTTTTCCTTTTCTGATTGAAGATGTTCATCTGTGAGTTAATAGTTACCAACTTCTAAGTTATTCAGATGCAAATCAGGTGTAATTCATCCCAGGTAAACATGAAATCCACAGTGAAAATATCTTTGCAGATCCCCTTTATCAAAAATGGAGGATAATTTCTTTAAGTCTTGAGTCATCTCATTGATTTTAGGATGTCTAATTTTGGATGAAATTAATTTCACCCTAAAAGCACCTACTAAGTTATTTTAACTACTACTGTTAACTGCCTTTGTTAACTAAAAATTTAGTGACCATAACTTACTGGTGTATAGAAGAAATACAATAGAAACATTGAGAGTTAAAAAGTTGTATTCCAATCCCACTTTCAGTCAGATTCATCCTGCCCATTCATCCAAAAATGAAAGTACGGTACTAATGTGTTGGAGTTGAATCTAGAAATAGAGATGGTCCTGTGTGCCCCAAAGTACTTGTTGCAGCTTCTAAACCACTTTTTAAGTGTGGGTATGTTTTTCCAGGAACTTAGAGAGGAACAAGGCTTAAGTGTTTTTTCTCCAGTCAATAAAGTTTATTGTTTAACCCTGGGATTTTCTTGCTTAGATTCTCAATTTTAGATTGTTTCAAGCAAGAAGCAATGCACTCTTTGACGGTTAGTTTTACCTGCCACATTCTAAGGGAAAGGCAGGATCCTCACAAAAGGTTCTGAGCTCAGCTGCAGAACTGACATTTCTCTGAGTGACTATTATTTTATCTAAAGTATAGTTAAAATCTAGCAGTGCAAATGATGTTCTTTTGTGTACATAATCCCTAAGAAACCTAGTTGAGAACTACAAAGGAAAATACAGTATAGATCAAACTGCAAAGCAGAATTGATAGACCAAATCAGGATGCCTTCCTGGATTTCTGTGCTCCTTTTTTTTTTTTTGGAGGGAAAAACCCTCAAGATTTAGATACAATATAGAATGTCTTAAAACTGAGATAGACATATATATGGAATTTATAGCATGCCTGAAAAAAAGGTACATGTAAATTTCAAGACAGAAAGGTGCACACCAGCTGACAGAAAGTAAATTACATAGTCCTGATACAATGGAATTTCATAAGTTTTTCCCCATTACGTTCAGTAAGAGCAAGCCAATGCTTTGAGAATGGCTGAGGCTGGATTAAAAAGAGGTGAAACATTGAAAGAATACAAACAATCCTTTTAATGACAGAGAAGTATCAAGCCAGGATGTCTGTGCCTTCAGGAGAAAGAAATAAATTGTTTTAAAAGTTGATCCAAACTCTCTTCTTTGTTGGCAACTTTGCAACAGTAGTAGTTCATGACCTTGTGACCAGAAGGGTTAACTGTTTTCATCCCTCCGTTGTTGGTCTCCCTGTACGACAGCCTGTTCACTTGTGATTTGTTCAGTGTGACCGTGTGAGCACTCAGTGCTTTGATCCACCACGCTGCTATAACAAAACACGTTGACACTGGCTGAACTCCAGATGGCATGTTCATTTCAGCTGGCATTGCTGGTCTTTAAAGGCTTTGGAAACATTGCTTTAACCTTATATTTCGTACCGCCTTTCTAAGTCCTGTGCTGATGTGTGCCTCCATTTAATACATTCTCTGTTTAAGGCTGTCTTCATTCTACATTAATTTGTTAGCTTGTTTTATCAGTATCACAAATCTTACAAAGAGCAGCTTTCTAATGAAATATTTTCTATTTTGGTGTGGGGTGTTGCTCTCAAAAGTCACTGTAAGCTAGTGATATCCAGTATTTGGTATAAACGGCAAGGTTTCTGTAGCAGGGGGGGCTGCAGGTGTAGCCTCTGTGAGAAGACGCCAGCAGCTCCCCTGTGCTGGACACGGCCAGTTCCAGATGGGTCCAGCCAGCTCTGCAATGGACCCACCACTGACCACGGCTGAGTCCATCTGCAAAGCTGGTGATGCCTCACAGAAAGCATCATTAAGAAAGGACAAAACCCTGAATAAAAAAAAAGGAACAAAAAGGAGGTGCTCCGTCATAGAGCAGGTAACATCCCCAAAGAGTCGGTGGCCTACGGGTAACCCACACCAGAGCAGGTACTTCCCTGGAAGGACTGCAGCCCAATGGAGGTCCCACACCAGAGCACAGTAAGTAGGAAGGAAGGCACAGCAGAAGAAAAGAGAAATAACTGAGGACAAGGAGTGGCAGAAAGAAACCACTATTCCCTGATCCCAACGTCCTGTACTGCTGGTCACCTCACCCAAGGGACTCACATAGCCTGTGCAATAACACGGAGAGTGGAGAGTAGAAAGGGAGAGGTGCCAGGAGTGAAACTGAGCCTGGGAAAGGGAGGAGGAAAGCTGTTTCTTCTTTAGTTTTTAATGTCTGAATCATTTGTTGTTGTTGTTGTTTGCTTTTTGGTTTTTGTGTTTGTTTGTTTGTTTGTTTGTTTTTTTTTAATTAATTGGCAATAAATTAAATTCCCCAAGTCAGCAGTGCTTTACCTGTGATATATCCAAATCATAATGTGTGTGATAAAGTGTTCTAGAACTTGTTTTTCTTTCTTCTTACGTGCATCAAAGCTTGCCAGACATGTAGAGGACCCCACAATGGACTCCAGGAAAAATGATAAAACGAATGTTCTATTCCAGTGTCATGGTTACTGTTGTTAGTGGTATTATCACCCATATCAGAGTAAGTATTCTGAGTGGGAGAAGTCTGTAAAAAAACATTAGTTATCTTATTGGGTAAACCCTGTGCTGATGTGGTTTTTTTGTTTTGTTTTGTTTTGTTTTTCTCACTGAATAAAATAACAAAAAGCTCACAATTTTGGGGGGAAAAAAGTCTGAAATTAAATTAATTTTTGCATTTGAGGCAATAAAACTTACTTGGTAAATATTTCAAGAGTCGATCTGCTGTTTCCACCTCTGATACTCTTGGAAAAGTGAAAGTATATCAGAGTAATATGTGAGGAATCAATTCTAACTTCATTTCCTTTGTTCTTGAGCAAGACTGAAAAATCTGGGGATACTGATTAAAGAGTGTGCCATTTATACAACACTTCCCTTTGCTTCTGAGGCAGCTTTTAGCTGTCTACATGGGCATTGCTATTTGTGATCTAATGCCAATACAGATGCCCTAGAGTATGCAACACATCGGTATGGCCGAAGATGATAAGGGACCTTCCACATGTGGGAGGCCAACAGCATTTGGAGGCAGCAGCTGGCATCCACGCAGTTAAAATAGACACCTGTGTTCAGGCAACTGAATCTTAGCCTGATGTCTCCTCTGTATGTAAATGACATACTAGCCTGGGGAAAGGAGCTTAACCAGCACAGTATTGTAATACTAATGTGCCACAATATAATGACAAGTGAACTCCTAATCACAGCTGCATAGGAAATAGTTCTGTGCCCAGTGAGAGGGACTGAAACAAGAACAAAAAAATTGTGACAACAAAAAATAATATCTTGCCAGAAAATTACACAAAAAGTCAAAAATATTTAAATGTAAAAACCCCCAAAAGTACAAATAAAAACCTGTGTCTGAATCTTGAAAATCTTGAAACATTCTAGTTTTGCAGGTTTTAAAATCTTTTTTATCTTTTACCTCTTCTATCTGAAAGACAGAATTAAAAAAAAAAAAAAAATATACTTATCATTTTAAAGGTCATAATGAGATGGGACAATTTTGAACCTGAAGAGACATATCATTTTTCACCACTCCTAAATCCAGTAATGAGTGGTATTCTTTTAGAATCATAGATCAACATTAACATTTTCATTTGAATTATGGATTAATTTCTGAAGTGAAGCAGTGATGTTGATCAGTCTGAAGTTTGGTTCACATATTTGAGCAATCTTATAAAACATGATAAAACCAATACAAAAATAATAAAATTTAGTAAAATAATAAAATATGATAAAATTAAATGAGGAGATATGCTCACCTAATGTGCTCTTCAATTCATGGGATTAAACTATAGCCAGTCTGAAGAAGATCTCCTGAAATGGATACAGCGTGGATATTGGAAGCTCAACACCAAATGCTTGCACAGTACAGAAAGCCAAATATAATTGTGCCGAAATAATTGCTGATGTAGCTGTAACCATAGGCAATATGTGAGCTGTTTCTCCCTGTTTCCTTTTTGGTTAGGTGCATTCCTCTCTGGGTTGAATGAAGAGTAAAATACCAAGGTAATTATGAAGAGGCAGCCTCAAATTTCAGAGATTTCTGCTATTCCTGTTCCCTAAATCTTCCCTTGGGGGGAGGGGAAAGTTAAAAAACCAAACTAAAAAAAAACAAACAAACAAAAAAAAAAAAAAACAAAAAAACAAAAACCACAAACCAGAAAAAAAAAAAAGAAAACAAAAAAAACCCCAAACAAACAAACAAAAAACCCCTTAGTTCACAAAATCCTTCAAAACTTTCAACTTCTGAATTGTTGTTAATGTTTTTGTCTGATGTTAGGTGGGAGGAAGAGAGCTAGTTCAGGTCTACAGAGGTTAAAAGGCCTAGGGCCAAGCTTACCATCATCTCTCTGTCTGTGGACCACTTCTCTCCCTTGGGAATGAGCCATCAATGACAATTAGGTTGTCACAGATCACAAGCTAATAACATGCTGACACTTTTTTGGATTCCTCAGTACTATCCTATTTAGGTCCCATGCCTCCTCATGTTGCCTTTTGGGACAGTCTAGGTCATAGCGTTATTTTTGCTGTAAATCAGTCTTTTAGTCTGCAGTCTTTGCAAGACTCCTTTATGCATACTGTAAATCACAAGTGTAGTTTGGTGTCTGTGGCTCTGCAGACAACAGTTTCCCAGGCAGTAGCCAGCCATCACAATGCACAAATATCTTTATTTAAAACTTAAGTATGACAGAAGGAAGCATATTATAAAAACTAAACAGCATTAACACCTGACTACTAGTTAATACCCACCTAACTGCAGAGTCTATCAAAACCTCAAAGTGAGTATATGACTCCAATCCAGATTAGTAGAGTATGTCTCTATATTCGTGTTTCTGATACATTTTGCTGTCAGGCTTCCTAAGACAGCAAAGCTGTTCCCTTCAGGAAGTCAAAATTTAAAAAGACCTCAGAATTTATACAAACAATATTGTGAATAGGCTTGTGATTTTTGTTCCTGAACCCTCAGGAATACTGTAGTACTTGGCAATAATTAGAAATCCTGTAAAAAACACAGATCATATAAAAATATTGAAACTTCAGCTGTCGTACGCCCTGTGCTGTGCATTTACAGAGTTTAATGTGGACCATCTATTGCAGATCCCTAAATCAGGAATGCAGGCTCTTTCACAGTGAAATTCACAACACCTAAAAAGACCCTACATCTCTCTATTGACTAAATAAGAGCTTCAGCACTGAACAGAGAAGCTTAATATTAGATATTATGAATACCTCCTCTCCCCTCTGTCAATAGCATTTATCACAATTTAATACAATATATGTGAAAGTTTTCTTGTTTCCAAAGGAGCAAATTTGTGACATGGTGTCAAGAGCTTTTTCTTTTTTTAAAAAAAAATCAACAAAGAACTCTTTAAAAAAAAAAATTGAGAATATATTCATCTATTTACTTTTTTTGCTTAGTATGAAGGTTAAATTTTGAAGCATAACGAAAGGGCTTTTGAAAGTCCAAGGGCAACATGGCATTATCAACAGTAAGGCTTCTTTTAGAAAACTGTTTTCATACTTTGCTCAGCTTTTTCCCCTTTAAATGAAAGGAAAATAGATTGTTTAGTGAGAAAAGGAAAAAAAGGAGGGAGTACAATGAAACTGTCTACTATTGATCCTGTTAGTGATCAGTGAAGAGGTGGCATTTACCCCAAATGTGATTGTCAAACAGAAATGGAGAAAGGAAAAACAATTACAAAAGTGATATGAACTTACTCATGCAATGCCAAAATAATGACCCCCCCACCTCCACCAAGAATGTTATGTCCCATATCATCTCCTAATATTTCACTTCTATCTTTCAGGGATTAGGTGGCCTTCTGAAATATGAATTTCTGTAACGACCAGTATCTTGGAGGATTTGTGCAGGTTATTTCATTTGATGTAAGCTGTTTAGAAATGCCAAGAATTAGTATTGTTACTACTGCAAGAAAAAAGACTAAATGTATACTCTTAGAAAGGGAACATGAAATACTCCTCTGTTTATCCAGCCCAGAAAAGTGCAGGGTTTGTTTTGGTTTGGTTTATTTTGTTTGTTGTGTTTTTTGGTTGGTTGATTGGTTGGTTTGGTTTCCTTTTTTAAAATTCACTTAGGGATCTTAGTTCTATATTAGAATTTAGTGGGGTTTACAGGACTAAAGTTTTATTGGTTTGTATTTGTCAATATTACATTTAATACCCTCTGTGACAACATATTTACGAATCAAATCTAAGTCCCTTTTAAGTTTAGCTGTCTGTATGGTCTTCATTCATCATCTTTCATTTTTTTGTCTTCAGAAAATGCAACTAGACCACAGTTGTTCTTTGTGTTTGTCGATCATCTTTCTAAATTAAAGTACATACATGCACAGCAGACTTTAAAGCACTAGCCCCTGTAGACTTGAAATAACACTTTGTCTGCTTTGACATAGCTTCTTTCACAGGAACTATCTATAGCCACTGTTATGCTATTTTTCAACCTGTTCTGTAACTCTGCCCATGTCCTGCCCTGAATCCTTGCTTCATCTTGGAGTTTAAGCAGGAACTTGTCATGTGGAATGTTACAAAAGACTTTCTGAAAAATCCAAATATATTATGTCATCTGCTGTGCCCTTAGCAACCCTGTCAGTACACCTTTGTGTAAATTCTTCTCCCCAAAAATGCAACAAACAAAAACACTGAGAAAATTATTGAAGACATAATTAATAGCTCTTTATTTACAGACAACTGATTATATAGGGCACCCACTCTGACAGAAAGTTGCCTTCAAAACACTCCAGTCTGCATTTACCATAACAATCCCCATTAATAGTAGTGATGACAGTAATAGTAATAATAATAATGATAACAATAATAATAATTCAGTGCTTTTCATCTACTGCCTTTCCACGTCTAATCTGTTTGATAACCCCAGAAAAATCCTGTTTTCACAGGTAGGCCAATTAAATAAATACAAATGTATTCAAATGTTTAACTGACTGGCAACTTAGTAAGTGTCCATAAAACATGGCTGCTCCTTAATCAGAAGACAAGAATAAGCTGTCATACATTGTTATCCACTTGCTGTTTGAAAACCAAAGCTCTAAGGCAAAGAGGATGATTTTCTTTTATTACCATGCCCCAACTTGGAATGAGCCAAGAGAGACAGAGCAGATAACGGACCCCATTCATGAATGCAAAAGGTTATTTCTGAGCAGTAATTGCATTGTTTATGCCAGCAAAATTGCATAACTCCCATTCTCTATACAAATTACATATTTTCTATGCTTCATTGGACATTTTACATAGACCATGAATGGAGCTTTTGCAATAGGTGGTACAAAGACTGCTATCAGAGCCAGTCTAAACCTCATTATTAAGGCTGGATGAAGCATTTAGCTTTCTTCAGGTTTTCAGCAAAGTCAACAGAATCCAAAATTCCCTTTATGGTTTCTCTTTTTATTTCTTTTCTGATCTTAGTTTCCTGAGGTTTTTTTTAATGAAATGAAAATGGAGTTTTTCCAACCAAAGCTGTTCTAATTGCTTTAAGACACAGATCAGAGCTTAATGCAATCCATTAAACGTTGCCAGCCTGGGACAGGCAGAGGGCTTCATGTGCTGACTGCACAGCAGGCCTGCTTGGCCAAGGAAAAGGTCAGGCAGTTGCACAAAGCCAAAACACAGCACAACAAAACTTGTCAGCTGTATTGCTGCTGTGAACATGGAGAGGTCATGTGAAAGGAACTTCCATTTCCCAATCCAAGTACTGCTAAAGTGGTATCCACTCACCTCTGCATGACGCTATAGATTAACCTTTTGAAAGCAGCTTTGGACAGGTTTTTTTGATGCCTCATTTGAGCCTGAAGTACAAAAGAGCTGGTTACCCTGTACCTGTACAACTGAATTTGAAGATAGCAGTGACTTCTGCCCTTGGAAATTGTGTTCAATGCATGTACAAGGCTCAGCTGAGGCTACATTTGAATAAAAGGGCATGTACTTTGTACACATTATTATGGCTATAGAGCTGGATTAATCCTGACTGTGCTGTTTCTGTTAAAAGAGAGGAATTTACAACACTATTGCCACCTCTCATTGTAATTACTGCATAGAAGTAATTATTTATGTATAGAGAAGCTTCTACGTAGAGAAACATTTCTACCTGTGAGATTGCCCATATGCATAAACAGATTAATTTTGCTGTATTCCATTGTTTATTTCGCTTGCAAGCAGACTACGTAACATTTATGCCAAACCTTTTTTCCAACATTTGATTCAGAGTGGATGCATATTTGTGAGTTTGATGTGCCTCTCTCTTTTCCCTTGTTGATAGTTAGACATGAAAATATTGCTGTTAGGTCCCATGGCTCCTTTTACAATTATTCCCTGAACAACTAATACTTAAAAACTCTTACAACTGAAGCAGTTTGTAAACAAGGAGATTTTCCAAAGTAGCAGCAGAAGTCAAGGTGGATGCCATAAACTGTGTCTATCCCGTCTAAATCCCCCTTTTCATCTACTAATCAGAGACAGTACTGCCCAACCAGGGCCGAGACTTTAATTCTCTCTCAAGTCAAAAAAGCATCTCTTCTCTCTCTTTCTAGCATTCAACTCAAGGAAACTGCATTCTAAAGCACAGAAATTACCCATTAAAGTATTTTTTATTAGTAGATTTTGCTTGCTTGGATGGGATGTGTGCCATGCTATTAGGTACTGTGAATCAGCCTCAGCCCCTTTGGTGCCTTCTCCAGAAATATTACTTTGGAATCACTACATTTCATTCACTGATGAGGCAAAAAGAACCTAATTATTCCGACAATTTTATCTAAGGCTTGCAGATTTTATGTACTGAGTGTATAAAAAATAACTTCTTGATGCATAATGCTCCAGGAGCACATTTTTGTAACCGTCATCTGGAAGGGTCCTCTTCACAAGCAGATATGCAATTCTTACAGTGGATGATAAATGCTAAATGTGCTTTACTTTGGGTATCACTGTCACAATATACTTATATATAGATAAATATACATATATATATACAATTTTTAATTGAGATATACCAACTGCTTGATAGAACTGTGAATGCCAATGAGACAACTACCAAAGTTTTTTAACTTTGTCTCATTAGCCACGTGGTTCCTGTCTTATGATTCTCTGCTCCTTCAGTTGAAATTGTGGGTAGCTTTTTACTGTTGACATGTAAGAATCAAGAACTAATGCAAAATAAAATAAATAATGGGTTAATATAAAATATCCAGTCAAAAACCGCCTAAAAATAAAAAATAACTTTTAAAAAATTAAGAGTTTTTGAAGTCAAACTTTTAAAGGGGGGAAGTGCTGGTAAACACTGTTAAAGTTTTGTTGAATCGAATAGCATGGTGGAGGGGAGGCTTCAACAGATCTGTGTTCCCAGGCCCAGCCAGTAGTAAGACTGCTATGCGTCCCCCAAAGGCACACGCATAAGCGTGGCATTTGACACAGCAAGCCACACAGAATAATACATGCAAACACAGACAGCACAAACAATTGCCTAATCTTTTCCCCCTCTCTGGCAGTTTGGGATAAGGGTCTGTCAGTGGAAAATAGCGTGCAGATCTACAAAGTAGATCTTTCCAGTAGCATGGGCTTAGGCACCACGGGCAGGAACTGGCCCTAGATCCTTGCTTTTTCCAGCTGGTGGCACCCCTAAAGCCTGCAGTGCCCATCCAGCTCCTGGTAGCTCAGGACCACTCATGCACACATTTGTGTGCACACACACATGCATGAGCCCACACATACTGTTGATCTCTCCAGTAAATGGCCTTAAATGCTCAGTCTAGCCAGTAGATGATCTCTGGGATCCTCTCCAATAGAGCCACATACATGTAAACAGGTGACTAAGTCAACCCCCAGACCTTGTGATCTCTGAAGTAAATGGTTTGGACCCCTCTAGTCTCTCCAGTTGCAAATTTCCAGGCTTTCTGGTCTCTCCGATAACCAGTCCAGGCTTCTGGCTGCTTTGATACCGGGCTCACAAACCTCTTGTCCTACTCATGGTCTAGTCTGCCTAGCAATCACACTGATGTACTGCACAATATACACACAATCCAGATGCTGGTAGTTAGACACATAGGCCTCTATGGCCTGTGGTCCCACACCACTTACAGGCACTTAGACGCCCATACACACATGCACACACAGAATAAGGAGCTCCTCACCCAGGAAAATATTTAAGAATGCAATTTGGTGAGAAGACAGGACAGACCGCACTGATCGCTCACAGGGCGTGGCCAGACAAGATGGCAATCCCTCTCTTTCCGCTAAACATCCCGTAAATCATATATATGAAGTCCTATATAATCCCAAGATGATCTTCCCTGGCATCCCATAATAAGTTCCATACCTCTAGACAATGACTTCTTCCCAGCCTGTGAGGTGAGGCAAAGACAATCTTCCATTGACTCATCTTGATGTGTCTCACCCAATGCCCATGGGGCTGATGCTGTCCCATGGCAGCCCTGGGAGGATTTGGGGCTGGGGCTTGTTTCTCTGATCGGTTTATTGGGGTTCCTCTGCTAGTCATGGTTTCTCTGTGCCCCTTTGTGTTTGTGGTCATGATCCTTTAATCAAGTAAGCTAAGATGTATAACCAGCCATATTCTTTTTTGATTCCAAAGGATGGAAAACTAGGATAGAATTTGGTTTAAATGTAGGGGGTTTCAGTTCTTTGAATCCAAGAGACCATTCTGGAGGGGTTCCACATAATTTTAGTTGAGGTTTGTCGCTGTCCTTCAGCTCCCTCAGTTTCCCTGTATTAAACGGAGAATGATGGAGTCCCCCAAGGGATGAGGATCACAAAGCTGAAACTCCCACTTGGAATTATTCTCTGAGGAAGATTAATCTCTGAGTCTAAGGCTAGCCTCGCCTCTGCCTCCAAATCATCCCTTCTATTTTCTTGTAACCTCCTGCCTAATTAGCTGTATGACCTGTATTAATCACACACAGTCTATTTCAAGTGTTAAATACAAGAGGAACGTCCTGGTTTGGGATGAAGCACAGCCAACTTTCTGTTCAGTGACAGAGGCTCTTTTTTCTTCTTGTTGCTGTGGCAGCCAGGGTCAGATGACTTGGTTGTTTACCCCATGGGGGGGTCGCACCTGTGGGGAGGGGTAGACAGGTCAGGTGACCCAAACTGACCAATAGGGTATTCTATCCCATCTGCCATGTTCAGCCTGAAAGTCGAGGGACCAAAGGGTCAGTTTTCCTCATCAAAGGCCTCTTCTTTAATGGCTCAGCTCCTTCAGTGGCTCTCTTTCTCCACTGACTGATGTCTGAGGAAGACCCTGTCTGCTCATCTGCCTTTGATCCCAGTCAGTGTGTTCCGGAATCTGGTTCCCATTCATTGCTGAATCCATTCTGGAACTTTCCCAGTACTTGCCAGTGACGTCTCCCTGGGAGCTTGATATGGCTTTGCATACGTGGTATCTATTTCATTATTTCTTTTTTTACTTTATTATTAATATTTCATTAAAGTAGTTTAGTTTTATTCTGAACTCATAACTCTCTTTGTCTCTCTTCTTCCTGTCCTTGGAGTGAAAGGTGGGGGAGAACATCCATCATCATTGGCCAGCCTGGCCCAAACTACAACAAGGGTCAGACAGCAAGCCTTAGCATGAGGCTCCTGCACCTCCATTCCATTTAATTGCTACCCAGCTCTTGGGTTCTTTCTAGGCCGTCCTCTTTCAGTCAACCCAGGACAACACTGCTCTAGAGGAGTTTAGGCCTAAATAGATGGTGCCAGTGGCCTTGATACTAGGATTTAGTGCCTGGCTTCCTTTTGTTTATCAGGACAGAATATAGTTAATGAACAAGAGGTACGTGACCACAAAATGATGGGGAGTATCTGTTTAATTTTTTTGTTCCTGTTCATGTTGTGCTGTTTTTAAAAAGGAACTACTAGGTTGCATGAAAACCTCTGACAATGAAACTTCTTTCCTTTAGAGCTGCTGAGTGTGCTTGGAAGGGAAAAGTTTCAATTGTATTAGGAGAGTTGTGTGAGGGAAGGATGACAAGCAAGGCTAGAGTACATCAATGAGCCTCAGACAACAATGACGGAGGTTGGAAGCTGATAGGCAAGTCTCCACAGTAACAGAAAGTCTTTCTAGGACTAGAAAGGCTTGTACTGAGTTTGCTGCAACTCCTGTATTCATAAGGTTAACTGAAAACAAGTGTGAAAACAAAGAATGCATGGGAATGGAGAGTAGTTGTCATAAACATCTTATTTCTCTTCTGTTGTTCTGTATTTGAAAGATAATTATTATGATTTATAGTCTAATAAAAATTGGCTTTCTATTGTGAAGGTCCTTCTAGTCTTTTCTTTTCTTTCTTAGGAAAATGCCCTATAAGGAAAATACACCAACAATTTCATACTTAATTTCAAACGTAGAATACAAGATTGAAATCCTTGATGAGGACCAAAGTGAGGATGTGCAGGTAGCAATAACATGAGCATCTACGTGACTGTTAAAGAGAGAGAATAGAGGGAATAGCTGCAGAAGAAAGGATCATAAATTAAACATTAAGCCACTATAAAACTATCAGAGATAAAGAGGACACAATGCGAAGCTGAACTGCCCAGATGGCCTGAAGATTTAATATGATTTTAGAGTTTTGTTCTTTGCTCTTCATGGAAGCAGAGAAAAGGAGATATACCATGGGTGCGGTCTCAAGAAATCAGCAACTGTAGCAGATATTTTGTTTTTTTACAGTGAAGCCAGCAAAACAAAATTCAAAAAACCTGAACTCTATTTTAGTGATATTATGGGGTGGTTATTAGAAACTGCTAAAACTGTATTTTAATAGCTTTATTTTTAACTTTAGTTTATGTATACTGTATAGAAGTCATGCTCCCTTTTGACTTGAAAAAGTCTTGACAAACATGGATGATACGTTATTTTACATTTATTGTGATATATGCATTTGTTACTAAAGACATACAAATATATTAATCCAAAGATTTACAAATAAATTAAAAATAATGCTTCATTGGTTTGTACTCCTCACATATTTTATTACAGTTTATGAATAAAAGAGGTTACAAAACAGAAATACTGGCACAGAGTGGGGGAAAGGAGAGGAATAAATGGAAATAGATCCCTATTCGAGCTACTGCCACCAGCAATAGCATTAAGTTAACTTCAACATTAATTTAAATACAATTGAAGTGTGTTAAAAGAAAGACAAAATAAGGAAATGTGAAAAAAAAAAAAAAAATCTTGGCCTCATCATCTTGCTGCCTTCGAACTTTTACTATTAATAAAGAAGTAGTAGAGGTAATGAGTGAAGTTTTCCCCTCATTATCTGCATGTGAACTAGATGTCTATGCTCCTATTATAATCAATAGAGACTTAGGAGGGGATTCAACTACATAAACACGGATATATACTGCCATCTCAGATGCCAATACACCTAAATGGAGCTGGCAGGTTAGAGACAAAACTTATGGAAGATCTGCAGCCTTTTGGAGATCAGCAGCTAAAGCCTGGGCACGATGCCTTGTCTGTCTTACGTTTTGGTACCTGAAGCCTGCTGAAGTGACTGCTGTAGTTACAGCTGCAGAGATACGCAGCAATTCCTGATCCCAGCACCTGGCATGCTAGTTGCCAAAAAACAGGTGTCTATTGTGATTTGAGGTACTCTAACATTAAATACACCTGAGTTAACAACCAATATGCAGGACCTCCAGGATGCCTATTCCCTTGGCAAGTGACAGTTAGAGGACAAGCAGGCATCTCAAACAGGTGAATATATTTACAGAAACTTAGTAAGGTCAAAATACCTTATTTTTGTTTTAGTGTGATATGTAAGAAGTACTTGATGATAAGTAAATGAAGTGGATCTAAGGATAATGGAATTCATATAATGTGTATATATGCATATGCACATGTGCATATGGATGTGCATACAGTGTATGCATTTATGTTATATAATGATTTTTCTTAATAGATAATTCTTTTCCTGCAGCATTTAATTTTAGCTTTTTCAGGGCTACTTCCTCTACTGAGGACTCAAAAGGAAATTAATTTCTCTGTCACCAAGGTGGGTATAAGCTGTTCTGTGAATCTGAATGTACTTTCCTGTGATACCCTGCAGTCAGGGTACCTCAGTGCCCTTTTCTTGGTAGGTCTATAACACAGTTTTAATGCTATCTTTTCTCCTATTTCTACTAGGTTTATGAATTTTCTACTAGGTAAATTCCATTTGTTTCATTTCCAAATTGTATTAGCATTTTAATCCAAGAAATTCAGGGTTCTGTAATTATGTGGGAAAAATTAATAGGACATGAACGTTTGTAAATGAGATTCTGAATCTCTAAATTCCAAGTTCAGACTTGTGGCAATTTGGGATCCTTCTCTCAGACAAAGATTAATTTGCCTGGTCCCTGGGCTCTGGATTATTGCTGGAGAAGCCTAAAATTGAATTATACTGCCATTCTGGATCACAGAGTTCCTTACATGCCTAAACAGAAGCGCTCAGATGTCTTTAGATCAATCTTTAGCTAAGCAGTGAGATGCCTGATGTTTTATCTAAGATCCATCATGATTCAAAGACAGAATGAGGAAGCACATGAATTCTAATCCCCTGGTGAGAACCTCTCTATTGACAACTTTTGAATCACCTTGTGAACATATTCCTTCATTTCAGCGGTTTCAACACGCCAAGTAGGTACCTAAAAGTAACCTGAATCTTGGTATTTGATTTAAATGCTCAATGAAGTTTTAATAAATCCTACAAATCTCCTTTAAAAATCGTATCCCACTTCTCCCTCACATATCTGATAGAGTCTTCAAAGGGCATGTGCTCTTCTCATCCTCTCTGAAGAAGGTTTAGTAAGAAAACCTGTCAGCTTTGTTGTGGTTTTTGTTGTTTTTGTTTTTTTTTTTTACTTTCCTCCATTATCCTCCCTCAACTCATGTTTTCAGGGTTGTGAGTTTTAAGGACAACAATCTGCTCTATATTTATATTTTTAAAGGCAAGACAAGATACTGAGTACTGGAAGCAACTCGCAAAAGTGGAACTACTTTTCATTTCTCCAAAATGTGCATGTCTGCATGTAAATGCAATAACCGTCAAATAACAGTTACCAGGCAGGTACAGGTAAACCTCAGGAAGATATTTTTAACCAAATGTCAGAGTCTTTTGTTAAAAAAAGTATTTTGTCCATATATGTGTTATCAGAATTTGTGTTTGTTCACTGAAATGTGATTTCCATGTTTCTGTGTTGTTTATGGATATAATTTTGTAG
Source organism: Fratercula arctica (assembly GCA_947846985.1). Classification (NCBI taxonomy): domain Eukaryota; kingdom Metazoa; phylum Chordata; class Aves; order Charadriiformes; family Alcidae; genus Fratercula; species Fratercula arctica. Next base: position 35,807,428 of record CANTUZ010000001.1, on the reverse strand, counting down.
CCATTGTTAGAAAATATAGAACCCATAGGCCTGAAAATGCATCCATTTAGAGTAAGTGGCAAGTATCTTAACCTCTGTATGCTTATTTTCTGTCAAAAAAATAGATTAATATCTGAATTGTGTGGAACAGGATATTTTTCACCACCTGGACATCTCTCTTTCAAACAGAATATGTCTGGATAGATAATTCAAACACTGCAAGATGAAACTAGCATCCCATCATTCTGAGAATAGGTTAAGTTCATACAAATTTTAATTGTCATTAACATCATTGTGCTAGAAATGGAGAAATGTTGTGCTGTTTCCATTTTCTAGTTTTTGGGTTTTTGTTGTTGGTTTGTTGTTTTTTTCCCCCCCATTACATTCTTGTGCACTTAAAAAATAATTCAGGCTATTTCCATGCAAATTATACTTTTCCTGGATTCATTAAATGCTCTTTGCTGAGACCATAACTGGACTGTCTTCTCTCAAATTACCTATGCAGAATATTGAAAGGGTCAAAACAGTGCAGCATGCTACTGTATTTCACAGAATAGAAAAGCATGCAGATTGCTCTTGTTTCTCATTCTTGTAATAAGGGATAGTAACAAGAAAAGAAAATGGCTGAAAATTGTTTTGTTCTCATGTCTCAAATACCATAATTAGAATAAGAAATGCTACAAATTAACCCATTCTCATTACAGTTGCTATATTATAATTTCATGGTCCTCTTCTGATGCTGTACTCTTGCTAAGCACATTTACATCTCATCAGTGAACACAAGCAGCAGATCTGCTGGCGGTGAATGCTTGATTCACTCCAATTTATGTCTTCTTTTCAGCTGGGGAATCCATTGTGTGAGCTAATAGCTGGTTTCCCATTCGAAATAACTGCAGATCTCTTCACATTTGGATACAGTGCAAGCATTGTCATAATTTTTTTTTTTTTTAATGTGTCATGTAATTGTTGCATTACACTATGTGCAAGCAGAAGAAAGGGAATTTTCAACATTAAATGAAACACAAAGGACAATACTATGCTTTGCTGTCAGTGATGTGGGGGGGGAAAGACAGGAATCCTTTTCTTTTAAGCCAAGTAGGGAGTATAGCTGCAATCTTTGCAGTCATCTGCGTAAAAGACTGAACAATGATTTCACCATCAACTGCCCTATTTCTGCAAGGCTGGTTGTCAAAAATGAGGATTCTAATAAAGCAATGAAGTGGACAAATGTATCCTCTTATAGGGCATTTACATTGCCATGTTCCGATTACCTGACTGATTTGGGGACATTCCTGAAGCATAATTTCCATGAACTTCTCACAAAATTTTTGTAGCATTGCTATTGCTAATACAGTGCTGTACAAGCAAAAATTGAACTTGAGTACTTGTCTTATCTAACAATATTAGGTTGTTTTTCCCATCCAAGGTGTGTAGAGAGGAGAAGGTGTATTTGGAGTGTTTTGCTTCTCTTGTGCCTAGTGTGACAGCTAGAGAAAGAACAACCTACTGAAATCTAAGGGAGGTTTGCTGTTGATGCTAATGGGATAGGATTTCATCGAAAAGATTTTGTCCTACTAGACAGCAGTGCTACATGCATTATCTTTGTAAGACCTTGGAGACTGACATAGGAGATGCATGATCAGTGACTCAAAACATGGGGTTATTCCACCTGTCCTTAATCATTAGTGCTTGGATTCACTTAATCTAACTTTAGACATTTCCAATACGAATGTTGACATCTGGGGCAGGATTCAGTTGCCTAAACACAGGAATTTAGTGCCACTTATGTTTTCTAGGATATTGAAGGCATACACAGGCCACCTAGGTAGGGCACAGAACTTATGGAGACCTGTACACTCTGGTGCTGAAGCTGTGCATCAGGTCTGATAGAATACAATACAGACACAAATGTCACTATATACCAACATTTAGATGACCAAATATCACCCCTAACCTATCTGTTTGTGTTCTAGGGTCAATTCAGTTGTCCATACATTGATGTATTTGAGATGCTCTGCTGTATCCGACCTAACCCTCCATCACTCATGCCAGAGGGCATGAGTACTCTGCATGTATTGTATCATATGTGTTTACCTTCATGAGAATGCCCTGACCACCTTGAAGCTCTCAGTGGAACCATTTCTTGCTTTGCTCGTTAGATCTAGCTAATATAATCAATGAGAAAAATACTTACTTCCAGGTCATGATTCTTCTCATCAGTTTTAGATGTTTACCTTTAGATAAAATGAATAATGTCCTGTGACTGTTTTTTTTTTGTGTGTGTGTGTGTTGGTTTTTTTTTTTTTTTTTTTTTTTGGGGGGGGGGGGGGGGGGTTGTTTCTTTTCTTTTTCTAGAGCCAGTTTTAGAAGATGCAGGATTTTCAGCTATAAAGATTGACATGTCTCCTTGCCTTGCTTTTCCTTTCCTCATGCTTCCTTGCCTTAGTTTTCATATAACTGAGAGCTCAGTAATTCAGTAATTCCATAATAATGCGCAAGTCATCTTAACCATTGACATGGAAGGAAGATTAGAGGTGAGAATCTGCCCTCACTTATGCCAACACAATTATGAGAACATACAAGTCACAAAACCAAAGGTTATTCTATTCCATGATCCTATCTTTTAAAAGAGTAGTAGTAGGTATCTGGAGAATCCTTCTCTGGCTTCTGACAAGCTGTTTTGGATATACTGAGACTGCAGTTGTGTTTGGATTACTGTGGGTTTAATCCCTTGATCAGTTAATTTGAATTTGTCTGTTTCCTTGTGGAACCTTTGTACTTTCAACCGGCTTTGTCTTTGAGTTCCACGGTTTAAACTACTAATTACAGGGAAAAAAAAAATGCTATAATTCACTTTATTATTTATAGAGCTCTACCATACCCATTTTGGTTGTGCTTTCTAATAATGAAAAGTAATTTTTAACCCCTTCTCATACAGAAGAAGTACCATACCTCTTATATCTTTATTACCTTTCAGTGTACCTTCTCTCATTCTGTTTTGGTTTGGTTTGGTTGGTGATTTTTTTTTTTTTTTTTTTTTTTTTAGGTAAGAGTACCGTGATACAGAGTAGTGTAACAACTAAAACAAATACAGTAAAGACTTTGTGGAATTTCACCAGGATACTTGAGAAGACCACTGAACCTGTGACTGTATTTGTACTTGTTCGGTGAAGACAGCAAATTAGTGTCAACATTAGTAGTGTGTGTCCAGCTGCAATATGAACTGTTGGAACCTGAAGTAAAGATCTAATTCTGTAATCATTGAAGTAATTTTCAGCACTTCCATTAACTTCAATGCTTCAGACTTGGGTTTTTTTGAGACACTAAGCCCCTTTTATGCACATCACTGAACAGCAATTTTCAGTTACTGCTGACCCGAGTTAGATTATTTCAGTGGGTAACCTCCAAGTGAAAGGCTCTCTGCTGCATTTCAATACCCTGAGCCATCCAGCCCCTTCTTGTTTTTATTTTTAATGCTAATATAAAGAATCCAAAAAAGAACAATCTGTCATGGATGTGTATGATAATTGACATAATAGACCCTAACGGCTACTTTGGAGCATAATAGACCATGACAGCTCCATTGGAGCTTACTCAGAGATTGAGATAAAAAGTTGTATTAATATAATATACATTCACACTTACCATATTTTACTTTATTTTACTTAAAAATAAAATCCAGACAAAAATATCATTCATTGATATACATTGTTATTTTTCATTTAAGTATCAGGCTGCTACACACACACACACACGCACACAATCAGTATCTTAAAAGAAATGACAAGCAAAGATTTAACAGAAAGGCTTCCCAGAATTTACCTGTTCAGAATGACAGAGTACTTGGTGGTTTTCTCACTTGCCTAACCTTGCTATGTAAAGAAGATAAGGCATTGTGGTAATTGCAAGTTAAAGTGAAAATTTTTGTGCACGGTAGACATAGGAGAAGAGAACACAGAACCCCCAAAGTCTATTTTAGCACTTTGGTGAACTGACCAAACTGGTAGCAAAATTTGGTTTCCTAGAGTAACAGAGAGAGAAGTGAAAACCAAGAGTCAATCGTGCACAGAGGGGGTAATTTTTCAATGGTTCTAAAAGCTGTTTTGGGAAATTTTCAAAATGACAGGATTGTGAGAAACTGGAAGCATTATTCAATCTCCCACCAGGAAAAGGAAAAAATCACCCATCATTATTAAAAGGATGGTTTTCTGTAGCTTGTTCATTTCCTAAAAGGCAAGAAAAAAAGATGCAGGTTTAATGGTCTGGGAGGTAGCTTCAGTGGGTAGCCAAGTGCAACAAATATTTCTGGGTTTTTTTCTTTTTTTTTTTTTTTTTTGTCAATGCATTATCTTTTGGAGACAATTAACCTTGTGACAATGTCATGTTTTGCACCCTAATACTTATAAACTCTGAAGAAAAAAAGAAAACCAGACAAAACCACCCCTACCCTTGAATACTTGCTTACATACTGAATCTCATGTTTTATTTAACTTTTGGTCTCATTTTTTGAGGGTTCTAAGTCACTATTTTAAGTGCTTAGAAATGGCATACATGAAGAAAACATGGCTGAGTGAAGGAGTGCAAGGGAGAAAGCTTGGTCATCAGACCTTTGCTTATCATCAGCGTTTGCTGCTATCTCACATTTCACTTAATGCAGACACGAGGTCCACAGTGATGTTCCATTACACTCCAGGGGCCCATGGGCTCCATTCCATGGACTTTGAGCTAAGAACCCAGGTCCATTAGCTTCAGTGAAACCATGCTCTGGGACAGCTGTACCCCTTCTTGTAATGGGGATAGCTCAGTCAGAGTTTAGTTACCATGGATTGTTCCTTATGAATTTACACCAAGTGCACAAAACATATTTTAAGAAAGCAGAATGTTCAGATCTAGGAGATGCTGATGGAGATCCTGCTGCTGGACAACTCTTGTAACAGAATGGGATACATCTCTAAGTTAACACAGAAGATTTTAGTATCCCACCTCAGTACTTTGGAATCTCTCTGGGGTCAAAAGAAAGTGATCAGGATCCCCAGAGACATTGCAGACCCCTCCTTTGGCATTGGAATGCAGTTTTTCTCCATCAAGTAGAGAGGAACTCTTAATTGCCATCTTCCACTTGGTGACTGAAATTTATCTCCTCACAAAGAGGAAGCATGGTTGACAAGATTAGACAAGTTACCAATCTCTTAGGAAACTTCAGAGAGATTATCCCCTTTATGGAGACAGACATTCTGAATTGCCTTCACAGGACTCCTGATAGTTTTTGATATAGCCTGTAGGAAGCCATTTTCATCAGGAAATATCTCGCCTCCTTTGCGTGTAAGGAAAACACAACTCAACAGGAGGGCTCACATTCAGGCTGTGAATACCAGGCTGCATGTTAGCCACTGCTGAGCTCCAGAGTGGGATTGAAGTTCAGATTAACTCTGATTAACTTTTCCTTCTTCTTTGTTCCATAAACAATTTGGAGGCTTAAAGTTCACTGAAATAAATTTAAAAATCAGCTGTGTATTTCATACAGCATTCTGAATCAATCACCTGCAGACAAGTAAACTCAGAGAAACCTGAACTATATTTTTAAAAATGGGCAGCCTCCCAACTAGCTACCTGCATTTGTCAGCATATAAAAATTACTTATCTACATAATGAAGTTATTTATTATTAGACTTTATAAAGTGGTTTTATATACGCTAAAAGAGTCTGATAGTAATGGGCAGATGTGCTGCAACTGTGAATTACCGTTGCAATCATTTGCGAGTACATTTTCTTGTATTACTTTTCTCTGGTTAATTTGAGATCAAATAATTGTAACACTGGCAGTAGGAAAGGCAAGAATCATGGAAAAATGTCTGACAGAACTAATGTCTCGGGCAAGTGAATTGTTTAAGAAAATTCCATAGAGATCACTTTTTTGGAAGACAGAGAAAGTGGGAAAAAAAAAAAAAAATATAGCTAAGAACCTCATTGAGACATCACGATAGGTTTGTAAACCAATGACCAAGCAGTTTGCTCCTTATGTCTCAGTGAAATATGAAATAATCCAGTCTCTGTTCAGTTCCGTAGCAAGTTCATTTAAACAATTTTCTAGTCAGTGAAATTGTTTTTAGAAATGTGTGAAGTTGCAGCACTGCTTCTGTAGAATAGATGAATATTGTAAAATATCTCCCAATCTAATTCTAGCTATTGAAGCCAAAAAATATTTGTTTTGTACAGTTATTTGAACAATGGGAGACCTTTTCCAAACTGTGAGTAATGTTAGAGTATTTGTACTAATTATAACATTTGCAGTTACACTTATGTCTTTCCCCTGTGTGCCATAAAAAAAGGGAACATGTAGATACTAACTATATTTAGGGACTGGTCTAAAATCAGTTGACATTGTTCCCTTGATTTCAAAAAACATTGAATAGGAGCTGCCAGAGAAAAACTGCAAATCACCTCAATATTTAATGCATTAAGGCCGAAGACTAGGGCTAATCAAAGAATAGGATGGGAACCTCCCACGTGTCCTGAACAAAACTCAGTTATGTGTAAAAATTGTACTTTAGTCAAGAATGCCAAATATGGACTTTGTTAATTTATGTTAATTATATCAGGTTGTTGGGTGATTATTTTTTTCTCACTTATGTTATAAATTTAAATAATTTAGGAAAAAAATGCAGTGTAGAGATGGCATAAATAAAAATATATATAAAAAATAAAAATATACTTGCTTTTCTGAAGGGCATACTGTTATTGAAATACTTATGGTGGTACATGTAAATGTATAATTTGGACTTGTATCATCACTGTACTTGCACAGGTCTTGAAAGTTGTATAATTTAGGAAAATGGACTGATGCTGTAGTACTTTATCACAGTTATAGCACCTTTAAGTGTAATAATTTTTGAACAATTCTTTCAGAACATCTAAATAAAATAAAAATCTTTTTATACAAATATCCTTTTTCAGAACCAGGCTGTGTCCTATTTTTGACCAACATTAGGGAGCATAGTTACTTGCTCACTAACTTGAGGGGATTGTCAGTCAAACTTAACCATTGAAATGTTTGTGTCTAGTAAGTTTAGTTCTGGTCACAGCTTTGAGATGCTCTGGTGAAAATTGTAAATGAACCTGTCTCTTTTCTCAGAGACAGGGTTAGTCTGTGCTAATGGGAAAGGTCTCTTATCAGGGGCTGGTTGAGACAATTAATTAAGTACTTCTGATGGAGAACTTCAGCAACTATGTTCTGAACCTATTTTATGGTTCCTTAGATCTTTCACAGTGCAGTGAATTTTGTATCTTGGTCTTCTATTGGTACGTGCAGAATAGCTAGTTCATGTAATACCATTTTACAGAGTTTTTCTGAGACATTGTGTTCTTTGATGTCTATAAGTAAGAGTAATCTAATTTCCCAGTTGCCATTTGAAAGATTGTCAACAAAAATTAGAAAATATCAATATTCAGGTTTGTCCTTTTCATTTCCATTTCTGTGAATAGTTTCAATATTATACAAAGTATGTTTTTATTATTCAGAACAGTCCCTTTTAAGGAAAAGCCTCCAAAAGACTGATTTGAAAAAGTGCTCTGTTTCTATTATGATAGTCATCAGATTTGGTTCGAAATGTAGCATTAAGGCTTGTTCTTATTTTGACACAAGAAGTGTATCTAAAGTAAGTCACAATCAGTTAAATTTTGCACCACAAAATAAAACTGGGGTGAAACTGATTTTTCCCCCCAATTTACTTCGAGAAATGTTTTTTTTTTTTTTCCCCCTATATTTAGGCTTTAGATATTCTGATCCATGCCCACTGGGGTTTTTGCAAAGACACAATGAAAGAAATACTTTATCCCCAAGTATCCTTTTCTTACAAGCTCTTTCCTGTCATCAATTTTTAACGTACTTGCTGCTACATCAAAATGTGACTACTGTTTTAAGCTACAACTTAGACTTCTATAAATCAGCACCTCAGTACTCTATAGATCCCTCTGGCCACGTAATTCGAACATGTGGTTTATATTTCAATGAAATAGGACCACACAAGAAACCATTTGCAGCAGCCTAGGTAAAGACACAGCTCTTGCAGAATATAATGTCCAGGTCTACCTGTGCATTTTTCTTCCTACTCATTTTGCTAGTGTATTTTTAGTGCTGTCAAAGTGTTACCCTTTTGGTAAATTATTTGGTGCAACTTTCTGGTGGTTTGCTCTGTTCTGAATCGATAGATGTATAGGCAGGGAAGAAATCCCAGGGATAGTAAAATTGTGCATCCATAAATGCCTCTGCTGCATACACCTGTAGTGTCACCAGAAGAACTACCAGATGAAAATCCCTGCTTATTAAAAGCTGAGTTTTGTGTTTGCATCACCTCCTGTTTAGTTTTATGAATGTCATTCGATTTCTGTGGGTCTTGTGGACATTCATCAAATAAATAGCAATTCTCAGAGTACACCAGTGTGAATATACCAAGCTTTCATGTGGCATTATGCTCCGTGACCGAATTAATTATCTGAAAAATTTCATAGGGCAGAAATTTCCTGTCATAAGCATGTCCTGGACCCTGGGTCTTCCCACTCAAATCACTCTCCCTGGCTGTTTATTTGTCACTGTGAAAGTTTCAGAGTTTTCACAGCATATGCAGCTTCCACTTGCCCTACTTTTGAATGCAGTAATAGCTCTGTATATGTAAGGGGTAAAATAAGAAGACCTCCACTGATGTCAGTGGGGTTTGAATTTTCAGTTCAAGGCAAGTTGGACAAAGGAACGAGTCTTGGACAGGAGTATTTTCCTCATGTTACACTTGTCAAACTCTGTAGATTGGACTAGTTAAGAGGTCCAGCTGGCTAGTTGGATCTTCTCACATGGAAAACAGTAGTTAAGTGATTACTTTTAGCAATGGTTCCTCCCAAATTCATTGCTTTTGTTGCCACATGACAAAATCCAGATGCTTTCTTTAAAAACTTCACCAGAAAAGGGCCTCCTTAAGCTATTCTTACTGGTGCTTTGGCTGTCCCTTGTGTTGGTGCCACTGTAGAGAGGACAATCTTCTGTTTTTTGAGATCTCAGAATTATTATTGGTCTGATAATAACTGTAGCTTAATAAGAGGTATTCTTCTATCATTTCCATTGGACCCCAGGCTGCTGAAAGAGGAGATCCAGTCATAGATTAGAGTACAAATGAGGAAATCCTATTCCTTGTGGTAAATTAAATCCAACACTGCCCTCTTCCTTAGGAATCAGAAATGGAGGATCAGCTCTGACTTTCCCATTGGTAATAACGTGTATTATTCCTTTTTTAGGGTGGTGATAGCTCATGATGTTTCAATTTTAATAGTTTAGTCTGATGACTTCATAGCTCCACCATTAGCATTAATTAGTTATCCAGCAGCATGTTGGATTGATGGATCTTAACATCCCCCTCCTCAGGGGTTAATATCAACTAATGTAAAAGAAGAATGAAAAAGAGACTGCAGAAGGATAAAATTTGTATTTGGATACTCTTTCCTCCCTCCTTCTCTTTGTCTTTTATTTTACTGCAGGAATTATATGCAATCGAATTGCATGACTCAATGGTTGCAATAATAATAATAATAAAACCCCCATACAAAATACAGATTAAGAGAAAGAGCACATGCCTGAATTGTGCCTAATAAATGGATTTAGTGTCTGCAGTGAATGTGTGATGCCTTCAAGCTATGAAAATCTACAGGATCACAGATCTTGTAATAATAAAATTTCCCCTTGTTTGCTGATCATTCTCATGAAGAGTAGAACAAAGTGAAAAGTTAATTTCAAATGTAAAAATTCCCTTTTATTCCTGGTGTTTCTTTTTCTGATACCATCCCAAACTGGATGCAGTATCATTTGACAAAAATTTTGAGTAATTTCTGATATTCTCCTGAGTATCTGAACAGAAGCCAAAAAACAAGGTTTCATCACAACCAGTTCTAGACTTCTATAACACAAAGACGTGTATGAACTGCATGTTTAAACTATTTTCAGAATCTTTATTAAGAAACAGACACTCTGAAGGTACCTTCCAATTCATGCTACAATGGCTGCCTAAAACAAGTCTGCTGAATTAGACTCTTAGAGTATTTGTTATTACTTAATGACTCAAGTATTTTGGAACAAAGAGTGAGCAACCGTAAGGGTGAAAAGTGAGCAGAAAAATCATGGTTCAAGTCCCAGTTCGAATCAAATCTTCTTACTGTCCACCATATAACAACAAACTAATCTTAGTGCTAGTTTGTGTGATCAGCTCATCAAGCTATTGAATTTATAAGGTTGGTATAATATTCATTACAGAGCTGAGAATATTTCTTCTGCGATGACTTTCCCTTTGCTTAGGAATTTCTTGCCTCAGAGCATAATAAAAATAAATCCAAGAGCAAGTGCGAGATTCTGCACCTGGGACAGAATAATCCTGGTTATACATACAAACTGGGGGATGAGAGGCTGGAAAGCAGCCCTGTGGGAAGAGATCTGGGGGTTTGGGTTGATGACAAGTTGAATATGAGAATGCTGTGGGGGACGGTGTCAAAAGCCTTACCAAAGTCCAGATAGACAACGTCCACAGCCTTCCCCACATCCAGAAGACGGGTCACATGGTCACAGAAGGAGATCAGGTTGGTTAAGCAGGACCTCCCTTTCCTAAACCCAAGCCCTGATCCCTTGGGTGCCCTGCACTTGCCTTGAGAGCTCACTCAAGATGATCGTCTCCATGATCTTTCCTGGTACCAAGGTCAGGCTGACAGGCCTGTAGTTCCCCGGATCCTCCTTCTGACCCTTCTTGTAGATGGGAGTCACATTAGCCACCCTCCAGTCATCAATATGCCCTGGCAGCCAAAAGGGCCAATCATGTCCTGGGGTGCATCAAGCACAGCATAGCTAGCTGGTCGAGGGAGGTGATTGTCCCATTCTGCACTGTACTGGTGTGGCACCACCTCAAGTACTGTGTGCAATTTTGGGTGCCTCAATATAAGAAGGACATCAAATTATTAGAGTGCATCAAGATCAGGGTAACCAAGGTGGTGAAAAGTCTTGAGGGCAAGAAAAGTGGCTGGGGTTTGTTCAGCTTGGAGGAGAGAAGGCTGAGGGGTGACCTCATCTCAGTCTACAACTTCCTCAAGGAGGGCAGTGGAGGGGAAGGTGCTGCTCTCCTCTCTCTGGTGAACAGGGATAAGACATGACACAATGGAATGTAGCTGTGCCAGGGAAAGTTCAGATTGGACAGGAAAAGGTTCTTCACTGAGAGGGTGGTTGGTCACTGGAACAGGCTCCCCAGAGAAGTGGTCATGGCACCAAGCCTGCCAGAGTTCAAGGAGTGTCTGGACAATGCTCTTAGTCATATGGTTTAATGTTACATAGTCCTGCAAGAAGCAGGGAGTTGGACTCAATGATCCTTATGGATCCTTTCCAACTTGAGATACTCTTTCATTCTGTGATTCTTTTTAATTGTCTGGACATATTATTTTGAGTATTCAGGAATCTAAATTTAAATTTGTGTTTGATAAATGTATTGGTTTGCCTTGATTCTGTTTTCTTCAGAAATTGGCCCAGGATCTGTTTGGTTCCATAGGGAAAAATTACTTCTGTTTGTAGTTCAGGTCTTAAGGAAAGAATGATTTAATCTATATTACAGCTAGTTCTAGTCCTTGTTCAACTGTCTCACCTCTTGTGTATCACTCCTAGAGTGTGTGAGTTTCTAAGAACTCCTGTAAGATGTCAACTTTTCTATTCACTTTTACTTGACTTCTAGATGCACATAAGAACAATGAGTTATTGGATTCAGAGGAGAAGGCATTTTAAATATTACTTGTATATCATAAAAGTGATAGGTTCCTGAAATATGTCTATTATTTCTTGTGTTATTAGTTCAGGCACAACCAAATGAATGCAATTTACCAGCTGGGTGTAAGTAAGCACAGGTCTGTAGAACAGTACTTTTTTATTTTCTATAGATGTTGCCATATTGATGCTAATTCTGTAACTAAGAAATTGATGGTACTATGCTTATCCATACTGATTGGGATGCGACTTCATGTGTTTGCTCAGTAATTCTGATAGGAGAAGTTGTACAGTACTGCCCAGTATTTATAAATAACAGTGGGATTACACATACGCACACATGCACATGCATATAGTCATCTGCACTCTACGTGCTTAATTTCATTAGTCGTACATTTTTTTTTTTTTTATGTCAGGTCTGTTAAGATGATATTTTGATTTGCTGTTGTACATGCATGATTTTATAAGTTGTGTGCTTAGCTTATATGTCTTACTGGATTACGTGCAATGTTTCAAATGAGTAAACATATTTTTAAAGTCTTCAAAACCACAATTTGGAAGTGCAACATTCAAACTCCTCTTTAAAGAGATTTTTTTATCAAACAGAATAAGACTTTTTAAAGACCTTAGTTGTCATTGAAAAGACACTGATGCAAACTAGTTGAATAACTAGGACATTTTTGCCAATCAACTTTTTAACAATATTTTTTATTTTTAATCTCCTGACTGCAAAGTATAGCTGATGGGCTTTTGTCATGTTTTATGTATAAAGTTGATATACATCAATTATTTCAGTAGCAAATGTATTGTATGCTGCGCTGATTGCCAAGTATTGCTGCCTTGCCAGAAGAAAAAAATAATAATAACAAAAAAAAAAGAGACTAAAAAAAAAGACCCCAAAACACAGAAAAAAACCCAAGCTCTAAAGCGGGTGACTCTTTAAGAAATTATCAAAAGCCTACAAGGGAAAATATCAATTAAAAAATATGGGAATTAGTTCAGTTTCATTTTGGGAAAAAGGCATAAATTAACTTCCAATCCCAGAAATCTAAACTTCCAATATTGAAGGGTAAAAAAGGATTAGTAAGCAAGAGAACTGGGCATGTGTTATGCACACAGCCACCTAATAGTGCAAACCATGTAACAGAGCTCTTTGCAGAGCAGAAGTAAAATGCTGTGTCACATACCTGTTTGCATTTCCACTGTTAGAATTATAATTCAGAATTGCTTGAACTTCTGGGCATAGAGGGGAGGAGTGGCAGCGAGCAGAACCTGTGGGAGGTGAAATTTATGCCTTGGAGAGCACAACGCTGAGGTGCAAAGTTAATATCTGTGGTTGATACCTAAAGCTTGACCCAGTGAAATTTCCACTGGAAAATTATATTTTGAAGAAACTGAAGATTTAAAGATGCTCTGTCATGAGAAGGCATGAAAAATACCCATGAACATGGCCAGAAGGAAGGACAGGAGACTTCTGGAAATGGTTGCTAGAGCCTACTGCTTCAGAAGGACCTAAATATGCAGTTGGAGGAAAGACAGAGTTGGGAGTACAACTCGCCCTTTCTCAAATTAGGATCTTGTGAAAGAACAGATTTGCTCTGTGCCAATGGGATGCCAAACACATCTCAGGGAAAAGAGGAAAGCAAGAGATAACATGGGGTTAAAAAGCTGGTTTCCAAGGGGCTGTGCTTCCAAAGATCAACCTAACTTTAGCAGGCATAGATTTTAGGGAGCTGAGCACATAGATTGTGAATCCAGCATGCAATGACAAAGCAGGGGGAGCTGGGTTTGAGCGAGACATTTCCTCATCAGCAGTTTTAGTGTTTGATGATGACAAAGTTATCACAATGTTAAGGTAATGCTGAAGCCATTGCTGCAATGAAGAACTTAAGATGTAGCAGAAGGTAACTGGAAGTGGCATATTTCTCCCTAAAATTTTTCAATGAATATTTAAACAGACCTGGGGGCTGACCTCTAATTAACATGGATCAATGCAATACGCCATGTGAAATTAGGAAAGTTCTCCAGATGACCCAGAAAACACATATAAAATAGGTATATAAAAGCAATTCTTTAAGTGTGGGTTTGTAGTAAGTGAAACAATGCAAACCATCCAGCTATAGGTGCCTGTGTAAATAGGTTAGTCACCTGACCGACCCTTATAGAGTCAATGAAGAAAGGCAGACCCTTCCAGATAATGGTTCAGATTACAGGTGGACTGAGCTGGACTCCGGTGACTCTTCTCCCTCTGTGATGTCTACACATGAAATACAAGCTTGGCTGATTATGCACATGTAATTCAGGCATAATTTGTGCCAGCATCTTGGTCTTTATTAAATATATGGCTACTGCAGATAAGCATGTAACACAATTGCTATTTTTGCAATATTCATCAACACTGTAGTCGTAAGCCCTGCTATACCAGCCAGCTTCAACACTATTTCCAACTGCTGAAAAGCAGGAAGAAATAAAGGTGTTTTATTATTTTATAGCATCTTTAGCTCTTCTGTGCTGACAGTAAAGAGCCAGATTGTTTTTTTAAGATGAAATCTGGTCTGGAATAGTGGTATGTTTTCTGTAGTCAGTATATAGTGAAACTGTCAAAGGAAGGACAGTTGATGTCAGAAAGGTTCATATTTATTCATGTTTAAATTGAAGTTGGCTGTGTTTGCTCTCATTACTGCTGTCATAAATGGTCAAGGACATCTAGGTATGTGTTTTCATAAATGATGTGATCATTCCAATACAACAATTCTGAATATTGAGTCTTATAGCTCCATTATAGTTTCTAAAATGCTCCTGATGCAGCACTATTTAGGAATCCGAAACCTACTTATCTCTTTTAGAAATGCAATTGCTATGACAACTCAAAGCAGCTCAATATCACTTCTTGAAACTCAGATTTGAAAATCAGAATTGTATGGTCAGCCAATACATTGTGAAAATGGACAGTGTCGTGGAGGTGAAAGAGCATAGCTCACACCTTGGGGAACACATTTATTTATTGATGCTGAAATAGTTTAATTTTGAACAAAGAGAAAAAAAAGTTAAAAATCCTTTATGTAACATTTATCAGTTTTAGACAGACATCTAAGACCACACAAGATTTGACTCGTTCATTACAGTGAACTTTCTTTCTGCTGCACGCATTATCTGTGCATTTAATTTCAATTAAAATATAAAGGCACACATCAAATCATTCCTGCTTACAAAGACAAGACCACCTAGTGGTTTCTGTATGCTTAATTCACTCTCTCCTGTCACAACCGCTTGAGGCTTTGATTAGCTTTATCTTACTTGCAAGAGGCACCCCACGTAGAAAGAGACAGAGTGATAAGCTTTCCTGTTGTCTCTGCAATTCTGAAGGAAGCTTGCTCCATTCTGATCACTGAGCTACCTGGAAAATACACTTTAGAAATCAAAACAGGCTCTTATTCTTACCTAACCAAGCACCAAAGCAAAACTTGATGAATCTTCTGATGACTGACATGCTGAACTAAACATACTTCTTAAGACAAGGACTGCAATGTCCTTCTTTTTATCCTTTAAATAAAGATTCATCTTCTTTCCTAATACTTTTCTGCTTCTCTTTGTGTTATTTCTGTGTGTGTGCCAATATGTGTGTCTGTTTAATTCTTTTTAGTTTATTTAGGAGACTTTCATAAACTTAATAAGCTTATCTTTTTCTTTTTCCCACCGGCATTTACAGATGGAAGGAGGAAGGATTGAGCCTGAAAAGGAGAAGGAATGCTGAAGAAGTAAAATGTATGTTTTTGAGAAGCCTTGAGTTGGGAGTAATATTTAAACTGAACTGTGTGAATGCACTTTGCCAGGGATAGGTATCAGCTGTGCTGCAATTTATGGTTTTGTCAAGGTTGTCTGCAACATGTGGAACAACTCCCTTTTTAAAAGTATGTAGACACATTTAAAAAAAAAAAAAAAAAAAAGGTTCCTTTCAAATTACAGCTATAGTGTGTGTTTAAATAAAATACTGATGATCACTAGCCATTTACAAAGTACATTAAACTCAGGAATGAAGCCTATTATGAATATAAAATGTTTCAGTTGTCACAAAAAAAAATAAAAGAAAACAAAAAATCGGTGTATTATGAGTACTCATTTTTCCTGTTTTTCTTGCTTCTTAGGTAGCTCAGTATAGGTACAATGTACGGGTATCGAGATTTTACATTTGTCGTAACACATGGCACTGGATATGATGGTAATAAATAATCTTAAATTGCATGCTTTGAAATAATCTCTTATACTGATATCAATATTATCATACATCAAATTGACTGAGGAAGCTGTATCCACAGCGTGTAGTTTCTCTTCGTCACAAGCTGCTTGCAGATTCCTTGCCTTGCAAAGAAAGTTTCTTTTTTTTCTTGGGTTTTTCATTACACGTGAAGTTTGCTCCCTCTTTTTTCTTTTTTCTTTTTCCTTTTTCCTTTTTTCTTTTTTCTTTTTTCTCTTTTCTTTTTTCTTCTTTCTTTTTTCTTTTTTCTTTTTTCTTTTTTCTTTTTTCTTTTTTTCCTTTTTCCTTTTTATTTTTTTTCTTTTTATTTCATTCTGTGTAACGTAATAGTAAGGTAAACACCTACATATTTGCCTCTGGAAATTGTTTTTGAATAGGTAAATCTTGTATTTTCCATAGTGACAGGCATGGCCATAGCTAACTTTCCAGAGGAGTCTCAAAGGGAAAAAAGTCCGTTACACACAGATGCATGCTCCATTATTAGTCATTAAATTATTAAAACACTTGACCATTAAACCAGCAATAATGTGCCATGTGTCTTCTAAATTGGCTTTATATAGTTCATGAAATTATTAAGAAAACAAGACAGATAAGCATTTTCCTCACTCTCATTTCGTTACACCATAAAATCAGCAAATAAGTTAAACTTCAAGGTCACAGACCAGAAAAAATGAATTCCGGCAAACTGAAATCCAAAGCCATCAGAATTAAAATATAGGAAATTACCAAAATCCTCATACACAAAATATTCTGTTCTAGAACATAGAATACTGAAACTGTTCAACACATGCTGTAATGCCAAGTGGAAAATCTTAACCTTTTCAAAAGGACATTTGAGGAATGAAAAGAGAGCCTGTATAAAAAAACTTGCCTGGTCCATGGGAATCTGAGAGTTCAAAACAGCTTCAGATGTCAGATTTTAATTTGCAGCGTATCTAACTCCTAATTAACCTAACTATGAAGCTCAGCTAGAAAGTGTGCTGGGGGAAAAACAAAAAGCAAGCATGTTTCCAGGATAGCAGATAAATAGGTAGCTATTACCTAGGTGTTGTTTCTGGATAGTTTACCTCCTTAGAGATCTTGAAATGGGATTGTTTACCAGTAATGAGTTTTCCCTAGGTGAGCAATTGTTTTTGCAGACGTATAGTATGTCGAAAGGCCCTATTTGCTTGTAGCCTATATATATCTGTAATTTGCCTGTAAACTATACAGAGAGTGTTTGCAGGAAAAAGATAAATAAATGTACTTCATTCTGAAAGATTTTATTCTGGTTTTGGCTTCCCCATCTGCATTGTTTTCTTTAAGCATTTAGGTTAACATCGAAGTTCATTGAGATGCTTAAGCTTAGTTGCATAAGGGGTATAAGGAGTAGGCCAGATAGCTTACTAAAATTGCAGCTCAGCTGGAGATTTTATTTCAGTACATTTCAGAAAAATAATGTCTGTCTTGCAAGTTTAAACAAAATGTGGTGCGGGTTTTTAAAATCTTTAGCGGTTTTCGAATCAAGCAGGCGGCAAAGCTTTCTGCCTCCCCAGATGTCATGCCTCATATCATCTAACAACAGTAAGAAATGGGGAAAGGTCGTGGTCTGGTGCATCAGGGCCATATGTTTTGTACAGTCCCACAACACTGCACCAGACATTAGAGAGAAGAAATGGAAAGAGGGGTTACTGTGGTTCTTGTGCCTCTGAACATGATGCCCAGGGTGGCCCTTTCCAGGAGCCCCAAGCTGCACTGAAATATCAGCATAATGTGTGAGGAGAGGAAGACAGGAATCAGGTGCTGTGTCATACTAGATCTGTTCGAGGAGGTACATTTGAGGAAGGGGTGTTTAAATAGCTTGAATATCTGCGAAAGAGATGGAATGCAATCAAATAAAATGAATGTTAACAACAAACAAAAAAATACATTGAATTTTGCTATCAATATGCCCTTCACAAAGTTATAACTAAGGTTAAGTTTTGCATTAAAAAAGGGTTTCTATATTATTATAACTTACAGAGATCCCACACAAATTAACGGCACTTCCTATTTGTATACAGGATGATATTTTCAATGGTGAATTTAAATGTGCAGAAAAAAATGAGATTTAAAAAATCAGGCCTTAAAAACATAGTCTAGTATCAGACAGTTCATTTGTCCTGTCAGATCTTAATAATGCACTCAGTTTTCTTACTTATAAGAAAAAATAAAATTGAAAACTTGTGAATTTCTCATTTGAATATATAATGTGAGGTTAAAAAGATTTTTTTTTTCTTATTCTGCATAAATACAAGTCCTCTTTTCATCATGGCCCAGTCTGAAGACAGCACTGGTGTACAACATGAAAATGCCTTCTTGGACGTAAGCAACTTTAACTCTTCCAAAAAATGTGTAGTCAATGCATGAGAAGAAGAGAGAAAGTGAAAAATATGTAACCAAATGGGTTTAAAGTCTGTCATCATGAAGTGCAGTTCACCAAAACAAAAGTATGTGGTTTTTTGGTTGTTTTTTTTTTTTTTTTTTTACTTTAGACTAGAGACTGAACACAAAGACTATTAATGTGAAAGTTACTTTAGCATTTTTAAACATTTTATTTTTTTGGTTGCATAATTTAAAGCATTAAAATTCACATCTTATAGGATGCATTGGTTCTGAAAGCCTATTTAAATGCTCCTGTATTTAAAGTGGATATTTAAATCTTAAAATAATGTTAGTGTCTAAGCTTAAAGCTGTAAGCTGTCAACACAGACTACCTTTGCCCTGATTGACGAAAGCCATTAAACATTGCCTCATTAAAGTTTATTGACTTAAGCACATGCTTAAAGTCAATCATGTGCTTAAAAGCTGCTCCACAAATAGATCTGGTTTCCTGAATGCTGAATTTAATTCTACGACGTATTGTGTTGAATGGATCATTGACAATTAATACAATCACACTCTCTATCAGAAAAAGTGAAAGATGTTGTGTCCCTGAAATAGAAAGAGATCCCTGGATCCCAAGAAATCCTTGGGATCCAGTAGTGGATTCAAACACAAAGAATGGAAGCTCTGATGCAAAATGTCCAAACTAGAAGAAAATCTGTGGATTTTTTTGGTGTTGTTTTTTTTTTCCAAATATGGAAAAGGTTTCTTTTTTGAAGAGGTTGGAGCTTATCCTTTCCCAAAATTGATTAACAGACATCTGCAATTCCTCTCCTCTTACCTGCATTAATACTTATACCCAACCTCATACCAATGAAGGTCTCCTAGAGAAATTTATATTTCCCAGCATGTTTGCGTGGCTCATAAAAAAACACCGTCTTACCTTTAGAAAGGTGCGTGCCTTATTGCGAGTGATTATATCATACGGTTCTTCACCCTGCTCTGTGCCCTGTTGATGGCAGCACTAAAATGCTGGTGGGATCAGCATGGCCGCATGGCCCTGGGAAAGCCCTGTCTTTGGTACCAGGATTAAACCGAACTTGCTCCCCTGCCCTGGTAATGCATCATCACAGCGTCTTACTTTGATGATGCATTGCACCAATACATCACCACAGGACTGTCAGTCAGAAGATGGCACCAGCTCGGAGAAACAGATCCAAGAGCAGGTTCAGTTTAATTACAGGACAGAAGGTGTCCTGATGTTCCTTGGAGACAAAACGCTTGTGCCAAGAATTAATATGCTTTGCATTGCTGTGCAGTGGTCTGACAAATACGCTGAAGCATCTGAAGAGAGTTCACACAGACTTTGTCAAGAGAGTAATTCTAAAACAAAGATGAAAAGTGAAAATCCTAATACCTTCTTCATAAAAAAAATTTGCAGACTCTAGCTGTAATCTGTATTTCAGTACTTCAAAGAAGCTTTACAAGGACACTGTCAGGTCAGATTTGGCTTATCGTGTAAGCTATATAAAAATAAGTTGCTATTGGAGGAAACAGTTTCATTATCTTTCTTAAGGGCAAACATTCTTTTTGTGTGAAGTTATACCAAGTAGTTAGACCAAGCCGGTCATTGCTACTTGTGTGAGCCAAGCTGCCCTAGGAAAAATTAAAAAAAAGGTGGACACCAATCCTTTTTAACATTTAATTTGATATATCAATCACTATCATATTTATTTGTTTATTTGTTTTCTTATTTTGCTCTAAAACTAAACAGATGAGGAGATGTTCACAATTCATTCCTGCATAGATGATGGGTGAAACAGTCTTTTATTAGAGGGTGTTGTGGTGTTGTTGTTGTTAGTTTTCTTAGCTAGTGGACATATTTGCAACCTGAATACTGCAGCTCACTTCTAGTATGAGAGCTTCAAAATGCATAATTACCTTCCTTTTGTGCTGTGCCTTCCTTTGCAAAATGAAGTCCATTTTTATGATAAGTTTAAGCAGTACATTTGTAAAGACAAATATAAACCAGTGAAGTGTATTTACATACAGCATATATACACATACATTTATATTTATGTAGGTATGTCTGAACTTCAGCACTTTCTTCCACATATGCTTTTTCTGTCTATGTATATATACGTGTATAAATATATATGTGTGTATATATATACACATGTGTGTGTATATATGTGGCAGTTAATACATAAACAAGAAAATCAGTGCAATTTTCCACATGATATCATCTTTTTGTGAAATAAAGTTTATTTTATGTCATTCCCAGAGTATCTGATGTTAGATATTTATATTGACAGCACATCATTCATTGGAAAGCTGTTAAGGAGAAGACAGAACTTTTGGCCTCTGGGTTACATGCAGGTTTTGGAGGGAAAGGTTTGGCCTTTTCTAACAAGCATTCCCCTGCTGTATTTGTAAATGTAGAGCTGGAAATTTTATTTTATTTATTTATTTATTACCCATAAAAATAAATGGGCAAAAGGTTAAATTGTTGGGATTATCAAATCAGATGAATATTCTTTATCAGAGGATTATCAGTGAAGGAGTTTTAGATGTTTCTATTTTATCACTCTAACTATCAAAGTCCTTAGGAATCAAACAACACACATTGTTCTGGGCTCTGTGCAAGAGAATAAAAGGTCTGGTGCATTTACAATCCAGACAAGGCAGCAAAAAAAAATAAAAGGAAGAAGCAAACACAGAAGCAGTGAGATCAGCTTCACTGTATTTTATTGCGAGAGTTTGGGGCTTTTTTGTTTTGCTTTGTTTTGTTCTCCGACAGGTGTTTTTCTTTCCTGATTTGTTATTTTTGATTTCTTAGTGGGGATAATGTTAGGAGGCAGCTAATGGGATGAAAAATAATAAAGACAGAGATGTTAGAGATTTGGGGTCATGTCCGAACACTCTGGGCTACACGGAAAGAACCACACAGCCAGTTACTTCAGGGACAGGATATTCTCTATATAATCTGCAAGAAAAAAAATAGAACTGAGCCAACCCCCCCAAAAAAATCTGTTGAGAGATGAACTCTGTTCTTTGCCCCTTAAAATCTTTCTGCAACAGCTGTCCTGGTTTAAGTTTTCGCCTGGCTTATCCCTGTGATTCTTTTCTTGAGCATCACAGGGCTTAAGGAGAGCAGAAGTAGGGGGGAGGAATTGCCCCTGAGATCCTGAAACTTCTCTAGTTAGTGAAATAATGTACACAACACAAAAGAAGACACTCTTTTACAAAAACAACTTGAGGGAGGGGAGGAGAGAGGTGGATTTCAGTATCATTATGCCTGAAACATTGTCTTTCTTACTGTGTATTGCATACTAAAACCCTTTCCATGTGTAAATTAGGTAGATGTGTGTGTTTAAAACCACAATCTAAATTATACTAAAAATATCGTCCACTGTAGGGCAAAGTTGTTATTGACAGAGAAAGCTTGTCTTATTAAAATTCAAAGTTAAAACTCATTTGCACTTGAGAATAAGGGGCATCAGACTGAGGGTAAAGAGTCTGTCTCTAAGAAGTCCTACAGGTGCATTCCCTGCAGCCTTGTCACAGGATCATTGAAATCACAGACCTTCTCGGAGCACGCCACTGATCTCATCTGACTTGTACACCTGGGTCACTGTTTGTACACAGCATGTGGAAGGGAAGCACGCCTTACAATGGGTTGAAAACATAGTCGGCATCTCCATCCAGACCTGTTTGCATCGAGGTGTCCTTAGGTCCCTCAGTTTAGACATAGCAGGAGTTAACCAGGTGTTGAGACAAATGGTCCAGATCACCCACTGGACCAGGTTGTTGGGGGTTTTTTGAGCTATTGTTTCAAGCTGTCGGCAATATACGAAAATCATCACTGTCCTGGTTTGTACTCAGTTGATGTTTTCATGGTTATCTTCATTACCATCTGTGCTAGAAATATTGCTTTTTAATGAAAGCTTAGATTCGAGAGCACAAATTGCAAAGGATATTCAAAAAGGGACAACAAATTAGCTAAAAAGAAAACTATACCTGCCTACATTTCCATTATCTAAACGTAAAGCAATAAAATCAGTGGAGAAATTTGGCGGGAAAACAAAAAGTTGAAAATTACCTCACTTTTGGAATAATCTAAGGTGTAATTTTTAAACACGTTTCTTCTCTATATTTCTTCCCCCCCCTCCACATCTTTGATAATCTAACCAAGATACCAAGATAGTGAAGCTCCTACTACTCTATGCTTGTGTTTTTTTCTCTCTCTAGATATATTTTTTTTTTTACTGTTCGACTGTAAGGATTTCTGACACGCTGTGTTGCTCCTATCATATGGTTTGCTTTAACTGATAGAGACATTTTGTGTGCTAAAACTCTGCTGCTGCACGGCTGTCTGCTAACCTAAAGCTCAAAGAAACATACCACAGGACGAGGGAATACGTTATAATTGTATAACTTTCTGAGTTTTGCTCTTTTTTTTTTTTTTTTTTTGTTATATATTTTGTTTTCCTGCGGGCTGTGGGAGGAAAGAAAGGGCACAGAAACAGGAATACTAGCGTGGTTCCTGATTTGTTTGTATTCAGGTCAGTAGACAGTGGCAGGACTGCCTCTGAGTGTTTCTCTCCTACTGTTGTACCCTATCCAGCCCTGTGACAGAAACATCAAGAAAACTTGGTTTGTATTTCTGTTTTAAAATATCTGGCTGAGTCTTGATCTGTTTTCATCCTGAAGCACCGAGCAGCTGGATAAACAACTGAATTATATAAGAAACCTTCCCCAAAACCAAGATGCTGCACTATTTGAAGAATAGTTGCCAGCAGCCATTCAGTTACCAATATATGCAGAGAAAGGTAACATTCAAATTGTCTTAAACATATTGCATATCAAATTGTGGCGTATCTGGGTGCACATGCGTACAGAGCACAGTCATTTTGTACTGCCACACTCCTCACTTCGTATGGCCTTGGACTGACTGAGTTCTGCGTCAGAAATGCAAAACTAACTCAGCTGCCCAACTGATATAGAAAACTGATATAGAAAAAGTGAAGTGCACAAACTGGAAGAAATTAAGATCTAGTTGTACAGCTGGGAATTTCACCATAAAATCATTTGGTACATACTAAACCTCTGAGAGATACTTGGCATGGCCTATATTTTTTACCTGTCATTTATTTTTGTTTCTTGTTTTTCTTCATTTTGGAGACCTTATTGTAAAAGCAGTTTATCAACAGTTTGCCAAGATTAAAAGTCCCAGTCTTGGGAACAGCCCCATTTTCATCACATCAAACATATCATTCTGTCTCATATGTTACTCAGCTGAAGGAGAGAGAGACAAGAACCTAGGAAAGTCTAAAAGCATAAAATGGAAATTATCGGTAAACAGATGAAATACATTGCTTTAATGGAATCTATGGGGTTACTCTGACAGCCTTTCCCTAAAATGTTATGAGCCACCTGGAACATGAGGGAATTCAGAGAAAGGATAATAACAATACTTTGTAGTTTTTAGTGCCTTTCAAATAAGGGTCTCAAAACACTTCACAAACATTAATCAAATGTCATAACAGTGCTGTGAGATAGTAATCCATTATTATTCACAAACAACAAAAGATCCTTTAAAAACAAAAGCAAGTTAATGTTTCAAGTGCATTTGAGTGCAATCCAAGTAAGCAGGCTCACTTGGTGTGTACAGTTTTAGCAGTAACTTTCCCCATATTGTGGCGAACAGCAAAGGGATTGGGCCAGTACTGTGCTAGAAACCAGTTCTCCCCCATACCCGTCGTACACTTTGCTGGGGTGTCATCTCATATCTTCTTGATACTTGTGATACTTGTGATCCAGATGGCTCTGGATCACAGGATTTTATCTTGCTACCCTCATTTAACCTAGACTAGTGAAAGGTGTCCCTGCTCACGGCAAGGGAGTTGGAACTAAATGATCTTTTTAAGATCCCTTCCAACTCTAACCATTCTATGATTATATGATTTGAAAAATAGAGAATAGCATCTTTGCATTCAACCAAGTCATTGAAAATGTTTGCCTTAGCTTCCCCAGTCGTGAACTGAAGCAGAGAAGAGAAGAGAACGAGGACCAGTTAGGGATGCCAAATAGTCTGATCAGGGAAAAAAATATAGGATAAGATGTTTTCATGAAAAGAGTATATAATGTGGTGACTAAGTAGCTATCTAGAGAGGGCTAATGACTATGCAGTGTTTTACTGTATGACTGTCCCTGTTTTATCGTATAGCTAGTGACTCTCAAAATCTTTTTATGCGTGAGTATTATTTAACTGTCCAATGCTAATATTTACTCAGCTCTGGATGATGTATGTACTATCGCTGATGTAGTTAATATATGTTGATTTGATTATATATCAGAAAATGGACTCAAGTGAAAAGTTAATTATAACAATAAAGGTTATACGAAATGCCTGACTGCTTAATTTGTATCTAATTGTGGTTTTTAGGTTGTTTTTATTATTATATCTTTCTTCATCTTATAAATCAGTTACTCAGTTAAAGCATTCATAAATATCTCAGAATGTTAGTTCATTACTAGAAACAGTTTCAAGAAAGCTTAGCAGTCATATCATGTAAACATCTATCTTATAATTAAAACTCAATTAATATGTTTGTAGCAACCCTTTGCTGTTTAGGATGTATACAAAAATTGCCTAATGGAATCTAAATTTAATCCCTATTAGAAACACTTTAATTTAAATGTGATCACAAATCTTTATCTCCACTTTACATTTTAAACATAAAACGGAGTTCAAGAAGCCACAACATCTTAATCACAGAAGATCTTTAGCTCATCTAGATCAATCTTTAAAAAGTTATTTATTCTGGCAGTCTGCACACAAGGGCAAAAAGAGTAACAAAGCTACAGAAAAAAAAAAAAGTTAACTAAACAAACCCACATACTCAATGTGTAATTGCTGTGCTTTTAAAATGCATTCTTTTGTTCCCCTCACTTGTTTGGGGAAGCATCAGATTCTGCTAGATAGGCAGATTCTTTCATCCACTGAAAGCCTCAGAAAATCCAGTCACTCCTGCCTGTAAAATCAAGATTTAACTGAGTAAAAGCAGCAGGATTGGGCCCTGGACTAATATGTACTGCTGACAGCCTGAACTGTGTCCCTGGTGGACTTACACATTTAGAAGTTGATGGTTATGGTGACATTACTGAAAGGCAAAAGAAAGTATAAAACATCTGCTGGGTGAGAGAGCAAAACAAAACTGGTATGTGCCCCAGAAGGCTTGTAAAGGGAAATGGGGTTAACATCCATAGCAAATGCAAGAGGAAATAATTCTCTCAAAAACTAAACAAGGTGAAAGTTAGTCTGATTTCAGCACTCTGCATTAACATTAGGGATAAGAAAACACAGCAGAACACAGGTTTTGTTGACAGGGAAAAAAAAGAAAAAACAAAACAAAACAGAACAACCCACACACAAACCCCCAAATTAGAGAAAGGTAGCAGACTTAAGTTCCAATAGTTGCTTTTCAAGAGCTGGATTCCTTCCAGCCAGAAAGAGAGGCAGGATGATTTCACCACCTTCCAACCTCTCCACCTTCCAACCTCTCCATTCCTCAGCCTTAAATCATTGGGATGGGAAGGTTCAGGCAGTAGGAGACAAACAAGTAATTCTAGATGTATAGGGTAGTTCAGCTTTTCTTCATAAGCTCGTATGTGCATTGAAACAGTACCTGTAGACCTACATGCATTGTGTGAAGAATCTTGCAGGACCTGGCAGTCCTAATTGCCAGCCTTTCCAAACCTGGCCAGACAAATTGAGAACAAAGAGCATGTTCCCATGTCATACATCCAGTGAATAAATTTGAGGTTGTAGTTACCATATACTTTATTAGACTTGCTCCATACATGCATGATATGTTGAAAAGCTGTACCTGAGAGTAGCCACTTAGCTGACTTTTAGGGAAAAGACAGGAAAGCCTGCAACATGGCATTTGATCTGGTAACGTGAGAATGTCTGAACAGCAGGCAATGCCTGGAAATCACAATTCTGGTTAAAAGGCTTAGGGACCTCTTTCAAATTAAATTTCGGAGCCTGGTTCCTATGGACCTTTGCCTCACAGTGACACTGATTAACAAGGGGCTATCTCATCTTCTCTGCTACTAACCCTCAACACTATGTGGTTCTGACTCTTCCTCACACTGTTAAATGGCATGTTGTGGGCCACTACCATGTCTGAACAAGCAGATGATGAAAAATGCTCCTGAACTGTTGCCTAATTTTCCTGCAGTCTCATTGTCTCTGTGTGTGGCTGCCCTCTTTTTGTCTCCAGGGTCACAAAGCTGCAGAAATACAGGTATAATCAGAAAGATGGAAGAACAGTAGACCTGAAACTTCTGATTCAAGTACTGCCCTTGTTTTAAACCTTATGTTTTCTGAAGTGCATGATAGGGGCTAGAAGCATCTGGCTAGTATAAAATAGAGAAACCTTAGGTGTTCACACAGATTGCCGAGTGGCTTTACATATGAAGTAGGACTTCTGTCACTCTAAAGTAGTTGAAAATTTGCGTTCTACCATCACAGGCATTCACATAATAAAATTTTGTATATTTTTCAGTGCTTAGGTTAGTTCTTTGCCTTAATGAATATGATGCTGGGGTTTATTTGCAGAAAATATGTATAAAAAGCTATTCTTCATACGGAAAAAAATTTAACAAAAAACTAGAAGAAAGATTCATCTGTCCTAAAAACAGATATGTAATCTAAACCAGCTGTGTAACTCCTTTTATTTTCACTGAAGACAGATAAGCACTGCCAGAGACCTATATATCTCACCTGTCTTAGACACCTATCTTAGGATACAGGAATTACTCTCCAGAGGTTACCTGCATCTCTCCTTCTTACGGAGGAAAATTTCAAGGCTAATTTTTAAAAAAAAATGCCTACCATCTGAATGTCATTAAATCAAGGTGAATCTCTCCCTTTGTGTTGGTTTGCCTTAGTGAAGGTCCGTTCACCTCAGTAAAAGGATCCAAGTTCTTTTCATTCCTTAATGCAATCAGTAAGCGTGTCCAAAATGCAGTGTGGGATTTTCCAATCTGTTCAGTGTTCAAGCATGAAAAAGTAAGTACCAAGACAGTGAAACCTTCAGAACTTCTTCCTTCCTCCACACAAGCTGTTCAGTTCATAGTTTCCTTACCGAAACTTGTTTTGTCCTAGTGGAACTGAATAGATTACAGTGCCCCCTATGGAGAATTGAGTTCTCACAATGGGATTCTCTGCCTGGGAGTGAATTTCTCCTTCAGCATTATGGTAAATAATATTTGCCTTTCTACTCTACCACATTTATATGCAGTTACAGTTTCTGATTTACTGTTCTTTGTCACTCACTGTGTTACAAATATTTGGGCAGCAGACCAATTTATCTGAATGATCTTCTTCCTGGTTACTCAATCTATTCATCGGACTCATAAACAAATTGTTAAAGAGCTCTTTCCTCTCCTACTTTTCATATTTATACACTTGCTGCTGTCCTTTGCCTCTTTTACTCTCTTAATGGAGCAGCATAAAGGTGCTGTGGGTATGAAGAGCAGCTGTGAGGAAGAAGAGGAGGCAGTGTCAACACCATTAGGTGTTTCACTTTCACGCATATACCTGCTCCCTGGCTCTGAATGCGTCATGTTGTTGATGTGCAATCACAAATGGCTATGAAAACAGTTGACAGTGGGCAGTGAAAGGAGAAAGCAGAGGAACAGCAGTGCTCAGTGAGTGACCATGCCTAGGCGCACTCTGGGTATAATTGTGCGAAGGCTGTGTCCTCACTCATTTCAGTGGTCTTAGTAATATCTTTCTTGCTGAGTTGAAAATCGGAATAATGAGGTGTAATTCTGTGTTTGCTTACCCACAGTCAGAAGACTTTATTTAATAGGTCCTATTAGCTTTAAAAGTTGGGAAGCAGTGAATTTTAACAGTAGAGCAACTCACACCACTTCCATGAGCAAAGTCAAGACTGAGAACAAACAAATATTTGCTAATGTTAAATAAATTATATAGAGATATGTATGAGCATACACACATATACAGTATGAACTCATGAAAGTTAGCCAGGAAATTTTAATTTCCTTTGGATTATTGAATGGTTTTATCTTCATCATTGTTTTCTTTTATGGTTGATTTTCCTTGTATCACTTCGTCAGCTTCCTGACTGAGGCAGTTGATTTGCACTTTTAGAACAAATGTTTAGTACTGTATCTGTTGGGCATCTTTACATGTTAGTCTTCTCAATGGGATCCCAAATTTTTGTAATGAATATGTCATGGAGATTGTCATACTTTATTTCTAGCCATAAATTATGATTTATTGTTCCATAGGTAGAGAGCTGGAAATGTTAAATGCAGTATTTCTTGTAGACGATCACCGTTGCCAACAGACTCTTCTGTATTTCATTTTCTTTGTATAATAAGTATAATAATAAACATAAATGTAACATTCAAGACCATTGAGTCATTTTCTATTTTACCAGAAAATAAGGCAGCATACATCTAAAAATCCAATCAGTTTAACACAATCTTATATTATTCTACTACCAAGAAGATCTGTCCCTTATTATTGTTTCTGTAATAAAATTAGGCGTACACTTATATAAGACAGTAGAAGAATGTTATATCATACTAGCTGTAGGTCTCTGTCCTTTCCCCTCTGTTTCAACACAAATATGTCTCAACCTAAGTAGGTGGAAGTGCATTTTTCTAATGTAAAGTCAAATCACTGTCATTTCAAGAATTTAAAATAGCCAATTTTGAAAAAACAAAATAGTTAAATGAAAAGCAGACTCTGTGTTTCACTTTATGGCACATCAAAATGTGCCCTCCCTTCTCCCTTCTCTCTCCTCTCTCTTTTTTTTTTTTTTTTTTTTTTTTTTAACTAACATCAGATGCTGTGACTAGATCTGAATTACAGTTATATTGAATAAAATTACAGTTACATTGAATAAACGGTATATGTGAGCCTCTGCCTTCTGCTTGCTGGAATGCTAGCAGAACAAGCTTCTCATAATGCTGTTGGCAGTGCAAAAAAAAATTACAAATCCTGTCTGTAGCCTGTGGACTATATTATACAGGGCCGTTGTAGGAACTTTACACCTTTGAGATCTCTATCATCTGGTTGGAGTTGAATTTGGTCAGAGGGCTTAGAAGGACTAATATACTCTTTGTTTGGGTTTTTTTTTAATAGCATGATATTCAAATATGCACTTTTGATGACTCTGCATCCAGAATTGTCAGCGTTTGATTAACTAAATAATATGCATTTATTTTATTGATGTTTAACCCATTCAAAACTTCTCGGTCATTCTGTTATTTTGATTCCAGTGTAGAGGACACCATAATAATACACACTTAAACACAGTCTTTTCCCAGGCCTTTATCATCATGGTTTCTCAGATACTGTGTTGTGACAGCAAAAATACTTGTCCATTATCCAGACGTTTCACTATATTTCAGATTGCAAGTCAACCTCCCTTTTACAGTCACCTTACAATATCAGATTTTTCAAAGAAAAAAATGCTAAATGTTCTCTAGCCATGAAACAAGAAGTGGAAAAAGAATGAAAAAATGCATCAATGATATTGTAAGGTTTTTTTTTTTTTTAGATTAAATGTATTCTTAGCTTGACCTTAAAATTACATGACTATTACAATGTGAAGACAAAAGAAGATGAAATGTAATAATGGATAATGAAAAATAATAAGCGTTTTTGCAAAAGCTAAGACCTTCTTTGTTGTTAAGAACAGTGGAGGAAAGAGATTGGTGCGTATTAATTGGCTGCAAGATTATTATGTTTCTCTAATATAATGTCATTATTAAAAAGTAACTACAATCACAAGAGGTGCTTTCAGCAAAGAAAAAGAGATGTGAACACTGCTCAGCAACCTGATATGACCTTATCTGAAATTCTGTTCATCCAAACTAAATGGGTGTGGAGAATAAGTATTAAAGTGATAGACGATAAAGTGATACACAAGAAAATTTGTCCAGAAATATGAAGACTGAGCACTGGCATAATTGCTTACAAAAATAGAAGTGGAATAAAGTGGCAGATAGCCACAAGAAGCAGCTAAACTAAAGATACTGTTGACGCATAAACAAATGGGTATAAATTAGATCTGAATAAATTAAGTCTGGAAATAGAAGGTTCATACAATGGAATAAGGCACTGGAGTGCCCTAACAGGAAGAGTGAGAAGGAGGTATCATAACAAGCTTTAACCAGTCTATTAATAGTTATACTAACAGGTCACCTGCTAGGTTACTGGACTGTATATTGTAACGTTCCTCTGCAGTTGTGTGCTCCAGCTGTATTTCATAAATAGGAGACAGCTGTTTGCATTTTTTCACAATACAAACTACCAAAAAGCGCCTGGAAGAAAATTTGGATTATCCAGTCATATACTGCTTAAGAAGTAATTGGAAAAAATGTTCAATTTTTTTCATCTTGTTTGACTTGCAAAAGGACTGAGCTCCAGAGATGCTAGAATGCTGGACTATGTAGTGCCACACCATACGTAATTAACACTAGAGTTAGCCAAATCTGACAACTGAGCACAGACCTTGTATAGAAAACTATATAGAAAGTGCTTATGGCCTTTCTTCCTTAATATATTTTTGTTCATTATGTTAAAGAAAGAAGAAAACCTGAAGTACAGGGGCACTTCTTTTCTATGGATTTAATTGAAATTATTTATGATTCATTAGGTATGGGGGGAAAAAAAGAATAAAACGCCTCTTATACCTCTCCCTTGCAAGACTTAATACTTGGTGGAAAAATGTTTTGAAACAGTATTCTACTGAAACTCTTATTACAGAAAGATAAGCAGAAAAGCAGATAAAAGAGAAGTGTCAAATTCTCTGCTGGTGTGTCTATGCCTTCTTCCTTCTTGGTCAGCAGAAATATGGTTCCCAGACCAAGATAAACTATTTAAGCTGTCATCAGCAGCTTCACTTCTGTGAAAGCCTCAAAAAAAGGAGAACATTCATGAGAACATTCATGAGAAAAACTTTAATGAAGGGCAACTTGGGCCCCAGTTCTTCGCAAAGGTTCACCTGGGTCTGTTGCATTTGCCTCCTTAGATTCTACTGAAATCAAAGGTGCATCAGTCTCATTTCCAACAGCTGCCTTGTTTCTCCATTCTGCTGTGTGAGAGGCATCAGTCAAGAGTGAGACTAGCATTAGTTCAATCAATAACTACCTTATGCTTGCTAATCCTTTTCAGAAGAAAGAAAAATAAAATGTGTTTACCACTAAGCAATGCTAGTTCAACTGACTTTAAAATAAAGGTTTATGATCTATGATAAATAATGGATAACTCTTTGCCAGACATTCATCCAGTCCAGTAGGTATCAAATCTACTGGAAGATTCAAATGTTTAGCAGTTAGGGAAGTAAGCTCTGTTGAGAGAATTTGGGGAAGTATTCTAGGATTTCTGTGTGAGCAAAGATGCAGGGATGCAGTAACAGTTCTCTGCAGGCAGGATGTATACTGGAAGCATAGCAATTATTGTTGGCTATAATCCTTCTATAGTCATAATACTAGTTTCTCAATATCTTTGCCATGTAGACAACTCTTTCAAATAAAATAAAAATGTTCACTATTGGAATTGGCATGAAATGACTATTTTGTAACAGCTGTTCCATGCTGTTTATACATTTCTAAAAATCCTATCTGACTGGTTAGTGGGATAGAGGACAAGACTGGAAGGACATGAAAGAGACTCAAAGCTTGTTTGAAACACTGGTTTACTTATATATTATTACATAATTTACAGCTCATGTATTTAAAGACTGATTTTGTTGTCATTTATAGTTATCAGTATTATATCAGGATAACTTAACTGAACTCATTGGCAGTTTATCACTTATATATAAGAATAAATTCAATTAGAGTCAGGCCCTATATTTTGAGAATGACAATAACCAATGTAATTAAGTTACATAGGTATATATTTCAGCTTTCATCTTCCTGCTTGCTCGGGAGTATATCTGATGTTTCATGCAATATAGAAGTAAATTCCTGACTATAATTTGCTACAGCAAATTCATTAAAAAAAAAAGAAATCTAGATATTTTCTCACCAAGAAAGCTGAGACCAACAACTTTTTCAGGATTCTGAAGTTAATAAAAATTACAAAGCAAAGAACCTTGCTCAGAGGTTGAGCTGACAAGTCCTAACATGACAGTCAGAGAGGTTTCACAGTATGTGTAAAGAACAGCATACCAAATTTAAACACCCAGGGCACAATCTCCAGATGCACTGATGTGTATCTGCATGGAAAGATGACAAGTATGGTGCCACTTTTACCTTTTGCCTGTTCTTGAGGACAGCTGAAAGTTGAACTAGTCCCTTAAACAACCTAGAATTTGTGCCTCAGACATGTGCTAAATTGGTACAGAGGATGGCATTAATTTAGATTGCATCTATAAACAATGGATTCAGAGACATTATTCCAGCAATTCATCCCATCCTATGAGGCATGCTAAAGTACCTGGAATGAGTTGCTCTCTGCAGGTTGCTTTTCTGCACTGCCTACAGCAGGAGATGGCTTTAGGCTAGGCCTTAACTTTTGGACATTAAAGTTAGGTGAGATCCTTGAGATCAGCATGTGATGCTAATGCAATACTGCCCTCCGTCAGCCCAGAAAGCTTCTTCTCACCTTGACTATTAAGAGTACCCTCAGCATTTGTACAATAAGGAGGATGTGCCATAAACAGTAAGGAAATTTAAGGTTTGGTTTAAGGCAATCTACTGAGGGCTGGAAGACCCATTCTGCACTTCTTGTGGGTAATTATTATGTGTCAGTACCTCATGGTGTGTTATGAGTAGACTTGAGTTCATTGTATCAGCACCCCAGGGAACCTGCCACTGAAATTTCAGAGAACGTTGTGCTGAGCCCAAGCTAATATGCCCTAATTTAGCCCAGTGGTATTGAGAGTTACTTCTCTCCTAGATTTTAGGTCTTGTTCTTTGCCTGAGCTCTAGCAGAGCAAGCTCAATTTACTGGTCAGACATCTCTGTTCTGTATTCTATTCCATACTACCTTTTCTTTTTTTTATTAACACGAAATTCTCCTAAGAGAACAGCACTCATCTGTGTCGCATATAATCACATGAGCACATTTGTATCTTGGTTGTATATTTCCTACAAATTAACTGTTCATTCACTGTGAAACGGTACAGTTCAAACATTTTCTGAGCACCATTTTAATATACATGTTCACTGTGAAGATGATGGTGGGTGAACTGTGTAGCTATGCAATGGATCTGTGTTTCTTCTTTAAGCCTACTAATTACTTTAATTAAAGCTGATTCCAATTACTTTCTGGATAGAGCTTAGCTTAATTTATGCCCGTGCTGTTCATTTTTCCATGCAAATCCAACTTTTTGGCTGTGGAATCAAGTAACTTATAGCACACAGACAGCACTTTTAAACCTTCTCCTTTCAAAAATTAATTAAACTGTATCATACAGTTTTACATGTCAGCATGTAGAAGGGAGGTCAGTAACTAACAAAAAGTACCATACATATCCTGGATCTGAGCCTGCCTCCTTTAATCATCTTTAGTACCAGATAAAGTTCAGTGACACTCTTCACTGCCTTGGATATTAACAACAGAATTAGAACCAGTGACACAATCTTAAGGAAAATCCTTGGTTTGCTGCAGCAGTCACTGCTAAATATTCTAGAAAAACAGATATTAATGACCTTTTAATTTAAAGGGGAAAAATGGTATCTGCTGAGGTCAGGGAATGTTACGTCACTGAGTACAATGATGCCAAGATTTCAACTTGCATATACTTTACCAGGACTTACCAACTATCGTTAAGGATAGGGGAGTGTGGGAGGTAGGGAAGATTTTATTCTTCAACCATATATTTATTCTTTCAAAATGCAGTGCTCCATAAGTCCCGCTGTATGCTGAGGAATAAGAGGCATCAATAATGAATACACCATTTTCAAAGGCAATTTTATAATTTTCCATCCCATCCTACTCTTGAGAGGCTTTTCTAAGTAGCCACATGGGAGAAGAGCTACAATATAGTTTTGGAAGCATATTTTATTAGTCTTTGTCCACAAGCATGCATTACAAAAGACATTGTACTGGAGCATGTGGTTATTGTTAATACAATCCACAAGTCATTAAGTACAGTAAATAATTTACACATCAGAAAATGGATTGTTACTCAGAAATGATTGGAGCTCCTGTTTATTAGATTCTCAAACATTTTCCCCTTACAGCAGTCAAACATACCTGCTTTGAAAAGTCTTGAATTTATCTAAAAAAGAAGCCCAAGATACATAAAAGTGTTAATACCAGTCCTTGTACACTGCGTTCATCCAATACACTACATAGGCTGATGGCAGAGACATGGGCTCTTCAGGGATACAAGGTAGCTGTTTTCATTTTCATCTCAGTAGGAATTTTGCTTGTAAGAGACGTGAGAGGAATAAGGGTTAAAATGAACACAAATCTCTCCCCTACCCCCAATTTCCTTTTCTAGCTTAAAATTAGTACTTTAGAACAGTTAACTTACTCGAAGCCAGACTTCAGTCTGGATATAGCAAACAGCTTAAAATAAAAGATATTATACCCCAGTATGAGCTGGATTAAATTAGTGGATCGTTTTTCAGGTTGAATAGTAGATCAGGAACAAAAACATGAATAATTCAGGATGTTGAGGTTGTATCTGTGAGAAGGAGAAATTGATGAAGTCAAATGTGGTTGTTTTTTTTTTTTTGCCATAGTTTTAAAAATAAAGCTAAAAGCTTTGTCTCACATAACTTCTCCTCAGTGGGGATGTCACTGCCTGTGTGGATTTCTGGTCCTTCTTAACCACTTTCTTCAGACTGTCCCCCTCTCTTTCCCTGGTGAACTGATCACTAAAAAAAAAATTCCATTCATGAAAATTCTCTGCCTGCTTGTTGAACATGTATGTATATTTTACATGGTACTAGGTACAACATTTCTGTGGTGGCACTATCTAGTTTCCTTAAGGAATATACCTATTTGTTTTAACTACACTAAATGTAAAGTAAGAGTTATGATGTATTTCAAACATTTTGAGAATTCTGACAAACTCAAAACAGGCGTAACATATAAATTTCTATCTTATTTTCTGTTTATTTGAATGCAAGTGATAATAAATATTAATAATCTACAGAAAAATATTCTCAAGGTTTTATATTTCAGAATAAGTATGACAGTGGTCTCATTTGGAAAGTCTCACCTTCAGGAATCAAACAAGATATTGATTGTTCCAACCAATTATGTCACCATCTGAAAATGTAATTAAAAAGAGCTTTTGCATGACTTACTGTCTGACTAACCATGAACAAAGAAGTGCACACATGGGGACATATTTTGCAGTCCTTAATCAAATGAAATCCTGTTGTTTTCAATGGTAGTTACGCTCAATTAAGAACCACAGATTTGGGCCCATGCATTATAATGCACAAGGGCAAGAGTGGCGTCAGAAATGGTTTTAGGATGACAATTAGCTTATTTTCTACTGAATATATGTGTGAGGAAGATGCAACAGAAAAGGACTTATTCTGTACTTCCTTCTACATGGAATTTTACACATTTGTCATCACATCAGAGTGTCTTCCTATTTTGTTGTGAGGATTTATGCAATGCTGGAAAATAAAAGAATAAGTTTCTTGCCTTCTTGCCTTTTTGCTTACTTCAACCATTTGTAATCTTACCTTCAGTTATTGCTCTGAATGAAGTTTTTAGAGTTGCATAATATGAAACAACTCCCCAAACTAAGAAACTGAATACCTCTACTTAGCTCTCCAAACTCCATTCATTACTTTGACTATAGGCTGAGCTGAATTGCTTAAGACTAGACACCTACTTCCCTGCCTTGTAAAATGAAAATAATCTGCATAGGCTGGCAGATATGACAGCGGGATCTATGGGACCCCATTCTGGAGCAGCAGACCAGGAAGCTTTTCCTGGGCTATGGCTTTTCCTTTTCCTTTATGCAACTGAACTGACCTCTAGTATTTCACTTGTTATCACATTCCAGAGATCAGTCTTTCCCCAGGCTGGATACCTTTGAAGAAATAAGAGCACATCCAGGCATTTCTGTTAGTGGAAATACTTGAGTATAGTTTATGGGATCTTCCTTCAGGGGCCTCTATCAGCAGCAGCAGAAGCTGGAGCAGAGACCACTGAATTCATCACACAGATCTCTCCAAGCCAGCAGCATCTTCTGAATCCTCTCTGAATGATGCAAACAGCATAGATTGAAAATCACTGGCCTTCAAAGTTAAAGGACATTTTCCCATTCCCTTACACAGTTTGAACGTATGTTGTGTCATGGCGACAGTACAGCTTTGATACAGCACTTAAGTCAATTCAGCTACTGAGTGAGAAGATGATGCAACTTTACAAAGACCCACAGAAAAGCTGAAACATTGTAATAGCAAAAACATAAGGAACATGACTAAGGTCTAATAACTCGTGAATTGGAACTCACATTTCATTCTTGGCATCTGAGCCAATACTACTTGTGAGTAGTAAAAAAGGAGATTCCAGCTGAATACTTAATTGCTGTTTGAGAAGGATTTCCATTCAGACTTACCTAAGTCTAGTCACTGTGTAGGATTCTCTGCAGCGAGAGAGAAATGCTTTGAAGGAAGCAGCTATAAAGAACAATTTCAATTCATGGACCTGAACAACTGCAAAAAATAAGTAGAATTTCCCCCAAATGTAAATCTCTTTCGCATCAGCAAATTAAAAAAAATAAAAAGAAAAAACCCAGAACATTTCCAGATTATAAGCAAATGAGTCTGCAGGCTGATCAGCTACAAGTAATCTCTTGTGTGTAAGATGATTTTCTCACTTCCTGAGCTACTTGTTCCTTACTTTTCAGTTGGGAAACGCAGTACCATTACAGACAGCTGCCACAGTGGAATAAGTCCATTGCACCAAATTTCTTATTTAAAAAACAAACCCCAAATGTTGACAGGTGTGTCTTAATTAGTTTTGATATGTAATTAAGTTGTTTTCTCGAGAAGTGTCTTCCCCCTTCAGGTTTACTGTCTCTTGTGTAATTTCCAGATCTATTCATCATGTCTCAGAAGAAAAAAATCTGTTTGGAGGCTTATGTATAGCCTGACATGAACTCACATATAACCTTATAAATACCACAAAAAAAGTACATGTCCCAGAAGCTGTAGAGGAATGAGATTTTATCATCCCAAGAGTACATTTCATTTTCTATTCAAACCTATATTTGGTCAATTTATTGTGGTAAGATATTGACCTTACATTTTAGAAAATTAACCAAATGCATAAACCAATTTGATCTCAGCACTCTCAAGACCAGTATAACACAGGATTGCACACAGCAAATCACAGAAATAGCACTTCATAGTGGAAGAATGTTTTCTGAGGTACTATTTATGGGGAGCAGGGCCCGACTGCATTGGCAGAATCTGATTAGTTAGCAAGAGAAGATGAGTTTTTTTTTCTCTTGGGACTCAGAGAGAGATTGTAGTGAAGGAAGACGTAATGTAAGAAAAAGGAGGATTCTGGCCCCGTTGAAAAGTATTAAGCCCAGTAACAATCTATGAAGCTACCTGATTCCATCTTCCTCTTAGGCATTGACCTGTATGGCATCAATCTAACAATTCAAATCATGACTAACTTGATGAGCTGTGAGCTTTGTGATGCTGTATATTCCGTAAGGCTTCTTCACATCATCCTTAAAGGATTAGAAAGGCACTTGTACAACTCGAATGAAACACCTTTTCCCTTTCATGTTATTTCATCAGTCTGTTCTTCGAGACTCATTAGTAAATTACTAAGTAGGCAATAACCATATCAATAATGAGTATGTAACAATGATAAAATCCTTTTTTCTTATTACTTATGCTCATTATTTTTGCAAAACAGAATTATCTGCATACACTTTGCTAAAGACAGTGAAGAACAATTGGTAAATGTTCTTTGTGACAACAAATCTGCTTTAACTTCAATACTCATTGCTATTTCTAAATGCTTTATCTAAATAAAAAGGGATAGCATACAGTTATAATTTAATAGTAATAATTTGGCTTTGCAATAGCCAGTCACCAGGTCATTGGTTAACTGTTACCGTCACACATAATAATGAAACTATAATATGTATTCTGCAGTGTTCTGTTAAGATGATAAACTATTACTTTTCCAAGAAAATGAGGTCAGTGTAAATATCTTACTTTTAAAATGAAATAGCTATTACTCAATTCAAAAATAATAATTAAAAAAGCCTATTTGACTTTTAATACCAAGTTAACAGTAACAATAACCGAGTCTTCAAAGGTATACATCTGTGTGCTTGACAATATTTTTGGGGAATGAGTGATTTTATTTTTTTTTATTGGAAAATATTAATTTATAAATTGAATAATAACCTGCCAGCACTGGGTACCTGAAAGTCTAGATGTTCAAGAACCAATATGAAACTTGGGTACCATCATCCTCAAAATAGTACAAGTGCTTTATAGATCTCTTCTTTCCCACTCTTGCTCTTCTACTTGTTTCTAACCATTTCATACTTCCTCCTTTCCCAAAAGGGCAAATTTACAAAGAAATCCTTATCTTTTTTTATCTTTAGACCAGTGGTTAATCTCAGTATGTGGCATATGCATCAGCCCCTTCAGCTGATATTGCTGTTCTATGTGCCACTTCGCTGAAGTTCTGCCCAGACTTCTTGTTGCCTTAATTCTGATCCTTTTCTTATTTCCTTTGGCTTAATTTTGGTGTTTTTTGTTGTTGTTGTTGTTGCTGTTTTTTGGTTTTTGGGTTTTTTTGTTTTGTTTTGGTTTTGTTTTTTTTTACTGTTTCTCATATCCATCCACCTGACTATCATCCAACTTTTAACCTACATATTCTTAATTCCAATCCAGTTTCTGATTCTTCACTTTTGGCCTAAATACTGAGCAGAGTTATTGCCTAGATTTTTGTTTTGCCACAATACTAAATTTCTCTTCAATTTTGGTTATCTGTTGGAGTACTGTGTCCATTTCTGGGCTCTCCAGTTCAAGGATAGGGAACTGCTGGAGAGGGTACAGCAAAGGGCTACGAAGATGATTAGGGGTTTGGAACACCTCTCTTATGAGGAAAGGCTGAGGGATTTGGGTCTCTTCAGTCTGGAAAAAAGGTAACTGAGGGGGGATCTTATCAACCCTTATAAATACTTAAAGGGTGGGTGTCAGGAGGATGGGGCCAGGCTCTTTTCAGTAGTGCCCGGGGACAGGACAAGAGGCAATGGGCACAAACTTGAGCATAGGAAGTTCCACCTAAGCATGAGAAGGAACTTCTTTACTTTGAGGGTGGCAGAGCACTGGAACAGGCTGCCCAGAGAGGTGGTGGAGTCTCTGTCTCTGGAGACATTCAAAACCCACCTGGACACGTTCCCATGCAACCTGCTCTAGGTGACCCTGCTGTGGCAGGGGGGTTGGACTAGATGATCTCCAAAGGTCCCTTCCAACCCCTGCCATTCTGTGATTCTGTGATTCTGTGTTTCTGTGTTTCTGTGATTTGTTGACTATATTTGCCCTTCAACAGGAATTTAATAAGAAATATGACGAAGGTTGGGAGAAAATGCTAATGGCACAAAAGAATGAGGAAATCTAACCGATACATTGTGAAAATTCTCTAATCTAATAATATCCTGGGGAAAACAAATACAATCTCATAATAATTCTTTTCAGTTACAGTAAAAAGGGGACACTGGCTCAAGGGAGCACTTTGTCATGACACAGTTATTAGAAAGAGCTAACTTTTGGTTTGTTTTAGAAAAAGGAAAGATTTTTCACCAACAGAGAAATATCATACAGGAAATTTTTTTGCAGATTAAAATATGAAATAGCTCACACAGAGATTCCACTTGATTTAGTTATTAAAACTGTGTTTAAGGATAGATTTAAATTTTGAATGTCTTCCAAAAGTCACTTTTTTTTTTTATGAAGGAAAAATTTCTGAGGGAAACACATTTTGAGTTGTTCTATGAAATCAAAACTTCTGATTTCTATTTAGTTTTTAGACATTGTTTTATAACTCTTATAACACCACTGTGTTATTTGTGTGATCAAACTATATGTGTTTGTTAATTTATTGGTTATTTTATGTTACGTTTTGGTAAAATGTTGTGCTACAGTGGCCTATCTGCTTTGTCTTGCTTGTCCTCTTAATCATGTATGATCTTCTAATCTTCAGAGGAAGACAGAAATTTTTCCTTCTTCTAGAGCAATAGGGGACATTGACACAGTAAAGGTTGTACAGCGCTAGGTGATGCAGACAATATATGCATGACAGACGCAGGAAACCGTAAGGTTTCAGCACATGTAGGTACTGGGATGCAATTTATCTCATCAAACCAGCACAAATTTATCTTGCCTGCTCTTTGTGTCAGCCATAGAGGTTTACATTTAACTTTGTGTTTAAGCTCCTGTTCAAATGAACAGAGTTCTACAACTTAGTTCAGGTGATGATTCAGACATGTAGGACTTGATTCAGAAACACAAACATCTAACCCAAAATATCGAGATA
Source organism: Fratercula arctica (assembly GCA_947846985.1). Lineage (NCBI taxonomy): Eukaryota > Metazoa > Chordata > Aves > Charadriiformes > Alcidae > Fratercula > Fratercula arctica. The sequence goes on along the minus strand of CANTUZ010000001.1, from coordinate 35,766,523 downwards.
CATGTAGGTACGACACAGGATATGTAAAAAAGCCTTCTGAAGTGGCAGATAGAGATGTTGTGGAATGCTCTAGCACATCCATGCAGCACAAACAAGCCTCCTGTGCTGTGGTCAGTGCAGATCAAAGCACATTTCATCTGTCTAAAAGTGCATGTTTGCTATAGCATAAACTGAATTGATCCTTTCACTGAAGGCTTGATTCAGTTACTCACATATAAATCTCTAATGCTTTTTACCATGACCTAGCATATCCCAGCTACCTTCAAGCTTCCTATCCAGGAGGTCATGGGTCACTTTTAGTCTCTACGTTATAAATGCCAGCATTACATAGATGCCTTAGGTGCTCTAGAGCAGTTCAAAAGGCATTTAAATGGTGACTGAAGTCAAGCTTCAAATTTCTACTAACTATGACAGGACTGTTCAAATCTAACAGACAGATACCTAAGGAAGGACTATGCTACATTACCAAAATCATCTAAGACCACGTGAAAGACTCTGGTTCTTTAAAACATCCGCACCAGTCTGGCAGACATGACACAGGATCAACGGGGGATCCATCCCTTCTGGAGTGGCAATTAGAAGTAGCCGAGTTACACTAGGACATCCCAGTCAAGACTCTGCCGCCGTTGGAGGGTGACTGGATTGAACCTTGGCTGTCTACATCTGAGGTAGCCAGCCGGGATTTTCTTTGTGGTTTGTAGAGGGAATTAAATTCTTTCTGGGCATGATTCAGCACATCATAAAGCAGACAGCTAAAACAGGTCAGAGAAATAATGTCTGAGAATGACTATTTGTCATCATTGACTATAATAGAAGCCTAAAATGAACAGCTCGACTTAGACATCTGCTATATGGACGTCTAAAGATATGCATGATTAATATTATACCAGAAACCTCTTGAGAAAAGCAGGGAGAAGACATGCAATGAAGCATTACAGAACATCCCTATGGAACAAAGAGACTATATAGAGATACTAGTAACACAAGAAGTCATTTAAAGTTGAACTGAAAATAAGATTGGAGGACAGAACTTGTCCTGCAGAGACTAAGTAGGCTAGATGTAGGTTTAATTTCAAACTATTTTATTTATTTTATATTTTATTTTATTTTTTTATTTTTTTTTTATTTTTTTTTTTTTAATTTTATTTTATTTTACTTCAATCTGCCTCAACCAGTAAATAAGATTTTCTCTATATTCCAAGACCTGGTTTTGATCTGTTTTGTACTCTAATAACAGAAAGAATTAGGGAGTTAAAGCCATCTTCACTTTAAGGGAAAAGTGAAGACAGTTTTACCTTAAAGCTGCAGCTGAATCAGGCTTTTTTTTTTTTTTTTTTTTTTTTTTTTTGTAAGAGAGACAGCCCTTCTGAAGTGGCAAATTAGAACATGAAATTCCAAAATAAAATGAAGTATCCTGATTTTTTATCCATTTTTTTCTTACATTTTCTGTCAAAATAAAAAGTTGCTAAACTTTACATGATTTTGTAAAGCATTTTGATTTTTGATTGAACCATATTTTGAAAGAGAAAACAGGTCTATGTACATTTTTCTAACGAGGTCTAATAACAACGTTTGGAATTTAAAATTCTTAGATGGTAATAACACATTGGTTAGGCATTAATTTATAATTTAAATGTCAAAAATAGAGTAAAAATATGTCATTACTTACCAACCTGAATGTTTAAAGAATATTTTTTAAAATAATAATTATAAAAATATAACGAAAAACTTTTATAACTTCTGGAAATAGAATGTAAAGGAAGAGACCAAAGAGATTCTGCATGGTAACCTCATCAAAAAGCATACAGAATCTATATGTAAGGTGAAGATACAAGCCCTTTCCCTATTGGCATAGTTGCAGTCAGTCTGGCTACTGGGAGGATTTTAGAGACAAGAGATAACCGTCTTACAAAACAGGCAGACAAACACTGCTGGAAGTGGAATATCTGTGACACAGATACAGCAAAGGGTTAGTTTGGGTTTGTTAAAATAATTTCCTGTGAGTTTTATGATGTCATGATCAAATTTTTGATATTATGAGATCTCATTATCTTTAGTTTAAAGCCAAAACATTTACTTTCTGCTGGATTGAGATATAATTACTTTACCAGCAAGTTAAGGACAGCTGTGGAACATCACCAGAAATTTAAAGAATCTTTCATACTATATATGTATGTCTATACAATATGTATATGTATGTGTATATATATATATATTTATGTGTGCATGTGTGTATATATGTCTATACAAAGTCCTCTTAATTTTTTAGAATAATTTCAGCCATCTTCTTGGCTTGGATCGGTCAGTATGCTGATAATTCCCAAATGTAATTTGTAAAGTAACCTGAACCAGTGACCATATACAGTAAGCAATAACTCAATTTTGAAGGATATACAAGGTTTTAAAAGTCTGTATATAGTTTGTTCAGTACTATGTGCCCTCAGTTACAGCGAAGATTCTCTGAAATATTTCATTTACTAAAATATACATAGCCAGCATGTACAATGCAGATGATTCAAAGCAGTATTCCCACTTAGAAATAGTTGTAAAATATGTAGCAGTACTAAGCAGAAGATATATTTTATATTTTTAATAATAAAAGCAATATATTTGGGAATAGAAGTATCTTTACTTTTCAGATTAGAAGCAGAGAAAAGAAAAAGACAACATTGTGCAAGTCTTCTCTGAAAAAAAAAGTAATGTGATTTGCAGTTACAGAACTTCTATATTCATCAGTTCAAACTTTTGAATGGTAATATAAATTTCAGGTAGGCAGAGGTTAAGATGCTATAGTTGATATGCTGTACAAAAAGCATAATGAACATGACCAAAAAGAAATTCTTAAATGGGATTTTTAGAACCTGTGAAGGTCATTAGTGGGGTATGAAATCAAGCTAAAAGAGCTCTAATGACAATAATTAGGAATGCTACAACAACCCCATGAGTTCTCCGTATAATTGCCAGTATCTGCCTGAAGTTTAGATACTTGCAAATACTATTTCTAAGCTATTTTCATAATTCCTTGAGGAAACAGAATAGCAGGAATTACAGAATGTGTAAAAATCTCTTTATCATAGGGCTGTTTTGTTAATTTTTCAGTTACTGGAGCTCAAATAAATTTTAGTTTTGGAATAATTATTGAGGAATTGAAGTAGCCATTCTCCAAACAATGTAGTGATTTAGACACCTATGGAGAGTTTCCTTTATGTATTCTAATTGCTGTCCAGCTGCTGTTCCAGAAATGTACAGGTCCTGCACACATGCTGGGTCACATCTGCTAGTCCTATTCAGGTGTCTTGCGTACTGCAGTGTCTAGACCACAGACGCCCATGGGAGGCATCTAAAGCCTTCCTTCCTGCAGAAGCAGAAAAGTTCATTGTTATTGATCTGCAGAATTCACTTTGAAGGTCTGCTTCTAAACCGATGTTTGTGGGAACAATTCCTGGCTCTCCAATTTAGGTACCTGTCCTGTTCACATCACAGGTCTGTTGTGGAGTGAGGGCTTGAGGTCACACCAGCATTTCATTTTCCTGCATATTTAGCCTCTCAGCAATGAAAGGAATGGAATTTGTTCAGGTAGGTTACTGAATTTAGAAGATCAAAAGGACAGGATTTGCAGGTACGCTGTGCCATCTACCCTCTTGCCCAACCTAGATGCAGCTGGTGGTTCCTCTTTAAATTCATGCACTACTTTGATTTGGAATGACTTCCTAAATAAGTATGCTCAAAAAAAATCAAGTATGTTATTAGCACCTTCAATTATTACAGTAGATCTCATTAAAATGTACTATTTACCTCTTGAAAGAGATACACTTGAAGTTTTTTTTTTCATTCTAGGAAGAGTTTATAGGTAATAGCATTTTACGTTTTTATGTATTATTATTTTCACAATGAAAACATATGTCCTCACTGTAACCACAAGTGGTGTTGGTTTGGGTTCAATTTGCAGCTGGAGAGAGCTGATTTATCAGAGCTAAGCATTCCTACTGAATGGGACAGCTAACTGGTATGTGAGTGAAGCAGCCTTTGTCGGACTGGGAAACTGAGTACTCTGAGGCATCCATCCCAAACAACTCTCTCAGGGGTGTCCTCTCCTGCCTATTGAAGTTGCCCTTTAGAAGAAGAGAGCCAGAGCTCACCACTATAAATGGATATCAGCTAACTTTAAAATCCAAATAAATAAAAGCAGGTGGGAAAGATTTAATTGGGAATTAGGGTCCTAAATGCGTGTTTAAGTCTCAGCCTAACTTCCTAATTACAAAATTCTGATTAAAAATAAAATCCTGCCTCAAATGTCACCAATCCTGGAGGTATCTAAATTCATTAGGAAAACTGAGTCTTCTTAGAGATCTCCACATGACCAGAAAGCAAGCTGGAGAACATACCTACCCAGCTCCCTAAAATACAGAAATTAATGATACTTGAGTGTTCCTTCTTACTGGGACTGACCCAGTAACTGCATTATAGATATTCTAGTGCCCATGGGCCAGATTTTCTGCAAAATCTCTTCTACTTCAAAGATATAGCAGATGCTGACTTTCTTGTAAAAAACATGGCTGCTATGATTACTACATTAAATCAGCATGGGGATGCACACCCACCCTTGGCCAATGACCTGGATAATATAATCTGTTAACATAAGAATATGAGTGCACACAGTGTATGTGTGGATTGAATAGACAGAACTGTCTGAATGGTGTTTGTCCAAAAAATTATTGTGTTAAGGAGGAAGCCAACCACCTGCCCGCAGCTGTTGATGTTAGAGGCAGGAAGACAGCAAGGCAGTGGATTCAACACTACCCAAGAATTCTTGGAGACTTTTAAAGTAAAGAACGAGGCAATCAAAAAAAAAAAAAAAAAGTTAAAAAATTAAATAAACAAACAAACAAACAAACAATAACCAACATGCAAATACACCATGCAAATATGTTAAAGGAGGGAAAGGTCTTGGAGAAGAAGCAGAGAAGCAGCAGCAATTGCACTGGGTACGTGCCTGCCATTGTGGCTCCACAGCACCCCAACCTCATCCTGGACCAGGCGGCACAGCTGCCTCCTGGGGCACCGGGAGCAGCTTGCACCTGGCAGTGGGGTGCCAGCATGGGGCCAGCACCCAGGGACACTTCACTGCTGGGTGCTGGGGACCTTGGGGGGGGGGGGGGGGGGGGGCTTCCTCACAGAGAGCTGGAGGGCTCACATCTCCTTCAAGGGGTCAGCAAGTGGGGAACCTCCAGTGCTGGGAAGGGGTGTCAGTGACCTCTGAACAGGGAGAAGATGAACTGTGGAGGGATGATTAAAATTTGGAGGGTTATGGTTAAGTAAAGGTGTTTAGAAATGTGTAGGTGCTTATTAACATTTTGTAATCATCTAGAGTTGTGGTTTGTCTGTTGCATTACTGATATTGATCCTGAATGTATACCTCACTGATTGCTAGCTCATTATGTGACATTAATAAAATTATAAACTGTTTTGCTCCTGATTTTGGTTAAACTATTCAAGCTGAGTATTTTTTTTTCTTGTGGCAATCAGGAAGAACAAGTTCACATCCCATAAACCCCTATTCAATCCTAGCCTTATTAGTTTCTCTCCTTTGCTTTGTGAGCAATTAAAAAAAAGACAAGGATTGCATCTATTTTTCAAATAGCAAACATAGGTAGAGACATATTGAGGTCCAAGGTATACATTTCTGTTTGATATCCTTTCCTGTATGTCCAGGATACCCCATTCCATATGTCCAAGAAGCACATATTAACTTTAAATTTAAATATTTTAAATATAACCTTTTTTTGCCTGGTTATCTCTATTGTTAACACAGAGTACCAGGTTGCAATTCATTTGTCATATTTTAGAAATCTATTTAGGGATAGAATGAATTGCATCTTAAAATACTTATTTTTTTCAGTGATTATAAAGGGATTCTAACAGATTAAATTATATCTGGTCAGGTGGATACTACTTCTACTGCTAACAATTTTTTTCCGCCATTCATACCTTGAATGGCAGGAGGTGCCTGCAGGAAAACCTGTCTTGGACAACTAAGCATGGGGAAATTCTCATAAACACCCTTCTGTTTAGCATTTCCTTCTGCTGATTTCTGAGCATAGGTTGTTTGGATTGCCATCCTCCAACACACCTGGCTTTTCATTCACTGCGTTAGGAGTGTTTTGGATTGTGATTTATTGTACAGATGACAAAAAGGCAGGCAATGTGATCCTTATATTCTTGTTGGGTCCTGTAAGTGACTGCCACTTTAGGGTGAACATTAGGATACACATTTGGGATGTAGTAAAATCTTTTCAATTTGATTTTCTGGCTAATCTGAAGCAGGAGCTTTATTAAAGGCCTTCCACTTCATATTTGGCACGTAGTAAATTTTTGAACACTTAGTTACCAATACAAACTGAAAAGATTCTTTAAAGAAAAAAAAATAAAAATATTGCAGTAGGATGCTTACACTGAGATCATCGCGATGTGGAAACACAGCTTCAAGCTGCTGTCCTGAATCAGGCACAGTGCAACCTGAAAAACCTTCAGGTATTATAGGCCGTGTTAGCTCATCTGCTTAGCAGCAAAGGTCATGATGAGCACATCACCCCAGTGGTCCATTATCTCCTCATGAAATTCAGACACCAAATCAAGGATTCTTCTCTAGTGTTAAGACTCTCTACAGGATTGGCACTAACTGGCAGAAAAATTGTCTTTCCCTGCATGATCCTGACCTCCCAAGGCATTACATTCGAGTGAGGCACTGAAAGTCTTGACCGATGGAATAAAGTTCGTGTGAAATATCTGACAGTATCTGGACATCTAACTGTGAAGAAGAGTCACTGTCACGGATGTATATATTTGCATAAGTAATGTAAGAGTAATTGCTTTGCTTTAGCTTTCCTTTAAGTTTCTTAAATGTGTATAACTTCCATACCGCAACAAAAAGGCAAACAACTTCCACCCTCCTTCCTCCACACAGGAAAACAAAACACAGCAAAACAAAACAAAACAAAAAACCAAACAGCCAAAACCACCGAATAAATAGAAACAAGCTATAGGCCAGATAAAGAAGCAGAGGAAAGAGAGAGATTATTATTGACAATTTTTTCTTTATGCACATGTGTTGAGGACCAGGAAAGTATACAAGATATAAAGACTTATCCACCGGATTTTGAAAAGAACTGATTTTAACTAAAAATGGTCTATTTTTATTTTTACAAACAAAAAAGTAAAAATGACAAAGTATCTGGGTTGTGGGTGCTGAAGAAGTCTGTTGATTGAGTCATGTCAATTTCACAAAGTGTACTACGTAATGATGTAAAAAATACCCACATGTATTACACTGAATTTTGAGGATTAACAATGAGACTAGTAAAGACCATGTCTATATATTATCCCACAATTACTTCAAGGTGTGTGTGCACCTTCCATATTGAGGTGGCACGTAGATACAGCCCAATCTATAGCTCTCTCTCCACAGCCTGGCATCTACACAAAGCAAATTTGAGTGCATTGCCAAAAAGTGAGTCTGAATAAGGAAGGAACCGAGTCCCCAAGTCACTGTGCTCAACAGAAAGTAAACAAGCAAACTGCTGAATGGATGTGATTCTTGAGTCCACTATGACTGCATCCTTATAATCTTCACAGGTGCCACTTGACAGTACCAAAATTTTTACTGCTTGTAAGCATATGCAACCCAAAAACTGGATGTCATTTTGCTGGTCAACACCTACGACTGGAATTGTCAGGTTGGTGGTTCTCCCCAAATCTCCACGTCAAGGTTAGTGAAGAAAACACTCCTACAAAATGCTTCCTAGTGTCTGTCAAGTAGTAGTTGACAGATAAGACTTTTTAGGTATTACTTGTTCTCTGTTTGTTATGGTTTTAATTTTAAGGTAATTCATATGAGAATTACATATCTATCTGGTTTTGTTAGAATTATAGAATCATAGACTGTCTCAAGTTGGAAGGGACCCATAAGGATCACCAAGTCCAACTCCTTGCTCCTTGCAGGACCACCTAAAACTAAACCATATGACTAAGAGCATTGTCCAGACACTCCTTGAACTCTGACAGGCTTGGTGCCATGACCACTTCTCTGGGGAGCCTGTTTCAGCGACTGACCACCCTCTCAGTGAAGAATCTGTTCATAATGTCCAATCTGAACTTTCCCTGACATGAATTCATTCCATTACCTTGTGTCCTATGGCTGGTCACCAGAGAGAGGAGATCAGCACCTGCCCCTCCACTGCCCGCCTTGAGGCAGCTGTAGACTGCAATGAGGTTGTTGTTCTTCTGACTATTTATAACCAGAGTTTGAACTCAGGTCTGCTAAATGCTAGACTGCTAGGTATTCTGAAGCAAAGTACATTTCAGCTATTCCTCTACTAAAACTTTTGCGGTCCTTATATACTATTAGTTGTCATGAAACGAGATAGCTAACGTTCAAAGATCTACTTTGCAGTGAGGTGGATAAGGTGTTCATCTGATATAAGGTGATGATCAGGTTCAAATTCCTGCTCATTTAATATTAATTTGCAATGATAAGGTGGTAAAGAGCTTCAACAAATAAAAGATCAAGATCCACATCATCATATTCACTAACTTAATTTTAGCATACACTTCTAGAATGCAGGAGACCTACATTCACATCTTTACGTCAGTCCAGACGGAACAGAGATTTGATAACAGGATTCCTCAGGGAAGATGTCATCTGGCAATGCTAATAAGAGAGCGGATGATAACTTTACCCTTTTTTAGCATGTCCAGATATAAACAGGCTGTGGAAGATGATTTCTAAATGACAGTTTTGCATGAAAATGGAAACAGCTTGTCTCTTGCAATTTGCAGTCTAACTCAAGGACAGAAAGGGGTGCTAGAACATGTTTCAGTGGCCTTACCTATTATCAAGCTCCTCCTCTTCTTTACTGACATTGTAAATATTTTTTTTAGGTGCTCAAATATTCCACAGCATTTTGTAGGGAATCTAGGTAATAAATTAAAGGATGAGGCTTCTGTTGAAGAGTTGAGTGCCTAAAGTAAATTTCTGCAATTCATATAATCCCTTCAAAGTTTTAGTCCTAAACAGAGAAGGGTAAACCTTCTTGAATCTTAGTTCTCTCTTTAAGGACCAAAAGAAGAGCCAGTAGGCACTAGTTGAACTACTTCACACTTTGAGAATCACAGAAAGGAGAAAAATGCATCAAATCACATCAGCTATTTGTTATAAACTGACGTATTTTCATTTCAGTTACAGAACTGTAGATTCATAGGATAATTGAGTTTGGGATGGACCTCAGGAGGTCTCTAATCCAACTTCTTGTCCTAGATTAGGGTTATTTATGAAATCAGACATGGTTTCTCAGGGCTTTATTCACTCATGCCTTAAAAATATTCAAGGACACACAGTGAATATGTGTGTGTATGTACATGCACATGTGTGTGTACATGTGAACCTGTACCAGAAGCTGAAGTGGGGCTGCAGCCTCAGGAGCTCATAGATTCATATACCAGCAACTAGAGAGACTGAGACCATGTGCAAGCCCAGCTGATGGAGGGATCCACATTGTATTTATATACATCTATGTGTGTATCCTCATACTGCTCGGCTAAAGAGGAAAGCAGCATGAGGTCATTACTGCTATTTGTGTTTGTGTGAGTGTGGAATGAGTTTGTGTTGCTCTGTGTGGCCTATCATGTGTATATATGCATATTTGTGGTGTAAAGGTGTGTTTGTGTGCTTTTGTGTTTGCGTGCCTACTGGGAATACAGGCAGAGGTACTAAATGCCTTCTTCACTTCAGTCTTCACTACTAAGACTGTGCCTCAGAAATCTAAGGATTCAGAGATTAGGCAAAAAGTCAGGAGCAATCAAGACTTACCCTTGGTGGAAGAATATCAGTTTAGGGAATACCTAAAGAAACTGGACATACAAAATTCCATGGGATCTGATGGGATGTGTCCACAAGTGTTGAGAAAGCTGGCTGATGCCATTGTGATGCCATTCTCAATTACCTTCAACCAACCATGGTAATTGTGAGAGGTACCTGAGTACTGGATGAGAGCAAATATCACTCATATCTTCAAGAAGGATAAGAGAGGAGGACCCATGGAACTACAGACCCATCAGCCTCACCTCAATCCCTGGGAAGGTGATGGAAAAACTAATCCTGGAAGCCATTTTTCAGGCACGTAAAGAATGAGAAATATATCAGGAGCAGTCAGCATAGAGTCATCAAGGGGAAGTCATGCTTGACCAACTTGATAGCCATTTGTGATGAGATGACTGGCTTGGTAGATGAGGGGAAAGCAGTGAATATTGTCTACCTGGACATCAATAAAATCTTTGACACTGTTTCACATAAGATCCTTATAGGCATTCTGTTGATGTACGGACTGGATGAGAAGATAGTGAGGTGGGCTGAAAACCGGCTGAACAACTAGGTCCAGAGGGCAGCGATCAGTGGTACAAAGTTGAAGTTGGAGACTAGCGACTAGCGGTGTACCCGAGGATCAGTACTGAGTCTGATCCTGTTTAGCATCTTAATTAATGATCTGAATGATGGGCCAGAGTGCACCTCGGCAAGTTTTCTGAGGAAAAAACTTGGAGGGGTGGTTGATATGTCAGAGGGTTGTGCTGCCATCTAGAGGGACCTTGACATGATGGAGAAATGGTCTGAGAGGAACCACATGAAGTTCAACAAGGGAAATACCAAATCCTATCTTAGATGACCTATTTCAAAGTGATTTGACAGTATTTTTAGTTTTGAATGTACATTTCAAGAAATTGCCTCTGAAGTAAATAAGTGTCTAAGAATTTCTTTACCAAGGAAAGGTTATCAGCTTTCAGTAAGTTGCAAAAACACATATTTTTGTACACATAGGTGTATAAACACAGACATATAAATTAATTTAACAATATGTATAACCACGTATAAGTACATACAGACCTCAATGCATACATACACACATACATTCAGAGACAGATTTTATAGAAAGATGTTTGTGTGTACACATGCATATACAGAAGCTTATCAAAAGTTAAAAGACCAGGCACTACAGTGACGTAATTTAGACAAATAGGATTTGAATACAAGTGTCAAAGTAAAATAACTGTTTTAACTTCAGTCCTATCTCATGTGGTTTGTATGGATAAAACCTCTTTTCTACAGCTGGGAATTCAATTTCTGCTGAAGTATGCTATTTTAATCTCCTTGTGTTTCAATCTTATGTTTTTTGTGAATAATCATTAAAAGAAAGTAAAATCAATAAAGAGATTGCTTCTAGAACTCCAGAAATATTTGCAAATGCTGTAGCAAATACTGTTTGCTAGAACAGAGATAAGTACATATATATAGCTTAGAAATAATGGAATTCATTGCGGAGTTCTGGGATCAGAGCTCAGGACTGCACAGTAAACAGTTCTAAAAGCATTACCATAAGTCAGAGAATCAGAAGACTTCACAGCTTAATATCTACCTGGGAGAGCTTTTTAGATAGGGGTGTCAGGAAGGAACAACACATCTGAAACACTAACGCAGCAATGGGAAGTACTTCAGTGTTCTCCTGGATAGAGCTGAGCAAACTCCCTTTTTCTGAACTTGACACACAAGCTGTAATTTCTAAAATATACTGAATATCTTGTTTTGATCGTACTTCAGTAATCTTAATGGAAACTTCCAACTAATGCAAGCATCAGAACAGAGCTTTGGTAGTTCTAAAGGGCTCTTTACTCACAGCACCATCTACTTTTCAAAGTAGTACAAACCCACTTTGTTGGACCACGCTACCATTAATGTCAGATTGCTTTCTGTCTTCTCTATAGCAAACAGTTGTCTTTGAAAAGTTCTTTCTTCCAAGAAACTGACAACCTCATCTTCAGTCCCACTATGAAATTCATACGTAAAGGTTTTGGTCAGTGTTTTGTTTTCAGCATCTTTTGTGTTGAACAACCAAGGATGTTGGCCAGAAGAAGCAACCAACTAAAGGGACTCTGAAGATTCAAATAACTTGTGTTGTCCTTTCACTGTTCATTGACTTTTAGCATGCATTCAAAATCACAGACAAAATCAATGTAAGTTTTCCACAGAGAGTTTCAGAATACCTTATGTATGTGCTTGCTAATTTGTGTATGTAATGTAGTTTAATACATGTGTATGTAATGCACATATTTTCATCTGCAACACAGTCAGGATAAAATGTATCAACTTTTAAATTATGCAGAATCAACTTACTACAGTGAATGGATAAGGAAAAAATAGCACAAATTTTCCATTTGTAAATACAAGAGAAATTGATTCCATATAGTATAATTATACTATTATCAATAATATGCAATCATCAAACAATAGCATTTGGCCAGACATTCAGACATGCGTTATGATAGATATCCTTAACATTCCACAACAAGAAGTTATAGCTTTAAGTGTTTAGATTTTTTTCGGCCCCACATATTACCCAGAACAAAAAAAAACTTGCTACATCAGAACCAAAATGGAATATTTGTTTGGAGCCGGTCTACAAGGAAAGAACTTTTGAAACACCAGGAGAGTTTCTAGTACATCTGGTGTTTTTTGGAATTTACTTTGCAAGAACTGACCTGGTCCAGTCATCCTTAATGAGATATAGGACTGACCAGAACACAGGTCAACAAGCTATGCTTCTGCATCCTGTAAAACCTGGGTTGCAATGACAGCATTGCCACTTTATTACAGCATATAGAGCATCAGTAGCTGATCAAACTGCCTTCTGACAACCTTCAACAGTGATTTTTGAGGGTAAGTGGCTCATTTCACACCAGCTACACAGCGCTGGGAAATGAGGTTTTGTGGAGAAGTATTCTGTGTGATAGTGTTTGAAGTGACTAGGAAATGAGGCACGGGAGATTGCTCTGCAATAGGATTGGTTACTGTAAGTACTTCAAATGTTTGCCATTATACAGTACATTGACAAGCTCTTTACCCAGTTTGATGTCTGTTAATTCAGCATGCTTAACAAGCATATCTGTCCTAACACTGAATAGTAAAATAATGTTTACTACACCTAAGCTGAGTAAATAACAAAATTCCAACCAGGACCACAGAGTCTGAAGGTTCTTGAGAATTTAAAGTCTTTCTTTGGGTTTAACCCTTACTATTTAGCTTCTACTATAGGGTTGTTTTTTTTTTTTTTTTTTTTTTAACTCTTTAACTCAACAAATATAGTTGCAGTTAACAGCTAAATAAGAGAGACACATTCCTTTTATACACAGAAATTCATAGTAAGCATGGAAACAAATTATTTTTACTGATTGGAAGGGGACAGGGAGTGACATATTAAGATCCGTTTGCAAACATGGTTGTTTTCCTGTGCCTCATGGGTTGAAAGATGTTGCTTGGCATTTGACAAGTTTTTACACGAAGCAAAAATTCTTGTGACGGTCTTTTGTGCATCATGTAGGGCTAGCTAGAAACTTCATAGAAGTTGAGTTATCTTCAGACAAACTTTCACTATATTAACAGGTCATATTATCTAAGTTAAATTCATGATTTTTCACATTCCCAAGTCATTATGTATAGAGGCAGAGTTCCCACAGCAGCAGACAGATAAGCAGGCATGTGACAGACAGGTAATCAGCTATGCACAAAGAGCGCACCCAGTTGCTTACTCATAAACCTAAGTAAGACTTAGATACAGTCATATATCTGCATTACTTTTCTCAAAGCTGCAAGTCAAGAACAAATTTATTCACTACTATTAAGTTTATAAGGAATATAGTTCTCATGGAGATAATAAAATGTTATGTTTTAGACTACTGGGGTGTTTATAGAAGATCTTGTCTTTGAAATTCTTATAATGGCAAAACTCCCATTGGCATCAAGGAGAATTTTGCCTGCCAAAAGACTGCAAGATCAACCAGACAGTATTTACAATAAATTTACAGTACATTTAAAGGCTTTTATGACTTCAAAAATCATTTTGTGATTTCCCACATAATAGGTCTCTAGACTTCTGATGAACTAATTTACAGATTCTTCTTCATGGATATTAGTTTACACACTTGAGAGAAAGGTACAAATTAAAAAATTGTAGAGTAATGAATTTTGCCCTATCTTAAACTTCAGGGATTTAGGATAAAAATGAAACATCAGCATTTTTTTTGGTTTTGGTCCAACTCTCCACATAACCAAACAGACTCATAATTCATCAAGAAGGTATTTTCTGCTGGAGAAAGAGCTAAATTTTCCCTAATCATGTCATGGTAATCAGAGGTACTTACCTCTTTTATTTGCAGGAAGAATACATTGTGCCTTGTGCAGTATCTTACTCTACTCTAGTTAATGCTAATAATTTAAACATATATTTTCTAAATTTGCATGAAAAGGGGAATATTAACAGTATCCTACTGTAAGAGTAATTTGAAAATCTCCTTGGTGCTCTATATTACCCAGGGAGTGAGTGGGAGAGAGACAGAGAATGAAAGAGAGAAAAATAAAGGACAAAGAGAAAGAGAGAGGGGAAAAGGGGAGGTGGGGAAGAGGAAGAAACTCTTCCAGGGGTGATTCAGAGCAGAAATCTTACTGAAATATTTTGATTCTGATTGGAAGTTCCCATGTCAGTTGCCTTTGTTTAAGCATTATTAATAACCCTCAAAATGTCATGAAGAAAGAAAATAATGGAGTCATTTTTACTACACTTTGCACACTGATGATTTTATTCTGACTAAATGATATGGATTTAGACATCATGACAGATGTTTTCTGATACAGTAACATAAGGTGGCTTTTAGTCACTTGTTAATTTTGTTCTTTGGCCTCTCTACAACATCCTATCAAAGTCAAATCTGAAGAAGACAAAAATACTACCTTGCAATTATTATCACTGTTACATAAAACTATTACAATTCCACTTTTCATATAAAGAAGTCTAGAACTGGATAATTGCAGCGTGATTGCAGTAGTGATTTTCTCCTTCTGCCAATGACTTTGTATTGCAATTCTATTGCTCATAACCTTTGAATATCTGACATGTAATTTTGTTCTGATTTATTATACTTTAAATAATATTTGATTGGTATGAGCTACATGATGATATCACTTGCTCTGGGTTTTACAAATGCATCTGAGTGTTTGCCACGCTGAGAAATTCATATTAGGCATTCTGAAAAAGGTTATGGACGCTAAACAGAATGGCTTATTTCATAAAGTGGCTGTTTTAATAGATTTCAAATTTCCACATCACTGGAAAAAGTCAGCTTTAGAAATATTTTTTTTTTTCTAACATAAAAAATAAATCTCAATTTTCTATGTCTAAATATACACATATAGATTCCAAATGTGATACTAAATTGTCTGCTTTTGAAAATTATATACAGCTCCATCACCAAAGGGGTACAATGCAGTTTTATAATTCCCCTATCCAGTATGATCTCAGTGTACTTCTTATAAGATTACATAGAGGAAACTTACCCTACTGCACTTTTTTTTAATGGGGGATACAAATGCAAATTGTTCAAACGAAATGGTCCAAAGGTATACAGAAGCAGCTAAATTTTTTTTTAGAAGAATAAAAATTTCCCCTTCCACTTAGCTCTTCTGATTAGTTCATAGGAAGGTCAACCACGGGAAAACAGACCAGTGGCACAGCAGGGAAAAAAATAAAAAAAATATCAGACCTATTATCTTCTCAGCACTGAGATGTCAGTACTTCATAAATACAAAAAGATCCTTCATACACCTCCAGCTTTGCTTAAGATACGAGAGTCATTTGGCATTTGTGTAGGACCAATTCACTTAGTTTAGATGTGATCTTCCACCAGAATAATGGGGTTGGGGCTCAATACAGGCTTTCCACAAACCTATGAAGGTTGTCACAGGGTTTTTGTGGGAGAACAATTTGTATTAGATAAAATAAAACCACTTTTTAAAGTGGTAACATGATGAAAACCAGGAAAAAACAAAGTTCCTCTGCTATATCTTTTCAGTGCTTGATAGTCTATACCCAAGTGGCCTACCAGTGCTCGGGGAAAGGTGTTTTCGCCCTGTGTCTATACACATACAGACACCTACACAGAACTTTGTTTTATCTTAAGAAACATGTAATTTCTCAGTCCACTGGTATGATTCTTACAAAATCGTTGGCTTTTACTGAATTTCAAAAGGAAATAAATTATGCTATAAAGTTTATAATTTTACCTTCAATTTGGGGAAAAAATGATCAATAAATAAAAGAGGTGTTTTCATGTTCTGAATGGCTTTTCTGTCTTCTAAAAATTTTACATACATATGTAGTTACAGCAGCAGAAGGATTTATTTATAATGTTAAAAGTATATATCACAAATACCTCATTTAAATGCAACTCTACAGCCGGATGAGAAAGGAAGGCAAACGTTATCACAATTTAAACTTTAGGAAATGAATAATATCTTAGCACTGGGTACTCAAGCTTATGGGCAACAGAATATATAATATGCAGAAACTGAAAAAGAACTTTTGGGAAAAGGAAAGAATTAAAAATACAAAATGTACAGCGATATGTCTGTTCAATCACAGTGAACTGGCATTTTAAACATCTCGTATTTATTCTTCTTTAATTATCATTCTTCACAGATATGGGGCTTAGGCTGAACTGAAGTGTGTGCTACAGAACTAGTGCTGCTACTAGCAACTTGCATTATATTGCCTGTCAGTCATTTTATTAAGCACCTACCACCTTGAGCTTTATCACAGAGGACAGCACATGAATAAGAGAATTTTAGGAATTTTGAAAACACTGTTTTATTCACTTTTATAGTACAGATTTCCACAGCACCTAAACACTTTGGTTTAAAAAATTAAAAACATATAAACTGCATGTGTCACTCTCACTAGCGAGAATAAATAAGACAAGTGTTCCTGCTAGAAAATTAAGCAGTAGTTATTTGAAAAAAGTCTAGCAAACCAAGTGACACGATTCATAAAAAAAAAAAAAAAAAGAAATAATTGTCTCACACTGAAAGCAGGTAGGTTTCTCCAACAGCTATCAGAGAAGCCAATACTAAAAGCAATGGGGAGCCACACAGAGTCCATTTTGCTCAGCCTACAAAGATGATGTTCAGTGCATCACAGCAGTGTCTTAACAGCTGTACTAAGCCCTTTTCATAAGTGACAGGTTCCAAGCTACACATAGCTTTAGAGCTTCAAATTTGAAGCAGCATACAGAGGAAAGAAAATACTTTAAAAGCATGAGAAAAGGTGAAGGATGTGAGCTCGTGAAGGTCTACCTACCTAAAAAGGAAAAGAAAGTTCTGACAGTTTTCTGCTCACCTCTTTCCCCCCTGAGAAAATATATGTTGAAATTATTTATTCTTCAAGGACTGGATACACTTGATCAAATACAGACAACTTCAACACTGAAATCATCAATGTCTTCCTCTAAAGAGTCCGACTCAGGTTAATTAATGAATAACCACTCATTCTTAAGAAAGAAATCATCTCACCCTAACATAAATGTGTTAAGAACAAGTCAAATAAATTGTGTCTTAAGAGTGTCATTTTTGTCCTCACATATAAAGAAAGACTTGGATGACTAGTCACTCTGTGGTTTCCTGAACTGCAGGTCTTCAAGATAATTGTGTCCAAGAGAACCAATGTATGCGTATCAGAAACCACGAACTGGGCTGAAAGGGTTGTAGACTTCTAGCTAATCCTCCATGGTAGAGGAATCTACCAGAAGGTACTAGAAAGCTGTTGAAATCTATAGTGCCAAAAATTAACAATGCTTTTTGTCACAGTCTAGTTATCAGGGAAAGGAGATAAGTGAAACATCTTCCATAAAGACACATACTTTCAGGTAATACCCTTAATTTTCTTCACCTCATATCTAAATGTGACAGATTCTAGTCACAAATGTTTTGAATCCTATGTTTTATGACACCTGGGTATCCTTAATAAATTCATATATTATATGTCTCCAATTTTTTAACTTACAGTAATGACCTTCATGAAAAAGTTATGCTATAGGATTTCAGTCTCGGAAAAAAAAAATGATGACACAATATTCCTCCAAAGCTTGCTGTCTTACTGAGTATGTAATGTAACTCAAAATGTGAGAATGTCATAGGGCATCAGAGGAAAGGAGTTAGAAATGCACACAAGGACATATACCATTGCAACTTTGAAAATAATAGATTTTTTTTTTTTTTTCTTTTTATCTTTATACTCAATTCCATCCTCCTTTCCCTTTTCTAATTAGCTTTCCTCTATAGCTTCTCTTATAGCTCTTTAGCCTCTGGCTGGGATGACATGTGGAAAAATTCCTCTGAGGCCAATGTTAATGTGGTTCTCTGGATAGCCCAGTAGTAATCACAAAGTATTGTTGATAAAATCTCTCAAGCACAACACCTCCAGGATAACAGCTAGTGGGCAAGAAAGTAGGAATGACCTGAAGTTCATTTCTCCTTTTGTGTGAAAAGAGAATGACCCTATCTCTCCTCTGCTGTTTTTCATTTCAAGGTCAACTCAACATACTATGTTCAACATATACAGTATGTTCAACATACTGTGATACGTGATTACTCAATACATAGCCAGCACTCTTACATTTTCTAACCTTTACTGTCTATGGTTAATCATTGAAATGGAAAACAAATACCATGCTATCATACGTAAGTAGAGAATCTGTGTACCAGTGACAAATCACCAATCAGCCAGTCCTGGTTGATTGTTGAATCTGATGTATGTTCTAAAAATCAATACCTTTGCAGCCTCCTGTGGTCATAAATAGGGTTTGTGAGAGACAAGTGCTACATTTCTGATCCTAACCCTGAGAGTTTAGAATTCAGTATACTCAGTGTTGTGCAGCACACAGTGTCAGTGATTAAAGAAATATTTAATGTGTAATTTTTTGTTTATTTTCTGGGAGAGTGCTTCGTTTTATATTGTCCCATTATGAAAACCATCTTGTAGATCCTGCTGCAATATGCAGAACATAATTACTCTCCTGTTAGAATTCTTTTTATTCATTAATAATGGTATGTAGATTAATAGAGATGTACAACATATAGAAGAGCCTTTCCTTGTTTCTCAAATGCCAATTATTTTAAGGTTTCTTTTTAAAAATAACACCAGTGATAAAATTTCTTTTTTTTTTTATTTAAAGTTTTCTACAGAATGGAGCTGGGATCAGAAATGCAGATGAAAGATATTTTCAGGTGAAAAAAAGGAATCATTCATCTCAGAAATTCCTAATGAAGTCTTAGTACATACTGTAAGCCTTCAGCACACAGGACTAGTGAATAGCAGCATAAGAAAAAAATCAAGCAGCCATTATCATTACTATCATCATCATCAGTCATCAACTCCATCACACAGGTCTGTGCATATGCTATAATGAAAAAAAAAGAAGAAAAAAAAAAAAAAAAAGAGTGAAAAAGAGAAAAAGCTCCTGCTAATTCTACATTGCTGAATAATTTTAACTAAGCAGCAGACTATCCCTCTGAATGACCTCTTAAAGGAGATTACAACTCATCATCAGCTCTGTCATTAGTCTAATCAATATGATCCTGTTATATTTTCTTCTTATTTTTAGAGGCACTCATAGGAAAGGTTATCAGCAGTCTCTATGAGCATTCTTCTATCCCCGTGGATGCACAATATGTCACCAACTGTCAGTCAGATCATCACCGACACAGACAAGAAACAGTGGCTGTGTGATTGGCCTATGCAACATACTATATTCTTCCAGAAGAATGAACATGAGTCCAACGGGACCATCATAGATGTTGTCAAGCATGGAGATTTGGTGCGAATTCCCTGCTAAGTCAGTCAGACCAAATTATTTTTATGGTGTATTCCTAAGGAGGCCCTTGGTAAAGATAGTGGGTTTGCTACTTTTGTTTTCCGCTAATCTGCTTGTCAGGAGACTCAAAAACTACCTTTTTATAATTTTCCCATAATCCTTACAGGAGTACAACTAAGAGCTGAGAGACACTGAAACTTTGTTGTAAATATGCTGGGCTGAGCATTATCATAGCTATTTCCAACAAACAATACTAACAACTGCAGAACTTCATTTTCCTGTAATGACAGTTCTTTAATCTTCCTAACAAACCCTAGTAAGCAGCAGGGGTGAAAATGTCATTGTAGTTGGCTTTTAGACCACGTGATTTTGAGAGTAAGCTACAGGTGAGAAAATTCACATCCAAATAGTGGGAAAATACTATTTAGAAGGAGATGTTCATACGCTGTTGTTTTGGGTTTTTTTGCTTAGTATCATCACAAATCACAGTGTTTCTGTGTGTACTGAGAGAGAAAATAATGGTGCAGGGTTAGGCTATTTCAGAGTTCCAGGAGCAGAGCTATGTGAAGTTTATAAGATACCCACATACAGAGCCCCAAGAAAAATCATTTACCGAGCTTGGTGCAACCTCTGTGTCCCAAAGTTCCCCAGAGAAGTTGGGAACAATATTTTATTAATGCTGTCCAAGCATTAAACTTCTACCAAAATGAGATAGGAAGAAATTAGTTTATTAATCTCTCAGAAAGCATCTAACATCTAAATGAACACATGAAAAAATCTTATCTATCAATGTCATTGCACTATAATCCATTATCTTAGACATCTGCATGTACTTCAGAATTAGACACCGATATTTGTTGATGACTTTATGGACATGTCATCAGTTAAAGAAGATCAATATGTTCTTCTGACTTGCCTGGAATACTTAAAAAAGAATTCAACATAAAGTGGCCCAGTATTAATAGGAAAAGCCAAAGTTAGCAGTTTATGTTACGCATTTTCTCAAGTCTCAGCTGTCAAAACAGCTCCTGCAGTGTTTGATAGCGTTTTTGCTTTTGTTTCATTTTCAACCCGTACATTATGAGCAGTATTCTGTGTAATTTTGCTCTAAAAACATTCGACTTCAATATCTAAATACAATGTTTTAGGTTATCTATTGATTTTAAAAAAAATATTTATTATTATATGATTTGTAAAATACCAAATCACTTCAAGTCTATGCTGTGATGGCTTATATAGGTGTCTTTGACTTCTTATTGATTTTCTTTCAGAAAAGAACTGAGCACAAAGAGTTCTATTTTTGCTTTTTATCATTCTGGTGAGAGGAAATTAACTGCTATACATACAGAGCAAGGCTCTTCCTATGGATAAAACATACCTTAAATATCATCAGAAAAGCCAGAGATAGAAAACTGGCAGCAAGTGGATGGCAGAAAAACCCTTCTCTAAGTCAGTCCAGACTAAGTAGGATGAAGAACTCAGAAAGAAATAAGATCAGTATAAAAATGGTGCTGAATTTTATTTTCTAGATCCTGTTAGAAGACAATAGACACACCTTGGACAGGGTTTTGCTATAGATTCGTCTTCACCAATACACTTCAATGTGCCTAAAAGATGATTTATCAGGAAAATTATTCCTTATTATTAGTTAACAAGTTTCTTATGGCAACTCTGAGTCAAGTCCTGAGAGAAAGGAAAGAAAAAGAGACTTACAGTGTAAAATGTGTTTTAAATACCAGTTACTTATACAATATTCTCAAGAAAGAATCAAGAAACTAATTCAACTTTTATGAAAAGGAATAAATTCCTTTCCTACATGCCATTAAGAATCAACTCAAATCTTTGGTGTTTTCCTGAGTAAATTAAGTCAATGATAGCAATGGGTCAAAACCTTACTGTTTGTGAGTAAACATTAATCTACCAAGCATTACAACAAAATCTCTAAATCAGTAGTATTTTATCAATATTTATGTATCATTTGACAATGATTAAAATAGGTTCTTAGACCTCCTTTTTAAAATATAAATTTTGTTTTAGAATCTAGCAGACCAAACGTAATTTTTGTTCAGATTCTTATGCTTTCAGAGCTACACTGTCAGATTTATAAGGAGTCCTTAAAGCAGTTTAAAGAGTTTTTCTCAAGTAGCAGATTACAATGAGGCAGCTAACAAACCAAAACCAAACCAGAATGATACAAAACATTTTAAGGCAATTTTTCATTTTCTTTAGTTTCCTTGCATTATGTCCTATATTCTTTGCATTCTTAACAAATAAAGGTTCATAAGAAATGTTTCAGCTCTTTACTCCTCCTGTACAACCACACTGACCAAAAAAAACCAGAGGAAATGGAGAAAATCAGACATTCTTAGCATAGCATCTCATTATAGATAAACATTGGAAAAGGTTTTCTGTATGAACCACATCCCATATCAATATGGTATTCCCACTGACTTTGGTTTGACCCTTTTTTTATATATTGTACGTATGATAACATGAAGGATCAAGACTCAGCATAATAAAGCCAGACGAAAACTGAGCAGAGAGTACAACTATTCCTACCTTTTCATGTGCTTATATAGCAAACAGTTCTTCCTCCTCTCTTTCATTAAATCAACTTAAAACACACTTCTGGGAACTTATAAATGAAATAGTTATACCATTGACCGACAGTATTCTATCAAGATCTGTCTAGCTCTAGATCTATCGAGATTCCATCTAGTTTTCATTAGCAAAGGAAAAGGACATAGAAAATTATTATCTATATAGGGTTAAATTTCCCATATTTGCTATATTTATTTTCAGAGGAGTGAAACTTAGGCCTGTGCCTAAAACTGGAGCAATCTCTGACAGTTCACATGTATACATTAGTGACTATGAGGTCAATTATTTCTGATATATTTAGTTAATGTTGGATTTCATTATTCAGAACAGGGATTTACCTTTTCCTAGACTTGTACAATGTGTAAGTCATTCAGCACTGGAAGAAGCGTGTGCATAATAAGCCCAAATTGCATTCACGCTGATCTGCATTTTCCACCTGACTATGGCTTTTTTTCCTATATTATGTGTCTTCTATAGCATATGATTTGCAAACTCAGGGGCAATAGTAGTCATCCACACCTAGTATCATGGATGAAACAAGGTGAACAGAAGTGAACAAATTTTAACAAGTAAGTGTTTGAAAGAAGTCTGTTACACATTTTCAGAAATGTCTAGACCACCAAACTACTAAGTAGAGTCAGAAAAGATTCCTGAAAGCAAACCTGTAATTCTTCTTTTATAATATTTAATATGTTTCATAAACTGAAACAAAAAGGAAATGTCTAGACCTTAGTCTAGACCTCGATAGCATTGGTAGGCATTTTTTTCTGTGCCTAAATAATGTTCTTTAGAGCTGAACAGCTGTAAGCATAATGCTATCAGAATCAGGTTGTTAGCCAAAATAAGAAATGCAATTAAAATGTTTTTAAAGTCCATTTAATGAAAGCAGCAAAATACTCATTGGCAACTATGAAATCTGTTTTAGGGATGACCCCAGTTGTCTTTTGATTCTTGTAAGTTATGTGTTTTCCAAATAAGGTTTGCAGTTCATTGTTACTCATACTTTTTCTATTATAATGTAAAGTGCAACAAATTGGCATGTACAATGGGTTCACAGGAGGAATGACCTCCTGTAAATGTATTTGTAAACACCACAGAGCGCTGCTATTGTTCAGTACTATTTCATTTCTTCACTGGTTATTGGAGTTTAAATGAATTTAGCGCATCTGAAAGTTGCCAAACTGACCTCCAGGGAAGATGCAGATTCTTGTATATGGGGGGGGGGGGGAAATTAAGGTCCAAGGAGGGATATTATCCACTCCAATAAATCCTGACCTTTTTATGGAAGGATTGTCAGAAATGTGCATATCTAGACAGAATTCATTTCATTACTCAGTTTATTTATTTCCTATGCATAAATCACAATTCTTTAAAAAATTTGAAAAGCTTCATGCACATGCCTGTTTTCATACATAGAAGCAGTCTTATGATTAATATGAGAACACATGTTGATATCTTTATTTATGAATATTATATATGACTATGCACAGCAATATAAAAGCTAAACCAAACCTTTCTTCATGCATAATGTAATTGGACTTTGTATATGCCAACAAATTTTCCTCTCAGGTGACAGATTCTCATTGGAGAGATAAAATTAGTCTTTCAGTACAAATACAAAATTAACTCTTTTAGAGATTATGATCATTTTATCTACCTCTTTATCTATCTATTAACAACAGTTTTGAAAGATTGCAGTATTTACAAAGAAAAAATCATCCCTAGTTAAGCACTGAACTGTTACGTATTTCAGAAACTGAAATGGAGGAATTTGTGACACACTGACTATAATGTGTCTTTCCAGTAGGTATCTTACATTAAAAGATGACAAAGTATTTTATTATTACCAGCTAATGAAGTTATTTCTTTATTGAATTGTTTGCTGTTCTTTTGATACCATTTTTTTTTCTCCAAATTTTCTCCTTTTTTTCAGTTTTATAACTCTTAGTGCCCACAGCCAAACTCAGGTGCACTACTGTAGTTACAACCAAATTTGTCTTACCATATGCTGTCGATACTATCTATAGTCTCAAGTCTAACTTTTCTCTTTCCTCCTAGCTCTAGGTTTCTTTCAAAATTGCATCTTTCCATATTTGTTTCTCGCAGTGAATATATTTATTGCCTGAAATCTATCCATTCTCATAAAACATTATACTCAACCCTGTCTTTAAGGACCAAATTCATCCAATCTAATTTTAGCTTTTTACTGCATAAGAGAATAGCAGACATGCTGTAGCCAGTGGGAAGACATGGACTTTTCAGGATCAGCTCCTAGAAAACCTACAGTCCTAACCTAGACTTCTCAGATAAGGTCCTAAATTAGAATGGGATGAATCCAACAATTGTGACTGATGGTGGATCATGAGATGTCAAAAACTTTCCCCTAGGAATTGAAAAGAACACTCCACCTAAGCGCAGGCACAGCACAGTAACCATTTTTTAATGATTAACCAGTTTTTCAGGATTAATGCGGTACACACAGAACACTAGGTCTGAGTCCACAAAATAGAAGTGCTGTGTAAATTTATTACATACCACAGTGGTTTTCTATTGGTTAGATTATTTCTTCTAATATTACACCTGTATGGATTTTTTGGTTTTGGGTTTGTTTTGATCTTGTTTAATACAGCTGAGGGTATTTTCTACTACATCTCATTTTTTTATACCACTCATAGGAGCAGAATCAGAATTTATTGGCAGTGATAATTTATTGGCAGCACAGAACTTTCTCTTTTGTAACTAAAATGATCACCAGAAAGATTCTCTCACTTTTGATGGATCATTTAGTAATATTACCAAAAAGATGATCAGTAAAAAATTATACACTCATAGAATCATAGAATGGTTAGAGTTGGAAGGCACCTCAAAAATCATCTAGTTCCAACCCCCCTGCCATGGCCAGGGACACCTCCCACTTGACCAGATTATTCACAGCCCCATCCAGCCTGGTCTTGAACACTTCCGGGGATGGGGTACCCACAACTTCCCTGGGCACCCTGTTCCAATGCCAGTGCCTCACCACCCCCACGGTAAAGAATTTATTCCTAATATCTAATCTAAATCTTCCCTCTTTCAGTTTAAAACCATTACGCCTCGTTCTATTGCTTCACTCCCTGACAGAGTCCTTCCCCATCTCTCCTATAGGCCCCCTTTAAGTACTGAAAGGCTGCTACAAGGTCTTCCTGGAGCCTTCTCTTCTCCAGGCTGAACAACCCCAGGTCCCTCAGCCTGTCCTCATACGAGAGGTGCTCCATCCCTCTGATCATCTCTGTGGCCCTCCTCCGAACTCTCCAACACATCCATGTTCATGAACTTAAACTTTCTGAAATATTCAGCAGCAAATAATAAAACAACCTATTTGCAAGTGCATAGGAGATAAGAATGAAATACACAGCACACAGAATGGAGTGTGAAGAACAAGTAGGGTAAAACCAAACTAAACAATCTAATCTTTCTACAAAGTTACAAATAGAAAGGGAGTTGTGTGCCATGTAGTTTCACTTTTGTAAAATATCTGTTGCTCTTTCATATGGCATTTTCTTAAGACAATGTGGGAAGTGTAGTTAAATGACATCGGGGTGGATGTAAACCACATTGGATATCCATAGCCACAGAGAATGAAATTGTCCTGGTTTGAGGTAAAACAGAACCAATTTTTCTGTTTTGTAATTTTACTTTTTAGCTGGGCCTCTTCTAACTGACTAAAGTCTGAAATTAACAGCAATTCAGAAACTCTTCACTCTCAGAGTGATAAGACCTGATTATACCAAGGAATGGTACGCAGAGAGGCTCTTGCTTACAGAATCATAGAATCATAGAATCAGAGAATGGTTTGGGTTGGAAGGGACCTTAAAGACCATCTAGTTCCAACCCCCCTGCCATCGGCAGAGACACTTCCCACTAGACCAGGCTGCTCAAGCCTCATCCAGCCTGGCCTTGAACACTTCCAGGGACGGGGCATGGACAACTTCCCTGGGCAACCTGTTCCAGTGCCTCATCACCTTTACAGTAAAGAACTTCTTCCCGATATCCACTCTAAGTCTACCCTCTTTCAGCTTGAAACCTTTACCCTGTGTCCTATCATTACACTTCCTGATAAAGAGTCCCTCCCCGTCCTTCCTGTAGACCCCCTTTACGTACTGGAAGGCTGCTATAAGGTCTCCTCGGAGCCTTCTCTTCTCCAGGCTGAACAACCCCAACTCTATCAGCCTGTTCTCATAGGAGAGGTGCTCCAGCCCTCTGATCATCTTCGTGGCCCTCCACTGGACCCATTCTAACAGGTCCGTGTCCTTCTTGTGCTGAGACTCCAGAGCTGGATGCAGTACTCCAGGTGGGGTCTCACTGGAACAGAGCAGAGGGGCAGAATCACCTCCCTTGACCTGCTGGCCATGCTTCTTTTGATGCAGCCCAGGATGCAGTTTGCTTTCTGGTCTGCAAGTGTGCATTGCCAGCTCATATTGAGCTTCTCATCCACCAGCACCCCCAAGTCCTTCTCCTCAGGGCTGCTCTCAAGCCCTTCTCCGTCCAGCCTGTAGTTGTGCCTGGGATTGCCATGACCCAGGTGCAGGACCTTGCACTTGGCCTGGTTAAACTTCATGAGGTTTGCACAAGCCCATCTCTCAAGCCCGTCCAGGTCCCTCTGGATGGCATCCCTTCCCTCCAGCCTGTCAGCCATGCCACACAGCTTGGTGTCATCATCAGACTTGCTGAGGGTGCACTCAATCCCACTGTCTGTGTCACCAACAAAGACATTAAACAGCACTGGTCCCAGTACTGACCCCTGAGGAATGCCACTCGTCACCGGTTTCCACAACTTATCCTTATTGCTATACTTATTGCTATAACAACCAAGGTCAGCTAACTTCGTTATTTGCCCTGTTAGAGGGTCGGAAGCGGAAAAGCATAAAGGGGTCACACCTGCAGGGAGGAGGGGACAGGACCGGTGACCCAAAACTGACCAACAGGGTATTCCATCCCATATGCCCCATGCTCAGTATAAAAGCTGAGGGATCAAAGGGTCAACTCTCTTTCCTCAATGGCTGACGTCCAAGGAGGGCTCTGTCTGTTTGTCTGATTCTGATCCCGATCCCAGCATTCCTGACTCCAGATTCGGAATTCTGCTCCTGTCCATCGCTGACTCCAGTCTGGGACTTTCCCTGTGCCTCCTGGTGACATGATCGTCACCCTGGGAGCTGGATATAGTTTTGTATATATTGTATACTTTTTATTATTATTATTATTTATTATTTCATTATTTTTCAATATTTTCATTAAAGTTTGTTTAGTTCTTTTTCTAAATTCTTAAATCTACTTATCTCTTCCTCTCCTCTCTTTGGAGAGAGAGGGGAAGGAGAGCCATCTGTCATTCTGATTGGCCAATATGGCCAAAACCACGACAGAAATAAACTGTCCTCCAAAACCATTATGTGTGAGACTGTTGTGGTTTAGGCTGGGCTGGACAATAAATGAACAACAGATGCTCTTTTTAACTAAAAAGTAAAATTACTGAGAAGAAAACTGGTTCTGTTTTACCTCAAACCAGGACACGGGCAAGAAATAACGAGCTTCAAAAGCAACACAGAAAATTCATATAGCACTGGGGAAACACATAAATATAAAGTAGTGAATTACATTCATGGATTGCTGGGGGAGTGTCTGTCAAAGAAATCTTTAAGAGAAGTGGAAAAATGTCTATGCAGAATCATAGAGAGCTGATTCTGCCTTAGGGCAGGGAAAAGGACTAGATGACCTCTCAATGCCTTCTTAGTCCTGTTTTTCTGAGATTCTATTATGTAGATATCTAAATGTGAATACATTATTCAAAATGTTGTAATACTGTAGTTAATATTTTATAATAATACTAAAATAGTTAATACTATCCAATGATGTTGATAATGACACTTGTACTTTTTTTTTTTTTTCACTTATAGTTTAAATTATGATAGGTATTTGAATGAATATTACTGAGTAAAAGTGCCGTCTATTACCTAAGATTTAATTTGTGAATCAATATCCAAAGAAAAGATTCAAGGTCACTACATCTTATCATAATTTCATAACTATAAATTTTATTGCCTGACAGGAACATTCAGATTGATAGATGCAAAGTTTTTATGAAAAAAAGAACCAGTGGAACAGTTCCGAGGATTAAGGATGCATCTGCTCTGGTCTCTTTTATTGTCAACTAGATGACTTCTATTCATTCGTACAGTTTCTGTGTTTCAGAGTATCAAACTTGAGCTTCAGGAGTGAAGACAAGAATGAAATTCAGCTTTTTCAGGGGACAGCTAGGCAGGATCCCATAAGATGCTGACCTGAACAGCAAAGGGACTGATGAGATCCAGTTTTCTTCATGGAAAAATTTAAAACACAAAAAGGTCAAACCCAATATGAAGAAGAAGGTGTGGCAAAAGACCAGCTGAGTCAACGCAGAAATCCTGAATGAGCTCAAGCACAAAAAGAAAGTACATACAGTGGAGCTGGAGACACTCCACTCAGGAGTAATACAGAAACAGCGCCTAGGTCTCTAGGAATGGAATTAAAGAAAACAAAGTTCAGCTGGTGTTGAAAATGACAAGAGATGTGAAGAGGAACATGAAATAATTCTACAGGTAAGAAGAGAAATAAAAAAGAGATAAAGCAAAATGTGGGCCTGTTGCTGAATGAGATGGACATCTAGCTTCTTAGGATATTGAAAAGCTGGAAGTATTCAGCACCTTCTCTACCCAGCAAGGTTTGCTGTCAGTCTACCCAAGTCTCTGTTCCTAGTAGCAGAGTATAGCATAAAGAAGTGCTACAAAATGTACCAGAAGACCAATTAGATTGAGATTGTCTCAGTGATCACTAGAGAAAACTTTACGTATACAAGTCCATGGGACCAGACTGTATGCAGCAAAAAGGACTGATGCCATTCCTAGGCTGCCTTTAGCATCTTTGAAAAGTTCCAGAGACCGGAAGATGTCTCTGATGACACGAAAAACACAAATGTGATGGCCATTTTCAAGAAGGAGGAAAACCGTCAGGCAAGCCTTTCCCATCTATGCCTCTGAGACAGTAAACCAAATCCTGCTGGAAGTCATTTCCAGACACGTGAAGTAAAAAAAAAAAAAAAAAAAAAAGTCATTGGGAACTGTCAATATGTTCTGTGTGACTATAGCTCATGTGTAACCATGTCAGTTACCTTCTGTGATGAGTTGATTGACTCAGTGGACAACAGGAGGGTGGTAGTTATCCTTCATCTTGACTTTAGCAATGATTTTGACACACTGTTTCACAGAGTCCATGTAGCTAAATTGGAGTTATAAATAGGTAGATTATGAGGTTAAAAGAAAGAAATCTGGCTAGATTGCCAGACTGCCAAAGAACGCTAACAGGCATCACTTTAAAGTCCCCTGGTGTCCAGGGATTACGGGCATTCTGCAGAAGCTGGTAATAGAGCTGATGCACAACATGGATGGTAGGATGGACTGCACCGTCACCAAATTCATTGACATGAACCTGGGAGAACAGGAAGATATACTGGAGGGTCGGAGAGCCATTTTTTCAATCTGGAGAAACACAATGAAATTCAGTAACAACAAATGTGAAGTCCTGCACCTGGAATGGAGTCAACTGATACAACAGGATATACTAGAAACCTGCTGTGCAGAGAAGGAGTCCTGATGAGCAGAAAATTACCAGGAGACAGCAGAGTACCCATGCTGACTGCAGAGAAGACAGTCAGATTCTCCTCAGATATGCTCAGTGATGAGATACAACAAACAGATACAAGTCACTGCAAAGAAAATTCTGATTAGATACATATAAAAAAAATTCTTCATGGTGATGGTGGTCAAGAATTGGAGCACTAGAATCTGTGAAATATCCATTCCTGATAGATATTCTCAAATCTAACAAATCTAACATAGCATTCTAAATTCAAAGTTAGCTCTTCTTTAATCAGGAGCTTTGGTAAGATGACCTACAGAGTCCCTTCCATCCTAACAATTTTTTGGTTATATTTTTCTTATAGTTTGGTTTTGGTTTTTTTTTTTGTTTTGTTTTGTTTTTTTGTTTTGTTTTGTTTTGTTTTGTTTTTTAATTATAAGAAATCTACCTGTAATACTATATTTATTGATTTAACCTTAGCTTCTCCTTTCACAATTTCCAGTTCTTTCTTCTAGCTTCCTTAGCTGACACAATTTTAAGAAATTCCTGTTGAGATTTGTTTCCTTCAGATGTTGTACTCCGTTATCATATTAGCCACTGCTTGATCATGTTGTGATTATTTCTTTACATTTCATTCCTTTTGAACACTTAATCATTTTTGTTGCACTTTCCTGAACTCCCTCTGATTTGTTAATATATGTGTGATATTGAGGTTCCCAGAATTCAACTTAGTCTTGCAAGTGTGATCACTCTGGGGTCATATAGAAAGAAACTATTGTCTGCCTGCCGTGTGACATCAATATGACAGATTCCTCGATCTCTAACAATAATTCTCATTTCATTTAGAATATGAAGGGCAATGATCATTTCTGTATCTTTGCAATCCAGGTTCACAAACACAGGCATGCACAAACACGCAGAAACATGCAGGCATACACAGATATATATAGACGTACACAGTTCAGAGAGACTGAGCTAATTTCTGTATAACATCTGCTCCAAAATGATTGCTATAGCGGGGAAAAAGAAATAAATTGTCTTGGCCTTTTTACAGTAGGGAAAATGGCTGGAAATAATAGTAATTAACAAAACCCATCAGAACAGATGTAGGGGTCTATTAGCCATTGATTTGTTTCCCCTGAATGGTACACCTGGTCATATAGTGATCTGGTGAAATGCTTTCATAAAAAAACTTTCAATATGATAGTAAATTATAATAACACTTCTTGATTAAATAAATCACAAAGTATAACTGAGCATGAACTGGAGGAAGATATCTAGGTATGCAGGGAGTAAAAATGTCCTCAAAAGCTGTCTGCACTTAAAGCTAAGCTCTGCCTCCCTGGCAGACTGTCATCTGGTTTCTAACTAACAGTGTCGTGTAAGCCATCCCTTCTGTTTTAGCACAATTTTCTTTCTCTGGTCTTGATCAGTTTGAGGAATCTCTCTCAGACTGTCCCAAGAGAATCATCTTCACAGCAAAAGCTTCTGACTCCACTTCACACCTGACTCTCAGTGAGATGAAGCACAGACTAAAGGATCCTGCTCCCCCTCAATTATATTCCTAGATGAAATACAGTTCAGACAGGTCCACAGAAGAAGGTTATGAACTACAAGCAAGAAGCGAGTTCAGAGGGTAAAAGTGACAATTATTTTTCTACATGAACAAAACTGAGAAAAGCATTGGCCTTTTCCTTAAAAATGTATCACACTAAGTCCAATACTGATGTTTTTATAGTCTTGCTTCACACAAATGTAGCAGACAAACTCCCTAGAAAAAAAAACATCTGACAAGTACCAATGATCATCTGATTACATCTTTTAAAAAAGAAATATCTAGAAAGCACTGCAGCATTAAATGACAAATAATTCTTTATAGATGAAACAAAAACTTGACATAATCTATGTAGAAGTATTTAGCCTTATCCTGGTATCCACCCTTTAAAAATCACATTTTGTGCCTCCTGGAAATTCAGCTGGAACATGGCCTTCTTAAAACAGATCTGGGCTGCATTCCATATCACAAACTTACAGTCTTTGAAACCAAAAGGAGAACAAAAAGCTGATTTTGAAAATATTTTTGCATGCACACATTTGTCAGCTGATCCTCAGAGGGTACACAATGAAATTAGTTTCTGCAAAAATAGCCAGTATGGCTTCAAAGCTGATCAAGGAGCTGACCTGGAGAAGCAAGACACCAATATGTCTCTCTCCAAGAGTTTCTGCCACTGATAGGCAATTTTCAAATTAATCTTTTGTCTCATCTTGCTGAAGAGAGACTTTAAATCAACTGAAATGATTCAGAGGTAACTGATTGCCTTCAGATAGGATCTAGTAGGGAGTTGATGAGTGACTATTTGACCCATTCTGCTCACATTCTGAGTTCATAATCTTCCTCTGTTTTTGTTTGTTTGTTTGTTTTTTGGGGGATTGTATTCTTTGTTCCCCCCAAGTCACTAAATATATTGCTTTGGCTGTATATCATCACCATGCTTGCAATTTTAACTGCAGGCTTAGGCACATGGACTTTGCTCTGAAATCCTGCTAAGCACTTCTAGATGCTTGCTGAAGAACCCCATGAAAAAAAAAAAGCATGTAGAAGAGCAACTTCTCCTTTAATACCTTGTGCCACAGTGTAGTGGCAGTTGTAGTATATGTTTCCATTATTCCACAAGGGACATCAGCTGCAGAAACTTATCTGCAGCCTAATTGCCTGCATAACCTTTTGGTTGTATTCCTTTGCACAGTCATTTTCAGTTTTCTGTTTAGTGTGATCACTTAACTCTGTCCTTTTAAAAAGCAGACTCCATTTTTCTTATTTCCCCCCCTCCCCCCCCAGATATGTCAGTTCTGTAAAAAAAATCGAAGTGATTAAAAGTCACCTGACTTGAAACAGACATTTTGCTGACCTATTTCCCCTGTTTTCTGGTCAGAAACAGAAGAAAATCCCATCAGATCTTCCACTGTTTTGGCTCGCATAACACCAGACAGACAGAGGGATTTTGCTTGTATGTTTATGCCATTTCTAGCATATTATATTTCTGATCTTTCCATAAATATATTTTTTCAAAAAATATATTAATTTATTTTCCTGTATCATAAACTAATCCAAGGGCATTTTGAGTGTGACCATTATTAGCATAACAATGTTCTCAAAAATGCTTGTGGAATAAGGCATTAGAAACTAACAGTATTTTACTCATTACAATGCTGATGCTAGTGAGATCACAAACATACATACCATCATCCTTGTTTCTTGTTCCTGAGTGTCATGACTGTGTTTTTTCACCAAAGCTCATGCTTTATTTGCACTATTTTCCTGCTGAAAACACTGAGGCTTTAGTGGGTATTATTTATGCTTTGTGATGAAGGATAGGCCTCTCTTTGAACTCAAGCTCTCTTCACATGTAGAGCCAGACAATAATATACAGGACAAATAGAATTAATTATAATGCCAGCTATGAATATTAATGCATGAAACATAATCTTACATTTTAGGATAAGTATTCTTATTCGAAACTAACAATCAGTGTCTTTTTTTTTTCTAATGATGGGGCTCCCTAATCTCTTTTCAACAGCACTGCTGCTAATCAACATGAAGCAAACCACCACATTATTCAAAGAACAGCCATGCCTCTATGTTCTGAACAGTAATGGAGTCTGACAACACATTATAAACCAAACTTTACTGAGGCAGTATGAAAGATGAGCAACAGCGGTGATTTACCTGATCATTGGTAGCAAACACAGGGTCATAAGTGACACCATGGCTGTGGTGGACTAGCAGGGACACGTAATGTCCAGGACATCTGATAGAAACAGCCTATCATGCAAATGACTTTTGAATGCAGGTAAGAGTTGTGCCACTCCTTGTCTCCACCAATGGTAATGATGTGAGTTAAGAGAATCGTACTTTACATGTCAGTAGCAAGCCCTACACGTCATCTCATAAGATGTGGGTGGCAACCTGCCTACATGATGATGTTGATCAGGGGGCAGGGTGTCAGCCTACAAGGAAAGAGAGACTAGCACAAGCAGAACAAGCTCATAATAAAGACACTCATAAAATTCCCAACAATTCTCAGCTCCTGTTGTATTGTCAAGATTAGATCTGAAGGTACAAAGTAATATGAGTGAAGATTCTTTTTCGTGTCTGTAGAGAGTTTTCTTTGATATGGCAAACTAAAGGTTGAAGACAGAGTGAAGTTCAAGCCACAAATAAGACAGAAAAATAAGGACAGCATATTATATGAACTGATTGTCTACAGCACCAATAGATATACACCTGGAAATTTTGGATGAGTTGTGTTCATTTTTCCAAACAATATCCCCTGGTTCATTTGTTGTTGCTTGATAGGAACTCTGCATGAAATGAAAACTGCCACTTGCCAAGTGTCAGACTTCTAGACAAAAAGTCCATCAAGAAAAAAATCAGATATCAACATAAAATTTATGGAATGATATTTTCTGAACACAATGTTTTTGAGAAGCAAGCAATCATGATTTTTTTTTCCCCCATTTAAATACAAACAAAGATTTGTGTGTGCAAAAATTAGATTTAATTGTTGGTGGGAATATGACTCTGCAATGAAAGCAAACAAAGGTGTCGTTCATGATTGTGCCTCCTAAAAGAGTTTTTCTGTTTGTTGCTTTGTGTATGTCAGAACAAAGCAACATGCACAACAGCTGCTTATACCTTTAAAGCCCATTCTCATTACACTACATTGGACTTCAGGCTCTCTCTCCATCTGATTTATCTTCACCTTAAGTCAGTGAACAAAACTGGACCAGTACTCTATCCACAGTCTTATTAGAGCCAAGCAGTGCAGAAAGATCAATTTACATACCTTATGCACAGCACTTTCATTTCTGTACTCCAGGATATACTCAGTTCAAATTCAAATTCTATACTCAGCATGACATACTCAGTTCAAATTTAATTTGGGAGCGAGTATGCTGACCAGATACTTTTCTTCAGAGCATCTTCCTGACTGTTTTTTTTTCTAAGACATGTTTGCACAGTTCATTCATTATTCCTGCCAAAGTGCAGAACTTCAAAACTTTCTGTGTTGAATTTTATCAGCATATCTGTTTGTTTGTTTTCTGGTCACTTCCCCAATGGATCATTTATGAAATTTAATAAATAATAATTCTGTATTTCAACATTTAAATCATTCATGAAAAAACAGAACCATACAAAACATATGAAAGACCTCCACAGAACCCGTCTAAATACTGCCTACCTATTTGATAGCCAATCACTGTTAATGACTTTCTGGCACATCTGATCATTTTGCACATCTATAATACTAATCATATTAATCTTATCTTTTGCTTATAAGTGTCATGTAAAACAGCTTCAAAAGATTTTGTAAATTCAAAATATCTAATACAGCATATACATTTCTTCTCCTTTATCTGTAAGGCCATTATCCTATCACAGAAAGGAAATTAGATTTTTCTGACAAGCTTTGTTCACAAGAAATCTGTTCTGGCAGTTACTCTACTTTTACGTTATCTCCAGGTGCTTATAAATTGTTTGATTATTTGTTCCAGCTTTTTATAAAAGGAACAAAAGCTGACTCATGTATAATTCTCAATTCCTACTTTTCTACCTTTTTGAAGATGAGAACTGTGATTTTCCTTTTTCCAACTCTCCAAAACTTCATAATCTTTTCTGAATTCTATAAGGTTTCAGCAAGTCTTTAAAGTTTTCTGAGTAAAATTCAATTGGACTATCCAACGTAAAACTTCTAATTTACATTAGGGCTCGTTAATGTGCTTTTTCTTCCTCCAGACTGAATCTTTACCCTTTTCTTGTTGATTATGTGTCAGTTGTCTCATCTCAGACAACCTTTTTAGCAAAATATGAAGCTAAAAAGAACATTAAACACTTTAGTATTCTTGATATCATCATCAGTTCTTCCTTCCCTTGATCAGTTTTTCCCTTTATCTTCATTATGGTACTAACATACTGAATGTTGTCTTGTTGCTTTTATGACTCTTGCCAGTTGTGTCATATTTTACATCTTGGTCTTTCATGATTTTTTTTTTTTTTCCCCACATAGGTTTGTCCTTAATAATTTGACCTCTTTTTCTGTGTTCTGTATACTCCCTTCACGCAACTGAAATCACTGAAGAGTCAATACTTTACTAAAGCTTGTTCTTTTTCTACACTTTCTATCCTTCCAGTATTTGCATAGTCTGTGAATATGCTTTTAATATAGTTTCTTGATTAAACTGCCAAATGTCTTCTTCTTTAGACTTGTTTCTCACAGAATATAAGTTCTCAAAATTCTTAATTATTGTTCCAATAAATTTGCATGTTCAAGGTTTATTTAATCTAACATCTGAGAGTCAGGAGTTTTCCCCAAGGGAAATCTATAAAGGCAGCTGAAGGCATTTTAGTTTTCTCTATTCTGTGGGTTTTGACCTAGTTCCCACAATCATCCAGACATTTTCATTTTACAAATCCCCTGCTATTGAAGGACATCCTGGTTCTCTCCTGCTCTCTTGCTGTGGCATGTGGTAATTTATTATTATTGTTATTGATCTTTTTTTTTTTTTTTTTTTTTTTTTTTTCCCCCTAAGGAACTAAAGATAATTTTGAGGTTTGGGGATATGCAGAAATATGTGAAGTAAATGTTTAGAACAGCCTACCTGTTATGTACTTAGTCATAATTATCCAGGGACATTGACTTAAGGGCCAAGAAATCTTCATTAACCTATGTTCCTTTAACATTAAATTAACGAGTGCAGTTGTTAAATATTTTTTTTGCATAAAAATTAACATCTTTACCTCAGTTCTGAATACTTGTGCACAAAGCTCTTACACCTGAGTTCTTTGCCATTTGTTAGTCAATTATTTGTACTAAAACAGAGAACCTTAATTTGTCCCTTTTATAAGTTACTTTTATCTTCACTCTCCAAAGATAACTAGAAAATAAAGGGAAGATCAGGAAAGCAAAAGTTTACTCTAATTTTCTGATGATGTGAAAATTTTGCATTATGGGTAGCTGGTATCTGTACTTCTGCCGCAGTTGGATTTATACTTTGTCTGTCTCAGTCAGGACACAGAAAATGAGAGGAAAGAAAAAAAAAATCTAAATTGTAACTTCATTAAAATGAAATAACAGTTGAAGGTCTTCTTGTCCAATTCAGAAATATCTACCCCAAAATGCCACATGCACTTGACCTAGAAAATGTACTCACCAGATTACCATATGGCTTAATTCAAATCTATTTTTAAGGAAGGGATGCTACCACAGAGAATTAATCAGATATGATGCTCATAATGTAATATGAATCACAATAACGATCCTAAATAGCCACTGTAGTAAAAGCAGTGAAATGGAACTCAAAATAAACAGTGCAGATGAGAGCGTATCAGTTAGCTTGAAAGGACAGGAGCCTTCCAATGGAGGAAGAGCAACCAAAGACAGTGTCTATTCAAGGACGATTGCATGCAAATATAAAGTGTCTCCCTAAAGCCAAGCACAGCTATTTATCATATGAGTGGGAAAAAAAAAGAAAAACCCAACAAATAAATAGCTTTGTTGTCGTGGGATATTTTCCGAATCATTTCCTAAGTCTCTCCCTTGTAGGATTCTTAGGCATCTAATCACACGGTTGAACTCAGATCGCAACCTTACTTCAACATGGCTACTAATCTGTCTCTATTCTGTGCATGTTTTCAGTAAACTTGTTCATCATGCTTTCCTACTGTGAAATCTGTTTTTTCACATTTTGCAACTGACCAAAAGATTCATCTGTTACTGGAGAACGGGGATGGTCTATCAGAGAAAAACACAGACAAGACAGTGTGATTTCATCATCTCTGTTTAAAACAATTTTATTTAAAGAAAAGAGTATATCTTTTTGTCAGGGCACGTAGGGTAGACACAGAATTAAGAGGAATATCCTTGTAACTGGCTTTCTTATTGCTGGCAACATAATAGATACGGGAACAAAACCTTGGGGAGGCTTGTGGCCTCAAATTCATGCTTTCCACTTAAATGGTTGTCTTATATTTTCAAATAGGTCTGCACCCAGACAAAATGAATTTGTCATTGCAGACGAAGGAGATGTCCATGTAGCCATCTCTAAGTGAGTGAGAAAGGGAAGCAAGGAAACAGTATTTGTGAAGAATAACCTGGTCTTGAACATGGATTAGCAACTAGAGGAATACTCTCTGGCTGCTGACCTGCTGCATACATGCTTCAGTGTCTTCACAGCTATTTTATTCAAGTAGCTTGATTAAAGCTGCTGCACAGGAAGCTGATTCATATTAGTCATGCTAGATAATAAAGGCAAGCAATTTATTTTCTAAATATTGTTCATTCTTAACAGAGGACATTAGGGAGTCATCAGTCTGCAAACACCGTGATCTGGTTTGTTCCATTGTATTGCCAACCTATGTCTCCTTTTGGTAAATCAAAGAATCACAGAATGGTAGGGGCTGGAAGGGACCTCTGGAGATCATCTAGTCCAACCCCCCTGCCAGAGAAGGGTCACCTTAGAGCAGGTTGCACAGGAACACGTCCAGGTGGGTTTTGAATGTCTCCAGAGATGGAGACTCCACCACGTCTCTGGGCAGCCTCTTCCAGTGCTCTGCCACCCTCAAAGTAAAGAAGTTCCTCCTCACGTTTAGGTGGAACTTCCTGTGCTCAAGTTTGTGCCTGTTACCCCTTGTCCTGTTGCCGGGCACCACTGAAAAGAGCCTGGCCCCATCCTCCTGACACCCACCCTTTAAGTATTTATAAGCATTGATAAGATCCCCCCTCAGTCGTCTTTTTTCCAGACTGAAGAGACCCAAATCCCTCAGCCTTTCTTCATAAAAGAGGTGTCCAATCCCCTAATCATCTTGATAGCCCTTTGCTGTACCCTCCGCAGCAGTTCCCTGTCCTTCTGGAACCGGGGAGCCCAGAACTGGACACAGTACTCCAACTGCGGCCTCACCAAGGCAGAGTAGAGGGGGAGGGTGACCTCCCTCGACCTGCTTGCCACATTCTTCCTGGTGCACCCCAGGATGCCATTGGCCTTCTTGGCCACAAGAACGGTGAACTTTCACAGGACTTTGTGGTGCAAAATAGGAACAAATTGCTTATACACAAAGTTGTATTTAAGTGAAACTTGTTCAGTATAATTTCCTAGAGTACTGAAATATTCATCATAAGAAAAGGCAAGTGCTTTAGCAAAAATAATTTCTTACAAAAATGTCTGCTTCTTCAAGGTAATAAAGATAAAAAATTCTGACTTTCATTTGATGACTTCGATACACATTATGGAGATAACATTAAGATATGCTTCACTGTCTGCTGAGTAAATTATACAAGTTTTTGGAGGGATATCAAAAGACTCAATTTATCCACATTTTTACTTAGCCTCTGAAAATGCTCGAAGCAGACTTCAGGTAAAATATTGAAATATGTAAGCTCATCACAAGAACAGATATATGGGACAGGAGGAGAAAGCACACACAAAATTATGACTATATATATGCTGTACTTTGATTCAGGATATTAACCTGCTTAAGATATACAACTCTACTCTGAGACCCAGCTGTGGAAATATTTCACCCATGCACAACACTGGTTTGGTTTCCAAGACTCTCTTTCTAGAATCAGATAGATCTGTATGGGTAGCATGCAATATGTAAGTATGGCCAAAGGAAAAGAAAGATGATTGTCATTTATATTTATGTTTGATGTATACTGTGTGATGGAAATTCACTTTAGTAAGGAGTTTATCTTTAAAAGGGTTTGCAGTTTCATTCAGAAAGAACTCAAAATTCTGGCTTTCAACAGATGTTATCCAAGTCATCGTGGCCTG
Source organism: Fratercula arctica (assembly GCA_947846985.1). Taxonomy (NCBI): domain Eukaryota; kingdom Metazoa; phylum Chordata; class Aves; order Charadriiformes; family Alcidae; genus Fratercula; species Fratercula arctica. The sequence goes on along the minus strand of CANTUZ010000001.1, from coordinate 35,726,704 downwards.
GATGCAAGATAAGATCTCAAGAAAATAAGGCTTTTTACAAACTTTGTCACATCTAAAAAACCCACAATATTGACAGGCCATGGAAACGCTTTCAGTTAGATTAATCTGGTTTATTTTAGTTGTCTGCATTGGGAAAACACAATTCACTTGCTGCAAGTGTCTATCTCTTTCCATTGACTATAAAAGGAGCCTGATGCAAGTAGGTAAGGACAAAACATTTACATTTTCTAAATCTAGATTAAATGCATTCCATTTAGATTATAAATCAATTATTCAGAATTAATATCAGTTAACTACCTGTGTAAACACAAGATAATTACAGATGTGTATTCTCATTCTTGAGAATAAATTTGAAGGTAAAAAGTGTGCCAGAATTAGGCTTTGAGCTCTGAGGCCCTTCCCAAGACTATATATTCAGCCACTGAAGCCAAAAATAGAGTCTAAGAAGCCACCATGAGATATAGTCCAGAGGCTATGCACCCAAGCTGGCTTGTTGAATGGTGTAGACAGTTTTTTATAACACATTAACAGCTCAGGTATGTTACCAGCCAAGCTGTGCACAAAAATATCTTCCAGACATTTGTAGATCACCTGCCAGCCAGCTGGGATTTGGGAAGAAAGCAGATTATGAAGTTTCTAGTGTTTTGTTTTGAGGCTTTATTTTGAGATAGATATTTAGTTCATAATTCCCTCTTCTCCTTCTCCTGGGGAAGGTCAAATATTAAAATCATTGTTATATCAACATCTCCAGCAAGTTATACTCAGAGCTGAACTTCATTCATGTGGCTTTATGGTAACTCCATTGTTTTTAACAGCTTTGCTATCTATGTACCTAATCAAATACTCTATGAACTAAATGAAACCAAACAATTGGTCCAAATCTCCCCTGTATTCCCTGTGTTGCCATGTAACCCTAATACGTGATAATAACTATTATATTTGCTGAAAATGCCTAAAAGGATGCATATAGTACATCGCTGTTGAAACCAAAGTGAAATGTTTACAGCATGGTGCCAAACGGGTGGATAGATAGATGGCTGCCCTGGGTAGCCACACAACAATGGAGGTGTTTGAGAGGGAAAGGTCTGCACAGGGTGGAGGGATCGTAATCCCATCCATACCACCTAAAAGGAACAGTTCTCAGAATCTCTGGAACTGGACTTTATTTTCATCTTCAAGAACATTGGATGGTTCCCTACAAAACAAAGCTTGGGCACTCCATCCTCAGCACGGAATGGGAATACGGGTCTGGAAAGAAACTGAGCCACAAAATTCTATGACATAGAAAATAAATCTTATGTTATTGATACCTAAACATTATGTAGTCATTTCACATCACTTGAAAGCTAAGGATGTAATTTAAGCTTCTCATCTTGCTTGTTGACAAAACTGGTCAACAAAGACACATAGGTACCTCCAGAAAGAAACAGAAAGCAATTTATCCTATCTGGCTTAAGCAGCTATGTTCAAAACAGAGGTACCGGAATGGAGGTAACTTTAATCTTCATCGCCAATTAAATAAGACTAGATGAATACATTAAGTTTGCTTATTTTTTAGGTGAACTAAAGGTAAATGGGATAAATCCCAACCCTAGCCCTTAATTAAATACAATTGAAATTTAAGAGGAATTGGAGCAATTCTTTCCAAACCTTTTCATTCCTGTCATTACACCATGATGCTATTTAAAAGCTACACTATGCTAGGGAAATTTGATTCTGTATTTTTTGTAAGCTGATCACCTCCTCAAAATAAAAGGAAAAAAAAACCCTCTTTTCTTCAGTCCAGAGAATCAGCAAAAAGAGAGTGCTAGACCACAGCATAAATGTCCACCTTCCAGATTTTCAACACAGGTTACTGAAATGTACAGTGAAGAAAATATTTTGTTAAAGTGAAATAAGTATTTGTAAATCGACCCATAATTTCAGGATTGAACAGGTTAAATCTGAAAAACATGCACTTATTTACTTTAAGAAAGGGCACACAAAACTGAATTTGAGATAAAATCTCCTGGACCATCTGATATCTGTTCGAATGTGGTACAAGTCTATCACAGAAGGAATGAAAAATGGAAAATAACCTTTTAGGTCACATAGCCCACACCTTGCTATTGCAGTGTTTCAATTTTACAGTATTTTTTTTTTTTTTTCTGTCAGTTTTGCTAGCTCCAAAATCCCTCGTGTTGATTTAATCTTACTTGTTTAATATATATAAATATACAGTATATGTACAAACACATTTAAACAAACATATGGGGGTTTTCAGCACGATGAATTCATGCTAGTGTATTTGGCAGTTCTCTTTTCCTCCTACATTCAGGCTGTTCTATATAATGGGCTTAAATCTCTGCTTGGTACAGTAAATTATACCAGCGTCAGCCTGCATTACTGAAATTTAAAATCCCTCTTTTAGTTTCTCTTTTGACTGTTTATGATTTCTCCCTCTTATGCTCATATAAACACAATCTCTCAGCTTCTCTCCCATGCTCTGTCTCCCCTCTTGCCCAACACACACAGAAACACATATCTAACAGATTTTTTCAGTTGCCTCAGATTCTTCAAAGCTCTTTTGCCACAGAAATCCTCCTGCGTTCACACCATGTTTTGTTGGTTAATTTACTACCACCTCAACCTACATTTCATCTGCAGAAAGCGTCAGAGACCACAGTGACTAGGGAAGGAGGAGAGGTGGCCAAGGAAACCCCTGAGAGGAAGGAGGGGAAATGGAGTGAGCTCTCTGGTCCACAGCTTTGAGGAGCCAGAGAAGTGGTTTTGGATATTCGCTGTGAGTTTCTCTCATGGTCAATAAGGTTCCTGACTAAAGAATAGCATCAAGAGGTTGTTCTCCTCGCAGCTATTGCTGGAACTCTCTAGATGTCATATGTAAAATGAACATTTCCAGGTTCTGTTCAAAAGGGGTGTTGCAGTTCAGACACAAAATTCTGAAACGAGCAGATAATGAGATCAGGAATACTTGATCATCCTGAATGACAACTCACGAGCAAGCAAAGTAAGTAAGGACTGTGAGACACCTTCCATTTGCATTTCCGTCAAAACAATGAAAAAAATTAACAGTCCCTCTAAAGTCTTATAATAATAAAAAACAAAAACAAAAACAAAACAAAGCAGCAAAAAACCAAAAACAGCATGTTCATCTTTGCTTATTGAAATTCTCTCAGTCAGAATCAATATGATAAGCAAATGTTTCCCATGGTGAATAGGGGTTGCACATTCTGAATTGTGATCAGATTAGATAAACAACAATTTCTAAAGTTCGAAGAAAATGGGTTTATTAAAATGCACTGTGTCACCAAACTAAAGCATGAACGGGGACATCTACCAAGATTACAAAGGTTAACTGTTTGAATTGTATACTTAGTTTTAGCATTCATTAAGAAATATACTAAATTCAATGTTTTTAGAACAGAACTACTACATGGATTCAAGAGTTTGACTGACTATGCAACAGTGATGTTTTTACTAGTGATAATACCAGTCTATTAAAATGTGCCTATGCCCTAGATGGGCTTAGAATACTTTAGACTTGTTAAAAATACATTCTCTTTTGGGTTTTTTTGGTAGATTAATGTAAATGGTACATAACTAATTAGCAATACGCTGTGCTGAATATAGCTATGGGTTAGGAAATGCAGTTTCTATTAATTTACTTTATTTATATAAGCAAAGTTAGCTCCCCCTGAAATTTTCCCCATTGGATTACTTGGTATTTAAAAGTATTTTGTTCACCTTTTCTAGTTCAAACAAACGTTGCAACTGTTGTCCCCATTTAAAATATAGATGTAAACTATTGGGTCAATTTTGTTCTTATTGTAATTCCACAGACTGAGAATCAAGTTTAAAATATATGTATGTACGTGTGTGCACATGCTTGTATATATAGATATATATGTATGTGTATATAGTGTAAAATTACAAACAGAACAAATGAGGAACTGAAAATTGCCAGTATTATACTCAGTTGCTGCCTGCTTTCTGGAGATAGTCACCTTGCAAGAGGAATGTTACAATAGAAGGCTAACCAGGCTCTTCTGCTGTAAACATCTGCTTATATTAGTTAAGCCCATCAACAGAAGTTTGGTGCAATTAATGTATGCAGCTTTAATGAAACATACAAAACAGTAATTGCAGCCATAATTATAATATAATTAAATTGTAATCATATAATTAAAGGCAGCTATATAAAAAACTTTGCCTTTGAAACAGCTCAAAACAGCACTGTACCTTTTTTAACATCTCATATCTACTTCTTTATAACTTTTCTTCCAAATATATAGACAATAGTACAAATTTAACAGGAAAGAACAGCAACAGCAAAACTTACGTTGTTTACTTGACAGCCTTGCATGGTTTTTCTGTGCATTTAATTTTTACTGAGCAAAGAGATACTCGAGTGCAGATACACTACTTAGAGCTGAGGCCTTGTCAAATTTCATTAGGAAGGCAAGTTTGGGTCTGGTCGACACTCAGGTAACAGACCTCCAAGGAAACATCAGGTGCTGCAGGATGTGATATTACAGACTCCATAAATAGTGTCTTCTAAGTTGATCACGCAGCAATGTTAAGTGACATTGTGATTTGTACGTGCTGCCATTGGAGGATATGGCAGGATATCTACTGTCATTTATAGGTACCGAACAAGGTATGGCAGTGTCGTATTAGTAGAAAAAGGAGAAAAAAAACAAAACCCAACAAAACAACCAAGGGGTCAGCATGCCTCTGAGGAAACTTGATTGTTTATTCCAGGTATTTGCGTGATTTAATCTGTTCTCCTTGCTGCCTAGTGACCTGTTCATCTTCTCATATCATCTGTGATGCTGAAGGAGGAAAAAAAGATTATGATGTAGCCCATTCATTTCAAACACACGAAAAGGGCATTTGGGTTTGGTTTGTTGTCCTCCTCCCTTCTTTTCCAAGGAAGACAATATTGAAATGGAGATGTCATCTTGTGGGCATCTCTCTCATATACAGTCGTATTGTTTGGGACCCTTTTTGTTTGCTGAGTAGATATACCTAGAAAATCCCTGACAACTTTTTTGTTTCTTCAGAACATAATACTTTGTTAAAAACAGGACATATCAACATTACCACCATTTTGTTTAAGAAGGATCTTTGTTCCCAGGGCTGTCTGATTATTATTGAGTTGTATATTTTCCCCGTAAGTCTGCTTTGGAATGATTTAAAGTGGAAATCAAATATCGTCTGTTTCACCTGTTTCATTTTTCTTTTTTCTTTTCTTTTTTTTTTCCTCCACCATATGATTGCTGAGAGTCACAGAGTCTAGATTTGAAAGCATTTCTGTTTTATTTAAACAAGAAAACATAATAAATATTAGAATTTTTTATGGCTTTGTACTTTTATTTGAATAAAAGATATGAGCTGAAACAGGAAGAAAAATCAGCTTTGCATAATGAATGCATGGTTTATATCAGGTTGATAAACAGAAAATCATCAAGTCTTTTTATACTGTCAAGCATTTAAGTAAGAACATAGTTGCAGGAAGTTATAATACAAAAGCAAATTTCAGGAAAAAGGAGTCTCACAAAACTCTTCAAACCTTTTTCTCAAGTATTTGTGCCATAGGGAGTTTTGGTCAAAATAAAAGAATTGTAACAGGGTTAAAACACCATGATGGGACTCATGAGCCCCACCTTCCACACTCTCCTTTTTTTCACCCTAGTCCATTTAACTTCAATACTTCATTCATAAAAGAGGTTGAAGTTCCTGCCATGTATGACATCTATATGTGTACAGTTTATAAACCAGGTGCAGTTGCAAACCATTTACAGGTAAACACGCTGAAGATTGATTTAGAAGTGAGACAGACAATTAATTTGCATGTTAAAGATCCTTATACTTTTGGTTTGGGTTTTGTTTTTTTATTTTTTATTTTTTTTAATTCCAGTTATTTAAGCATCATTGTACTGGATTTGCATGGAAAGGTTTGGTAGTGGGGGGACTACAGGGGTGGCTTCCATGAGAGGGTGCTAGAAGCTTCCCCTGTGTCCAATAGAGCCAATACCAGACGGTTCCAAGACAGACCTGCCCCTGGCCAAGGCCGAGGCCGTCAGCGATGGTGGTAAAATATTATGTGATAACATATTTAAGAACAGGAAAAAAACTGCTGCGCAACAGCAGTTGGAGGAGTGAGAATAAGTGAGAGCAACAACGCTGCAGACACCAAGGTCAGTGAAGAAGGAGGGGGAGGAGGTGCTCCATGCGCTAGAGCAGAGACTCCCCTGCAGTCTGTGGTGAAGACAATGGTGACTCAGATTGTCCCCATGCAGCCCATGGAGGTTAACGGTGGAGCAAATCACCACCTGCAGCCTCTGGAGGACCCCATGCTGGAGCAGGTGGACGCCTGAAGGAGGATGGGAGCCTGTGAGAAACCCAAGCTGGAACAGACTCCTGGCAGGACCTGTGGACCCATGGAGAAAGGAGCCCATGCTGGAGCAGATTTCCTGGCAGGATTTGTGACCTCATGGGGGCCCCACACTGGAGCAGTCTGTTCCTGAAGGACTGTACCCTGTGGAAAGGACCCACACTGGAGAAGTTCGTGAAGAACAGCAACCCATGGGAAGGACTCATGTTGGAGAACTTCCTGGAGGACTGTCTCTTGTGAGAGGAACCCTACACTGCAGCAGGAGAAGAGTGTGAGGAGTCCTCCCCCTGAGGAGCAAGCAGCAGCAGAGACAACGTGTGATGAACCAACTGCAACCCCCATTCCCCCTCCCCCTGCACCACTCGGGGGGGTGAGGGAGGTAGAGAAAATACGGAATGAAGTTGAACCCGGGAAGAAGGGAGTGGTGAGGGGAAGATGTCTTAAGATTTGTTTTTTATTTCTCATTTTCCTACTCTGATTTGATTGGTAATAAATTAATTTCCCCAAGTTAAGTCTGTTTTCCCTGTGACAGTGATTGGTGAGTGATCTCCCTGTCCTTATCTCAACCCACGAGCCTTTTTCTATATTTTCTTTCCCCTGTTCATCTGAGGAGCGGGAGCGATAGAGTGGCTTTGCTGGGCACCTGGCATCCAACCAGGGTCAACCCACCACAATCGTTTTCATTACTTTCTGTAATTCTTCTTTTTTAAATCTGTTTACATGCAACTCTGTGCGCCTGAATCCTTCATTCTCTTCGCCAAGACTTGAAAATTATTCTGATACAAATCTCTTAATAGAAAGTATTTTCTCTGTGACATCTAAAAACTGTAATGATATTCTCATTGTAAATGGATAATTTAAATAATACTGTGGAACATTAAAGACACATGTAATAGTGAGCTAATGATGATTGCTGAATTTTCCCCAAACAGCTTCTTACCATTGTAGTACCATTTTACCTTGTTATCTTTTCATAACTGAATTACCAAAAATATTAAACTAAAGTGAGAAGTAAAATGAGTATCTATTCACATGAGGAAACATTTATCTCTAACTACCAGTGACCCCTGTGATTATGGTGTCTTTGATTCCTGGATCTTACTTACCTGTGAAAATTATGAGTTACTCTCATCCCAAAGCTATCCTTTAAACAATTTAGAAAATATTTTCAAGCTCATAGTTTCTTTGGTTTAAGAGAGGCCTGCATTAGGAGTAGTAACAAGTAGCTTTTAAAACAAAGAAAAATTGCATATTTTTCTTCAGTCTGCAGATGGGAAACTAAGACAATAAAGTTTTAATTGTTTTTTCCAAGGTAATGTATACCAACTATCTTTGAGGTGTCTTGACACCCTGTATGATGTCTACTAGATATGCTTGCTCTCTTAGTGCTATCAGATTATGAAAAAAAACCAAACCAAAACAAAACAAAACAACTTTTGAAGGTGCCTAATTATACTATGTTTTACAAGTGATTTTCAGCCAAATTATTATATTTATTTACAAGATGAAATTAGGTGTCATGCACAGTTTGCACTAGCATCACCTTTTCAGAACAATAAGTGCTCCTTACAAATGTTTTCTGTCTGAAGGCAAAAAGAATAATTTCAAAATGCACACTAGTCAGTTTGTGTGTGCCAACATTTTCTTATAGGACCTGATCTGAAGGGTTTTTTTTTGGAAGAGTCTTTCTGTTATCATCAGCAACCAACTATTAATAGAGACCAACCACTAAAGCAAATATTCATAAATGTACACAGGATGTTGCTGACTGTCCAATAAAATCAGCATTTGACATATGGTGTCTATATAATTCATTGCTAATCCAAAATGTTTTGTGAAGCATTCATTTTAAAAGCACAGTATAAATACGAATGAAGTCACAACAGGAGGCAAATGCTGAATAATTCCAGTTTCAGAATTAAAGAAAAGCAATTAGCAAAAGAAAGAGGTAGTCTTAAACAGAGTGTAAAGCCTTTAAGCTTTTTTTCTGCTAGTTTTATAGTTTTATCATAGGCTAGACAGTTCTAATGATACCATTTAATTCTTCAAAACATACTGCAATAATGCAAGATTCCTTGCCTATTTTAAGATACTATTTCATGAGAAAAGTCTGATACCCTAAAACTTTTCTGTTAGTGATCAGTAGGTCTACACTGATTCTGGAAGACAATAACCTACACTGTGGCCAAAGAAATAGAAATATAGAAGGGAAAAAAAAAAAAAAGCATGAACATAGAAAAAGCAGAAAACAAATGGTCAAACAAAAATTTTCTCTATAAAATGTTTAATTAGACAAAAAATATTTTTCTGCATATGATGTGCAAAGGCACAGAAATCAGGTTTGACACTTATTTCTATCTTGAGAATTTAGGCTATGATGAACACATACTCCTATATTAGACCTTGGGAATAATGATTATAAATCAAACTTTTCTCCAGTCTTGCAAAATTCTGATTTGATGTTTTTACCTTCAACTTGCGAACACCTTAAATTTCATTTGACTCAAAGCATTACTATTTTCCTGAACAGGAATACATAGTACTATCCTGTATGCCCTAGAGTATATCTTGTGGTTTCCAGTGCAACTTCAGAAGAACATGGCAGTGCCAAAGGTCTCATGTCATACCTACCAGATCTATGTCAATTCTTCTGATATACTAGGCTGTGTCATATGGTACTAGATGACCACATTTGGATAAGTGCATCAGCTCTTTCTGTCTTTCACAGTTGTTCTTTCATTGACAATATAACCTCGCATTGGTTAGCAGTGGAGTAGACTGAATATTTTTGCTCTGTATCATTTTCCACCCTGGATGAGTGGTGGAGGGGAGTGGGTGAATATCATAGAAATGCACAGACTGAAATACTTCATATTTTCAGGGAAAGTTTCCCTTGTTTGTTTGTGTTTGTGTGTTTGTTTTTTTTTTTTTTTTTTAAATTCCCTAATCTTCTTTTCCAGAATCAAAGTACCAGTGTTCTAGTGCATTATTTGCTCTTCTAGGCAACATAAGCAGTTATATGTTCCAGCATGGCGTGAAATTCCTCCAATATATTATACCTAGCTTTCTGTGCTTTCTCTGTGCTATCTGACCACCCTTCTGCTGCCTAATTTTCTATTTTAATGAAATAATGTATCTCTAATATCAAGAAAATTATAAGAAGAAGAAACTCAGACCTGAATTGACCCATCTGAGGTCTATAATAGCCTCACAGCAGATGCTGACCTCTCCTCCCTGAAAGGACACTAGGGAAGGTAAGTAGCTGGAGTTAGGTAAAATTCATTTAGGATCCAGGGTTCCTTTTGCTCTTGCTTAAAGTTCATGTCCTCTTATGTGACACTTACAGTTTTCTCTGAACAAGAGCGAACATCAAATAATCTGATGTAATATAATGGGTAACAGGAGAAAAAACATATAAGGATATTTTTCCTAGTATTTCAATTCTGCATTCTCTAGAGTTTTTACTTGATTTCCATCATAATAAATGTATAAATAAGTCCTTTGTCCTCAGATTTAAAAAAATGTTAGCAGAAAGAAGAGATATTTTACCTAAAAAACATTCGGAAGTTTCTGTAACTTATAGACACACTGGGCACTGATTTCCTTTTCACTGCGGGCTACCGATAGAAAAGTAATACAGTAATATATCCTTAACCTCTACCACAACACAGAAAGTCAATAAGAATGAGATGAATTTTCTAATATTGTTTTTCAAGTGTTATATAGTCTCTATAAACAAGAAGTAACAATCCTAACTCAAGTAGTAATATAATATATCTGTTCATTCAACACAATAACAGTAATTTGAAAAGAAAAAAAGGAGGGGAGGTGCTGGAGCAGACATTCTCTTGCAGCCCATGGAGAATACCATGGTGAAGCAAGTTGTTCCCCTGCATTCCATGAAGGACTACAACAGAGCTGATACCCACACTACACCCACGTTGAAGCTGGTGGATAGGTCCTAAAAGAAGCTGACGCCTATGGAGAACCCACGCTGGAGAAGGTGGAAAGTGTGAGGAGAAAGGACACGTAGAGAGGAGTTGTTATGGACTGATTACAGTCCCCATTCCCCATCCCCCTGAACTGCTTGGGGTGGAGGAAGAAGAAGTAAAGCTGAGCTTCAGAAAAAGGGGTAGGAGTGGAGAATGGTGTTTCTGTTTTAATTTTGTCTTTGTTTCTCACCATCCTACTCTTTGTTTGCGATAAATTAATTTTCCCAAGTCACAGAATCGTAGAATCACTGAATGGTTCAGGTTGGAAGGGACATTAAAGATCATCTTGTTCCACCCCCTTGCCATGGGCAGGGACACCTCCCACTAGACCAGGTTGCTCAAAGCCTCATCCAGCCTGGCCTTGAACACTTCCAGGAAAGGGGCATCCACAACTTCCCCAGGCAACCTGCTCCTGTGTCTCACCACCCTCACAGTAAAGAATTTCTTCCTAATATCTAATCTAAATCTCCCCTCCTTCAGTTTAAAACCATTACCCCTCTTCCTATCACTAGACTCCCTGATAAAGGCTGCTACAAGGTCTTCCTGGAGCCTTCTCTTCTCCAGGCTGAATAACCCCCAACTCTCTCAGCCTGTATTCATAGGGTAGGTGCTCCAGCCCCTGATCATCTTTGTGGCTCTCCTCTGGACCTGCTTGAGTAGGTCCATGTCTTTCTTCTGCTAGTGTCCCCAGAGCTGGATGGTGGGGTCTCATGAGAGCAGAGCAGAGGGGCAAAATCACCTCCCTCAACCTACTGGTCACATGTCCACGGATGCAGCCCAGGACAGGATTGGCTTTCTGGGCTGCGAGCGCACATTGCCAGCTCACTTTCAGTATTTCAGTTGAGTCTTTGCCTGTGAATGATCTCCCTGTCTTTATCTTCCCCTAGGAGATTTCTCTTCTTATTTTCTCCTCTTGCCCTGTGTAGGAGGGGCAGTGAGTGAATGGCTGGGTGGGCATCTGGCAGCCAGCCAAGGTCAACCCACCACACAGATTAAGAACAGGATGAGGATGTTAAGTGATTTTAAAAACAGCCACCTCCTCCAGCAGGTCCAGCCCAGGACTCCTTCTGCCCAGTTGTCGTGGTTTTGGCCAGATTGGCCAATCAGAATGACAGATGCCCCCCCCCCCCCTCCTCAGAAAGGAGAGGAAGAGATAAGGAGATGTGCGAGTTTAGAAAAAAGAACTAAACTAATTAAAATAATAATAAATAAAGAAATAAGAAATAATAATAGAAAGAAAAAAGTATACAATATATACAGAACTGTATCCAGCTCCCAGGATGACGATCGCGTCACCAGCAGACACAGGGAAAGTCCCAGACTGGAGTCAGCGACGGACAGGAGCTAAATTCTGGAACTAGCATCAGGAACGCTCGGATCGGGATCAAAGAGAGACGAACGGACAGGATATTCCTCAGACATCAGCTGTTGAAGAAAAAATGAGCCAGAGCAGCCTTGCCCCTTTGATCCCTTAGCTTTTATACTGACCATGATGCACATGGGATGGAACACTCTGTTGGTCAGTTTTGGGTCACCTGTCCCATCCGCTCCTCCCTGCAGGTGGGACCCCTCTACACTTCTCCGCTTCCGACCCTCTAACGGGGCAAACAACAAAGTTATCTGACCTTGGTTGTTATAGCAATATGTGTAAGCAAGAGCCTCTCCGCGTACCACTCCTTGGTATAATCAGGTCTTATCACTCTGAGAGTGAACAGTTTCTGAACAATATGCTGTTAATTTCAGACTTTAGTCAGTTAGAAGAGGCCCAGATAAAAAAGTAAAATTACAAATCAGAAAATTGGTTCTGTTCTACCTCAAACCAGGACACCAGTACAGAAGGTCTCTGCTCAGGCTGAGGGATGCAGCTGCTACTTTCCTGTTTTCAAGTTTAACCAGTAGCAAAGCTGAAAACGTATCCCAGAGACACAGACACAGACATATAGATGCAGGCACACACTCACACAGACAGAGGACACGGACACAGCCAGTCACACAGGCAGCCACAGACAAGGTGCTGCCTCCAGCAGCACCCGCATTCAGGACACCACCAGCCACAGGCACGGACAGCCACGTCCCCTCTTCCCCTTGTGCTGGCCGAGGCAGAAGGTCACTGGTGCAGCGCACACACCGCACTCCCCAGGTTCACAAGCACATGCACATTCGCAGATTCACTGAGTGGTGTCCAGCACCCCTGGACAGATCCCATGGTCAATGCTGTCATCTTGAAATGTCTTTTATGTCTGTACTTATTTTTACTTTGTTCATTGGTATGTAACCTTAATCCTCAAACTGTCTGCAATGGCTATTTAATCTCAATTTACCTACTGATCTCCCACGGTTATTTTAGCTTGATCTTCACTATTACTATGGACATAGCTCCTGAGATAAGTGCTAATTATGTTTGAGGCGCTAATCCTGTTTTTGTTATTAATAAGAATGATAAGGATGAGATATGGTGATATAATTCTGGCACCTTGATGTACCTATTCTTAAATGCTTTCTGCATTGCAATGATATATTTGTTTGATTTGGGCATGAATAAATTTTGTTATTTAGCTATCACATTTTTCAAGGCTATCAGTAATTCCAAAAAATGACTTTTAAATCCAAATTATTTTCTTCTGGACTTGAAGTAAATTGGGTTACTTCAGTATTCTTAAAAGAGAACGTGGGGCCACAAACACATTCATGACTTACAGGTCACGTGATAATTCCCATTGACAATTGCTGTTTAAGGCAGCTCGCTTTGTCCATTTTTAATACTTTAAGTGTACTCTTTATTGCTCATAAATCCATGATCACAAAGAAAGGAAAAGCCAGCTTCATAATATTACTCTGTCATTAACCTCAGTCGTTGAAGTGCAGTTATCCATGTGTAAAGAACAGTCCCAATCTCTTAAACCTGTACATCTCATCACACTGCCATCAGCTGTGGTCATCTGCACTAGGGTGCCCAAGCAATTCAAGCTTTAAGTTTTTATTGGAAAATGGTGGCATGAATATATTAATTAAAATGAAATTTGAAGAAACTACATATGAAGGAACTTTGACAGTTTTAAGCAGTAGGTAGGAAATCGAGCGCATAGCAAGCAACTTTGGTTTTATGTCATTTTTAGTGGACTGTACAGAGCAGTGAAACGGAGTGAAACAGGGCAACAGTGAACCCTGAACCCTCTACCTATGGAACAAACAAATAGGCTTCAATTTTCCACAAGCCAACAAGAACTGCAACTCATGTTAGGAAATATCTAAATTACTTACTCATTAAGAAAATGTCTACATTATGGAGTTGAGAAAAACTATGTTTTTAAGACTGACAGAACATTGGAATAGTCACAAAAAAAAAAAAAAACAAACAAAACAGAATTTCTTCAGAAAATGCTCATAGAAAAATTAAGTTCAGATCCTTGTAAGAAATGGATAATTCTCAAAGAATTCAGATAGCCATTTCAAATAATCACAGTGCTGAAATGCTAAATATTTATGAAAGCTTCTCTGATCTTGGGACTTCCCCCTCTTAACTGCATATCATTATAATCTTATTCCTACCCTAATCATATGCCTTATAACATTATACCTCCTCTGTATCTCCATGAGCTATCTGTGAGTATTTACTTTTCCTGTCTGACTAGTGAATTCCCATCATCATACTTAAATCTGCAGAGTTAAGAGGCACATGTTAAAAATTAAATATTTATCCTATTGTAATAAATATCTCACATGCTGTTATAGTCTAGGAATAATAATAAAAAAAAATGCAACTCATTAAAAAGTAATATAACAATAAATATTACTTTTAAAATATTTACAACTACATGCAACTTTCTGCATCACAAAAGTAGGGCAGGCTGCATAGACTGCACAATGTATTCAGTGATATTGTCAGCTTTGCCTAATAAAATAATAACACATTTTATTCTCATTTAAAAATTGAAGTCTAGAGCCACAAACACATTTAGAAAACCTTTTCTCAACTAAATCAATGGGAAGCAGGTCCCTAAAAGACTAACTGCCTCTAATTTAGTATAGATACAGTATATTTTAGTTATATTTGTCATCTGATGTCAACCACTGTACAACATTAATATGCAAGATCGATATAATTTTCTATTTTCTGCTCCTTATGGTGATTTTTACTTAAGACTTAATTTTCCTCTAAAAAAATAAATGTGATTAAATGGGGTTGGTAATATATGAAAATGTGCCTTTTGCGATGAAATGAAGAGCAAATTGTTCAAAAAAACCCAACACTAAATTAAATAAAAAAAAATGTTAAAGAGACTGTTTAAAGAGAATAATAAAATAAATTTCCTGAATGAAGAATTTTGGGTTAACTTCTGAGACGTTAAGAAATCAGACTCCAAAAGAAGGGAAGAGGAACAAGACACACTGAATTTCAAAGTTATTTTTTTTATTTCTGAGCTATTAAAAATATTTTGTGTGTGTGTGTATATATAAATCCTGGTAAATGTTACTTTCACATTGACATTGATTATGATCTTTAGAATTACTTCTGATATGGAAAGGAGGTTTGGTAATAGTCTTGCAACAATGCTGTTTAACTCCTACTTTGTAATGCTAAGCAAGATAGATTAACATAAATCAAAGCAAACTCCTAAATTCCCTTAAAGGCATTCACTCTCTATAACACAAAAGCAAAACAATAAAAGAGGAAGTAACAGGAATGTGAGGAAAATTGCTATTAAGTGATGACTTAAAACTTGATTTTGTTCTGCCAACACCACTGGAACTGAAAAGACTTTGTCACATTCTCTAGACACATTGACTGTGAATAAAACACATACCTTAGATTACTGAGGAACTGGTCAAGGATTAGACCTGACATGACATAATTGATTTTGAAGGCCTGAAGAGGAGTTTAGACCATTGTAGCTAAACAGGAAAACTGTCTAAGTAAATCAGAAAAGTAAAAAATCCTGTCTTAAATGAAAGCTCACTGTTGATAAAGGATACATGCACAACCATTATCTTAAGTCACCATAAGTGAATTCATAAAATACCCAGATTTTGAGAAACATATACTCAGGTGAATATGAGTTTATTAGAGAAATAAAAACCCCAAGCCCTTTTGGTCTACTTAGACATTCTCTATGGGTCTAATTAGCCATTCTGGACTATATAGTCCACAGAATTTTTTTGAGGCATAACCCATGTATGCGTGTCAGAAGGAGGTGTTTTATGCTTGAACAGTGACAATTTCTCTGCACTGACTGTAAAAACATCCCAAGATGACTTTCTTTTAGACAGATTCCTGACTGCAGATCCTTTCTAGAAGGAGAAGCTTTCAAACAGTCCTGGGGTAGGTGTGTAAACGCTAGTGAGGAAATGACCTATACAGTCTTCTTGTACGTTTTCTGTTTTCTGCAGGTTGGTGTGCAAATCTGTTTTTGTGTTTTTTTGTCCGTTTGTTTGTTTTCAGTTGCCTTCTTAGACTTCTAATACCCTCCATTCAATGGCTGCGGCAATAGTTAGCCTGAAAGGTCCTTGGTTTTCGCTGGAATCAGGCACTCAGACATAGAAATGCTTGAAATCAGACTGCCTCATGGACAGACTACAGAAGCCCTGATGTATTTGCAACACTGACGAACAATCATGAAGATGTGCTTACTGCCTCACATACATCTGGTGAACGAAAAGGTTGGAGACTGTCTTGCATACAGGTAACTGTTCCTGAATGAGAGGCTTATTTTAGAACTTTTTGAACCAATATAACCTGAGTCATCTGCAGCATTAAGCGGAATGATGAAGATGGTATAAGAATCAAGATGACTCTTCCTAAAAGAAACTTAAATTTAACTTGGTTTTGATTTTTTAGTCCTGCAAAAACATCCTTTTCTTCATTGTTGTCCCAAAGAAAGACTGGACTAGGCCACCCCTGGTTGTAGAAATAGTCTAAGGGGAGGATTTGAAAACAAACAAAAAAAAAACCCAACGAAACAAACAAAAAAACAAAGCAAAGCAAAACTATTCATATTTTTAACTTAATTTCCACAAAACTTAGTTCTGAAGGTATGTGAATATTATTTATCCCTCATAAATGATCCTTTACATAAAAAGCAGTGTAAATCTCAGCAATAAGGAGGAGTGAGATGGGATTAATGTACAAAGATTTCTTTCTATAGCTTTTCTGTTACTTCATTTAGGGACCTTTTTCTCCATTTGCTTCTCTTTTTTTGCACACTGTATCTCATTTTTTTCTTTTTTTCACAGTTACTGTTCCACAGGATGATGCCTTTCTTTTGTGCTATAGCACAATGGTCAGAGCACTGAGGATGTGGGAGAGTAGGTAATGAACAAAATACGGTATGTGGCTTAACAACGTGATAATTTATTTGAATGAAGCTTGCCAGACATGATTCTTTATTTAGCTTAAAACAATTTTGTGTGTCGTGAATTAGATCAAAATTAGATTGTCTTTATCTAAAGAACGAATGTCTTTGAGGAACCTTCTCAGGAACAGAACTAACAAAAAATGTTACTTGGAATCAAATATACTACTTGAAGACTGTCTGTTTTGCAAATCTGTCAGGAGTCTGAGCCTTATTGAATTATCTTTGAAAGCTGCATCAGAAGTGATTAATGCTTAAACATTAACATTAGCTTATAATTGCTAATGTCATGTCAGAGGAGACAGAAACTTATTTAAGTTAGCCTTTTGCAGTCATACTGTAAGGGTTAAAAAAAATCGGTACAGTTTTCTTTAAAAATTTTAGCTATGTTGAGTTACGTAAATTATCCACATCGTCCGAAGTGAAGATTGCCTTTTTAACTCAATAAATACAATGCAGCATTTTCCAAAGAATCAGCATTTTTCCCTCTTGAGTTGTCTGAAAAAGACTCTGAATTCAGAAACCATCTAGCAAAATCTTGCTTAGCTGTGAAATAAGCCTGAGGATGCTCTGCCAAGCATTACAACAACCTAGCTAAATCATTGACTACAACCCACAACAGAAACGCTTCTAAATGGAAGACGATATGGGCTGGAAACCTTTTCCTGACTAGCAAAAATAGCAGCAGAACAGGGACAAATAGATAAAAGAATAGATTTCCAAGAGCAACTCTCTGTTCCACAGACAAACGAGGGCATCACGTTATTCACCTTCTAATGAAATTTTGCAATGTGCCACTCAAATTTTATTTCTGACTATTCTATTTATTTTGAAATTTTACTTAAACATATACAAATATGACCTAAAATAGCTCCTCTACTCTTCAATCCGGTAATGTTCATTAATACAAATATGTTCTTTAATATGACTTAAAGTTACACAACCATTGTTTTTGCAAGGCATCAACTGGCATATGTTTGTGGTTTTGTGCTTCAGACCTGACTTTTTTGGATTCATCTGGAGTGTAAAGTATAGCAATAGAAACAGGTAGGACTCTTTAAATTAGCTTTTTTGTTGTTCCCAGCAGTCAAATGGTTTCCGATGGGTATCTTTATCTTGTTCCTGCTTCAGTGAATAAAAACACTGAATCTAACTAAAAAAAGAGCAAATGCAGGTGAACATGCTTTCTTGTCTCTGACTCTTCTACTTTCTCTGCCTTGCTGAGATTTCAGTAGAACACTGACAGCTGTTTTTCAGAGCAATGAAATAATTAATTTTGTATTTATCATTATTATTTTTGTACATAGAGATGCATATAAAACAGCCCAGCCCCAGGGAAAAAGCAAACATTTGAAATTCTAGCCTATGAACTCACCAAATCTTATAGCCATGCTTCATTTTAAACATTTCTAGCAGTCTTGTTATTTAATGAAATTATACCTTGTGTCTAAACTTAAACTTGATTATTGTAGGATCTTGATCTAAGCCCATAAATATACTTAAATCTACCTGAATGAAGTATAGACCTATTCATCAGTTCTAACACTCAGTGTTGGGGTTTTTATAAGAGAATGCAATTAAAAATAATAATAGTGTGTTTGTTTTTTTGTGTTTTTTTTTTTTTTTTTCTAGTATGTATGTTGTAAAGTACTGCAGGAAAATAAAAAAAAAAAAAAAAGAAAAAAGTTAGTTTGCTTTTACTTCTGATTCTTAGTCGTACAGAGATTTGAGAAAAATCATGATGCAACCAAAACTATATCATTCCTTCTTCCAGAGTATTTTGTAGTAAAAGAAAGGATGTCAGTGTCCTCTGAAGACCAGAAGAAATTCCGCTGAAAGTTCCACTAATGTAAAAATGTTTGGAGGTCAGGGAATAAGACTGTGGTAATGCCTAAGATGTAATGTTCCTTTTCATGGCATTTACAGTTGCATCCCAGTTTGCACTAAGACCTTCTCTTACCTTCTCTCCAGAGACAAAATTCGAACATGCTACTTCCACATTTATGCTTTTGCCCATTTTTCAGGAAACAAACACAACACAGCAAGTTATTTTCTTTCTCTTTCTTTCTTTCTTTCTTTCTTTCTTTCTTTTTCTTTCTTTCTTTCTTTCTTTCTCTCTTTCTCTCTTTCTTTCTATCTCTCTCTCTTTCTCTCTCTCTTTCTTTTTCTCTCTTTCTCTCTCTCTCTTTCTCTCTTTTTCTCTCTCTCTCTCTCTTTCTCTCTCTTTCCTTCCTTCCTTCCTTCCTTCCTTCCTTCCTTCCTTCCTTTCCTTCCTTCCTTCCTTCCTTCCTTCCTTCCTTCCTTCCTTCCTTCCTTCCTTCCTTCCTTCCTTCCTTCCTTTCTTCTTTTAGTTTTGGGTCCCCTGAAGTCTGATGGAAAAGAAAAAGAAAAGTGTTTGAAGTTTAAGCTGCATGTATCTTGTTACTTCCTTCCTTTTCAAAATCTCCTTTAAAATTTACAGATAAATGTAAAAGCCTCAACCCAGCCTCACTGAAATTAAGGGAAGTTTTAATGTCTTCCATTAATTTTGGAGCTGGCCCATATTATTCTTCTGAATTATTTTGATTGTAATTGTTTCAGAATTAACAAATTAAAGAGAAAAGGCATCAATGCCTAAGAAGTCTCGATAGAAGGATACATGAAAAGAAATTATGAGACTCAGTTATGTAATCAATACCTAAAATAAACTCAAGGACTATCTCAAACTTGTAGCAGGATCACTGGGACCGATAGCATCACTATCACTGAAGATGTCTGTTAGTATGTCTTGAATTTTTACAAAGCCCTGTTTAAAAGCTTTTCTTCTTTTCTTTTTGCAAAAGTAGCATCTTTCTTACTGCAAACGATGTTTCTTTTTCTAGCTGTAACATAAAACTGGGAAAGGGATATCTGTTATTGAAGGAAAGATGTATTTGCTCAGGATTAATGATTCTTCAGGCAGTGTGACCCCAGCTGCTAACAATCTAGGAAGGAAGTCAAGGAAGAAAAGAAAAGAAAGAAAAAACGTGAAAGTTCAGGCAGCAAAGCAGCATACTTGTAACATTATTGCAGAAAGAAACAGAGGGAAGAAAGTCACTGCTGCACTGCATTGTGTCAGAGGTCCCTGGTGGAAAAGACCTTGGAAAGGTACCGTATGAAAAACTGTGAGGTGAGAAGAAATTTCATTCTTACTATTTCACAAACAGAGCTACTTCTTGCAGGGAATTATATTATGTCCCCTGTGTAGAGGAAGGATTGGCAACACATGAGGGGAAACAACAATTGTCATCAAGCAAATGAGTGATGCAAAATAAGAGGATGTTATTAGTGTTCCAGTAAGAAGTATGTCCACATTTCCACCATTTCCCCTGAGTCATCCACTGTTTCTTGCCTGAGGGGAAAAAGAAGGAACATTGTGTCTCTGCTTGTGAAGCTACTTATCCACACTGGGGAATGTCTCTCTCCTTTTCAATCTTTCCAACCACAAATTCTTTATTGAGTGACTCTGGAAAAACCAAACCAATACAAAGAATTCCAGGAGGGCAGAAGCATCTCTTGAGTGTAAGTTTAATGCATACTACTGCAAAAACATCCCCCCACACCACCACATACATGCACCAAATAAATACATTCAACATAGAAAGGAGAGACTATCAGTATAAATTTCTTGGAAAAAAAAAAGAACCAGATCTTGTTTTCTTCCTTTGTTGTGATACCATGATGCTACATGCTGCCAGATCCTTCTCTTAAATTGCTCTCTAACAGCTAGATGCCCTCCACAAAGCTGTCACCAGAGAAGAATAGCAAACACCAAGGTTGTTTTCATTTGTTTAAGCTCCTGCTGTGCTGCTTGTCTCTAGTATCAAAGCATTCCTTTTTCAGAACAAATTTCTTTTAACATATTGTTCTCCCTTTCTAAGTTTCTACTTGGTTTACATAACAAAATCTCCACCAAACACTCACTGATTTATTGAAAGAAGTTACATTTGCAAAAAAATGCTGCTTAGATATAGATTCTCACACATTTAATCAGAAAGCTAGAGCTGATACATTGGTAACATATAATCCAAAATCATTATTATTGGCTTTTCTGGACTTTGTTACCATGACCTGATATTGTGGTCTATTTCTCTTGCTTCCATAGCAGAATTGGAACTTTAAACCTTCTGCTTCCAAACTTTGAAACAAGTTCTTTTTACCACCTACTTCTACACAGTTTAGTAAAATGAAGACCAGTTTTTGAATATATTTTGTTTATATTTATATATATATAAATATATATTTATATATATATTTATATATATATAACAGTAATGTCAGTATAAAAAAGAAGGCAATGTCTTGTAAAACTTCACTGTCAGAGCTAGCTATATTCCTAACATCAAGCCCTATGGATCTTGTGTTTTCTTCAACTTTCTCAGTTTATGAAATACCAATAAATATACAACACAAGACAGTATACTAAAGTTACTAATAAGAAGTGAGGTCAACATTGTTTAACAACACAGAAAGAATAATTAATTATTTAACAAATATTTAATTGCTATATTATGTTATTAATATACACTGTGGAGTGTCAGATACATTATTAATAAAAATGGAACCAGTAAGGAGATATACCCCAGAACGGAAGCATCATCCTATTCACAGTTTATTTTTCACCTCATAAATGATGTTTTCAAAGCAGTACTATTTATTAAAACCGTAGTGAGAGCACACTGCTTGATTCAGTCAATAGTGTCCTTCCTCCCAGAAGCTTCAGGGCAATATATGCCATTGTGTTCTCCTAGCCTTATCATTAGTCTTCCTTTTTTTCGATCATGTCTTGCCTACCTTACTTGTGACCGGCTCATCAAGTCAACATGATGAAAATGGATGTTATTAGACCTTCATTTTCACACTGAAATCCCGGAAGGGGAGCTATCCTGCTTACAGCTCTAATTGCTTTAACAGCCCAACTTTCAGCACTTGTTCTTGTGGGTTTGATTCTGCAGCTCCTACTCAGCCTGAGTACTGATGTTCTTCTGAGTAGTCTCATTGGTACCCAGGAGCCCTCTCTCGCGACCAAGTGCTACTCAGCAGGAGTAAGGATTGTAGAACTGAGCAATGTGAGGTTATTTCAAACAGGCAAAGGAAGTAGGGCACAGATTTGAGTGAAAGGGAATACAAACTTCACGTATCTCATGTTTGCCTTCCATGCACAGCTATCCCCCCTTCCCGCCTCCCCCACCCTTCAGCTCCCAAGTCTCTCAAGCACATAATGAACAGAGTTCTGGTGAGTTGGAAACAGCCAATTCAGCTGATGCTATAGCTGTAGTTTGCTTTTAAGCCAATGCACAATATTCAGGATATTTCTATAGAGTGCAAAAAGTACAGCTTAAAGTGTCCGCAAGGGTTCTGGTTTGCTCTCTTAAGATAATTTCGTTGAGGCAGTCTCCATTAAAGTTGTTAATTTAGACAAACAAGTTAAAATAATTTATAAAGAATGAAAATAGCATTTTCATATTATTTTATAGATGTTATTTAATTTTCAGAAGGATTTAAATCAATCAGTCTTCCAATTCCCCTTCAAACTTTATTACAGCTAAGTGTCTAATTCTAAGAGCGCCAAGCACCTAAAGGAATCTGTTCATATACATTTGACACAAAGATAAAATTGGTCTTCTCCCATGAATGTTTAGAGCCATTATATAAACCAGAAAACGGCTGAGAATGGTTCCTCCAATAAATAAAATATCTCTAGTAGGAAACTTAATCTGTAATAGAAGCAGATAAAGGTGAGAAAGCAGCATGATAGAGACACGTACTCAAATAGCAGGTGTAACTCAGCAGTATTAGTGCATTGTTTTTCTGGTCACGGGAAAATAAAGGTATTTCAGTGTAGAAAGATTACTTCCCTAGCAGAACTGTATGGCTTCCCCTCTCATCACAAGCTCACATACCTCCAGAGCACTGTGCTCTGTCAGCTTCATACATTCAGGGATTCACAAATCCATGTCCTGATGTTCAGAATTGTTCCCCAAATTGCAACATTAAGAACACCTCAACATCAAGAAAAAGAATTGAAGGAAAGAAACACTGTTTTATTAAGTGGCTAATTAACCCAAACCATATTTCACACAGAGTCCACGACTGTCAGGTGAATTTCAGGTTGGTTAGCTAAAATCAAATTCTAAAAATAGAGTGAATATTTGTTTCCTTCATCAGAAGAGCTTTACACTTATGTAGATGGCAAAATAAAATGATTCATCTGATAGGATTTAGCACACAGCATTGCAATATTACATAAAATAACAAAATATAGTAAATAATCTACTCATAGACATATACAGTCATAAGCTCATTTTAATTCAACATTGTTTCGAAGAAGACAACATAAGTAAAAAAATGTCTAAGCTAATGCCTGCTGAAATCGATGGTAAGATGCAGTGGATGTTGTGAAGATACATTAAATATTGGCATATATAAGGTATAGCAATTATTATTATTATCTAGCTCTCTGAAAATTCTTAGGCATGCTTTATGTTTCCTTCTTTGAGCTCAGATCAGAGGATAACTGTCTAATAACATCCAGAGACTAATTCTTTGCCCCAATATGTCATAACTCAAACCGCTTAGCTCAACAGGTATTTGTCTCAGTTTCTGAAATTCCCCAAGAGATTAAGAACTGCCAGTGTTTTCTAAACTTGCACAGCACAAACTATAAAGACCACTAGTGTAGTTGAACATGGTTTTCTTTCTATATGTTCTTGTTAGATTTTTTTTCTTTTTCAGATACAGATACCTGAGGCAGTCATATCTCAATCAAGGAAAGGTTTCTTGGTGTCCATTGTTATTTTCATGTTCAAAACATTCTGGGCTACTCACATTTTGGTTTTTGAATTATTCTGCTTACTAACAATTATGTTTGTTATGGATTTTTTTTGTTTCCGTGTTCTTCCTTCTGACATTATGAGCCTTGCAACGATGCAAAGCTCTAGGAGAATCACACTTCTTTACAGGATTTCTAATAAGGCTTCCTTGATTAATTTTGCATGATCCTGTGTGCCTTTTGACACTGTAAAGCCTCTCTTTTTCAAAATCTATTTTTTTTTTTTAATCTTTTGAGATCTCTCAATTTAAGTTTCCCCTACATGGTTGAAGCTTTTATGATGTTTCCGTAAGTAGTCAATTAAATTACAATATGAGACATTCATCTATTCTTCAGCAGTCTCAACTTTGTTCAGCACCAGAATTTGAAACAAATATATAAAAATGCAATCTTTGTTTAGTTTTCTTATTTGATTTATAATCAGAAATCAGGTAGTATATTCCTAATTAGGTTCTTAGCAATTCTTGTGACCATTTATTTCTCATAACACATCAGTGGGATTTATCTTTCACAGTAAGATAGTAAGCCTTCATAGTATTGGATATTCAACATAGATACATTTAGACTGAAATTTGTGTCAATGTCCAGCTTTTAGCTTCCCACTGGAAAAAAATGAAATTTTGATCATGGGCTCCAATTTTGTGTGAATGTTGAAGCTGATACCCAAAATGTTTCATCTGCTTCTCCCATCAGTATGGAACCTTCCAGCCCCTCGCAGCTGGGTGGCGGGATCCAGACTGCCTCTGGGAGTGACCCCTGCCCCACGCTAACACCCAAAACGTGTATGGATGCAAATGTTTGTGGGAGTGCCTTTTTGCCTGAGAGGAAAATACACCATCAAGAGACCTTATTACTCTCTACAACTACCTGGAAGGAGGTTGTAGTGAGGTGGCAGTCGGTCTCTTCTCCCAAGTAACAAGCAATAGGACAAGAGGAAATAGCCTGAAGTTGCACCAAGGGAGGTTTAGGATGGATATTAGGAAAAATGTCTTCACTGAAAGGGTTGTCAAGCATTGGAACAGGCTACCCAGGGAAGTGGTTGAATCACCATTCCTGGAGGTATTTAAAAGACAGGTAGACATGGTGCTTAGGGACATGGTTTAGTGGTGGTTTTGGTAGTGTTAGGTTGATGGTTGGACTCGGTGATCTTAAAGGTCCCTTCTAACCTAGACAATTCTATGATTCTAAGTACAATTTATGGCTTTGTTCACTATCTACTAAGTATATTAATTAATCAGCATCTTATGAACCTAACACTTTGTGGGTTTTGTTGCTTAGCAACAGAACTTCCTTCAACAAGGGGCTATATCTAGAGTCCTTTAACCAGCTTTCATCTTCCACGGCATTTTTAAATTTGGTTAATCCCTTACTTTTAGAAAACAATACATTTCTAATTTAAAAGGATAATTTCTTTTATTTATTTTTTTACTTCCATTTTAAAAGATAAAATGACACTTAGGAATGACTATAGCTGCACTAACATATTATGCATGGTAAATATGCACAATAAAATCCAAACACCAGTAATCACATCAGCCAAATGTCAGCAGTTCCTTTCATTGCCGTGGGAAACACACTCTCAGTCTTTCAAAAATCCCTATCAAATCTGTATTAATTTCCTCCATATCTGGACACCAGCAATAGAGTAGTAAATTATACTTCAGTGTAAACTAAATTCCAAAATTGAGAACAGGACCTTTGTCATTTAGAGACATTTTAAATCCTAATTGTTGTTAAAATAGATGTTTATCAGTCCATGAAATCTTCTGTGGCAAAAGTAACTGCTCTGTTTGGTGCATCAAGGGTTCAGTTTTTAATTCCACTGTTATGCATAACTTTA
Organism: Fratercula arctica; assembly: GCA_947846985.1. Classification (NCBI taxonomy): domain Eukaryota; kingdom Metazoa; phylum Chordata; class Aves; order Charadriiformes; family Alcidae; genus Fratercula; species Fratercula arctica. The sequence continues at coordinate 35,701,275 of CANTUZ010000001.1, read as the reverse complement.
TTAGAGTTAGTATTAGTTTCTTTATTTTATAAGTCTCATCAGCTTAAAGCTAAATTTACCCCCACTAATGCAGGCAATAATTTCAGAAGGTATCTTTTAAGTTTTCATCCTTTGCAAGGAGTGTACACATTTAACAAACCTTTGGTCCATTCTTGGAAATGTTGTATATCCACTTTATGTCTGCATCAGATGTTCAGGACTGGAGTTATGCCTATGTCAATTTAGGAGTAGTTATAAAATCAATTATCTTAGCTCTTTACAGTAAGGTAAAGAGGCCATATAATAGATGAGAATAAAAGCAGGAAAATGAAATTTACCATTTTCAGCTTAGGCAGTATAGTCTTACCATTTTTTAACACGATTCATATCATTAAATGTGTCAGTTTACCCACTTTTGTATACATATATACCACCATAGAAAGGATTTGGCTGGAGAGAAAATTTAGAAGGCATGAGGTTATTTGGCTTCTATGCGAATGAAGTTAGCCTTTGACGGGTGCTAAATAAGCATTATATTGTATGTGTGCATTTATGAATTATATTTTTTTTTAGTTTTTCAGTATTACTAGGATTTCACAGTGGTGAAAGCTATGTTATATAGCTATATACATATAGTTATATATATGCTCCACTGCTGTTCATTGGTTTACTATATGTAGCTATTTGGATAATGATGTGATCTTTTCCTTTCTCTTTTCACATTATGTGAAATAATTCCATATGTACAATCTTTCACATCTGTGGAGTGAGTGTCTCCTTTATAAGAAAATCAAATGGGAATATTGAGGGATACATCTGTTTCCAGGAAAGTAACCAATCTAATAGGCATTCTCTTAAAATCTGTGTGAGACATGAAAGCATAGTTTAAAGTTGATAGGGTCTTTTCTAGAACTGTGCACGCTTGATATATGCTGCATAACGTACTTACACAAGCACTAACCAAAAGTTTGGATTACAGAAATAATTTTTACAGACAACATTTAAGAAGGTTTTTGTTTGGTTTGGTTTGGTTTGTTTTCCCCTTGGAGTGACTGAATTAAATTCTTATTTTTTGATACAGATGAAAAGATAGAACATGGAGAGAACAAAGTTACATTGAAATGAAATATGTCTCAAAAATCCTTTGTAATTCTTTCTTTTTGGTATTGCTCCTCCTTCAGATGCTCAGTGTATCTGTTCTTCAAACTTTGTCTTCGGTCAGAACATTGTGAAAGATTGAGAGAACAGAAGATAAGTCATTATGTTTTTTTTCCCTTTTTCACTTGAAAAAGCTTGTTCCTCTCAGCTATTTAGCTAATGTCACAGGGAAAAGTCCTGAGGCCTACCCTTCAGGTACGTGACATTAATATAGAAAAAAAATCTTGCTAACCCAATGCATTACATGGAGATGATAAAGAATAATGTATCTGTCTGCAGATTTTTCCATGTTGTTCTGTAGAATTACTGCTCAAAACAAAGGACTTGTGAATGTAGTTTTGTTTTGTTTTTCCTTTTCTGACACAACAGCTGGAAGTGTTGTGCCATTTTTCAAATAATTAAATTTGCATGGTAATGCCATCAGTGCATAAGATTTCTTAAAATGTTGATAGGGGATATATAAAGTTGTGTTAAATTTTATTTATTTTTTTTTTACAAAAAAAACCAACAAACATTTAAAGCTTCTGATTGCTTCAATGTAGTGATCTGTTGAAAAACTATTTTGCAGACAGAAAAAAAAAAAACAACACAAGTCCTCATTCAGTTTTTATGGCTGGGAGTGGATATCTCAACATTTTGATTGCATGAATGTAGAAAGTCAAGCACTCATGTGGGGTCAGACTAAACCTATAGAAATAACAATGTCAAACAGATTCTATTACTGGATGTCATGGTTTCAGCTGGGATGGAGTTGGATGGTATAGTGCTATGGTTTGGGTTTGGGATGGGAATACTGTTGATAATGTTTTTGATTGTTGCTAAACAGTCAAAGTCTTTTCTGCTCCTCATACTGCCCTGCCAGTGAGCAGGCTGGGAGTGCATGAAAAGCTGGGAGGAGACACAGCCAGGACAGCTGACCGCAACTGACCAAAGGAATATTCCATGCCATATGATGTAATGCTCAGTATGTAAAGCTGGACGAAGAAGGAGGAAGGGGGAACGTTGGGAGTGATGACATTTGTCTTCCCAAGTAACCGTTATGCACGATGGAGCCCTGCTTTCCTGGAGATGGCTGAACACCTGCCTGCTAATGGGAAGTAGTGAATGAATTTCTTGTTTTGCTTTACTTGCATACGTGGCTTTTGCTTTACTTATTAAACTGTCTTTATCTCAACGCACAAGTTTTCCTCACATTTACTCTTCCAATTCTTTTCCCCATCCCGCTGTGGGGGGAGTGAGCGAGCAGCTGTGTGGTCCTAGTTGCTGTCTGGGGTTAAACCACAATCACTGGACCCAGTCATCACAATCACTGAGGTCTCCACCACCTCTAAAGAAAATGTTATGAGCCTCCTACTGCTGACACTGTGGCTTTCTACATCATTCTATAGACTTAATAACTGCAGCTGCCCATTCTGGGTAGTGGCTAGAATCTCTCTGCCTTGAGACTCAGAGAGAAAAGCCTGCATCTACCTGCAAAATGGCATGTAGATTTTGCCAGAGAAATGCCATCATTCAGAAAAAATTAGCAGAATATTGACAAGAGGAAGAATTTTCAAGGGTTAGTCATGAAGATATTTGAGACAAGTTTTGCTGATTTGCCCTTAGGAAATTAAAATACTACTCTTTATACACTGCCAAAATGTGGCTGAGTGTTTCACAAGATAATTATTAACAGAATTTGTCTTCATCATTATACAATGTATTATTTTTTTCCAATTTTCAAAACTACTGAACACTGTTTCTTCAGTTGAAGCTATGGGAGTCTTTTAAGGGTCAACACCATTAGAAATATATCCATGTATTAATAGACATAAATATAAATTTTAAGCCTAAGCCTGTATTTAAAGGTATCTTAGGCTGCTGTTTGTTATGAGAGACTACTCAACTGACTGACCTTAGACTTCTGATGCAGTTTCAACAGTGCTGGTACATCCAAGATATCAAAAGAGGGCTGGAAATTACATATAAAACATCCATGCATATAGGCAAGTCAGGATACCACCAGGCATTTCAAATGACAATAGATGTCCATGTGAATGCAACTGAATCAAGTCCTATATATTGATTGTAGGTCCATCGACTTCAGTAGGAGCTCAGAGGTGGTACCCAAAAGTACCTGTAATCTGGAGCTGAATCCTTCTCCTTAACTTAAGTGCCTAGAGCCATTTGAGTTGATGTAACACATTTCAGCTGGCTTCCTGCTGCGTCTCCAGAAAAGTATCTCTAAAGGCCTCCTTCTAGCCCTCTGTGAACATTTTAGATACTCCAGCAGATTTGATGTGGCACCTGACACTTATGTTTAGGCAACAGAAGTCCACCATGGTTAGACAGTCAATAGTAAAGAGAGCAAAGAGTACAGGAAAGAGAGACTTTAGAGTGATTCAGTCCATAATAAGAGCCCTTTCATAACGGTCAATCATCCCACCGATGCTAGACACTTGTATTTCATCATTGACTACAGATGTCCTTCCTTTAGGAGGTCAGAGTTAGACATGATTAGTCCAGCTACTGGCTGATTTCTGACTGCCTTTCATCCATTCCATCGATGGCTAAAAGTGGACAGGCCCTTTTGGAAAGTTCATGACACATTCATCTGCTTTTACAATCATCTGTTCACTTTGTCAATTAGACAAATATCTGGCAATTACCTGTGTGATTCAATTGTTAATAGTCTTAGTCAGGATGAATACAGTGTTCTAAACAGAAAGAAGATCTCGAAAGTAAATTTAGGTTTATAGAAAAAAAAGTGTAAGGTGTAAAAGCAGTAGCAAATGCAATTAATCTTTTAAAGTGCTATTTTGAGTTATTGTGATATTCATGGGAGCCAGAAGCTGAAAAAACAGTCACCTGTATCCAGAATCTACCTTATTTTTTCTTGTTTATCAAATTTTTATTTCAGTCTCTAGCAAGTTCTGAATTATTGATTTACATGTTGAAAAAATTCACCCTAAAGTGAAAAAATGATGAAAAGAGAAATTTGAATTGTAAATATTTCTATTAAAGTAATTGTTTAGAAAACTGGAAAAAAAAAAAAAAAAAACAATGAACAAAAACCCACAGAAATTTAGCATACAGGTAAATCATTCATACTGTACAAGATAATAGTCTTTCATCTCAATAGCTTCTTTAGCACTGAAGAATTAGATGAATACAGAATTCTCAGTTTTCATGAAGTTCTTTGTGTCGGGCTTTAACATAGTCCCTCTGAGATGTATGGAGAAGAGCTGTGAGCTCTTGTTTTTACCTTATTGACTGACTTCTAACCGGTTACAGAAATCTCTTTTTTTCCATACTTCTGTGAAACATTATTTAAACTTAAACTTATTTGTGAATGTGCTGGGTACCAAATGAATGGCTGGTGCTTATCCATAATGTTGTGTTGTTGAAAAAAGGTTTGGTCATATACATGCTGATTTTATCTTTTTATTCGTTTCTTCTTCTGTGGTGCTTCAAAACACAAAAAATACCTCTCTTTTAGATAGATACACAGATAGAAAAACTCTACCCACAGCATACATATATACTAAATTTTCTTCTTTCACTTTTTGTTTATTAAGTGGTGAGATGGGTAATGTTTTTAATTTAAAAAAAATTTATTCAAGAAAAAAATCTGCTGAAATATAGATCCCAGGACACCTCTTCTGGCCCAGGAAGTCTCTGGAGGATGAGCTACTATAAGCTCTAAGAAAATGTTTATTGTGTTCTTGTAGTGTAGCTCTGGGATTCTCCACTGGTGGTTTCTGCATGTCAGACACCAGGCAGGTCTTTTCTCTAAGATAATACAGTTTTAATGACATTAACAGAATGGCCTAATCTTATACTGCAGATCTTTTCTACAGATTTGCTCAGTTCTAAGGCAGTGAAGAAATTCTGAAATCCACAGCAACACCAGGATGTTCTGGCTTACACAGTATGCTGTTAAAAAAAATAAAGGCTTTAAAACATGTTTGAGACTTTACGCATTACTTTACCTGAACACATCACCAGATAAAATGAGAGAATTACAGTTTATGATGATAGCCAGTGTTTCTTGTCCAGGTTTTGGTTGATAAGACTGTAGAAGGACATTTCCTGTGCTTCGCTCTCACATTCAAATTTCTTCTTCTTTCCTTCCATGTAATAAGGTATCTGCACGGTAGAGAAACTAAAGTGGAACAAAAATGATCTTTCCTCAAATGGATGACAAGGCATAATTTATAACTCATCCAAGACATAAATGAATTTACAAAAACATAAATCAAATTCTTTTTCATGGTGGAGTGGTACAGATAATCTTGTGACATTTTCTTTGCTAAAGCCAAGAAAATATCCAATATTTAAACAATGACTTAACTTTCTATATTTCATCTCCCTTTTTATAAATAAATAAATGAAATAATTAAATAAATAAAAAAAGGGGAAAAGTCAACACTGAGGTACGCTGACTGGATGATTAATTCATAGGGGAACATTTAAAAATATTATTACACAAGTTGGCAAAGTTTTTACATCCTTTTGCTGTTTTTTTTTTATTAAAAAAGGCTGTTCAGAAATGAGATAACATTCATTGAACTATGAAGACCAGTAAACGTATCAATATTCACAAACACAGGCATAAAAAACAAAACTTGAGTATCCATTTATGAACTGCTTATAATACTATCTTTATTATATTAGAAGAGACTTCAGTGGCTCTTTGTGTTTTTCCATTGGCCGTTCCAACCATCCATACCAATCTAAAGAACCAAACTAATCTCTATCAGAAAATCTGAAAGGTCTTGATGCTTCAAAAATGTCTTAGGTTTGTCAAGAAGCCACAAATAACGTTTTCATCCATCCAGAGCCAATCTCTTATGGATCTCCAAAGAACTGCTTTAACTGCTCCTTTCATCCTAGCATTGGGAAAATTGAAGCTATTCATCTGATACAGGATGTGATACTTAGAAAGACTTTATTGTGACCTTATTTTCTTTAGTGTTCAGACAGATAGAACTAAAATATAAAGACTTTACAGATTATTTTCAGAGCGATTATAGGAGTGAACCATCTGGCCTTTTTTTTACTACAATTAGGTGCCTTTCTTTGCATTCATGCCTTTTCTGCCTAAAATACTAGAAGTCACTATGAACTCTTACTTCTGAAAAAAATAATGAAAGTTTGGCTAGACCAATTCTTATTGACACTAAACAAAAAATAATAATAAAAAAGAGCTAAAAGATCTTCATGTCTTTCTGTTTATCACTATTCTAACTAAATTTACTAGAAACTGATATTCATGAAAGCAGTGCCAATTTTTATTTTTTTTTATATTCTTACTATGAGTACTTAACTTTTTGTTTAGAAGATAAGCATCATTCAATTTCCAAAGTTTTCCTTTCTCTTATATATATTTTTAGCAGATTTTCCATGGTCTGAGTGTATTAGTGTAGTAAACTAGTGGATTTCCAACATGAAAGACACAGCTGTATAAATGTAGCCCAAATTCTCCTAATTTGCTATGATGCCATGAGTTAAGAAGTATTACTTTTGGCCTTCAGATTTCAGTTCATTACTATGTTGCTTGGAGTATTTTTTTTTAGATATGACTATTTCTCTTTCTTATAGTATATAGTTATTTTACATATTTCTCAAACTCTTTTGAAAGTGATGCAGTTTTCTATACTGAAGCATTTTAAGACTTAATGTATAGGTTTATCTTTTTTTATTCAGAAGTATGAATTCCTTTTAATTTCTGTAAATCACTGACTTGTCTTCCCATGAAAGGACTGCATGAATATTTTATAAAGCAATCTATTTTTCTTAATTTGTTATTTCAAGATGTTTATAGGTCTTCTTATTTCTTCATACAAAAAACAGAACAAGGCAATTTTTCCCTGTATTTTATAGTGGGAGTCTCATTTGCAATATATCTGGTGCCTTCAGTCATATAATGTTGCACAAATGTGATTGTGCTTGTCTGCCTCAGTAAAGTGTGCTGGGACTAGCAAGGAAAACAACCTTCCTAAAACTACTTGTCATACATATCTGGGAAAATGTAGACTAAAAAACCCCTCACTCCTGTGGTTTGCCAAACTGAAGTGAAATAATATATTGTTTAGATATCTGTTCTTGAAGAAGGTTGAATTTTTAGTGCCAAACCTGAAGTTTAGTTAACACCTGGAATATGTTTAGCTATGTGCATGAGGGTTATTTGGCAATGTGCATAGGTTTGATATGGGTAATTTATTTTCTGCTGCCTACAAGTCAGAACTACCATCAGACTGGATGCTTCAGCCTCTTCAGCTGGCAATGCAGGTCCTTCATGGAATGGTAGGTGATCATTTCTTTTTTATTCTGCATTATCAGAGCAGTACAGAAGTATTGGTGAATTAAGCTCAACTTTCAGTGTCTGCACAAGAAGTTAGAAACAGACATCCCAACCTATAATTCTGTAGTGATGTAATATGGTATTGCCAGTCTAATAACAGGCCATAAGCTCTATACTGAGTTTGTAAGACCTGAGGACTACTGCTTGTCAGGCCTGATCTGTCTGAACTTGTCTTGATCAATTATCATTTTTAATCAAAAGAAATTATTACAGAGAGAGGAAGAACACATACATGCAGAAAAATTTTCATAAAGAATAATAATGTAGTTAAAATTATTACACACAAACAAACTCCTTTGTTTCTGTCCCTTTTCCTGGATCATCCTTCCCCTGCCTTCAAGTACTGGCCCAGAAGGGCACAGGTTTTCTACACGTCCTGGTATCACATTCTGGGTATGTACCTGTCTTGCTTAGCTTTGGCCATTTCAAGTGATACCAGAATGCTATCTTCAGCATCTTCTGCCTACATGTTGCCCACAGAACCATTTTAGGGGTTGTAGACACCAAAATGGAGTGTGTTCCTTGACTTCATCATCCACTGCAAAGGGTCAAAGGTCATCATAAATCCTGAGTTGTTACCCGCTAAGCTTGTGTAGATGTCTTTGATATCCTATAGTGCCTCAGAGGGCACTGAGATTGAGTCCTACCTCCATGAACTATAGCAGGAGCTGAAACACATCTGTAGATACCCAGAGGAAGATTTCAACATGTTATTATATGTTAATTAAAATGAATCTGAAATCTAATTCCATCATTGTAGAAAAATGAAAGCATACAGAATCTACTTTAGAGTGGGGATGTGCTTGAAAAAAAGGAAAAAAAAATCTCTTCCATTTAGATACCGGGAACCACAAATCAAATCCACTTTCTGAAGCAGGCTGCAGCAAAGGCCTGAATCTATGCTTCCTATTTCCTAGAAAACATTTTTTTAAGCACTTGCCTAACTAGTTAAAGTGGGAATTTTTCCTTTTTATTAAGATGAACCAATTAGTCAAATTCAGCATAGATTTTTCAGTGAAATCTAGCTTTATCCAAACTGATTTGGGAGCATTTGTTTCATCAAACAAATTATGTGTTAAAATAGAAGTACAGATAGCTAACTAACTTTTCCTGTCCTAATTAAAATAACTGCACCAGAGTTCCTTTTAGGATTAGTTCTCTAGGAGCTATTCTGTGAAATACTGAAATACTTTAACTCTCTCAGTGATTATATTTGCTCCGTATTAGCTGTCATCCTTAGCATTGTTACAGAATATGCTGCATCAGGTTTAGAAGGGATATGGAGAAATCTACTTGCGGAAATAGTCTTTTTCTTTTTCCTTTGTTTTTCTCCCCTCCCCCCCATTTGTAAAGGAAAGGATTAATAATGCTTGGGAATTAATACTTTCTATTTCATTATGCCAGAGGGTTTATGTAGAGAAGAAAACAAGTGCCATACGTACAATCTGTAACATCTGACATGTTGGACCGAACTCATTCACATTACTTAACATATCATATGCCAAATAGGGCCAGGATATTTCTTGATAACCAGCTTAATTGCTTATCACTCAGCAAAGTCAATTGAGCCACAATTTAATCTTTTAATTATCACTTAGGCACACCATCCTGACCCAAAGTATTCACAATACATACCTAACTAATCACATTGCATACAAAGGTAGCAATTCAGAGTTTTGCCACGTATTTCATTACCGTGCGTTTGCCAAGATATTCGTTGTTATTCAGGTGTTGTCACCTGTCACTCAGTGAAAACACTTGGCTGGCATTATACAGCATCATTGATCTTACCTAGTGTGAAGGAGGTGACACAGCTTACAGCTTCTTCAGTCATTTCCTGGATGTAAAAATTTTGCCAAGTTGCTTTAGTTGTCTAGAACATCAGGCTATAGCTGATAACTCTCTTTGGGAAAGCAATTCCTACCAGACATTAACAGCAAAAGAAGGAAGGATTTTCCTATTATAATAGCATACCTGGGATTTTCCAAGGATGAAAAAAGTAAAAATACTTTAAAAGAGGGAGGGATATTCCAAAACAAGATACCTTCTTGATAAAGGGTGTAGAACTGAACTAGTCTTAAGGAATAACAAACAAGCCTTTTATTTAAATAAGAATTAGCTCAAATTCTGCTTTTATACACAAAATGAATCATTTATGTTTTGGATCTATCAAGAACATACTCTAAACAGTACTAATATTTGAATAACTTCATCAAGTTCTCACAGCTTGCTTTAGGGAATTCAGTGTTTTGGAGATCCAAACTCTTTTCTGTGTCTAGACATGGGTGGATGAGTTTCAAAACCTTGCACTACATTTTTTTTTAAACTAAATTTCTTCATCTTAACCTTAAAAGCTGTCACACTTTTATATTTTTATAGTATGTATGTATTTGTTTTATAAAAATATGTTTTATAACAACATGAAGTCAATGAAAACTTTTGTCAAAATAATTTTGAAAACAACTCAGGTGAAATTAGAGTAGGAGTATAAAAGTTCATGTTTCAAATATTATTTTTAAAATGTTGAAGACAATTGATTTGATGACCTTCACCACTTTTGCTATGATTTTAATGTGTTCATTTGATATTTTAAATAAAAAAAAATAATTTTGTTTCATAAGAAATTGCTAAAGCAGCCTTTGATGTAAAAATATTCAATAAATGAAAGAAAAAAAAAGTATACAGTAATGAAGAAAAATCCAGATCAGAAATTTATTGAAGGTATGAAATTTATATAACGTATGACAGAGACTAAGCAAAATTTAAGGTAATAGGAAGGCAACTATGTATTTGTATGTAATACATTAACTTTATACGCATATTTACATGTATATATGTAGATTATATGTATGTTCATTACATATATTTATCAATATAAATGTATATAGATAGATATACATATATAGACACACATATGTACATAAATTTATATGGCATGCTAGTTTTCCATTTGTATTTTCTTACTTTAAAAGTAAAAGGAATTAAAATAGTCTATTACATTAATAACATGAATGAAATGTCAGTATTAAGGGAGAAAAGCTGAGTGTTTTTTTCATAAACTTCACTGTTCTGTATATAGGACAGATATTGATATAAAATAAACTTCTACCAAGGACAATGATGAAATTATTTATATCCTAGCAGTATCTAAGGGACATTTTAACAGCAGCTTCTAACACTACTTCTGAAAACAGCAATTTCTGTAACCTACCTAAAAGGATTCTGAAAATGCTGGCTGAGGAGCACACTGGCTCATTAACACTGATTTTCAGTTAGTGTTATAACACTGGGGAAATCATAGAATGGGAACAAAGCTAATATTGTATTAACACTTTAAAAAAGAAACAGGATAACCTGTGTCTGCCAATAAGATATATCAGCCCTGGGCAAAACAATAAACTATATTATATTATTTAATCACTAATGAATTAAAGTAATATAATTTATTCCACTGAATATTGGCAACTAATTTGTTATCTTTCTTTTATAAGGCTACAAATGTAGTATTCAAAAGTCATACATTTTAGATTCTGTAAGGAATCCCACTCATTGCCAAGCAAATATGATCACTATGATCTTATTCCCATGGGACATGTTAAATGGATTAAGAACTAGCCAACCCATAGATCTTGGCTTGATGCAGTTTGGCACTGATCATCAGAGGGAAATGGAGGAGGGGTGGGATTTCACACGGCTTGGTACTAGCGTGACTATCTCAAAGTTCTGTTCATTCCCTAATCCAAAAAGTGTTCTGATATGCTAGAGAGTCGGTCTATATATATGAGCAATCCAAGTGTCACCACACATTAACAGAACCATGGTGCTCTGATTTTATCAAAGAAGAAAACTACAGAGAGAACTAACTAAAACCTTTTTTTTTTTTTTCTTTTTTTTTTTTCCTAGAGGAATATTCTCATTCAGACAGTAAATGATTCTTGAAAGTCCTATTTGCAAGGTTATAATATCATATTGCGAAATCATGGAAAGCATAAAATCAATAACACCTACTCTTATTATACACACAATGCAATTGGGCATAAAAATGCTAATTCAGAACAGACAAAGGGTTTAAATGTCTACAGCACAATTTCACATTTGTTGTGCATTCAGTTACAAAGCACAAAATGCAGAGAAGAGAAAAGAGAATTAATTTCTAACACAACCCAGAAAGGGAGAGAGAACGTTTGAGGAGATGTTATGAAAGATGAGAGCCAGAATTTGTACAACAGATTGTCAAAGAATTCCAGCTTCTTTAGTGAAGAAGAGTGGCCAAAGGCTAAGGAGCCATTTAAACTAGCTTTATGAGTTCTTTGAGTTGTACCTGTGGGGCAGAATTCAAGCTTCAGGAGATGTAGCAGCTGCATGTCTGGATTTGGCCCTGTGGAATTATGAGTCTTTAGTCTTCATTATAGAAGTTATCAGACACATAGGTAGTGACAAAGACTACCTCAGTGCATGCCTACGTGTTACTGATATTTCCATTCCAAATGACCTTACGTAATTTCCTTCTATCCATGCATATCCTACAGACATGACAAAGGTTATTGACTCTTCACTGAGTCTCATTTATGCGTCAGAGTGCCAGGTTAGTTGTTTATCTCTTTCAATAGTGCACAAAAGGACCTTGCCGTTATTAACTAAAGACAACATTTAAGCCAATGTAAACAACCCTGTACAAAGTCTAACAAAGTAAAACTACTTAAAAGGCATCTGCTTGAAGGAAATGATCAGTAATGAAGATCTATATAATGTTAGATGCCACTTTTCAAGATATGCTATTTTTACGGTATTGTATTCCCTTCCAAAACATTTATGGAAGGCAAGCTATGTGCATTACATTAACTCTTTAACTACGTTTAAACTCCTTCCTTTTTATCTTCACTATAAACCCCGGAATGATTGATTACTAAGGTGCAAGGAGTATATTTTCAATATATGGCTGTCAAAATATCAAAAAAAAAAATCTGGTTTTCCTTCAATGAAGCTGCTATGTGCTGGGATTTGCTCTCCAAATCATGAGTTTGTTTAGAGTCTAATATCAACGAGGAGTTTATTTCATCTGATACATGTATTTCATTCAGCTACAGCTATTGAGCAAAGGAAGAAGCAATAAAAATTCTTTATTAAAATTGTATTTCAAGTTCATCTGTAAATTCTAGCTACTCAAATAGTGAAAGCAGCTTTATGTAAATAAATCATCAAATGTCTTCTCTGATGTTTTTATACTAGCCAGAAAATGAAGTTAAAAATATACAAAGAAGCTAGTAACTCCAGAATGAAAATATCATCAAACCAGGCATAAGCATCCACCATATTCCAAGTACATCCAAAACCTAGTAAGAGAAGAACATGATAAATTCCTGAGAAGCTTAAACCATATATCCTTATCCACCTTATCCAAAGTTACAGGGGTTTCCAAAAGAACTCAAGCCCTCTCCTTATGCAAACAGACCTCTGAAATTTAAACCTCTTTTTGTAGGGCAGTCCTTGCCCAACAACAGTCTTGGTTTCTTCTTCCTATTACATTCAGAATGTGCATGTAAATTATTTCTCTCCTCTGCATTTTGAGAAAAAGGTTAGAGATATGCATATCACAGAGTAGGTGAAATAGAAGCTTTCTCAAATACAGTCAATATCTCATCTGAAATAAAGACACTTCAATAGAATAATACTCATCTACACCAGGTGAAGGCCCAGCTCAGAGCACTGGAGGAGGCACAAGGGATGATACTGGGATGCAAAAATAGATTTCCAGTGCCACAGGTTCTCCTGACTAGCCTCCAGCTATGGCTCCAGAAGAGTGTAATTCATTTACACCCTGCTGTATCAGCTGTCATCATGCAAATGTCTCAGATATCATCAAGCACATGAAAATCATACCATATGCTAGATAACAGGTGGATATACATATTACCTTAGAAACGTGATGGTTTTTGTCTTCCAGGGCATCTTGACCTGATTCTGAATGTAATTTGATAAACTGGTTGGGGCTGTATCATCTGTAAGCTTCTCATTAAGTTATGCTAAGACAGATGCTGGTAAAGAAAGACATGTCATAGAAGGATCTAATAGGTCAAAACCACGTTTCAGAATAACTGTCTCTCTGTATAGAATTCCAAGCTGTAAAACGTGAAGCATTCTTGTGGTCAGAAGGATATAATTAGAACTAAAATGCTAGATACACTGTTCTCTTGAAGTGAAAAGCTCTTCAAGCTTTCATTGTGGGCGCTGTTGTCTTTCATGATTTTATAGTACTGTCTCATTTTATTGTGCTTTTCACAACAGCTATTGATGGTTAGAAGTCTATTAAGTATATGTTTGATACGCTCAAACTACGAAAATTGAGTTTTATATTTTTTATGAGGTTTGAAAATATGATCCAAACAGCAAATGTCTAGACACTAGCTGCTACTATATCAGAAAAAAAAAGAAAAAGAAAAAAAAAAAATCAGGGCCATTAAGACCCTTAACTCATTTGCTACTTTATTAATTTATACTTAATGATAAGTAGTCCACAGACAGCAAGCCGTACTGGAGGAACTGCTGTGTTTTCACTAGCTGTAATCTCTGTCATATAACAGGTCTGCTCCATAATGGAAAAACAGCATTCTCCTGCATGCCAGTTTTTTAATGGAATGATGTGTCAGGAATGTGGAGCAATAGAAGAGATGTTTTCCTCCATTCTGACCTTTTGTAGTAGCAGTGATGCAGTTAAGCCAAATGAAAGCCTGCAGTCCTAATAGCATAGCTTCAGAGCGGAAATTCATGCCAAATAGTATCTAATTATCTGCTGAATGTATTTCAGTATAAAAACGTGTTAAAACCTTACAGTTTCTCAGCGTAGAAAAAGTAAAACTGATAGGGAGAACAACTGTAAATCTTCAAATAATATTCCTTGAAAGTATGTATGATACAGCGAAATCAGGGCACATAACTTCATAACCAAATAAAGCCCTTTGCTTCAGTCTGTGTCAGAAAAGTATTTCATGTTCAGCTGAAAATAACTGAGTGAAGGAACTAACTTTTTTTCCTAAAAATCTTGTGATTTGGAAACACTAAAAAAACGTAGATATTCAAAACACACTGAAACGTGCAGTTGTTCCACTGTCTTGATTTTCCCCCTGCAATTGATGCTTTGATTACATCATGAAATATTTAATATTTTCTGAATAAAAAAAATCCACTTTTATTATTTTATTATGAAATAAGAATGAATATGCAAGTAAAACAGAAGGCAGGAATGACTTTCTGCAAAAAAACCGAAGCAAATTATCATTTACCTCTGATACTAGCCTTCCTTTCAGAGAGACTTCTATACTATTTCCAAGATTAGTTTTGTCTGCTTTGCCAAAACTAGCCCCAGTGCCCAATAGTATTCTGTCAGGCAATATTTTGCATCATTGCAAGAAATAACATTAAAAAAAAAAAATATTATTCTGTTGGTGTATTGTATTATTCCTGGCTGAAACGTAATCATTAAAATTATGGGAAAATAACAGCAGGAACAGTTAGCAAAAATTTAGTCCAAGGGAATATTCTGAACTCAGACCATAGCACTATTTGCTGTCACTTGCCACATTTGAAATGCTGTGTTGCATATGACATCACATGTTTCTCCTCCCCTTTCCCCAAATCAGAAAGGAAATTAGAATAAATAGAAATAAATAAGTGCTGCTCAGCATTGTAATTATTTTTCTGTTCTCTGGCAGTACCTACATCCCTCAGATGTAGCTCAACCATACTCAGGTCCCACAGCCTTTTTCCAGACACAAAAAAGAATCACTAATTTAAAGTTTCTGGAAACTAAAAAAATCTCAGGTTTGCTATGTTATGTAGATTTACAAGTTAAGGTTTTCTCTCAAGATATGTCAAGATGACAGATAGATATCATCTGCAGAAGAGCCAAAATCACTTTTTTCACAGGAGAGTTCTAACCCCCATGCAAGAAGACAGTGCACAGGGTTTTGTTCTGAATTGCTCTTTTCTTCTGAACGGATTTTTCTGATCTATTCCACGTCATCTAAAATTATTAAGTAGTTATTGATACAGAGGTAAATAGTAGGAGAAACATTAGGACTCTTGTTCAGATGGCTAAACATCTAATGTAGGTTTTACCTCAAGTAACCATAGAGAACCAAAAGGTAATAATCTGGTCTACAATACTTAACTTTTGGTTAAACTATCAGTACAAGCACTGTCTGAAGATGACTCACGTTACCTTAAATGTCTCTTAAAATGGGATGTCACAACCTCTGAACGGTCTGTTTCTTTCCACTAACATGAAGGGGTTTTTGTTAACTACAATTCAAACATCAGCCCCAGATATCTTAGCTGATTGGAATGAAACCTACCTAAAGAAATGTATCTCCAATATAAGCTATCTTTATTAACAGCAAATCAAAGACTGTCATTCTGATGATTTCTCATTCCTGTATATGTCTTCCGGGGAGATACTCCACCACATAGCAGGAGATGTGGTCTGAGACACTCCCCAGGTAAGACTAACATCCTTGTTAGCATAAAAATCTCACCTTTGAGTAAATGATGAATGCCTCCCTCTCAATCAAGTTTTCTAACATGTCCCACCACACATCTTCCTCTCTCTCCTTTCTTTTCCTTACAAATACACCTGGAATTTTTTGTGCAAATAAATGCCAAATCCCTTGATTATTTTTTTTCTCATTTTCATGAAGAGAACATATCCATATTAAAACCAAAGTCTGACTAGGGGTGGAGGGGGCGGGGTGGTGTTTTCCACCAATTTTCTGTTCATCTGCCTTACTGAACACTTGATTGTTTGCATATGGCATGAGGAAAGAGTACTAGTCTAAGTCCAGAGTTGTTGGCTTCCTTTCCTTTTTCCGTTTTTTCTTCCTCTGTAGCTTTTACAGATAAAATGCAAAGGTGAAAGGGTGGAGTCACATGTGATCCAGATAAGGCCTCAGTGTTAAAGACTGTGATATGAGCAGTTGGGCTCATAAGGTTGTTCTTAATACATCATAGGCCACTAATGGCTCTAAAGACCTTGTCAAACCTGTTGGATCTTTTTTTTTTTTTTTCCTTAAGCCAATTACTTCAAGTTCTTTGATTATAGTCTCCATACTATAGGAAATTATGTCATGCCTCCATTTGTATGAGATCTTTCATATCTGTGCTAAATGATGTTACCATGAAAATGCAGGCACAACAATGAAGAAATTTTACAAATACACTGTCCAGTAATATAAATAATAAAGAAATCATCTAGCATAGTCCCAAATCTGCAAAGATTTTAAGCAGACTTTAGCACTTGGGGACACCACTCAGATATTTCATTTTGAACACATTTGTTAAAGCTTATATTATCTCAGTATTACATAATTATTCTTTCAGGTTTGGTTTTGGTTTTGGTTTGGTTTGGTTTGGTTTTTTTAAAGGTTTATTGTCTTACGTCATTTAAATATTTTAAAGTCAGAAGAGTGACTTTAACTTTTCCTTGTGATACTCCCTAGTTCTTCTTTCACAGTGCCTTCTATAACAAATTTCAAAGTCAAGGAGAAACATAAATATGAAAATCACATTCAAGTCTCACTTTGATTTTAAACCTATAATCAAGTTGTTGATGATAAATAAGGTAGAACAGAATTCAATTCTTCTGTTTCCTTCTGTCAGTTAAGGAATCTCTTCTAAAGATATCTAAGGTACAGGGATGACTAAGGATGTTGCTTTTTTAGGATCAGTTTATCTATTAAAGGTTCTAAAATATAACCAGATCCTTTACAGTACAAAGTTGCAATCAGTGTCCTGACTTTAATAAATGTGATAATAAATAGCATGAATATATTAAAAACAATAAAAATATTCAGGGACAATATCTTACGTATTCTCAGATAGAAGCAACATAGAAGTAGTAGCCAGATCAATAACATGACTGAAATTTTCTTATCTAACTTTATATCTCAAAAATAGTCTAGGTAAATCATGTACATCCCCTGCACTCAGTGAAGATAAAGTATATGTACTTGAGACACAAATGAATACCGCATGTTAGAGGCACCTCTATAGGGTGGGGGACAATAAAGCACCTCTTTCTGTAGATTATTTTGGACTGTTAACTGTAGAAATCCTAGACAGATAGCTTAAACTCTGTAGCAATATTTTTGATCGTTGCAATTTGGACAGATGAGCTGGCACCCTCTGACTGCAGGACCGCCTAAGTGGTGGTGCACAAGTAGTATTGAGCGCTATTTTTAAGCTAATAAACTCTGCTGTATGCAGCTAAACTGTTGCTATGCTGTGTCAATATATTTGCTTAGGTCAATAGAGCTCAGGTCAGGTGCTTCCCTGAGCAATGCAGTCATGCCCAAGTGAGTCCTAGGAGGGGATGTTAGTACAGAGAGGACAGTAATTTGATCAGATAGACCTGAAAAACTGTGAGAAAAGCATTAAAAAAAAAAGACCAAAAAAACACCCCAAACCACTCCCCCTCCAGAAAAAAAAAAAACAAAAACAAAAACAAAACAAAAAAAACCCAAAACAAAACCACAATCCTCCCCCCCAAATAAACACAATAATGTTTCTGATTGTTAGAAGAAAAAAAATTCTGCAGATATTTTTCAGCCTGCCTGAAAGCCATTGCTTTAATTCAATTCAATCAATGCTAAAAAAACCCTCAAACTTTTAATTTAATCTTTTAAAAATTGTGTTCCTTTGTGAATCTTAAATGTTTTGTATTACAAAATGAATCTTGACAATATTTCTGTGATGCACAGAAATCCTTGCTTAATAGCAACGCAATTAGAATGCAGAGGAAATAGACCTCAGTAAATGCTATATATAAGGCTCCAGAACAATCTAACAATAGTTAAGTGTCTCATTAACTGAGTTAGCTTTGTTTCAGTGGTCATTATGCTGCCCTGGATAGAAAACAAATTCCTCTTTATACTTAGTAGGCTATACTTTTGACAGCTAAACTTCCATTGCAAACAATGTTCCTCCCTCCCTCCCTCCCTCCCTCCTTCCTTCCTTCCTTCCTTCCTTCCTTCCTTCCTTCCTTCCTTCCTTCCTTCCTTCCTTCCTTCCTTCTCCCTATTTGGAACTCTGTTTTCTTTTAAAGTCTTTGCAAATAAATAGTCTTTAGTTATTTTCTTATTCCTGTACAATTCATCCTAACACTTTTACAATTAATTCTCAATGATTACTGGGAAAATAAAACAAAATAAACCTTGTCTTTCTCTCTTATCTAAAAAGAAGGCCAAGACAAGCTATAAAGCAAGGGTTGAGAAAAGATGGTGTTTTACTATGGAAAGAGAAATCCATTCTTATTTTAAGTGCCTTAGTATAGCACTATACACATCTTATTAGTCTCAGTTCAACTATACTAAAAGGTTTTGTTGGGGTGATGTAGAAAGGATTTAGAAAATTGGCAAAGTGTCCCCACAAAGCCAGGTGAAGAGCTTGATGACTCCCGAACAACTATGAAATATGCAAAATGAATGGGAGACCGCCACTTTGTCTACCATGAGTGGATAAAGGTTTTTATCTATCTTAATCTAGATAACTATCTAATTTTAACTATCTGATATTGCTATGAGTACAGTAAATAAGTAAGATGGAGTGTAGAAAGAGCGAGCTGCCAAGTCATCCCATCTCTGAAGACAGTAGTTTTGTTTCTTGTTAACATGTGTACAATAGTATTACCCCAAAAGACTACGAGTATGTACAGGTGGGATATATTTAGCTTCCATCATGTAGTGCAGCAATAAGTACACTTTATTTGGCTAAACACTACACACTTAATGAATGCAGTGAACACATGATAGTAAATGCATATAGAGATTAGTCCATACTTTTGATTAAAAGAACAGAAGATGCTGACTAGTGCATGCAACAATTATTTTTTCTAAGCCCAATTAAAATTAGAGTTCACAGAATCACAGAATGGTTTGGGTTAGAAGGGACCGTAAAGACCATCTAGTCTGTGGGCGGGGACACCTCCCACTAGACCAGGCTGCTCAAAGCCCCATCCAGCCTGGCCTCAAACACTTCCAGGGAAGGGGCATCCACAACTTCCCCAGGCAACCTGTTCCAGTGTCTCACCACCCTCACAGTAAAGAATTTCTTCCTAATATCTAATCTAAAGTTCCCCTCTTTTAGTTTAAAACCATTACCCATCATCCTATCGCTACACTCCCTGATAAAGAGTCCTTCCCCATCTCTCCTGTAGGCCCCGTTTAGGTACTGGAAGGCTGCTATAAGGTCTCCCCAGAGCCTCCTCTCCAGGCTGAAGAAGTTGTATACTTATTTTTCTTTTGGTGGCCTAAAGGGTGATACTGTTGTAAGGAAGAGCTATGAATCCTAACTACAGAGAAAAGCCTATTTGACCTCATTTTAAACAAGCACATAACACTGTTTGTCAAATTGCAACATGGGATACGTTCCCACATAAAGCAGTTCTATCTATCAGTTCCCATTCAATTTGAAAACAACACTGATTATGGGTCCACAAGATGTTTGCCAGGTCCTAAAAGTCAATATCCTCACAAACATAGCAGATCATGACATTAATTTATGTTGGAAATGAGCCAAGTTATAATTCTGTTAATTTAAGACCATCAGTGGAGTAAGTTTACCCACAGAAATCATCCTAAATATAATTAATGGATATAACCATAAATAGTATTAATGTGAAGCTGTTCTCCAAGTGTTAAGTGGTTGTTATGGTGATAACATATTAAACTAAAAATTACTATGAAAGTTACTCAATATTAATTCTAAATTTGTAAAACTATCAAGAGAGTTAGGAAATGAAGATTTAAAAAAAATGATTCAAAGCACCTGCATGTGTTTCATGAGCAAAATTAATTGCCATATTAAATTAGCAGAATGACATTAACATTAAGGGACCATTAGTATCATTCATAATTATTCATTATCTTTAAGTTGAATCATATGTCATTTCCTTGACATACTGTATTTATTATTAAAAAGGTTAGCTTTCCAAAACTCTAATTACGGATATAGAGCATATGGAAGATATAATATACATAGTAAGGAAATGTAAAGAAAAATATTCTCAAGCAATTTTTCTGTAAAGAATGTAATATTTTATCTAGAAACTTAAGCCAGTTGGGATGAAAGCTGGGACAGAAACAGTAAGTTAGAATAGCATATAATGATGGAAAGTGAAGACAAAGGAAAAGCAATGGCATCAAGACAATCACTGTTTTCCTTAATAGTCCAGATGATATAGCATGTATTTTTCATTAAACTCTTTAAACTAGGGTGTGGCAAATGTCCCCGAAGTATAGCATAATCTTTGATTTTTCATAAATTTTAATATTTTCATTATTCATGTGAAGATATTTGCTTCCTTTTGAGACTCTATACATAACCTGTGCAACTGGTCTGAGGTGTACTTTGATTCTGGATTATACGTTTACACACACACACAAATCTAATTTAACATTTATTCCAGTACAGATTTCTGCTAAGATAAACTAAAGGTTATAGAACCATTAGTTTAATCTTTACTCAAGTGCTCTGTGACAGATGGATTGGCTGCTTGGTCCCAGCTCTCTCCCGACATACCCCTAAATGGCAATTAGTCTGTGTCTTACATAGCCTCAGCTGTTCCGCACTGACAATGATAAACAATAATAAAAGCTCTACTGGCTTCAGTGGAGCCACACCAGCTGAAATTGTCATGCCATGATTCCAAATAATTAATATAGTGATAACTACCAGCTAAAGCTAAACCCTACATTTCAAAATTATCTTAAGGTTTTTAGGAAAAAAATAGAATTAAATGAATTTTTAAAAAGTAGGCACTTTTAAAAAACACCAGCAATTTCTTCACGTTTGTACATGTGCAAACAGGTTCAACGTGTTTAGGAGACTGAGGTGAAGTATTTTCTCCTCCTACAAGCCTACTCATGTATACGTGAACATCTTTAGACACTTAATGCCTGTCACCCTCCTGGAGACAGCTCTGATTGTGACAAAACAGGAATTCCAGAAAGCAGTATCAGATCCTAGCCTAGGAGTCACACTCACATCTTGAAAAGAATGTCAAGGACTATCTCTTGAGCCACTACACATTCTTCTGTCTTGAGTTTTGAACTCTTTTCACGTGTTTGTCTGACAGAGTTTGGCACTATTCTTTGATTATTAGGCACTAATATTATTTGTGCACAAGAGTGCACAAAGCTTAAGAAACTTTCCAAAATCAGAGGACGAACTGATTTTCCCAAAATATACATGTATATATCCACTGAGTTCAGTGCCCCAAAAGAGCATCTATTATTCAGTTTTTCAATTAAAAAAAAAAAAAAAAAAAAAAAAAAAAAAAAAAAAAACAAAAAACCAACATGGACATCAGTTATTTGGCTTCGGCCCTTTCTCAATAAAGTCACAAATACTGCAAATACAAGGGCGGTGGCTGCTGCAATTAATTTCTTTTGATTTCAGAGCATTCAAGAAATAGATTACGCAATGCCCAGCTCACCCTTGATGATCTTGTTAAACTTAAAAAAAAAATTTAAAAAATCTTTATTTTTAGGTAGGAAAAGATTGAACATTGCATCACCTAAGACGAAGCTGCACCCAAAAAAGAATAACCTAATGAGCTGCAGTCAGCTCTTGACAGTAATGGAAAGATAGTAATAGCTTGTTATATTGCAGTTTAGCTTCTCAGCCTCCTCTTTCTCCATGTCTTCACCCTCTCTTTGCTCAACAACTGCTGGAAATTAAGAAATTTATCTAACCTCCTCTTTCACAGATGTTCTGCAGCAAGACCACTGTCTGTCATATTCCCACTTTAACCCTAAAGGTGGGAATTCTTTTTTACTACCGTGTAGCCTCACATGTTCTATGCATCTCCATAAGGGAAACCAGCCATTCTGCAATGTTTTTTGTCCTGAAATAGCTGGTGTGTTCCTAGTACTCAGAACTGTGCCTCTGAGACAATTCAGTGTGTCTCAACTAGAAATCTACTCTCTCCTTCCTTGGAGTCTCCTCTTTTGTCAGGACAAAAGTATCACCATTAATTTGGAATGGCAAACAACACCCCTTCAACAAAATCAGTATGTATGCCCCATTCCATAGAAAGTCCTATTTCCAGCCGATTCCAAGGGCAGGGACAATGTTTGCTTGTTTTTTTCCTTACCTTTTTCTCTCTGACTGAAACATCTGTCCTAAATTGCATTCCTTTACAAGTTATACTGTGCACCGCAAGTTAAAAAAAAGCAAAATGCTAACTCAAGAAGAACTAAAACCCATAAAAATGAATCTTGGATGTTTTTCTTCAGATATCTGGAGTTCTTCAGATGAAATTGCAGCCCTACTCCAACACATAAATTTTGAACTACCTTGCAATATTTGGATCAATGATTTAAAAAGCTTTCTTTTTTTTCAGTACTTGTACAATTCTTGTCCTTTATTGTGATTGACTCTTCTCTGAGGTACCTATAGGCATTAAGTAAGCCAAGTGCAGTTGGTGAATTTGAATGGAGTCATTGACTGAAGTCAATTGCCTGTACACAATTATCATCTAAATTACTTTGTAAAACTATTTTACGTGTTTCCTGCTTAAAAGCACAGTAACTTCTTTATTCTTGACCTTTCTTCTATTACTTTCAATACCCTTTAAGATGATCAACAGTAAGTTTTTAGCTACAGATTTTGTTCACAGTCAAGTTGGCCATTTCATACTTCTGTTTTCTTACCTGCTTGGATTCTGAACAAACAAGATTTCTGAAGACCTCCCAACTCATTAACCCTACATCCTTTCTTAGGGAGAAATCGCCTCATATAATCCAACTCCCAAATCTTTTAAATTAAATGGAATCAGAGTGGTTTCTTTTGCCTAATGATAGCAATAACAGTAACAATAACAATATTTATTTATTCTAGGCTGTCACTGATGATATGACTGTATGACACATTTTGATTTTCATACGAGCTACAACAATTGACAGTCCATCCCATTTCATTCTTATTCTAACATTGTCCTGGAGACTAATTGTTATTTTCCTCATTTTTAATTCCATATACTTACAAACAGTTATTGTTTCCCCACCAAATTTTGCTTGAATAAAACTCTAGTTTTTGATCCTTTCCAGATATCAAATACTATTCATTCCTCCAACACTTTAGTAGTTTTTCTTCATAGATGCTTAGTTTTGAATGACTTTTTCCTTGCTGGAAACATCACAGTGTTGTGGCCTGGGTCTTATCACTGCCTTTTAATGGATTTTTTTCCTCTCTCTTTTTTTTTTTTTTTTTAATTTGTTTTTATTTTTTTAAATATGACAAGGGAGTCATAACACGTATTTACAGACACCTGACTTTTCTCCTCCCAGTAGAATAGCTTTCATGGTATTTCTCCGAAGTAATCTTTGACTTCTTTATTTTTACCGATATCTTTGCTTTATATGTATAAACATCTGATGATCTTATTAATAGGGTGACATTTGTCATTATTTGTCCTTTATTTCTGTTTCTCTGAAGACAAGATGCATTTCAAACATGTTCCAGTCCTGACTGTTGTTCTTCTTGGTTTCTACTGTCATTCCACTATCCCTTTATAGAGTATGTATTAGTATTGCAAGTTCTTCCTTTCAGTTTTCTAAGCTTCTTATATTAACACAGAGCTGAGCACCTTCTCTATCTTATTATAATTCCCTAGGATCTCAGCAATGGTGGTGTTTCCTTTCTTCCTTGTGACCATTTTATAGAATCATGGAATTGTTTAGGTTGGAAAAGACCTTAAACCTAGCACTGCCAAGTCCACTAATAAACCGTGTCCCTAAGCACCACATCTACATGTCTTTTAAGTACCTCCAGGAACAGTGACTCCACCACTTCCCTGGGCAGCCTGTTCCAATGCCTGACAACCCTTTCAGTGAAGAAATTTTTCCTAATACCCAATCTACACCTCCCCTGGTGCAACTTGAGGCCATTTCCTCTTGTCCTATCACTTGTTATTCAGTAGAAGAGACCAATACTCACATTGCTACAACCTCCTTTCAGGTAGTTGTAGAGAGTGATAAGGTCTCCCTTCAGCCTCCTTTTCTCCAGGTTAAATGACCCCAATTCCTCAGCCATTCCTCATCAGTCTTTTTCTCTAGACCCTTCACCAGCTTCATTGACCATCTTTGGACACGCTTCAGCACCTCAATGCCTTTCTCGTACTGAGGGGCCCAAACCTGAACACAGTATTCAAAGTGTGACCTCAGCTGTGCTGAATACAAGGGAACGATCATTTCCCTAGTCCTGCTCACCACACTATTCCTGATACAGGCCAGGATGCTGTTGGCTTTCTTGGCCGTCTGGGCACACGCCTGGCTCATATTCAGCTGGCTGTCAAACAACACCCCCAAGTCCCTTTCCCGCTTTTCCATTTTCTATTACTTATATTCTTTGTCTGCTAGTATTCCCTTATGCAACAGCTTTTCCCTCTTCATGAGTACTAATACCAGGATTGGAAATTTTCTTCATCACTTTCTTATCTCCAGTTCTCCCGTTTGCTAATCTCCATTATCCTGTCCTAACCTCCAAAGACTGAATACAGTCCAGTGGTCCTTTACATCCTCTACTTTTCTATGATTCTGTCATCCAAATCTTAGTCATCATCATCTTTTCGGTCTTGACGGAGTCTTAATTCTTCAGAGAATTTCTCAGTGTAATGTTTTCCAATTGCAAAGTTTATTCATGATTTCTCCAGTCTTTCCAGCATTCCTTAGTCATGTAGCACAGTTTTTCAATCTCCAGTTTCAATCAGCAGTTACAGGACTATTCATTTTCCTTAATAAACAGTCAACAGCTAGGCAGTTCTGACTGGTACCTGTGAATTTCAGCCTTCTTTGGTCCATCTACCTCAAGAGAACCTTGTCTAAGACAGTCTTTTGTGTATTCCTAAGTTAACATCAATACCCTTCAGTTTAACCAAAAAATTGCTACAGTCATACTGATTAAAAGTCTCTAAAACTTTTTATGTTACTAAAGTAAACAAAAGGAAAACCTTAAACTTCCATTTCCCTTATTCCAATATAAACAAACATTTCAGGTACTTCTGATACAGCACAAAAGCACTTCTTCACTTGGCAAAAAGTCCTGCTACTTCCATTAGACTGATCTTGAAATGTTGTGCAGGACTCTGTTTGCTCCTCAGGATTTGATCCCAAGTAAGACATTTGGTTGATTCCAGGCATGAGCTGCTGGTGTTATCTTCCAAAAAACTGGGCCAACTGTTTTTACATGACCCATTAATGTAATGGAACCATTACCTTTTACTCTATTGTTCTTCTTCTTTCTTAGACTCCAGTACCTGAATATCTCACTTTTATCTTTCTGTTATCTCAGGAGTTGCTGCTCTATTCTTATTAATAATCTCCCTTCATCTATTTCTTCTCCCCCATCTTTTCCTTTGAACTAGCGTGAGTGGAAAAATAACCTTACAAAGTCTCTATGTAAGAAACTCTCAAATCAATGAGAATTCTGCTGGAATAGAGAATTACTTAATCATCCAAATGTTATTTGGCTGATGTTAAAAAGTCAGCAGGAGGAGCTCACAACATTAATTTTAATCAGTTGTTTAATAATTCTTCAAAACAGTGCCTCTTACATAAAACCTGTTTGCACAAATCCCCTTGGTATTTGGACACAGCATATATCTGAATATAACTGAACTTGTATTTAAAATTTAACAAATGTGATAGATGTCTCTTGGGGAGGAGCAGCTGGACCTCTGGATGTAAAAGCTGTGAGTCCCTATTGCCTGAACTAAATGACCTAGCTTTTCTAGCTCAAAGGCTAGATTAGATTAAAAAATGATTTGTAGTCCAGTCACCATGGAGAGACTGAAAACCCCACTAATTGTGGGCTGCGTGCATATTCACATAATGTTTTCCTTTATTATTTATCCTTGGTTACTGCCTAGTCCGAGCAGACTGGTCTGAGTATGACTTCAAAAATCTGTTTAGTTTTCACTCCAGAAAGATCATTCATTTTGACCTTCCTAAGCTGTTTGGAGGATTTTACACTTTCTACCTTAGACACAGGTCCAAACCAAATCCAGTGATCCAAAAATCAGTTTTATGGGGAAACACACTGAGGAGAGAAGTCAAGATGAGAAGAGCCTATTAGGGCATCCTCCAGTCATTACATTCATGCTTACACTCACTTGAGGAAAACGCCTGGAGCAGAAAATTGCACAATATAGATTTATAAAGTTCCTGTGTGTAGCAGTAAATAGGCAGGATTTAAATTTAAAACTGATAAAAGGATATACTTTGTTGCACATGCATAATTAACCTAGAGAGCTCATTGCCACAAAAATATCACTGAGGCCTTAAAGATTAGCAGAATTTTAAAAAGGATTAAACATTTATATGGATAATGAGAACATTCACATTTGCATGGAATTAGATTTATTTCTTTAAAAAAAAAAATAAAAGTTACAAACTATCTTATTTCAGGACATAAAACAACAGGTAGCCATTGGTAATAGGAAGAAATTTCCCCTCTTGAGAAAGTTACTGCACAATTGTTCATTTCAGCTTCTTTATGAGCATGTGGTTCTAGTCACTGACAGCAGCAAGACGCTGGACTAAACACAAATATTACTTGATCAAGAATACCAATTACCAGGCTCCTATTGACTTATGTTAATGACCACACAGTTATTACAGTGGAAAAATAAATGTTTTGCCATTCAGATTTGTCACGAGGAGATGAAGGTGGCACACAGACATAGAAATATTTTATAAGGAATTCCTGCTTCTGAAGCAAGGAATGCTTCTGGATAGATGTTTCAGGGAGCATTTAATGAGTGAGTGGCAGAGAAATAAAATTATTGGCATGAACAAGTTAATGACCAATTAAGTACAAAAACAAAACTAAATTACTTGCATTGGTACCTAATTTAAAACTGTGATTGTAATCCAGGTAATGGAGCTCTGCTGGAAGTGTTCTTAGCACTCCCCTAACAAAAAAGTCATTACTGACTGGCCTGCTGCTTCATATAATTGCTGTGATAAGCCACTGCAAATATAATTGGCTTTAGCTGAAAATATTTCATCATAAAGCAAGAACAACATTTGTACTTTGATTTATGTATTTATAGCAACTTAAGGAAGATCATTAGCACATTTAGTTTCCAGACATTTTTCCTAAGCCAGAAAATGCAATGAAAAGATCTTAAAGGATCTTTAAGAATAGACTTTTCCTTGAATTGTGTTCCTTTTGAACACTGAAATGACTTAAATAAGCACATTTAGTCTGTTAAAGCCAAAAGGGATTTCAGATTCATTTCTGTACTCTTTTGGCAAGTTTGTCTGAGAAGCTTGCTAGTCTTAAACAGATTCTGATGAATTGTGTATATTTCCTGTGGTTTCACGGATGTTCAGTATCACGCTCTGTTCTCTTGCTTGTCTAGCTCAAACAAACAAGAATTTGTAATAGTGATAGATAAATATCTTAAAAATACTGAGTGTGAATATGCAATGGAAAACCATAAAAAAACCAGAATTTTATTCTCTTGATTAAGACCCTCAATTCTCGTTCTTCCAATGCTTGTTCTAAGGGATAAGTTTATCAGTGGGAGCTTTCCTAGAAACATTCGTTTTTAATTGAGTATTAAGCATATTCATGACAAGTTCATTTTAGAAAGTGTGTACACTGGAAAGCTAATTATAGAGAGCTGCAGTCAACCAGTCCTGAAATAAAACATCAAATCATATAACATGTGACTTTTGTGTCCAATCAAACCTAATCTAAGCCATTTAAAAAATCAGTGCTGGCTACTACAATTAGAAATAGGGGTACACTTTTGTGTATCCCTGTGCCTCTACTGGCATATACAAACACAGATACTGCATATGCTCCTTGCTATTCCAATGGAAAATTGTATAGGTTGCATATTTGGATCTCAGAGCCTCAAAATTTCAACTATCTAAATAAATAAGTACATACATAAATAACGAAACAAAGCAAGCAACCATATGTGGGTTTTTTTATTTTTATTTTTGTTTTGGTTTTTTGTTTGTTTGTTTGTTTGTTTTTGGTTTTGTTTTTGGGGGTTTTTTTGGTTTTTTTTTTTTTTTTTTTTTTTTTTTTTTTGAGAGGGAAATCTTGAAAAAAATATACTTTTCAGTAACTGGCAGTCATTATATTTGCCTTCATTAACCTAGCCTTGGTTCGATTGTTCATAGGAACAAATCTACAGCAGAAATTGAAGCAAGTAAAATTGATAAATTACAATTTAGGAAAGAGACATATAACATGATGTTCTGTGTAGGCTGATTGACACCTTTATTGCAAATCTTCATGCATTTGGACAGAGAATTACTGCATTTTTATTCATTTTTAAAATAGTTTCTATTGTTTTATTTACTTAAGTAAAATACTTTTTAAAATCACTTTTTCCTAAACATTTTTTAACAACACTCTAACATTATTTTGAAGGAAAACTTCAGAAATCTTAGAAGTGTTTTTGTAGATTATAGTAATCAATTTTAGCTAAGGCTTTTGGTAAAACTTCATAGAATTTTTTACTAGGAACTCATAAAATTCTTCATAATAACCTGAAAGGTACGTCTGGCCTAGTAATTCAGCCCAGTCTTGCAAACTCTTTGGAGCATGCTGACCTTTGAATATGAAAGAAGTTCCACTGACACTAATGGATTTTGGATCAAACCATAAAAAGAGCAACCATCCAAAGTAGTGCCTCTCATCACCAGAGAACTGCATCTGTTCTCTTCCTATATCATTAGCACAAAGAGCCAACCATTCATAAAGGTTACAATGTCATTGTGAAGAAATTCAGGAGTCACTGATACTGCATTATAATCAGTGTGTCTTTGGAAACATTGCATCATCCACTGAGTTAAAAAGCGGTCTGATCTAGTGCTTCACCCTATGTATAATATAATGGTACTACTTGATATTTATGTTAAAGAGCTGAAGATAAGGAATAAGTATGATTATTTCAAGTCAAAAATATTGAAGCTGGTCTCCTCTACTAAGCAGTAAAGATGCAGTGGAGGAACATATTTCCTGTTCCCATTAGAAAGAATATAGGAATTTTTATGTTAGAATATCTGTGTTTGAAATGCCAACTTTCTCTTGCTATGAATATGATTGCATTAGAAACAATAACATTGTCATAATGCTAGCAATTGCCTTTCCACTGAACTATCGTACTGGATCTGGCTGGGGTGGAGTCGACTTTTCTCACAGCTGCCCATGCAATGCTGTGTCTTAGATTTGTTCCTAGAACGGTGTTGGTAACACACCAGTATTTCGTCTGTTGTTTGGATTGTGCTTACACAGTGTCAGAGTTGGATTGAACTTGGGTGGATGCCAGGTGCCCACCAAGCCACTCTATCACTCCCCTTCCACTGAAAACACAGGGGAGAAAAATATGACAAAAGGCTTGTGGGTTGAGAAAAGGACAGGGGGGTCACTTACCAGTTACCACAACAAGCAAAACAGACTTGACTCGGGGAAATTAATTTATTACCAGTCAATTCAGAGTAGGATAATGAGAAATTAAAAAAAAATATTTTAAAACACCTTCCCTCCACCCCTCCCTTCTTCACAGGGTCAACTTCAGTCCTTATTTTCTCTACCTCCTTCCCCTCAAGCAGCACAGGGGGAAAGGGAATGGGGGTTTTGGTCAGTTCATAACGCTTTGTCTCTGCCGCTTATTCCTCCTGACACTCTTCCCCTGCTCCATCATAGGGTCCCTCCCACTGGAGTCAGTCCTCCATGAACTTCTCCAATGTGGGTCTTTCCCATGGGCTGCAGTTCTAGAGCTAGAGATGGGTCTATTCAGACTGGACATTAGGAAGAAGTTCTCCACTATAAGGGTGGTGAGACACTGGAACAGGTTGCCCAGAGAGGTGATGGAAGCCCCATCCCTGGAAGTTTTTAAGGCCAGGCTGGATGGGGCTCTGAGCAACCTGATCTAGTGGGAGGCGTCCCTGCCCATGGCAGGGGGGTTGGAACTAGATGATCTTTAAGGTCCCTTTCAACCCTAACAATTATATGATCCTATGATTCTTCATGAAATGCTCTCGTGTGGGTCCTTTCCATAGGCTGCAGTCCTCCAGGAACAGACTGCTGTAGTGTATGTCCCCCACGGGGTCAGAAGTCCTGCCAGGATACTGGTAGCATTCTCCAGCACGGGATCCTTTCTCCATGGCTCCACAGGTCCTGCCAGGAGCCTGTTTCAGCATGGGTTTCCTTCAGGAAAATCCACCTGCTCTGGCAGGTGGGGTCTTACACCAGCTCCACTGTGGATCTCCATGGGCTGCAGGGGACAGCCTGCTTCATCATGGCCTTCACCACAGACTGCAGAGGAATCTGCTCCAGCACCTGGAGCACCTCCTCCCCCACTTTCTTCACTGACCTTGGTGTCTGCATATATTTTGTATCTCACATATTCTCACTCCTCTCTACCAGCTGCTGTTGTGTAGCAGTTTTTACCCCTTCTTAAATGTGTTTTCTCAATGGTGCCACCACCATCATTGATTGTCTCAGCTTTCTTCAGTGGTGGGTCTGTTTTGGAGTGTCTCCATCTGACACCCAACCAAGGCCAGGTTGGAGGGAGCTTTGAGTAACCTGGTCCAGTGGAAGGTGTTCCTGCCCATGGCAGATGGATTGGAACTAGATGATCTTTAAGGTCTGTTCCAAGCCAAACTGTTCTATGATTCTGTGAATTGAGGCAGCTTCTGGCATTTTCTCACAGAAGCTACACCTGTAGCTCCCCCTCTATCAAAACCTTGACATGAAAACGAGTACACAGGGCTTTTTCTTTTTCTCACTCTTGCCCCACAGGAAGTAGGCTGGGGGTCGACAAGAAACTGGGTAGGGACATAGCCAGGACAGCTGACCCACATTGATAAAAGGGATATTCCATACAATATAAATGTCACGTTCAGCAATAAAAACTGTCATAGGCAAAGAAGAACATGAGTGTTTTGTCTTCCATGATGACTGTAGGTCAGACATTGTGTCCAGGTGGCTGGACATTAGTCTGCTTGTGTGAGGTGGTGAATAATTCCCTTTGCATGATATTTTTTTCTCGTTCTTTCACTTATTAAACTATATCTTGACCTGTGAGTTTTGTCGCTCTTGCTCTTATTCTCTCTCTTATCCCACTGGGGGAAAGGGGGCAGGAAAGGACTGAGTGGCCCTGTGGGTGCTTAGCTGCTGACCAAGATCAACCCAACACAGATATGTACTTGATAAAGTCATAGTTATTGTATGAAGTCTTGTTGCATAAAAACTTGCAGCCAGTTATCCAGCATAAACGAACTGAATTGGTCTGAAATTCTCAAGAACCTGTTGCTGCTGACATCTCTGTAGACTGATATCTGATGGGTTACATGATGGCATTGACTGGATGTGCAGCAATGAAGGAGCACTACCTGATAGCAACCTGTATGACAAGAAGAAAGATCTCATCACCTGTGGTCTCAACTAGCAGAATCATCATGTTTAAGAAGTAGGTACTGCAGTTTTCTAAAGTAACAATCAACAAACTTGATGTGAGCAGATAATCTCACTATATTTCTCTGCCTATTTTGAATCAGAACCAGAGAATTCATTTGGTCCTTAAGATATTCACCTGAATCTATGTAACCTGTTTAGGTTGTCACTCAAAAAGTAGTGACACAGCTGGAGTTTTGATCACTGCTATATGTTATCTATAAACAGCATCAGAAAGAAACTTCACAAAAAATTAGTATCACCCAAAAGAGCCTAACCTTTACTGTGTTGCTCAAGTTTTTAAATAGATTGAACTGTGGTGTTGTTTCTGTGTAATACTCCAAAAATACAAATCCATCTAAAAATTTCTCTTCTCAGTTTCATGCATCATTTAGGTACGCAATATGTTCACCCACACAAATCTGTGGTCTCTAGAAATTTTTTCATGTACATCAATTCTTTCTCCTAATCTTACTCACTGCCCACAAGAAGCTACTACTGCTCTTATACAATTTCTTATGAAAAAAAGGAAAAAATTCTATCTATACAAAGTCTGTACAATGCAAGTGCTCTGTCACTTACTTAATATTGTTGTCCAGGTCCAGAGAAATTTAGGAACTCATTGACCTCAATTCTTTTTTACAATGTTTCTCAGTCCCTGGTGTGCTGTTTATTCTCTGCTTCATTAGAAATGAAAATAATTTAAGATTGTTCCTGACCTAGCTTTTTGAGGGTTTTATTGGGACAATGATGCTTGAGAGAATTCCATCAGAATGGAATGATGAACAGCAACGGCAGGACGAGAGTAGGTCAGTAGGAGGTGGACACACTAGGAATTAACAGGTACCCCTCAGATGCATTCACTTAACACACTGAACAGTGCAGAAGAATCAATAATAAGAAGAAAGGGGAACGTTGCTTTACATTGTTATGCTATTTTTGCTGCCTTTCAAAACGTGATTTTGGTTTTGCTCCCTTATTTTAGGTAGTAAGTCATTAATCAATTACAATTTTATTTATTAGGCATCTTTAACAGATCTGAGATCAATGCAGGTTATGTACATCACAATACATGAAGTAAAAGCTCTTCTTTCAAGCTAAGGACTCCAGTGTTTAATTTCTGTGAATAAAAATGTACTGGTGATTATGTTTTACAAAACTAATATAACTGGGAGAAGGTTCTTAATGGCTCTGTACATGTGTGTGTTGGGAACATAGTTACCAAGAGTCTGATTACAGCTTCTGATATTTAAAACTTTAAATATTCCTTCACTTGCATGAATTTGAACAATTTAGGTATTGTTCTAAATTATGACTATTCCTTGTGATTCCCCAGGGTATCACACTCTATCTGGGAATTACCAAAAGAAGTCTTAATCCATCTCCAGCTTGCAAACAACCTGATCACATCACACAACTGTATGCTATCCTGAAGAAAAAGAAAAGCTATTAGGGATGGGTCTTCAGTTAATCTGATGTGCTAAAACAACATTGTCTTCAGTAAAATTGCAATGACTAGCAACAGCAGAAAATCTGTTTCCAATTTGATTTAAATATGCAATCACTTATACCATAAATATGTCATTTGTGCCTTAACTAGATGATTTGAGCAACTCAGGTCTTACATTTCAGGGTGAGCTTGCAGGATATTTTTTTTTTTTTTTTTCTTTCAGTATGGCACAAATCTTAAACCACTGTAAATATATGTTTTCTCCTTAACTTTCATTCCAGCTGATTCTAGCTGAAATCTTTCTGTCATTTTCAAAGAACCCAGAGCAACCTGGAACAAAAATCCTCCTATAAATACCTCCAGAAAATGGGCTCCCCTCCACATTCCTGCCCTCTCCTTTTCTCTCCTCTCCATTCACAGGTTTAAAACATCAGGCTCAGTGATACTGAGCAACTTTGTCTTTCCCTTTCTTTTTCTAGACTTTTAAGGAAATCAGTGTGTTATTTTCCCTGACTACAAATTGCTATCACAAAGCTTTTTGCTGAGACTGAAAAAGTTCTGCGTATTGCTCCAGAACTGGAGTTTCCACAGTGATTGCCTGAAGCATTTCCAGGTTATTTATCTTTTCTCCTGCATTGTCTAAGGGCCTTGTCTTTTTTTCAGTATCCATGAATTCATAATTCTCTATTGTCCTTCTCGGCCCCTGCAGAGCACAGAGTCTGTGGAATGTCTAGCCTCTCATTTTCAAAGTCAATTGAAGGGAAGCAATTTTTCTTCACCATTATGCACCTCCACACCTCCAGAATCAAAGTCTTTCATCATCAAAAACTCTGAGGCTCTGCCTTTTGCTGTGGATAGATTGAAATCCAATACTTTCGGATGGGCTTTTGGCAGAGTGTTTGTTTAGCTTCTTGCTTCTGTTACTTTATTTCCCACTATAAAGTACAGTGAGATATCCTGTATGAAGAGCGCTGCATAAATATTGCAGTTGTTCTTGAACCAGCATTAGGTTCCATGGGTGCCAAGACATGGTAACACATGGATCTTTCACAGTTCAGTACCCAGAGTCACATTTTTGCTGGGAAGAGTTCTAAATGATGCATAGTTACCAGCTCCCTGAAAAGTGACTGGTTGCCAAAAAAAGCCCTCATATTAAAGAAACACATATGGTCATGAAATATTTTCCAGTTTTTAAACTCGTCTACTGATGATTTGATTTCATGAGGTTGAACCACGTAAAAATCAGCTGCTACTTTTTTAAAGAATGTTGACTTCTTATGGCATTGACAGTGCATTGTTCTTTGCTTATACTACTTTTGCCAGTTCAGATAAGACAAAGATCATATTAGCCTAAACAAAGAAGGACAAGATTAAAGAATCAGCTACATCTCCTTTCTTCTGCATTCTTTTTCAAAAATATTAATGCATTCTTGTGCTACTGTCACAATCCTGTCTACTAAACAAGTATTTTTATTCACTTATATGTTCCTGAGATCAGGCATTCCTTTTAATATGTGAGTAGATTGATTAGGTACAATATAACTGTAAAAACCTAAATCTCAGATTTTGATTATCATTTACAAAATATAAACTTATAACACCTCCCCCCAAAACAAACAAAAAAACCCCCAACCAATCAACCAAACAAACAAACAAAAAAACCCAACAAAACTAAAACACCAAAACCGACCAACCAAACAACAACAACCCAGTAAAATATTGAGCAGACATCCATTGGAAATGCACCTATCAAAAAAAAAAAAAAAAAAAAAAAAAATGTTGCCCTCTGACTATGCATGTCTGCAATGTAGTCTGCATGTCTGACTACTCCCAAAACATTGTATTTTAATGGGCATTTTTGACCTGTCCCACTACAGTCTCCTTTATTAATAAGTTCAAGGTCTGAAAAGATAATGGGTTAATGCTTGCTTGTCCAGCCTTGGAAAATTCTTCTGTGGTAGAGCTGAACACTGTGTAGAAACCTACTGCATTTGCATCTCTGGTGTTCCAGTTACCCCAAATGGAACAGTCTGGTTATTGCTCTGAGCCATGTCTAAACTGATGATGATGTTGACCCAACTTTGTGGAGTCTGCAAGGATAACTGCTGCAATGGGGAATATGTTCTGATTGGTAACAGTAATCTTTGTGATACTATTATATAAAACAGCTAATGGAACTGAGCAGAAAAAGTACAATCACACAACAACTAAAATGTCTGTGTAGGAAGTATAGGTTTCTTTTCTATTTCCATTTATTTTAATTGGTTTAAAAAAAAAAAAAAAAAAAGAAGAAACGTAGATGTAGCAAGACTGGACGTGGAAGATTGCATTTTTATAAGTAAATTGAAAGCAGTTGAGGTAATAGTACATAATCCATGAAAAGGGAAACTATTGAATTAATTGAATGAGCTTTTTGTTAAAAGTTTTTCATTGACTAACTCTAAACTTCATAAAATAAAATTAACTTGAACTGCTGCTCCAAACATGAGCTGAACCCTTGTCTTTTAGAGAAATCTTCCCTTCAGGTATTCAGATCAGTTCATGAAATTCAGATTCACAGGTTACTGCAGTTACTGAGGTGTTTTTCCCCTGATTTTGGGGGTACGCTTATTAAGGGGGTATGGGTTATTAGCCATCTGGCTGATTTTCTATACTTGGGACTTGATCCAATAATTTCAGCTTGTGTCATGTAACACTATGAATGCTACATTAGCTGGTACTATTTTAAGTCCTTTTTGCTATGGCATGAATGACTGTGCAAAGTGTTAAACTATGCAAAGTGTTAAACCATGCAAAGTGTTAAACCATACAAAGTCTAAGACAATGCAAAATCATTCTCTATATCCTCAAACCTTCTAAAGGTGTCCATTATTGTACTTAGTAAGTTATGAACACAAATATCCTCATACATATATTCATCTTTCCACGACTGAATTTTTTGAAACAACCACATATTCCTCTTATATATGTATCAGCTTTTCTATAAATCTTTAAGTAAAGCTCTATCAAACATGTCCTCACAATTTATTTCAACCATTTGTTAAACTTAAGCTTGATGGGATAATCACTGGTGTTACTTCCGCCAGTCATCCTTGAAGAGTGTTTGGTCAGTTAATTGAAATTGGTAAAAAGATCTGGGATTTAAAAAGACACATAGGTTGTGCCTGCTTTCATAGGAATATACTCTTTTAATTCAGAAATCTTTTAGGTATCTAATAATTCAGGTAATAAAGAAAGCAATTTATTTTCACCTGATTTTTTTTTTTTTTTTTTTTTTAAACTGGAGGAAAAAAAAAACCCTTTCATCTGAAAGGTTGAGATTAGCAGGCAGTAATTTATTTTTATATTCAGTGAATTCATATCATAGTTTAGGGAAACTATTTTTGAACTGATGGGTGAAGGTAGGAAACATTTGTACCTTTCATACAGAAGCATTTTTGTGTCCTGTTCACTGATGTAATCCATAGGTGCCTTTAACTTGAATTTAAACAACAAAGTCCAAACAAACTTTCCTTTTTTTCACTGCAAGAAACAATTATCTTGAGGACTGATCCTTCCCTCTTTAAGATTGATTTTTGAGATGAGGTAGATAAATCACTCTCCAGATGTGCCTATTTCTCATTATTGATTACAAAGGGAAGTGATTGCCTCAGAAGTCTGATTTTCAGACACAGTAAATCAGTTGAAATGAATTCTACCTAAAGGAAAGAAATTCTAAATTTGTGATGCCAAAAACCTAATCAACTTATTCTCATGTACCAAAATTAAATTTTCTCTTACCATATTCTTGTTGCACTTCCACATGTTTGTCAGGCCAGTGTTGAGGATAGTCCAGGCTAAGAACATCTGAGTTTCCATCAGTGGGAAGCTGTTGGACACAAAATCAGCCTCCCTTCTCTACATGTGATACCACCATA
Organism: Fratercula arctica; assembly: GCA_947846985.1. Classification (NCBI taxonomy): domain Eukaryota; kingdom Metazoa; phylum Chordata; class Aves; order Charadriiformes; family Alcidae; genus Fratercula; species Fratercula arctica. The sequence continues at coordinate 35,663,951 of CANTUZ010000001.1, read as the reverse complement.
GGAAATTCAGGCATCATTTCTCCCTGTATTATTTGTTTTTTTCCTTCGTAATAGATAGTTCATTTTAACTGTCTTTAAGGTGAAATTCTAAACCTCAGTGTATCTTTGCAGTGTTTGAAGAAAGAAGAGGATTTTAATCTGTTCCAAAATGAGAACTGTTTCCATTCTGATTTGTATGGTTTGTCTTTTGGGGTTATAGAAATGTAACACACTTTGAAAAGTCTGTAATCCCACCATAATAAAGGGAATTTTTAATATTTGCATTATAAGTTATGTCAAGGGTTCCCAGAGTAAAAGAGTGGATATGAAATCTAAGTAAATTAATTAAAAGTTCCTTTAGGAAAATGATCCACATTTCCCCAGATAGACAATTTTATATTTTTATTACAAAACCATCCTGCAATTTTAAAATAGGAAACTCCAGCTTAATGGTAATTTTAAATTTGATAGCATATTTTGAGAGTAAGTACTTTACTGGAAACAATGTTCAGTAACAAAATACATGACTAGGTTTGTCGTGTGTTAACGTGCAAAATCCTCACCTGGGACACATTTTCTCACCATTAAAGGAGAAATTAACAAGTCAGTAATTGGCACTCTGAACTTCATTAGTGTGTAGCTCACCAACAATCTACCTCAATATCTGCAGGTCAGGAGACAGCCACTGTAGAACAATACCCACTTCTTATGAGGGTTTTAAGTGAAAATATATGCATCCTTGCAGTAACATTCACCTATTTGCATACATAAGGTTAGCTCCCAATACCATTTTCATCTGGTCACAGAGCACAGATCTGTCTTGTAGAGGTAGAAAATGAAAAAGACTGTACTGGAGAAGCTCCCAGGAGAAATATTAGGTTTTGTTTTGTTTTGTTTTGCTTCAAACTAATGCAAAAACCCACCAAGGGCAGAAGGGCAGAGATGCAGAGCAGCAGGGCAAGAAAGGAAGAAGATACTGAGAGAAAGAAGAGAAAGAAAAAGAGGGTTAAAATGAAAGACAGCTAATGAAAGACAGAAAGAGAAAGAGAGAGAAAAGGAAAGAGAAATAGAAAAAAAGATAAAGAAGAGTGAGAAAGAAAGAAAAAGAGAAAGAAAGAACAAAAGGCTGAGAAAAAAAGAAAGAAAGTGAAAGGGGAAGAAAGAACGAGGAAGGAAGGAAGGAAGGAAGGAGGGAAGGAAGGAAGGAAGGAAGGAAGGAAGGAAGGAAGGAAGGAAGGAAGGAAGGAAGGAAGGAAGGAAGGAAGGAAGGAAGGAAGGAAGGAAGGAAGGAAGGAAAGAAGGAAGGAAGGAAGGAGGAAATTAAAAGAGATTTAAAAGAGATTGTAGTCGAGGAAGAAGAAGAAAGATAAAGAAAAGTAGGTTATATGGTGCCTTGTAGTGTTTAAATTGCAGGTTGAATTGCTTTCCTCTTGCTGATACTCATGAAAGAACAATTTAAATATTGTATTATTGAATTATATTATTCAGATTCAAACAAGCAATTTTTTTTCTTGTTTAATTGTTTTCTATTAGTGAAGTCCCTAGCAAGCAAACTTTGTTAATGGAACACATATTCTACACTGAATTGTAGAAGGTTGTCATGACTGTGTGATGAAATTCAGTGCAATGGAATTATAATTGTGAGAATTCAAGTAAGTTTTGAGGGGTGGGATTTTTTTTTTAGTTTGTTAATGTGGGTCTTTTTTTGTTACCTGATCATGGGTTTGTCTGTATTTTTTTAGTGTAATCCTTATGTTAAGTAGACATCAGTTCTGTTTATACTGAACAAGGATGGGGAAGCTGGGTTTCTCATTTCTTAATAAGGACATAATTCTCAGAAGACAAACATAGCCATATATATTGATGAAATCAAATAGCAGGTAAGGCTCAGTGAGAAGTATAAGATTTGTCTCAGGACAGTTTTAGTAAAAGTTGTAAATAATTATAATTATTTCAGAAAACAAAAAGAGAGCAGTATCTGTCAAAGAAAACAGTCTGTAGAAAAATACAACTGCAAACTCCAATATTAAGACTATGGCTATGTTAATAAATAAGATAGTCCAGGGACTCTTTGGACCTCAGGCTAATTGGCACACATAGCAGTTTTCTTTACAGTTAAGCTCTTTTAACCCTCTAAATAGATCATCTGTGTTCAAACTGCTATTGAGAATGATCCTTGGCTCAGGCTTTTTCTGGGATGAAGTTAGACATGTTTGGGACTGTGCTAGCAATTTTGCAGTATAGGTAACTGCATGCCAGTGCTCAGGCCCATGCCATGTCCTATTAGATCAACTGTTACAGAAGTATCTCAAAATCATAAATTGCTTGGCTCACAATACTTGGGTCTGATTATTACCCCCAGTGATACCTACAAGGCTGAATAGTGCAGGTGTAGACCTATATAAGTTTGGATCCTGACAGAGTTGACAAATCTGTTAGAGCATTTATATGCAAATCTATTTTATCTATATTTAAATTAAAATTAGGAGTGCATTTCCCCTATTTCTTTATGCAGGCAAAAAAACCATTTTTTTTTTTTTTTTTTTTTTCTGAGGGCAGTGTACACATACCTGGGCTAAATCATGTTTTGAAGTATAAGTTTGTTTAAAACCTAAGCCAGCTGTTTCTCTAATTGTTGTACCTCAAAGTGACTTAAGTAAATGGGACAAATCTGGTCCCTGGCAGTCTTTTTTCTTCCTGAATTTTCCATGAATCTAACTGATAAATGGTTCATAATCCTACCTCAGATTTTCTATTCAATAAATAGTGTAAAAGAAAAAAAAAAAAAAAGGAAGATGTAATTTTGTATATCACCTTGTAATTATCTCTGTGCAGTTTCCACTCCATTAAATCTCTTGGTACAATTCGGAAATTCTTCTTATTTCTTGAAACTAACTAGGGTGGAAATTTGACACTAATGAAGACACCTGTTCTGCTTCAGTCCAGTTTTCCTAGAAAGTGCCAAGAAAGGAACAAAAGAGATTTTAGTCTTCTAAATTTTTTTTTATAGTGAGAAATGTAAGAAAATACTCAGCTTATTCAGAAGCAGATTTTAGAAGTTGAAGAAGATACCTGTGTCAGTGATGGATGATCACAGAAACAAAAGTTGGCATAAATTCAAAGATTGAAAGCAGAAGTTAAGAAATTCACACAAGAGTTGCAGTGCCAGTTTTTTTAATAGCAAGATAATAAAAAACATTGTAATAATTTGTAAAGGAATATGGGAAAACACTTTCTCTTGGAAATGTATTAATTTCAAAAGCTTATGTTGTAACCTCAGTTTCTCTGGATGAGGTTGTAGCAGCTGGCATGGTTAAAACCTTACGAAAAGAAGTAGCGTAATTTTAAGAATGGGGGAGTATCTCCAACATGAATATGTCAATCACTGAGAAGTCTGCAAAGACATGGAGAACCTTCCAGGCGGGGCAGATTTTGGGAACCAGTGATGGCAACAGCCAGGTATTAAGAACTACAGAAACTTGAACAGATTGATCAGGAATCATGTTTTCTTGAACTTATCATATCAGTGACCGTATCCACAGAGAGAGTGGAATAAGAGACCTGGGACCTCATGACCCTGCTCCAGGACCACACACTGCATGGCAGGGACATCAGTGTTGATCTGCCCGACCTTCCTTTCAGACTGTGCAATACCTTCCATGGGACAGGGAACTTCTAAAAGTGTGCATTTATTTATGGCTAAAATGTCTTGATATGCAAGTGTCTGCACTGTCCATTGGTGTCAGAAGTGAGATAATGATTGCATCAATCACAGACACCTGTGGGAAGGGAAGCAAGAAAGAACCTCTGGTCCCTGGATAGGAGGATGAACGGGACTTATTAACATGCTGTTTCACCCAAATGCATGCCCTTGTTGGAAGGGGAGGGTAGACAATCCTGGTTTACGGGGAAATTAACTTCAGGAAGGGTTCAACTTGTGTAAGGGGAACAAGGAAAAATGTGCAACCTTAGTGTGATGATGTACCATCGTATACAAGACTTCAGTGGAAAAACTACAGAAACTGGAGGAACAGAAGGATGATCCAGAAAACAGTGCAAGTGCATTAGAAAATAGTAATGACTTACTGAAGGGAAACTCTGAGAACTGCCCACCAAGACTGTGATATAGAGCAGAAAAGTGCACAGAGAGCAGTGGTGGAGCTGGCCCCAAGTCTATTTAGTCCACACACTGTCATTTGGTCTTGAACCATGACAGAGGTGGCAGGGGTGTGTGTCTCCTGTCAGCAATGCTTTGTGATGCTGCATCAGAGCATAGCTATAAAGCTCTTACCACTTTCCACTTTCACTCATTATTAACATTTTTGGCTGTAGTTACAGATGAAAAACAAATCATTATCTTAATGACATGACTGCCTTGTCTGAAGTGTTGGTGAAGCTGAATGGTCATTTAAGTTGCTTCCACCCTTTGGTCAAAATTTATTCCAGTACGCTGAACTTTCTCAAATAAGCACTAGCTTGAATTAGGATCTCTCCAAAGGCAAATGTCAGACATAAAACTCTCAAAGCAACAGATCTAAAATCTCAAACCAGACACCTTGAGCTAGGCACCCAACATTTGCCTGAAGTCAAAGTGAATCCACCTCAGTATTCCTTGCTTAGATGCTTGATATCAATGAACCTCTTTATTTTAAAGAAGAGTTATTTTCAATAACCTAGTGATATCAAGAGATTATTCTCTTATCACAGAGCTTTCCTCCTCCTGTGTCTCTATTGTGAATTTAGAACAAAGACATCCATACAACTCTGACAAGAAATCCCAATGTAAAAGAATGCAAAGTTGAGATCAGACCATGGGTTAGGCCCAAATCAGTGGGGCCAATGGCTGGGTTGGTCAGGGCTGTGGTAGAGCTGGAGACTGGCACGCCTACGGCATTGCTCAGGAAGGGACTCATGGACCTAAGTTGATCTGAAATGGCTCTCCTGGGACAATGGGTAGGGTTTGGGGGGTGTCTGGGGGGAGGGCAGGACTAGTCGGCACCAGTGAGGCCCATTAGAGCATTCAGATAGGGCCTCGGCAATTTTCATTAATGAAAGTTGTACTTACAGAGAAAATATGGGGTCTTAGGCATGGAGAGGAACCTTAAACTAAGTTTTGGGGTGTGATCTTCATTGGACTGATTTTGTCTTATGCTTGTGTTTTCCCAAATGTATTTTGTCATCTCAGACTGGAATAGTTCAATAAAACAACTTACATGTGTGACATTTTGTATCTTGATATAGTTACCTGAAAGTTTTTTAAACTGCTTCCAACTCAAAGCTTCAATGTAGAGGCAGAGTACTTAGCAGCTTCATCTGTATCAGGCTGTTTGTTTTTTGGGGGTTTTTTGGGTTTTTTTTGTTTTTTTTTTTTTTGTTGTTGTTTTTTGGTGGGTTTTTTTGGTTTTTTGGGGGGTTTTTTTTTGTTTTTTTGGGGGGGTTTTTTGTTTTTGTTTGTTTTTTTTTTTTTTTCTGAGAATGGCAACACAGTTAGTACTGGAAAAGTTTTTTGGGGTTGTTTTTTTTTGGTTTTTTTTTTTGTTGTTTGTTTGTTTTTGTTTTTTTTTTTTTCCCTGCTGTTGCTGCTTTTATTATTTTTTCCATAGCACTTTATTTGTTAACGTTCATGTTCCTGTTAATGCTTCAGCAGAACTCAGAAGCATCCTTTGTAGTGCCAAAGCTGTGAAAGGAAGGTTAGCGCTTCAGTGGAAACACAGCAGAAACATGGACAACCTAGAGATGAATTTCACAACATTGAAACAGTTAAACACTGATCGTAATGGCATGCCAATATGAAGTATAAATGGCTCACAGATTTGTGCTGACGGCCTACTTATCAAGGAAGTCTGTTGGTAGAGGTAAGGATATTTGTGCCCACAGAACTTCTACTTTTCAATTTAACTCTATTGATTAATAGGTTTATCTACTTCTTTATTACCTGAAGGCATTAGATAATGTGAATTTAAAAAACAGACCAGAGTAGGAGTCCGTAGCCCCATCCGTGTATTGTGCTCCTTATTGTATCTTCAAGGAGGACCATGTGTCAGAATCGATACAGGAAGCAAAACACCACCAGAGAAACTCTGGGAGTAATTGTGCTTGAAGCAAGAATAATTCTTTCTGTGACTTTGAAGAGTAGAGAGAAAATGTGGATATCATGCCCTATTTGTGAAAATTATCATTTTAGTCTTTACTCAACAAGCTTTTAAAGCAAGGTGGATTAATAGAGCCAGCACTTCACAGAAAACACTGAAAATTCCAGGAGATACTTGGATTTAGAAATCTCTTGCTCAAGAAAAATCAAACTTTCACACTTTGCCTGATCTGCATTTGATGAAACAAGATGTTTAGAAAAACCTTTTCTCTCTCACAGTCAAAGCAAGGACAGTTGTACCAAAAAGCTTTAAGGGAATCACAAAACTACATAATCTCTGTCAGTAAATGACACATCAGGTGTTCCATAATGTCAGCTTCTTTAAAATGAAACATTTTGATTTCCATTTGAAGCTAAATGAACCACAGAAAATAATTCAATTAAAAATACATCAAAATAAAATACAGAAAGGATTTTGCCTGCAAGCAGCATGCAGTTCATTCCATATTCTAAATTTTGCCCCCAAAAGAAACGAGTTATCATTACATTTTATAGCCATGGCAACCGCCTTGCTGTTATTTTTGATTAATTCACTTACCTGCTCAGGTTAAAATGTCTTACAAATTAATCCACTGTGTAACAGTATTAGAGCTTCCCCATTCCTTTGCTACAACAGCCAGGGTTTTAAAACAATCATACCCAGTGCATAGATTTCTCGTCTGTAGAATAAATAAGTACGTATGAACGCTGAACTACGTCTTACAGTGTTGAAAAGTTGCCGCTTCAGACACTTTTGAGATGTTTTAATAACAGTTACTATAGATTATTAAATTTTCAGACGATTTTAAAACTTCCAAGAATGATTTTGGAAAAAAACCTCAAACAAACAGAAAACTCTTCACCCACTAAAAAAGCATCTGGTGTTTGACCTTCAGTCAGCCAGTAAATCTTCAGTCATTTAGGAAATTCAAGGTCCTTGCAAGGTGTAGTTCCTCTCACTCTAAAATAGAATCTGAAATACAGCTAATGAATGGCACTCTGGTGGTGCTTATTTCTCCTCTTTGACTGTAAAAGGACTGCTGATGGTGACTTTGACAGTAAAGTTTAGCCCTTTTCTGTGAGTTTAATCCCATCCAAGAAAAATCACTCTTTTCCTGATAAGACACACTATCATGGTTGTGCCACATTCCTCCTTTTTGGTGAAACAACCTAGACTTATGTCCTGGGTTTAGTGGCCAACCCAGACCAAACCACGACAACTTAAAATGCTGAGACCTGAAATGAGACCAGCAATCAGGTGTCCAAACCTCCATGTTGCACATTATAGGTAATACAACACTGACAATAGGAAAAGGTAGGGTTAAAGTGAAACAATAACGTTACTCTGTACTCCTCCTGTGGATTGGTTTTGAGGTTTATGGGACCACACAAAGAACAAAATATGTGCAACATCATATTAACCAGTAATGAAAGCATCCACTTGAAAAGGGAGCTGTCGTCTGTTCCAGGTAGAGCTCAAGTATTTACATTAAACATTCACTGTATAAAATCCAAACAGATATTACGGTAAGCTGTCCGCCTTAAGGCATTCACCCACCATAGCCTCTAATGTTCGTTTTTATTTTTGTGGTTGTGGTAAGTTTGCTTGATGATCTGCATTTTTCTAGCAACCCTTTTAAAATCTGGACTGTAACACTACAAAGTATCCTAGCATATGTCTCAGAGCATTGGCTTTCAGTACAAAATATTTTGGTTTGGCATGGGGTACACAGGAAGTAAGTATAGGCATCTCCCTAGTTAATCCCAAACCAAAGTTTCCACTTTCTCTAACCACCTTCCATATCCTGCAGCTCATCATTAAGTGCCCTATTGTCTACCTGGTCTCTCTGGGCCTTCCCGTGTAAAACTGCCCTTTCTCTGAATCATGTCTGCCAAATTTCTTCTCTACTGCCAGAATTACTTCAGCATTGCTAACTTACGCACATGCCATTTGGCACTCAGCAAGATGTATCAGAATTTCCAATTTATTGGATGCCCTCTATTCTCCACTTGGCTCCCTCTCCTCAAATAATACCATGCTTCCATTTATAATCTTACAGCCACAATGTAGAACAAACTGTCAAGAGCTTATGAGAAAAGAAAGGGAACAGCTGAGAGGAAATAGGATAAAGAACCTTGTTGTGTACCAGTCTGCTACTCTTCATCTCTTCTCCAAGGTTTCCTGTTTTGTTTGGTCAAGTCAAACCATTTTCTATTTTATCGGGTCTGGGTTACTTTACTACTTTAATAATTGTGGTTTTTTCAATGTAGTTTTTTTCTTAAAATAATACAGTATCTTCGATTTTCAGATGGGCATGAATAAATGGCCCGTTTAAACATCTGAAGCTCTTGACATTCTGTTCCAAGTCATGAACATATGTACTGTAGGTAAGCATATGCTCACTAGACTTTCAATCCTGTCAAAGGCTTATATACAAGCAGATGTGAATACAAGCCTCCCGGTTTGAAACTTTGCATCCTTCTTATATATTAACATGTGGTCTCAGTTTCTACAATACCAATTAAGAGTGAACTTCTTTTAGTATCCGTAGCAAAGATACAGCCGACAGGGTCAAGGATTTTTTATGGTCTGGTAAAACGTATACGTTCATGTTCACAAACAGGACTTTATGACTAGAATCAGAGGCTAATCGGCTCATAATCTACTTTTAAGACAAGCCACAATAACCAGCCTTCAAATGGAAGGAAGTCCATGAATAATGGCTTGTCATCTAGCAGGAGCCAATAGTTATGTACTCAGGAATGACCTTAGCATGTTAATCCATTTTCAAGGAAAGCTGAACAGTCACCTATCTGGGCTGCCTCCAAGGCTGACCCATTTAATTTTCTGCCTGGGAGACATCTCAGCGTTCTGCCTTCCCTTCCAGACCAAAGTGAATAGTTACTTGCCTGGGAGGCACTATACCAAGTTTGATGAATTGCCTCACAGGCTGACTCAAACCTATACCTGTCTGGAAGGCACTGTCTTTCTATTGACCTAATTATTAAGCAGACTGTAACAGTTATGTATCCTAAGATGTGTAATGTAAATTATATCTAAAAGTGACTGACTGTACCTTTTGATTAATAATTCATATTTAAAGTCATCTTGGTTTTTAAAAGTAGCAGTGATTTTTCCTTCAGAAAAATATTAGAATAATCACTTAACCATTGCAAATCATGGTTCTTTTTTTTTTTTCTTTTTTCTTTTTTTTTTTTTTTTAACTTGCTCAGTTTAATTATCTTTATGCTGCAAAATGTAAAAGAACATGCATTTATATTTCAGGTTTTCAAGGTCATTGTGAAGCTTAATTTATGATCATGAATGCATTTGTAATCTTCATTTAAAAGATGTTATAAATGCAAAATAGTAGCGGTAGCATTTCTTAAATCTATTCTGGAGTTCACTAAACTCTTAAAAATGATCCATTGACCTGACAGCTTAGATTTCTAGCTGAACACTGTCAATGGCTACAGAAGAACACACAGGTGAATTTGATAGTGGAAGAGTAATAACATTTAATAACAAATTATATGCTAAATAAAGAAGGTTAAAGAAAAAAAAGACAAGTGAAGGATGATCTGGGTAGTAAGACTAAAGGAAGATTAGAGAATATAAACAAAATTAGCATAGGAAAAATCATGAGTTGAGAAGCTTTCAGAAAGAATAAGTGAGCATCAAAAAGCAATAATCAATTCCATAAAAGATATCTGCACCATTATCACAGTGAGGTAAATATATTTTCTCTGCACAAATTTTCAGGAGAAAGAACAGCGGAGAAAAAATAATAAGAAACAGAAAATTGTTGTTAAAGTCAACTTCTACATTATCAATAAAGCATTATTTAAATTGCAGTGATGACCCCAGCTACACTTCACATGGAAGCCTGGTGCTCCTCCCAAGGCAACAAGTAAAATTTGTACCTTTGAGCACATTTAAAGCTCTCTTTATTACAGATGTGTGTCAGAGCAGTTTGTCAAGCAAATTAAAAAGACAAAAATAAAGCAGTCTGACTAGTTAAAATGTGTATTGATATTTTTCTATGAGGTTTTTTTACTCATTTGGTCTTTTCATTGTAATACTCAGAGTTATCTGCTTAGCTAGTTTTTCAACTTTCCGTTTAGAAGGTGTGTGATTTGAAAATAAAAGTGTCTATGTGGTACAATTTCCATGTGTGATGAGTCAGACGTCAAGTACCTGCACACATGCAGTAGGAAGTGTAGCAGAAGGATTTAGACACACGATAACATAGCCAACCTTCAAAGTAAATAATTTATTTTCAAGGTTATGGATGTGAATATCATTACAGCATACAACAGGCAGCACAGAAGCTGCCTCTGAAATCAGAGAACACATCAGAGAGAGGAGGTCCAAGTCACAGATGACAGTCTGTGACAGCTGACTGAGCTGTAGCCTGTCTGTCTGGGATCCATAAATGAGATACTCCACACTACGGACGCAGTCTCAAGGAAAACTGCTCCATCCTCTTTCTGCGTAGCATGGATTAGTTCAGAGTGCTCAGTAATCATTGCCGCAGAACCTAGGTGCAAAATCTATCCAAACAATTGGCTCCTTTCCCTTGGCTGACAACTAGGCTTTGTTTTGACATTCTGACTCTCCCAGTTCTAAAGGCTTCCTGTCCCCCATCATGCGAACCTGAGTGAAAAACTGCTGATGCTTTCTACTACATTTTCATGCTACCTCAAACTGTGTACCTAAATCACATTTTTGGATACAGGTCAGTATTCATTTTTAATTATTCCCATATTGTCAGAGATGGTAAACACTCTGCTTCTCTGCTTGAAGTATTAATTAGGGAAATTTCTACATTGGGAACAGTGATTTATTCTTACTATTACTGCTAGTACTGTTGCTACTAGAATTATTTATTAAATTGTGCCAGTGGTTTTATAAAATTCCAGAACATCACATGAAACACATCAAACAACCTGGCCAGTCATACAAATTCCGTTCAAAGGTAAACTCTTTTGATGTTCAACAATGTCTATGAAGAAAGAAAAAAAAAAAAAAAAAAAAAAAAAGTAACATAATGCCCAAAGTCCTCTTTCTTTGTCTATGGAATCCAATGTGTAAAGAGGGAGATCTCAGTTTTCTAATGAGCAGAACTGTTGAGGAATTGGAATTTCCATCCCACAGAATTCCTTGTATTTAACAGACATAATTTTACTTTTAGTCAAACTATATATCTGAAAATGTAGCTGTTCCCCTGGAAGGGAAATTTTCAGAAATAAGTTTCCTACTCCCTCATTCTATTACTGTGGAACACCAATCAGAAGATTTTTTTCTCTTTTTTTTCCTCTTTTTTTTTTTTTTCTCTATCTCTTCTTTTAAAGCACAGAAAAACATAGAGAAAAAATAACATGAAACAAAATTTAAAAATATATTTTTTTTAATATTTCAGCGGTACAGACTTTCAGAAAGCATATTTAAGTAGAGAAGGATATTCCATAAAATTGACACTCTCTTACTCTTTAAATTAAATGCTCTTATTTGCTGCGTGCCATGGATCTCATGCTTTCTCATTTTACTTAAGTCTTCTAACTGAAAACAAGACAGAGAGAATCTCAATTTTTGACCTAATGAGAAAGTGAGTTTTCTATTTTTGCACATGTATCTGTGTTCAAAAATACTTTCAGCATTGTTTTTTTGACACTATCATTAAAAGAAATGACATAAATACATAAGGAAAATTATCAAATAAATTAAAAAAAAAATAAACCATACTGAAAGTTCAGGTTGGCTTGAAAGATCTGTGTTAAGAACAGGGTTCTTTTAAGATGAGGTTAAAAAGCAAAAACCCTGAAGAGTTAAAAAAAAAAAAATCAGCTTCACCTTGTGCTTAAAAGCCCTAAGGGCTGCACTTACAATATGTTACCTTATCACTCATGCTTGAAGTGCTTTACTTCTTAATCATGTAATAGTCTCAGCTTGAACAATATCTGAGAGAACGGAGAAACCCTGTCTTCTTCAACTCTCACTAGAGCACTGTGTGTGATAAAGTAGAAGGTTTGGTCAATATGCTTTTGCTTTTTTACTGCTTGTTAAAATTCTGTAAAACTTACTGCGAAATTCTGAAAGTAGTAGTGAAAAAACTCTCCTCCACCAGGATTTCTCTCAGCCCACTTTTAAACATGATCCATAATTTGATCAAATGCTCTTGGGCACTATTAAATAGTAATAATGAACTTCACCTAAAGCCCTTAGTAATTTTGTTCCACATTTCCTTCTCTAATTATCCACTATTCCCTATTTATTATTGCTTCATTCCCTGCCTTGAGGCCTTCTAAAAATACTAAGAATGATAAATTAAACAATACATTTTGGCACAAAGTTAACCAGTGGGGAGGGTTATAATTTAATGGGTTGTCTTCTGAATTAATTATTTCTGAATTATTTAATTGCAGCTTCTAAACAAAATTTCTTTCTGAAAGTGTGACACTGAAAGCCAAATTATCTTCCTATAGTCTCTAGCAAAAGGAAAAGCAAAACATTAAAAACATACATGTTTAAATTAAATTCACAACATGTCTCTATGCAGATCAATAGAAACCTTTCATTTGCATTTATATTTATATTTTTGCTAATGAGCAGTGTCTCCTCCCAAGAGCCATAACAATATTTTTCACGGTAATCTCACAAGTTTAATCGCTAGGCAAATGGCACTCTGGAGTTAATGTCTTTTTTCCCCATCTTTATTTTTTAAGTAAAAATAGTCATTGGCTTTTATATGACGTGCTTATGCTTTTCATTCAAAATCAATTTTAAATCAAGCTCTGATTTTCTTTTCTATGTTAGAACTCCCTGTTCACTCGTTGTTCTTTTGCAGCTTTATTATTCAGTTCTGATATAACTTCACTTGTTCTTAGCTTCTAAAAGAAATATTTTGAGGAATATGACATTTGGAGGAATGCTAAGTAGAGGGTGGAATTTGTGTGCTTTGTCTAAACAAGTTCATATGGATTAACCCATACAAAAATTTCGCTGAAATACAGCACAGCAAATCTGTAAATACCGAGATGCATACTCTAGACTTGCTTTCTTGTATTGATACTGAAAATTCTTACTATGGAAAGAATTAAACATGTTATGCAGCTTGTCACTTCTCTGGGATTGAGAAAAGGAAGAGAAAATCAGGTCATGTTAGCCACTTAGTATGATGCCCTACATTTTGCAGGACTATGTTCTGTCCTAAATAACGAAGATCATTAAAAGCATGTGGAAATCTGAGTTTTATTCCTCATCCTACTAATTAATGTCTCTGATTCAGAATAAATTCTTCAATACTGTTGCGTTCTTAAATTTTCATGGTTTTAGACTTTTATTACAGACTGTTTGTTTTCCTGCTGGTTTTGGTGCTATGGCTATAAGGTGTCAAAGCAATAGCCTGTTATTTATCATCCTACAAAAAAATGGAGCAGAGGAGGAAAGGAAAACATGTCCCAGCCACTCAGAAACTCCAGATCATTTTAGTACAAATGCATTGGCTCCTGAGTAGTGACAACAGATAAGAATATATTCTAAGGAAATATTTCTTGCTTTCATCATTTAAATAGAAATTTACTGAAGCTTGTGTTGACATAATGTGTTAAGCAGGGTGGTTCCTTCAAACCCATCATATAATTAATTGTATTTCTCCCAACTATCCTAGGGCATACCTGCAGACTCATTCAAGTTAATTTTAAGACATTAACTACCTTTGAATTAAGAAGGCAAATTTTATGTAATACGTTCAATAAGGGATAGAGCAAAAAAAGCCCCACAAAAACTGTATGAGAGTATATGAGCTAAAATTTTGCCTCTTACCATTTTATTTCTGTCCTCACCACTCCCAGACCCATATTTTTTCCCTTTTAATTTAGCAGGATGCTCCCTCCAAATATATACATGGATTCTGTAGGTGCAACAACCAGTCTCTTGTGTATTGGAGGGGAGGCAGAGAAATCCTCTGATCCAGCTTTTGTCACTTAATATGCCACTTTTCTAGCTCAAGCTAAGCTGTAAGTGGTGGTGTCTGTAGCAGCTGTCTTCCTGGCCTAGGAAGAAGATAATGATGATAAAGTGACATGAGCTATACTTGCCTGGAGGATCCCAAGCTTTAAGGCAAGGCAGCAAATGAAAGGATCTGAGACTGCAGTACCCTGGAAAATTTCCATCTATTATCTGAAGCAAGGTGAGGGTTTGTGGGCCAGAGTTCTCCTTATTGTTTATCTGGCAGTTCTGTTCCAGCCTACTCTGAATTTCAATCTGAATCCCTGAGAGGAATTTTGGTCCAAGAAGGGTGGACAAAAGCCTAACAACCCTCTGCCACTAGAAAAATGTCCAAGAATTTGTGCTGCTACCAGGGACAAATCCTCACCACTACACAATGCCATTGAATCTAAGGGCTAAGATGGAAAGTGTTATAGATCACAAAGGTGTTTATGGTACAGTGAAGAAGGCTAGATATTTGCATTGCCTCAGCTTCTGATTTTTAGATCAAGAGAAAATTAACTATGCAGAACTGTCCACATCCTGTTGGAAGAACTTTCTAGAGAGTAGAGCAACAGAAGCAGTAAAAGGGATACAACAAACTGTGATCTTTTGGCACATGATGAAGTTAGGAAACTCCCGAGAAAAGTGTACTTTTTTGCATCAAGGAAGACCCAGATCATCATTTAGAAATGATGAAAAGAAGAAAATTATCCAAAGTACTCAAAGATGATGGAACGACTCTTTCTGCTATTCACAAATTCATAGATTGAAAAGAAGTGGAAGAAAAGATCTTCCTTTGAAACTGCGGAGGAGCAAGTTTATTTTTATTTACTTTGACTCGTAACACCTGCAGTTTTCTCTGTTTAAAGAATTGTTCTGTTCTAGTATCTGTTCTGTTTCAAGCTTATCATTGATCTAAAACGTGGAAGCAAATGAGAAGACTGGCTTGCTGGAACAACTTCATAAAATAACCATAAAATAATTGATCTCTATGAGCCACTTAGAGGCAATGGGTTGATGAGTATCTTTTATTTTGTTGTTGGCTCGATCATCCAGGACATAATTAGTGATAAAGTTGCTCTAAATTGCAAATCTTCCAAGTCCAGCTGATTAAATCTAGACATAATGGCCTCAATCTCTTTAATAAGCCTCCTTTAATTCATCTTCCTTAACTCAAAGTCTGGAAGCTGTTAATCATATCTGTATTATGTGTAGGTGATTTAGCTTTCCTTCAGTCATCTTTTTATAAATACTTGGCACATATCTGGCAATGAAGCAGCTGGTTTGATGAAAGCATGCAGTCATATATACTTACTTATATACTTACAGTGGCATGTAATCTTGACTACAGCCAATAAACGTGTCTCATTTTCTGGAGACCAATAAAATTTATCTAAAGAAATCTGATTACAAGAATTCTACTTGATAAGGTTAATATATTAACCAGTACAGAAAATAAAGGTAAAGCAGAAAAAATTGTTTTAAACAACAACAGCAAAAAAAGAGTTTAGAAGAGTTTTATTTATTGGTATACTATTATTTCACCCTTTCATATTAGACAAAACTGTGGGAACAACGTTGCAGAGCATATTTATCCATTTACTAATAATTTGGGTAAACAAACAAAGATGTGTTTCTTAGAAAAAATAAATATTGTTTCACATCTGAAAATAACAAACACGAAAATCCTCAAGTATTCAATAGGTTATATGAAGTCCAAAATGACCATGTAATTTTTGAACATGGAAACATAATTTGGCTTTAAATAACAGCACAGAAGATTCACCATGTGGCATTTACAGATAGCTATGTCTGAGTCGTTCTGTTAATTTGAAAAGATATTTATAATTGTCTTAGGTTAATTGTTTCGAAATAGCATCCACAAAAATACCGTGTTCTTTTTATTTATTTTACAAATATCATAAGATATTTTTGTTCAAGTAATCTATCATTTAATATTAAAATAGAGTTCATATATTTCCAAAACTAAAATATTTTCAGAGTATTTTATTTATGTTTAAGAAGCTTTGTATCTGTATGTAAAACCACTTCCTGCTTCTTAAAAAAAAAAAAAAAAAAACAAACCATAATGGTCCTGATTAATTCTCTAAATAAAAGTTTTAAGCTATGTTTTGATGCAGTATTTTTCATACTGCCCTAAGATGGCAAAGGGGATAATGCCACTGAAATATATATGTGGGTTTTTTTCTTTAATAGAAGAGGATGAAAAAGAACTGCCGTTCATAGCTGAGTTTTGAAATAATGATCATTGTGATTCCAGTAGTCAGTATAATCGGTATTCAGAAAACAAATCTTTTTTACAGTTTGTACATTATTTTACTGCTAGCTCTTTCAGTACAACTATGATTTTTTTTTCTTTAATTCCATTGCAAGATTCATGAGCTGAAGCCTGATACATTTTCTGTTCTATTTCTGCATTTTTCATTATCCCGCTGTCATGTACCTGACATCCTCATGCAAATATACAGAGTGACCTGTTCCATTCACAATCATTCAGATATAAGTACTGTGGTTATTTAGGGGTGAATGCAAAAACTGAAGTAGCATTTGTAGTCTCAATGTGGATTTTTCAACAGAAACACCACAAAGTATGCATGCTCTCTATTGAGCTTCCTATTCCTTTTGTACAAAATTGGCATTAAAGTTCTTTGATCATTTTAAATGTCTGTATGTTCAAGTTCTTGTACAAATATTAAAAAAAAATATTCAGGAATTAGGTAAATTTGTAATTTTTTTGTGTACCAATAAAAGCTAAATCACTTGGCCATTTTTTCAGAACACATAATCTAATCAGTTTTGAGTTGAGTATCATATGCACAAAAATAAATGCTTATAGACAAGTGTTAGCTAATTCTTCTTTCACTGAGAAAGTCAGAGCCAGATCTTGACACATTTTCTGTATCATTTCCATCATGTCAGAACTAAAGAAGTTTTCTCATGATAATGGCTGTTATTCCTGAAATGTAAAAGCTACACACTTTAATTAAGGCGTCCACGTATCTACCCAGGGGTTCCTGAGCAAGACTATGTACTCAAGGCCCAAAAAATGCATGTATGTGAAGTGATTCTAAAATATCTGTGTAGTGAATTCCATGCCCCAGACTGTCCCAGACCTGCTTTGTATCTGTAGAACTTAGGCATAAAGTGGGGGACAAAATGAAACACACAAAAATGGAGTTTGGTTACTACACAAAAGCTTCTGAAAAAAGTAGCAGATATCATGCTCCTCATAAAGTATTCCTATCCTAAATATTTATATTTCATGGAGTATCTGTGTTAATTAAAAGCAAGTACTATAACCTGATTTAAAAAAAAAAAAAAAAAAAAAACAAAAAAACACTAGAAATTTTTATGAATGGAGAATAAGAAAGATGCTATGTTAGGAAACTGAATCAAAATTCCAAATGATTGGAACTGTTTTTCTTAGAGAAAATATTTCCTTTTAGACCAACGTGTGAGACAAGAGATGAGGACAAAATTTGCTTTCTATCTATACTTTCTAGCTGGTAAGGAAACTTCCTTCAATGAGACCATCACTCTGACCGAGGTATTGGGAGGTCCTGAAATTTCTTAAAGCTTGGAGAAGATGGGCTTCTCACAACACTGCACACCCAGCTCAGATCAACAGCAGGCAACCTTATCCAAACCCTGAATCCAAAGCTGGAGAGCTAGCTGGTACAGTACGAATAATGCAGAAGGCCTCTCTATCAGAAGAGCTAGCCTATCTTGGCTCTTTCATTATTATTGAAAATCTTAGCAGTGTTCTGCTCTGCAGGCTGCCCTAGAGACACCTCTTTTATATCTGAACTTGTACTAGGATTACCCCTATGTTGTTCTCCTCAGTCCTTGTACTGTGACATGTAAGGCAGAGGTATAGGGAAAAAGCAAAGTTAAATTGTTTCTTTGCCCTCCTTTCTGCCATAAGGTCCTTGGGAAGTCATATTTGGTCTCCGAAGCTTAATTTCTTCATCAGTAAATTGGAATGAGTTCCAGTTCTTCCTTGGCAAAGAGTTTTTTGTTCCCTGGCTGAAAAAGAAGCAACAGCCACTAATTAGGTATTATGGAAATATTGAAGTTTTTAATAGCAAGTACTCCTACGTGCACTAGAAAGACAGATAGTTCTCTTGTACTTTATTTATTTGTAAAAAAGCTGTTGTGTATGATTTCTAGAATCACCAAGTGAATCTATTATTGACATGTTTCTAACTTCATTGTATGATTTGAAAGCATCTTTTTTATTTAATGTTGTTACCCTGTGGGAGGTAGAGAAAAAAAAGCAATAGAATAAAATTGACTGTAAATCACTGAGGACTCTTAGAGAGCCAGATCTCTTCCAGGGCTGTGCTATGGGGAAGACCACAGTTGTATTGTTTTATTATCTCTGCTTTCAAGATACCATACTATGAATACTAATGTTAAGTGGCAACAAGGAGGAAGAGATGGGGTGCAGGTATATAATAAGCAATAATAAAAAGTGCTTGTCAGCTGTTATTTCCATCTTTTACAGAATAACTAAGTCTAATCCATAAGCAGTTAATTGTGCTAAAAACAGTATACATGCACATTGTAGTGCATTGATTCCAAATTCTTAAGCTGCTCCTAAACAAGCTCATTTTTTTCATTACGCACATATAGTGCCTTGAAACTAGAAAAACACACAGTTTCTCTTTCAGAGGAAATTTAAACAGCAGTGCAGCAACAATATACTTCAAAAATTCCTAAAAACAATTCTCAAAAAAATCAAACCCTTAAAATTTCAACATATGTCACATAGAAATAGTCATGGATAGCAGGCTAAGTGACAGGAAAAGACACGTTACATTATGTTGTTGTTAAAAGTATGCCACAAAACAAAGTATTAAAGGAAAATAAATAAGTAAATAATGCTCAGAATTTGGATTTTGCTGAAATTCCATCTTTTTTTTTTTTTTCTCTCCAAAGTGTTACAAGACTTTAAGCAAAATATTTTACAATAAACATAAGATAGTTTAGGTTGGAAGGCCATCTGGTCTCACCTCCTGCTATAAGTTAGGTCAGGTTGCTCAGGACTTTGTACAGCTGAGTTTTCATTATCTCCAAAGATGAATATTATCCAGCCTCTCTGGAGAACCTGTTCCAGTGTTTCACTGTCCTCACTGTGAATTATACACACATACATTTGGAATTTCCATTATGGCAGCTTTTGACCATTGCTTCTCAACCTTGCACTTTGCACTTCTGAGAAGACTCGGGCACTCTCCCCTCTGGCAAAATGGTAGCTGAATGCAGCAAACAGGTTGTCTCTTAGCCTTCTGTTCTCCATGTTGAAGAAACCCAGCTTCCTCAGGCTTTCTTTATTTCATGTGTTCCTCCTGCCTCTTCATCATCTTAGTAACCCTCTATTAAGACTTGCTCAATTTTGTCAGTCTTTCTCCTGCATTGGGGAGCCTCAAACTGGAAACAGTACCTCAGGTGCAGCCTCAGAAGTGCCACACAGAGGACAGCAATTGCTTCACTTTGCCTGCTGGCTATGGTCTTCCTCATGCATGCAGACCAGCAAGTGGCTAGTCTTCACTGAAACAAAGGCTCAGTGCTGATTCACATTCAACTTGTTGACAACCAGAACCACCAGACCCTTTCATATAACATAACTCCCCATCTAGTCAGCATCTGCCTACATTGTGACATGGTGTTATTACAACTCAAGCACAGGACTTTGTGTTTGTATTGGCTGAACTTCATTAAGTTTCTGTCAGCCCATTCCTCCAGCTTGTAGAAGTCTCTCTGAATTACAGTGTACTAATTAATCCCCAAAATTGCTTTCTTCTGCAAACTTACTAAGTGCATTCTTTCCCACAGTCTAGGTCATCAATGAAGATCTCAAACAGGATCAGCCCTAGTATTAATCCCAAAAGAACATCACTCAAAATGGTGCTTTTGAACTGTCAACTACATATGAGAAAGATTTTCATCAATCCAGTCAGTTGTACCTACCTCATTCTCCACCTTTCTAGGCCATTTCTCTGCAGTCATACTACAGAGATACTACAGGTGACCCCCCTGCACTTGCCCACTTAGCCAGTTATTCAATGTAGAAGACAATCTTATTGCACAGGCATGATTTACTCTTGGTAAATCCATGCTGGCTGTTTCCAGTTACGTTTTTGCTTGGAAATAGCTTCCAAAAGAATTTGCTGCAATTTCTTCACAGACACTCTGTATTAGCTTGGATTGTCTTTCTGTTTCAGAAGATGCGCATGATAATTGCCTTTTTCAAGGCTACAGGGAACTCCTTTGACAGGTACAACCCTTTGAAGATGACAGATAGGGACCTTGAAATGGCATCTGCCAGGTCTCTCAGCTCTTTTGGATGTCTTCAATCTGTCCCCATTGTGTTTATACAGTTTGTTAACATGGTCCCTAACTTCATAGTATTCTGCTGTTAAGTTGTACTTCATTTAGTCAGACATGGGATGCCTGACAGCAGACATCGCAAGTACAAACTGACACAAATGAGAAAATTAATACCTCTGCCTTTCGATTTTCCACCATCAGCAAGTCACTTGACTCACTAATAGCAAGCCTACGTCATCTTTGGTTTCTGTTCTTGTTGTTGCCAATGTATTTACGGAAGCCCTTCCTGTTGCCTTTCACATCCCTCAGTTTCAACTACAGCTGAATTTTACTTTGCTGAATTGACTAATTCCATCTGTGCATCTCATGTAATATTTCTCCTTTCCTCCTGGCAGGAGGTCTCTGTTTCCTCCTTCCATACACTCCTTATTTGCATTTGAGTTCAGTCAGGAGTTTTTTATTCATGATGGCCTTATGCAAACCAGTTTGACTTCAGTTCAACAGGATGGACCATCCTTGTACTTTGAGGAGTTTATCTTTGATGATAACCTTCTCTCTTGGGTTTTGGGTTGCTTTTTCTTTTTTTCTTTTTCCCTTCGAGGCGGCATCCAAGGGATTCTTTCTACCAGTTCCCTGAACAAGCAAAAGTCTGATCATCAGAATGCCTTGTATTTATTATGCTTGCTCTCTTATTTTCTAGAGGATATTTAATTACATCATCTCATGGTCCCTGTAGTGAAGGCTGCTGTTGACCAATCACATCACTCATTTTTATTCACAAGTAGCAGATCTGGCAGGTCTGACTCCTCAACTTCTGTCCGCACAGCAACTGCATCAAACTATTGTCCTTGATGCACTCTCAAAGTCTCCTGGTTTGCTTGCATCCAAACGTGTTGCTCTTCTGGCAGAGGCTGGGGTAGTTGAAGTCCTCCATAATAATCTCATATTGCAACCAGGAGATTTCTTCATGTGTTTTGAAAAATTTCATCAATGGATCAGGAGGTCAGTATCCAGTGCCTGCCATGAGCTTCTCCCTGGTTGTGTCTCCTCAAATCCAGTCTCAAAAGCAGCTGATAAGCCTGTTGTATGTTCCATTGCAAACCTCCATGTTTTTAGTTAACTTCTTGACATAAAGCACATTCCTTTGTTTTCTTCCCTTCCTCTTTTTCCAATATGAACCCATCAAAACATGCCATACATTCCACTACTGCATGACTGCAAATTTAGCAAGATTTGTAATAACATTAGAACTAACTTTGTTCCTGAATTACCCGTCTGCCACAAAATCTGTTTATCTCCTTTACCCTCCTGTTCTCCATTCAATTACACTTCCTTTAGAATTCTGTATTTTCTGTGGATAAGAAATCAGCTTTTATCTCTGAAGCTGAATCCAACACAACTTCATAATGTACTTCCCTGAGAATAAGCATATAGTTTCTGTAGTTTGTTCAAGTTTAGGGTGGTTTTGTCCAGTTCACATACCCACATCATGAGATAAATCTGCCTTAAAAACACAGTGTGCTACAGTACAAAGCTGCCTTTTTGCTACAAGTGATCACTAAAACACATTAGGTTCCCCATATTCCTACATTCATGCTTACACTTCGACTACTGTTAAAAAAGACTTGCTCATTTTAACTTTATATTTGTGCATAAAGTGAGCAATTAGCTATAACTCCATGACTTCATGCACATAAATTAATTTTGTGTTTATTATCTGAGACAATATTAATGTGAAAACACACACACACACGAAGCCTGTGAAAAATTCAAGCTGAAACCCCTTTGAGAAAATCTATATTTCTGGACCAGAATTAGATTATCAACACTGTTAATTGCTATAACAATCACTGCATGGTTTTGGTACATTCAACCTGCACTTTCCAAAGCAATTTCTCGGTGTGATTCAGCAGCCAACATGGCTAAAGGGCCATTCCCAATCAATAGTTTGGATGTGATCAACATGTTTCAGAGAGTAGAAGACTTTAAAAGTATCAACACAGTCTAGTCTATGCCAGTTAGCCTCAGGGCAGATAGTGGCCATGTACATACTTACTTTGCTAGTATACACACATACAGTAAATGGTTCACTATTACTTATCACTCACATTGAGTCTTAATTTCAAAAATTTTATATTATGTATTGTGAAAAGTCTAAAGATTGGATATTTTAAAAATACAGTGTAGGAATTTAGTTAATAATCATGTGAGGGGAGTCACTCATAAGTAGGGAAACACAGCATAAAAACAAATAAATCACGATGGCACTGCAGATGAATTAATTGTCCTCAGTACTTTTCTGTCACATTGATTTACAAGGCTTCTTTTAGCCTTAGGTTTAGGGACATCTTATTTTTAGTCAGCTTGGAACTGTAAGTTTATTTTGAGAATTAATTGCAACTATTTTATAAAACTATTCTATAAAATTACATGTCTTAGGATGTAGACTACTGATTGGTGTGGTGGAGAGGTTTTATTGCCCTGATGTTAGCTCCCATTAAAAGATGATTAACTGGATTTAGGATACTCTTCAGCTATTCAAATCACAGCTTTCATCCAAGTCATTACCTATTTTCCTTTTGTCAATTTCAATGCTTCTATTCCATTTATGAAACTGTGCAGGCTGCCACACTTTATAAATTTAATATATTCACAATCTATCCTTTCCTTAAATCGAAAATGCTTTAAGTTAGACTGGTGGTTAACATGACTGAAATGAATTAAAAAAATAACAGGATGGGTGTCTTATGCTTTCATTTTAATTAGAAACCTGTTGAAGTGGGTACTAGGCAGGTCTCCACAAATGAGTGAAATTAAGTCCTAGCTTCTCTGTTCCAAGATATATGGACGTGAAACTTTAGTGTGAAACTATACCAACCCAAACCAGTATGCTTCTTATTTTGATTCTCATCTCTTCTCAACACTCAGGCTGTTTTTTTACTCTATGTGGCTGTTTTATCCCATGGCTAGTTTAAGAACATTTTAGTAGTCTGTGTAGCAGTGTTGCCTGGCTCATCGGAGGGACAGTATCAATTCTCCTTTTATTACCTTAACCTCTTTTCCTATTCCCCTCCAGTCTCAAGGTAGACATGAAAAAAATGTGGGTTTTTTTTTTCCGTTTACATAAATTGTGTGATGAAGGTAAGCAGTGTAGAGCTATAGGGTCCCCTTAGATTTCCTGAAAATGACACAGGAGATAGATAAATCTCACCCTGAAAAATAAAAGTTCATATTCTGACCTACCTTGACTTGGTCATCTAAGAGTTCAATGTCTATCAGATTCGTTTCATGTGTTGTTTTTGCACTAAGATAAAGTTAGCCACCTCCAGAAGGTAATTCATGTCGTGTTAGGATGGGCAATAAAAATTACATTAATTGCCCTCTGGAGATATCTATTTTTTCTTCTAGGACATGAAAGAAGACTTAAGATTACTGCACTACAAGTGTCTAACTTTTAGACATACAAAATAAGGTTAAATTAATTTTACCCTATGTCTAACAGCTGAGAAAGTTGTTTTACATGTATTCAAGATTGTATTTAAACAAATTATACAGTCACAAAATATCATTTTTTTTCTTTTTTTTTTTTTTTCTTTTTTTTTTTCCTTGAAACAGAAGTCTTGGACAATAGCTTTATATTGAAACTTTTGACTTTATATTTACAACGAATTTGAAAGTCAGGTATTCTGACAGAAATGCAAACCATGCGAGTTCACAATATAGACAGTAATGTTTGGTTTATTTGTTGTGGGTTTTTTTCCCTAAGAGGTGAAATTTTAATCTCTTGACTCTTTTGAAAAAACGTTTGGCAATATTATTATATTTTTATAAAATATTTGGTTATTGCTTAATTAGAGCAGGTCAAAATAGGTAAAGGTCTTATCCTTCAGTATAAACCCTGTTAAAGCACTCTTTATAACCCATCAGGAACTTAACACATACAAAATACAAACAGATTCTATCACGACTACTACTACTATCTGCGACATTTTTACTCAGCAAGTTCCTGATTGCCAGATGAGGAAAGAGGGGAACTGATAGTGTTGCAGAAGGAATAGTACAAGCTGTATCAGCTTCCTAAAGGGGTCATCTCAGGGTAGAAAGAGGGAGATAAAAATCAAAGGGGTAGATAACACCATCTTATTAATCGGTGTCTTACAGGAGGAAAGATCTGGGAGGAAGTCCATGCTTCTTGAACAAAAGGATAGATTTAAAAAAGAACATAAGTTACTGAAATAGGATTTAATTGGAGTTTGATACAACACCATTTGTAATTCTATAAACATACACATATAAACACTTACATACATTTAAGATGCATGCATTAAGCAGTTCAGAGCAGATTTAACACAAGTCTACAGGATTAGGTTCTACGCACAGTAGTGATAGTATGGACATCTATCCTTGATAGGAAGGTCAGATAGGTTTAAACCCTATCAAGACGACTCATTTGGTGGTGTATGATAAATTATATATGTTGACTAAAACCTCACATCCCTATTCCCTTTAAACATAAAGTTGGAGACTCCTTCAAATCCTTCCTGTGTCGCCCTATATTCTCACCCTGCCTGCCACATACTCTTACCCTCAGCCACGTAGGTGCCCTGCAATTACCTTTTTTTACACCAGATCTGGAGTTTCCCTTAATAATCATCTATGGCCCATGCACATATGCAAAAATGAGTGTTGAAACATGATCTTGTATATTTTGAATGAATGTCTGTATGTATTGAGAGAGAGAAAATGGAAAGATCACAATAGCGACAACAGGTTTTTGTCAGAAAATCTGTTTATGGGTATCTAATCCTGGCAGAGGTGTTGTAAACCTTCATTGCAGGAGAAGAAGAGGTGAAAACTTGAGACAGTCTCTTAAACACTGACATGCATATTGGCAAAAACGTTATCATGCAAAGATCTGAAATTCTTTCTTTACATTACCTCTGGAGAAAGCAGATAAACATCCTTAGCTACTCTGTGAAAGCACAGTAAAATATCTGGATAAACATACAGCCAATTTGTGGAGGATCTATGTGATTATTTTTTCCAAATGATATTTTAGTATATGTTGAATCTGTTCAATAGGACAATAATTTCCAGCAATGTGGTGAAAAGTGTATTTTCCACAAGTTAAATGTAAGGAAACTGTAAGAAGTGGTTTGTTAGTGAAAGGTTAGCATCCACTCCCTTACAAAAAAAGACCTTAAACCTCAACATGTATCAGGAACATTCAGACTTAGAATCAGGAAAATGAACATTATTATTCTTACTCACACAATCTGTGACTTGAAAGGATTTTTTCATTTGTTTTAACCAAGATAAGGAATATAGTCTTTCTTTTGTTTTATGCCTCTACCTAAATTTCTCACTTCATTCTTCATGTGTATGTCTACAGGATAGAAAGGAGGCTGATAGCGGCTCAGATTAGAACAAAGAAAAGAAGAAAAAACACCAGAAATCCTTTAGATAGAGATGTCAAAGTATGATAACCATAAGAAAGGATAACATGGATTTCATATTGCCATACCTTTTCTTCCACTTCATCGCTTTTTATACAAGCAGTTTCACACTGAGAAGATCCAACAATGTATGTCAGGTGTGGAGAGATTATACCTCTGGAGTTTGCGATGTCATTACAATATATGGAGACATACAGTTCTCTACATTATAATTGGTAATTTAGCTAGGAAAATCTGTCCTAATTAAATCGCTTGTGATTATAGAGATATTGTTTGCCTGTATTCTTAACACTGCACTCTTAACTTACACCTTTTCTGATGTCTGGTGAAGCAGTATTCATAAAATAAGTGCATAAACTCTCTGTCAAATCAACGGAGAGGATGTTCCGCATGTGAGCATTTTGGTTAGTGCTGCTTCTTTGGAATCACAGTCACAAATCATGCTGATGAGTTTCACACTTAAGAACAACAACTTATTTCTGGGACAGAAACTTTAGCCAAAGGGTTCTAATTTTGAAAAAAAAAAAAAAAAAAGCATATTAGTCTTCAGAAACACTCACAATTCCTACCTCTCCAGTCGAGTAAACTTTGTATTATTCAAAGAAAGTGGATTAGATTCCACTTGAGACAGGGAGATGCTTTGATATTTGAGCATATCAAATAAAGTTTTTTGCTTTTTAGCCATGTGATTACTGGAAAAAAACACTGCAGCCAGTATTCATCCATAACTTTCACGCAAGGGTAGGTCTGGCAACCGTTCCACGGAAGCTCCCACCAAATCAGGCTCCTGCAGGGGGAGACTATGGAAAACTTGCAGTCTGCTGTAGGATTTAGGCATAGGATGTCTAAACACTGGGATTCAGGCTTTCAAGTCCAATGTTAAGCATTAAAAATATCTTACTGACAAACAATGATGAATTTCAACCCCTTTCATAATTTAAAGGACATTCTGAAGATCTCAAGACTGCTGTCCGTTGATGTGGTGGGTTGTTTTTGGCTGGTTGCCAGCCCCTCACCCAGATACTCTCTCACTCCCCTCCTCAATAGGAGAGGAGAAGAAAACAAGATGGAAAACTCATGGATTGAGACAAAGGCAGTTTAATAAGAAAATCAAAAGCTGTTTGCAGAAGCAAAGCAAAAAAGCATTTGTTCACTAGTTCCCATTGGTTATTAAGTTGGTGCTGAAAAAGAGGAATGAGAACCAAAATCAATTCCAGTGCCGCATGATGAGCAGAAACTCAGTACAGAACACAGACAGGATCCAAGGTCAGAAATGGCAACTGGAAGCAGAGCACTTGCTGCATCAGGTACAGAAGGAAAGGGATCAGCTTATGCATTAATATGCAATTGGAAGTACCTTGAGCAACCTCCTGCTCCACCCTCTTAGTGTACGACACCTGCTGTCACTTCCTTGGTCCTTCCTCTGTGGGCATGAGATTTGCATGCTGCTATTATTATTATTATTAGCTGCCTTGTTTTGAACAATTTTGTCATCTTCAGCTATTGAAGTTAATGGGACTGTTTGTGTGCCCTAAAGCATAACTGTGCTGAATCAGTGTCTTAAATGATGAATTGTACTGATTAAGAGAGAAGTGATGACATACATCATTGCAGAGGAATTTCTCATGATCGTTTTCCCAGTTCAAACTGTCATCTCCAAATGTTACAGTAATGCCTGTTCATTGAAAAAACAATGACAGTTTACCCAGAATTTCTTAATATCAATTATTTGCTGGAATTATCATAGGAAAATAATGTTTATTTTATCTTCAAAACAGAAGCTTATGCTTATATAAATGATTCTCCTTCAAAATCAGAAGTTTTCCCAAGGAGGATCCTGAATTCCACAAAGGTTTGTCATAAAACTAATAATCAATGAAGCTTATACAGGTAAAATGCTCCAAAGGATTGCAATAAAGAAATAAGACATTCCCACTTGCCTGGCATCAGAAGAGGTTTAGCAGAGGAAGCCCAAAGCCCTGTGTTTTCCACTGGGAAGAGGTAGATTTTAGAGATCAAGGGAAAGGCTAATATTTATCTTTTCGCAAATTAACAGCTATATGGTAAGTTTAATGTAAAACAACTTCAGTTGTGGATCATTTCTTTTCTTTTTTGTTTTCCTTTTCTCCCCCCACCCCATACCTCCCTCAGCTTTGTAGTTTGGAAAGCTTAATCCTTGTTTCTCAGCAGCTGACAACATGGAGTGAAAAACTAAACAGAATGGCAATAGTTGCTGAAGCAGATAATATAGCTAAAAATGTGATGTATACTGGCTGGGATTCTAGAAAACCTGTTGCATTCCTTTTATTTTCTGGACTGAGATAACCATTAGGTTCACTCTGAACAGTGCAAAAATGTGATGTGTAATGTATAGAGGTCAGCAAATTTGATTCAGCTGGTAATATAAATAAATAAAATAATCCAGTCTGAGATCCTTGCTAAAAATTGGATTGTAAACATTTAAAATAGTAATCATAGATTTATTTTTTTTTCCGAGGGAAAAAAGGAAAAAAGACATAACTAAGCAGAAACTTTCCAGCAAGTATCAATGTTACATTTCTTTTTCTGAATGGTAAACAAACATATTGCTTTTTCAAATTCATTCAGATGTGTATTTCATAGACAACATTGGCTGTATGTTTTATTTTGTATTTTTTATTTTTACTTTTTAGAAAATATTGACCATATACGTTCAAATTGAGCCAGATTCTCATAATCTTACAGTGAAATCAAAGAGATTATATAAACTATATACATGATATAAACTATATGTACTATATAAACAAAGAACTAGATAAATTAGCATATATATTTACCTTAAGACTTTGTCTGCATAACATTGAAATTAATTTATGGGTTACCCAATCATAATGTTGAGCAACCCCTCTCCCAGTAGCATTGTCATCTGAAGTAAGTAAAATATTTAAAATCCCATACAAGCTCTCTTTTTAAAAATTAATTCATACACTCTTGTTTTATCCTATATAATTTTATAAAAAGTAATCTACTTTGATCTACAAGTGATCTTTCTCCTGACAAGCCATTTCACTCCCCTGCTAGCTATTTTACCTCCCTTATCTCTATCATCCATCTGTCAAAAAAGATTGACAAAATTGTTGAGCTAAGGGCCACACAGATGATTAAGGGACTGGAGCATCTGACATTACAAGGAGAGGCTGAGAGAGCAGGGAGCGTTTAGCCTGGAGAAGAGAGGGCCCAGGGGAATCTTATCAATGCGTATAAATACCTGATGGGGGCAAGAAAGAAGACAGAGGCAGGCTCTTGTCACTGCCCACTGATGGGACAAGAGGCAATGTCACACAAATGAAAATTAATGAAATTCTATTTGAATGTAAGAGGACAACTTTTTCTACGGTGAGGATCGTCAAACACTGGAAGAGGTTTTCCAGAGAGGCTGTGGGATCTCCATCCTTGTAGATATCCAAAACCAGACTGGATGTGGTCCTGCTGTAGCTGACCCTGCTTTCAGAAGGAGCTTGGACTAAACAATCTGCAGAAGTGCCTCCCAGCCTCGAGAGCTCTGTGTTTCTATGATTCTGTTATTTGGTAAATCTTGCTTGCAAAACTGCTTGTCCAATTCAGTACCTCTTGTTCTGTTTGTTTGTTTGTTTGCTTGCTTGTTGCAAACATTTAAAGGACAGATTTTGCTCTGTACAAACATTTCAGAAAGATCTTTAATTAATAGAAGTACAGAGACTGATGTGCAAATGAGTGTTCTTGTGTTTGATTGCACATTCTTGAGTGCAATTATGGGGATTCTCTTCAAAAGTGCCATCATACCCCTCCATAATGTATATTCATGTCCACTGGCACAACCCTTATTTCAAAATTTTAAGCAGATGTAATCAGCCCAAATTTAAAAGAAAATAGCTTACTAGAAAAATATATTTTCCTTCTTTCTCCCTACATATGAAACCCATCATCATTACAAGAATCCAATCCTTAAACTTATAACTGTATCAGTTATACAACAAACCATAGTCTAGGCATGTGCACCGCCAGCTTGCCTTCAGTGTAAAAGGTTGTTGCTTTTCATGTGGTCTAAACGCTCTGTTGTCTACCGTCAGACAGAGGTGACCTTTCTTTATCACTATGAGTGAATGTCCCTTAATCCATTTCTTTTTCTCACAAGTCCAAAAGGAGATGGGAGCTGAACACCAATAAAGCTTTTCCAGAGTGACATTTAACTATACAGTTCTTGACTAAATCCCACTTTCAATTAGAATTTGACATGAAAAAGCAAAACTGGGATCCAGTCCACCTAGCATAGACACCTAACCAGCAACTGCATTTTGCGCACTCTTTATGCCGGTCTGTCTAAAATTGGTGTGTTACATTCCCACGATAAATGAAGACTGCTCTTAAATGGGAATGGACTAGTGTGTTCTGTGGGGGTGAAAACTTTGTGTGCATCCCCAGTAATCATAGGTAAGGGTTTTTTTTGATGCTGAAAGGTCCATTAGTTTTGGATACTGCTAAAAAGATATTTTGTGCTTCTTAAAGTCTTTGTACATATATATTTGAGGTGGAATTCACCTGAAGATTGATACCCAGTACTCAACACAGTTGCTTAAATGTTGGCATTTAATGCAACATGATACCTTAGCTCGTCTGCACAGAGATGGCAGGTAGAGTGCCTATGAAGAAAGTATGAATAAGAACCTGGGGCATTTTCAACTATCATAGTTGGTGTCCAAAACAGTGTACTCCAGCACTCCACACCTGTGTTTAGGCAACTTAATACATCCCAGCGATGCTCAGATGACTTGCTCTGTAAACTGCGCTAACTGTAATGGAAACTCAGACATCCAGCATATCCGCATTGCAGGCAACTGAATCGGCACCTGAATCCCAGCTCATTGTGCGTTATGACTAAATTTTAGTGAACAAAATGCACGACACAAAATTGTACATCAGAGAGGCAAGGCAGCACCCTCAGGTATGATCTGAGCACTTCAGCTTTACTAGACCCCTGCAAAAATGAACAACAGTAATCCTTTGGATATTGTTCTTTAAGTCGGAAAGATTTCAGAAAAAGGACTTCAGAGTCCACCACTTCAGAGTGGTGAAAACTTAAAGAGAAATAGTTGACTTCTGAGCTAAAATATGGCTTTGGAAATGGCTTTTTTTTTTTTTTTTTTGACAGTCTTTGTTTCCTATAAATAAATAAATAAATAAATGAATAAGCAAATAGGCATAAATATTTTCTCAGATCTAGCTATGAGACTATTGTGTGGATACTGGGATGAAGGAAAGATTTGGGAATGACTCTAAGAAAAGTAGTATGATTGATCACACTCCCACAAAGCCTGAGTAAGTAAATCTAACCAATTTTCAGCAAAACTCAACACCTGTGTGCTTTTGAACAACATTTTTACAATTTATGCAAAGGTTTAGAAGCAAGGGATTGACAATATTTTGGAAAGCTATGCATAGAAATGACATCAACTGCTAAGAAAATGTGAAAAAAAGGCAAATTTAAAAAATGTTTTATAAATACCTTTAATTTACCTGTTGGGTACAGGTAGAACTATCTTATATGCACATACCCTTGTAATAAGCAAACTTCTGTACAATGACTGTGGACTGGCTAATGAGGTATGTATAGAGACACAGTAATAGCCAAGTTGGGGTCATTTGTGCTTTTCTAATTTCTTAAATTGCAGTCTACAAATTTATCATGAGTGTGACAGCGACTACTTTGGTAATATTCCATCATCAAATGAAGATGTCTCCATTAAATCTCAGGACAGTCTTTTCAGTGTCTGGAATGAGAAATGATTTCATATGCGTTAGTAAAAATAGCCCCTGTAAGGTAGCTGTAGCAGAAGTGACTAGAATGTATCATAGTGTTGCCCACAGTCGTTCATGTAGAGTGTTTAACTCTAAAAGTAAATTACAGAGAGATGTGTTCTTACATTCACAGATAGCTACGCTCTGCATTTTGGCATGACTTTGCTTATTGTCAGCAAAATATTATTTCCTTTTTCAGTAGAAGACTTTGTTTAAAAGGGCATAGTTGGTAGTGCATCAAACCATAAAAATATTAAAATGCTTTGATATGTATTTGTTATTGTGCAGTTAAGAGGGAAATAATAATTGCCCCCTTGATGACTTCAAGACAGCAATTACACTGAATATTTAAAAATGTAAGAAGTATACTGCAGGGAGGTAGTTTGAATTCCCCTTTACAAAAGATTATCATTTGCATCTCACAATGTTAATGTTAACTTCAAGATGACTGTCTATTAATCAAAAACGACAATCAATGTTTCTTTCTAACTGCTGTCCAGCTCATGTGCTTGTGTACTGTACAGAACCAAAGTAAAATCTGAATAAGTCATCTGATCCTGCAAACTGTGATAACCTACACAAGAGCCAGCAGATGAGCACCTTCCTTCCTTCCACATAAGTGCTTGGGATGGATGTGAAAAGCAGATAAAAGGAAAATTCTAACCTTAAACCCAGCAAAAGTTATGTAACCTTTTTGAAAACTTAAGGTAAGATTAAATTCACTTTCTCCTTAAAAAAAAAATAGAATTTCTAAGTCTAAGTTGGTCTCTATTAGCTTCCTTCATAGTCAGTGAAAAGAAGTAGTTACTTTTAGAGACCAATTCATCTAATTCCGAGACAGGAAACTGTAGTAGGTCAGATGGATCACCTTTAAGGATTCATGGGACTGATCCATTATACAGTCCTGTGGCTGTAAAGGGGAACTGGAAAGTTGGCTTAGATTAGATGGCTAGATGGTTAAAGTTAAGTAAGATTAATCCTACCCATAGTACCTAGTGTTTTGTATGCTTCCCACGTCATTCCAAAGCATGAGACAACAAACACAAACACAGTCTCAACATGGTGACTATAATCTGTGTTTTCTGACACTGATCTAATTTTTAGATGATGTCTATAATATTTATTAAGTAAGAGTGGGTGATTAAAATTATCAAAGGAGAAAAGAATAAGAGTAGCAAACCACAAAGATTTATCCCCATGTCTCTCCGGAGTGCACCATATATTAGAACTGCCTTAGCAACAGAGGCATAAAATTGCTGAGTTGCAGCTCTGACCTGTGCTGGTAAGAGCAATATACAACTCTCATTCTGTTTAATTCACCTTAGTTAGAGAGTTGCTCCTCTTGATCTGAGAATTTTAATAAGGAGACTATAGGATGGAAATACAGAAATAATTTTAAAATAAAAGGGATAAGTTAATAAATTCAGAATGGGTAGATAGAGAGTACTGGTGAACCTGTGACTTGTTTTTAATGGCTTGCTGCAAATTTAAATGACAGTTTAATATATACTGTTCAAATAAGATGCCTGGTAAATAAGATTCCAAGAGACTTTGCTTACCCTTGCATTTATTTTTTTATTTTATTTCTCAGCCTGATTAGAGCAAAATATTTAATATTCAAGGCATCTCAATGAGCAGAGTGTATTGCACATTATTAATAGTTTGAGATTACTGTTAGAAAGACTTCTACAAGAGGCAGGTATAATTCCCTTTTAAAATGCAAGACTCCAATTTGCTGACCATAAGGGGTATTACTAGAGGTCACCATGTTGCATACAATATGTCAGAGGATTGGCCATGCACCCACTGCATGAACAGAAAGCATATTGAATATTTTCCTTGTGTGGATGTAGATTAAAAATGTATAATAATACCATTCCCCAGAAAACACAAGCAAGTGCCCTACTGAGCTTTTTCAGGCATTTGGAAATTCACACAGTTTATGGAAGGCTAGTGCCAAATTTAACTATGAAAGGTCCATGTTCCATCATAATTTTCCTCACACAAACTCTGAAAATTGTCACTGCTTCCTGAAAAATTAGAAACTTCAAACATAAAGATTATTCTCTTTCTTATGTAATATAGTGCACTCCCAAATTACTTTTCTTGACTCTTGTTCTCTTTGTATGTGTTAGGGTCCTGAAGGCACAACAGGCCTTATTGCTTCTGCCCAGCCTCACCAAGGACCTCCCAACACCCTACCCATGGACCCAGGAGGCCCATTTCAGCTCAACCCAGGGCCATCAGTCCCTGCATCAGCAATGCCACAGGAGTGCTAATCTCCAGCTGTGCCACAGCCTTGCCCTGCCTGATCATGGAATCCTTTAATACGGATTCCAACCCATAGGTTGAGTTCCTGGTCTGATCTCAGCGTCCACTGTCACTATGGACCTGCCTGGCCACCACCACACCTGATCCTAGCTCTGACCTTGGATTGTCTGTCTAACTTGACCTCAGACCTGCCTTATCACTACAATATGTCCTTATGATCCGGACTCTTGGTTGGCCCTGGCCACATTCTCTGAGTCTGCCCTGCTTACCTTGCTGGGTCCTGTGGGACAAGGTCTGCTGGCCCTGGGATTTCCCCTGTGATGCCTGGCTTATCTTCTCTGAGAGCATATCAGCAGTACTTATACTCAGTCCTCATGCTATTAGGATGAAGGAAGTTTATGTTGGCTTTCAAGATACATTAAGAAACCTAGGATTGCCTTGCACACTCATAGAGACACCACCTGGAAATTCAAAATAACATATTCCCAAGAGACCCAGGGGAGAATTCAACAGGAAGCACAAAAATGAAATGAAGTAAAAGGCCTTAGGTAGTCCAGTTATACTTTGTCTTACTGACAAATAGATAAATAAAGGACGTAGTCCAGACAGTCAGATCCTCCTTGGAAATGTGGTTGTCCCAGTGACACATGGTAACTCATCAATAACAGTTGTTTATACTCTAGGAGGAAATTCATAAACATCATTAACCAAATAAAAGATTCAAATAAACAATGCTAAAAAGCATGTTCCAAGACTTATTGACTTTATTCAAAATTTAGAGAAAAATTGGTCTGGAAATATGACCTTATATTTTTCTAAATATTTCTATGTTAGTATGTGGGCAACAAATGATATGAAAATATTCACCAAGCGGGTTCCCAGAAAGCCACAGAAGAGAGAAATATATTTTTAATTCTACATATTAAATCAACATCTACCTCAACAGAGATTTAGTTGACTGTATGGATCTTTTTATGGCTTAACAGTTCTTAAAGATAGTTTCTTCTTTCTGTTCCCCTGGCAAAGGTATATCTGTTTCTACAACCCATCAGGTAGTCATGGCATATAACAAGTAGTTTCTGTCTACCAGGAATAAAGTATTAATTTAAGACTGTGGCACAATATTATATGCTAGACATGTACATTTCTTGTTTCTGTGTTATTTTTTATCTACTCTAACAACCTCATCTAAGGAAATATAAGGACTTCCTGCACTTTCTACTTTTAGAAAATACAGAGAGAATTGATTGAGGTCATAAAAGTCAGTGCATTAAGAACATTAACCAAGACAACAACTCTTGGAGATTTATAAATTAATGTGTGCCCTACTGACCATTAAAAAACATGAACCTTGCTTTTATCCTGTTTATAAGGTTGCTGTGAGGTTGAACAGAACAAAGTTGACAGATCTGTAATCTCCAGTGGGTCTACTAATCCCTTCCCCTACTGCTGTCCAAACATTAACCTGTGACATGACTTGAGATGCAACCCTCATCAGTGCCAAATGTCTGGCAGGTACAGTACAACTATTCTTTACATATGAATAGAGGTTTTTAACATTTAATACAAATCCTGCAGCATTTGTATTTATATTCCTTATGTTAATGTGGACAATCTTTTGACTCACAATGCTGAGCTCAAATACATTTTCTTCTGAGCTCCTAAATTCCTAAAAGATTAAACCAAAACGGATTTGTCCATCAAAACAAATCACATTTTTTAATATGATAGACAAAGGGAATTTACTAGGATATACTGATTTTTAAAAGCTTTTGGCTCTGTAAATCAGGTTTTCTGTTTTTGAGACCAATGTAATATGGGGTAACTGATAAAATATTACCATGTCTTTGTTCCCATTAGAATATGAATGCAAACTGTAATTGCCATAAACCATAAAATACAATAGCAATTTTAAACCCTTAGTGATTTCTTTTCTTTCACCATTCCCTTTATTCTATTGCTATTATTATTCAACAAAGTTTGGAGTGAAACTGAAGTTCTGGGTGAGATGCAGCAAACCAGTCTCCTTCAAATCTCAGTGAGAGTGGGGATGAAAATGGGGGGGAGAGAGGGAGGAACAGCTCACGCCAGCGTGCTTCCCAGACTCCTGTTCAACAGTTACAGACCTGTATTCAAAGTGTGGAAAAATCCTCTCTGATAATGACCCTCAGTGGTAGGTACAGTGAACCACCTGAAGAAAAGGAGTTCCTATGTAAACAAACACACACAGGTAGTATTATATTCAGGAGAAGAATACTGAAGGCAATGAAGGAACAGATGTTGGTGATCTGTAAATGAAGATATAAGAAGACTGCATATAAAAATGTGTGATCTCACTGCTATTTAACTTACCTTCATGACTGGTGATAGGAAGTAAGTCTGCAAGCTGCCAGTAATTGTATTTTTGTATGTGGAGATTGAACTGTTTTATTTTTAGAGAGTGAAACTAATGAGGAGGGGAGAAAAATTGTGAGTCCAGAGCAATGACAGCACAATTGAGTTTTACTCTTCCCCCTGCCAATTTTGTCATTGACTTTATAATTACAGCTTGAAGAGTTTTCTGCCTTATTTCTCTAGATTTCTTCAGAAGAGAGTGAAAAAAAGAGATGGACTTAAACTGCAAAGTTCACCCTCTCCTGCTAATTGCACTGTTAGTTCTTTCAGGCCAAAATGTCTTGTTCAAATCATCTCAGGCTTGACAAACTTTCAGTAAATCTAAGGCCCAGTATAGAAACAATCTGCACCCGGACCATATTATCTGACTCTGTGGCGTTTCTGTAGGAACTCCCCCTCCACAGAGTGAGGAAGGTTATTTTAGAAATAATACAGCCTGCACTTACCTGGGTTCTATCTCAGCTTGGAACACTTTCAGCACCCTGTAAAGGGGTCCACTCCACTGGTTGTGTTCTTCTGAAACACAACAGCACAAGGAAACAAATACTAAAGATGGAATGTAGCATATCTCCCAACATATACATTTTTCTTTTTCATCTTGTGCACCTGGTCTTCTTAATCTGCTTGTTGGATAACTCGCCCAAATACTTACGTAGATCTGAGAGACTTCATCCAAGGTTTCTGGATGCAGACACTCCAGACTGTAATTTCTTCATAATTGTGGAAGCTCCACTGCCTTTTCCTAGCAATCCTAATACTACCTTTTTATAGAGCTCCTAATTCTCTTGCAGTCTAGATTCATAGATTGTGCCAGCTAAATTCTACATATATTTGTTCTTTTGTGGAATATAACAACAAAAATAAAGGGACATAGAGACTTTGAAAGGCTGTCTTAAAAAATCTTGCTTCTTATTTTATACAGGACAAAAATACAATTATGTATATTACATAGACAATACATATGCATGCTGCAACACTTAAATTAATTTCTGTCTACCATTGAACCACTCTTTTGGATAATAACAAGTCATCTAGGTATCTCTGCATGTTTTATATTTTCTTCTTTTTCTGTATGTGATTTGTATCACAGAATACAATTTTTCTTCCTCTCCCTTATCTGTAGCAACATTCCTTCCATTCTGTTTCTCTAAAAGCAACTTGTGAGAAATGTCTTTTATAATTTCCAGGACTCTTATAAAAGGAAGTCCTTAGTAGTTCACTTGATTTGGCCTCTTTATTTTTCCTTGGTAAAGCTATTAAAATGCCAGCATATGTTCACATGGAAGACCTTTCGAGAACACATGTACCTGATCTACATAGTTGTCCATTAGACATGTATTCCTTGCATACAGTGAATATGTCAGGGTAGAAAATAACACTAAATTAAATAATTAAAAGAAGAAACATAATATTTAATAATGTTGGATTTTTTTTAAAAAATCTGATTTTATAAATCTTCTATTTATTTTTTTATTGTAGACGGTGTGCTATTTGACAAAGTAAAATATTATTCCCTATTTCTTACTTGGTACTGCTTCCAGATTTGGATTACCCATAACTGGGATTATCTTTTACCCTTAAATTGAAGGTTTTCAAAGTTAGCATTAAAATTTGAGCATATCTATACAACAAAGCAAAGAAATACATTTGAAAGTAGCAATAAGAACACACTGGAATTCAGCTGATGAATACTAGAAAACAGTTATGTCAGCTGGGGAACAAAGAATAGAGGAAGAAAAGCTCATTGTAGACAAACCCACAGACAGCATTGTATTTTCTGGATTTATTTTCCATAGGTTATATTAAATCTGGATGCAATAAGATTTCCTGTCATATTCTAAAATATAAGTGGTTCTGCTCCAAAAAACAAATCAATTCTTTAAAATGGGGATTCACAATACTGGGAGAAGGTTGTGATGCTCAGAAAGTGTCATATTTTTGTAGTATACAAGCCAGTGATACTGTTCAGACAAGAGAAGCGGGGGGGGGGGGAGGAGAAACAAACAAACAAAAATCCAGAATCACTACTATTTTGCACATTAAGCACATTTGGCTTAGGTTAGTACCAGCTGTCCTTGGAGAAGATCCAGCTTCTGTAGAAAATGGTGTTACAGGATGTAGTGCTGTTTCAAGGTCTTTGCAAAAAAAAGGTAAAATTAGTTCTCTCTCTTTCTCCTTCCCATTCAGAAAAAGACACTACGGAGATCTTTAGCTTCCCTTCACCTTCATGTTTTAACATGAGAAAAACTGTAGTTTTTATAATAATACTACTGTAGTTTAATAATAATATTACTTCTGTGGTCCATTATAGGGTACTCATTCTACAGTACCAGGATCTTACACTTATTTCTAAAGACCTCCAGGACAATTAGTCTCAGCACCATTCTATTTTTCCCTGACTTTTCTGAGAGTGCAGGGAAAGCTTCATTTCATCTCACAGATCTGATGCTCGTTACTGCTGTTAGTTTATTTATTATCTCTGTCTCATAAATCCCACGGTTATCCAAGCTAATAGGTATGGTAGAAATGTCATTGAGTGCACCTCAAAGGATGGGAAGACAGGAATGCATTACTGTTCATGGATTGTCACGGCTACCCACAAGGACCTGCACTTCACAATTATCCAATCCTGACATACTCAGCAAATTATCTCGGATACTCATAGATGAAATTGATGGTAAGTATCTGATTCAAAGTAGGTTTTCTTCTAAGTTGTAACTGTCATATTAAATTAAATCATATTATGCTGTGTCAAATCAGTATACAAGATGATACTTAAGCAATACAACCCAATATAACAGAAAAAAAAAAAAAAAAAAAAAAAAAAAAAACTACAAGATATTTACTGCATTACACAATTTATTAAAAAAAAAAAAAAGAAAAAAAGAAAAAAAAAAGTACTGGCATTTGCTTCCTAAAATTTAAGGATCTCTCATTTACTTTGAAAGGGGACAACTCTCCAGACTCCCAATTACCCATTTATAACTGTTACTTGACACTTCTGCTGTCGTCCATACAGCTTCTAGTGGCTCAGTTATTTTCTCATGAAGGTTTCCACCATCTCTTACTCTGTGATTTACTTGTGATTTATCTCTTTTTCTTTCTAAAAAGGCACTATTCTAGAATAACATATATGAATTTATGCCCTGACTGTGCAACACTATCCCATTTTACTGGTAAATTCAGCATATTTCAGTGAGTCGTCTAAATGTAATATAACACCTTGTCAAATTCACTGAAAAAAACAGTGAATACAGAATTGTGGTACTGAGAAAAATACCATGTGCCATTGCAGTCCTTCTGGCCAATCTAGGATTCAAAAAAGAAGGTCAGATCATCTGTCCATAGCCAAAGAATAATCACAGCAGTTTGGATCCCTGTAGGAAGCAATAAAACCAGGGTAGAATGTAAAAAGAAAAAAAAAATAATAATGAAAGAAATCATATAATCATAGAATGGTCGTTGTTGGAAGGGACCTTGAAGATTGTTTAGTTACAACCCCCCTGCTATGGGCAGGACCACCTTCCACTAGACCAGGTTGCTCAAAGCCCCATCCAGCCTGGCCTTGAACACTTCCAGGGATGGGGCATCCACAACTTCTCTGGGCAACCTGTCTCAACACTCTCACAGACAAGAATTTCTTCTTAATATCTGATCTAAATTTCCCCTCTCTCAGTTTAAAACCATCACCCCTCGTCCTACTTTCCAACAAACAAAAGAATTTGTTTGCCATTAAAGAACACTAAGAATCATGATAGCCCACAAAAGCTATATTTCAGAAATGTGTATGAATACAATAAACAGAGAAAGAGATTAAAATGTTCTTTGTTTAAATAAATAAATAACTACAGAAAAATAAAGAGCCAGGGTCAGGCCTTGATGGCCACAGGAAATAGTATAGTCAGGGTCCTCCCTTTTCACTGATTAGGTTACTGTTTTTCTCCTACCCAGTATTGTTCCTCTGATCCTTCCTCATCTTTGTGTTTACTGTGATTAACTTTTTATCATATAAGCTAATAGTATGTAACATATAGAATATTCTATGACTAACAGTATGACACTCTGTCAATAATATGACATTATGATATAACATACTGTGATTAGTGAGTCAAAAACATCCAGGACCATTTTCTGGTGCAGAGGTCATTTGGTATGGAATGGTGAATCTACATACCATCATATAATTTTGCTACCCAGAACAGGGTGGCCACATAAAACCAGCATAGTAGAGAAGTCTCTTCTAAGTGTGCCTGGGAACTATCTGCAGCACTTTGGCCTAGCCTGTGCCAAAACTGTGCCAAAACTATGCCAAAAAAAACCCCATTATAACAAATTACAGAATCACAGAATGGTAGGGTTGGAAGGGACCTCTGGAGATTGTCTAGCCCAACCCCCCTGCCACAGCAGGGTCACCTGGAGCAGGTTGCACAGGAACACATCCAGGGGGGTTTTGAATGTCTCCAGAGACAGAGACTCCACCACCTCTCTGGGCAGCCTGTTCCAGTGCTCTGCCACCCTCAAAGTAAATAAGTTCCTTCTCATGCTTAGGTGGAACTTCCTATGCTCAAGTTTGTGCCCGCTACCTCCTGTTGCCAGGCACCACTGAAAAGAGCCTGAACCCATCCTTCTGACACCCAGCCTTGAAGTATTTATAAGCGTTGATAAGATCCCCCCTCAGTCATCTTTTTTCCAGACTGAAGAGACCCAAATCCCTCAGCCTTTCTTCATAAGAGAGGTGTTCCAATCTTGGTAGCCCTTTGCTGTACCCTCTCCAGCAGTTCCCTGTCCTTCTTGAACTGGGGGGCCCAGAACTGGACACAGTACTCCAGCTGTGGCCTCACCAAGGCAGAGTAGAGGGGGAGGGTAACCTCCCTCAACCTGCTGGCCACACTCCACATAAGCAATATGGATCACCAGTTCTAGTTCCAGGAACATTTCTGGGCACTGTTTAATATAATAGCATAGTTGTTACCTGTATTTTCTGGGAAAATGTTTGTCTATAAAACCAAGGGACAATTCAGGACAGTGAACCTTAATTTGAGAAAACCATATTTTGTTCTAAGACATAGACATACGGGAAGACAGGATTAAATTGTGTTAGGTGCAAACAACATCAGCCAGTCCTAATGGAGGCTGTTAACTTCTGAAGCCACCCTCCCACCACCAGATTTGAACTTGTTTGTTCTCACATTCTTGCCTTGTTTAGGTAGATCCACATTCCTAGTTTTTGTGGGTGCCTTTCTCTGGTAAAAATCTAACCATCATGTGCAAAAAAAGTTGTGTTTCTTTCACTAAGGTACTGAGGTTACTACTTTTAGGACTATAAATCTAAGGCAGTTTTGGAAAGATATTTTGAGCCCTTAAGTGAGTTAGATGCTTCTGAAAATTGCCACTTACTCCTTAAACATATACGTCTAGGCAAAGCTATAAAATTATGTAAAGCTTGCTTCCCTTCCTCTCTTTTCAGAGAAACAGCTACCAGTTTTTTAAAAAAAAATTATTAGCTTAGTGGTTAACATAATTAATGCAAGTCAGTAGTGTGTTCATTTTAAAAATATTTCTTGATTGTGGACATTGCTCTAGTCTATATTCTGCTTAAAATATGTGGTTCTTGCTCTTATATCTCAACAGTACAGCTGAGTAAACATATTCTGACATCTACGTTGTCATCAGGTTTTAGATTTTGTCTCAAAGATAAATTCTTGATCTGTTTCAAAATTTATCGTCATCAATAAGTTTTATTAAGCTCTATTCTGCCTAAAAAATACAGAGTACATCCTGCAGACCTGACTATGTCTCAGAGAGGACAGCATTAAATAAAAACACAGATGTGTACATAGCATTTGCTAGGGCGGTCATTAGCAGGTTCTTCAAGAATGCTTCATATTTTACATGCTGTGACATTAGATCGTAATGAAGTATTATGTGAAAGGTAGAAATATCTTGAATGAACATAAAGCACTTTTCAAGCCCTCTTTTCACATAAGTTTTATATTTGCTGAGGAATTTCTTGACATGTAATGCATAGGTTGAGAGTCTTCCGTTCAGTTAAAAAAAAAAAATAAAAAAGACAAAGGCTGTCACTTCGGAGGATGGATAACAATGACCAAACATTTGCATGCACTTGAGACGGCTGAGAGGATAGTGAAAGAATGAACAGCATTAAAAATGTCTAATTTCCTTCTAAATCAGACTTTTACTTTCAATGTGTTTGCTTTACACTCAACCTGCACAGAGTCACTCAGGACAGAATCCCAAACTATGTGATTTACGGCTCCTTCTGAAGGGCATGCCTCTCCCTCACTGCTGACAACAGAGGCCTTTAGGTGAACAGTTGCTAACGTCTTTTGGATAAATCAAGTATCTGGATTTGAGTTTGAACATTCTTGTTCCTCATAAAGTTGTCTTTCATGGATGTCATTAAAATTGAAATCTTGGAAGCAATTAAAAAATGTTGAGATTCACAAAATTTAGTTGGAGACTGGGAAAAAAAAAACCTACTGGGATTACTTGCCAATCTGCCAGTAACTCCAGCACTGAATGACTGTAACTGTCATTAATTACTGAAAGATCTGAATAGCAAATACCTGACTTGCAGTTAAACCTACATTCAATTGCATTTTCAAAAACTATTAGGAATTCAATTACAAGAAGAAAAGTAAAAGGAAATTTATTTCTTTAAAGATGTAAAAGAGCATGACAATTGGATTGTCTGAAAGGGGAGGGATGGGCTTCCACTGAACAGTATTTAGAAGAAAACAACTTTAAGCACTGATTCTCAGGAAACCAGAT
Organism: Fratercula arctica; assembly: GCA_947846985.1. Classification (NCBI taxonomy): domain Eukaryota; kingdom Metazoa; phylum Chordata; class Aves; order Charadriiformes; family Alcidae; genus Fratercula; species Fratercula arctica. The sequence continues at coordinate 35,620,768 of CANTUZ010000001.1, read as the reverse complement.
ATAACTTTATATCCCATTTAAAAGATGAAGCTTAAATTTATATATATATATATATATATATATAAAAATATATATATATATATATATAATATGAGTTTAAGTTAAAGCACTGTACCATGACTTATGATATCTAAGGTACTAGTCTTGCTCACCACAGACTCATGGTATAGTCTTGGAAGACATGTGATTTTCATGTGTTTTGTCTGGTATGGGGAATAATGCATTTTCTATGAAGAAAGAAGGAACTACCACAGTAATTCATTTTATTCTATTGTGTAATAAAAAGTGTAAATGTACTCTTAATCAGTTCCTCCCTAAGCTAAAATACATATTTTTAAGGAATAGACATCTAATCTTAGTTGAGAAATTGCTACTGATATGAAATTCACTACAACCATTGATAGGTAAAGTAATTTCATAAGTCATTAACCTGAGTATTAAAAATTGTATTTCTTCTAATGGGGTACATTGTTATTTCATTGTCTATTTTTATGTAAAAAAACTGTAGTCATGGAGCCTAAGATCAGAAAGGAAATTTATTCTGAATTATTTTATATACATGAGTTTAACTTTAAAAATTATCTTGAAACCTTTTGGCGAGAGTGTCAAATACCATAATAACCTGGTTACTTTAGAGCCATTTTATGAAGTACACAAGATTGGAGTAACAGATGGTTTATTATCTAACTTTCCTTGACTTCAAGAAGAGTTGTACGTCTAGATCCTTGCCTCCTTTCAACAAATTTCTGTTATTCTGGGAACAAAAGATTAAACTAAAGACCCAGCCAGATTTAAAAAAATGTGTTAGCTGTATAACACATCAACATTCTAAAAGTAAGAAGAAAGCAGGAATCAGCAAAACCCTAAGGCCCTTATGAAACTTATACATAAATATGACTATTCACAATAAGTATAGTAAGCATAAATGTATGAATTTGGAGAACAAGGACTATATGTCTATAGATATGAAAATTTCTTCATCTCAATTTCCAAAAAAATAAAAATCCCTTATCATGCTCTCTGTGTGTTCCCCTTGTCATTTTTTTTGTCCATCTATTTGTCCTTTTTCCTGCTTTCATATATATACATGTAAACTCAAAATTATATATGTACACACATAAGTATTTTTAACTATTGATCAGTAACTACCAAATCTGACAGGAAGAAAAATGTCAGAAACAATTGCACTCGGCATTTTTAGCTGAGTAGAGAAGAGCAATCCGAATTAGTAAATCTCATTCTTTATATATCTACACTGAGGGAGAGACTAGCAGAGATGAGCTATCACATAGTCCACTTGGCACAGGCCAGATAACCAGTAGGCATGCATACCACTTTAGGCATTCCACAAACATGCCATATTTTACCTCTGAAAGTGACACATGTGAAAGGAGTAGGAGTAAGGCTGAGAGATATTTACGGTGGAAGACGGAAGTGAAGGACACAGATGTGTGGAAAGCCAGAGTTCGTTAACTCTGGTGCATAGAAGTTCTTTTCAGAACAGACTCCGCCCTTGAAACACTGGCATGGTATAAATAGGAATAATAGTTAATACTTATCACATAAAATAAAACTAAACTAAACTAAACTAAAATGAACTAAACTAAAATGAAATAAAATAAAATAAAATAAAGTAAAATGAAATGAAATAAAATACATTTCCCACTTTGGAGTTTTCCTATGATGAAAAAGACAGCTGTGTGTTGAAGTACGGGTGACATAAAGACAAAGATCATTGTGTTATCTGTGTTCACTTGAAATACCATACTTACAGTAAGAGGAATTTTTTTCAGTATGCGGAGACCTCAGAAGGGAGAATATAATCACGAGTAAGTAGAGGAACATGAGAAGGGAACAGACCAAACAATTGGGTAAAGTAAATTGAAGTTGCTTATTTGGTACTAATTCTCTCATCTGTAAATTCAGATGTCCTTGTAACAAATATATATGTAGAAATAAATATATTGTCTGTTTTTTACTGAAGAAAATGAATGAAATTATGGATTTTTTTATAAGGTAATATTTGAAGAACAATTGATTTATTTTCCAGTAGGGAATATCATAAAGGAGGGGTTTCTGATCCAGAATACAAATCAGGATAGGTGATAATGAGCAATTAAGTCATGAAATCAGCATTGACTGTTACCTCTGCTACCACCTGTATATCACTGGTGTCAGATTAGGAATACTGAATCACAAACATTTCTTATTCTCACTTCTTTCAAATTGGGAATATCTTCTGTATTTGAGTGATTCTGCTGTTGATGATACTGACAAAATTGTTAATTTTTCGCAGTGGATAGAATATAAAAGTGGGAAAGAGGATCAGAATTTGTCTGTCACCAAACATCACATCATTTGTCAGCCACTTGCTGCCCAAGGAAATGGGCAAGCTGTTAGACTGTTACTAATTTTAGTTTGTTTTTATTCAGCTTGGCTTGTTCTCTTGGGTCACTAATTAAAGTTTATGTATTATGATTCAAAATTAAAAGTTTTTCTTTCTTCCTGAAAATACTTGTTATAAGGAAGATCTACCTCAGTTTCTTATCAAATTATTTATATCATAGATTGCAAAGTATTAACTTTTTTGCTTTACAGAAACAGAGAAGGATTTGTAGGATTGATCTAACAGTTCCCATCATAATTACTGCTGTGAAAAGTGTAGTTCCTGATGAGTTTGTATTTATGTGGTCCCAAAAATCTGAGAAAATAAACCAACCATGGGGGTGAATTTTTGTCTAAAAGTAAATTTGAGCAAAATACAATGTTGAATTCTGTGAAGAATAAATTAAACCCTCACCTTTTATGTTGAATGTAATCAGCATAAAAACCAAAATAGACTCAACCTACTCTTTGGTTTTACCATTTTTTTTTTTTTTTTCTGGTAATCAACAGCATGATTTGGAAAGTTTATATGAATTGGAATTAAACGCTATTGCTACTATGTTCTCCTTCTGTTAAGCACTGGTCACAAATCATAAGATAATTTAAGTCTGAAGGGACCTCAGGAGGTGATCTGATCCAACCTCAATAAGCAACGCCACCTTAAACTGTTAAAACCGAATGGAGGATCAGGCCTAATATTCTACCTAGAATGTCATGTTATAGGATTATTAACATAAATAGATATGCATAATGATCAAGATCCAATTGTTCTTAGCCTGAAACATGGTACCATATTGCTACCGACTGCCATTTATGTCATTCTTTACAGATTTGCAGAGTTTTTCTCACATGGAGCTACAACATAGTTTAAGTTTTCTATCTATGGGGTGAGAGGCTAAAAGTAAGCAGATTGTTATCAGGTTTATTACTCTGACCTCTCTACTTCATACTTTAAATATTCCCCATCATCTCATACATCATAACCGGAGAAGGAGGAGAAGTCAGGATTATTACTCCTGCACTAACCTGCAGAACCATTCAGAGACAGGAGTGTTGACTGGATGAGAAAGTCAACATTTTCCACTCTGTCTACAAGAATGGAGAGTTTTTCCTTCAGTCATTAGCTCTTCCTAGAGCAAGGCAATTCTCTTAATATCCCTAAAGACCCTAGTGCAGAAAACCGTAAAAATAATAAAAAAAATTACTCTGTTTTAGACCCAAAGAACATGTTACCTTCATAAAGTTGATTTTATTTTTCTTTTTTAAATGCTGTTGAATTAGAATGTTATATATGTGGCCAAGACTGCTTTATGGTTTAAATACTGAGAAAATTACAGGAATCTGGGACAAGTTCATCTAACCATAAGAATGTAAGGCAAATTAAATGTTACGAGGGCAGTTAGTTGCTTCCAATTGGTGAAATAAGAAGGAATCAATCTACCCATTTTTTTCCCCAAAGTTTGTCATCAGACCTGTACACTTTTACATACTCTGCTTCAATCCATAATTCAGGAAAATATTCTTACTCGTGGCTGAGATACATGCCCTATATGATGTGTTTGAGCAGCAGTTTAAAAAGAGATTCATTTATGCATATCCCTTCATGCCTTCTTAGTCTTGTATTAGAATCATTAACATAATATACGATGTGTGTTTTTTTCCTGTAGAGACTTTTTTAGTGTAACTGACCAGATGCATAGATAAAATTTTAATCAAATATATTGAATTTTACAATACAAACAATTTTAGCAAAAATACATTGTATTCTTAGCAAAATACATTGTACTTTGACTTGAATTTGCTTAACGACTTATATGAAATTTGAAATTGGGGAACCACTGGAAATTAACACATATCTTTCTTTTGGCAGAAGTAGCATTTTTAATAGGTCACTAGAAAAGAGTAAGAATAAAATTGTGTGGATAAATGATAAAACATATGAACACTAAACAGATTAATGTCCTGTTCTGCTGAACATGAATAAAATAAATAATGCAGGAATTCTTTTTGCAGTCTCAATGTTTTGGAGAATAAGAAAAATATGTAGTATAACTTTAGGAAAAATCCAGTAGTTTGAACCTCCTCAATACCTAAAAGATACTCCAAAAGCTAAAAAAACCAACCAAACAAACAACAACAAAAAACCAAACCACAACAAAAAACCACCAATATTGTCTCTGGGGTCTTTCAGTTGTCTTACTTTGTTTTCTATTTTACCAATTCCAACCACATTCATCTGGAAGCTCTGATTCCTGCAGCTTGGTAAAATGAACTTTACACAAATGTAGCAAAAATTCTGTTATATGGAAACTTATTTCTGGACCATGAATGGTCTTCATACTTCTGTGTCCTCTCACTTTTCAACAAACCCAATTCTTCTTTGGTCAATGTTATAGAAAAAAAGAAGTACAAGCTTTACTCTATAGAATAATATTTTAGATATTAAGAGGTGATGTGCATGATTCCTACAGAAAAAGACTAAATAGGTGATGTGCCTGATTATTACGTGATTCTGTGAAGTGACGGAAGAGCAATGCCGAAGAATACGTTTAATCTTCTGACTCTCCATAACCAAATTAATTTTTGCTTTGCTTTTTTTATTAGAAGGCTCTCCACTGTGAATCATGGAGACAATCACACATGAGTAGAATCTTTGGTTTGTTTGGCTTTTTTTCCCCTTCTTCAGTCATATATAAACACAAAGAATAAGACAATCTGAAGCTAATGATTTTGAACCAATTCTAGAGGAAAGGGTGGCATGCACACAGGAAGGTAGCCCATCTCCAAAAATATCCTTATAAAGATTTATCTTCCTTAAGTTGGTATCCTGTGAAATAAAACACTTTATTAACTCTCTTGTAAGTGTGGATCTCGCCTTCCCTTACAAGAGTGTTAGATTTCAATGTAAAAAGCTATAAAATAGTGGTTATACTTCTAAACGTCTCAAACCTGGCGTTTTGAGTGTTTTACCGACTCGCCGAGGAGACCAGCTCCAGTGCGGGAAATCGCGGCAAAAAAAGGGGCTCGTTTTTGAGGCTTTTTCAAGCCAGGAAAAGCAGCCAGCCCAAGCCGGTACCCGCCACTTGCCGGGGGTGGTGGCAGCTGAGGAGGAGAGAGGCGGCGCCAGCACCCCCGGCGGCAGGTCTGAACAAGGAGGGGGTAGGACCACTCTCCCCACTCCCCCCATAAAAGAAGCCCTTCGGGAGAACAGCGACCTGGTCGCTGGGCACTGAGCAAACAGGCAGCGAGTGGGCGCTGCCAGGTGTCACCCGCGGAGCCACCCAGGAGCACCAGAGGAGGGTGCACGTCGGCGAGGCGACAGCAGTGGCGGGCGGCCACCGCAGAGGGTGACTGCAAGGGGAGGAACGAGGGGAGAGCAAGCAGGCAAGCAGGCAGGCTAGGTCGACTACAAAGAAAACGTGGTCTCCACTCGGTCTGGAGCCAAAGCCAAAAGGAATAAAGTGACCCAAAATGGACCTGATGGAGAGACGTGCAGCTGTCCGGGTGATGGGCTGCATGGAATGTCTGTCACTCTGGCAGGAGGACAGCAAAGACAGCGCCTGTGCGTGCTGTGACCGGGTCAATGATCTGCTCAGCCTGGTGGCTGAGCTTAAGGAGGAAGTGGAAAGACTGAGGACCATTTGGGAGTGTGAAAGGGAGACTGACTGGTGGAGCCACACCCTGCCATCCTTAGGGATAAAGCAGCAGGCAGAGGCTCCACGACAGGTAGATGACCCCCTGCCCTCTTGTCACCAGACAGAAGGAGAGGAACTAGGAGAGGATGGGGGGGAATGAAAGCAGGTACCTGCTCAGGGCAGCAGGAGGGTCACCTCCAGACCTTCCATGCCTCCCCAGGTGCCTGTACAGAACAGATATTGGCCTCTGGAGATAGATGATGAGGGAACTAAGGATGCTGATAAAGCCCCATCCAGGGATTTGTCAAAGCAGCCAGCTCCATGCATTAAGACTGCTTCTGTGAAGAGCAGGAGGAGGGCAATAGTCATAGGGGGTTCCATTCTGAGGGGAACTCAGGGTCCCATATGCAGGCTGGACCCTTCCCACAGGGAGGTCTGCTGCATCCCTAGGGCCTGTGTTAAGGATGTAACCAGGAAGCTTCCTGGCCTGATATGACCCTCAGATTATTACCCTCTTTTGATCTTGCAGGCAGACAGTGACGAGCTGGAGAGTAGAAGTCTGAGGGCAATGAAGAAAGATTTCAGGGCCTTGGGACGGCTTGTCAAGGGTTCGGGAGCACAAACTGTGTTCTCCTCTGCCCTTCCAGTTTTGGGGACTGATGAACAGGTAAACAAGAAAATTGGACAGATAACACCTGGCTCCAAAACTGGTGCTACGAGCAGGGCTTTGGGTTCTATGATCATAGTTTGATCTACAGGACACCGGGCCTGCTTGCTAAGAATGGGAAAATCCTTTCCCAAAAGGGGAAAAGGGTACTAGGCCAAGAGATAGCAAGGCTCATGGACAGGGCATTAAACTAGAATCAAAGGGCGAAGGGGATAAAACCAGGCCCATTAGTAATGAGCCTAGGGATAAAGGGCCAAGGATGGGGGTGAAATTGGTAGCCCAGCTCAAGTGCATCTACACCAATGCGCATAGCATGGGCAACAAACAGGATGAGCCAGAAGCCATTATGCAGCAGGACAACTAGGATGCAGTCGCCATCACGGAAACGTGGTGGGATGACTGTCATGACTGGAATGCTGCGATGAATGGCTATAAGCTCTTCAAAAGGGATAGGCAAGGAAGGACAGGCGGGGGTGTGGCTCTGTACATTAGGGAATGTTTTGATTGTATAGAGCTAGATTCCAGTGATGAAAAAGTCAAGTGTTTATGGGTAAAGATGAAGGGGAAGGCAAATAAGGGAGATCTTGTGCTGGGAGTATGCTATAGACCACCCAACCAGGATGAGGAGACAGATAAGTATTCTATAAGCGGCTGGCTGAAGTCTCGCAATCGCCAGCCCTTGTTCTGGTTAGGAACTTCAAGCTGCCGGGTATCTGCTGGAAATATAACACAGCAGAGAGCAGGCAGGCTAGGAGGTTCCTCGAGTGCATGGAAGATAACTTCCTGACACAACTGGTAGGTGAGCCTACCAGAGGAGGTGCCTCACTAGACCTACTGTTCACAAACAGAGAAGGACTAGTGGGAGATGTGGTGGTCAGAGTTCATCTTGGGTTTAGTGATCGTGAAATGGTCAAGTTTTCAATTCATAGTGATGTAAGGAGGGGGGTTAACAAAACCTCCACCATGGACTTACAGAGGGTGGACTTTGGTTTGTTCAGAACACTGGCTGAGAGAGTCCCTTGGGAGATAGTCCTGAAGGGCAAAAGGGTCCAGGAATGCTGGACGCTCTTCAAGAAGGAAATCTTAAAGGCCCAGGAGCAGGCTGTTCCCAAGTGTTGCAAATTTAAAGGGGGGAAAATGGCCAGTCTGGATGAATAAGGAACTTCTGATGGGACTTAGGAATAGAAGGAGGGTTCATCACATTTGGAAGTAGGGACAGGCAACTCAGGAGGAGTACAGAGATCTCATTAGGTTATACAGAGAGAAAATTAGGAAAGCAGAAGCCCAGCTGGAGCTCAACTTGGCCACTAACATAAAGGACAACAAAAAAAGTTTTTATAAATACATCAACAGAAAGAGAGCCAGGGAGAATCTCCATCTCTTACTGGATGCGGGGGGGAAAGTTGCAACCAAGGACAAGGAGAAGGCTGAGATACTTAATGCCTTCTTTGCCTCTGTCTTCAATAGTCAGACCAGCTGTTCCCAGGGTGTTCAGCCTCCGTAGCTGGAAGATAAGGATGGAGAGGAGAACAACCCACCCGTAATCCAGGAGGAAGTAGTCAATGATATGCTTCTGCACCTAGATGCACATAAGACCATGGACCAGATCAGATTCACCCAAGAGTACTCAGGGAGCTGGCAGGAGAGCTCACCAAACCTCTCTCCACCATTTATCAACAATCATGGCCAACAGGGGACGTACCAGATGACTGGAGGGTGGCTAATGTGACACCCATCTACAAGAAGGGTCGGAAGGAGGATCCGGGGAACTACAGGCCTGTCAGCCTGACCTCGGTACCAGCAAAGATCATGAAGAGGATCATGTTGAGTGAGCTCTCACGGCAAGTGCAGGGCAGCCAAGGGATCAGGGCCAGCCAGCACGGGTTTAGGAAAGGGAGGTCCTGCTTAACCAACCTGATCTCCTTCTATGACCATGTGACCCACCTTCTGGATGTGGGGAAGGCTGTGGACGTTGTCTATTTGGACTTTGGTAAGGCCTTTGACACCGTCCCCCACCGCATTCTCTTGGAGAAGCTGGCGAATCATGGCATAGACAAGTGTACTCTTTGCTGGGTTAAAAACTGTCTGGATGGCCGTGCCCAGAGAGCTGTAATTAATGGGGTGAAATCCTCTTGGCAGCCGGTCACCAGTGGTGTCCCTCAGGGCTCAGTTTTGGGGCCAGTTTTATTCAATATCTTTATCAATGATCTGGATGAGGGCACTGAGTGCACCCTCAGGGAGTTTGCAGACGACACCAAACTAGGTGGGAGTGTTGATCTGCTTGAGGGTAGGAAGGCTCTACAGAGGGACCTGGACAGGCTGGAGCGATGGGCCAAGGCCAATTGTATGAGGTTTAATAAGGCCAAGTGGTGGGTCCTGCATTTCGGTCACAACAACCCCAAGCAACACTACAGGCTTGGGGAAGAGTGGCTGGAAAGCTGCCCAGCAGAAAAGGACCTGGGGGTGCTGGTGGACGGCCAGCTTAACATGAGCCAGCAGTGTGCCCAGGTGGCCAAGAAGGCCAACAGCATTCTGGCTTGTATCAGGAATAGCGTAGCCAGCAGGAGTAGGGAAGTGATCGTGCCTCTGTACTCGGCACTGGTGAGGCCTCACCTCGAGTGCTGTGTTCAGTTCTGGGCCCCTCTGTACAAGAGGGACACTGAAGTGCTGGAGCGTGTCCAGAAGAGAGCTGCCAAGCTGGTGAGGGGTCTGGAGATCAAGCCATATGAGGAGTGGTTGAGGGAACTGGGCATGTTTAGTTTGCAGAAGAGGAGGCTGAGGGGAGACCTCATTGCCCTCTACAACTGCCTGAAAGGAGGTTGTAGAGAGGTGGCTGTTGGCCTCTTCTCCCAGGTGAATAATGACAGGACCAGAGGAAATGGTCTGAAGCTGTGGCAGGGGAGGTTTAGATTAGATCTTAGGAAGAATTACTTTACTGAAAGAGTGGTCAGGCACTGGAACAGCCTGCCCAGGGAGGTGGTTGAGTCACCATCCCTAGAGGTATTTAAGAAACGTCTAGATTTGGCCCTTCAGGGCATGCTGTAGTGGCAGAGATTGTAGGGGATTTTTTTTGTGTGTGTGTGTATGGTTGGACTCGATGATCTCAAAGGTCCTTTCCAACCATGAAGATTCTATGATTCTATGATTTTAACCTTTATCTGGGTAAAGAATGTCTCCCAGTTAAATCTTGCTTACTTTATCAATGTGTATTTACGAATGTGCTTTTGTCTGTGCATTGCTATAAAAAAAGGAAAAGTGAGCCAATCACAATTTTTCTAATTACAGTTAGGTTCATGCAGAGTTGTCCCTAAAAGATACACACGCAGCCGAATGAAATGCTAGAATTTCAAAGAATCTGAGAATGTACAAAAACATGCAGGAATCTTTACTATTTCTTCTTGAGCTAATGTACTTGAATTATGAGCAAAGCTAAGGATTAATTATTTCCGATTCATGATTACAGCTAGAACACGTAGATTAAATCAGGAATGGAGCATATCCCTAAGGCAGAAAGAACTAATTGTGAGAATAGGATGGACCATATTAGATTTCACATAACTTAAGTACTAACTGGAAACAACTAAGTTAGGAGACTAATTGAACTCTATAATTCATGCAGAGAGATATTTCAGAAGCCAAAAATTCATTAGCTTTTCTTCTTAAACATGCAGAGGATCCTTAATACCTACATAAAAGAGTGTAGAGTCATGTCAGTGATTACTGAAGTACTCTGAAAGACAACAAAAAGCTGTAAGCCTGCAGTCAATGATCACACCTCTGTGTGACAATGGACTTGTATAGAAATAAGGTGAAGACTGGTTTTATGAATTTTTTTTTTCTCAGTAATTGGAAGGCAACAGGGAAGGGAAATAGTGGCTATTATCAACCTCCCTACTTGCATTGTTTTTGCATAGTGCCTTTTCACCTTTGCTTTAACAAACACCAGATATTTTAAAAGAAGTGGGGAAAAAAAAAAAAAAAAAAAACAAACCAAGAATACAAGCAAAATGTCTGTACCGAGATACGCCTCTGAATATTGAAAAGTGAATAAGTAAGATGTGAAACATACTAATTCTATTGCTGTGTGCATTAATCTAAATGTTTAGATGAACAGTGAACACAGTATAAAAATTATAGGTAGAAAAAAGTAAGATACAAAAAGAGATAAAATGCTGATAATAGATGGGAAAGTATGATCATTCGGGATAAGTCAAAGTAGAAGAGTAAATTATGTAAGTTGCTTACTGAAAGATTTACTTGTAAAGATTAGTAGTTCTGAAAACAGCCTAGGTAGTAGTGTCCACGTTCACTATATACTCATCCTAAGAGATTTTATTTCAGATGTTCTTTGCATGTGTCGCTCATTGAGGTCACACTACCACATAATCTGCTACAGGAGATGTGTCAGTTTTCTGATATATTTCCTGCTCTGAAAAGATGTTGTCTCTTTCCAGACCATGTTTTTGTATTAATCATCTGCTCTCAAAAGCAATCCTGTTTTCTGGTTTGCATCCAGACTTCTACGTGCTACTACCTCAAACACAATAATGAGCAAAAGAGACATCTAGGATCAAATTTAACACAGTAAATCAAAGGAAGGAGAGAAAGAATAAAAAGAAGCGCTCAAAATCGTCCCAAAGTGTCCTTCAGAACTGCTGCCAAGGCAGCTGTAGGAAAAATGTATTTTCATAATGCAAAGTCCAAATAAGCTGCTTCTCATCACAACAAATAAAAAAGGGAAACTGTGTGGTCAGTGGGCAAAAATAAAATGTAAACCACATCTAGCCAAAAAGAGGGTTTGTTTTTTTTTTCTTGTGTTATTATTTTTTGTCAAGACCAAGCTTCACAATAACTTAATTTTCTATGTTTTTAAACAATAAAGCCACCTAGGATAAATGATGCAATTTAGCTGGGCATTGCTCCTTGAAAAAGGAGGTCTGAACATAATGGGTAATCTTGATGCAGTATAAGCAGCAGTGTAATTGGGTTTTGTTTATGCAATATGTACGCCAATATGTGGACAGTACACCAGTCTGTTGCGTTTGCTGGCAGGTAAATTTCTCATTCAGTGAGGAGATAGCTCTTCTAAAAAGCAAACACAGAACTTAATTGATAGTGAATGTTTAATTCATTTTCATAAAAATCAATAGTGTTTCTCAAGGGGATAAAGGTGAATTAATTCATTTATCTAGATCTTTAAAGCTGATGCATAATAAACACAAGACATTTAACAAAGGTTAAAGAGTGCTTGTTGAGAGGCCTTCAAGATAGCAACACTATTTTGATTTGTTTGATTTCTTAACACTGGGAGGATTATTTGTATTAAATTATCACTATATCATTCCACAGTAGAACAGGTGCTTCCTCATGTTGTAGTCCTATTACTAGATATTTGCCACTCATGTTATGAATTCATAACACATGCAACATGATCAAAACAGGAAAAAAAAAGCCTATCTTGCTGCTGAATAGAAATAAAATTAATTGTTTAGATATGAAAAATGTAAAAAAAAGTATAGAAATAAGAGGCTGGATACTAAGTTCCAGGAATAGTCTAAACAACATAAAGATCCAAAATACATTAACCATTTTTTACAAGCTTGTTGTTAGACTTCCTCAGCCCTGAGAGTTTGAGTCTCAATAACAATAAAAAGAATTAAGAGTTGGAAAAAGGGTAGAAGTCTAAGACTTTCAGGGCTTTCATACTGGTCCATTATTATTGATTTACTTTTTTATTGTCTCCTTTGATTATTCCATCACATGTTGTTTTGCAGGGGGTCGGGTGTGTGTTTTGTTTTCTTCTACAAATCACAAAACATAAAGAGTCAAAAATAAGCCAAACAAGCAAAGAAACAAAGATTACAAAGAAATATGCTCCCCGTTGTGGATTTAAATGATGTTTAAAAACAGAATCATAGAATCATTTAGGTTGGAAAAGACCCTTGGGATCATCAAGTCCAACCATCAACCCCACTCTACAAAGTTCTCCCTTACATCATATACCCTAACACCACATCTAAACGAGTCTTAAATGCATTCAGGGATGGCGACTCCACCAACTCCCTGGGCAGCCTATTCCAGTGTCTCACCACTCTTTCTGTGAAGAATTTTTTCCTAATGCCCAGTCTAAACCTACCCTGCTGCAGCTTTAACCCATTCCCTCTTGTTCTATCACTAATTACCTGTGAGAAGAGACCAGCACCAACCTCTCTACAATGTCCTTTCAAGTAGTTGTAGAGAGTGATGAGGTCTCCCCTCAGCCTCCTCTTCCTCAAACTAAACAGTCCCAGCTCCTTCAATTGTTCCTCATAAGATTTGTTCTGCAGGCCCTTCACATGTATTAAATTTAAATGCATTAAGACCTTGTCCTGCTTTGAGGTAGAACAGAACCAACTTTCTGCACAATATGCTGTTAATTTCAGAGAGTTAGAAGAGGCCTAGCTAAGAAGTAAAATTACTGAACAGAAAGTTGGTTCTGTTCTACCTCAAGCCAGGACAGACCTGTATTTCCAAAATCTATTTGCACAAGTGTAAATCCCCTATCCAGGACACACCTGGAGTTTTCTGTTGCTAAAATTGCTACTGAAGAATTGTGAGATTGTCACCAGGAGAGAAGATGGTCTTGTTGAGAGTGAACAGTTGAAGATCTAATAATGAAGATATCATTCCTCTTCATATTCAAAATAAAATAAACAGAAGACCTCAGTCACTAGCATTTCCTGAATAAAAAAGCATTGTTTGATCTGCTTTCCTTTCAGACAAGAATTTATTACCAATGGTCAGGCAGGTCTAAGTTGTTAAGTGCACATTGCATTCCTAAATTCAATCTAGTCCCTCCAAAAATGGCAAAGTAGAAGCAAAACTATTGGATCAGATAGGTTCAGCTGCACATGTAAAACATACACGTCCAAATTTAATTGTCCCAGATATATATGATAAGGACTCGGTCGCATTGGTATTTATTTGATGATGAAGGTTTGCAACTACAAAAAAGTTACTTTGGAGGATATTAATTAAAGCAAGGTTTGTGTCTCATTATTGTCAAGATTTGACAGAAATCTTAAGTATAAGAAGACTTAACTTCATCAGCTGCAAATTGGCTGAGGACCGGTGTATTTACTAGACCTCAGTGGAACTCAATAATTATCAAGAAAAGGGAAATGTGCCTCAGTTCTGTTCGTTTGTCCAACACTGAACTAGGGAACATTCTGAATCCTTTGCATTCAGCTTTTTAAATTGGGTATGATGCTATTTGGTCAGGTTTATGATGATTGATCCAAACATAATGGCCAGTCAATAAGATAACCAGAAATAGATTGCAAGTTCTTATATGAAGGTCTAGTCAAGGTCTGACTTTTAGCATGCAGCTACTACAATAACATGAGGCAAGCAAAAATCTGAATCAATAGGATATTAGCTATGTGTTATATCCAATTACAAATATAGGAAGCTATAGGCAAATCCAACTATAAAGTAAATATGATATATCTTATTCCTCTGTGTTCACATATTAGCTACCTCATATTTAAAGAGGATAAAAAATGCATCTGGAGATTGTTAACAAGTAGTTAGTTATCTAACAGGTTATCTTACCTGTTCTGATTGACTACACAGACAGCTTTAAGATATCGTGTTTATATGCCCATACTTTTATTCACAATATATGGCCTTGGTTAGTGTTTTCTTTACCACCATATTAAAATGGGCTGCATGTGGTTTTGTTAGATTTAATTTATTTTTTTTTTTTTTTTTTTCATAAGGAATGCTATCATTCCAGCTGTTCCAGGGGGAAAAAAGAGTGAAAACTTTTAATTAGTTCCCACCACAAATAACAAACAAAAGGATATCATAGTTAAGAATACAGCAGTGGATTGCACAAAATGCCGTTCTTATTTTGTTCTTAAATTTTTAAATAAATGAGAAATCAACTCATCTTCATTTAAACTACTCCTAGAAAAATATGTGCTGTTTCATTCTGCTGAATCTTTCTAATGAAGTTCATGTTTGGGTGAAACATCCTCTCCCAGAGGTTTCTGCTGGAAGCTCATTATCAGCCACTGCATGGTAGATAATTCCAGTATGTATACATAGATATGTTATAATCAAAGTTCAGTATAATAGCATAGCTGTTACATCACTTAAAAGACTGTGCCTTCATATACAGAAATCAAGAGTGGGTTCATGACCTGTAAAGATCTACACGGCATCATTCAGTCCTGTACAGAGATAGTCAAGCTACCCCAGCACAAGTTGGATCTGGAACTAGAAGCAGTAGTGTTATGCCAACATTGTTCTGTGCCAGAGACAATTAATCCTGTTAGGAGGCTACTCTGATAGCAAGACCCAAGTGTATATCTCTATATAATACTGCACAGTTCTTTATATACATACTAGGATGTTTGGACATTCCTTACATGGTACTGCATTGTGTGGTGTAGGAATACTCAAATATCCTGATTTATTGTGCAAAACACAGTGACCTTTGATATATTAATGCAGCATTTAGTGTTTAATCCCATACTGTTATGAAAACTAATTACATTTTCAAAAACTAATTATATGGCAACAGAATTTCACAGCCTCTGAGATTAAGATGTTTCTAACGCTACTTCAGAGAAAGGTTAGTACTATTCCAGGCTCGACTTTTAGACTTAATTTCTAAAGATATGTCCGTATTCTTCACTGATGTTCATATAAAAGTGAGAAAAAAAGCCAAACCAGCTAACCCTGACACTTCTGGCAGTCTAGCCATGATAACACAGATGCCAAAGTGAGTGCCCTATGAAATACTGCATAAGTATTCAGATGATAATGTCTGATGTGTTGTAGTCCTAAAGAGCAGGTTACACTTGTTCAAGGATATTAAGAAGACAAAGCATCTATTCTTGTATACCGCTATTCGTGTCTAAGATTACTGCTTTCAAGAGATCTCATATTTACATACACAAGCTGTAGTTGCACATTTGAACAGCAATGTCCTTGTACAGAGTTAGTGACTTTATGTGCACACCTTAATTATAAAAATAGGTCTGCTCTTGTTAATAAAGGAATACTTGTTTCTGTACAGCAGAGAACAAAAAAAAACAAGTAATCCTTTAATGGAGATCTCGCCTGTTCTGAATACACCTTATATTTTGAATGTTCTCTTTTCCATGTGTTGTTGATTCTGGGTGTTGTTGATCCTTCAAGCTATCAAACTCTGACTGTATTTCTGTGATATATATATATATATATGTCAGTACATACACTGCATGTACATCTTAAAGATCATGTAAGGTGGGAAAGCAAGTACCATTCAGACAAAATATTGTCAAATACAATGTAGAGAGTACACTTACCTCAGGTTTGAAGTTGGCCCATTGCTTACTAATATTGAAAATACATCAGAAACTTTTATGTCTTATGAAAGAAAATAAGACATAGTAAGGTTTTTTTTTTACTTTGGACTTCTTACATATCCTAAAAAGAATACAGTTCCATACCTCTACCACTGCAATAGTAACTATAATATACAGTGTCAATTAAAGAAAACTAGGACATTAACAAGGTATATTCTATCTGAGTGACAAAAAGATCCTTTGTATGTTGGAGCCATCTACAACTTTTTTTCATGTTTTTCCAACTGTTTCACTATGGTAGTCTGCATTAATTAGAAGTTCAATGAGTAAATTTTTGCCCAATTCTAAGTCTAACTAAATACCAATACTTGCTCAGATTGCAGTAGGTTCTATGACTCTGTACCTGAATATCTTGTTAAGCAAGTTTGCCTACAGACAGTACAAAATATGCCATCTCTTTATACAGTAATAAGAACAGTGGTCTTTCAAGTTAGGTCCATTACAAGGAAAATGATCATTTGATTAAAATGCTTAGATTAAAAATCTTGGTAAAATGTGTTTATTGTAAGTTTTCATTTTGTTTGGTTTTTGACTATCATTTCTTGTCTCCTTTACAATTCAGAAAAATAATAGAAAAAAATTCATATTTACTACACTTTAATCTTTTCTTAATAAAATAGTTCCTCTTTTTTAAGAGGCAGACCCAATTGCTATATCCTCTTTTCAGAATTTTACTTCACTTTTATGATGATTTCTGTAAGGTAAAGAACATAAATACAGGAGCTGGTACGTTATGCAATATGTCTAATTTAAGAAAAATATATTTTTTCCATATCCAGTAGTATAAGAAATTATATAGAGAAAATAATTTTGGAAAACTTTTTTTCTGCAATGACCCTTCACTTCCAAGTGGCTGTGCTATCACAGTTTGCTTCCCTGCAGTTTTGAAAACAATATTGATCTAGGAGCTTAGTAGGAACCTGTGCTGACAACTCTGCAATCACTATCTTTTCTTTTTCATTTCCTTGAGCGAGTGGAACTTCAGCAATTTAAAACTGTATGCGAGCAGCCCCATCACAACTAATAGGTCTTCAGGATGTGTTGGCATCTCTGGAGAAGCACCTTAGATCCTAATCCTAACGTTTCCAACAATTCAGTGATGTAGTAGCAATTACATAGGTCAGTGCATATCTTACATCAATAGAGAAAATGTGACAGTCCAGTGTAAAAGGAAATAAGCCATTTCAGCGGTACATAAAAGCATACATAAATCAAATATACTTCAGTAGAGAAAAAGATATCAAGTAGTAACTTATTTGTTTGCAGCATATACCGTGTTCCTAAGCACATATCTTTCTTGGCTTATTTGCAGTCAATAACCAGTCAGTCAAGAGGTTCAAATAATCTGTAGGAAGGGAAAGGTAGGCATATAGACTATTTTTCTTCCAATATGTGTTTTTTTTGGAAGGGGTGGGGGCAGGGTGGGGAACGGCTTTAATTTTTAATTAGAGGTTAATAGGAAGTAGTTTTCCTATTCCACAAGAAATACGGAGTTGTAAACATTTAGGCTTCCCATTAAAATGATAAGAACCTTGAAAATTTAAAGTGGGCCTTCTGTCTCTAAAAAATGGTTATATCAAATGGTTTCATCTAATGTTTTGAAAATATTTTATTTTTTTTCTCTTTTTTTTACTTGTTATTTATAAGTAATGCTTTAAAAGGTGACTTTCTTCAAATGAACATTTTTTTCCCATTTTCAAGCTATTAAAATGTGGTGCTTCAACAATTTTGAAACTTCCTTTAAAAAAAGACTTTTGAAATGGAAAATTGTTTTAAACAGTCTTTTCCTCATAAGCAGTTTCTGTTTCAATAAATGAATATATATAGGAAAAGGAAGGATGGGAAGCTTCTTTCAAAAATATGATAAATTTTCCTGATTTCCAAAACCACTGCTAGTCAACACCCCTGTGGTGTGTGAAGGGGCATTTTCTGAAGCAGGTGAAAAATGGCACAGTGATTAAGGCACAAGGCTGTGACTCAGAGTATTAGCAAACATGGGAGTTTTGCCACAAGCTTCCACTGTGATTTTTGGATAATTTACTTAATTTCTGTTTCAGTCAGCTCTTCTCTTTGAATGAAACAGGTCTACCTTGCAGAGGTATTGTAAGAGTAAAGGTATTAATGTCAAGTTTCTGTGGTGATGAAGGTTCTGTAAGTGCCCACATAAAAATGGTGAATGTACTCGGACTGCAGTTCATTCAACAATTAATGAAAAGCTATATTTCCTTGAACACAAGTAGAGTGGAACTGTTCAATGCAGTTGCTCATTATTATAATATATTATTGACTAAAGTATCATTTTTATCTTTAAACTGAAATAGTCCCTGCAAATTTGTCCTTTGTGTCCTTAGCTCGCCTGTGAAACACTATTTGAAGTATTTTAAACGTCTTAATATTTGAGTTTCTTCTGAATTTAGAAAAAAAAACCAAACAAACAAAAACAGAGTTCCTGTAGTCCTGTAAATTTTTTTAAAGTACTATAATTATAAGCAAAACCAATACCATTATGTGATTCAGATGGATATATAAATCAGCACTATTCCACCTCCCTTAGATTTCAAGGTTCTCAAAAGATCAATTTTCTATTTACATTTCTTTATAGGTAAAAATGCGTATCTATTACATATATAAATATATATTAAATACATACCTATTACATATACAAATATATATTAAATACATAATCAGACATATAAATATATCTAATATATTTTAAAAGGTGGTTTGAGAACACCAAATACATCCTAAGTATATTATGCCTAATATTCTCAATTCTAAAATATTCTGCATTTAATTGACTGAAGATACTATTGACCAGATCTTTCCCCACCACAGTCACAGTGCTTTTATTTTTAAAAGTTTTCTGCTGCTTCCAGGTAGGATACTTAGATACAAAACCAAACGTAGGCATCTAATATAAGACAGAAAATAGATTTATGCACCAACATCTGAAAGTTAGCACTCACAATCCTTACTCTAAAAAGCTTTAAGAAGAAGAAATAGTGTCACTACAGCAGAAATAAGAAAACTACATATATGAAATATGCCATTGAAAGCTAGGTCATTTATGTTGGAAAGAAATATGACAGAAAATATACATTTTTAGAGAAATATTCAGTAAAACAGAAGGTGAACCCAATGAGTAAGAAAACAAGCAAGCAAGCAAGCAAGACAAAGCAAGAAAACAAGAAAACAGGGAAGCAAGGAATTACTTTTGTCTACAGTGTCATGGTTTTCTTACAGTGTCATTTTCTTACTAGCAGCTGGTATAGTGCTATCTTTTGGGTTTGGGATGGGAAACAGTGTTGATAATGCACTGGTGATTTTGGTTGTTGACAAGCAGTGAAGGCCTTTTCTGCTCCTCCTATTGCCCCGCCACCAGGTAGGCTGGGCATGCATAAGAAGTTGGGAGGGGACACAGCCGGAACAGCTGACCTCAGCTGACCAAAGGAAAATTCCATGCCATATGAGGTCATGCGCAGTATATAAAGTTGGGGGAAAAAGAAGAAAAGGGGAAACATTCAGAGTGATGGCATTTGTCTTCCCAAGTAACCATTATGCATGATGGAGCTCTGGTTTCCTGGAGGTGGCTGAACACCTGCCTGTCAATGGGAAGTGGTGAATGAATTCCTTGTTTTGCTTTGCTTGCATTTGCAGCTTTTGCTTTACCTATTAAACTGTCTTTATCTCAATCCACGAGTTTTCTCTCTTTTACTCTTCTGCTTCTCTTCCCCATTCCAACTGGGGGAAGTGAGCAAGTGGCTTCATGGTCCTAGTTGCCAGCTGGGGCTAAACCATGACACACAGAATCTCTTATTTTGAAAGGAAAATAAATTTGAAAAATTTAATGCCAGAAAACTTACTGACTTGTACTTTGGTTTGGTTTTTTTTATTTTTTTTTATATCAAGAATGGTGTGTCCATGGCTTATACAGAATAGCCACATTGTTTACTAATTTTATTGCAGAATATTTAACGAATGAACAAAATTATCTATTTGTAAAATGTAACTTGGACCTTTCTTGGTTGACACGAACTGGAAAGTTAGATGAGGAAAATAAAGTACATTGCAATAAAGATATAAGTAAATATTATTGCGAAAGTCCTGGTAACAATCTTTTGGAGGATTTAAGATATATGGTTTCTCTCAAAGAAGTTTATTCTTTAAAAGCTATACCTTTATGTATTTTAAGTCTACTATAACCAATAAGTATATTTTTTGATATTCTAACTAATTAAGAAGCAACATCTTTCCTGTTAATATATGTAACCATGCTTTATGCTCATATGGCTGACTTGACTTCTTCATTTCCTGGCTTTTATGTACCTATTTTTGAAATGTTTCATTAAGGTAGCTTGTCAAGTAATTGGTAATCTTCCTCTTCTCAAAGGAACTATACACTTCTTTTGCTGTTACTGTTGTTTTATTCTAATTATGCTTGATTTGATTTATTTTCTCTGGAAATAAATATTTTGCTGGCTTCAGAATAGGCATTAATCTTACGACAGACACAGGTGGTTAGCAGTGTACTGTACAAGTTATAAGGTCATTTTTTAACAAAAACAGCTTGGATCACAAAGTCAGAAGCTTTTTCTCTACTCCTTCCCACTACTATGCTATGGAATTTTAATTTGTCTTGGCTGTCATAAAGTCCATTTGGGAAGTCAGTCAGTTTCTAGGGTGGTAACCAGACTATGTCTACTTCAGTTCATGCCCTGTTAGATGCCCACTGAATAGGCACTTATGTATGGCTGTTACCTTGAGTTTTGAAAATGATGAAGCAGAGAAAGGATAGTAAAAGTGAATTTAGTTTCTCTGTTGTGCTCTAACACATTATACATTATGCCAGCAAAAGTCATAACCAAGGACTGGCTATAGCCCATGGGCGCAACACTAGGCAAAGGTATAAACTCCTATGTGTTCTAAAGTAGTCATGCATTGTTTCTCACATTCAGACTTGATTATTTGTTTTACCCACCCTTAACTGTTATCTTTTGTAGGTAACGTGCAATGTAATCCGAAAGTTTATTGTCTTAGATTTATCACATGTAAATTTTGATCTGTTTATACTAATCTAATTCATCTTATCTTGTTATATCATGCATACAAATACTCTGGAATCATTACAAATATTTTTTTTTTTTTTCACTGATTTTGCAAGGATTAAAAGAAATGGTAGTTGTTTTTCATTTCTATATGTAAGCATTTCTTAATTCTATAAGGCTGGGTGAATCTGCAGTTTAAACTCAAGCGTTTGTGAGCTGAGATATGAGAAGGCTGCCCATGAAAGCTGACTTTTCCTTTAAGCGGTGTACAATAAGATAGAACTACAACATTTGATTCAGTCTTTCAACACTCTCAGATAACTTACTAATATTTTTAAATTGAGTTCAAATATATTGCTCTCTCTCAATCTTACACAGCCAGGTAGATGGGTGAGGCATGAGTTAAAAAGGGCAGAAATTAGATTCATAGTCAAACATAACATTGTAGTGTACCCATATTTCAGGGTCAGAAATCTATTCAGCCTACCAGCAGCATAAGAGGGAGAAAGACAACAGAAGGAAAGAGGAAGGCAGGTATAGAAGATATTTAGCCAAGCAGGTTCTCTGTTCAAGAACTCTGCACATCATGAGTTGGGTTTTCTGTGTTTTTTGTTTAATGTAGTGAGGTTTATGATTCAACTGTGTTGCCCTTAGTTCTCCAGAATTTGTTTTGCAACCCTGGACACGGAATAACTTTGGTTTCAGAAGGATAAATTGGTGACAAAGGGGATGATGATTTTTTTCCACACTGGTAGAGTCCAGCAGAAACAAATGCTGCTAAAAATAACTTACATAGGAATAATGTTCCTGACGCTCAAACTAAATTCGTTATATAACAGATCTTATAGGAGTCACACCATCAAAAGAATTGTGAGGTCTAGCAAAAGGATTCTTTCTTGGAGAAACATTCTGCCTTTTGGGTCACAGTATTTCCCCTAGTCCTTGGGCTCTTCCCTAATTCCACAGGGGAATCATCTGCAGGAAGTGTTACTGGGTTAACTGGTGATATTATCAAGAATCCTTTTGCTTTAGAGAGGCTAGATATGACCCACAGACAACATGAAAAGCAGACAGATGGTAAAATTTAAGCCACATAAATGGCGACATTTATGATTGTGGTTAATGTATTTCATCAGGCAGAAGCATTAAACCCATCTCTAGATCTCAGCATTTTTCAGATTCCATAGATTCTAAAGTGAAACCTGCCATCAAACATTAAAAAAAATCTTTCCTACAAATATAGCAAATTATCCTTATCTGTAATGATCAAAGCTGGATACATTTTCATGGTTTCCCTTCTGAAATTATTTATTCAATAAAATCCACAAACTCATAACCAAGGGCTCTCATACTTAAATTTTCTTCATTAAGCATTGCATTTTATGGCCTAAAACTGTTTTCAGCTGAATTTGCATAAAATGACTGCACATACGCGGCTAGTCAAGTTGATCTTGGGGAAAAGAAATAAAAAAAAAAAAAAACAACATTCCCTGTGAGTGATCAGCAAATACAGTTATCCAAGGCCTGTCTTCTGCTGGAAGAAGGCATTCTTAAATGTAATTTAATGTCATACTTTATCAAAGTTAAAAAATTTCCAAAATACACTGGTTATAATTTTACATTTTTCTCTCAGTATGTACACACCTTGATTTTTCTCCTGCTCACATTATTGTCTACTGTCTGGCCAAATACCATTTGTTTGTTTGTTTGTTTGTTTGTTTGTTTGTTTTCAGATGGTTCCTCCACGTTCTTCCTTCCTTATTTTGTCCCCTGACTTTTTACTTCCCACTTTTCTCAGCCCAATTCCCTTTCTCAAACAGCTATCCTAACTAAATGCTTTCAGAGTTATACTTCATGCTTTGTTGTGTCATCTCCTGAAAGAAAACATGACATAGGAGTAGTCAACAGTATTTTGTCAATGACTAAGATATTGCTCTCTGCGAGAAGGTGCTTTCTAATTTCATGTCCTTGATTACAACAAAAAAGGTTACTGTCATATATTGCAATTTTTGTTTTAACCAAATCTTTAATAGTTAGCCCTCAATGACCTGCACTCTGGAAATATGATTCTGCAGATACTTTTCCACTTTTTAGTTATACTTTGTCCATGTTAAAATATTTTACATTCCTGTAGTGAAGAATTCTTGCTAGTTCAAAAATTCATATAAAAATAAAAATAGAAAGCAAGTAATTGTCACCAAAATCAAGTATTAACTTAGAAAATTAACAAATTAGATTTGAATATAAAATCTGAAGTTCACATGCAAAAATTGCAGTTTCGGTTTTACGTTATTGGTGATAAATTGCAAAAAATTACAATTAATTTTCCAGAGGTCAAGAACAAAGTGTATATTGCTCATAACTTCCATTTTGGTTGTTTCTAACCTGTACCTCAAATATGTACAATTAGAAGTTTCCTGATAGTAGCCTGACAAAACTGTACAGGTAACTTCAATCGACATTTCATTTTAGGCAACATAAATCTGCCCTTTCTCTCTGCTAGGCTCTGACCAGCTATTCTATACAAAGTTTGTATATACAAGGACTTTCCTGGTTTAGAAATATCTCTGAGTGCACTACCTCAGACAACTTTGAAATTAAGGAGGTCAGTTATTGGTGGCCCAGCAAAACTTCAGATTAGTCGAAGCCACCAAACGATGAAGACAAATTGTTTTTTTCCATAAACAGCACTGTAACTTGTTGCTGTTGGGCCTGAAGATTGAAAGTGCTACAACTGCAAATATCTTTTTTCCTTTTCGTTTTTTTTGTGAATTGTTGTTTGGCCATAAAGAATAGGATGTCTGTTCCTTAGATCACCAGAATGACCAGATAGAGCCAAATTTTTTTAGATTATTAACCAGGTTTTCATTATGAAGACAGCAACATCAGCATCAGAGAATTACTAAGTGGCTGAGGTTGGAAGGGATCTCTGGAGATCATCTGGTCCAATCCCTCTGCTTAGGCAGGGCCTCCTAGAGCCCTGTCAGACAAAAAAAAGAACATTATTATCAAGAGGTGTGTTGAATATAATTTTTTTTTTTCAATACAGAATAAGTTGTCATGGCCCTGGGGGCAATGATGGGCCTGATTGTCCTTGCCCGCCCCCCTGGGTCTCTCCCCTACCCTGCCCAAGACCCCTCGTCATCCACCTGAGGTCATCAGTCCCTGCCCCAGTGACACCACCACAGGGCTGGTTGTCAGCTCCCCACAGCCCAGCTCTGCCTGGCCTCAGGCTGGGTCGACCTGTGGGACCACATGCCAGACTGTTTTTGGCCTGTCCCCGTGCCCAGGGGGCCGCTCAAAGCTTGGGTTCTGGGGCTGCCTCTGGTGAATGGGTTCCCCCTGGCTGCCTGCTCCTGGCTGGGGCATTGGGATAGGCCTGGCTGTCCCACCTCCAACTACATTGCCACCCTAGTTTCTTGCCTACAGCCTGCCTTTCCTATAACAGCTTCTTTCTGACAGTACACAAAGTCAGGATCTCTTTAAAAGAGAAAGGAGGCTACCTGTGTTCGTATGCATAGGAAAATAAAAGTGGACTGTGTTTGCAGATGAGAAAAAATGTCTGTGCTGGCACCGTGACAATTTTAGTATGCTGACCACCACCACACGTTTGATGTTCATTCTTAGCAGACATGGAAGAACAAAATCTATTTCAAAGGAAGCGACTGCTAGGCAGTACACTGACAGTGAGAGCTTAGGCTACAGTTAAGACAAAGTTAAACCAGTCCAAGATATTCAAGAAAGCAAGCATAAATCCTTATATACTTTATTACCAGATGGACAGGAATGGCAAAAGGAACTTTGAAAGGAGTTCTGTGAACAACTCAATAAGAAACATGCACTAAATCTACTCATCTTTCTTCACAGAGCTGTAATTCATAGAAAAAGTTAACTATTAATTGGAAGGACAAATGTAGTAGCAAGTCTTTGTCAGCCTTTTAGAAACACAGTGGGCTTAAAAACTGCTTTAAAAGTTTGTTTCAACTTCTGGGAAAAGGACAGAATTTTAAAGTGAATGAGATGTACCTATAGGAAACTGCACAGATTTTTATTGGAAAGAGAATAGAACACAAGAGGAAAGAATTGTGAAGCCAGACACTGTGAACAGGTTACTAATCATATATCATCTACAACTAGGTTATAAATAGTTATGTTAAGAAAGAACCAGAAACTTGGTTTCAGAGCACGTTATTATTCACAGTATGGTGAATACCCAATAAGATTAGCTGCCTGGAAAAACCTGTAATGAACAGTCCTTCAACTACATTTCTTCCTTCAGATTCTCCAGTTGTCTCTCTTTTCTCCCCAAGGACACAACACAAGGATGATGCAGTGGACTAAGTGTGTTTTGTGTCGAGGATGCACACCGGGACTGGAACCATGCTATATGTAATTGTACCAAGCTTAGTGCAAAAAACGTAATAAACCTTATGGTCAGGGAGCCCTGCATGAAGCACAGTAGCAGCTACTACTCAGAAAAGAGGCTCTTTTCTTCACTGTATGGAATGTTCACTGACCTATTTGGCTAAATGCAGGCCAACTGAACCTAAAGAAAGTAGAAGTCTCAGATTTGGTTTCTTGAAAACTTATTTTCACTAAAATTATCTGAGAAAAACAAGGAAGTGCAAACAGGAACTTAGGTCCCCTCCCTTAGATGAATTCTCCCAATACCGCTATACAAATTGTTCAACTGCCATGCTGTTGAACAGATGGGATGTGCCCTTTGAACAAAAGAAATGCTGATTCAGGAAGGAAAGTGTTTCAGAAAACGAGGTGTCCAGGTTAGGCCAGCCCCTATGGCAGAACTAATTTGCCTGAGTGATACTTGTATAGCAGAAAATCCAACCTGACACTGACCTTGCCAATATTGCTGCAACCATGTTTCCACATGGAAAAATTTCCTTTAAGTAAGGATTTCCATACAGTAAAAACACATGCTGCTCTTCCATATAATGTAAATTTCTTCTTTTCCTACACAAACCAGGTACAAGAAACAAAAAGGATTTCCATTTTTTACTTGCTTCAGTTTTCTGCTTCCTTTATAGGAGTAGAGAGTCAATGAATGCACTTTTATCATTTTTTTCAAAGTTGTTCTAGTATAAGCAGAGGATTATACAGTAATTGTCAGTGGTTAGTAACCCCCTACACTTATTTTTTACTGTTAGAGTACTGGTTTTGTAACTTGTCTTGTAGGGAACAAAATTTTTGCTTTTTCTTATTCTTGCACTACAACCATGAAAGAATTTTAAAATGGAAGAAACAGAAAAAACAACAAAAATGACAACAACAAAACAAAAAACAACAACTCCTCCCAGAATCTTCAGGAATCTTCAGTATAAACTTGCAGTAATCTAATAGCAGTAACACTGCCATGAGAGTGAAACATTGACTGCGAAGCCAAGCATTACTGCTGCACAGCTCATTGAGATAGGATAAGCATTCTTCTTGCAAGTGAGGTTGTGATAGTAAAAGATAGGAAGGACTGTTCCTCTGCAGTGCCTTTGTTCTCCCTGTCTTTGCTTCTTCCCCACAAACCTTTTCAAGGTTTTGCATTATCAGAAAATGCATTTCCAGCCAAGACAGCGCATGGCTACTTCTCCATGTAAGATCTTTGGGGAGCTTACAGATATAGCAAGTACAGATTTGATCCCATTGCTGACATAGCCATGCTCTGAGGCTCAAGGAGAACAATAGTAAATGCCAAATAGCTCAAGAGACCTGACCTTGGACTGGAATGTCATTGCCACTAGAAA
Organism: Fratercula arctica; assembly: GCA_947846985.1. Lineage (NCBI taxonomy): Eukaryota > Metazoa > Chordata > Aves > Charadriiformes > Alcidae > Fratercula > Fratercula arctica. The sequence goes on along the minus strand of CANTUZ010000001.1, from coordinate 35,593,885 downwards.
TGGCACATCAATTTTTTGTTCACATCAGTATCTAGGGTTGAAAGATGCAAATAAAATTATATCTTTTTTGAGTCTTTTCTGGAAGCATAATTATTCTTCTGACTTTGTTTATACTGGTCTACAAAACTGGTAGTCATATCACTTTTACAGTATTAGCTGGGTTTCAACTTGTTCAGGTCAATGAGCGGAAAAATCACTTTAAAAGTCCTTAACCCATATTCCTTGTAGACATGAAAATAAGTCTGCCCATGTCCCATAGTCCTATACTTGCCTCTAAACTCCTTAAAGCTGGTCACCTGGGGTTACTTACTGCTTCATATTTAAAGCTTTGTTTACAGCAGAATGAAAACACAGTATGAGATACAAACTGACTTTCTGTGGAAATAATTCTTTGTCAACGGCTCAGATTAAATAGTAAAGCTTGATCAGCAAAGAGGTACAGTGATCCTTACTTTTAGGTTTAAGGTAGTTGATATGACCCAGTTTTAGTTAGTTACTAAATTATCCATGTCATTTGCCTATTTAAACAGCTTGTTTCCTTGGGTAGAATTCCTCTGGCCTAATTTTAGACTTAAAAACTCTTGAGACTTCCAAAAGGTGACTTGTATCATCCTAAGACAGGTATCCAAAATAGAAAGTAAGAATCACACTTCAGTCATGATTATTTTCCTTCATTTACTGTACATGGACATTGGATGACTTAGTGACGCTTCACTGTCTAACTTAGATTTCTAAAACTAGGTAAGATGAATAGCGTGTACAGTATCAAAAAATGCATTTCACAATGAGTGAATACCAAACATGTTTGTTATCAATCAAATCAAGGCCCGTATTGTAACCACATAGGTGAAACTATCCAAGAGCATCATGGTTCTCTGTATGCAGTTGTCAGTTTTACCTTTGGTTATTGCCCTCTGCTTCTACCCAATAGTAGATATCTTATTCATTTAATTAACATCTGTGAACTAGCATCTTCCTATTTACCTGCCCTTCCTTCATCTTCAGCCATCACTTTGTTGAACTTCTACAGGCCACTCTAAGTTCTCTTTATCCTTCTCCAACTTCCATCACATCCCCATGAGTCTACGTGTCTCCTGTCTGTACCAAATTCCTTGTTCTTTTCACCTTTTCCCAGAGTATCTCTATTTCTTTTCATTTAATCTGTGTTTCTCAGTCATAAAGTCAACTGGAGATCAAGACAGGTAACTTCACAGAAGACATCTCTACTTTACCAAGTTTATTGTCAGCAGGGAGTAGCTTCAGACACTGTATGAAACAAACTCTTCAGTGGGATGTAGGAAGCAGAAGCACCTACCATTGCATTTGAAACCTTCAAACAATGAAGTAGTGCTGCAGTCTTAAGTAAAGTTTAAATCTACAGTAATCTAAATGGGGTCTATACCTGGGACTTCACTTGAACAACTCTATTCAAGAATAAGAGAGTTCAAGTCTAGGTTTTGTTTGAACCTACAGATTTTTAACTCAGAGAGTAATGTCACTCTTTATTGTAATTGGGTGTGTAAGTTTCAATTTTATTTCATGTGACATAAAAAACCCAATGACAACAAAACCAAACCTGTTTCAACTTTTATTGTTTAAGTAGTACTGAAAGGTACCCTAGTGTTTTTCAGTTGCCATCTTGCAAAACAACCTATATCCAAAGCAGAACTTTTTTCTAGTGAAGAGCAAACCACTTTGCTTCACTGTTGCCATTGCTGCAGTTTATGCCTTGCATATTCCAAAAGCATCTCCCTGACATGTAAAACAGAATTCCATTCCTGATAACTACAGGGTTATGGAGGAACAGTGAGTGCCCAGAACCATGAGAGTGGCAGTATTTGAAATCAAGTATCAGACAGTTTTGTACTAGGTAGGAAAGATGTATCATCCACAATATTTATGAAATATGATGCTCTGATATGGGTAATAGACCAATTTTATTGAATAAATGGTGAATGACAGTAATGTTAAATCTGGCATTTGATCATCTAGAAATTCAACTAACATAAACCAAGGATTTTCAGTGATAATATGGTTTCTGTTTCTCACAGAACTTTAGTTTAAATACCTAAGTTTGTTTGTATATTTGTATATCAAGTAAACTTTTGTGAGCTGGTATTGTCATATTTTAATTATATATTCTTTGTTGAATATATATTGTCTTTCCTCACAGGCTTCTCTTTAAAAAAAAAAAAAAAAAAAAAAAAAAAAGTAAAATTACTATAAATCAAAACCTTTCTGGCATATAAACAGAAATAATACAAATTTCTCACAGATAGAATCACTGCACAGCCAAGCTAGTGTAACAATAGCCATGTGCTTCCTTTGCTGTTCAATACTCCTACTGCAGTATCCCAAAGTTTTGTTAGTGTACTATATCAGTTTAGTGGATTTAGCCAGGACTTTTCATGAAAAAAAAACAACCAAACAACGAACGACAAAACCGCAAAGCTTAACCAACTTAATCACCAACTTAATTTTTAGGTCATTTCAAAGAGTATTTTCCTTATATGCTTATGAAGTTGGAATATTTATTATTATATTATATATAATATATATAACATTATTAAGTCTACTTCTAGGACATTTCCTTTTTTAATAACATGCTTTTTGCTTTTAGGATTACTTTTTTGTTTCTTTTGATGGACTGTAGGACATGAAACTTAGAGTTTTCCTATACTTCTGCAGCTTCTATCACATCCCTGTGACTCTACATGTCTTGTCCTGTCTGTATTAAATTCCTTGTTCTTTTCACCTTTTTCCAGGGGAAATTCTTACTTACTTTTTTTTTTTCTAAGTCTTTTCTACAATTCTTCCTCCTTCTTATCTGAGGGGAATCACACTTTCTTTGGTTCTCTCTAATGCTGTTGAATATATGGGTTACAGCCATGAATTTCTGCTTTCTGAAAGGCTTGTTACGCTGAAGGGTTTTCATGGTCTATTCATTTGAAGTCAACCACGTTATTAAAAATATTGATGAGCAGATATTTACAAAGCAATAATACTGAAACTTGAAAAAAATACCTTACGACAGTTGCATTAAAAAATCAACTATTTTATCCAAAGATTTTATGATATCTTTATTCAATTTCAGATGACATTTGAGAAAATTCCCTTTCTTGTTATATTCTTAGAGGATTTAAGTTTATAGCTGCAAACTACACAAACTTGGTTTAGCTGAATTTCACCTTAAGCCCAGAATAAAATTCCAAGTCTAAAATACATGAATTCTAAATCAAGCAAGAAATAACAAATAAAAAATGAAATGCCACAGTAAAACTAAGAAGCTTCTCTTTCTCATTCTTCCTCCTGGAAAAGCTAGCAGATTTTTTAAGTTATTGTCAGTTCTCAGCCCCATAAAATCTAGTTATAGAGGCAAAGTAGTTTAAGGGCTTTCTTTATGGAATTGAACAGTTTTCTATAAACTCTCCAATGAACATCACTGTCTTTATTAACTTGTTTTACTAAACTATTTTTCCTCTTTTCATTTTCATTAGATTTATCTCTGAGTTTGAATCACTTGTTAGCCGTGTAAACTAATTTCAGAGTCATTCTGGAATTCAAAAGGGGACAGAAGGATGTTCTTTCTGCTATTCATAATTGTATTTTAAATTGTAAGGTTCACTTGTATTTTTTTCTACTGTGTTAGCCATGGTCAGAAGCAGAATGTCAGTTATTCAGGCTACTCATCTGTGCTGATGTATCAGAATGAATATGAAAAATGAAAAACCACTTGTCCAAAAAACAGTGTCAGATTCCAAAATCAGACTGCCAGTGTTATTCTTCCTGCTGCCCTTGACTTCAAATATTTTTTCCAAGTATTTTACTGTTTATTTTAAATCATTCACTGATAAAGTTCTTCTTTCACTAAAATTTCAGATGCCAGAAAAACTTTCTACCTGTGCCTACAAGTTGCTCCAAATTCATTTTCTTTGTTCATATGCAGTCCTAAACTTTATAAGCTAAATCTGCAATGAGTGCTATATCCAGCAGAGAAGGCAGGCATAGGAAGAATTTGATCCCCCATTTGTAATTCTTTCCTCATCTCAGCCTCGTGTTTTGATAAACTTCAGTACTGAGACAAAAGGACAGTTAAATATCTGCTTCATTTTAGTAATTTTGATTTGCTTTGTTCCTTTTTTTCCCAAAGTTTCATTGTCATTTTTCTTTTACCATATCTCTGAAGTATCTTTTTCTTCTGAGGATTATGGCAAACACTAATCCAACTTAGGTATTGAAAATGACCTAATATATCAGTTTGGAGTGCTTCCAGCTGTAGAAAAATCTCATTTTTCTTTTCTCTCTACATTTCAGAATATTATCTGCCACAAAAGAGGCCTTTGATTCACTAGTTAGAACTGCATTTTTGTTTTGCTAGCTGATTTTGAAGATAATTTCATCATTTATTCTGTTATTTCTCATTTTCCCATGTAGTGTGCCACAGCTGGTAGGTACATATAAAACCACCTAGTTAACCTCTTTGTCAGAGTTGTGTACTTACAACGGGGCAGTTTAATAGGAATGAAGCCTCAATTATGTCATAAAGATCTCAAATATTTGCAACCTAAAGGAACTTTTTACAAACTTGATCCAAAAAAAAAAAAAAAAAAAAAAAAAACAACCAAAACAAAAACAAAATCAACAGACCTACACACACACACACAAAAAAAAACCAAACCAAACCAAACCAAACAAAAAAACCCAACAAAAAAACCCAAACCCTGAATTGCTTTCATAGAATCATAAAATGAATTGTAGAACTGTTTGTGTTGGAATGGTCCTTTAAAGACCGTCTAATATAACGCCCATGGGAAGGGACATCTTTCACTAGATCAGGTTGCTCAAAGCTCCATCCAACCTGACCTTAAACATTTCCAACGATGGGTCAGCTACAACTTCTCTGGGCAGCCAGTTCCAGTGTCTCACCACCCTCATCATAAAAATTGTCTTCCTTAAGTCCAACCTAAAGGTAGCCTCTTTCAGTTTAAAACCATTGAAAGAGAGGTCTTCCACTATATGTTTTTCATGTGAGTACAAATCATTTTATCATAGACATAATTTTTCAGTTTGTATCTATGCTTGTCCTCATGCAGCTATAAATGACTGTGCCATAGAAATGGTTAAGCAAGAAACTGTATGTCTCAGTCTCACCATGGATTTTGTCTTAGGCGACAGGCATTCACCAAATTTACTACTGCTTAACTGATTTAGATCAGCAACTTTCAGGCAACACCATCTTTCTAGCAATTCACTACTCTCATATATGATCTCATAATATTCCACTAGATAGAGTTAACTTGGATATATAAGGCCTTAGACTGCTTCTAAAGAATCTCAAATTTAAATGGGTCCATCACATGTATCATCTCTTTTATTCTTGATGTAATTTTTAAATTATTATTAATACCCACATGTTTATTACAAGAATAAATGGGGGGAAGTTGTTTTGTTTTGTTGTTTGGGTTTTTTTAAATTTTAATTCACAGTGCAGTTACTGCCACTTTACAGACATCATACTTCCTGTTTGAATCACCTGAAGATCCCACCTCGGTAATGGCTAGAATCCACATGTTTTGGATAAAGATAGGAAAGTTCCTCATGACTAGACAACTGCAGGACAGCTTGTCCATAAAGAAAGAGCTAAATAATGAAAGATTTTAACTCTAATTCACTTTCCTTTTGTTTTGTTTGCTTTTTCTATGCTAGGGTGGAAACCCTTTATGGCAACCCTTTGTGACTCGTATACACCTTTTGTCTATTAGAAATAAGTTTTACAGGTTAATTTTTCATTTTGCAGGTGTTTGCTTTGTTATAAGTTAGCTCTGAAAGTTTGGGTCTTTATTTTAATCTATTCTCTGTCCAAAGACTTTGGTAGTTTAGTTACTTTTCTCTGTTGATATTGGCATCAATGCTGAACCTTTAGGTGACTGTCATTTCATATGGCATAGCTCAGTCTCTGCTAGTCTGTTTACTTGTCATTGAAACTTCAGCTTTAAGGCACAGAATTGTGTTTAATGCTTCATTCGTTACTCAGACAAAATGCCACTACTGATGGAGATTTAGTCTGAAAACTGCCAGATTAAGGTATCATAAATCTCAAGTGGGCAAATCATCCCAACAAGTCCAGCCACTGGCATAGTCAAATGTTCAGGACTCAGGTTATTAATTGGTTACAAAATCAAGTGTTTGTGAACCCATCAGTGTTAATTTAATCTTATCTAAATTATGTATCTGCAATATGGCCTTATGTAGCTGAGCTAGTTGAACATAATCAGCCAGATCACTTTCTAATTGAAAGAAAGAGCTGCACTTCTCATCCTGATGAGATTCATCTCATCCTGATGTAGATAACTAAAATAAGCAGATGAAAAAGTGACCATTTCCCTCCTTCAGTCATCCACTATAGAGATCTCAGATAAGATTCTGTTGTGGTTTAACCCTAGCCAGCAACTAAGCGCCACTAGGCTGCTCACTCACTCTCCCCTGATGGGATGGGGGAGAGAATCAGAAGGGTAAAAGTGAGAAAACTCATGGGTTGAGATAAAGACAATTTAATAGGAAAAGCAAAAGCTGCGCATGCAAGCAAAGCAAAACAAGGAATTAATTCACCACCTCCCATCAGCAGGCAGGTGTTCAGCCAGCTCCAGGAAACCAGGTCTCCATCACGCGTAACGGTTACTTGGGAAGACAAATGCTATCACTCTGAACATCTTCCCCTTCCTTCCTTTTCCCCACAGCTTTATATGCTGAGCATGATGTCATGTGGTATGGAATATTCCTTTGGTCAGCCGGAGTCAGTTGTCTCATCTGTGTCCCCTCCCAGCTTCTTGTGTACTCCCAGCCTACTTGTTTGTGGGGTGGTGTGAGAAGCAGAAAAGTCCTTGACTCCGTGTAAGCACTGCTCAGCAGTCACTAAAACATCCCTGTATTACCAACATTGTTTTCAGCAGAAATACAAAACATAACCCCGTACTAACTACTTTAAAGAAAATTAACTCTAACTCAGCCAAAACCAACACAGATTAATTTCCATAACATGGTATCTTCTTTTGGGTCTTTATATACAGAATTCTATGTATGAGACTATGTCTAGGCTACCATGATCCCATAACAGTAAATGGAAAATTTAATATAACTAATAAAGCATCAAAAATACCACAGTATACATCTAAAACTTATTTCAGTTATCTTCAGATAGACCTGTATTGTTATTTGAGGTGTTCTTGTGTATCTGGCATATGGGTCATGCTGGAAATTTTTGTTTGGACTGGCAGCTGGAAGCCACATTTGATACATCAGAGATATCAAATGGAGAGACATCCTTATACAGGCCTTCAGGAAAGACAGGGAAAGTGACCTTCCACTAGACCAGGATGCTTGAAGCCCCATCCAGCTTGACCTTGAACACCTCCAAGGATGGGGAATCCACAGCTTCCCTGGGCAACCTGTTCCAGTGTCTCACCACCCTCACAGTAATGAATTCCTTCCTAATATCTAATCTAAATCTCCCCTCTTTCAGTTTAAAACCACTACCCCTCATCCTATTGCTCCACTCCTCCATAAAGAGTCCCTCCCCATCTTTCCTGCAGGCCCCCTTTAGCTATTGGATGGCTGCTATAAGGTCTCCCCAGAGCCTCCTCTCCAGGCTGAACAACTCCAACTCTCTCAGCCTGTCTTCATACCAACAACTTCATTTTTAATCAACAGGATAGGGAACTTTATACCTCTTAATAACCAAGTATAATAAATAGTGTAGGAGTATCTCAGTTCAAGCCAATGCTCTAAATAATTGCTGACTATGCCTATGTTGCTGAAAGAGGTGCAGGGACAATACCTTGCTTTCAAACCAAGCAGCACAGAACAATTCACATCCTTGCTTTCATCACATTCCCTTTGGTGGATTTGATTTAGACAGAACTCTCTGGAGAACTCAAATCCTGAGGTGATTAGCAAACTTAAAGTGAGACACTGAATGATCAGGGAGACAGTTCTTGAGCTCACACTGGTCCTCTTCTACGTAGCTGCATAGGTTGAACCATAGAACAGGAGCCTGTTCTGGTGTGGGCTCTTTACGAGTTCAGAACTTCCTTCAGGGTACATCCACCTGCCCCAGTGTGGGATCCTTCGCAGACTGCAGGGTGGATATCTACTCTACCATGGAACTCCATGGGCTGCTGGGGGACAATCTGTGTCACCATGGTCTTGACCACTAGCTGCAGGAGAATCTCTGCTCCGGTGCCAGGAGCACCTCCTCCTCCTCCTTCTTCACTGACCTTGGTGTCTGTAGGACTGTTTCTCTGACATACTCTCACTCCTCTCTCTCTTAGCTGTTGTGGGGTTGTTTTTACCCTTTCTTAATTATTTTTTCGTGGAGGCACTACCAGCCTCACTGAGTGGTTCAGTTTTGGCAAGTGGCAGGTTCACCTTAGAGCCTTCTGGAACTGGTGCTCTCCAACATGGGAGCAGCTTTTGGTGTCTTCTCACAGGCACAGCCCCTGCAGCCCCTCCACCACCAAAACCCAATACATAAGTAAACATAATAGCCACCTACCTACGGGCCAGTAAACATCACTTCAGTCTCTGGGGTAGTGATGGAGCAAAACTTTCCAAAAGCTATTTTCAGGCCAAGGAAAGACGTATGAAGGACAAGAAGGTGACAGAATAGTTAGTATGGATTTACCAAGAACAAATTGTGTTTCATAGCCTTCTATATGTAGAATAGGAAGAATATACTCCAAGGAGATAGCATCAAATTTGGGGAGCAATCAATATGGCAATGCAAAGCTGTTACTCAAAGAGACCTGGACAGGATAGAAAAATGGACTGACAGGAACCTCGTGAAATTTAGTAAAGGCAGACACAAAGTCACACATTTGGAATGCAATGGCTGCATGCAATGGTACAGGAACTGTGTGTCATCTTTTCGATAAGGACAAATGTAATATCTTTGGCAAATGCAGTATCTTTTTTTATAAAGACTGGTGAAGTTCCAAAGAAGCTGCTAATAAATAAAAAATACAAATACAATGGAAAAATCTAGGAAGTAATATATAAAGGGATAAATAAAAAAGGGAAAATATAGGAAGTTATCCCCTAAAATATTTTGTTTATTTAGCATTTGAGGTAAAATGGTGAGGCATTTAATTAGTTCATTTAAAAGAAGAAAAATATTTTTATTTTTTATTGATTCTAAGTAGTAAGAAGACATCCTAAATTATCTCATTTATAAAGATTTTGAATTGGCTGTCCAATTAGTAACAGAATAAATATCTAAATAGAAAAACAGCAGCATGAGTTTGGCCAGGAATAATGATATTTAGCAGTACATTTGATATATGGTTACAGATACTGCTTTATTCTTTCCCTTGAGTTTCAACACTGATTAAAAAAGGAAGCAGGATGCAGGTTTCATTATTGATTACATTGTCTCCAAATGTGCACACAGATTTTTTTCCCCAGTTTATAATAGCAATAATTACCTCATTAAAAGAATTTCCAAAGGATTAATGTAATTGAATGGCTAGGCTTGATAAGCCTTTTCAACTAAGATTTTGATTGCCAACTCATCTCCAAGAAATGCCCTAACATTTTCATGGATACTTAGGCTCATCTTTGAGATTGGTCAAAAATTGACTTGACCACATCCACCAGCACCTCCATGTGAGCAGGAGGCTCACAAACTCAGGAGGCAAAAAAAATGACAGAGGCTTATCTCGAGCACATTTAACCACTGCCCCCTGTTTCCTGATTATTCACAAAATTGGTCTTTCGCAAGCCAATATCTATAGGTATACAAGTAAATGATAACATTTTTCTTGTGTTTTTTCAAATAAGTAGTTTTCTGTTTCACTGGAACTGGAATCAACATTGGACTAATAGTCTCGAGAGGATAAAGATTACTGCATTTTCTGGAAAGTAGGGGATCATTCATATGGAATCTAGCTTAAAGCTTCAGAAATGAAACAAGGAGAAGAGGAATATATTTGCTTAAGGATGTTATTGATGGGAACAGGTCTGCTAATACTCTGCCTTCAACCTGCAGGTAATTATTCTATAAGTATATATAAGAATCCTGTACTATATTTACAGGTTATTACTCATGATTTCAGGGAAAAAATAAATCTTCAACCTCAGATTTAGATTATTCACTTTTGACAGATAGTCTTTTGGCCTTTTTAGACATAAAACCTCCGACCTCAGAAAAATTTACAGAAACAATGCATGTGCATACATTCTATTATGAATAACAAAGGATTTTGATTTATCCTGTTTTATTAATGATTAAAATAGTACAACATTTTTCAATAAATATATTTGTATTAGAAAAGAAGAAAGCACATAAACACTTATTCTGTTTAATTCCAGGGGCCGATAACAAAGCAATACGATTATCTAGTTGTCTTCAAAAAAAAAAAAAAAAAAAGCTGCAGTATTTACCTTTCCCAAATAATAAAGATTGTGTATAACAAGTTCTTTCAAAATAAAAATTAAGCACCAACTTGTATCACAGCTAAATGGCCTGAAGTATCTGAGCATTAGCTGCAAGCAGTGAATATAGAAGAAATTGCCAAAAAAAATTTTTTTCTTGGAAGGAGGTACAGACTGCTCTCCGCTTGTTCTGCTTGTGAACTGGTCACATACATTGCTGGAATAGGAAATTCTGAGTTGTAAACTGAATCCTTGGAGCGTGCAGAGGCTCCCACTCAGCTCACATACCATGCTTTCTTTTCCATGGAAACGAGGGCAGGGTGGAGAAGATTGTCCTGTGCCCAGATCTCATTCAATATATAATCAAGAGCCAGTAAGCCATGAGAGTAACACAGACAAGTCCAAGCACACACTTCCAGCAAGCAGGTGGAACTAAGCACAGGGAATGAAACTGGAAATGAGAAGAGGGAGGAAGACACATGAAAATCAGATAGAAATAATTAAAAAAAAAAAAAAAAAAAAGAAAAAAAAAAGAAAAAAAGACAAAAATATTTGAAAAAGAAGGGTTCAGAAAGCAGGCTGTCATTGTGTGCAATCTTTGACATAGCCTTCCTGAATTATGCAAGTCTTCCAGGTCTGCTCGTTTTTTTCAATTAATAGCTTACTTTGAACTTAGGCATTGACTAAGTAGCGGTGTTCAGTAACTTCAAAACCCCATACACACAGTCCTGTCAGAGATCTTCTTCCTCAGGATAGCCAGTCAGTTGTAAAAGCTGACAAATTAATTGATGCTACATGCTGCTTGACACAGGTCACGCATTCTGCCTCAGAAGTTCATTGCTGTGTCTGCTTCTATGGCTTACTTCTCTCACGTTACTTGCAAATAGTTTTAAAACACCAGGTGGAACAGTAAAAAATAGGAGACAAACACTGGCATGTGTATGAGGAAAGACAAAAGGAGAAGTACCTAGTTACTTTTTAATTCTTCGCTAAAACAGTGTTTGCCTCCCCGTTCTGGCTTTTTCTTCCAGAGATTCCTAGGAACAGCTGCAGCCTGAAGTGAAAGGGCACCACTGGTGCCCCTTCCTGCTGTGTCAGTCAGAGCGAGAGGAGACCACAACTCTGTCACATCACTTGACGAGTGAAAAATATGCAAGTAGAGCTCTCCACAATATAGGCACATTGCCTCCTGCTGTTTCTTTTTATGGGATTTGCTCTCAATATAGCCTTTGGCATGGGACTTTTGGGAACCAGAGCTAAGAAAGATAATGTGGAGTTGGGTGAAAGAGAGCTAATCCTTCATTATCCCCTCCAGGAAAACCTGCAGCTGAGTCCTTAGTCTATTTGTATTAATGTTAACATATAGTGTCATGTTGTCTTTGAGGTCCCATATCTTACATTTTATTTTAAGGGGCTTTGTTCACTGGAATAAATATGGAAGTATATAGCTATTTTACCCCTTTGCAAATTAAGTATATTTCTGGTAATAAGTTGAAAGCTTAAGCACTAACACAAGTGCTAACGTAAGAAATGTTTTTGCACAGATACGTATTTTTCATTAAGAAAAAGCAGATAAAGTATGGATATATATTCTGGTATGTAAAATTCCCTAAGATATAAATCACGCAGAAAAAAGGAGGAATTCATTTGGCTAAATATACACATTGAGAGTGTGAATGTCTGCACCTGAGCTAATCACTTTAGGCTCCCTAGTAGTCAAAGGAGAGAAACAGGCACTTCTAGGTCACAATTCCTCTTATCCCAAAATAGGCATCTGAAGTAGGTCAGATGAACTGTGCCCTGAGAGTGCCTGTTATTCTCTACCAACTATAAAGGGAGCCCTGGTTGATTAATTCAGATTCAAAGTAGATGTTTAAGGAAGATGAGATGAATCCCATTCAGGGAATCCAGAACGACTATTAAGAGACCAACAGCAAAAAGTGAGAATTCTTGTTTTCCAGATATATAGAATCCAAGATAATTGCATACATTTAGACACTGACTGTAGGTTCCTAAGTTATTTAGGCATTTTGGAATATTTTATTTTATTTCATACTGTATTTTCTTTTTTCTCAGAGAAACTACTATCAACTTTTTATCACCATGTTTTAATCTTATGATCCATGACTCATATTCTCTTTCTTTAAGAAAGATGAAAGCCTTCCCCAACCTTAACAGACTTTTATGAATAAAAACTTAACAAAGCAAAGCAATTCACCTTTCATCTATTAAAAAAGTGCTGTACTACCAATAGCTTGGGAAATATAACATTAAAGATAGATCTGCCATTAGGCTCACCAGTATAACTTGATTTCAGCAGGAGTGCTATGAACATTTTATCAGATGAACACCTGAGTTTCAAATCAAGCCAAAATGCCTTGGATTTTCTCTTCCAAATTTACGTGGAGAAATAATGTAGTCCAAACATATTTCTCCACCATAACTGTGACTCTGTTTCAATACTGAAAATACTGGCTTATCCAAGAAATGGTTAGTTCAAATGTGAAAACAAAACAGTAAATAATGGAAGAGTATTTTTAATGAAAAAGATTTTTAAGCAGATATAAAAATATCTTAACTACAGCATACCAGACAGACCTTTATCCACTTAAAGTACACATAGATAGTTTATAATGCCTCTAATCAGTAAATCAGTAAATTTTCCAGTGTCAGTGAAAAATTTCAGATCTAAAAGGTTATTTTTAAGTCCCTAATGATTTATCATAGCAAAGAAAGTATTCCATTACATTTTTTCACTGTCAATGTGGGTATATTATGATAATCTTAAAAAGAAAATTTAAAAAAAAAAAAAAAGAAACCCAACCCATAAATTTTATCTTTTTTTTTCAAGTTATTTGATGGAGAGGAACTGAAATAGCAATTTTAGATAACAAATGTTTTCCATTCTTTGGTATCCCAAACAAGAGAACAAGCAATGAGGATTATAAAAGAAATATTAATAAGATTTAAAGCCCATTGAACTGATAGGATACCATTTATTGACTTCTTTGGGATTTTGTTCAGATCCTAAAGTAATGAAATACACTGAATTACTTTGGGTTACTCAGAGCTTGCTAACAAAACAAATTCTAGGATACAGTGGTTTGAAAAAAGAAGGGTTGCTGTAGCCTTTGAGACCTCTCCCAGTTCTGTCTTTCTACATACAGATACTTGTGGCAAGCAAGATACATCCAAGCAGCAAATAAGAACAAGATTAATGTTACTTAACTTTTATCATCATCTTAAAATCTTTCACCCATCTAAAAAATTAGCATCTCAGCAATTTATGAAGGCTCCTTCTACACAAAATAAGAACCTCTAGAGAGTGTTGCAAGTGACAGAACTTCCACATCTATGTTAGATTAATCCCTCTCTGGTTGTTGGCTCTCTCTACTGACTGAAAATGAAGTTTAGGCACCTAGTTAATACGAATTGCCAATTTGTGAATAGCTAGAATTTGTTTAGCTCAGCCCTCCTGAAACCCTCAGAAAAGCCAAATATTAATACTTGTGCATGTGTTTCTGGTGGTAAGGACTACTAGAAAGAGATCAATGTATAAAGAGAAGAGAAAAAGCATCTCCTTATCTTCCTTCAAAGAACTTAATAAGCAGTACAATTATTTAAGCTTTTTACCAATGCATTTAATGTATTTCATGATTGAATCCTTTGGTGTTTTGATGTTCCTATTTAAAAGAAAAAACAAAAACAAAAACAAACAAAAAAAAACCCAAAAAAACCCCAGTTCCTATAGTGAGGGCATTCCTAATGTCTCACTTTGTTGTGTGGATTACCATGGTTCTAAGTAAAGTTCAGATTTCAACCTTTGTCTCCGTGAAGGCATAATGGAGATTTGTCAGCTTCTGTCACATAACTGAGAGTCAATCTTCATTAGCAATGGGTTACTTCCATAGCTTAATCCTTCATCATTTTGCTTAGATGAAGTTATCCAGGTCATTAAGTGGTTTACTGGAGATAAACATACAATCTCACGAACGCATGTAGGAAGACACCAATGCATACTGCCATCACACACAAGTTTTGTCTTAGTTCCAAGTGCTTGAAATAATGCATGGATAGAATCATAGAATCATAGAATCTTCATGGTTGGAAAGGACCAACCATACACACACACAAAAAAAAAATCCCCTACAATCTCTGCCACTACAGAATGCCCTGAAGGGCCAAATCTAGACGTTTCTTAAATACCTCTAGGGATGGTGACTCAACCACCTCCCTGGGCAGCCTGTTCCAGTGCCTGACCACTCTTTCAGTAAAGTCATTCTTCCTAATATCTAATCTAAACCTCCCCTGCCGCAACTTCAGACCATTTCCTCTGGTCCTGTCATTATTCACTTGGGAGAAGAGGTCAACACCCACCTCTCTACAACCTCCTTTCAGGTAATTGTAGAGGGCAATGAGGTCTCCCCTCAGCCTCCTCTTCTCCAAACTGAACATGCCCAGTTCCCTCAGCCTCTCCTCATATGGCTTGGTCTCCAGACCCCTCACCAGCTTGGCAGCTCTCTTCTGGACACGCTCCAGCACTTCAGTGTCCCTCTTGTACAGAGGGGCCCAGAACTGAACACAGCACTCGAGCTGAGGCCTCACCAGTGCCGAGTACAGAGGCACGATCACTTCCCTGCTCCTGCTGGCCACGCTATTCCTGATACAAGCCAGAATGCTGTTGGCCTTCTTGGCCACCTGGGCACACTGCTGGCTCATGTTAAGCTGGCCGTCCACCAGCACCCCCACGTCCTTTTCTGCTGGGCAGCTTTCCAGCCACTCTTCCCCAAGCCTGTAGCATTGCTTGGGGTTGTTGTGACCGAAATGCAGGACCCGGCACTTGGCCTTATTAAACCTCATACAATTGGCCTTGGCCCATCGCTCCAGCCTGTCCAGGTCCCTCTGTAGAGCCTTCCTACCCTCAAGCAGATCAACACTCCCACCTAGTTTGGTGTCGTCTGCAAACTCCCTGAGGGTGCACTCAGTGCCCTCATCCAGATCATTGATAAAGATATTGAATAAAACTGGCCCCAAAACTGAGCCCTGAGGGGCATCACTGGATGTATTCTATCCCATCAGACAGGTGTTTTAATGAAGCTGGGGTACACAATTCATGCTTAAAGGTGTAAGACGTGGACATCTTTGAAATTTCAAAGCCCTCTGAGATACTGTTGAAGAATTCTGTAGAGCAGAGAGAGGCAAATGTGGAACAATCCATTTATCATGTTTTAGAAGCTGTTCTGAAAGTAAAAATGAGTTATTCTGAACCCCAGAAATTCACCTGGATCTTGTCCGGAAAGGCAACTAGGTAGTTCACTCCAAAAGACAGTCAGAAGAAAAAATAATAATTATACAATAGCAAGCCCAAGATTAAGCATGTGGGAATAAAGAGCACTATGTTGCTTGACAGTCTAAATGTACTTGCTAGGGCTAAAAAAACCTGTTTGGCAATTTTAAAAGCTGCCAAGGATATTTGAGCACATTTATGCTACATAACAGAAGTTATTGAACTGTTGAAGTTGCCACGTATGCTTCAAGTCCATTGCTGTGTCCAAAACATTTTAACATAACATTGTCTGTGCATATTCTCCTCTAGTCAGCATTGCTGACGTCACATCTGGAATAATGTGTCCAGTTCTGGGCTCCCCAGTCCAAGAGAAGCATGGACATACTGGAGAGAGTGGCAAAGGGCCCCAAAGCTGACGAAGGGACTGAAGCATCTGACATATGAAGAAAGGCTGAGAGAGCTGGGACTGTTCAGCCTGCAGAAGAGAAGACTCAGGGGGAATCTTATCAATACTTGAAGGGAAGGTGTGAAGAGGATAGAGTCAGGTTCTTTTCAGTGATGCTTAGTGAGAGGAGTAGAGGCAATGGGCACACACTGAAATACAGGAGGCTCCATCTGAACATCAGGAAACACTTCTTCACTGTGAAAAGTAACTGAGGTCAGGGTGACTGAGCACTGGCACAGGTTGCCTGGGGAAGTTGTGGAGTCTCCCACCTTGGATGTATTCAAAAGCTATCTGTACAGAGTCCTGGGCAGCCTGCTCTAGATGGCCCTGCTTGAGCAGGGTGGTTAGACCAGATGACCTCCAGATGTCCCTTCCAACCTCAACCTTCTGTGGTTCTGTGGTATCAGAACCAATATAATGTAACAATATGCTGAACCAATATAATGTGACTCAAACCTTTTCTGTAAAGCTAGTTTATTTCTACTGCTTTGGTAATACAGCTCTGTGGTCTCTGATTCCATAAATGATTTACTAGGAGCTATCTTGAGGATGTCAGCACCACAAAATGCTTTTTTTTTTTTTTTTTTTTTAATCAAACGCAGATCATCAAGACCACAGATTTACAACTAATTATTTTAACATGATACAACACACCCATGGGAAAATGACAGAATGAAATTGGATACTGTTAGCTAGACAGCAGATTGTTACTTTTAGGTGTTATTAAAAGAAGTGAGGAAGCAGTTGGCAGACTTATCAGATCGTCTGCCTGCATGTCTGTTTCTCCTTCTCTCCTTCTGTGTAACTAAAGTGTCTGTAGAGTCTAGCATAGTAGTCACTAGAAATTGTGCCTTTTGTCCAACCAAAATATTTTTATATCATAATACACATTTGTATTCCCTATGTGACTTAGCCTCAAGTGTCCATCCTATTTCTATACCTGAAAAAGTAGATTAAAGTATAATCCCAACAGTATATTAAAATTTGATAATTTTCTACTCTGTAAGAAGAGAGGGTCTGCAGGTTCATAAAAGCTTCTATGCATTTTCTCAAAGAGTTGTAGATGGAATTCAAAGATTTCTTGCAGTTTTTTGGAAGAGCCAGATTTAGGACATGCTGATGGGTGGCATGCTTTCCATTATTTTACCTGTGCTCAGCAGACAGCACAAATTAGAGATGTTAAGCTGGCAAGGACTACCCTATCTCAGGCACCTCTGCAGGTCAATTTAAATCCACACGCATGAGGAAGCATAGTGGATGGAAGATAACACTAGATTAGAAAACAGGTTGAGAAACAACTTTAGCTAACACATATAAGGCGTAAATTTTAAGGGGGTGATCTTGTTTCTACTTAAACACTCCCATTGCTACAGTTTTAGCCTATGAAAGTTTGCACTCTAAATAACCATTAAAGACAGAACATCATGATCTTTATTAATCTTTTTGTTTTAGTATTGGTCTTTATTCAAGGGAGGGCTCCGGTTTCAGAAATGTGAGGTACCAGTTGCTAGATCCTCACTTTATAGGATGAGTGTGTATTACTAGCAGAAACCTAGGAAAAAAAATTATAAAAAAATCATTGACTGATTGGTAGAACAAATGTACAATAAAAAGCACTAAAAATATTTTCCCTTTTTTCCAATGAATTTCAGATAATAAGTCCATAGGCTGTACAAAACATAAAAGATTGGCTTTATTTTTCTTTTCCTTTCTTTTTTTCCTGGTCTTCTATTGCTCCCCTATTGTTAAAATAATAATAAAAAAAAGTAATCGATTTCAAAGATAACAAGAATTTCTAGCATACTTAAGCAAACTGCTTGGGAGAGAAGTACTGAGGTTACCCAATAATTTGAACAAAAATAAGCTACCAGCTAGTGGGGACGGTAGGAAATACAAAAATGCTTCAAAGGAGGAAGAGAATGAATCTCCATATTTTGAACAAGAAATGAATAAAGCATATACTCACATCTTTAGACTATCCTATTCAAAGACTATTGAAAACTTCTCTTTCTTTCCTTTAAACCTGTCCATCTCATCTCTACAGGACATAATTTAATCCTAGTATATATGTATATTTTCTTCACTCCCATCCCTGTGGGCTGGAATATCACACTATGCATTCTGAGACAGAATTGTGCTTTCTTTTTTGGACAATCACAGCACATATGTTACCAACAGTGCAAAGAATGTACATCAGTGGCTCAGTATTTAAGTTCTGTAAAATTTATGGAATAATGAAGACAGTACGTCCATCCAAGGGAATAATTGCTTCATGGGGAGCCTGTGCATCTCAAATTGGTTAATTCCTGGACTTTAAATTGGCCCCTGTTCCTGTTGTTTAAAGCCAGCAAACGCTAGCGCTGGCATGAAGGCTGCCTGCCAGAAAAGGGCATTTTCAAAGTCACACAGCATGAACATTTTCTTGTCAAGACCCATTACAAGAAAAAAGTAAGTGGCATTTCAATGAAATAGTCTTTTTTTTTTTTTTTTTTTTTTTTTTTTTAAATATTATTTGTAACTACCTGGGGATGAAGTACCTACTGACTCTAAAAAACATAGGGGCATCTGTGTATTACAAGAAAGCAGAGATAAGTTTAGAATAAGCAGATCCGAGTATTATATTTATTACTTTCTTCCACTTCTTTTAAATTTTATTTTAAATTATTCCTTTAAATTTTTGATGCAGGCATTGCACTTATATCACATTGCGTTGGGTTAAACATATTCTGTGATGTGACATAATTTGATGTGACCTGACCAGACCAGATGAAAATGTCATGTTGTATCACTTATTTAAAGAGAAAAAAAGTGGCTATACTTTAATTTACTTTTAAATCTATTCAAAAATTGTTTATGGAAAGTTAAAGAGGTCCTCTTAAATGTGTTAATTTCTTACAATCCTGTGACGGACAAAGTAATGACAGTCTACTATAAGGTGCAAATCTATACATTAAAAAAAAAATAAATCTCTTCATATGTAATATTGAATTTCTACTTGGTTCTTTGACATTCTATAGGATATTGCATTGTTTCTACTTGTGCAACTCTTTTCTAAGATAATAATCAGAGAAGGCTTATTGACTGACACAAACTTTTGCACACGCAAATTCCCAATTGGAGTTCAAGTGGCAGTATCAACTCCTGTATAAAGTTCTTCACCATATTGTAGAAGTGCAGAGTTGGGATTGCAATCCTTTTTCCAGCTCTGGATGACTGTGTTATGAGTCTGCTGCTAAAACCTTCTTCCTTGTAGACATTCTTAGCAAGTAGGAAGACATTTTACAAATTCCTACAAGCCATGTACTTTTCTCTCTAACATTTTAAATCATCCAGCAGCACTATTTGAGAAGAAAAATACTGAAAAAAATGGAAAAAGGAATCAGTAGCTTACTCCTTACTGGCAATTGCCAGTATTGTGCACTGTTCTTTTAATACTGAGGCCATTGAGAATCTCAGAAACAGTAGTTGCTCTCCTTGTGATTATCCAAAGACCAGGACTCCAGTTGTTTGTATTTCTGCAGGGAGCTTGATGAAAACCCAGGGGGTTTGCAAGATCTACTGGCATGAAATAGTGATTTTAAAATCCCCAATGTTCTATGTACTGCCCAGATATGGTCATGTTCCTTCAGCAGCTCACTCTGAGAGGTAATTTGATAGAAAGACACATCCTAGTCCTGTGCATCTACAGACCCACATCTGTCTGTGTGGATAGGTAAAAAAAGAGGAGCTGTCTGATAAAGGCATGCCATTCAGCACTAGTATGAGAGATTTACACCTCTTTAGTGAGATTTGTTGGGATTCTTTGGTAATAATATATTCTGATTTTCTGACCTTAAGTAAAGCACTACACTGATGAAGACAAAAAGCTTTGAATCAGCAGGCGCTGATTCATATTCCTCTACTTCGGTACAAGCACAGGAATTTGTGTTTGTTTGCATCCATCCATGCAGATGTATTTTCCAAAGGCCACAGTGCAGCAGGGAATACAGCATTTGAAGTGCACTGAGAAGCTTATAAGGCATGACAATACAGGGGGCAAAGATAACATCCAGGGGATTTCAGAAACTCTTTGTGTACTACAAAACAATGCTCTAAGAGTCCATAGGCTGGAAAGTCATGAATAGTTGATTACACAGATAGAAGTTTTTCCAGAGTGCATATCCAAATGGCTGTTGCTGTGTGACATGGACTGGAAGATGTGATCTGGCCCTCTGAACACCATGTTCCCAGCCTCCTGATTGTGAAGTGTAACCATGTAGCCCTGTAATAGGGTATTGCCAGTGCCAGTAACAGGCTGTAAGCTTTGTATTGAGTTTGCATGGCCTCAGGACAGAGGCTTGCCTGGACTTCTCTGACTGGGTTTTTCTTGACGTGCCTCCAGATCAGACTTGATTTCGCTATAGAAGAAGTTTCTCCAACCGAACAGTTCATATCTAATTTGGTTTACATTTGTTTGTCTTTGTGTGGTACTATAGTTTTATATAGAAAGCAGTAGCAAGCAGTGTTTCTAGGTAGAAAGAGATATTTATGACTCTAGCGTAAGAACGTAGAGAGATAGATACATGCCTGGAAGGCCACCAGAAGCTTTCAGAGTCAGAGATACAAGATGCAGCACAGACAGTGCAGGTATGTGATGCTAAGGAATGGGGCACAAGCTGGTGTTAGGTTATGTAGTAAAAGCTCATCTGCACACCATAAAGGAGGACAGAGACAACAGCAGATGTGAGAGCTCAATGCTGCCCTAGCTCCTCCCAGGCCCATCACAGGAGTCACCAGCCCATCAGAAGCCCATCTCTACAAGCTCAGAGGAGTACAGGGGCACAATGGAGGCAGGAACCCAAATTACAGGCTCCTGAGGAACAAACAGCGTGTCAAGGCTCATTCCACTCAGCCTCACTACTGTCAGAGCTGGGGACGTGTTTCTGGGGGCATGCAGCAAAATCCAGCTGAGTTTCCCCTAGCACTGGAGACCGCACAGCAATAAACATCTCAGTATTGATCTGTTTAAAAAATAATGCAGACCAGGGGCTGGACAAAACTCATTTTAGAAATGAGAAAGCAAAGAAACAGTATCTGTCATACGTAAAAGACACCATACATGGTAAACTTGGATGTAACATGGAGCTGCAGACCAGTGAAGAAAGGGAAAGTTGTAAAAGATCCTACATGGAAAAAAATAAAAGAATTGCATTGCAGAAGAGATCATCAATGTGAGCACTGTATTCCTCCCAGCAAAGGGACTCCAGATGTTGACAACTTCTTGTAACACTTCCCTCACCACCAGGCACATCATGGTGAAACCACTGATCCTAGGACCTAGAGCAGCAGTAGAAGGATGAGCACAACACTAGGGAAAGGGTAGAAACTAAGAAATATGTGTGTTACTATTTGAATTATATCATTGCTGGTTCTGTACCTTTTCCTGTATTCTACCTGGGTTTTTTTTTGTTTTGTTTTGTTGTTTGTTTTTTTTTTTTTCACCTGTAATAATTAAGTCTAGACTGATGAAGATTCCTGAATTAGACTGTAAAATTTTCCACTATATTAAGAATAAATACTTGGCCTCGTCTATGTATAGCATGTCCTTCCTCTTTGCCCATAAACAAGATTTTGATCATAACAGGAGATGCTGTTCTGTTGGTGACCACATATTTCTTCATAAAATCTCCTGTGGATTTTGCTTGCAGGTTACCTAATGCCCATGCATATTACAAGAACAACTGCCACGGCTGGTTATTTTAGACCTTCCCTTTAACTCAAATTTTCCAGTAAAGTGTTTGTAGATTAACTCCTGGGACTTAAAACTAATTGCTGGAAGGAAGAAAAAAGTCAGTTCTGTAAGTCTGGCAAGGTTCAGAGAAAGCATATCTTGTGATGTCTATTGTACTACACTATTTAGCATCTTTCCACCATGAGGAAACAAAATGGTCCTGCTCTGCAAATCTAAGAGCTAACTACCGCCTCATAAAGGTAAGTACAACAAGCTGGAAGCTGATGGGCAATAGCATTCATGTCTTAAAATAAAATGATTGTACAGTAATACAATTTTCTGATGTGCTAAACGTATCTTTCCATAATGTTGTGAGTGGATACCATGAACACATATTTTATACAAAAGATAAAAATCCTTTTAATTAAAACTGTTCTATGGAATATTATGGTCCCCAAGTTTTAGGTCTAACTTAAATGCAGTAAATGAACAGTTATTTCAGTGTTTGTAGCTATGAAAAAACTCTTGTTTTAAAGAGAATTTCTTAGTTCTGTTAGTTGATTACCAATGAATCATCACTTCCAGAAGTAGTATATGCAGAGTAAAGGAGAAGGTACAACTGGAAATGAAACACGTCAAACATTGACCCTGAATTCAGTATGTTTTCCTGAATTTGGAAGACAGGGATTGATTGAAAAATAATTAGTTAAGAAGTCCCTGATTGAAGATTTGTCTTTCTGTTGATGCCAGATGAAGTTGAATTGTAAATTAAAACAGTAATTTACAAATCCCAACAGAAGAGGAAAAGCCAAAGGCACACACATTCAAAAAATATCTCTTGAGTAGAGAGAGACAGCTATGATTTTATTTTTTTTTTTTTTTATTTCACTGTGTTGAATTATCACTAGAACAATATGATTATAAATGGGCATCAACCCACAGTCTTTTTGTCCCTGAGGAGTTGTGGCTCCATTGGGCTCCATGTAGATATAGAACTATTAGATTTGGACTTATTATATCCATGTGTTTCAGTCTGAAAATTTGCTGACACAGAATAAGATATATCAATTTTATAACCTCATATGTGATACTCAGTGGCATAGCAAGTCCTCCAATGCTACCAGATATAATAATTTGATCTTTGGAAATCTAGGGTTAACCAGCCAAGAGATCTTTCCATGATAAAAAAAATATAAATACTGTTATATCAAAGGCACATCAAAAATCTTAGAATCACAGAATTACAGAATTGCCTATCTTGGAAGAGACTTTTAATCTAGTCCAACTATCACAAAACAAAAACCCACGTTAACCATATGTAGAAGTAAGACAAATAGTAATTGTGATAAATGTGGCTGAAATACGGTTAATAAGGACATTTTGTTATAGCAGACACTGGAATGTGTTAAAATCTGGGAAACGGAGATGTGTGAAGGGCCTTTATTCATCCTGATAGTGGCAAACTCTGGTAGCTAGTGACCCATGCAGAGCATAAATATTATTTTACTGTAGGCCACAGGTAGCTGTTTCTAAAATACAGCATTTCTTTAAGGTGAATCTGACAGAATTTTACATGCATAAAAAGTACGCAAACAGTATGTATGTAGCATGCATCATTGTGACATTCACACAGACACTCTAGGTTTGGCAACAGTTTGGCTTTGTAGGTTTCTTTTGACATTTAAACAGAAGTTAAGAATCTTTCTGAAAGGAGATGGGGTTGCTTGCCAGGTATGAATATATATCTTTACAAAGGCCATCCTCAGGTGAAAATGTCTGTAGAATTATGGTTGGACGTGACGTATTGCAGTTGAGAGATTTTGAGGAAAAATATTTTGAATACCACCTGAGATAAATATACTTAGGTCTAACTATGAATGTTTCAATTATATGAACAAGACCTTGAGCTGGCATAAATCATAGGAAGCTCCCTTGACTCATTTTTATCATTTTCCTTTCACTTTATTTATGGTATTTATTTATCAGGATGTTATACCTTCTGCTTTGTATCTGAGGGCTCTGATGAATTTTTATGTTACTTTGGGAATTTTCTGCTTTGGGAATTAGTGTTCAAATTCATATTCATGCAATATACTAATGGGAGATAAGCCTCCACAAACAAAAATGGTTTACCCTAACCACACAATTTTTTCCTCAAGTTGAGATGAAGCATGGATGATTTGCTTTCTATTTCTATATTATTATTATCTCTAGTAATAAACTACTATGTATGACCTTCTGGAAATGGACTTTTAGGAACTAAAACTTTTTAGAACTGTGTAATAGATATGATCCGGTTCTCAAGGATATAAACTACTCATCATTCAATAAGCCAGGCTTGTATGAATTAGCATGTTTCTACATGCATATAAATTGCCCCCACCCATGCAATACACACACAAATACCTGTACTGAGCTTAGGTGGCAAGTTTTTTTTTTGTGGTGGGGGCTGCAGGGGTGGTCCTGCATGATTGTCTAAGCTAGATAAAGGCCACCATTAGGTGGAAGGGCAGCACAGCTCCTGGTATCTGGAGGATTTCAGGTTTTGCTCATTAAGGCGTTCACTGGAAGTGCAAGTTGTGTGCATGTAGTCCCTTTGATGAAAGAAGTTTAGGAGGATAGTTCGCTCTGTGACTCTTCTGTTTTCCATCCTTGAAGGTAGTAGAAATGTTGTCTTTCATATGTGTGCATATATATATATGTATATAAATTCTTTGTGGTTCTGTACAAAATAAAGTATTTTGTTTACTTTTGCCTACAATGAACAGTGAATTTACATACTCTATCGTTTTGCTCATCCTGTGACTCCCAAAACCATGAACCCATCAACATTTTCTTTTGTCCTCTTCCCAAAGGTGAGACCTTTCCCAGTGGCATGAGGGTCTGTTGGGCACTTTCAGTTCTCTTCTGTATTCTGTCATGAGCTTCTGTTTCCCCTGAAGACATCATCATATGCTTCCTCAAGTTCTCTTCTACTCCAATGAGTAACACACCTTCTTGATAAGACCAAGGACTTGCAACACTTTTAACTCCATGATGAACACTTTTTTTTCCCTCTTGCTCTTTTCAGATGCAGCATACATCTAATTTGTCCAGTTCTTCTGAGGATACAGCTTAGTATATTAAGTTATATTCATTCATCACTTGTGACTTGTCATTGAGCTCACTGATAGCACTTTTTCTTGTTCACCTGTAACCAGCTTAATATTAACCAGGGTAGCCAATTCCAGGCCAACGACTTGTCGTTTGGGGATTTCCAGGGTGAGCGCAGTTCATGTTCACAGGGTAATGATGCTTCAGGGAAGTGTCAGACCTAACACTAATGCCCAGAGCAAGTTGTACATTTTTCAGAAAGTGTCAGTTCCTTAGCATTTGTGCTATACATTTGTAGAGCATGTGTGAAACTCTCTGTTTTTAACTTATTTCTGTATTCTCTTTAAAAGACATATGTGATTTACAGGTTTCATTTTTTTTTCTGAAGTAGCATACTTCTGAAATTTCTGCAGGATAGTTAGAGGATTCACAGGAGTCCAAGTAAACAATTTGAGTTAAAAGAAAACTGCATAAAAACCCAAGCACTTGAAATAGGTTCCTTCCAGCAAGATAGCCTTCTTTTGACTTGTACCATCAATCCTAAATTCAGAATGAAGGTGTGTTTAAGTCTCTCTGTTTGTCATCCACGTTTCCTTGCTCGGGCTCTAAACAACCAGCTCCCTGTTCACGTGTGAGTTGCTTTCCTATGTTCAGTAATCACTCAGAGCTGAGAGGACTGAGAGAGGTTTGCTGCGCTCAGTGGCTGGAATTTATCAGCACCGTATAATTGCTCTGCAGCTGGTGCTGCAGTGAGCAGAAACAACAGAAACAAGTAAGAAGCCTGTTTAACTGTTGTGGCTTCATTCTTTGTCTACTCACCTACAAGATGAAAAAAACTGTGCAATTGGCTGGGATAGCTCCAAGACAGAGTTCATATTAAAGACTCCTTCATGTGGAAGAGACATATGTGTAATCAGGTATATGCTTCTCTCTTAGGCTTTTAATATATGCAATTGTGTGTGTAAATACAGTCCTTTTATCCCTATTTCATTCCTGAGTCAGGTAGCCTGAGCCCAACATGCTCTGAGTGGGAAGCTGGTTACCTTATTTTGAGTGGTGCCTTCTTCAACAGTTGGCTAAGGTTTGGCGTGATGATTTGACTAGCATAAATGTTATGTATCTCTAAGGATTCAGGCCAGAGGTATTACTGATGTCCTGCTATGTGATGTCATACAGATGAGTCAGACAAGAAAGTATTAGAGAAATAACTCGTAAACGTTATAGGTAATATCTTCATGTGTTCCAGTAGTTTGTACCCATTGAGTCTGCAACTATTGTTGCAACTAGGTGAGTGGAACAAAAGCTAAAGGCATAAACACATACTAATTAACATACATAAGTAGACCTTATCTGTCCATTAGTAAGTAAACTTTTCAGTTGACAATGCAAAAACATACATCCAAGTGATGGGCAACACCGTTTGAATCTTGCACAGTATTGAAATCAGAATAACTATCTCAGTACGGTGAATATCGTGGTACTATCAAAAATTTTGGATGAGAAAGGAGTATGTTGGGAGGTCTGGATTTCCTGGCTACCTCCTTCTCTGTAGGTCATCTGGTCTCATAGGGAAGCTGGCACTGCTGATGGAGGCCTCCAGCCTCTGATGGAGGCTGCCTCATGTTGGCCCTGCTGGTGCTGAAATTCTCTTTCCCTTTCCTGCCAACTTTTGGGATACAAGAGGAGACCACTAGTACTTTAAGACCAACTATTATGCTCTGTTCTGTTGCTTTGAAAGCAAAAAGAAAAACAACTCTAGGGACAGAAAGGGAAGCTTTCCCCAGTTCATTCTTTTAACAGCATTAGAGCAGAAAGAAACACAGCTCTGCCAAATGGGTTTGGAAAGCCAGAGGCTATACAGAGCATAACAGGTGATAGCAAAATTAGGGATTAATCATTTTTGGTATTGTATTTAGTATTGAATTTCATACATTTATAATCATCATCTCTTCAATACCAGCATCTTACCCATTATTGATAGCCTGGCAGATATTATAAATTAAACATGTTGATTCCACTTTTCAATGTCTACAGAAAATGCAAATTGTTAAAAATGGACATATAATTGATGTAATATTTCTGTTCTTTACTGAGTTCATGGGGTTTTTATTTCTTATTTGCTTTGTGACTTTGTATGTTTAATAACTTTAGGTTACAGAACATTTGCTTTTATTTATTTCTAGGCATACTACATTAAAGATTTTGCTCAGCTTAAGCTACAGCAAATAATGTAGAACAGTAACAAGTGGTGTTGTATATTATTTGTTTATTTCAGATCAAGTAGTGTTTAATATGTGTGCTTGTGTTTACATAATAAATTCTACCACCGTGAATATTTGCCTTATTCTGAAAAAAAAGAGTAAGAGGTATTTTACTACAAATTTTTAATGTGTTGCTATGTAGAACAAACAGATTCTGTTTACAGCTTTTACAGTCTTTAGCACCAGATTAAATTTTTAGATATATTGCACAAGTCCAAAATTACACTGTGAAATTTTTCAGAATATATTGCGTCATTCCCCATTTTCAGTCATTTATCAGAGAGAGAAAAAAAAAAGAGTTTTTTCATTTGAAATTTACTCTTAGATGCTTATTTTACTTTATGTTATTATGAGACAACTAGCGGTATATGTTTATTGTATAATACACTTGCATGTTGTTCAGGTAAAAAGATTATATAAAACATGTATGTGTGTGGACCTGCTGCCCCCACCAGACTCTTGTATGTTGAAACAAGATGGAACACCTTCAGTTAAAGTATTTGTGAGGGCAGAAATGTTAAGCTCAAGACTAAAGGTCATTGAATGTTTACTATAGATGCCTTTCGAAAGATTAAATAATTCTACAGTGTTAACTTGCGCTCTTTCTAAACTGGTGTTTACGTTGTGGTACTGGACTTGTCACTTCACGGTCATTCCTTGTATGTGCTTTCTCTCTCCTCCAGTTGATTTTTTAATTTTATTTTTCTTCTCAGTTAAATTTAGAAGTATCTGCTCTTAGGAATATTTCAATCAAAGGCACTAACCTTTTCTCTTGACTCTCTTTTTCCCTTTCAGATAGGCAATTGCAAGGCATTATTGTTAAAGAAGCAGAAATTTCACATCTTTACATGGTTCATTAAATAGCTAACACTCTATTTTTATGTATGAAGAACAATTTTTTTAAAGTAACTTAATTGTCTAGGCCAGATAAAATTTACTCAGTATAATAGCTGTAACATAAGATTTTACAGACACACTGCAAGACATAATAATATTACTGAAAGTAAATGTAACCCTGTGTTATAGATATTTTTTTTTTTAAAATAGGAAAATGAGAGATCCCATTAAATTCTGCTTATCTTTAAATGCAGGGTCTTAGCAGAAAGACTAAGACACAGATAACCAGGCATGCTACGATTTAATCTTCACTCCATTCAGTGGTCATTGCCATATATTTTTTACTTTTTATCTCTGACATGAGATGTACATTTGATGTAAAATGGTGCCCTTTCTTGTCAGGAGCTGCTAAAGAGTTTTAAAGCAAGTATTAAAGCCTACTTTAAAAAAAAAAAAAAAATGCTATTTGATTGTATTTTCAGATCTGTAGTAACATTATGCCCATCCTATGCAACACAAGTTAACAGCAAGTATGGATCCCAATGTGCTATGTATTTGACAATGTCCTCTTAAGTTTTAATGTATTCTTTTTGTGGCCAAGTATCCCAAGGGTGTAGAGATGTATGGTCTGCCTTTATCTCACCTAACCCACACTGCTCAGTACTCAGGAACTCTTAGTGCACATCAGTAGTGACAAGAGTTATTGACTGAATATTCATAGAATTCCTTTTATTTTAATACACTTTATATTCTCATCTCCTTGTAATCTTTTCCCTTTCATAAGAATTTTTGCCATGCAGAATCCCTCAACATATGTTTTCCCTTCTTGGTTTTCAAACATATGTTGGGCAACATTGTAAAGCTTATAAAACAATAGTTCCTCCTGTCCTGAGCAATTGCCAGATTGCAGATTTCCTATGAATAAAATATTACATTTTTAAGTACTGAAACAACACAAAAACAACCTCACTATTGAAGACTCGCACAACAGACACAGCAAGTGTACAGTTCACTCAGTTGGGGCTATTACAGAACAGTCACCTAAAATGATCATGCTTTCAGTGCTACTTACTGATTTCATCCAATTGCTATTCCACAACAACTGAAACCAAGAATACTTTAGATTTTATATTCCCTTGCTGAATGAATACATTCAACCTTGAAGGACTCTCACAAACTGGATCTTTAAGGGTCCAAATCTCAGCTATGTCTAATCATTCAGCTGTCAGGTATCACTCTAAGCTTCAGGCTGAGCGACCAAGTGTCATATAACAAGATATATAAAAGTATCACCTGCAGAAGGAAGCTAATCCATCCCTCAGAACAGTACATATATAGAGAGAAGACCTGTACAGAGCAGAAATACTTTCCTAATGGAGGAAAGCCGGAATCATTGGCAGTATCCCTGTAGTGAGAAAGCAGTGTAGGAGACAACAGAAAAATGTTTGAGGAAATAGCTTGAAGGGAACTCTGAAGAAAAGTCCTAGAGTTTGATGACATTTACAGCTTAAAGGATAATGGGAGCTGGAGATAAATTGGAATTCAGATTACTAGTAGAGGTTCAAAACTGTGGAGTCTGAGCTGATGGCAAAGAGTTGGAATAACTGCTTCCTCAGGCTTCCTCGTTGATGGAGGAAGCAGGAGATTTTGACATTTCCACCAAAAGCTACATCATCCGGAAACACTAGGCTGTGCTCACACAAGAGGGGGTGGCAACAACCTTAAATCTCAAGATGAAAAACTGAAACACTGACCTCTACATTCCTAGGTGCTTCAGTAATTTAGGATGTAATTAGGGGTGAAATCCTACAAACAGGAGCCAGTTGCAAGACTGTTGCTCGCCTCATGGGTGCTGTGTTTGACTATACAGTTTGTGTCTTCCTCTATACATATATATATTCTATAGCAGAATGTGACTATGCACAATTTACTTTTAATTTTCTTCATCATTAATCAGAAACTTCTTTACTCTGCCTTCATATATGCCTTCCCTCAGAGATTCTGCACTTCTGATCATCAGGACCTTGAGATGGGTGCTGTGAATCCTCAGCAGCACCATGAGACACCACAGAAATCAGTGTTGACATTGGCACAGTCTTTTAAAGAATTTTTCTATTTACAAACCAGGCATCAAGGGCTACTAAGCTCACTCAAAACCCCTGTGTGCTCCAGGCAGAGACCTCTCCTGTTTTACAAACAGCACCGTGTTCTGCCCTGAAAACTGATGGTGTCAAAAGCAAATACAGAAATCATCCTGCGTGCTCCTCCCGACAACAATATTCTTCACAAATAATTTTGGTTTTGGTTCAAAAAGATTTCATTTTGTTATTGTCCCTCTTTGTTAGGTACAAGCACATAGCAATTATCTGGCTTCCTATCTCTGTCCGTTTTACTGAGAGAGACAAGTTTTTTTTCCACCGGAATGGAAATGCAAATATTATTATTGAAAGCAACAAATGAAAACTTCAGGGATGAAAAATGAGCTTTATCCACTAACATTTCAGTGATTCCAAATATAGGATTGTGACCTTTCCAAATTACAGCTTTTACACCATAATGCAAGGCCCTTTCTAAAAGAAAATAATTTTAATTTTATTCATCTAAAATAAATGTGTGTCTTTGTATGATCAAAGGAAAAAGTGTGCGCATTTTACCACTGCTGTACACATCAAAGTGTGGGGAGATACATAAAAAGTAGGGGATATCTTAAACTTAATAAAACCTGTACATTTGTAGTGTTAAGCACATATTCTTGTACTGTCTTGCAACAGGCCTGTTTCTGTACAGAAATCCAGTAACTGGATTTACAGGAGCTTATTTTTATTCATAGCTAGATTAAAAAAAAAAAAAAAAAACATACCCTGAATCAAAGTGAATTAAAAGGAAATGACATGTAAGGGGAGAAGGTAGCTCAGATTTCTCATCAGCAGTCTAATCATGAGAGTGACCCACAGGCAACTCGAAAGCTGCCCACACAATTACTCACGGAGTCTGCTGAAAAACAGGCACCTCTGCCAGTAAAATCTCTTTCTTATCTTGAATCCAAGTCTAGGGATTGCCACCTAAATAGGAATCGGGGGGAGGAATACAAAGTGCCAAGCACTACCTTAAACTGACACTATATATCACTGTTTGGCAGGCTGTACGTTTTTATACGATATGTTTTACAGACACAGATAAATATACACAAGCAGGATAGGTATGAGCAACAGGGTGATTCCTAGTCTAGTTTCTTTTGTCGGTTACGCCAGTCTCACCACAGTTGATAGAGCTGCCCCAGTACAAAAGACAAAACTTTTGAATGTGCTGGGTGGGAGAGTGGCTTTTTCTATCTCATATCATGCCATGGGCACACTGAACACTGTGAACTTCCAAGTAATGAAAAGCCACAAGATCAAAGCGCAACTGCCTCCGTAACCACCACGGCTAAAACCTGATCATGGTTTAAGTGACTTCAAAAGCATTATGTGAAGGATGACTTTAGCATTTGAACTTAAACTACACTGATACTCCAGCAACATTACGTATATAAAGGAGGTTTTACTCTTACTGCTGTCTACCACTCTGTTAGGGACAGACGTGATCAGCTTTGAACTGCTAGAAAGAAAGTCTTTATTAGCATTTTTTTCACGGAATATTTTTTTTCCCAAAAATAAATTTATATCAGTATGAGGGAAAGGTAGGATCCAAATTATTTCTGAAATTATATAAAATCCTCTGAACAATTTCAACAAAAAAAAACCCTTAAGTGTGAAGAAAGCCTGGATGTTTTTACAATTTAATTGTTCATTTTTAATGAAGTATAAAATCACAACAATAGGAACAGCATCAAAAAGCTTTAAAAATAATAATAATAAAAAAATATCTTTTATTTTTAGCCTACTGAAATATGCCTCTATACCTGGAACAAACTTTTACTTTGTCACTTCCCTGAGAAAAATGCCACCTTGACTAACACTTGCAGCACTGTTTTGTGATGACCTGAAATTATTCTTTGCACTCATTTGAAAACTGATCTCAAATAATTAATTCACATATTCATTTGCACAGAGACAGAATGATGATGATGAATAGAATATCTTAATATATTTTAATACTACATCAGTATGTATCCACATGTGATTTTTTAAAGTCCCTGTATTCATTGCAAACACTGGCTGATTTGACTATACAATGCATTACATATTATAAACACAATATTCCAGCTTGGCAGGAAAATCCAAAATAAAAGAAAAATAGGCTGATTAAATTGTGGAAAGTAGCCTCTTGTCAAATATTTTTTTCTCAGATTTTTACTAGCTAATTATTTCTTCAAATGGGAGGCAGGGTTTTCTTTTTTATGTTATTTATTCCACCACCTAAACAACTTTAAAAACACTAGTTTATATATGGCAAATAAGTTCCAATAGATTTTTTTTTTTATTAACCTGAAAAAAGTAGGATACCTATGTATTGCTGTTTATACTAATCAAGTTCAAATGCTTTCATATAATCTAAACTCTGTTTTCTAATAACTAATTGAATTATTATAGATATCACTCACGGTGACTTCTCTAAATAATCTGTGGAGTCACCTATTTTATTACTCTCCTATAATACTGAAAGATGTACCTTTTAGAGTTACACATTTGAAGAAGGACATTACAACATCAGTGCTTTTTAGTAGTTAAGGATTTTATGAGAATTGAGCTGGACTGATTTGCAAATTCTGAGAATTTCTGTATAAAATTAACTTTTACCTTTCCATCTGCGAATGTGTTCAGAATCTGATTGTCCAATAATAAACCTCCTTAAGGGATGTACTTCTGCAATGAAAAATGTATAAAGCCCTACATATTAGAGTCCCATAGTATCTATGGAGGAAAGAGAAGAGACTATTGTGAGGTCTTTCCTCTTTGTTTAAGTGAAACAATCAGCATTGTTTGATCTGAGATAATAAGGTTATTGCAAATCAGTGAGACTAAGCCAAGTTTTCATTCAAATCAATGGCAAAACCCTATAGACTCACATTGACGGTTGTGTTTAAGACAGGGGACTCAGCAAATTCACAGTATTTTTTAAGGAAAAAGGTGCAGACTTGGGCAATTTCTTCGAGAAGTGTAGGTAACGATAAGAGAACTACTGTAATAAGTGAAATGAAAAGAAGACATAAAAATGGTGATGTACTGGGAAAATAAAATGTTTAATTTAGATGTGTGGAGACTTTGTGGCTTAGTTTTCAAGACTGGTTCATTTACCCATTTTGAACACATAGAAGAGGTTTCAATAAAAAGCGAATGTGACCATTTGATTTTGAACTCTGTTCTCCTCTGCCTTTCATTGCAAAGAGCTGCTCCCTGCTTTCTTAAGGAAATCACTGCTAGCACCAGAATTTATTCAGTTATATTTGGGATGGAGGTGAGCAGTTTCTAAGCCCAAGTTTGTCATTATTGCAATGAGTGTGAAATTGTTCAAAATACCACATGCACTGTACATTATATTGTTGAAAATGCATGAAAAAAAGAAAATCCTCAGTATTGTGGTGAAAGCCTCTGGGACCTCAGATGTCAGTTCTAGGAGAGAGATGGCTCTACCTATAAATTCATCTCTCCTAGAGCTGACATCCAAGGTCCCAGAGCCTTTTTTCCATATCACTAAAGACTTTTTTTATGCGATTCCGGCAACGTACTGCATTCCATTCTTTACAAGAAGTGTTCATCCATTCATATTGCAGACAGCCAGACGTCCTGCTGACTGTTTGAGAATATTAGAGAACTGTTGGGAATGGAGGTACAAAAATACCATATTGCACTAAATTTTCAATAAGCCTTCATAAACTAAAATCCACTATATATTTCAAATGAAAAATGTCACGTGGAAAAAATAAACAAATTAACCCTACCAAAAAAGAAAAACAAGTGAAGCATAAGCTATTAAAAATATTGTATGCCCATATTTGAATTTGTGTGTGTGTGTCTCTTTCTCTCTCATGAGGGTAAGTTGAATGAGGATAAGTCAAGAGAAGTGCAAAGGTATCTCTCATGGGCCATCGGTCTCACCTTGGTGTTACAGCACAAAGCCTTCCTTCATGTACTGAAAAAGCTCTACGCCTTCAGCTAGTAACAGTCACGGATCAACTGCATTAAAAGAGAAAAGAAATGTGTATTTTTGTCAGTGAGACTTGCCTCTGTTCAAATTTACTTCTTTAGTTACAATTGGAAAATGCTACAAGGACTTTAAGACAATTTTTATCTTCATGTGAATGGTAAGGGAAAGCAATAATGGCCTGTATTTAAAGCAAACTGGAGATGTGCTACTCAGTGTAGCATAGAGGCAAGCTACTAGGACCTCAGAGATATTAATTTGGGCAATAAATTTTCCCAGTTAGCAGCATATGGCTACTAGTAAACTCAGAGTGAACAGAGAAGCTTTTTTCTGATTCGCACTAGAGCAGCTGCATGTTGAGGGATCCCTGGCAGCTGAACAGCTCCAATGTACCATTACACTGGTTTTTAGTCATTAATAGACCAGAAGAGATCTGTTATATCACCACAATATGAGCTCCAGATGTATCATGTAAATGTAGTACTTCCATCGCTTGACAGGTGAATATATTTTAAGTCTTTAAAGAGTAATCCTGAGGTTTGGTGTGAGTTGATTTAACTGAGAAAATAAACATGAACCTAAGTCATATTGTGGTCACTTACCTGAGTGCATACTTTTTTTCCTGGGGTTGTGGCAGGGAGAGAGAAAGAAAGAAAAAAGAATAAACAAAAAAAGGGAGAAAGGAAAAGAAAAAGGAAAAGACAAAAGAAAAAAAGAAACAGGGAGGGAGGGAGGGAGGGAGAGAAAAGTCTTGATTTGGTTGCATAAACCTCTACAAATGGCCCTAAGGACATGAATCTGTGCAACAGCAAATCCCAGCTGAGGTCAGAGGACTTCACGGAGACTAAAACATCTGCTGTTGTGTAGTCAAGTGGGAAACTCTGACTTCAACTGAGAGGAGTTCTAAAAGCAGCTGAGATTTTGATAACTATCATTTTTATACATTTCCAACTGAAGTTTTGGAAGCTTAAGTGATCCAAAGAATCAATATCAATATACTCTAGGATCAGAAAAGTCTGAGGATAGACATGCCTGACTCAGGTATTTTTGTTCTGAGATTAGGTCTTTCGGGAAATTTTTCACACTCTTTTGTCTGCCTTCCAGAATCACTATGCCTTTTTTCAGTCATTGTCATGACTATAGCACAATAGCTGCGTCAGCCATCACTTTTGAGAAGATGCATGTTTTCTGGCTGAACTGCAAAAATGCTTGTTATTGTTGACAACCACTTAACATGCAGAACAAATATTTTTTCACACTGGAAACTAAAATATTAATTGTTTTAGTGCAGTTATGGTTTTTAACAGTAGATTGGACAGCTCTGCAGTCTGGGAAGCAGCTAAATAGTCTTTTTTTTTTTTTCTTTATAGTAGACATAGATATCCAGGAAGTGTATTTTATCTGTCACTGTATCTAGTAGAAGGCTAAATTTGCCTACATCTGGCTTCATGCCCTATGAAATAAGCTTCCACTCCCTTTTAACTCCATGACTTACGTGGATTATAACTACACAAAAGGGATACCACTGGCTTTGTGTCACTGTTTAACCCCAGCGAGCAGCTAGAACCATGCACTTCCCCAAGATGGGATGGGGAAGAGAATCAGAAGAGTAAAAGTGAGAAAACTCGTGGGTTGAGATAAAGACAATTTAATAGGTAAAGCAAAAGCTGCATGCACCAGCAAGGCAAAACAAGGAATTCATTCAATGCTTCCCATCACCAGGAAGGTGTTCGGCCCTCTCCAGCAAAGCAGGGCTCCGCCATATGTAACAGTTACTTGGGAAGACAAACACCATCACTCTGAACATCCCCCCTTTCCTTCTTCTTCCCCCAGCTTTATATAATGAACATGACATCACACGATATGTAATCTTCTTTTGTTCAGTTAGGGTCAGCTGTCCTGGCTGTGTCCCCTCCCAGCTTCTTGTGTACCCCCAGCCTACTTGTTGACAGGGTGATATGAGAAGCAGAAAAGGCTTTGACTGCCTAGCAACAACTAAGAACACCAGTGCAACATCAAAACTATTTCTCATCCTAAATCCAAAACATAGCATTATACCAGCTGCTAGCAAAAAAAAGAAAATTAACTCCACCCCAGATGAAACCATGACACTTGGTAAGGAGTCTGTGGGGCTCTCACTTAGGGGTGAGTGGGATCCATTCCCACCAGAAATTTATAACCATCTGCAGAATCTTTCTGAATCTTATTTCCTTCCTTTTTCAAACTAGCAGCAGTCCCAGCACAGCAACAGCCCCCGGAAGAATGAAGAGGAAGCATATTTTACCTGCACAGTGGCAGGATTTCCCTGAATACCATCAAGCTCCCAGCACTGGGCAAGTGGCAATTTGGGCTGACCACAAAAAGGGACACGTAGGATAGAGTTAAAAGATGCTTTACAAGGCTAGCCATTTCTTCAACATATAAGATGTAAATATTCTTATCTTGCTAATATTTTCTCGATGATGATTATCCCATATTGTTTTGTATGATACTGTACTTTTAAACTCTATGTGTGCATATATACACAGACACATGCACATGCACAATCCTCCTAAAACTTTCCTAAAAAAAGCTGAAATTTGCTAAAAAGCAATAAGACTGCCACTGATAAGGACTCACCTGAGGTTTCTACGTTAGAAAAGCAGTTAACTCCCGCTGTAGTAAATAGAGAGAAAAAGACAGCATGAGAGAATAGTTCTTAGGTGGGACAACTCTAGACCTTAATCTCAGTGAAAAAGAGCAGAAAAAAAAAGGAGCTTGTCAGCAGTTAGTGAAGTGAAAGCGTCTGCAGTGACTCTACATTAATGTTACATTCACAGGCCTATGTATCTGACCTTGCTGCGAAAATGCTCAGCTTTATGCTGATCTAAGCCACTGCTGCTCATATGACAGTGTCATGCTGTTCAAATATATCACAGGTAGAATAGAATTACTATTTTGCTTGATCCAAGATTTTATCCTAGTCGCAGCATCATACCTCTGCTGCATCTTGTTCTGGGCTCTTTGTAGCATCTACTAGCTCTACATAGGCATCAATGGAAACTTCTCACATGATGGTTAAGTACTTTAGATATGAATAAAATACTTGATTTAGGAGACTATGCAGTGGAAAGGAGGGCAATAAAACAACTACATCACAAGAGAAATTCATCCATTTGATAGAGACCTACTTAAGGCCTAAGAATATCTTAGGTAAAACATATATCTTCCATTCTTCTGCCTTGACATGTAAGCAGAACTGAGTAGTGAAGGATGATTAAAAAAGAATGAATTTTATATAGGAGTAACACTATTTGTTTTAGCTGCTCCTTTTCCTTTTCCGTAGAGGAGTGCTTATTTTGGCTTTTGTGAAAATTCTCTAAACTTTTTGAAATTTGCTCAGCCGAAGATCAACTCTTCTGTATTGGCTTTCCCTAAGCAGAAGTCTCAGATCTCAAGGCAACTGTGCAGACACCTATTAAAGAATAAGGAAGAAAACTTGGGGGGAAAAAAACCAAACCAAACCAAAACCAACTTAGGTCTAATTTACACTTCACCTTCAGTGTTCATAAAAAAAAAAAAACAAACAAGAGGAAAAACATTCTTTTTTTCCTTTTGTTTCATTAGTCATGAATGTAGGTGTGTAGGAGAATATCATTTCAAGGTTTTGCTTTTCCAACACTAAAGTGTGCAAAAGGTTAAAAAGCAGAGAGAAAGGGGAAAAAAAAAAAAAAAAAAAAGGAAAAAAAGGTCAGAGAAGAATATACAAGGGGGAAAAGACTGTAGAGTAGGAGAAAATGAAAAGTTCCAAGGCAACTGCCTGCAAAGATGTACAAATGGGAGGAACAGCAGAGGTACAACTGAGAGAAGTAGAGTCCAAAGGCCCATGAAGCCACACCAGGCAATCGCAATGGCCGTGGCTTCAGGCTTATCACTTTGCCACGGTTTTAATAACCTAACATCTCTAGAGTATACATCCATCATCTTTTGGTACCTCCAAGAGAGTCCACCTGTGGACACTGATGGAACTGGTGTTTTACTGAGGAAATAAAAGCAGTATATAAAAATTCAAACCTAGGTTTTACTATTTGGCATATACAGTAAATGATTAGTCTTTGTTAATTAATCTGGGCTTTCCTAAAACCACCAATGTATTTGAGCAGATATTTTTCTCTCTTTTCAGAGGAATAAGTAGCATGCAGACATTTTAATAACCTCACATCTCAAGTGTATATATTTCTAGTACCTGCAAGCGGCATGATTCATCTGTCGACCACTTAATTTCCTAACTTGAAGGGTAGTAAGCTATTTAAACAGAAGCAGAGAAATGCATGATGAGAAATAAAGAGGTCATTCTATTTATAAGAATTTAGCCCCCATCTCCTGTTTTTACTTGTTATATATTCTTATCCTTGATAAAATTATAGACTACCTGCTGTCAAGTAGAAATGTTGATCATGTGAGTAAGAATAACCAGGTAAAATGTAACCAGGCAGCTGATCTGTTTCTTGCATCTTTATAGCTTATGGGATTAAAGCACGACAAGCAGAAAAGTACAGGTATCACAGTTACACAGATCAATCTTCATTTGGGATTGTTACTTTGATGTGATACAAGTAAATTCCTTTTAAGAAGTGAGGATGTGGTTGCAACTTATGGTGATTAAGTGTAATCTAGTTTGATTCAGTATGTTACCATATAACTTTCTTTTCAGGTTCTTTTCTGAAGATTCCGGAAATTTCACACTTATAAAACTGCTCACTGGGAACCTATTTCTACAAACTTGTTGAAGGGGTAAATTGAATGGGTGAGACAGGTTACCAGTTTTCCTCTTTCATACGTATCTGACAGATGTTGTTATAAAAAAAAAAAATTAAATATGCTGCATCTCTTATGTCTGCTCTGCCAAGAAGGTTAATATAGCCCTACTTCTAGTTCGTCTTTCTGAAGGTTTGAAAACTCCACTTGTGCAGACGCTCAAATGCATTGCTGGTAGGTGAATGTGAAAAAAAACCAAAACCAGACAGCATGAAAATGGATCTGTTTGAACTTTTCCTCTGAGGTTAGCACGTCAAAACCACTGAGAAGGTTTAGAATTTAAAAAGCTAGATTAAAAATAAAATTAACTAACACCATTATTTTTTGAAATAAAGAAACCACAGGTTGAGAGACAATATAAATAAAAATATTTTTTTTAAGAAATCTGCTCAGAGCACCAGTACAGGGCTTGCTTCCAAGGTTTCAGTATATCAGGCTGGTGACTATTAACTATTAAAAGAAACTATTGCTTTCCATATTGCCTTTTAAAGCAATTTCATTTGCAGTCCAGCTAAATCCCGTAGCATTATCACAAATGTAACCCTGATAAAATTTTCCTCTCCACACCATTTCACTCATCCATAAAAGTCCATTGAAGGTTTGTATTAATAAGTTACAGTATGGTGAGTGTCTCTGCACAGCTCAATCTCCAGTTTCAAGGAACTGTTCATCACAAACAACTTGGCTGTCTACTGGCATACTGGCCTACCTTATACATTAGAATTTAATGGGAGGAGCTCTATTACAGCAAAAAATAATGAGGAAGAAAAAAGAACAACAACTGAAAGATTTAGAACCTTTAATCAAAGCTGTTTACCTGGGACTGAATATCTTTCCTTGGCCAGTGACCCCTAAACTGAAACCTTGAATAGATATACAAATTTCACAGCACAAGAGACATTAGAATATAAAAAGTAGACAGCCCCTCAAGAACTGGGCTTCTATATTATCATTTTTCCCTTTTTCCACCAGAAAAAGCAATATGTGCTTTTCTCTAAGACCCTGATGACCACAGTGATTCCATGGACATATTTGCTCTGAAGAAAAGTGTTTACAAAGAGGAAAAGATGGAGAACTGGTATCATCACACCTGGCATGACTAATCAAATAAGGTACATGAATTTACCCTTTGCAAATTGCACCGCATATATAGATCTGATTGATGACTGTGGTGAGCTGTTTGTGAATTACAGCATGATTAATGGAAACCGGTAGATTTCAATCCATGCTCTTGCCAGAGATATGAAATAGTATGTGTGGTTGTATATGACTCCCTGGCTGAAGGCTTGACACTCAGGCAATTAAATGAGCCTGACAAGCATCTGGCCACTGCTTTTCCAAATGAGTCTGCGCATGTCTACGCAAATGAAATTACTCACAAAACCAGCACATAAAATCTGTTGATTAGCTCATAAATTTTGCCTCTCCCTTTTTTCCCCCCGCCTAAGTCAGGGAGATACACGTCAAATTTTAGACTGGGGAGTGTTACATAGCTCTTTAAGGTCTGAAAGATATTAAATCTGCTAGAGTTGTCTAAGTGTGTCTATTTTATGGAGGCATTCTCCTTTCCAATTTGCTCCCTATTTCAGCCTGCTTCTTAATTTCATTACTTTGTTGAGACAATGTGGATATTTAGTACATCTGTAGCGAAGATCCTCACTCTAATGTTTAAGTGTTTTCCAAATAATATCAATAATGTAAGCTCACAGGCCACACGAAATCTCTCATATCCTTTCAAGGCAAAACTCTGCTTGGGGTAAGCATAACAGCGTAAGAGACAGAGCAAGCAAAGTAAAAAAGAGTATTGTCAGTTCTTTTTCTCAATTGCAATCAAAGGCCATCTTTAGCTCGCCTCCCGTATTGTTAATCTTTGGTCAATATCTGAGTCGCTTGTCCCCCTGCAGACTTATTCTTTCTTAACTCTCACATCTTTCCCTCCCTTAAGTCCTCCAAACACTTTATAGCTGGAAGCTGTTTCTTCATGTCCTCTCCCCATGATGTCACTCTGTTTCCTGAGTCCCACACTGACTTCTGACTTCCTTTCACAATCACTCTCTAAATCCTTATTCTTGTCTTCGAGGATTTATTCCTGCCTATTTCTCTCTCATCTCTCTCCTATTTTGATGCTTGTATGTATCTTGTATTCTTTCAAATCAGAAGCATGAATTTCTTTAGCTCAGCTGTGAAATCTGTGCTGAAATAACATCCACTCATCCCCTATAATATTTCAGCATCTGCTCATCCCCTATAATATTTCAGCTTCTGAGACTCTGTGGAGA
This sequence comes from Fratercula arctica, assembly GCA_947846985.1. NCBI lineage: Eukaryota > Metazoa > Chordata > Aves > Charadriiformes > Alcidae > Fratercula > Fratercula arctica. Next base: position 35,552,664 of record CANTUZ010000001.1, on the reverse strand, counting down.
ATATACAAAATTAAAAACCAAGCATGCAATCCTCAACATTGCAATAACCAAACTACAGACAAAAACACATAGTAATTGGCTTTACCATAACAAAACTGAATAAAGCTTCTGGCAGTATTTCAAGTTCAACATAACAAATCACGTAAAAATAGTGACGTAGAAAGACTAGGAGACTGAAGCACATTATTCTCTGTCAGCAAATAGACCTTCATCTCATGCAAGTTTAATGATGTATTACCCACCTCACATCAGTGCTTTCTGAAGTTCTTTCCTAAAATGAAAGAAAATGGGATCAGTGTCCTGGTCATCATTCCCATGGGATCTCAAATGAAACAATGGCTTGCCGTAGCTTCTAGACCTGCACAGGTGGTCTTTGGTCTGGATTAGAGATTTCTGTCCTGCCAGAGCAGAAAAAAAAAAAAAAAATGAACAAAAAAACAACCCACAAAACCACTCACTGAAGCTACAGCAAAATCAGGTATTTTCAGAAGGCAGTAATGGCAACCCCAGTGTTACGGTAACAGGGGAAGGAGGAAATAAAACAGAAAATATGGGCTTTTCTAAGAGATTTGAAGAAGGCATATTACTGAAAGTCGTTCCTCTAAAGAAAAAACAAAAAGTGAATTTCTTGTTCAAAGAGAGAAGGGGGCGGCACAGTTAATTAAACTTCAGTTGTTGAAATTCCAGCCTGTAAAAATTCCAATTTGAAATTCAAATGCCTCATAAAAACCTGCTCAAAATCTCCATAGGCATCTGGACAGTGATGATGTAGTACCATCCACTGTTGAAAATTGAACTGAAAACAAACGTTCTGTCCAAAATACTTAAGATAAAAATCTTGACTTTGTTGAAGTCAATGGTAAAGCTCCCGTGGGCTTTTTCAGGCCAGGATTTCAAACTGAAGCTTTGAAAGGACTGTGAACCTGAAGATGATTTATTAGTGGTTATAATTTTGCACTGAATTTATAATACAGCCTTCCTACATATATATATATATATTCTCAGACAAATATCTACAGAAATTTCTTTCTGCATTTTAAGAGGTACAAACACAACTAGTCCAAATATCTGGGGGAAGGAGAGGGGTGATTTGTGAAGAAAAAAAAAAAAAAAATCTAAAAGTGTCATAGCTCTATGTCTATTCTACTCTATTCTTTCCAAACCTCAGATAACAATTTGTGGAAGAAAATGCAGACATTCAAAATTTATATTTTCCTTTTCTTCTAATTTTTCCCTTGTTTAGTCCACCTAAAGCTGCCTTCCTTTGGAAAGGACTTTGAATCCTTGCTGAAAAGCACTGTGTACTATTTTACTTTTTTCAGCAAAAGCTCGGAAAAACACATACATATACAGACAAATCTTAAAAGCCTTCCTCACAGAAAGGTTGACCCTGAAGACAAAGACCATTTTAAATGGAAAAAAGGTTTTAAATAAGCACATAAATATTGATCAGATCTACTTATAAAACCCTTGTAGTGCAGAAGGGCCAATATGCTGCCTTGCAGGGTGCGAATACAGCTCTGCCCAAAATGCAGGAATACCACAGGAAGGCAATAAGGGATCGTGCAGTCTGAAACACAAAGTGCTGAAGTCCTCTTTTTATCTTTCCAACATTTCAATTCTATCCAACAGTGGATACCCACGCATGAACCTTCAGCACGCTGCCATCCTGGCAAGACAAGCTTACTTCCCATGAAGATAAGCCTCACTCCCACAGTTTGGCTTCGAGTGACTAAAGCTCAGACTTCTCCGCAGCTGTGTGTGATGCATGCTGCAGCACACTTTCTCAGTCACCCGGAGAAGGGAGCAGACTGGAGCACACATCGCTGTCCTCCACCCACCCCACGCAGCAGAAAGCAAGGCTCAGGAGACGGTGTGGTCCCAAGCTAACCCTGGGGTGCTCAGTCATTCCATTGCTGGTACAGGCAGGTGAACTTGGGAGCTGGGATAGCTCTCTGGAGTCCCACCCTGCGGACATCCATCCACCCCATGCCCTCTACTAACACTGCCTATAAAGATGGGGATTATTTTTTTGTGATGAGGCCATTTATCTTCAGAGGCAGGTTCAGAGATCTTCTTTCTGGAAATGAAAGTACCTGCAGTAATTAACAACTTTTGCCAGTACTAAACTCTAGTGGGCTGAAAATGTTAACCTGAACAGAAGATTTTAGATGCCATTACCAATCCCTTGTGCCATCACTCTTTCAGTCATTCATTGACACAATGTCTCGAGCACGTGCACTTGCAGAAATAATTGGACTGTGCCTTATATTCAAATTCAATACACCTTTTCCTTCAAGTTGCTTTTTGTGGTTCATGATGAGCAAAGATTGAAAAAAACCTTAAGAATACAGAAAATTTCTTTCTGATTCAGAGGCTGAAAAGACTAATACCTCAAAGTGACCTGCTGCAGCACTTCATGAAAATCAGATTTCAGTTGTCTTTGACCAGATTGCAGGAAGACAGATTTGGAAATGTTCAGAGTAGCAATTTAGAATAAACTGCTCTGGAAACAAATGTGACAGTAACAATTTTAATGAAAAGGAGAAAGGCTAGAAAACTCAGGTTGTGTTTACAAAGTCTCTGAAGTCTCCAAATGAGATATTTGCTGCCTCAATAACAAATGAAAGAGCTGCGGTTTCAAAAGAAAGTGTAACAAGGGAAGAATGAACATTAGCCTGACAAAAATCACTAAGCAAAATCACAGATTGTGCAGAGAATTTATCATACTGACCAATGCCACTTGTTTATCATCATATATTCCTTTATCTGGTTCTACATACCTGAGGTTTTTGTTGAGTTGTTTTCTTTTGCTGATTTCCCATCTTAAACTTTAATTCTTATGTACAGGGACTGTCTTTTCCCATTCCTGTATATTCAGTGTCTTGCTCATTACGGACATGGTATAGGATCGCAGATTTTAAATGCTGCCACAGAACGAAAAAGGATCTATATAGATTACACAGCCTAATTTTGTTTAAGTGGAAATTACTGTGTTGATGTTTGCTGAAATGATAAAGGGACTCTGTGCTGATTTCATGATTCCTGTTGCAAACTTCTCAACCTGTATAAGATATGTATTCATTTATTGTTATTGCTATTATTGTTAATATTATTTTTTCATCACTTGCAGTAATTATTATTGTTGTTGTTGTTGCTATTACTTTCATTATTATTTATGTATTTAATATTATCAATATTATTTGGCCCAAATCAGTGACCAAAGTGCTGAGCTGATAATTGTTTCAGGCACTGCTTATAAAAAATAACAAAAAATAATCAAAAAATCAGCTATTGCCCCTCTGCTGTGAATATCTTTATTTAGATGAATTGTGATTCCCTGGACAAAAGGCATAGTATTATATTCGGGTCTTATTGCGCCACAGAACAGATCAGAGAAGCAAATGAGGGATAGGGTGCAATGTGAGCTAGGAAATCACATATTCAATTAAAAGAAAAATCCCCAACCTTATGTAGGTAGCCACATAGCTATGGCTGATTGTGATTTACCTCTGATATTCTCTTGAAACTGGTGATAGCTAATCCTCGTCTATGAGATACATTTCCGCATTTTGCACAGACCGCATCCCCCTAGTTTTGCTAAGGATACACTCAAAACATACCTACACTTTTGTTCAGTTGGACATTTAATTGTATAAACAGTCAGTAAAAGACCTCCATCTCTGACCTGATATAATTAGTATTTTTGTTTTTCTTCCACATTATGTTTGGAAATACGTATTCAAAATATTAATCAAGTTAGGAAAAAGAAAAACAACATCAATTACAATCATTTTTGAGAAAGTAAATGTTTTTCTGAGAGGGTGATTCTTATTTTGATGATCTGTGTAATGACATATCTATTGCTTAAAAAAATGATAGCAAACATTTATTGTCTTTACAAAATTTAAATTGACAATGCATAAATACTTTAATAACCACATCCACAGAAGAAAAATATGAGTAGAATCAGAGTACAGCATAAGAAAAGATACTGTGTAGGAGGTCTCATTAAGATATCTCTGAGATGAATGCATGAAAACAGCAGGGCCATTGATAATTCATGCTTGAGAAATGGTGAGCTATTTTCCAAGAAAAAAAAAGAAAATTAATCATTTCTTTTCAAGTACTTGATTATTATAGAGTTGGCAGAGGGGTTACAAAGCCAGAAGCAATGTTGTGTTTGAAGAGCTAAAGTGTCACATAATCATTCCTCATAGTTTCACTTGGTTGCATGTGTGCAGGAACAAACTCACCTACACCGCCTAACAAAGTTCCCACTATTAGTCCTCATCCCCTTCAGCCATATGGGAACCTTTGGGCATTAAGTCATATAAATAATGAATGAAGAAAGTATTGAAGCAAATAAGAAGGCCTGGCAAGGAAGCAAATAAATGAATCCCAACCTGAGTATTTTATTACCAAAACAAAGACCAGAGAAGATACTGGAAAAGAAAAACACTCCATCTAGCTTTTGACATAAGAGAATTCCTACCTTTGATTTTAAATTTCTACGTTTTACTTTTTTTTGAATTACATTTTTAAACAACAGCCTTGTTAAGGCACTTGCATCCTGAAATGTGTATGTAAGCCAAAAAAAACCTGCATTGACCTGAGCCTTGCTCAAGTAATTCATTGCCTATCCACGGAGACATTTTCTTTCTCCAGGCTTTGTCTGAACACTGACCTTCCGCCTTTCCGCTCTTTTGACACACATTATTTTTTGTCCGCAGTCACTGGTCTCCATCCTGCCGAGTGCCACTGACCGAACTCTCAACCTTTGACGATATGATGTAATGTTACTTGGTTATACTCCCTCACATAATGTTCGTATGTCTATTTTGAAGCAGGCTGACAACAACACAGTATGAGTAATAAAGATCAGAATACACTATTACATGGCTTTAGTTACCGCCTTTTGGTTCACTTGACTATCATCTTATAAAAATAACAAATTTAAAGCAAAAAAAAACCCAACAAACAATCCAAACCATATAAAAGAACTAGACATATTCTATTTTTTTTTATTTTCTGAGACTTCTAAAAATAAGAATAATTTATCAACCCTTGGGATAATTCTTATGAATCAAACAACATCAATGAAAACCACTGCATCCATCGGGGAAGCCATATGTCTCATAGATAGATTCCTGTCGAGTATTGTTTCTGCACAAATTAAAGATAAATGAATAGTGGACTATGCTATCATAATTTTACATTTTTTACTGAATTACTGTAATTCATGTTAATATTTAATGGTGTTTTCCCTCATGTCTGGTCAGCAAAGAAAACTATCTTGTGCTGCTCATGCTTTACTTGTGTTTCCAGAGCAGAGTGAAAACACCAAAGCAGTGATACTAAGTTCCTATATAACTGTCTGGTTTTAACTAAAAGGATTAACATAATATTAAAATTTTTGAAGTAAGCAGATACTATGGCAACTTAACTTTTCCACTTAGAAATACAGAAGTGAGGGAAAAACCTCTTCTTTTCTACGAAATACAGAAATAACAAAAGAGAGAACAGCTGTTCCCAAGCTCCACTTGCCTCCTATTAGAAAAGCTGGAAGTTGAGAAATATATATCATCTATCAATATCTATAACAGAGACGTTATCCCTGCCTACCTATCCATACCAATGCATTCACACAGGAAATAAAATCAAGTTACAGATAAGAGCTTTGATAATTTCTAATAAGGCAGCTTTTATTCATGATTTATAAGAGTTTAGGGAGGGTTGTTTCTTAAAATGAAAATAATTTTAATTTTCTAACCAACCAGAAAATAAAAAAATAAGTACAGTAAAAAAAAAAATGCAGAACTATTCTAAATATCCTACAAATTTAACTGCATATTCACAATTATAAACAAGAGATTTATTTAAAGGAGGTTATATTTGAAAAAAAAAAAAAAAAAATCCTTTTGTCCCTGCAAGTTATAGAAAGCAAGAAAACATGAAGCACTTTTTAACCATCTTATGTAGTCCATAAAGCATATTTCCAACACTTTGATGGAATGATATGGAAATTATGTATGTCCAATATTTACATTGCACTATAGCCTAGCACAGTGTAAAACTGCTTGCATATTGATCACTGATAGCATCCCACAGATCTTAATATTTGACCAATCAATGAAGGACCTTATGTTCTATAATCCTTAATTTGGTGATAATGAAAGTCTGTGGCGATCTCTGAGAGTGAAATTCACTGTTAGTACATTACTGATAGCCTCTGTACTTCAAATGGGTGGTTAAACAGGCATTCACAGCAGTCACTGTGTCAAGCCCAAGGCCACCAAATGTGGCAAAGAAAAACACCACAAGGAAAGGTACAGGTTTCATCAAGTGTTTCAGAAAGGTGAGCTCTTCTCAAAGTGGAGATCAAAGAAGCCAAAATCTCACAACTTCCTGATCATTCTGCAATGTAACCACATTTTAAAACTCCTACAAGGAAAATCTTTCTTGCATTTGTTCTTGTGTCTCAAATTTTGACAATTTCAGTACTAGAACTTCTCATCAAATGCTAACAATCATCTTGAATATATCAAAATGAGTATCTGAAGGTTTCCTGTCCAGAAGTGCAAAACATCATGATACAGACTGTACTGATCATCTGTTTTGTCATTTGGTAAGAAACAAGACTGAAGGACCCAAGAACTATATGTCTTATGAGGTATTGCAATTGATCAAGCAATTAAGAGATGAATGTGTACACAAACAAAATTAAACAAAATCTCTAGATCAGAAATCTGGAAAAATCAGCCTTCCTCTGTAAGCTGCCTTTAGCTTATTCAAAAGGTGAAAAGATTTTCTCTTGACATTTTACAGTCAGTCTTGGTGATGTATTATTTCTTGTAAGAAAACCACGATGATGATAAGCAAAATGTTTTACATCATATGATGAGGAAGACTACTAGTTATAGTTTCCTATGTGCTGGAAATAAAGGCATTGCTCATATTCTTGCACAAGTGCTTTCAATAACTTCTTCACCCAAAAAAAATTCATTCTACCTTTGAAAAATGACTGGAATGGCACAACAGTTAGGTTAGGATAATTAAATTATTATTTCAGTTTGACATTTCCCTGGAAAAAAACCAGTGAAATAGGGGAAATATTGCTAAGGTTGTTCCTGAGATTCTTTTTCATTTGAACATGTTCATTTCAATATAATTTAAAATTATCTATTCCTTATTCACTATCAGGTTGAAGTCAGGAGCTGCAGCAGAAAACAACTAAAACTTTCTGATCACTTGGGTTTTCTGGGTTTTAACTCTTGAGGGAGTTGAAGATTTTGTTGTTGTTATCAGGGAGCATGTTTGGTTGTTGTTGTTGCTGTTGTCTGTTTGTTTGTTTTAAATACCAGCTTCTTGAAATGTATTTTAATATTTTTTCATACACCAAAGGCCTCCATTTTGCACAGCAGTCCTCAGGCACTAGCCCTTACAACTGCAGGAAGTCAATAGGACATTCTGAAAGCAGAAAAGAGTATAGCCCCTATTTTTACATGATCACAGTTTAATAAAGCAGCTTGGATAATTAAGTATTTTTCTCAATATCTGAAGTAAATTGTAGGGTGTCCATGAGGAGACGTGGCAGACATGAAGTAGCCTGCTCCATTTATCAAAGGCAAAATCGATAAGTCCTTACTGATGACCAATAGATGCTAACCTTATCCCTTTAATTTTTTGTTGCAGAAGATCATCTCATCAGAAAAGATATTTCTGTTATTGAGATGAAGTTTGTGTACTTAGTCCAGCTGGGAATGCCTGCCAGTTATGGTGGGGGAAAAAAAAAAGTGCACTAGCGTATTATGTTTCATGGTGAGATGAAATGCAACTTTGGAAACAGATTTGACATTTGAGATTTCCCTGTGTTGCAAAGGCAGGATTTGTTGCAGACATAAAAACACTTGGTATACGCATCTGGAGGAAGTTGTGCACAGTTCTTCGAAGCACCCCTGGCAGCTGATAATGGAGAGTTGTTGGCAGTGATTAGAGAGGCAGATGCTTACCTGTGCTCCTACAGTGTGCAGTCTTGGCTTGATGACAAGGTGAGAAGAAGGACAAGCCATCACAGGGTGGGGGCAATTGGCAGCTGGTACCCTACTGGGGAAGGGTAAACGGGTCACCTAGGGCTTCTTGCTTGTCTGTAGCAGAGTCATCAATCCATGCCAGAATATGCAATTTTCAGAAAATAAAGCAATTCCTTGTACAGGAGAATGGAAAGAAAATAAAATGTTGATAATTTAAACAGAATTAAACAAATCAGTTTGCAGCTTGGCATTTGATATATTGCAGACTGGAAAATACCATCTATACCATAAAATTGCATCCAGGTTTATCTGTGTATTTAGTGAATGCAGGACTTCTCGAGCCAAGTGGCAGGTGTTTTACTGGCGGTGTTCAATGTCAACCGGATGCTACTGAAACTCCATAGAGGGCACTTCCCTACAAGTGCTTCTTCATGGCTTTTTCTTGTCCAAGCTGCAGGGCAGGTTGTCTTATTTCTCTTTTTTGTGAAAACGGATTCTAACCCACGAGTTGTTCATCATGACTCACTGATAGTGTGAAAGGTCAAAAACAGGAAAGTATACAGGAAGACAGACAACAAAGAACACATTTACAGGAAAGAAAAAACAAACAAACAAACAAACAGAAAACAAACAAAAAAACCCTAACCAAACCAAACCAAGAAAAAAACAACCCAATCACCACCAACAATAAAAAATAAACAGAACCCTTTCCTTGTAGCAATGTTACTTCCTGTTGTGTATCAAAGGTACCATACCAGATCATGATATTGTGAAGTTGAAAGATCAGTGACAAGTAAGAACATCTGGGGCACGCAAGCATATTCATTTCATGCTTAGCCAGCTAGTTTATTCAGAAGTTCACTGTCAATTGATTGGCAGCAAGGTTTTTTTAAGCATTTGCAAAATTAGCAAAATACAGAGGTATCCTACGATTCAATTGCATTTAAAACTGAATGACAATGGAAACATTAGGCAAGAGAAAAACATTAGATATCATTTTCCTTGTCCTTGGCTGAAGATGAAACCACCTCAAGCATTGGTATTCAACGTGTGTTTAATTCTGAGAATGGCCAAGCATGGATACTGAGACAGATGTCATTTGAATAAATGAACAAAGACTCTGAGATGCACAGGTTGGATAGCATGTGACAGCACAAAGACCATTCATTTGTCATATCCGTGAGCCTGTTTCATACCCTCCTCACTGGAAAAAAAGTCCAGGTGTTTTGATCAAAAGACTAGAGTCTTTTAGCATGTCATAAGCATTTGTGAAGTCCAGAAATTTGATTCATCTGTTAAGTTTTGCTGAAAGTAATTTTCATCAAAAGGAGCTTGCTCCAAAATTTGTTCTCAGAAAGTAAACCTTTGCTGGAAACCAGTGTAATTTTCAGGCTGATCAGTGTTACTAATCATATTCACTGGAGAATGATGCATTCTGGTACCTTAAGGCATTCAAATATATTGGTATTGGTCAATGGATTAATGAATTACAGAGGTTTTTCTCCCAGCAAAATTAAAATCTCAGATATCTAACTGACCTTTGGAAACTTGCCCTTTGATCATCCAGGATATAATTTTTTTTTCCTAGATCTGTTAGGGTTTCTGATGTTCAGGATTTGAAGTCTGATGCAAACATAATAAACTGATCTGTATGCTGTGTCATCAGCTGGAGAAACTGTCTAAACATAGGTGAAATTAATCACATGGTGAGATGAAGTATCATACTTTGTCATTAATGATGAGAAGAACAACAGTTCTAGATGTAAAAGCCAATGATTACTCTTTGTATGATGGTTCCAAATATTCTGAAGCAGCACTGGAGCTACTTTAATTGTTCACATAAACTTATGATTGGACCAGCATTGGCAGCATTTGCTCTTGTGAGTTAACCCATAAAGGTTTTTCTCAGGTTTACAGTTAGAACACCCCAGACCTGTATGACTTTACAAAAGCTGGAAGATGCCACTTCAATGAAAAACACAGTTCATTACAGGAATTGTCAATGACAATAACAAATTACAGGTTTGGTGATTTACTGGACATCTACTCCAGATTTCTGAAGTGATCCTCAGGTGGTTTCTTTCCATTTAGCCAGTGTCTTTCTATACCCATTAGGGTTTTTTTCTCTTCAATGTTAAGAACTTACAAAATGATTTAAAGCTAGCATTGATCAAAATAGTGAGGTATGCAACACTTGTGAAAATGACTCAAACCCACAATAATGCCCAACAAGAACCAAAAATTAATAAAACTGAGAATATTGTTCTACAGGCTTCTGCCTTATTTTTGCTTAATCGGTTTTGATTAGCTTCTTCCTCTTACAGTAGTGTGAATGAAAACTTAGGCTGTAATGATGCAAAGGTTGCATCTAAAAATGTGCCTAAGACTGTCTAATGAAATTGCAGGAAACACAGAAATAGGCATATGGGTGTTTTTCTTATTTATGTTCTAGAGCAACTGTGACTCATGCTATCATGAGAAAAAGAACAGGATACAGCTTTTCTTACTTTGAACAAGTGAAAACATAGGTTCCTATAATTGGGAAGATCAAGCTAGACATTCATCCTAAAGAAGAAATAAAAATTAATCCAATGCATAAAGTCTTTACAACATCCTTAAGAGCAAGATATTTACACTTTATCAGATATACTTTATCAATTTAACATAGCAGTTTTCATATAATCCTTCTTATCCACCTTTCAGTGCTCAGGCCACAGGCATGTAAGTGTTTTCTGGACAGTTCTGGATGTTTTAAAGTGTACACATCAATGTCAACACATCTCTCCTAAAAATATGGAGGCTTTTTTAGTAACTAAAAATTACCATTTCTTCAATAAACATTAATCTTTGTAATGAGCAATGTTTATCTAAATTGAAGCTCTCCTATCACAAGTTTTTGAGGAGAAAAAAAAAAAAAAAGAAAATAAAAACATACATAGTTAACAATCATAGAAAGGGACCATCACCTTTCCCTGAAGATTTATTCCTTTTCATAATTACAGTAATATGTTAGCATAGCCAAGTCTTATCAAGGTGTTATCATTCCCAGGTATTTTTTCACTGATATATTTCATATAAGTTGTTTCAAGCTTATAGAGATCACAAGGTAGATTTCATAGCCACCTCAGAATTCCTGATGATCCTAAACCTTACGGTTTAGATTCAGCACAAGTCTGGGTGTATGACAAGTGTGATTTTTCAAGTGAGAAAATTTTGCAATCTTTACTATTTTTCACAAATTTCACACTCTGTTTCGATTTACTTTCTGATATACAGTGTGAAAAGTGTCAGTATTTTTGAGGGTCATTCATGTATCCAAAACATAAGGGTAGATATGTATGCATTGCCTTAACACAAGCTGGCCTTTCTTGGTAATTACTGCACTGTTTGATCTCAGTATCATATGCCTCTTGTCTTACACCACTGGCTATGACATAAAATAGGACTACTGTGGCTTGACTTTTTTCTACCACACATGAAATCCCACTATAATTAATTAGTGTTGTTATAGCAACATCCTGTATAACGTTGTTTGACACTCAAGGGAGGGAGTGACACAGGGGTGAACTGTATGAGAAATCATTTTGTAAATTTCATTCTCAAACTCCCTGACTTCATTGCTTTTTTTTTTTTTTTTTTTTGGTAAAATCATTTTTCTTCTCAAATTGGTTCCCTGCTGTATTGAAGCCATTGAGCAGTCAAATCTCAGCAGTAATTTTATATTGGTCTTGCTCGTGTGAATCCTGACCGGTTCATGCTAAAATCTCCTATTAAAAAGTACAAATGCAGCACGTCTTTTATTTCGAAGTAGTTGGTTTTTTTATTATTATTATTATTTACAGTGGTTGCACACAGGCTAGAAACTTCTTGCAGTACTTCCCTATCAGTAATGGATAGCCCCCACTTACATGGATAATATTAAAGAACAGAAGTTTTCTTTGAAATCAAAGCTTCTGTCCTAGCAAAAGGTTTCCACTGTACATCACTTGCTACTGTGCTACTGGAGAACTTTTTAACTCTCGTTCATTGCTAGGAAGTAAATACAGCTTTGAATATTAAAAAAATTAAATAAATTATATATATATATATATATATATATATATATAAGAAAAGTTAAAGGATAGGCTTTATACCAGTTTTAGCAAAGGAGGTCCCATCCCTTTATTCAGGCCACTAAGGAATGATAAGCCCTTGAGTCACTGTTTTTAGCTACCAGAGCTTCGTGTAAAGGAAAGCTCTCCAACTACCATTATTCTGCGTGTTTATTGCTAGAGTGAAAAAACATACCTGTGTGAATGATCTCTTCAGTGTTGTAAAAGCCTCATCAGTGACTCAGCTGTAGGACCAGTTCTGTTGGAACAAGTGAGTTACTCAAAAGCTTACTGCTAGCACAACAGCTTATACACTGGCATTCCTATATGTCCCCTTCCCTCTTCCCTTCTCCCCTACATCCCCCACCACACACGCACACACACAATATATCAGTCTGTTCTTCCTTTCCACCTGGAGCCAACATGCTCAAGCAGTAGGCATTGCCAGTTCTATGATCAAGATGAGTAATTTGGCTGTTGCTCATCTTCTCTGAAAAGGAACGGTTAGGAGCTCCTGCTGCTGCCTCTGCAGCATCGAGCAGTCTGGGTTTCACTCTGTGATGCTCTTGTGCCATTAGCAGGACAATACAGCAAAATGAGAGAGGAAGGACAACCTAAATGATCTACAATAAATGTTCATTAAGATTAAAAAAAAAAAAATCAATATTTTATTATACACTTATTATATACATTATAAATAATGATCATTATTATTATTACATTCAATATAAGAGCATATCATTTGATAAGGGATAGTATGTAGAAAGAAGTACCTATTACCTATCCCATAGTTTACAGTATAGAAGCAAACACTCGGAAGTCCTTAAGTGATTTTTGAAACCAATTCCCCCATAAATCATTAAAATCTAAAAAAAGATGTCACTTCAATGCTTAAGAGAGAGCAAAAATAAGCTTGTTTCTTCAGAGAAATCAACTGTGAGGCCAGAAAAGTCTAATCTAAAATGCTAAACAGTCCTTGAAAGCAAGGATTCATACTCACAGTAACTGCTAGCCTATAGATTCTTTTATTCCCTCTTTCTGGCCAGATGAATCTCCCTCATAATTGTGGCACGGCTTCTACAAAGAAGAAGATAAGGTAATCTCCCCACCTGGTGAGTTATCTAGTGGTATAAGTCTGTTTCACTAAGCTGAGAAATGGAAATACAAAGTCTTTCAGGGACAATAGGGAACAAAGCAGCCTGGTGAAATTTCTGATCAGGATATAAAAGGTAAAAGGTCCTTTCTCTTCCACCAGAGCTTCAAAGGAGAGTGGCAAATACTAAGTCAGTTTGAAAGATGTCAGTTCTGTGTCTCTTGTATTATGCATACTCTGAGATTGCCTCCCAGAGCCAACACCAGAGGGATTTAGGCAGGGGAATAACTAATTTCTGTATCCCAAGAAAACTGAAATGCTGAATTTAACCATGTGAGGATTTAGGAACTTCTGGGTATATATTTATAGTGCCCAGAAAACTTTACATTTGAATCGTAAGATGCCTGCAGAGGTTGTACAGGGCTTTTCAGGATCACACTCTTCACCGTAGGTATCTGCAGAGTAAGTCCCACTTCAGACATCCCAGTCCTTTTTTTTTTTAATATGGCCCTTAGGCACTTCTGAAAATTTTATGTTATATGTCAAAAGTTGACAAGGAAAAAAAATGAACTGAATGGAGGTGGAAAGGCAAAGTAACAAAACAGTTTAGCAAAAATGTCTCCTTGCATTTTTGTTCTTCCTTGGATACCACAGTACTGCTGGAAATGAAATTAATATAAGGAGGACTGAGATCCTGATCACATCTGATATCCAAATGGACACACTATGAGACAGTTATTTTTTTTCTGTACCTATATTGCATTCACCAGTGTCTTATCACCATACGTTCTGACAGAGCTATCTGTGCTGGCAAATTCAGTTAACAAACTACAGGTCTGTTACAATAACACCATATAAAAATATTCCTGCTCTAGTATGACCTTTAATTTGCCAGTGGAAAAATAGAATTACAGTGATATTAGCAGCTGGTTTTAGTTGTGTAGTTCATAAATGGAACTAGATCCATTATTTCTCCCTTAAGCTGTCTTAAAATGTCTATTCATTAAAATGAGCCGTATTTAATGTTCTGTTTACATTACATTGCATAGGATGAGTTAATGGTGGCAGATACTCTTTCGAATGCCACTAAATACCAAAGTGGAGAGTAACTACCATATCACTGATCCTTCAAAATGTGTGAATAAGTATGTAGAAGAGCATCACTGATGATAAGAAATGACAAACATGGTGATAGATGTCGTAGCTCAGCAGCGAAATTTTCTTACTTCTCCAACAGATGATATAAACGATTATGTGTTTATGAAAAATTGCAAGCTTGGCACATCAATGGGACACGGCAACATGGGTAACACTGTCTTAAGACCAGAAAAAAACCTCACAAATTAAATCAGATGTACTGCTGAAGCTGTAATCTACAAATAAAACAAGGGATAGCACACCCTAGTTCTGGAGAGTAGCGGTGGAGTTTTATGCCTTAGAGAAACAAAGCTGTATTTTCTTTTAAGGTACATTTTAAACCATCTTTTAACTTTTAATTTTAATTTTTCCTTGACATAATCTTCATGTGTACATTATCACAATTAAGTGTCAGGGTATTTTATACAGTTTGTTCTTTGAGCTTATAAATATCTACTTCAAGAAAACAAATAAAACATCAAGAGTAAAAACTTTATATAAAGAGATGAGCTTGTCTGTTCCTGAGTTCGAATGTACATTATGCACTGTTGCTCCCTCTGCAAGCTCTGTGTTCATCTTGCCAAGGCCCACCTGTGTGATGTTGGCCTTTATAAAGTGTGACAAATAATATCAATAGTTCAAAGCAATAAGCAGTAGAGAAACAAGGTTTTTTGTGGCAAAGATATTTCAAGTTTGAAAGTGAGTGATGTTGCTTTTAATGAGACAGAGTAAAGAAAGAACTTCCATTGCTTCTCCTTTGACGACACCATTAAACATTTACAGGGCATTCATGTGTCCTGCAGCTGACTGAGGATGTCAGTCCCCAAGACTTCCTACAGAGTCGATAGAAGATGGTGACCTCTGTAAAGGAAGTTGAAATGCTCTCAAGACCTTGGCCTTTTCCTCCTGGTAATCTCCATAGCATTGCTATGGTCTACATCTCTCACCGCTTCTCTCATGACTTTCTCTGTGGGAAGAGTGCTCTCAAGATTTCTCAAATGTTCCTCCTCTGTTCTTTTCTGTGCCCTTTTTCCACAATAAACCCTGAACCTGAAACAATATTCTGATCCCATTTCAGCAAGTCCACACTCCTTTAATTCCTGTTCTGCCTATTGACAAAATCTCTCTTTCTTCATTCAGCATAATTTCTTTAATCACAAAGAAAGAAATGAATGTCTGTATAATGATTAAATTAACACAAAACTTTCCACATTTGGAAACTTGAAAAGAGAAATCCCACTTCCTATATAAGTTATTAAAAAGTACTGAAAATAGTTTGTGAGTGAATTTTGATATTCTTGGGTTTCCTCATGAGTCAGAAAGAAAG
This sequence comes from Fratercula arctica, assembly GCA_947846985.1. Taxonomy (NCBI): domain Eukaryota; kingdom Metazoa; phylum Chordata; class Aves; order Charadriiformes; family Alcidae; genus Fratercula; species Fratercula arctica. The sequence continues at coordinate 35,536,983 of CANTUZ010000001.1, read as the reverse complement.
CTTTTCAAACTTCTAGAAGGATTAACAGAGATATATGCTCAAAACAAAATTTAAAAGGATTTGGTTTCATTGTGAGAACCTGAGGGATTTTGGAAGGGCCAAATTCACATCCAATCAGAAAATACACAGATAAACCTATTAAATCAGTGGCTAAAACCAAGTGGAAAGGTATCTCACTATTGATATTCCTATACTGTTCTGTTACTAGCACAAACTGAACAGAAGACTAAATCAGGTTGTAAAACTTGAGGACTACTCTCTAGGGCAGTTGCCTCCAAAGTGAGACTACTCTCTAAGGCAATACATTGGGGTGCAGGAAGAGAGTATTTTTTGTACCTTTAATAAGTCAAATGAAATAAAATTTTAAAAATAATTTTTATTTTATCCATTGCATCTTTATCTTATCCATTTTTTAATTTATATTTTTTCCATATGTTTTATAATGTACATAATATATCAGTACAAGGCCAGTGGTGAGTCCATTTTGGAGACAGCTGGAAACAGCTGTTTCTGACAGGGGGGCAGCCCCATGTCTCCCCTCAAAGAGGCCATCCCTGTAGCCCGCCTTCCTGCTACCAAAACCTTACAGTGTAAAACCAAGACACATGTATGTAATTTATAGGTAAATATACATATACTGGAGGTGCATATTCAAAAATTTTTTTACTGACAGGAGTGTGCAATAAAAAAAATTGAGACACCATTGCTGTACAGTTTTTAGCTCAGGCTCTGTTACAGTGTTTTCACATAGTGTCCGGTCAGCTTGAAGCTCGATCAAGAGGCAGTTGGGCACTTGCTTAAGCTAATCATTCTCACCTCTGTATAGTTGATGTGGGTACCTCTATGAAACCCTCATCTCATCCTCACTCAGGTAAATTAAGCCAAAAGGGCTCTAAAGGGCCCTGTTTTTTTCTTTGTCTACCAGTGCAGCTGTAGGATGACTAGTTCAGATGTTGACAGCTGTATAGTAGAGGCCTAACGCTAGGTTAGATGAGTCCTTCTGCTTGAATCTATCTGACACATATTCTCTACGCAGAAACTGTGATTCTCCTAAATATATTAAGAGATGCAAGCAATTTCTGATGATGTCATACATGACATACAGTATTTAGAGTGTCTTTAAAACCTTGGTTGTGGATAAAATTTCTCTGAAGGAATTCTTTCAAGTTCCTCCCTTCAGATTCATTTAGTTTAATTAAATGAATGCCCTAACAAAATTTGTCCTTATTGGTTCTCTGGTTTTTCTTTTTTGTCACTCCAAACAACACTGTAGCAGTAAGAAAAGGGGAGTTGTGCTGGGTGAAAACAGAGGAAAATGATTAAAATTCTAGTAATTTTAAATGCTCTATTCACAAAGGAGTAATCAGCATAATCTCTGTCACCACCAGAAGTCTGTAGTCAAGAAGTTAATGACACAAAAACCAGGATTTAGTGAACATTATTGATTCACTAGAGTTCTAAAACTGTTTACATAATATCAGCAGTACAATGGCACGGCTACATGTTTGTGGCTGATATCTTTCCTCTACATATTAAATGGACACTGACATGTGAATAGAATACATTTCAGTTTGCCACAACATCATGTTCCTTTTTCATATATCTTTAATATTAACTGTTCAGAACACTTTATAGTATTTTATATTGGCTAATCTCTGGCTTCTGAAAAGATTCATTAAGAGTGGCAAGTTGTTCTGTAGAGAAGTGAATATTACATTTTGTTTCTTTGGGTTTATTTACATAGCACTTGTATTTCCTACCCACATTCTCTGTTTGAGGAATCAAAAGAATGTAATGGAAGTATTTTCTCCATTGCCTGGTTTTCCCATTGTCTGTTCTTAAAATTGGAATATGGGATATTCTAGGGATTCAGGGAACAGCATGCCGAACTGGTTTAGCATTCTTGCCAAACACTCAATTTCTTACATTTAAAACAGCTTTTTCTTTTAGTAGTTTGATGTAAGAACTGTCTGTTCAGTAGCATGACTATGTCCAATGAGCCAAACCATCAAAACTATAAATGCTCTGTCATATAAATAGTAACTATTTTTAAGGGCAATCATGATAAAATATTGTCCTAAAGGTAGACCATTTACTGAGATCCTGATAAAATGCCCGAAGCCCAAGATTGAAGACTATTATTGCACAATAAAAGTAACACCTCTATCCAGAGGGAAATATTTTTATACAGCCATAGCTCAGAAAAGTCACCACCCCATTTATTACAATTTTCTGTTTCTTTCTTTTAAAATGAATGGTGTAAATCTTTCCTGGACAATTCTCTTAAACAGACTTGGTTGAATTATTCACTCTGAGTAATATTAGTTGTCAATTTAGACTTTTTTTTTTATTCACAAACTTCTGCAAGCTGATCTGGAAATGAAATCTTGGCCTCAGTGAAGTCAGTGGGAGGTTTGCTATTTACTTCAAAAAGGCCGATCTTCATCTTTTATATCTACTGTCTGTTCAAATTAAAATATCTGTTGATGTGTATTAGACTTCGAGAAGGTACAGAGGTTCGGTCTTACCTGTTATTAGTTTCTTTTATGTATTTTTTCATTTAAATAAAACCTAAATTATGTTAGTTTAATTACTCTAAAGTAATGATAAAGATTAGTGAATGACTTATCTGACAAGTCTTCAGTCCACTGTCACACAGATATATAGAAGCAGAAGCAGATAAAATACTAGAGAAAAAAAAAAAAAAAGCTAAAAGCTTTGTGCCGATTAAAACCAACTCTCCAGTCTAGTGTACATGCTTAAATAGCTATTGTGAATTTGTCACAATTCTCTAAATTTTAGCAGACAGCAAGAAAAGGTCAAATTTAAAAGCAAAGATCATCAGCAAAAGGAGCGTGATCATTAACAGCAAACAAGAGCTAATGATTTTAATGCTCCATTATCTAGAATTAATAAAACTAAAAACCAAAACACACAACCATTAGAAAGAAACATCACAGCCTGAAACAGGGGGGATTACCAACACATTAGAGAACTAGATGCAAGCTAGCCTATGCATGGGACCCAGTTTTTAACCTCAAGTCCCTGGATACAAGAAAAGGCTGAGAGAAAAGAAGGCAAGAGGTCCTCTCAGGATGTCAGAGAAGAACAACAGTAATCCTTCTCCTTAACTAGACCATGATGTTGTGAATACAAACTTAAAGTTATCTGGAAACTATTGAAAACAGTTGCAATATGAAGGCTTTTAGTAATAATAAAACAAACAAACAAAAAATTATTTTACTTGCATTTAACTTGCAGATATTCAAAATTTCAGTTGGTGTATACTTCAACTGTAAAAAGGCAATTTTAATTTTCTAAAATATCTCTAACTTAATCAGGTTTTTTAGGACATTGTGTGTCAGCAACAGTCATATGAGCCATATCAAGGGGCTTTTTAACAATTTATTCTCTACAAAACATCCCAAAATTTTGACGTTTTTTGTCTCATCTCATGCTGCAGTAAAAGTACAGGTTCTGAACCATCACATTTAATTAATGTAAAGGAAAGAACTTATCTGCTTATGGGGAGGCATATTTGTAATTTGAAAAAATCCCCAAAATCCAAATGCAACCAGTGATATTCTTTATAAAGATAAATATAAATTCACAAAAAATACATAACTTCTTGTACAAAGTTCTTTCTATGAGGGTAAAGGACAGGTTATAAGAACTTGACAATGGAGAGTTCAAAACTAAAGAAACCGTAGAAAACATACATATCTTTTTTTTTCCTTATATGAAGAGATTTTATTTAAGCAAATAAAAAATATTGCTTCTGTTTCATTTTTAAGGAATGGTTGATTAGGACATCTGTTCTTCCCATTAAGTTTTATTAGATGAGGGCAGATTCAGTACAGTGCCATTTAGTGAAGCAACGCTGCTTGTGAAAAGGAAGCCCAACTTTGGGCTTCAGGACATAATTGGGTCTGTGACCCAGCTGAAGATCACTTGAACCTGAACATCTTGATGGCAGGTGCAGTGACATTTTTGCATCATTCAGCATAAGGAGAAACCAGCTAATGACAGAAACCTTAAGAGAAATCTGGTCGTTGCTCAAAATAAATCTCAGTAAACAAGTGATCTTGAAAACTGTGTATTTCATGATGGAAGCATTTGGAGCACGCTACTTAAATGAGCACATGTTCATTCAGCCTGTTTAGCTGCCACCTTTCAATTTAGCCATATGGGAGGTTTCCAGTTGAGACATTTAATGGCCCTAACAACTTGCTGTTCTAGAGAAATTTGATTACAGTAAATACAGCAGTGGCATGCTGCTTACCTAGCTGGCAATGCTGTGATACATGGGAAAGCTGTTAGAGAATGAACTTTTCATCTTGGCTTATCACCTGACAACTATCAGGGTTATGTAAGTGGATACTATTTTACCTCTATGGTCAAACTTTACTGAGTCAAGTTTTAGACACAAAATACACTACATTCTGAGGTGAAAAATCCAGCTCTTGGCTTTGAAGATGATGATGATTATTTACCACTATCATGTGAAAACATATCATGATATATATCACATCCTGACATCATACAGACTTATGGAAAAGCTACAAGGAACATTTTGGACTTAAAAAAAAAAAAAAAAAAAGGAAAATCTAAAAGACGCATAACCCTGGCTCCATACGTAAATTTTCAAGAAAACTGAGCATTTTGTTTAGCTATTTTTGCATATCTTGATTATATTTTTTTTTTTTTCTAATTCCTGTTTCATGTTGTTTCCTATTTTCATTAGTGACTATCCAGTTACCACATACAGTAATTAAAAAGGTTCAGCATCTTTCAGGTAGGAACAAATGACTTGGTCTTCCCTTGGTGAGGCTAATTATGTAGGGAGAAAGGTAGATATCTTTTCTGTCTTTAAGGTATAAATTAATGCATTTACTAGCTTACTTTAACTTTCACATTATTAGTTTTTTAATTCTTTCTTTAATTGTTCTTTTGCTACCTTATCTGCTTCAGAGCTATATTTTTTGCAATATTCTGGCATTGTTTATGGTTCCTACAGTCAGACTCAATTAAAAGAAAATCAGAAGTAAGCAGGGAAACACAAAGACAAAAAGCATAGGATAAATCTGTAGAAATTCTGAGATTTATTAAGAGACAGTTATAAAATAATTGACAGCATGATTGGTTCTGACACTGACAGTTCCACTGTTATCAAACAGCCACGTTCTTTTCCATTGTCATTTTTAATGATTATTTAGATATTGCAAAGACAAAGTGGCAAAGCTCTGTGGCATTTTAGAAACAGCTGTTTCTTCCATCCTGGTCTCTTCACTTTAGTATTTTTTTTTAAATCCTCTATTTATTTCTCCTTAAAATTTTGTCATAGTCTTTCAACTTTAAAATCAAGCATTTTCTTCCTCAAGTCAAACAAAATTTGTTATTCATTACCCATTTAGAATCAGAAGTGTATTTCTTATTTTAGGACAGAGAAAGTTCCAGAAAATAACTCTTCAGATGAGATTCATGTCATTCCACTTTAGCTGAGAACAAGCTGGTGCCTAGGCTAAGTTAGTTATCTAGGGCTTCTTGCTAGTCGGCGATAAATAAGCATCTCTAGAGGGCAATTCATCCCTTTACCTTAAATGTCTTACGATGTCTGTTTCATGATGGGATTAGTTGCTGTGTCCTAGAGGCTTTTTACAATGACTAAAGAAGCTCCTGCCAGCAGTCTCGTTCATTAATTTTACTCAAGACATGACTCCTTCAAAAAAATATTGACAAGCTAATGAGAGAAATAAAGAAACAAAAAAGAGAAGAGAGGAAATGCATTCGTTAGCAGGGGGAGGGGGGGAAGTCTTTTCACTGCACTGTAATTTTGTCATGATTATTGCGGGGAAAAAAAGTTCAAAGAATAATGGTATTTAAGTAATATTTTTTGAAAGTGATTTTACAAGATTTCTTTACATCATTCCTGCTTCTGCAAAAGAAATGCTTTCTGCAAACAATAACAACACAGCGCATGAGAAAATAAGCTGTATTCTTAATTATGCTGGTTTTTTTTATTTGCTTATATGTTTCTTTCCCCTATGACACCTACATACACTTAACCTTGAGACCCAGGTTGAAAAAGTAAAGAATTAGGCATTTCCGTTGTTTGTTGAAAATGGAAAAACACTTCCAGCACAGAGGTCAGAGCATCTAATATACTCTACTATACATCTGGCCTGAGGAAATGTACCTAGACATAAATTATTCCCTTGCATTAAAGTGGTTTTGGTTTAGATGTGAGTGAGGGCCATGAGGGGCTATCTTATTGCTGCAGTTGCTAAGACATCACGAAAAGCAGAAGCAAATTATGTTGGCAAACTGTGGATTAGGGATGGGTGAGCCAGTTTAAGAAAACAATTTGTATCTACCCTGGAGGAAGAAACCCTAGAGGAAGTTTATTAAGTCTGCAGTATTTAGGGGACCAATATATGCATGTTTCTCATTATTTAGTATGCTTTCCAGCAAGACAGAATAACTCTTTTCTTCTCTCATGAGGGAAAGAAACAAATTGTATCTAATTAATTTGTTAATTAATGCTTCTTATTGACAGCATCATATTCCTGGTCATGCATCATCTTATATCATTATTTTTATCTAAGACAAAAAGAAAGGAATTCTATTGGGACCAACAATATGAAATTTTAATAAATATTTTTTGAGAACATCATTTAAAAAGAAAGGAGGAAAGTGAAGTAAGTTATTCTGGTTTGATGTGTCTTGTTACATGTTCAAAGGGTCCAGTAATTATGTGTAGTACTATAATTAAAGCATATTTTTGTAACTGACTGAATACATTAATGTCTGAAAAAACAGTGGAATCCTGAGATAGTGAAAGATAGTAAAGAAGAGTAGAGAAAGTAGAGAAATTTTCTACATATGTTAGCTGTGCAATCACTGCTATGTAACGTTTATGGAGCATTGAAAATTTGAGGAATATCATGTTCCTCTCTGTATCCCAGCCTCAGACAAAAGAAGTTTAGACCATTGCAATCTTCACCATTTAAATGACTCCCCCCACCAAAGAAAAAAACCCACAGTATACAAAATCAAAAATCTCAGGCAATGGGATTTCAGTAAGATATTTTTATATGATTTTGTCATCCACAATGACTATGAGTTTGAACTCCACATTATACAAAGCTTTTGATAAAGTTAGTATTAATTTTAAAGGTTCACATGAACTCTCTAAGGAGATCTGGGAGGAAAAATCTGAGACATGACTGTGGAGATCTGACCTCACTTTATGTTATGAGGGTCCTACAGAAAGAAGAAATTTTGGTTGGTAAAACAATTCAGGAGTCTGATATTTAGTTTTCCTCTCACTAGAAACTGAAACAGGAAAATGTTGAAATCTGCTATTAAGGGTAATGACTGTATTAGGTTGATTGGTTGTTAGCCTTAGAAGCATGGATATGGAAATCCCTGCGATCCTGATGGTTGGGACATAACAGTTCTTATGTTTCAGGGATACAGCAGCCCTGGAAACACCAACAACAGGACAATATTTACAGCAATTTCTGTGGGCTTCATGTGAATAGCCTATCTGTCAAGCTAACTTGCAAGCCGGAGTTTTGCTGGAGTTCGTAAGCTGGTGAGAAACACTGGAAATTTACTTGGCAGGAACTGCTTGTAAACATACATGTATAATATAAATGTAAATGTACTCTGGTTTTAACTGTTTGATCATTGTCTAATGTTCTGATTTCCTCAGACTAATGAGCTTTGGCAAAACCCTTCTTCTCCCTTTGCAATTAATTCAAGACATCATATTTCGTCGCAAAGCCTTCTTCTTGAGGGTGGAGGATCCTTCCTTCTCACGTCCCTCCCCATGTCAGCACAATATCAGGATGAGCGGTGTCTGTCTTTCACATTGAATGAATGAGACTAATGTGTTCATGAATAAAGGCAGCTCTGTTGTGACAGTTCTCAGACAGACACAAACAAACACTGCAATGAAGAAAAAGGTTTATACAATTTCTGGAGATCAGAGAGCATCACCTCTCTGAAAGCAGGACCTGTGACTCACTCCTCCATAATTACAGTCTGTACTGTAGTTTTAATGACATTAGGAAAGCAGTTGCTTGCCGCTGAATTCTGAAGGAACTGAAATATAAAACTCCCGAATGTCTGCTATGTCACTTGTTAAAAAAAAAAAAAAAAAAAATCCAAAAAAAAAAGAAGAAAATCATCAAAAGATAATCTGGTAAATTTCAGATAAGTCCATTTAACCTCAATATATAGTGAATATGTAGAAATTATAGTTAGTAGTAGAATTAGTAGAGAAATACAAAATAAGGGAGAAGTATGAACATGAGGAGGAGAGTGAACAAAAGAGATATTTTTTCAGGAGGAAATTATGCTTCACAAATTTATTAGAATTATTGTAAAGTACTCAAGAAGCATGATGAGGTTATTCACGTGGATTTAGTGTACTTGGATTTTCAAAAGCTTTCAAGAGATCTTTTATAATAGGCTTTTAAGGAAATTAAGCTGTCTCAAAATAGAAGGAAAAAATCCTCTCATACATTAAGTAATGGTTAAGAGAGAGAAAATAAATTATAAGAATAAACTGTTATTTCATCAACGAAGGGTGACAGCCAGACTCAGGTATCTGTGGTATTATTTGTGTTGTTCAGTATATTCTAAAATGTAGGAATAGTGAGGTAACAAGTTTTGCCGATGATATCAAATTTGCATGGGGAAAAAATTATTTCTGACTGAAAAGTTACATCTGGACATCACAACACTTACTGACTAGGTTGTTAGAAGGCAGAAAAAATTCCACACATGTAAAAGAAATGTAATAGTTATGAAAAGGAGATCAAGGCTCACATAATTTTAATGCTACTTGTTTGCCACTGGAATGCATAAGTTGTCAAAGATAACAAAGAGAGTTTGGTCAGCACTGTTTGAGAATCAGATGCAGACATTTTAGGGATCTGATAATGATGCTTTCCTGGAGCAGACAGAAATGATGTGGTGCGAGGGAATGTGAAGATAAAGCACGAGAAATGAATAAGATACAGATAGATTAAAGGAGAATTAGGAAATATTTTGGAAGTGGGAGATTCTAGAGGAAACACTTACTATGTCAGAAAAACCAAATATAAATATTGTATCCCTCAGTACTTATGTGTCATCAGTAGAGTTTGTGGAGACTGAAAGTATAAATTATTTTTAAAAGGGATTAGACAAATTAGTGAGGCATAGGACAATCAATGTCTTTTAAAAACAACAATTTGGACAAAATTTCCAAGGTATGTAGGCCTTAGCAGATGATTGTTGGAAGCTGAGAAGGTATGTCAGAGAGAGATTATACTTTATCTGGTTTTTTAGTTTAGGATAAAACTGGAACTGCTAACTAATTTAGCAGAGTGGCTTTTATATTCTAATGTCATAAATTGTCTAAAAGAACTTCGCCTTGTCTTTCATTTTTGCACCCACGAAATCACTGCAAAATTACAGTATATAAACCATATCTGTTCCTTTGTTTGCAAAAATAAATGTGAATTCTTCATTAAAAATATGCTTTAAAATCCATGGTTTATAGGCAAAATAAATAGATAAAATTGTAAGAACATATGCACCTGAAACCTGAGATAACCACTTAGGTTACATTTCTGTATTTTTTGTTTTGTAGTAAGGAAACTACTGCTGTCATAGATTTCATATAAAATTTGCTTAACAAATATAGTTGGGATATGTACAAGTGGTAGGTTTTACAGAACTGCAGTATTTATGGAGTTTTAATTTTGAATTGCACCATTGCAGCATTTTGAATTGGTAGTTTATCTTTGACACAGAGGAAAATTTCAAAAAGCTAATTCCCTAAAGCAATACAACTTTTCTAGGTTTAACTTAGGTCCAGATGTATTTCTACCATTTTATAATGAATATATGAACACACTCCTCTGAATATTATCAGATTTGATTAGTTGTAAACAAATAATTCTGTATTATAATAATTATATGTATAGCTTTGTGTATTTGTAATTGTATGTTAAAATAATGATATAATACAATAACTACATATATAATTATATTTTATATATTATATAAGGTATTAAAGAAATCTTTTTGCTTCCTAGAAACTTTAAACACTGAATTTGGGCTCATGTTAATCTTATTTTTCTTTGCTTAAGATATATAGTCTAAGCAGACATGGGGTTTTTTTTATACTAAATAGTCCAGCTCCTTGTAAAAAAATTATGAAGAATGCAATACTAGCAGAAGCACTGTTTTCATTTATGTCCTCTGCAAGATGATACCAGAGTTTGAGGTAATTTTGATATGTCAATACATTTCAGATTCTTACAGAAATCGTGCCATCATCTAGAGTGTTTGCATTTACCTGAAAAATACTCCGTTCTTAGAGATCTAAGTTAGAGACAGGCTCACTTTTCCAACATATTCTGCCTAAAATGGTCTTCTTAAAAATTCATATTTAAAGGCCTAATATAAAACATCTCAATATCCATGTTGTGATACAATACTCAGGATATGTGCATATTCTTTTGTGAAGGACATTTTGTATAACTAGTCAAAATAACTCCAAAAACATAAGCCATGTGATTTTCTCTCAGATGGCCTCAGAGGCAGGTCTCTGAATATCACTTAACTCTGCTGTGTCCAGAAACAAATTTACTGGGATGTCTGAGACCTAAAGGGGCTCAATAGTATTTCCCAACATAGGGCAGAGTTTCGTGTAAACAACAGGGGAATCTTGTTCCTCAGCATAAACTTGAACACAGAACTGGGAGTGAAGATCTTTCACATCATGAATACTAAATCCCTTTGAAAATCAGGCAATTTCTGTCTGCTTTTAGACCAGAAAGTTTGTAGATAACAAAAGTAAAACATGGTGGAAGCTGAGCTGCCAGTTTTCTTCTTCAGATACATGCTCTACAGTCGCCTCGCTGATGAGGTGGCAAGGAGGCAATGTGATCAGCAGTACGTCCCTACAGAAGCGGTGTCCTTAAATGGCTTCCTTGCCTTCATACAGGCCACGAAGCCCATCACCCTTGCCTGCATTTATTCTATGGTTTTCAAGGCAGAATCCCCGGTGTCTTTGTATTCCTGATTAGCAAGCTTTTCATTTTTCTTTTAGTAAATTTACATTTAAAAAATTCCATTTTCTGAGGATGTAAGTGTTTTACAGAAGTTACAATAAACAGTAAAACAATGTGTTTTGTACATCATCAAGACTCCTTCTGACTCCTTTTATTGTATTTTAATGGTTTTCATTATATATATACATATTTTCAGTTACAACTTGATATAGATAATGCTTATGGCAAACTACTAATTTTTTGCAGGACTGATTGTAATTTAAGGAAAGGCACTTTTAACAATGAAATTATTGTTTTATGTTCATTCTTAAATGAGTAATTCTATTAATTTTTTTTATTGACACATGCCTACAAACACACATGCATATACACATACAGATCCATACACATGTATATAGAAAAATGGAAATGAAAACAGGCAAAAGTAATGTATTGAATATGTCAGATCTTTTCTTTATGTACTTTCAGTGTCCCAGATGAAATATTTTTCCTTCACATCATCCTTTTTATAGTGCAAGCGTATCAGGATTTCTAACCATAGCTCAATGTACAAATGTCATAGAATTTGTCATTGTGATGATCTTCCTTGATGATTGAAATAACATTTTCCAGAATACACTTTAATTGCTACATTGTGAGAGATGGAAACCTAAGCTAAACACAGCTCATTTTCTTTTCACTTCCCCTAATGTAAAACAGTAGAGAAGCTAAATTTAAATAGTATGCCTCAACTTAGACATGGTGCTTTCAACCTGTATTTTAAGTGTGATCATTTCCGCGGTAATTAAAAAGAAATACCTACTCCATGTTTTCATGTATGACAGCTAAGAAAACCATTAGGAATCCAAGATAAAAGGCATGATTTTCACCTTGTTTTCAGCTTAGAAGGTAGAGAATGAGAGACATATTGACTTCAAAATACACGTATGCTAAGTATCTTACACCTCACTGGCTCACATGTAAAACCCATGTGATGATTTTAGAGAACTATTTTCACACTTTGTTTTTAGCTTTCTGGACACTTTTTTGTTTGCAGTTCCTGTCTGACTTTTCTGATATCTATTTTTTTCATTTTATATTGTTTCCTTTTTATACAAATGCTTTCACCATATGTGTAAAGGGTACAGATTTTTATAGCTATGTGAAATGTTCATGAATGTTTTGCAGAAAAACGTATATAAAAGAACTTCTAAAGGATGCATCCTTTCCTCTTTTTTTTAAAGTACTCATTAATTGTCTCATAATATCTGATGGTCTTCTTGCTACTTAAGAGACACTGTGCAAACAGTGGAACCCAGGGACTATAAAAACTGTGTTAGTGTTCATTAACATAGTGCATCCCCTAGAAGTTTAAAGAAGACATCTGGAGTAAAGCAAGGAAATGACTCAATGACGATCACAAATCAGATCAGCAGAGCAGTTTTTGTGAATTCTTACATATACAAGAAATCTATGATTTTGACGCTGAAATGCATTTAAGGCAACAGAACAACTTCAAACCCACCTTTTAATGACTCATTCAGGAAAAAAGTGAAAGAAATGCAAATTTTTAAAATCACTTTAATCTAACCTGGGACAACAAACTGCTATGCTATTGCCAGAACTGCCACTATGGAGCAGCATTAGTGTTGTTTGTCTTCCATAATTGTTCATTTGTGTACTTAAACACATTTGTATTTCTCTTAAATTTAGCTTTAAAATTATATGGCTTGTAATGGTTGGCAGGGAGGGATAATTGCTGAATTCCACCATTATTTTCACTCTTAGGTAGCAAATGTACAGAAAACCTGAACTTCATTTTGTTGTATTATTTTAGCCAGAAAAATAACTGTAATAGCACTTTGCATACACTGGGGAGGCATAGTCATTTTTCAAGCTGACTATAACTTTTTACTTTAACAGGCATTAAAAAACACTCTGAATTTTTAGGGCCTGTTGGTCCTAAAAGACACCACTACCAATGGTGGTTAAAAAGACAAGAATACTGACCTAAACACCTATTTCAGTTTTTTTGCGTCACTGATGGTAGTGTGAATTTTTTTCAGAAGAAAATAACCTGTTTGGCAACAACAAAAACATCTTTTAACACTTAAGCCTGGAAGAGGTTAATTCTGATAAAAGCTAGCCATTTTATGGAAAGACCACATTAGTAGCACAATTGCTAAGTGCTTTTGCTTCTGAAAACATGATTACCAACAACCAAAGATATTAAATAAAGAAACCCAAACCCAGAACTAAAGCATAGAGCACAAAAAGGAAGTACTTCCCCCCACCCCCCCCCCGCCTTTTTTCTCACTGCACGTGTGTTTCCCAGTGTGTGTTCTACACACTTTCTTAGGGCACCAATTGTTAAAGCTGCTTCAGGGATAACGTTCGTGGGCCACTGCAATCCATGCTAAATTTACTATGCAAACTCAGTTTGAAAGGCATGAGGCACCTTCACCATAGATTTCAAAGTGAATTAGCATAATAAATACAGTATAGGCTTTAAATCTGCCTTTTAGGGAAATATGACAGATGTGTAAGCCATTTCTACAGTAAGTATGCTCTGAATAATTAGAACTGCTCAGGAGCTCAAATTTGAGGTCACAGGAGGACATATAATAGCTAAAGGTAATGTATAAAGAGAAAGAAAATCTTCCTATATCCTTTAGTCATTTTACACATCAAAAAAATGTAATGATATATTGTTCATAATTTATGCTTATAATTGCAATGAGTTCCTTTGTGCATGGAAATCAATAAAAACTTTACCGTCAACTTCAATGTAGCCAGGTTTTCACCCTGACCATTCTAGATTATGACATTTTGTTTGGGACCTTTGCCAGCATTTGCAGAACCCAGATGGTGATTACACAGAAGGATTTAATTTTAATCTGATTTTCTTCTATGATTCTTCAGGAGAAACAATGCAAGATACACAGAAATAGCATCAAGGATCATCTTGATGTTAAACTAAAAGAGAGTAGATTCAGATTAGATATCAGGAGGAAATTCTTTACTGTGAGGGTGGTGAGACACTGGAACAGGTTGCCCAGAGAAGCTGTGGATGCCCCATCCCTGGAAGTGTTCAAGGCCAGGCTGGACGGGGTTTTGAGTAACCTGGTCAAGTGGGAGATGTCCCTGCCCATGGCAGGGGGATTGGATTAGATGATCTTTAAGGTCCCTTCCAATCTAAAACATTCTATGATTCTGTGATTCTATGATTCTATGTTTAGTTTCCTAAGGTCTTATCACCCAATTTGTCCCAATACAGAATCTTTTCAGTAGTTTGCCATTTCAACCAAAAAATGCAATGATAAGGGTTTAAAAGAAGTTAAGTGAAAATCAGCAAGCAAATACAGGAAAGGGAAGACCTTTAATAATGATCTTGCTGGAAAAAATGACACAGCATGAAGATATACATAGATATCAACATTCACACTATATCAACATTCACACTATCTCAATCTTCACATATAAATAGGAAAGCATGCTTTACAGTTTCCTCTGCTTAAACTACTGTTTGGGTTTAGCTCAAGAAAACATCAAGAATTTTCACTATGAAAAGATGTATTTGCATTTTCATTCTCTAACTAGTAGGACTATGAGGTTTTGTGGTTTTTTCAGGCTACTTCATCTTATGATCCAACCAAAATATATGAGAGGATTTGTAAAATATAACTTTTGCCTTGAGATGTCTAGTCTAGGCCAGTCATGGCATATAGTCAATGCAGTAAGAAGAGGATTCATCGCATCTAACCCAGATGCCTTAAAGAGACAGGGTAAATTTCTCTTTGATGATGCCCAGCTCTCCACTGACTAGAAATTATTCTGTGATTAATCCCATCTTGAGTGCATAAAGATGGAGATAGACATTTAGTAGAATTTTTCAAATTTGTAAACTGATTTGATGTCTAAACATACTGTGAAGGCAATAGAAGTAATCACTGAATTTGATGATGTAAACTGTAAACCTGATCTGCACCTTTAAATAACCAAATGCCTTTTAACATCTGTATTATAACTTTCAGAGTACTGTCTTTGCTTGATCTACATCTAACTTTTATTTACAACCAATGAATTGGCTTTCTCTTGCTCCACACTGAAGAACTAAATCTCATTCTGTAAGAATGTTAAATCACACACTGAGGTACGTTTTTGAAGTGCAATATTGACTTAGATATTTGAAATTCACACCACTGATTGGTTATGCAATTCAGATTTTGCTTTTGGCAAACGAGCATTCAAGCTGAAAGTACCTTTCAATAATTTCATCACTAGTAAAGTTTGATCACTGCAATATTGACAGAAAGCAAGCACAAAGTAGGTATGAAAACAGTTGAAGTGAACCCACTTAAGAACAGGATTTAATATTCATGCAAATGTTTTACAGTGTTCTCCCACCTCTATTTTGGTACAAAAAAAAGGAAATATCTGAGAGTGAGTTATACCTTTTTCATTGGATTAAGAATGAAGTACATGAAGCATGTTAGAGGAAATCTTCAGTAGCACAGGAGAAGTCAAACACTTACCTTTTTATTTTCAGTGGCAATCTGGAGCTAAAAGTCAGTGTTAGGTTTTTGGAAAGCTCCCCCAAAATACATATCCTGCTCATGTTTTTGAAGTAGGAAAAACAATGTTAAATAGCTATGTTTGTCAGACAAACTTGTTTGTTTGTTTGTTTGATAGTGACTGATAATGCTGAGTAGCTTTGTCCTATTCTGTCACCAGTATGATTTATACTATAGTGATGGTATTATGCTTTTCTAGGTACACAACAAAATATGAGTTACCCAAAGCACACAACATCACACAAGCTAGAAAAAAATG
This sequence comes from Fratercula arctica, assembly GCA_947846985.1. NCBI lineage: Eukaryota > Metazoa > Chordata > Aves > Charadriiformes > Alcidae > Fratercula > Fratercula arctica. The sequence goes on along the minus strand of CANTUZ010000001.1, from coordinate 35,521,096 downwards.
ACACTTGAACAGCTTGAACTCAGATGGTGGGTGAAAATGCTGGAAAAGATTTTTGGTCCAATATGGATTTAATTTGGGATCTCAGCAGTGAAAAATCCTGGTTCTTTTTCTTAGCTGCAGAAGATGGGCTACTAAGGAGAAAACAATCTATTACTTGTCCTAATAAAATATGTTTCAATGGAACAGCTTTTTTCTTGTTACCCTTTCCTACCTCAAGATAATAGACAGGTCTTATGTTTTCTTCAGCTCCCCAAATGAAAGAAGTTTAAAAAATCCTTTTCAGTGCCTTTCAATCAGGCCACAGTCTTCTTGTCATTCAGCTGATGCTTTCTGAAATACTTTTGCAGTAATCTCTAGAAAGAAGTCAGGCTCAATGGAGTTGACAGCTCCTCCTTAGATGTGAAGACTCATGAATGGTGATACAAGGGAGGCCTGTTTTAGTTTACTTTGTGACTTTAACACTAACTAGGTGTTTTCCTGTTGTATATCTGTCACAAAATTTCACATAATGACATCTCTAGCAGTATCAACCTCACCATTTCACATTGACTAATTTGGTGTGGCAAGAGATGCTCTTCTGATTCAATTTGAGTGACCACTTACACTGACTGGAAGTCACCATTCTCCCATTGTGTTGTGATATTTGAACAAATGAGCTTGTGAGCCATTTTAGTACAAGTTAAAATAATTTATCTGATCTAGCCTGCTTTACACTAGAGAACTATAGAAGCACTCAGGCTCCACTGGGAAAGTGGTGAATTGTGAATGAGTTATTAATTTCACAAACCATTCAAATTTGAATGGAAGATCTCATTTAATTATGTCTTTACTCATCTGTTCAACATAAGGGCTTACAGCATATTTAAGGTGAGTAAAAATAGGAAATATGTACCAGGAAAAAAAAAAAAAAAAGACACGTAATACATATGACGTGACAAATAAGACGTGTACCATATGCCTTAGTGTTACGAAGTTCAAAAGCTTTTCTTCACCCCTGAAAATAATTAGATTTCTGATGATTTTTCTGTTCCATGAAGAAATTAATGCTACTGAATTAGTTGAAATTATAGCCTAAATGTGGAAAGAAAAGAGTAATTTTGTGGTTGGCAAGGATAGATGAAAGTGAGAGGTATGAAACAACATGCACATTCTGCATTAACAAACAATGGAAACACCTCAGCAATTCCAAAGAATACCAAAGGAAGCCTAAAAGTTGGAAGCAACACACAGATCCAGTTCCAGCAAGGACATACAGAAATAGCCTACAGCTTTTGAAAGGAAACTCACTGAATCAAGTATTGACGATTACAGTTTACTAAAAATTTTTGTGGGGAAGTAAATATTAGGGAAGTTAACTCAAAAAATTCAGAATAAGACAGTACTGGAGTTCAGGCACATTGTCAAACTACTACAGGTAAACAAGTTGCCACACATCACATAAGCCATGACAGTTCTTGCCGTGTGAACATTTTTAGTCCTTGAAAAACTTAATGTATTTTCATGCCTTTTATATTGCTTCAATTATGTGCTACAGCAAGTTGAATTACATTGCATTTGTTACAGGTTTATGGCATATACACAGGCAGTTCCTACACAGCAGCTGGCGACTGGCAACTTCATAAACCAAACCAATGTAACTGGATCCACAATCTATAAAGACAGAACAGGAACATGATAGAGAGAAGGAAAACTAAAAGAAATAACAAAATGAGTATGCAAGAAAAAAAAAGCACTCTCCTCCTTTTATTAATCTCTTCCTTAACATTTTTTATTCTGTTTGTGATAAACTAAAGCCATTGACATGGCCAGTGACTTTATGACAATATACTGGTGTATGGATTTGATCAATGCAGGCTGATTCCACTTTCAGCTTAGAGCTCTTGCCATGGAAATATCCCTTCAGTTTAAGTGGTGTTAGTCACATAAAACCAACTTTGCAGGACTGAACCACAGATGTGTTATGCATTGAGACATTTTCCTTGCTTTAAAGAACTGCTGCTGGTGTTTATCTTGAATCTGATAGCACAAGAGCTGCTGTGAAGGCCACTGGCTGCTTTACAGAATGTATATTGTTCTTTGCTTGTAAAGGACTGTGAACTGCCAAAGTCAACTAGAGAAGTTTATCAAAGACCAGTAAGCAGAAAGAGACATGAAAAGCTTTTGTATAAAACAGAAGAGCTGATATCTCTCTTATGGACTTTGAAAATAACTTACTTAACTCCTTCAAAGAATTGATAATGTTTGGAAAATTAATTTTTCCCGTCTGTGATATTTTTTCTATTAGCAAGTCCAAGAGATGTCACTGAGCTATAGAATTTAAAGGTAGGGGTTTGGTTCTTTTTTCTTTTTTTTTTTTTTTTGCTTTAAAACCCCAAAAGCTCTAGCATTTTAACTAAGTGCTGCTGATTTACAGAGGAACAAAAGGAGGCAGACATTATTCATGGTATTAAATAAGGTTGGGTCAGTCAATTCTGTTTGCAGGAAAGCATAAGCAAAGATTATTCTTTGTTCTTTGTCACTTGGATGGCAGAAAGATGTGCAGTTGTGAATGCAGTATTGTGCACAGAAGTACAGTCCAACCATTTAGGCTGGTTCCTTCAATATGAACAGTTCAAATGAACTGCTGTTGAGACAGGAAGGGACACTGTACAACTGAGGAGGACAGATGAATTATGCTCTAGATGTACTTCTTTACCTATTGACTATAAAGAACATCTAGACATTTTGCTTATATGTAGATATCTACAGTGTGAGCATCTAAAGTGAACCGGAATGAATAGAAATTATTTAATTGCTTAAGATGTGTATTCACTACTCATTCCTTTCACAGAGCTGTACTAGCATCAATAGCACTCCACCGCCTGAGCAGAATATGCTGTTTCAGAATTTTCTGTGTGTATGTTATCTTTTGAAGAAATACAGCTACACACAATGTTGTCTCCTTCACATCTTTGGCTTCATGCTGAGAACCAATCTTTGTAAAAACCTTCCATTTGATAACCACTGACTGTACAGAGAAGAACTTATGACAAGGAACTAAAAAAATAGAATGCAATAAAGTATTTTAAAACAAGCTGGATAAAAGAGCATTTAGTAAAAGGACTCAAGGTAGAGGCTCATTTTTGATTTCCAAACTGTCACAGAAGACAAACAAGAAGATGAGGTCATATGGGGCCAATGGATCTGTTTCCAAGGTCAAGTCCACAGAGAGCTGATGATGAGGTTGCTTGAATTTCTTCATCAGCTATTTGCTGTTTGTTCAGAAACATCCAAATGTTATTTTCATCCAATTGTTCTCCACTGATGTAACATTTGTTAGACCCTGACCTAGTTTGCAGGCCACTACGCTTACTATACAAGAGCAATAGACATCTTTTTGTTTTCCCACAGGATGCTTTTAAACCCTTATTTTATTATTTTTTTTTTCTTTCCACTTTTTGTTTGTTTGCTTGTTTACTTTAACAAAACAAACTTAACACATGCTTGGCTATCTCTAGCACCTGTTTTCCCTTTTCACTGCACTCATTTTGACTCCTAGCTGGTATCATCTTTCCTTCAAAATTAGAATGCCTTGGCATCTGCCTATAAAACATTAATACAGTGCTCATTGCTGAATTGTCAGCCTGTGTAATTGCTGTATTACACTTTCATACAAGTCAAATGTGTCTTTTGTTTTGTTTTTCTAATGAAAATGCAGCTCTAGTATGGCACAGTTTGGTTGATCATCTCAAGGACTGCAAAGTCCTGGTCCCTTAGGCTGGGCTTTTTCACAATGACTTACCTTCATTTCCTAATGACATAATTTGAAATTGTGGATGTTTCGCTCCTCTGAATATCCAGATGAAGGCTTCAGAAGCAGTCCTCCTAAAATGTCAGCATTGTTTCAGTTGACTAGTCATTACACACACTTGTCTTTTTATGTCTACAAAATTATTTCCTCTTTTTTTCTCCCTTCTCCTTTCACCCTCCATAGTCTTTGAAGTAGGTTGTCAGCTTTATCATAAGATACACACAAGTATGTTTGGAGATTAATCATTTAAACATATTTAACTCATAATCCCCTAAAAAGAATTCTTTAAAAGATTTTTATTAATGATGTTCCAGGATAGCTTTATTAATTGTATGTAAATACCCACATATTTAGAGTAAGATTCAATCTGTTCAGATCAGGCAAATAAATTACGCCCCCATTTTCTGAACCTCAGAATACAGTACTAGTAAACTAAGTTCTCTGTGGGACAAGGGGGAAAGACAAGTGTCCTGGAAGGACTTCCAGCAGAAATCTGCAGATCACATACATTGTGGTCATAAATGTTCACAAGATTAAAGCAAAGAATAACTAATAAAGAACTAAAGATAATATTTTGAAAGCTATACCCTTGAGGACCAGTGAACCCTCTTACACTCTTAAAAGTTGTAAAAAAGTAGGATATTAACTCCTGTGTCTTTCCATTTAAACTTCAGTATTGTTTGAGTATTACTGACTTTATCTTGAAAGCTGATTTTCCTCACATTCCTGAAGTTTAATGCATAAACTATAAAAAGTGATGTTAGACAATGGATGACAATAGTACACTTTATCTTGGAAAGTATACAATACTTTTTGAAAACCAGAACTATAACCACATCTTGCCATCCAAGATAATTCAGTTGACCTTTCCAAAAGGAGCTTGGAGTAATGGAGTAATTGAGTTGAGTTCTAGATGAATTGTTCAATTAATTAGAGACCTTAACCCAGGTACTCAGAAGCAGTAAGGAGAGATTAACTTTATATGTTCTTCCTGTGCAAAAAACCTAGTGCTTCTGGGAAATGTTGGGCCTATTACATATGGGTCTATCTACTGTATACACATGAGGTAGGCTGACCCCAGCCAGTAGCCAAACACCCACCTTGTATTTTGCTCCCTCCCCTCTCCTGCGGGACAGGAAGAAAATAGAAGGAAGGCGAGAAGACCTGAGGATTGAGATAATGACAGTGTAACAGGGAAAACAAAGCAGAGAAATTCATTCGCTGCTTCCCATCAGCAGGCAGATGTCCATCACTTCCTGGGAGCAGGACCTCAGCACATGTAATGGTTACTTGAGAAGAAAAATGTCAAAACCATGAGTGTTTCTGTTCCCTCTTCCTTCCTCTAAGTTTTTATTGCTGAATATCATATGATACGGAATATCCCTTTAGTCAGTTTGGGTCAGCTGTCCCTCCTATGTCTTTTGCCAACCTCTTGCCTACCCCCAGCCTATTAGCTTTTGTCAGGGAAACGGGGAAGGGAGAGGAAATTCTTGATGCTGTGCAAGGGCTGTTAAGCAGTAGCCGAAACACTGTTCTGATTTAGCTGCTATGAAAAAAAGTTAACTCCGTCCCAGCCAGACCTAGTAGAATGCACAATCATTTGGAGATGTACAAGGGAAGGAACTCTAGATAAATTATCTTGGTTGCCTGCCAGAAGGGATAACGAGATCTGCTAAAACAACAAAACAGCTTAGGTAAAGTTTGTCTTACAACATTACAAAAACTTCTACAGAATAACTCCGTATTTTTCAGTTATGATCATTACAACATCTACTACGGGAACAGCAGTGATAATATCTAGTTTTAGCTTGTGGAAACCTATGATAGGGTGTTTAATGCCTCTTATTACACATCCAGAAGTCTGGGTTTCACAGTCACTCTTTTATCTTGTTGAGGAATGCCCCTGGCTGATCCATTTGTAAATGGGTACTCAACCATCTTGTCATGAAGTTAAAAGACACATCATAGATGCCATTTGGTCACCTTTTGTGCAGCTAGCTGCAGAACTGGAGCTGCTGCACACACTTTCAGTGCCTTCGTACCTCCCCTGAGAGCAATAAAAGGCAACTGGCCCATTTTCCCTCTTCTATATTTTTATATATGTTTTTATGCCTTGTCTTGTTTCCCTTGAGAACAAGGTGTGGTGGATTAGCTTTGCAGGAGGGCCAGGCTCAGAACAGCCTCAGTAGAAAAGGGTGAGAAAATAAGATGAGATAAGGACAGGAAGATCAGTTACCAGCTACCATTAGGAGTAACACTCAACTTGGGGAAAAATAATTTAATTTATTATCAATTAAAACCAATTTATGTAGTAAGAAACAAAAAGACAAACATTAAAACCCCACCCTTCCTCCCCCCTTTCCCAAGTTCAACTTCATTTCTTCACTCCCAACTCCTCCAACCTCCACCATCAAGTGGCACAGGAAAGATGAGGGCTGTAGTCAGTAGATAAGAGTTCTGCTCTGATATTACTTCTTCCGCAGACCTTCCATCTGCTCCCATCTGGGTTCTCCCCATGAGCTGAAGTCCCTCAGAAAATATCCAACTTCTCCAGTGTGGGGTCCTTCACCGGCTGCCGGGGAATCTCTGCTCAGGTGCCTGGAGCACCACCTTCTCTCACCTTGGTGTTCCTTCTGCTGTTTCTCACTCTTTCTTTTTCTCCATCTGGAATCTTCTTCCCTCTCCTAAATACATTTTCCCCAAGGTGCCACTGTCTTGGCTGGGGGACTCAGCTGTGTCCAGCAGTGAGTTGGTTGGAGCTGGCAGGAACTGGCTGTGTCTCACAGAGGCTGCCCCCTCAGCCCCTGCTGCCAACATCTGGGCATTTGCACCTGATACGCAGGGTGAAAGTGAAATTATGATCACCAGAAAGAGATGAAGTAACTTAATCCTTCCATCTGTGAAAGGACTTGGGAAGGAATCAATCTATCAGATTTACTTTGTTTTATGGGAGATTTCTGGACAGCAGCCTATTATAGTGTTTTAAACGTGATATGCAGTAGACCTCATGTTCTATATTCATTTTTTTGTTAATACTGTATTTTGTATGTATTGTATTCTGTATTTTCGTATGTGTGAGACCTCACAAATAATATGTTAGTGTTAAAATTGTTAGCTTCATGCAAGTTGGGAAAATAAGGTTCAGACCCTAGTACTAGTGTTCCCTCTTCTTCCTGTGGTCTTCCCTCCCCCTTCCTTTTCTCAGATGGCATTGACAAGTGGACAGGATGCCAACCTTCCAATAAGGGCTAGCGTAAGCTCTTGTAAAGTCAGTGTCTAAAAAACTGACATTCAGTCTGATACTTCCACTCTCAGTTTTGGCAAGGATTTGAACATATTACACAAATCTCCCTAAAACTTTTAGTAGTTAACTTTTCAGTGGAAAGTCGACCACATATTTGTAGTCTTTCACGTTACTCTCAAAATCTTTTGGGCAAAGAGGAGAACACACAGTACCTGGGAAACCAAGACTTTAGTGTTAGTCTAATTAAGAGTTTTTATACTGTAACAAAAATACAGTAGGGCTTTTATTATTAGTTGCAATGATACTATCTCTCTCAGTCTAAAAGCAAAACAAATCTCATTGGCAATGCAACAGGTAAAAGCCATTATACAAGAAAAACTTTATAGTATCTATTGTTTTCAGGGTCCTCTGGTCCTAAGGTTGATGATTTCAGATGAGGGTGAGAAACATAATGAAAGTTATCAGCATGTCAATGTCTTCACTGGGAGGCATATAATGATAATGATGGGGCATATGATGTTGATAGTTTCTTCCTCCTTTCTCTCAGGTTTGCTTGAGACCATTTTTACATGTTTTCTAACATGTTTTACACCTTTATCTTTCTTCACTGATCTGAAACTCCATATTATCGCTGATTTTAAAGCATATGGTGAATTGTACATGTTAAACATTTGTTCTTTTTCCTTAATTTTATGGCAAACATAAGTTTTTTCCACCATTTACTTTTTAATTACTACCATTAACTGCTGGTGAATTACTGACAGCCCTGGGGTTTCTAGGATCATCCTGAATAGATACCTTGAAGCAACACCTTCAAGGACTCTGCTGCTATACTGGCTCAGTCCTCCATTATGTTGCATCTCACTGGCAATGCAGAAATAATTTGTTCTTACAGACCATAAATACTTGATAGTTTTATATTTGCCATTTCTAAACAATGCATGTTACACCACACACGTATGCAAAACTTAGCAAAAGTAAAACAAACTAGATAATAGTCACCTGCTCATTAAAAGTTCTTGTTACAACCAGGGAAGGTAAGATAAAGCTCCAATACAGCCAAGACAAATCTAGATAAAGGCAGACAGCACCTGACCTGAGGTCTGTGTTGTGGCTTAGTAAAACAAAAATCTGTGGCCCATTACCAGCAATGGTAATCCTGTATTTATTGAACAACAGAGACACATTCAAGAGATTTAAATTGTGCATCACATTAATACTCATCGAAGTAAAATAAACCAGACCAGGTATTTTGTCTCTAAAGGGAGATGAACTGATAGATCTTTGTAGTAATGGGAATATAAAAGTATGGAAATTATTTCAGTAAGAAGAAAAAAATATTTACACATCAAAAGCCTAAGACTAGGACATGATTCTTGATGACTTCAGCATTGGAAATTGTGCATGTCCCTCGTAAATAAACTGAGGACAAAGATAGCTAGCAATCATACACATGCTTCTATGATTGCTGCAAAAATATCACCTGATCTGTCAGTATTAAACACTGTGTTAGTGTGATCAATGCCAACAACATATGCATGTGAGAACTTTAATAAGATTTTGAGAAGCAAAAGAGAAGCATATTTTTCACTGTGAGAAATGTTAGAAAGTGATTATGGAGAATTGTGTAGTATTTTTTAATGGAATGTATGTAAATCTCAAATCACCTTTTTTTTTATTTATTTATTTTTATTTTTTTTTTATTTTGAACTGTAGTCTACAGAGACCAACAAGATGAATTTATTTTCAGGAAGAAAAGTTGGTATTGATAACTTCATAACAGATAAGAAAAGTTGGTATTGATAACTTCATAACAGATTCCTAACTGTTAAACTTACTGAGGACAAAGCAAAACTGAAGCAATGCTTTTAGGATATAGAATGTACTGGTATGAGAAGAAGGAAAAAAAGAGAGTTTTGTTTGCTTCATGAATGAATTATAAACATGAGGAAATGTCTCAGGAATACTATAGACCAGTTAGCTTATAGCTGCTATGAACAACATTAACACAGATAATCCATGATTGAACCTTGCTGACAAAAAAAAAAGTCAGTCATCCACTCTTTTATTTGAAACTCCTTATGTATAATGAAGGGAAGTGAGAAAACCTAAGGGTTCTTCGATGTAAAACTGAAATCTTACCTGTGGGCAGCAGCTCAAAAGCAACAGGTAGAGACATTAAAGACTCAAAGAAAGAACTGGAAAACTGAAAAAAATCTGACAAGAACAAAGAATGGTCAAAACCTTTGGATATGTGAACAATGTGTATTTTTTACTTGAAGATGTTGAAACTACACAGAGTCCTGCATTATACTGGCTCCAAGCTCTCAACACCTCCAGGATGTCTGATCAACTATCCTGGCTTAGTTTTCCATAAATTGTAAATATATCTAGTAAAGCTTGTTTGTTAGAGCACCATTTTTGTCTTGGTTGTTGACTGCTCATGTAACAATTCACAGTTACATCATAAAACATACTTTGGAAGTTTACTAATCCAACTGTAATGATCTACAGGTATTAAAGAAAGTAATGGAAGGAAAACCAGAGAGAAACTATGCTGAATAAAGATCCGAGATATTTGGACAAAGGAATCACAGGTAAATTGTTGAGTGAAAGGATAGGAAAAGAAGATCTAGAGATACAGCTTATCTTGCCAACTTGTTCTTTTTTATTCTAATTTAAGATATTTAAACTATGACCTGACTGAATGAAGCCCCTTTTAGGTCAATCTGTCAATCAATTCATCTATCTACTTACTCTAGACATATACTATGTCTCTATTTTAGGAGGCTTTATTTTGTCACCCTATTATGTATATAGTCACACCACACACAGAAGGAAAAAGCCCAACAAAGACCTTTGACTCTTTGAACTGCCTGTATTGAAGAGCAGTGATTACACTGCTGCTGCAATTAGAGTCTATATCGAAGGGGGATCCAGCCTTGGTGAGACTGGGTAATGGAAGAGGGAATGCTCACTACGAATTTTCAGAAATAGCCAGAAAATGCATATTCAAGATGGAAAAAGCTCCATTCTTCAGTACAGAGGATTATATTGAATCTCAATAATATCTGATAATGCATTTCTTATCCCATTAATATGACTGACTTGGGGTTTATTTTTCCTTAACTGGGTTTCTAAAAGACAGTCACTCTGCATTTCCTTTGTAGTCCTTGAAATAGTTCTGATGAATCATTCTTTGAAGCAAGCTAGTTGTGTTTGTTAACTATAAACAAAGCCTAGGATTATTAGATGAGAATTAGACATCAGATTTTTAGCTGTCTACAGTCTATAGTTCATTCTGCCCACATGCTGGAAGTACATGACACAGCTGCATTTAGTGAATCTGATATAAGTCAATAAAATACAATAGTGGCAGCTTTATACAGAATTAGACAGAAGGTAGAATGGAAATCAGTCCATTTCCTTGTTCATTTCATATTGAATGACGTTCAATTTGACATAATTTTCTAATGAAGAGGGTCCTTAATATTCAGAATGGGATTCATCTCACCCAACTTACTAACTATATCTGAGCTAGTCATGCTAGGCCCCTGTACAGTAACCACTGTAGTCAGTGGATAGAAACAGCATGGCACAGTTCATATACGTATATTCACATATATTCATTGCTGATGATGTGAATTATACCTGAAAATTCCTATTACTCTCTATGGGCTAAGAAGAGGGCTCAGAGTGATCAGCTCAGATACAGATGTGTAATCTGCAGGCATCTAAATTTAAGAACTCCAACTTCAGCTCCAATGGGATTTTATTTGCTAATTAATTATCGAACCCATTTTGCAAGATTTGGCCAAACATGAAGCAACTAGTGTTATCTTAAAAAGAATAAAAAAAAAAACACCTGCCACATAATCTCCACTTACCTTAAGTAGTTTGAAAGCGTTCCCATTGAAGATGAGGAGAAAACTCTCATGCCTTTGGGAGGATTATTTGTCCCAAGTTATTATTGACAGATTGAAAAATCTTCAATGAGAAAAGAGAAAGCCATACACTTAAGCAAAGATCCATCTACAGAGGAAAATAACACAAAAGCTGCTCATTAGGACTGACTTTGCTCCTAGTTTTCATGCTGTAACTCAAAAGTAATGTAATGCAAATATTAATCAGTTCTGCTTGCACTTGCTTGCCAAAATGTAGATAGTTAAAGGAACAGTTGTTGCTGCTGTAGACAAGCTGCTCTGTAGAAATTAATTGTGATTATTAAGAATAATCCTGACCCAGGTTACAGATGCAATGACTTAAGTTCCATTCTAGACATTAATCAGACAAGTGTTTTCTTCCTGAGACTGTAAAATCAAGAAGCCTACTAAGTTTGTTGAAAATCTCAGTGATGTTTTTGCATGATGAACTGTTTAAGATATATTTGTTTATAGTTAATGTAGGGGGTTTTGGGATCTCTATGGGATTTTTGATGTGAAATTGGAGGGATTTCAAAAGTTTTCAAAAGTAGAATGAAATTGCAGGTTGCTTCAAGACACATTCTGAGTGTAGCCCTGTATATTTCCAATCATATATAGGAAAATAATTTTGTTTGACAGAATGTCTTTGGAAAGTGCTGAGTGCTGCAGACAAAAATGTGAATTCTGAGGGAGTTTCTTGTTTGGCTGGGTGTTGTTTGTTTGGGTTTTTTTGACAATTATGTTGTTGTGTCCAAGTTAGTTGTTAGGTTTTATATACATCTGTAGATATGAGTAGTTTATGTAAGTTTTCGCATAGTAAAGTTTTCTAAGGTTCTGGAAGATACAACAGCTTCAAGCTGCAAGCCTCATATTAACATAGGATTATCAAAAGACTTTCTTTGTGGACTGCTAAATTAATAACTACCACTATCAGCTTTTTTACAAATTTTCTGACCTGTAGAAAAGTTTGGAAAATTAATTTCTGTCAAATATATTTTGATAATTACATGATTATTTTTTATTCTTCATACTGATCACCATCAACTAAAGAGGCAACTTATGTCACATCTTGACACAAGTCAAGAGTGGATAAACTTTAATTTTAAAGAGAGAGAATATTGGTTTTGTCCTTATAATATTACCAGACACCAAAAAATGTGACATGAAGCCGGAGATCACTACTAGGATCATTGCAAGGCATGGCAGTAGGAGAAAATATCCCATGTAGTAGAAAAAAGAGAAAAAAACATTCAATATTTCTCACTAGCTTTCCATTTTCCTCTTAGGTTTCAGGTTCCCTGAGTGCTTTTCTCTTTACTCTTCTTTCTTATTTCTTCCTCTCTAGTTCTCCTTTTTTTTTTTTTTTTTTTTTTTTAATTTTTCATCTTGGAGTAGACTCTGATCCTTTTTTCCCTAAATTTAGCTAAAATAATCAAATTAAAATAAATAAACTTTGCTAAATAAGAATAAATTTAAATGATAAAACCTGTGAAAGGGTCTCTTTGTACCCCTTAAAGTGACAGAAGAGTCTGCTCCTCTCTAATTGCCCAGTTTTAATGATCTAATGGAGGCAGGCAGTTCTACATATTTTCTCAAACCAGCTTCAACTGCATAGTTTTTGAACACCTTTCAGAAGTGCTTTAAGAAATGTGACTAGCATTTAGGATGTGCGGCTAATTCTCTTACCCCCTTACATGGGTTACTCCTATACACATTTCGTAGAAATTCCTCTGTCTCTCAGACAGCTGTATTTCATTTCTTAATCTTCTACAACTTTTTTTTTCCCTCCCTTTAATTAGGGTTGTGACTGTTTTCCAGTGGAGAAAAAAAAATATGTCAGTCTTCTATCAGAAAACACTTTCAAATTGAAGTTCAAATTGCTAAACAAATTTTGTTGGAAATGTTTCACGGTATTGATACATAAAACTAGCAATGACAGACTAGCTTTTCCAACACTATTCTCCTATTTACACAACATTATAAGAATTCAAGACTAAACTAAATTCCCTTGACTGTCTGAGGAAAACTTATCTTACATATATCTGTTAGTACAATGTAATCTTTAAGAATCAGTTACTGGTGTCCAAGCAATTCCTGTTCAGATTATTATAGTATAAATAAACCTTAAAGAACCAGATTCCAAATCAACATCCTAGTCATAACAATAGAATAAAAAAATCCAACTGTAATAATAATTGTTATATAATTACAAACATAACCCAAACATAACCAAAGGAGAAAGAAAAGCATCTTCTCTCACATTTGAAACAGAAGGCTTCTTTTTTGTTATTGTTGGTTTGTTTGTTTAAATTTCTATAATCTTTTAAGATTTGAAACTAAGGAAGAACTTGAATTTGGGTCTTCTATGTCCTAGAGAGGTGCCCTAGCCACTAGTCCTAGCTGGAAAAACAGGAGATGAAAATGTCTCCTTTCCCCAGTTATTTGTTTCGGGAATGTTAGTTAAAATCAGACTTCACAATTTCTGTCTAAAAAGCATACATGGAAATGAGATGAGATAAGATGAGATGAAAATAATAAAATTATTTCCCTATTGCTACCACTGCTCATTCTCCAATTTGGTAAGAAATCATGAAAGTGGCTTTTATTTAGTTTAAACAGAATTTTTGTTTGTTTGTCTCTTATATCAAGAAACCGAACAGTCACTTCTTTGCACAGTCATACTCAAAGCCACTTGTCAGATATTGCTGCTACTCTTGGATCCTGCTAAGTACTACACTCATACACTTTTGATAAACTTTACCCAAATGGTCTGGAAAACCATGTTCTAAAAGTCCACTACTATTGTTATTAATATATCAGTTTATGTATTTCACAGGTTATTTCACAGGATTCCAAGACAGAGAAGAAGTCTGCTTTAAGTTTTTCAGTTCATCTTTTTTTTTGCCTTGCCCTCCCCTTCCCTTCCCTTCCCTTCCCTTCCCTTCCCTTCCCTTCCCTTCCCTTCCCTTCCCTTCCCTTCCCTTCCCTTCCCTTCCCTTCCCTTCCCTTCCCTTCCCTTCCCTTCCCTTCCCTTCCCTTCCCTCTCCCTAAAAACCAAAAAATAAATCTTTAAGTTTTATAATAGAGTAGATTTTGTAGTTTTTATAGATTTGCAGCTTTCACCTACTTTTGTCTATTGGGTAGTGTGCACAGTGTTCTCTGTATCAAAGTCAGAGACACATTGAAATGTCAGTAAAGCTGAAAAGCTGACTAAGATCATGTGACTGACTCCTGAGCCAACCAGAAGTATTGATTGCATTTTCCTTTCATAAATCCAATATATTAAGGTTCAGAGCATAGTTGAATATCTGATATGAACAACTCTTGACTAGGTCACTAATTTGCTCTCTTTCAGACTGGAGTTGTCTCTTAAAGTGGAAAGTAAACCTACATACTCAAAAAGAAGAAAAAAAAAAGGCTGATTAATTTTCCCCAAATTTATCCATATTAAGTCTATGTACTTATTTAAACCACTTAGACTTCTACTCAGTCAAAGGGGAAAAGAAAGTGGCACAGTAAAAGAGGAGTATTCTTAATAGGTGACTTCAGAGCAAACATCTAGACTTTAGATGAAGAAAGTCAGGTCAGACAAATCCCACTGAGTTTAATGGTAAGAGAGGTGGTTAATTTGAATCTTAACTTCCATTGACTGGTTCTCTAAAATTGACTGTACGGGGGATGTTCTAACCTGGTACTGAAACAGGGCCATTTCTTTGGGTTGTGTAATCGACAGCCATGACTGTTTCAGAAATATCTGAATGCTTCCAAACAAGTGGGATGGGCTATTTCACATCCATGAGAGTGTCCAGAGACTTTATGAGCTATAAAAGTTGCTTTAGGTTCATTAACAGTGATAACAAATCTAACTGTATTGTATGGTGGAATACACAAAACAGTTTTATGCTCTATATTCACAGGCAGAGAAACTTACATTCTAATTGATTGGAGAGAAGCTTAAATTTATTTTTAGCTTTTTGGCCACAAGATATCATTATCCTTGTGAAGACCATTGTTTCTAAGCATACTTGCACACTACGTAATTTGTTTTGGTTGGTTGGTTAGTTTGTGGTTTGGCAGGGAGGGGGGGTTATTGACCTTATTTTATAAATAACTTACATCTTTAAGTCTAGAAACACCACTGCAAAATTAGATGTCATTCTCTTAAGGTCTTGCTGTGAGTAAACAAATAGTGCACAGTACTCCTCAAAGAAATATTCTCTAATAGACTGTTTGACACCTTTATTGAAGCACACAAACAAGAAACGTAAAAGCATTTGCCTGAATATAACTTAGTATTAGTTCCCAAGGTTAGGTCAAAAATTGTTTCATCTAGACTTTTGCAACGGAATGTCAGAATGGTGATAGGACAATAATGCATTTCGGCCTAACACTAAAAAAAATATGCTGAAATGATGAGTTATTCTGCCAAAGTAGACTCACTTATCCATGGATTTTATTGGAAAGCATTAACTATATTCAAATGTTCCCAGGTGTTTCTAAACACTGGGTGAGATGACTGCACAAATAACAGTCATACTTTACAATTCTGTGACATTTCCTCTGTAGCTTTAAAAACCCTTGAAACAGTAATGACTCTTTTTTGTACCTTTGAGACATTTACAAGTTAATTCGGTCCTTCCTTAAGTGAAATAAAGAGAATTGTTTAACTGACAATGCCAGAAGAAAGCGAAAATAGCCACTGAAAATGACTTAAAGAAATGGATGTTGCACTTAAGTTTCAATTTAACCAGGATGTATCAGTCAACAGCTCAATATCCAAGTGGAAACCAGTAATGAGTGGTGTCCCTCAAGGGTCCATACTTGAACCAATACTATTTAATATCTCCATTAATGACATAGGTGCAATTGAGTGCACCCTTAGCAAGCTTGCAGATGACACCAAGCTGAGTGGGGCAGTAGATATGCTGGAGGGAAGGGATGCCATCCACAGCAGACCTTGAAAAGACTTGAGGAGTGGGCCCACGCAAATCTCATGAATTGCAATTCATGCACAAGGCCAAGTACAAGGTCTTGTACTTGGCTCGAGGAAAGCATCAGTTTCAATACAGACTGTGAGATGAATGGATTGAGAGCAGCCCTGCAGAGAAGGACTTGGGGGTACTGCTGGATAAAAAAATTGGATAGGAGCTGGCCATATACATTTGCAGCCTAGAAAGCCAACCACATCCTGGGCTGCATCAAAAGAAGTGTGGTCAGCAGGTCGAGGGAGGTGATTCTCATGACAGCTCACCTGGAGTACTCTGTCCAGCTCTGGAGTCCTCAGCACAAGACAGACAGGGACCTGCTCAAGCACAACCAGAGGAGAGTCACGAAAATGATCAAAGGGCTGCAGCACCTCCCCTATGAGGACAGACTGATAGAGTTGGGGTTGTTCAGTCTGGAGAAGAGAAGGCTCCAGGGAGACCTTATTGTGCCTTTTCAATATATAAAGGGGGCTTATAAGAAAGACGGAGAAACTTTTTACCAGGGCAGGACAAAAGGCAATGATTTTAAACTGAAAAAAGGTAGATTTAGATGGGATATAAGTAATAAATGCTTTACGATACAAGTGATGAGACATTGGAACAGGTTGCCTAGAGAAGTTGTAGATACCCCATCCCTGGAAGGGGTCAAAGTCAGGTTGTATGGAGCTTGGAGCAACCTGATCTAGTTGAAGATGTCTCTGCCCATGGCAGGGAATTTGGACTAGATAATCTTCAAAGATCCCTTCCAAACCAAACCATTCTATGATTCTATGGTAAATTATTGGAAAGTTTAAGTTCCTCTCCTCTCCCGTACTTCCTATCCCATGGACTAAAATACACATAAGTAAGGCAAGTATTGACTAGAGAAATATTGATACCTGACTAATGACCAACATACATCCTCAATATCCATAATTCTATGTTTCTATGAATTTTTACAATATATTGGGTAATTTATACTATACATAATGTTTTAATTCAATTAAGATATGTTAAGAGCCATGGTGCATGTATTGTTACTAGTATTACCGTGTGTATTTCACAATATGTAACATTTAAGAAGCTTCTGGTGATCATCTGGTATGCTGAATCATTCTGCAAATGTTATGTTTTTACTTATTCAGTCAGGTACATAAAACAAGACACGCGTATGTATCCAGGATACTTAAGACTTACTAGAAAAAATCACAAAAACAAGCTTTAAAATTAAGTTCTTGGGTTTATATACTTCTGAATAACTTTAGAGACTGAAAAAAAAAAAAAGGGAAAAAACATCTTTTAACAGATCATTACTTGCTTTTGTTACCCCTAAGTTTTAAAAGCAGAACAGACAGAGCTTTAATGGTAGCATTACTGGTGACCATTACTGTGTAAGAACAAGTTTTTATGGTTTGATGAATGCTTTACATTATATATACATTTATTTTACATACAATCCTTTTGATCATGTATAAGTAGACATACAAAGCTTTCATCATACACTAGCCAGGTGATATCTGCTCCTGCCTAGATGTACTGTCATATTTTGTCAATTGCCCCTTCAGTTTATTCTCTTGACTATCTCGGGTTGAACACTTATCTCTGCGACACAAAATGCTTTGCATATATTGTGATGCTGTGTAAGTAATGGTGTACATAAATTGCATGCTTGCTGTCCAAATGAAGGAGCAGAGGAATCATTTTTAGCTTTGGCTAACCAAATTCTTTTTTTGACATAAATCCACATGCTAGTGATGGAAGGAGCGCTGTTAGTTGGTTGGGAAGGACAGAATAGTGTTCTGAAGCAGCTTTGTTGTTTTCCCACAGTTTTTAATAGTTTTATTCCACTAACAGCTTTCTGGAGAGGAGTGCAAAAGCTAGACAAGAGACAGCACATTACTGGAAGAGAGATGGATGTCAGGATGTCACATTAGAAGCAAAGAGACAGACCAGACAGATTAGGCAGTCACAGGGGCACATTTTAGTTAAATTTACAGTCTCGCAGACTAAGGCTATGATTACGATCTGACTGTGACACTCATTTCAATTAAGTGTCAGTGAAAGGGGAATCAGGACCACTCAGTTCAGTGAAGCTGCTCTTGGTCTACAGCAATGCAACCCTAAAATGGAAGCTCTAAGTTTGTATTAGAAATTAAAAAAAAAAAAAAAAAAAAAAAAAAAAAGCCTCAAACCTCATTACCTTATTGACATACTTTTCATGTGGAATTTCATAACATAAATGGATTAACTGGGGGAGAAAGGGGTCTAACTTTCACCCACTGAAAGGGGAGTTGCAGTGACCAGCCTTCAGCAAATACATAGGATTCAAATTAACCTACTTTTAGTACTAAAGTTTTTATACCTCTATTGTATATCAAACAGTAAACTTTTGTCACCACGTAGCCTAGTCAAAGGTCTATGTCACTTGATAGAAAGGGGCAGTGGTATAGCACAGCTTCAGTTTCCAAATTCCAGCAGGGTCTCCCACCCTTGATTAGTTCCATGGGCTTGTTAATTTCTCAGCTGCTACATAGTCAGGAGACATATTTCGTGTAAGTATGTTAACCTGCAATATCTGCTGCAAAATACCTTCACTTGGCAAGTATTTTAAGTGTCGTCTTAATTGGCTGCTATGTGTATACAGTATCAATGCTGTCAGAAATAGTTGCAA
Organism: Fratercula arctica; assembly: GCA_947846985.1. NCBI lineage: Eukaryota > Metazoa > Chordata > Aves > Charadriiformes > Alcidae > Fratercula > Fratercula arctica. The sequence goes on along the minus strand of CANTUZ010000001.1, from coordinate 35,502,504 downwards.
ATTGGTTAACTATGGAAACTAATAATTGCTGCTTTGTTCTTAATTGGAAAAAACATTCAACATGTAAATTATAAATAATTCAAATAAAAAAAGCCTTAAGAAAAAAACTCTAAATAATAATTAGAATTTCAGCTTCATACTTCAAAAGGAAAGTTCGTAAGCAACCATCTTGGAAAGAATTGTGACAGCTATATATTGGGTCCAATAAAATAATCAAAGTAATCAACTAAGTAACAGAATGTGATGCATCTGTCAAACACTGCCAAACACCACATACAGCTCAATTTCAAAACAGAGGAACCTAACATGAATATCCAGAGATCCATATAGAAGCATACACGTTGGATGAAGTTCCTAAAAATGCACCTGTGTGCCCAGCTTCAGTCACTGGAATTGTTTGGAAATGGGTCCTCAAATGTTCTATATTTGAGTAGGTAGATATGAGAGAATCATGTTAGCAGATTTGCCAGCATTCCTAATCCAATTCATCTTATTAAGTTCAGCAGAACTTGCCACCCTTGGCTTGTTGCCTCATAACACTTAATTAACTTGGCCCCTATTTGTGATTTTCAAGGGAAAGATGCCTAGCTTATTAACTAGCTCTACAAAAACATAAATACAGTACCTAAATATGGGGACAGATTCATGAATTTTCTCCCAGGCACTATTGTGACAGCATAAAAGAGATGAAAAGAGGCCCATTCCTCTTTTATGATGATTTATCCAGAAAGATATCATAATAGGAAGCACAACAACACTAAGATTGACTTTCCCAATTATTTTTTTTCAATCCGCTTATTCCTACCTGATAAACAATTCGTTGGGGAGTGCAGCTATTTGGTATTGATTAGAGCTCATCGTAGGCTAAACTAATCTGGTTAGAAAATCACAAAGCCAGAACGGAACCTGAGCACAAGAGGCAATCCAGGCCTAACTAAAAAAAGTGTGTGCAACTAAAAGCGACACAGATGAAGGAATGAACAGAACATGACTTTTGAATGTCTTTTTGGTGCACCTCTACAAATTCCTCATGCCAATGCTCTTATGTTTTTTGGTTCTTATTGTTTGTTGTTGTTGAAATAATTAACCAGCATTATTATATTAAACAACTTTATTTTCAAATTAGTTTATTATAAATATTAACTGTAAAATAAAATATTTTGAACGTTAAAATAATATTGTTGTTACATTTATAACTAGGAGCCACTTAGAATGTGTTTCCTCCTGGATAAATTATACCCAGTCCTTCTCTGGAACACAAGAAATCTGAAGCATACAATCTTTTTGTGAAACTTGTCTCTTTCATAACCAGACAGGATATGAAGCTCTTGTAAACAACATAAATGCCAAACTTCAGTTCTCTTCTCATCCTGAGGACATCCAATCCCAAATTGCCTTTCTCTTTTCTTTCTAGTAAGATCTTTGTCCATTAGGTTATCTATGGCCTGGGGAGGAGGGGAGTAAAAAGCTCTTTATCTTTCTCCCTGCTGTACCACTGAAGTAAAAAAATGTGAGTCATGTAATGAGAAGCCAAATAAGCATTTGGACATGTAACACACTAACTCTGTAGTTACAGTGTTTTTTCATTCATGCCTGAGCTCTGTAGCAATCTGGTGAGAAGATGATTTCATTTTTACATATATATATATATATTTTTTTTTACCTTTTTTAAAATTAAATTAAAATTATACATAAAATGAAAAAGGGGGAAATCAATATGTTTCAGTTTAGTTTTTCTTCTAGGTATGCTAGAAACATGTTTCTCTATTCATATCCCTTTCATCTCCATAACTATTGCATTCCCAGTTGGTTTTTATTTCATTACAGTTCCCACAGTTTCTGCTTAAGTCATAATCCTGAACAGTCGTCTTCTTCACACAATGGGTTGTTACCATATTATCAAATCCACCCAACTGCCTTTATTTTCAATGTCAAGGTGGAAATATTTTCATTCTCCAACTCTCTTCCTTGACGTACCCAATGCGTGCTTGTGTCATCTTCACTCCATCTAGTATCGGTAGCGTGAGTCAGCACAGGAGCTGAGGCTGACTCAGACTGGCAGCATTTGATTGATGATACATGGCTAAGTACAGAGAAGCTCCTTGACAGAAATTAATGAGTGATCTGAATATGCCTGATGCTAGTAGACTACTTAAATGTGGGATACTGAAACTCTTGAATCAAGAAAAATTAAACTGAGTTGGTGGCTGAGGTAGTATAAGGAAAAACAGCTGCTATAGCTTAAATTGCAACATCTGCTTTTATTGTCTGTAGCTGTTCTGGTAATATTTTTGCCCCACCTTCTTTCATAACACAAATAAGGAGGTAGATAAAGAGACAAAGTGGATATATGGGAAGGACTGTTACAAGAGAAGAAAAGACTGACTTCTCTCCAGTCACCCTTTTTCATCACAGACTTCTCTTCAGATCTCCTATGGTCTTTCTCATAATTCTCCCTAAAGTCCCCCGACCAGTACAAAAAATAACAATAATAATAGTTCCAGCAGCAATTTAGCTTGTAAATAAGTTCCAATTAAAACCCCAATCCTCAAATTGGCAGCACATTGTGAGCTAATGAACCAACGCAGAGCCCCACTGATTTGAGATAGGATAACATTCAGGCCCCAGTTTTAAATAGGCAGCCTGTGGGCAAACTGTTATAACCATATGGAGCTCCACTGACTTCACACAGGGTAAAGCTGAGAGCCTGATCCCGCGCAGTGCTGTCACAGTGCTGACAATCCCAACTGCAAAATCCAAGGTCCTGATTCATCCCACCAAATTTTAGAGATCCGAGGCATTAAATAGGAGTAAAGTGCCTTTAGGCTACCATGACCCTTCAGAGAGCAGCTGAGACCTGAGGTCCCCACTTATGATGGGGAGAGACAACAGCCTCACAGATCCCAAATCAAAAGCATACATTTAAATGAAATAAATTCAGGCCTTGCTTTATAAACTTCTTCAGGGGAGCAACTGTAATTTCATTTGTTTCTGTGATGTGTTTGATGAACTTTTGAATCGAATAAATGCATATGGATACAACTGATTGGGTTTCTAGAACACTTAGAGTAACCACCCTGGCTAATGTTATTACCTGTTACTACAAAAGTTTCTCAACATCTTATTTCTGTGAGCATGGATATAAACAGTTCACTGATACTGTTCAGTTCATTATAATAATTATTTTTTATAAATATAGCAAGTACCTCATCACACTGAAATCTAAAAATCGTTTATGCAAGTTACTATGGTGATTTCTGACGTCATTGTAAAACACACGCAGAAATCAAAATTTATTTTGATTTAAATAGCCTGTATGTTTCATTTCATCACTTGCAACATGAGCAAACTGTAAAGCATTCCTAACTTCTTTCCTCTTTTTGACATTACAAAAAAATCTGCTGTGATGATCAGATTTTCACAAGAAAAGGCAGAATTTCCTGATTAAAAAGTATCTTTCTTGTTTAGCCCAAACTATGCCAACAGAACTAATTTTCAAGAGAGTTTTTTGTTTGTTTGTTTGAAAATGAGAGGGATAAACAAGATTTAATTAATATGCCTATAATGAAAAGATAGTGTGTATCAAACTACTGAGACTAAATAACTAACCAAGAAGCATTTAAGAGTACACTTTAGTCATATATATATATATATATATAAGAAAGATTTTATATTGTTTTCAGAGCACATATGGAATTCCTCACCTATTGTGTTCTATATATCATGTGAAATAATCCTCCTGATTTTGGAAAATATAATTTCTTCCACATGAATACATAATAGAGGGGGGATAATCTTTTAAGAGTGAGGGATATATGCTGACTTCTAACATTATTTCCTTTGTTTCTTGACACTGCATAGCTAACGTTGAAAGAGGAAAAGTGGTATTTTTAATAGAGAACATACATTGTTCACAATCCACCTTCTGCCCAAATTTTAAAGTAATAGAAAAGAAAAGATTCAAACTGTATTACTCTGTCAGCAGCCCCTGTTCTACACAATATAAACATAATCACTTGTTATGGTAGCATAGTTTTTGGAGCTAAACTGCCAGGAAAGACAGTGTTGCTGGATGAGGGCCAGCAGAGAGAAACAACACCTCCAGATGGATAGACCAGGCTTTCATCTGATTCCCAGATATCCTCTTGGGTGTCAGGGAATGCGTAGGCTCCTTGAAAAGTCTTTCAGTCAAAACCTAATAAACACTCAGTGAGAAATTTATATGGTACAGTCAGAAAACAACCCCACAGAGTGCCTCAGAGGTATGTAAGCAAATAACATCAGTCTTATACCCCTAAACTCTGGTGATGAACAGCTAAAAGCAAATAGACAAAGTAGTTATTTCAAAATCTGTGATTTTTTTTCACCTAATTTCATACCCTCTTCTGAAAACCAAACTCTTTCTGCATGTTATTGTTTGTATCCCATATGTTCTTAGTGTTATGGAGTCCCAGAAGGATCTGTTGGTCTCAGTGTGGAAAGCTTTCAGTAAGTTACTGTCACGTCCCACTTAGAAAGGCTGGGGGGGGGGCGGGGGGGGCGGGGGCGGGGTGTGCGGCGTGTAAGTGACTCAGATTCACAAATCCCCAGTGGTGCGGACTAAGGTGAAACAAATCTCAGGGTCCATATACAAACATTTATTAGGTTAGTAACCAGGTCTCAATTAGGTCCATGATAATTACTTAGGTATATAACAAATTACGACAAGTGGTAAGATATGCACTGCATCAATTAGCAACAGGTATACAGCAAACTATGTCAAGCAGTACTTAATAAGAGATATACAATGAATTCTAGCAAGCAGCATGGTATGCCTTGCATTACTTTTTTAAAAGGAAAGAAAAAAGAAAGAAAAAAAAGGAAGGAAAGAAGCAAAGGGATAGAGAAGGAGACATGGAAAGAGAGATCGAGAGGGAGAAGAAGAATGAGAGAGAGAGAGAAAGAGATCACCATTCCTGGTTCCAGCGTTACTCCGGTCAGTGCGGGATGTAGAAGTATTCTTCAGGGTCTCTTCAGGGAAAAATCTTCCCAGGTCATAAATCTCCTTCTTCTTTTCTTCAGGGAAAATCTTCCTCTTTTATGTTTGCCCACTTCTAGGGGTAGTTTCATCTCAAGTTTTTCCCTCCCAGGTGACGTGCAGCATGATTTGGGTGGGGAGACAAGAGCTGTAGTCATATATGTTTATCATGATCTCAATAATCTTCATTAGCATTTGCAGGATTGTGAACTTTAATATGCATTTCAGGGATAACGAGGCAAGGGTCAAGACTGGGCATAGCATCTTTTTTGGAGAAACAGCTCGTCCTTCACAGGAGGAAAAAAAAGGGCTGTTTTGTTTCTTTAAAACTCATGGTTCAGATGCCACTTTTCTTTCTCACAGGAGATAAGCAGGTGTTAGCCTTATCAGTTCCTTGAGCAGAACCCTGGTAGTGTGAGTATTTGAGATATTAAAAATCTCTTCATGCTGCTTTGTTTAGGAGAAATTACGAGTGGTCCCTTACAGTTACAAAGGTCAGTGCATTAGGTCAGATTCACATTAACATAGAGGCCGCTTTACAACAGTCTTGCTACTTTCAAAAATCTTTAAAGGAAATTAATATATTTAACCCCCACTTGTGTGGCCTTCTCTGCTGCCAAGGGGTTGCAAAACATACATGAAAATTAAATCCATAACTGAAACATTTCATCGAATCTGTACACAGAGGAAGTACAATGAAATCCAGTCTTAAAAAAGATATTTCTGAGCGAGTAGTTTTAGATCATTTAAAAGAAATGTGTTTTCTTGTACTGTTTGATATGTGTGCATATGAAATTGGTATGGTATTCAGGATTATAAGTAGAACAGGATCCACATTAATCACTTTTTTTTTTTTTTACTTTTAATTGTGGTTTTCTGTCATTTAGGTTATCTATAACATATAATTAGAGATTGCTGTAAGGCAGCAATTCATCTCACAAACACCTGACATTTCTAAATTTTCATGAGTTATGGTGTCCACTGAACCTCTTGAATGAATTACTGACTTAAAACCACTTCTCTATTTGAAGGAACAACCTTACAAATGCAGAAACCTTCTTGGCAACCTGTGGTGGCAGTTGAAATTTCTATGTCTCTGGGCACTTTAATGTTTCATTAGGTGTTAAAACAGGGTAAGGTCTATGATCTCTATTGATTGCCAAATAAACTCTTGTGAGACATTATTTTTCCCCTCTAGTACACCACTTTTTCTTGTTTGCTTGTTTTCTGCCTCTGGAATATGTGCAAGAGGTTTGCACTATTAGAGATGAATAATATTATTGCTACAAATGATTTTGCTTTTTTTTAGAGTGGGGGGCTTGTTTTGTTTTGTTTTGTTTTGTTTTGTTTTTCTGTTGTTTTTTCCATGTATTGCAATTTGATTTTTAGTACTGCTTTTAGTTGTGTTATTAGCCAAACTTGACTGAATATAATTCGCTTTGACAGGAAAACTACAGGTAAAAATTTTGGAAATATAATTGTTGTGTTAATATTCATAAAAGGTAGATTGCTGCATTACAGTTAGTAATAAAAACATGTTGAAGAGTTGTGAAAACATCCCAAAGTCTCATTGCATCCTGATCTTCATAACCTTTATTCCCAGATAAAGGTGGTTCATGATACTACATCAGTCATACATGTGGTAAATGAGGTGGTCTGCCAAGGGTGAACACTCTGGGCAGCAAAAACTGGATCTGCAGCAGGTTTTTTTTGTATTCTTCAGCTCAGTTTCATTAACTATTGCAGAGATCAATCTCCTTTACCTAGTGCATTTCTAATCACATTTGTGCTAGATGAGAATTCATTAGCATCTGTAAATGGCCCAGACAAAGCAATGAAACTTAGCCACTGCTACTTTTATATTAAGCGACTTAAAAAGCAGGTCATAAACATTATTGTAACTTTCCTTTTAGAGTTAGGTACAACAAGAGAAAGAAATCTGGTACAAAGAAACGGTGGCTGTATCTTTGTAAAACTCAGGGGATTGTTCACAGAGACAGGAACATATTTGATGAATTTAGCTTTCATTTTACTAAAGAATTACCTGCTAATAGCTCTCATTTTAAAATATATGAACAATTTATACTGTTATAAAAATATAATGTGCATATATTTTAGTGTGAGAGTAATCTTGAACCATTCAATTCAGCTACATCCATGACAATGTAGTATATACTCTAGACCTGATGAATACAACTTTCATGTCCATTGGGATAGAAGAAGGAAAAGAAATTTAATTTATTGAGGCAAGTGCTTACCCTTGCACAGATACATTATTCTGAAAATTTCACTTCTAATAAACATTCTTATAAGCATAAGATATGTTTTATATAATGCTCATAAATGATTCTTAATTCCAGTGCAAACAAACTTCTATGGGTTCCCACATTTATCACAATATTTGTTCACTTCTCTGAATTTGAATGATTTTTAATGTATATAGTTTTGGATATACATATGTACATCGGTATGTATCTGTATCTGTACTGGGTTTGGCTGGGACGGAGTTAATTTTCTTCATAGCAGCTCATATGGTGCTGTGTATTAGATTTGTGAGCAAAACAATGCTGATAACATGCTAATGCTTTAGCTGCCTACTGGAGTTAACACGACAATACATTAGCCCCAAATCCATATGATTAACATTACTTATTTTTGGTACGGATTTTTCTGCATTTTTTGCCATACCTGCCTATTCAACATTTTCAAATAATGCCTTAAAAGTTGCCTTTTAACTAATATTTGCAAAAGTCTGTATGACTTTTGTAGAGGGAGAACAAATGATTTACTGTGCTTGAACACTAAAAGAATCTTGTATCTGAATGTTGCAGTCATCTAGTGTTATCTTTCACAGACTTCCTATAGCCCTATGGGTTCCAAAAGTTCTACTACATACCTGACTTGTACCAGTGTGGCCATCTATAGATGAGATCAACTCTAGAAGAGCGCCAGTATTTTACAATGGGGAAAATGTAGTAGCTAGCATGGATTTTTTTCTTTTTTTAAGAAATATTTTTCTGAATAAATAATTTTTACTTATTTCTTAACTGCAATTATCAATTTCTCAGTATTTATGTTCAGCTACATGACTAATACGAAGACTTTAGACCAAAGAAATGCTAGACAGATTTTTTTTTTTTTTTTACCTCTGTAAACAAATAATAAATCATAACAGTAATTGTCAAAATCTTGGTTTTAGGATTCTAAAATCCCCCGAAGGTGGTTTAGCACCCTTAACCTCAGCCTCAAAAGGAGTACATAACTCATGGGGATTTATGTACTTTATGCACCTAGACCCTTTTTCTGTTCCACATTATGTGGACAGCTACCTAAGAAAACCACAAAACAAACCTCCACCAAAACTCCAAAACAGAGATCACCTTTTGCATAAATTCTTAGTAATTGCAGTTTAAACCAAGGAAGAGGCCTGGGGTTTAGATATCTTTAAGTCTGAGGGTATTTGACCTACTGTTTCTTCCTAACAAATGTATGTGTTCGAATGTGCTGACTTACTACACTACCCACCCTTATGTGTACATTCTAAATGCCATGCCATTTGGCATGAAAGTGTCACTGATCAGAAAACTAACAGTGAGAAATTCCCTAAGTTTATTCTGATTGATTACAGCATAAATATTCCAGTCTCTGCTCTTAGGACTAGTTCAGGGTTTTTTTTTTTTCACACAGGGGATGCTCTCACATCAGAAGAGTACTTCAAGTGGGTGATGGTAGTGGGAGATTTTACTATTAGATAGAGACAGATGGGTTTGTAATATCTGAGAAAACTGGATGGTAACTTGCCTTCTGAGTGCAAACACAGTGAACTCCACAATATATTCAGAAAAGCAGCTGGTGGTCAACAGCTACAGTCCATACCATGAATGACATAGAGGAGTGTAGTAAAAACATTCTAGAGGCTAAATTCAGGCTGCAATCCAGGAGATTAACATCCTAGAGCTCCACCATAGGGTTCTGTGAAATATTTCTAGTCTCAACGTGTGAGACCCGGGACACAGCCAGGAATCAAGTGTCTCAATGCATGAACGAGATTGTGCTGGAGAGATGAGGCATTTAGGATGTTAAAGGGGAACAAAAGAATCTGCACAGGAAGAACAAGTTGCACCTTAATCAAAAAGAAACAAGGCTGCTGGGACTGAAAATTAAAAGGTAATAGAGGAGTATTTAAAATAAAAACCAGGCAGACAGCTAGGTGTTGGGTGATTCCCACACCTGATGATACTTTCTTTGTAAGAAGTAAGTCATAAGCACTAAATAAATTTTAAGGAAGTATTAGATCGAGTAAGTTCAATGTTAATGTGTCACCAGGACTGCCCGACATTCACCAGAGTTCTGAAGGAACCCAAATGTGAAGTTGTAGAAGCAGGGGCCAAAGTGCGTAACCTGTCATCACAGACTGCAGCTGTGCCAGAGGACAGGCAGGTCACTGATGTAACTCATAGGTACAGGAAAGGCTCTGGAGGAAATCCTAAGAACTGCAGACAAGCGAGCCTGGCTTCTGTCCTGAATATCCATCTGGCAGTCAGTAATAAAGATAAAATCACTGAAATAATGAAAATTTGGATAAACATAATATGTTAGGAAAGAATCAGAATGGCTTCTGTAAAAGGAAATCACTCCCCAAAACCTGCTGGTGCTTGAGGAGGTTTTGAAGAGCAAGTGGATAAGAGAGATAGGATAAACATAATATATTTGGAGTTTCAAAGAGTCCTTGGCAAGTCTCTGTATCAAATTCAGTAAAGCAAGTAAGTTGTAACAGGAAAGGCTCCTTTTTCTAGTTGGAAATGAGGTTAAAGGAGGGAAAGCAAGTTCACTTTTCTGGGTGGAAAAGAATCACCAATAGGTTCCCCAAAAATCAGTGTGAGGACTGGTTTTATTCAACATTTTCATCAATGACTTGGAGCAGAAGTCTGCAGTGAAATCTCCAAGTTTTCAGGTGATACAAAACTCGTGAGTTTCAATGTAAATAAATGAAAGATGGTGTGTCTAGGGAAAATAATTCTAAATCCCACCTGCTGAACTCTGAATTGGAAGTCATGACCTAGAGAAGAAACCTTAGGGTCAACATCGACCGTTTTCTGGAAATGTCAGCTCAGTATGCAATCAAGAAAAGCCAATAAAATGTTGGGCACCATCACAAAGGGATTAAAAACAATACAGAGGTTGTTATCTTGCTCCTGTAGAAAATCTTGGAGCGTACACATCTTGACTACTGTGCAGTTGTGTTTTCTCCACATTTCAAGAAAGACAGAGTGGTGTTAGAAAGGGCACAGAAAAGGGCAGTTGCAATAATTAAGGGGCTGGAACAGCAGCAGTCCTGCATTTTTAAATACCTTGCCTCAAAAAAGGACTAAGATTGGTTGTATCTCAGGTCAGTAGGTCCCTAAAAGGCATTGCTCCTTGGATATTTGATGAAGAGAAGTGCTTACATCAAAGGAATTTTTAGGAAGCTTAATGTTTCAAGGAAATTTTAGGATGTCTAGATAAGGAATTTAAGTGTTTATTTCAGGACCATGTCTTCAGGGTTAGGAATCTGAAAACTAAGTACATGCATATCTCCAATATAATGGGTTCAGTTTCAGATTCAGAAACCAAGGGCTTGAATTACTTGCCTAAAGAAGAGCAAGTGAAGGACCTTGTGTCTTTAACACTTTTAGGGTGTCTGATGCACCTGCATAGGGATGGTGGATGTGACACCATGTCCTCTGGATGAAGACATGGAGGCCAAAAAGGATTAATCGGTGCACTTAAAAGTGCACAGGGAACGTGCACTTTATACGGTCAATTAAACTGCACCCACTGTATCCTATTTGCAATTTTTTTTTTTTTTTTTTTTTAAAAACCAAACCATTGAAAATTACATGAGGTAATAATATTAAGAGGCTAAAATATTATGTCTGTTGTTTCAGTGCATGTAACAACAGATTTCTCATTGCTTAGTAATGTTGGAATGATGCTGGATTTTGCTAAAGAACTGAAACAGATAACTGCAAGTTCCACTCAACCCAAATGAGTAGCGCACTGTCTAGAGGTTCTCATAGAGCATTTTACCTTCAGGGAACATCCATTTTTGCCCTTGGAATTGCTTACTGGCTGTAGGTCATAAGGCTTTATACAATGAAGTATAATTTACCTGATAAGTATTTTACAAACAAAAATAGATGATATCTCGTGTAGTAACACACTTGCTTTTAATGCACAGTTCACCAATTCCTACTAAAGAAATTTAAATGCAATATCTCAGTTAACACTAATGATGTGGGTTTTAGTTATGATTTAACTTCAAAACATCACTTTGTCACGCTTGAAAAATAAGACAACTTAATGCATATTAAAAGCGACCTAAAAATTATTATAGTGATAAAAGTAAGAGGCAGCTAGATAAGAAACATGTCTGGACTACCAAACAGATGAGTCTTTGTTGGGGTTCATTGTCCAACAAAAGGACCTTCCACAAAGTTTTATTAAACAATAGCAGAGCCTATCTGCACAATCTGAACCGAGATTAGACCTCATCTCCTTTCTACACAACTGAGGGGGAAGAAAAGAGCAGGGGGCGGGGGAATTAAAAAGGAGTCAAGGCTCTACAAATTATAGCAAATAGAACTGATCAGCAAGCCTCAATGGACTCAGACATCCGAACAGAAAAGCTTCGTAAAATGCTGTCGATTGTGTTTTCCTTCCAGAAAAAAAAAACACACAAGGCAAGAAAGGTGGAAACCTTCATCACTGACTGAATGTGATGTTTTTCAATATATCTTGAGCTGAATATATCTTGAGCTTTTCAGTTAGAATACTTTTTGTTAAAGTACAATAAAAAATACATTGTCAACACTGAGAAAAAATTATTTACTTTAGTTGTAGTGAAATTTTTTTACTGTGATTTTTTTTCTTTAATTTGATGGAATATTCAAGTTTATTTCAAATTCAGAATGAAAACAAACAATGATATTCTTCACTAACAGAATCTATACCTCACCCATCCCCAATTCAAATAGTACAGCTAAGTAGATATAAACAAGGATATGAAGAAAGGCAAACTTCTTAAAACATGGACAAGGAAAAATCTTCTCAAAAATATTTATGGGATCACTGATGGGAAGAAGACTTTTAATACTTTTCACTCATTTTATGAATTTTATTTAGTGGTTTGTTGATAAGAAGTCACATGGCTTTACATGCTTTTCAATACTGGTTGGATAGCTGTATTCTATGTATATTTTAGGCTTCACTGGACTGTAACTGACTTCATTTGGGGGACTAAAAGATCTGATGAAGAATTTAGATAATGAGCAGGATTTGCCTATCAATTCAGGATGCCTGTAGCATGCACACAAGAAAATTCATTTTTACATGAAGATTTAGTAGTCTTTGGTCAATTTTTTGAATGAGAAAGATTAATATTGTGTATCAACAATAAAATGTTCCATTAAATGAAACTATAACTCACTTAATAATTAAACCCAACCTTTTTGTTTGCTCATTTCCCAATTAAATTATTCAATTTTCTGTCACTAGATACTATTAAAAAAGGAAAGTGGACAATTTTTTTTTTTTTTTTTTTTTTTTTAATTGATACAGCTCTACTTATTCAGCCAGACAAAGATATGAATAATGCTGTATGGATGTATACTGGTATCACCCACAGTTTGGAAGGTCTTAATTTGTTTAGAATTTTGTAAGTTCATAAATTTCATAAACTAAGAGGTAACCTTTGAATGAACATGGCGGATATCTTCTGAGCAGAATTCTTTGTAATTGTGGAGTATTTGCCGTCCTCTAAAAGCTTTGATGCCAGCTGTCATGGAAAGATAAAACACCTACAGTTGTTCCTGTGTTTCTGCAACCAATGGCACTAAACCCAAGGAGTATAATTCTTGCAGAAGAGATATAAGAGGTTCTTAGACAAGTATGGCCAAATTTTGATCTCAAAAAAAAAAAAATCTACCTACAAGATTATGCATAAAACTTTATATGTTCCTCCCGGTTATTTCTATCACTACATATTTCATTTTTCACATGTAATTCTCTGCATTTTCAGCTTTATTTAATTCTAAAACCAGTTGTGGTCAATTTGACAACTAAAGTACAAGGTGTAAAGCCAACTTTTCCATGTTTCTATTATAAGTACAGTATGAAAAAATTAGTTGCTTGTTTGTTATCTGTTTCAACTACAGGTAGGTTTAAGTAAAAGACAAGTGATTATGAATGTTTTGTTATTCTAGGAACATGTGTCAAGACAGGGGATGCTGAAATTTCCTTCTTCTTTCTGTTGTCTTATTTTTGACAACCAGTTGCTGAGGATTTTTACAAAGAGAAGTGTGAAAATCCAGATGCACTACAAAACACTTTTTAGGAGAGGAGGCTTGATTTTTAGTTTTGCTCTTTCTTAGACTTTTGCAACTCATGATTCCTAGTGGTTATCGCTTTTCACTTTGCTGGTGTATCATTTGTATTGACAATAGGTGCATTGTAGTTTCTGCCCAGGATTCAATGCAAATGTAATTGTTTTTACATATAGTGTTACTCTTTTTTTTTTTCTTTTTTCTTTGATGAGCCTTTGAAATTGCACCCAGTATTGGAAACATTAATTTTGCCCTCTATAAAAATTTTTAGAGTGTGAACTTTTGTATTACAGGTCATTTGCTAAAAAGTAAATAATGGACTCTCCCTAAGACTATATTGCGTTTAATATAAAACCAAATATGACTGTCTCTAATTAATATTAAATCTCACTTTAAAATATTCTAGGTACAGAAGGGTAAATCAGACTTAAATGAAAGGGAGGTGTAAATGAACGGAACAGAAAAGTATAAGTCAAAAAGTGTCCTTATTCTGTGTAATGACTCAGATGTAGATGAAAAATGATGATGACTCTAGTTCTGTTTAACAGTCCTCAAAAAATTCTTATCTTCACCATCATTTGATAAGTATTGTTGAAGCTGAGAGCTAGACCAAAACTCCTTTCCAAAAAAAAGAGGCTAAGATGATTGTGTCATTTAACCTTCTCAAAACTGAAAAGAAAGGAGGGGATGGAGTAGGTCTTATCTTTAGATTCTTCATCTTGGAGTTGGATAGGAAACTCTTTTATCCAATTGTCTATTTTTTTCTCAAAGGAAAGTTGTACATTGGGACTATGATCATTACAGGTGCTAGATTTTCATAAATTTTATGGAAAAATTGCTTTACAGAATAGTAAGAGACAATAATACGGTATGGAGTATCCTGAAAGACATTTATTTCATCCTCTTCTACCACCAGCCTTCCACTTCCTCCTTCCACTTTAACTTTCAGTTGTCCTCATCTTTCCCAGGCCCTTCTGTATGTGATGTATATATGTGATACAATAAATGAAAATGGTCTGTATCACATCTCACTTCTCAATAGTGTGTACAGAGGAAAGGTTAAAATCCTGTCAAATAAGTGTTTTCTCGCTCAGTGTTTTGTGTGTTCTTGATGCATGGCCAGCTCCTCTTCTTGCAAATCATTGAACAGAATTGCATCTGTCTCTTACTGAGTATTCAAGGACTGAAAGTTGTTTGTATTGGAATGGGAAAAGTCTATCTCAACTTCCTATTTGCTGTCTACTCATGCTAGGTTATTTGCTCACTGGGTCAAAATATGCATCTCTGCAGAAGGCAAAAGGTCACGTCTAAATGGCAAAAGGCAATCTTACCTAACCTAATAATAATAATAATAATAATAATATCCAAGGCCATTTAGAGTGATTGCATAGATCTGATTCATTTTGCCGTTGAACAGCTTTGCAATATTTTAATTATTTGATGAATATGTGGTTTCCCTATCCATATTTTAGTTAGATGAATAATCATTGTCTTCCAGTCAATCACTCGATGTACCTTTGCATAATTTCTGTTATTCAGTGCTAGCAATTTCCTACTGTGGGATATGATTCTATGTAAAGAATTTTACAATATTTGTTTGCTATGTTCAACCAATAACCAGATGAAAATATTCAGTAAATAGCTCACTAGTTTATGTAAAAGTCAAGTGATATTCCAAATGAAGGGAAAAAAAAGGATGCAAGGATAAAGTTTGGTTAGCTTTTAATACTTACTTTGGGTTTGTTTGTTTGTTTGTTTGTTTGTTTTTGTCTTATAACTGGAATCAACCAAACATCATGACATAGGGATCATTTAGCAAGGCTATAACTCTGTGATAGAGTGAACATTAGTTCATTTTTACTTTCTCAATAAATTTTGCATTTCAAGAGTCTTTGACTAAGTCTTTCTTCTGTGCTAAGCCACTGAAATATTGGCGAGTAAGAAGATTTTGAAAACGGTTTATTCTGGTTGTTCAACAAGAACCTGTGGCCTGAGGTGAGAAAGCCAAACAGTTATATATGTCCGAAAAACCTGAAAAAACACTTGCCTTTACAATACAGACACATACATACTTAACTTGACCCAGTGTTTTTACATCATATATGTAGGTGTTTAAAACCTGGACAGTCCAGGAGAATTGGTTTTTTTTGCTGTACTAAAAACATAACATAAAATATTACAGATTTGTTCTTTTACAAAAGACAAAGAGTGATTATGGTGTGCCATATTCACTGTCTCTGCAAAGGAAGAAATAGCTATCACATCCTTAGAAGAAGAAAACAGTCTGGCTTATTGAGGCATCAACTCTTCTCTATCATATGGGAAGGCTACTCAACAATAAATTTCAGTTCTGTTTCTTTCCCTGGTTGTCTCACCTTTCTGGAAGATAGACACCAGACATCCCTCTTCCAGCTAGGACAGATAATTGTTATATTTTCAGGCAGTGGGATTGCTACAGAGAAAAGGTTACCACCTTGCTGTATTAGACACTAGAAGGTTCAATCACTTTTTCCTGGGTTCTTTAAATGCTTTCTCCTAACGCTACTTAGAATGTCAGTGTTTTAGAGTACTTCCTCCCTCTGATACCAGATTCTGTAAAGGAAATCTACCACAAGAAGCTGTCAGCAACTAATTTACTTAACTTTTCCCCATTACTGACTAGATTCTTTATTAATTGAAAACTATCTTCTTAATCAGCATTGACCAAAAATATTTTTTCCCTGGAAAAAAAAAAAAAAAAAAAAAAAAGGTGCACACTACTGCCTATAAATAATCCTGTTTCTCCCAAATGATGTTTTCTGGTTACACTCATAAAAACTTTCGCAGCCAAGAAGACAGTAGAAGTGGTCCTGTAATAATTGTAATTGTAAATCTATTGCCATCTGTCTTGATTACATCAACAGATAGAACAAGCTGGTGATGAGCTAGATTTTTTCTGTGGTTGTTCCAGCACTTGTTATCTTTCTTCCTTGTTCAAAGGGTCCACAAATTTTGCTTTGAATGTTGGTGTAAATGCTTAAGATTTACCTGCATATGACTGATGTTGCAGGACAAACATGCCCTAGTACTCATAACTGAAATGTTTCATTACATTACAGGGGCTCAGAAGGAGAGGGCATTTTCTATACCTTACCAGGTAGAGGTGATACATATGCCTTAGCTGTTATTGTCTTGATGATTTACTTTATTCCAAAGGTTAATACACTTCCTGAATGTCATTGACTCTATAGCATGCATGAATTTATGATGAAATTACAGACCAATATATTATGGTTTTCCATTTTTCACTATGTGCAGAATTTAGTGATAACACAGATGAACTACTTAGGACACTAATTAGCAGAAGACGTTATATTATGCATATTCATGAAAGAGTGTTACTTGAACTTAATTTTCATTGCAAAAAGATATTACTCAAATACACGACAGTGTGTCAACTATTAACACAGGCCTGCTCTGTGAAGACACTGCCCGTTGAAGTGATTCATAAAACAGATTCCAAAATCAGGAACTAAACTTCACAAGTTCTTTGCTGCTATTTAGATCATTTGCCCGTATGAAGCACACAAGGTCATGTGCACGTTTTACTTGAGAGGTCAATTATACTCTTAGCACTTCTGTCTTATCATGTTAAGCCAAAAGAAAATAAAAAATCTCTAGGCAAATTAGACATCTACTAGATTTCATTAGTATGGAAAAAAATCCCCAGCTCTTCAATACAACATTAATTTTTTTAATATTCAGCTATGTTTACCTGATGCCAAAAGCACAGAATAACTTGTAACAAGTTATATATATTGGGACCAGTGCTGTTCAATATCTTCATCAATGACATAGTGCAATCGAATGCACCCTCAGAAAGTTTGCGGATGACACCAAGCTGAGTGGTGTGGTTGACATGCCTGAAGGACAGGATGCCATCCAGAGGGACCTGGACAGGTTTGAGAAGTGAGTCCATGTGAACATCATGAGATTTAACAGGGCCAGGTGCAGGGTCTTGAACATGGGTCAGTTCAACCCCCTGTATCAATACAGGCTGGGGGATGAAGGGATTGATAGTAGCCCTCCAAAGGAGGACTTGGGAGCACTGGTGGATGAAAAGCTGGACATGAGCCAACAATGTGCACTTGCAGCCCAGAAAGCCAATCATATCCTGAGCTGCATCAAAAGAAGTGTGGCCACCAGGTCGAGGTAAGTGATTCTACCCCTCTACTCAGCTCTGGTGAGACCCCACCTGGAGTACTGTGTCCAGCTCTGGAGTCCTCAGCACAGGAAAGACACGGACCCATTGGAGTGGTCCAGTGAAGGGCCAAAAAAATTATTAGAGGGCTGGAGCACCTCTCCTGTGAGGACAGGCTGAGAGACCTGGGGTTGTTCAGCTTAGAGAAGAGAAGGCTCTGGCAAGACCTTATTGCGGTCTTTCAGTACCTAAAGGGGGCCTACAGGAAAGATGCAGACAAACATTTTAGCAGGATATGTTGCCACAGGACAAGGGGTAATGACTTTAAAGTAAAAGAGGGAAATTTAGACTAGATATACAGAAGAAATTTTTTATGATGAGGGTGGTGAAACATGGGAACAGGTTTTCCAGGGAGGTGGTAGATGCACTATCCCTGGAAACATTCAAGGTCAGGTTGGAGGGGGCTCTGAGCAACCTGATCTAATTAAAGTTGTCCCTAATCATTGCAGGGGAGGTGTAAAGGTCCCTTCCAATCCAAATTACTCTATGATTCTATGATTCTATATTTATATTCAACTTGCTATACAAAATGAAGGAGGTTGAAACAGATCTATGCAACAGTGAAGTTGCTGTATGGCAAACAGCAACCTAAATATAGCTGTAAAAAGAGATATGAGTTCTGCTTTCTTTTACATATCTACCTATATTTCTAAAAACCTAACCCACAGAAGAATATTGCTTTGAGAATGAAACAGAAATAACTCATTGTTAGTAATATGATTGAATTATAAGGTAAAAAAACAACAAAACAAACCCCACGCATCTGGGTGATTAAGTGTATGGTGCAACCCGAATATGTGCTTGCCTCAATGTGTTTCTTTTAAGTTGAAAATGGAATGCAGGTCTGAAACTGTTTGGGCAGAAAGGGAAGGATAAGGTGTACCAGTCCTTCATGTTGTGTTCCATCTTAATTTCTAGAAAATCTGTCCAGTAAGGATTTTTTCTTTCTTTTCTTCTTTTTTTATGATCTGGTCCATTCATGGTGTGGAAAAGCTGAGGCCTGCTGGCAAAATACGTAATTGTAACATTGTCACTAGTATTAATTATGTAAGGCAGATTAATGCACATTTTTGCTCTCTTAAGAAGGAGCTCAATGTTTTTCATGTGCATTTTTATTGAGAAGAGAGTTTAAGACAATCTTGTGATTACCATAAGCCCAATATTGTGGAGTTGCATGCTTATCTGCACTACAGGTACACAACTTGCTTCTCTTACGTAGTAATCCCATACTCAAGTACATACAAAAGGAATTCCGGACTATACTGTTGTACGTCACTCTGCAACACTGCAAGTCATGCTCTTGGCTCTGTTGTAGACATAGGCTCCTCAATGCTTTTATTACCAAAACTTCTTAACCAGAAGTAGAAAGTGATTTCCATTTGACATTACCCGAGGTACAACGTAACCTTTCCCAAGGATTTGCTTGTGTTAGGCTGAATTGAGGTCCATACTCTACATGATGGCACAGTTCTCCAGTTCATTTCTTTATTGTTAAAGTCAACAGCTCTTTACTGAGAATGAGTCTACTGCTTGCCCTTTTGGTACAGATTTCAGATTCTCTGGAATGTGAAAATAATAATAGAATCTATTAATGATTCTGTTCAAAGCAAGGAAAACACTTTGCTTATATAAATACACAAGAAATCTTTGGAAAAAACATTTTCACTCACAGTAAAACTTGCATATTTTCAGTTTTTGCCACTTATACTTTCCCTCATATTTCACCTATGATTCTGTAGGAAGAATAAGCAGTTTCTAAAATTGCAAATGCATACCCTATATTCCCACTTAAAATTTCCTGTGTCTGCCCGTGCTCTGCCATACATACCGACACACACCAGCTTAAAAATAAATTAGAGAAAATTGTAAGAAAACCATGAGAGATTTTAGTTTGCAATTCTGTTGCTAAAAAGAAGTCATATTTTGCAAAAGAAGAAAGAAGTTCTGCTTCTTTTGCATACCTCTGTTCCATGTATTGTAGGTGGGGCTTTGTGGTGGGTTAGCTTTGGCTAAGAGCCAAAATCCCATGCAGCCACTCTCTCACTCACCTCAAGAGGACAGGGAAAAAAAAATAGGATTAAAAGCCTGTGGGTCAAGGTAAAGACAGATCACTTACCATTTACCATCGGGGCAAAATAGACTCAATTTGGGGAAAATTAGTTTAATTTATTGCCAACTAAAGTAGATTTGGGTAGTGTGACACAAAAAGACAAAACTTAAAGCAACACCTTTCATCACCCCTTTCCCAGACTCAACTCCTTCACTCTCACCTCCTCTACCCTGCCCCCACCAAGCAGTACAAGAGGGATGGTAGGAGGTTATGGTCAGTACATAGATGTGTCTCTGCTGCTCCGTCCTCCTTGCACTTTCCTCTGCTCTGGCATGGCTTGTTCCCACAGTTTCCTTCTGCAGTTTCCTTCAGGAAAAAAATCTGCTCTGATATGGGCTTTCCATGCAGTTCCTGGCAGGAAAAATCTGGTCCAGCGCGGTCTCCTCCTGGGGCTGCAGGGAAATCTCTGCTCTGGTGCATGGAGCACCTCCTCCGCCTCCTTCTTCTCTCATCTTGGTGTTCCCACTGTTTTTTCTCACTCTCTATTGTTCCATGCTCCACTCTGCATCCAGTATTTTCTGTCCTTTTTTAAATACATATTCCCCAAGGCGCTACCTCCTTGGCTGAGTGCAGCCGTGCCCTGCGGTGGGTCTGTTGGAACTAGCTGAAATCATCTGTTTCTGCCACAGGGCAGCCCCGGCCTCCTCACAGAGCCTGCTCCTCCAGCACCCCCACTCCATCACCAAAACCTTGCTGTGGACAGCCAGTATAGGGGTCCTATGGTGTCTTTCAGCTGGTAGGTCAGTAGCCCAACACATTTAATTTCCCAGTGGTTACCTGTTATGACCCAGTCTGACAGAATTCTTTTCATCTGGTAGTCTGACTGTCACAGAGTTCCCATCCCAGGTGAGAACTGCTACCCAACACCTTCAACCAGCCTTCATAAAGGAATTGGGGGAATTGCAATTAACAAAGACACACTCCCTTGTTTTCCCACTTCACTGACATCCTTTTTTGCTCTACCATTTGAAAATAAAAGAAACATTACTGTGAATCAAACCTACAGAGCTCCTGCCTTCCTCTCCTCAGAGATTAACTCACTTCTACTGTTCTCAGTACTGTGCTGGCCAAGCAATACTAAATAAATGGCAGAAGGACTATTGAGTATCATTCCAAATTTTCTAATTTAAAATGATTCTGTTTCCTACTTTCTTATTTTATTTGCTTGTGCCAAGAACTCATAGCATCCTGTTGTATGTCCAAAACACAATGGCAGCATTTTTAAAATTAGAGGCAATACACCCAAAAACTTAAGAAAAATCTGTATCTCTTCAGGGTAGAAATCTGAGTGTATGGTGGTACACCACCAAATACAAAATACTGTTTATGGGTCAAGGACTTTGGACATTATCATTAATCAAGCAATTAAGATTTGGAGCAGAGAGCTAAGTGTGACACCTATTTGATCCTCTTCTGAGAGCTGCTTAATTTGAGTCATCTTTTAGGACATCCCCCTTACTCTCAACCATGGATGAAATCCTTAGCATTTCTTGAGCTGCGATATACTTGCTATACTGAATTATCACATTCTTTTCACATGGTGACAGTAAACTAACAGGAATTCTGTCTACTGGTAGACTCTAAAATGCATGTTTCAATCTGGAGAATAATATATCTTAGCCATTTCTAATAAGATAGGCCTAGAATTTCTGCAAGAAAAAAAAAGATATGTATTTGGAGTATGCATTTGCTTTAAGAATGGAACACCGTACAGGATTCCTATGTTAAGTAAATCAACTTACAAAAGTGATCATAACAGTCTAAAGAATCACTGTAATCTCCTGCACATGATTGGAAGAGACCCTTGGGAACTTCAAGTCCAACCATCAACTCCACTCTACAAAGTTCTCCCTTACACCATATCCCCTAACACCACATCTAAACGAGTCTTAACACATTCAGGGATGGTGACTCCATCACCTCCCTGGGCAGCCTATTCCAGTGTCTCACCACTCTTTCTGTGAAGAATTTTTTCCTAATGTCCAGCCTAAACCTACCCTGCTGCAGCTTGAACTCATTCCCTCTTGTTCTATTGCTAATTACCTGTGAGAAGAGACCAGCACCAACCTCTCTACAATGTCCTTTCAAGTAGTTGTAGAGAGTGATGAGGTCTCCCCTCAGCCTCCTCTTCCTCAAACTAAACAGTCCCAGCTCCTTCAATCACTCCTCATCATATTTATTCTGCAGGCCCTTCCCCAGCTTCGTTGCCCTCCTCTGCACTCGCTCCAGCACCTCGATATCTCTCTCATATTGAGGTGCCAGAACTGGACACAATACTCAAGGTGTGGCTTCACCAGTGCTGAGTAGTCCCCCCCTACTTCTGCTGGTCATGCTATTTCTAATACAAGCCAGGATGCCATTGGCTTTCTAGGCCACCTGGGCACACTGCTGGCTCATGCTCAGCCACTTGTCAATTAGAACCCCCAGGTCCTTTTCTGCCAGGCAGCTCTCCAGCCACACTTCCCCAAGCCTGTAGCGATGCATGGGGTTGTTGTGGACCAAGTGCAGGACCCGGCACTTGGCCTTGTTGAAGCACATTCCATTAGCATTGGCCCATTGGTCCAATCTATCCAAGTCTCTCTGTAGAGCTTCCCTATCCTCATGTAGATCAATGCTCCTGCTTAGCTTCATGTCATCTGCAAACTTGCTGATGATACACTCTATGTCCTTATCAAGGTCATCAATAAAGATGTTAAACAGAAATGGTCCCAACACTGAACCCTGAGGGACACCACTTGTGACCAGCCGCCAGCTGGATTTAAATCCATTGACCACCACTCTTATGAAGTGATCAACTGAATAACAAAATATGAAGTGGTCATAAAACATCATATGAACATCATATGAAGTGGTCAACTGAATAACAAAACTGTCAAGGATTATACTGCTTTTCTTCAATCAATAAAAGTGGTTGATTAATATTAGCATGATCTTGCTAATAATCCTGTTCAATTACTTTTTAGTTTGTTGTTATGTCATGATGGGAGCTGATTATTACTGTAAATGGTAATTTTGCTTCCCATCATGATTCAGTATTAATCTCATGATTATGTACTTGGCTTCCATTATTAACCACAAAGGAAACCAATGATCTATTATTTATGGTAATGGACATCAATTTCAACTGTGATTTTCTTTTGGTAACTTTACTGAGATAGCTATTAAAAATATATTCTCTTTTGTAAAATATTTGAATCCATGGAGTGACTAAGTTTGTCCTAAGAAATTACGTGCCATCTACTACAATTGAACAAAAAGACTGGGAAGACCTTTAGTACTCTGTTTCAGTGTAGTGGTAAAGCCATGAGCACATAAGAAAGACTCATTTTGAAATTTTCAGTGGATGTAAAACAAAAATAAGTCCAGTCATTACTGACTTGCTCTTATCTAAGACAAGAAGAAAGTCTAGGGCAATGAAATATAGATGTGTAGAATAATAGTCTTCAATTAGGAGTATATTAGACATATGAGATTGGAATATAGAAAACATTCAGCAGGAGTCAGAAACAAAGTCAGATAGTTTAAGAGAAATGAGAAAATGCAAGGGTTTGCAGGATCATTGTGTTCAAACTTCTCTTATCCCAGTATGCAGAGCAATCCGAAAATTTGCATCACAGAGTGAATGAAGGGAGCTGAACACAGTAATGAATATGCTAACAGTATTGCATTATGTAGGTGTAGGAAGGTTATGCCCATCTGAAATCTATTGAATAAAACATTGTGCAGAAGTTATTCATCAAAATATTCTAATAGTATTATATACCTTCTATTTTTAGTTTGTTTAAATGCAGATGGCTATCAATGCTCTGATTATACTCGGTGATTGATGCACAGTTTCAGATACAGTTTCCTGGCCCTGTTGTACACACAGGTTATCCACAACCAAATTTACTTTGGATGAAAGTTGGATGAGAAAGGGAGATAAACATAATTCAAAACTTGATCTTCTCTTCTAAAAAAAAAAAAAAAAAAAAAAAGTCACTTTCAGAGGAACCATCTGAATTTAAAAGCAAGTGGTGGTCTGGTGATACGGGTGACTCGCTTACAGGCAGTCATTACAGTGTTGCAAGTGTAGTCTGTATTAATAACAATGGGAGCTTTGAATGATTGTTGCTCCTCTCCTGCCACTCCCTTAACACTTAGCTTACAGTTTCTTTCCCTCTTTCAAAAATGTTTAACTTGTTTTTGTTTTGTTTTGTTTTCATATGACCTCTGTCAATCACAGCTCTTCATTATCCTGATAGTACCAAAATGAACATAGTTGCCTTGTTGAGATTTCATTATTATTGTTAGTGTTTAACTGTCACTTAACAAAAGCATCATACAATCCTTTGAAAGACAACAAAAAAACCAACCCCCAAATAAAATCCAGCCTCACCTGAAAAAATTCAGTGGAAGAGCACGTCAGTTTTCCCTCCTCTAAAGTGAGAACAGATGGTGAGGGCTAATGGCCTCACTCATGAGGGTTCAGCAATATGGATGTCAAAAAAGAGAATTGGAGCATAGCGACATTTAGGAAGATGGCACTGCATACATGTAGGCAAAGAAATCAGACACCTTCTCAGCACTTTTCTTTACTAGTTAACAGGTGACACAGAAAATCAAGAGACAAATTTATTACAGGGGGAAAAAAGGAAGAACAAGTTGCTAGCTTTACAGGAATAAGATGCAAGCAGAAAACTTTTCAATCACCGACATGATTTATCCTCATGCCTGCAGGTGTTGTAAAAGTTGCAGAATTTTTTGCAGTATCCATATCAAACTATACGTTTATGTTATTTTAAAATGGAAATCCCAATGTAAGTTTTAACCACTTTTACCCAGTATTGTACTGTGCGCAGGCCACTTGTTTCCATGTAACAGAGAACAGGAAGCTTTTCTCCCTTATGTATGAAGCCAGGAAAGGACACGAACAACATTATTCTATGAGGGAAAGATGAAGATTTTCACTACTCTTCCCCTCCCATGCCCACCAGAAAGAAGGAGGACTCTGTAGCAAATAGTGGAGGGCAAGATCATAGCACTTACCAATGTCAGTAGATCATTATTGTTGTGCATATATGTCCCACTAACATCTAATAAGCTTGCTTTGCAATTTACTGACCCAGCTCCACTTGGCATTTTGCGTCACACAGAAATGGATGTCCCAGTGCTGCTCTGCAACTGGGGACAGCAGTCTGCCATCTACACAGTCTTTATCACAGTGTGAGGCAGAACTGTGCATGCGTAGATTCATAGAATCACAGAATGGTTAGAGTTGGAAAGGACCTTGAAGATCATCTAGTTCCAACCCCCCTGCCATGGGCAGGGACACCTCCCACTAGACCAGGCTGCTCAAAGTCCCATCCAGCCTGGCTTTGAACACTTCCAGGGATGGGGCATCCACAACTTCTACAGTGTCTCACCACCCTCACAGTAAAGAATTTCTTACCAATATCTAATCTAAATCTCCCCTCTTTCAGTTTAGAATTGTTACCCCTCTTCCTACCACTACACTCTCTGACAAAGAGTCCTTCCCCATCTTTCCTGTTAGGCCGCCTTTAGGTACTGAAAAGCCGCCATAAGGTCTTCCTGGAGCCTTCTATTCTCCAGGCTGAACAGTTCCAACTCTCTCAGCATCAGAGTACATTCTTAGAGAGGGTTGTTTATTTGAAAGCAGCCTCCATTGTAAGAGATATTGTCACCTCTGATGAAAAAAAAAAAAAAAAAAAAAGAATTAAAAGACTAAATCAGCTATTGTTGCATGTGGGGAGACTTAGCTATTACACTCCTCATGTAATGCTGTGGTTCATAGGCTACAGTCCAGTCTTTGTCCATTTGTTTAATTGATGAAATGTTAATGGTGAGCTATACATCCACGAGAGTTTCCACAAGAAAGAGAACAGTGTAAGAAATATGTGAGAAGGGTATAAACCATAAAGCAATAAGCAACCACACTTTTTTCTTCCTTCACTTACATTAACTATGGTCTCATTTTAGCAAAGTCAATGTCACTGTTCAGAAGATCATTGTTTTTCATTTTGCCTAGGCTAAATATATCTCCCAAGTATCTTCAAAAGTGCATATTTAAAAATATTAAATAGACAATCATATTGAACAAATAGATATTTAATACGTAGATACATATTAAATCTTACATATTGGTATTGCAGCTTTATATAACCCCTGAAATCAGAGATCAAGGCAAAGTGTTCTGAACATGGTGCTTCTCCGTAACAGTCCTTTAATCAGACCAAAATATAAGAAATGAGAGATAACAAAGAGAAAAAGGGAGCCAGGTCACAATGGGATGGTTATGAAGAATGTGAGAAGCAAAGATCACGACGTGCTGGGGGTAAAATTTTGACCTCATTGAAGTCTGTGCAAAAGCTCTCATTAACTTCTGCAGACTCAGGATTTCCCTCCAGCTGTTTAACCATTACAAAGTGTTTTGTAGTCATCATAGCATGGGTGTAATCATTTTCAAAATAAGCCTTTTTCAGGCTATGCTAACTCTGGATAATTGAATCTGTAGAATTTAAGGGATTTGTTTTTGAATTAAGGTGTCAACTGAGTAGGAAAAAATGCAGTGAGTGACGTGTTTTGTTTGCTATTTTTTAAAGAGACTTACGAGGACAGAGGAAATTAACATGAGCTGAAGAAAAGAGAAGGCTCATTTATTATCCTGTATTACATCCTTCTGAGACCTGTTTCCCTCCTCTCTTTCATGGCAATAATTGTCTATCCCAGACAATTGGTATTCACTGATATTGGTATCAGATGTCCTGGTCTCCAGAGACTCCTGACTGGGAGCCTGGCCCATGGGGCTGTGATACCTCATTTGCAGGCTATGATCTCAGGTTTCTTTATTGTGGCAAGTAATAGAGAGGAGTTTGTGTACATCATGACCTTTCTTGCATGTGGGGTCACAGCACATCCGAGTGCACATGTAGGTTTTCTTCCCATTATTATCAAGGCATTAGAAAAAATGTCTGGCTTGTGCTCAAGGGGTGCCAATGTCACCTCCATACAGTGTTATTACATGGCTCACACACGCTCTATTTGAACCATAAAAAGAACCTTCCTATGTGAGGGTCTAAACTTAATGTCCTGTGGACCAAGACACGGTCCTTTCCATTTTGTTACATGGAAAATAAACTGTTTACATGAACTGCCATGCTGGTAAACAGATCTATTAGAAATATTTATTCTTAAGCAATTCTCCTCAGGAAACTAGTACAAAAAACATTTGATGTCATTGGGAATTTCCAAGCAAATTTCACAAAGGAGTAGAGATCTGAAAGAGATTATGTTTCCATGAATTTTGAGGAAAATCAGGACGTGGGTAAAGGATAGCAGATATATTAATATCTTCCCTAAGGGACAGCTGGGAATTGACCAGCTGTGCTATTCGCTAGCCAGCACAACAGCCATAGCTCTTAGCCAGATGTAGAGTGTGCTTTCGTTTGCCCAGCTAGCAGCAAACACAAAAAGAAACTTAAGGACACTGTTTGAGGGCTTATGAGCCCTCGTATGAAAAGAACTAGTGTTATTGTAATGCATGCTAGAGACATGAAATGGAGAGGAAAGCATTGTGGGCTTGGTGCAGCTGAGGAAGACTGAGGAGACTGCAGTAAGTTTTCTCTCAAAGGTACTAACAAAGGACCTGTCAATAGTGGAGTAAAAATCTTTAGGGAGACAGGATGCAGATCCTCAGGGAACCAGGCTTCATTGGTCCTCTGCTCATGGAACAACTGGTTTGAACAATGGTGGATGCAGAGCTTGCTTACACCAGATACTGTACAAGTCAAACAAAAAAGATACTTTTCCTTCAACCAGACTATACACATTGAACAGTCTGAAATGGGATATTAGCAGAAAATTATTTGCAAAATTTGCCTACATCTATTTACTAGCAAATGTTATTGATAGGTTTACCAGTGATTATCTCAAATGAAAATTTATCTCAATTATGTGGTTGAGCACTGACCATTTACCCTGGTTGCAGGGGAGAGAAATAGTTCACAGTGTCTGTGACTCTTCATTCCATGTAATTTTGAATCAATGATTCATTTTAGTGCGATCAGTTACCTCAGTTGTTACCTGATGGTTCACTTGGGGAGAGGAACATCTAATGATGGGGAGTCTAATGAAAGTACTGTTGCTGAGACCTTAGAGTGACTCTAATAGGGTACAAGATGACAAGGTACTAATGAAGACACAAGAAAAGTGAGGATAATGTTTACAAATATTTTTAGCGAGACAAAATTAATCTTTAATGATCGATTTCAAATTAAAGTGCTAAATGGCTGATTGTTAAATAGTGCTGAAACATTGAAGTAACTTTGTAGACTAATAAAATGCAATTTTTAGAATATCATATTGATTTTATGATAAAAAGTACTTAATATGTTGGGCAATTGATATGAGAGTAAAATAATGCTTAAATTGGAAATCTATTAGATGCTGGTGAAACAAATCCAGCTCTTTTTGATTACCACTGCTCGTATTTGCGCTGGATAAAAACTTATTTCAGAAACATACTGTATGTGTTTTTCAGTTTCCCTAAATACGGAAGGAACTATGACTGCTGAAACTGTTAATTTAAGAGGACGTTTTACAACGTTTCTATTACATCATCCAATTATTTTAAGACTTAATAAAAAGTGAGCCTCTGCCTTTGTCTCTTTACAATGAAAGGCTTAGTAGAAACATTTGCAAAACAAATTGTAGCAGCCAGCTGCTTCGTACAACTGAACACACATTTATCACAAGGCATATTAAGCTATTTTCACATTGTTCACAAGGTGTTCAAAAGATATATATTTTCTCTAGTATAGATTATTTAACTTTTAAGGATGACTTCCCATGAGGCTTTTGTTTGAGCTTTTCAACTGAGAGTGAAAACGTTTTATGCACATCTACATCTTTTAATCACCAGATGTCATTTGATTCAACATAATGGCAAATTTGTTTCAGGTAGATTAAAATCTTATGCAAAGGTAAGGATTGCTTCAACATATATAACAAAATTTAGCTTCAAGAAGAATGATCACATTATTTTCAAGACAATTTTCCAACTTGCAGAGAACAGTTTGAAAAAAATATTTTAAATATACATTTAGTCTTAAAAAAATATAAACGTTAAGACCACGAAAGGGAGAAATATGTACAAATATACAGAGACATGAATGTAAACATAATGTAAAATATTCAGGATAATATAATGATCTTTGTAGAAATTTACCTCTGTGAATAAATTAAAGGAAATTCATAAGTAATCTTCATGCCTCTCTTATGCATATACAAGAATGTAAACAAATTTAAAACATGTAGGAGGCACTTTGAACTAAACTGAAGCACAGTGGGAAATTAAACTGAGGCTGTTTAAAGCAGATGAAGATGAAACAGAAGAGGGTAGTGTAGCCTTCTAAGTAAAAAAAAAAAACATTTAGAAGAAAAACAAAAACCACAAAGAAACATCAAGTCTCAAAAGATGGATAATTAAGGGTGTGGTCCTTCAGAACTCATCATCCTGTATTTGTGAGAAAATTGGGCCTTCTCTGGTGGAGTTCTGCATAGCGGGTATAGTGTGACCCTCTGATACATAAAGAACTGAGCAATCCCTTTATTGGCTTGAGTATTTCAGCATAAGATTCTCTACTAGATGCTGTCACTGTTAAACCAGCTCAAAGGGCAAGAGTTGTCTAAAGGGATTTGAAAACCCCAGATCCAAACCGACTCTCAGCACTTGTAAATGTCCTCCAAAGCTCTCTTCTCAAACACAGGTGTTGGAAGTTTATCCAGAATGGACTGAGAGCCTTCAGTGAGGACCAGCAAGCAGAGCAAGACAGATTTTCTGCTGGGTAGTGTGCTTCCTTCTTGGTTACAGTAGCAAAGGGAGTCTTAAAGGGCATGTTTACGTTACTAAATGAATGAGAGCAAGGGAGCAAGCCGATAACTTACTCTCTGACTCTGTTTTGGAGTACTCCACATAGATTCCTCTAAGACAAGTCAGCGTTAAAGGGGCTAGTCTTAAGAACCAAGGACATAAAACAGTCAGTTCCATTTTTCTCCAGGGCCAGGAATCAGTTTCTTTTTCTCTCTTATTTAGCAGTGGAGATATTTCAAGTTAGAAACATGACTAGATCCACACTCATGTACTGCACTATGAATTCTTGTCTGAAGTCAATCTACACATAATAACTAACCCATACATGCAAATGTCCCAGATGAAAGAAAAACGTTGAGATGACTCTAAAAATCCTATGGCAAAGCCAACTTAGAGTTTGATCACAGGCATATGGAAGTCAGGGGTAAAACTTTTCAAGTGAGTATAAAGTAAAAATCTATTAAATGTTTTTGTAGGAGGAAAATCAGAGATTCCTTGTTATCAGCAGAACAGGGTCACTATGCAGTAACATGAATATAAGCAGCAGCTGCAGGATCTTTAAAAGATATTAAAACCAGAAAGGAATATAATGCAGTACTAACACAGGAACAAGCTGTCGTGGTTTTGGCCAAATTGACCAATGGCCAGTGACAGATGCTCTCCCCCCACCTCCCACAC
Source organism: Fratercula arctica (assembly GCA_947846985.1). Lineage (NCBI taxonomy): Eukaryota > Metazoa > Chordata > Aves > Charadriiformes > Alcidae > Fratercula > Fratercula arctica. The sequence continues at coordinate 35,472,225 of CANTUZ010000001.1, read as the reverse complement.
AAGGAGAGAAGGAGGAGCAATAAAGCAATTTATGAGTTTAGAAGGCATAAACTACTTGAATGAAATATTAATAATAAAATAAAAAGGAAATAATGAAATAGATACAATGTATACAAAACCGTATTAAGCTCCCAGGATGACGTCACCCGCAGGCACTGGGGAAGTCCCAGACTTGACTCAGCGATGGCTGGGAACTGGATTCTGGATCTGGAGTCAGGAACACACAGATCAGGATCAAAGGCAGATGAACAGGCAGGGTCCTCCTCGGATGTCAGCCATTGAAGGAAGAGGGTCTGACCCTTTGATCCCTCAGCTTTTATACTGAGCATGGGGCAGATGGGATGGAATAACCCTGTTGGTCAATTTTGGGTCACCTGTCCTGTCTGCTCCTCCGTGCAGGTGGGACCCCTCTATGCTTTTCTGTTTCCGACCCTCCAACGGGGCAAATAATGAAATTAGCTGACCTCGGTTGTTATAGCAATAAGTATAAGCAAGAGCCTCTCTGCGTACCACTCCTTGGCACTAATTGTAAACATTGGTTTTATCACTCTGAGAATGAAACGTTTTCTGCGCAGTATGCTGTTAATTTCAGAGGGTTAGAAGAGGCCTAGCTAAGAAGCAAAATTACTGAACAGACAATTGGTTCTGTTTTACCTCAAACCAGGACACAAGTGAGTGCAAACTGAAAGTGAACCCCAAGCAAAACCTAGATGTCACATCTCTGTGACTGAACCCTCATGGCAATTGGGGAACGAAGGTACTTGCTCAAAATGGCTCTTTCTTGGAGACATCCACTGTCAAGGTGAAGATGACACTCAAGTAAGTCTCTGTCTACTATTGCCAAATCTATCAGTAACTGATGAGTAGTCACTGAGTTTATCACTGAAAAGGGACTTGCTAAACAAGAAAATGACCAAACAATATCAGTGCCCAAGGATACTACTGACACAGACACAAGCTGGGAGTCCAGGAAATTTAAGGAACTTACCTAGAAAAAAAGAGATTGGTAAAATAATAAACACACACACCCCCGTCAATAAGTCTTTCTTTTTAATTTAAAATCTGAAATGCAGAATGAAAATATAACAACGTTGTTTAGAGAAGACATAGTGGGGTTTATATATATTATTATAGATATATAAAGCAGCTTATGGTATCTGTGATTACAGCAATAGCTTATAAGAAAAAAACCCTCAGATGTTTATACTCAAGTCCTTATATTATATTGTGAAGACCATTAAAATGTGATCAATATATCAGTGATGAAATTTCATCTAATTTCCCTAACTTCAAAGACTGTATTCTAATGATGTTCTCAGGACACCTACAGATGGGAACTTTGGCATGAATACAAGTTCTGCAACAGGGGAACAGTATCTTGGTGTAAACCTCTCAATTATTATCTTATTGCTAGTATAAAATTGTATTAGTCTATATGAAATAATTGGATATTATTAATATGTTGTTATTCTAATTTTTGTATGGCAAACATCTATTGTTCAGTCATGTTATTCTATTTAAACAAACCAAGCTTTCTGATGTTTAACTGAGCTGGTCTGTTGACCTCTGTCTGTCTCCTTTCTCATTTGTGACTCTTCTAACATGTTCCAGTTACTTAACCATAACTAAAGTCAATCTGTTGTTATATTTTCTATCATTTTTATTATGCCTTGCTTAGCTGCTATCTGCATTGTTGTAAAGTTATTTTTAAGGTTACCTTACACTAGCTAATATTCTAAGACCTACCAGATGAACTATAGCTAAATGATAGATCTTTAGGGCATCAGGGATCTTAGTCTATCTTAGGATAGCAGCTGGACACAAGCAGGAGGAAAGGAGAATTCCTGCATGTTCTGACACCTTCCCGTTCCTGATATACATTGCAGTCTTACAGCAAAGGATGTACCAAAGATGCTGAAAGGTACCTCATTCCCTGGCATTTGTCTGAAGACATCACCTAATAAATGCATGTTGGGATCAGACATTCACAGGCAACCATGGAGAAGAAAATACTCAAATGAAATATTGAAGGAGTAAGAATGTTTGTGGGGTTGGCAGGACAAATATTCCTTTAGTGAACAAGAAAGTACAAGGTCACTGTACAGAGCCAGGATCCATAAAGATAATCCCAAAGTCCCATTTCAAGTAAAGAAGTGGGAAACATTTTTGCAGGTAGCACTGCAGTACAGAGGCAGGCAGGGGAAATTAGCTTCTTCAAAGGACTGGCACGAGTAAGTTTTATTTAGCCATTAATTTGTTTGCCAAGAGAGGAAACAAATACTGAGACTCCTCTTCTACCAACTTATGATCCAATGGGCATTTCCTCATCTCCCTTTTCCTCCCCACAGTCACTGCTTCTCCCCTGGATGCAGCTGTATGATCAAAGAAAGTCTCACAACGCAGACAGGGCTGGGCGCAAGATCCCTGCTAGCACTGGCACACACAATGCAACAAGCAGTGAAGTAACTGCCACTCATAAACTCAGAACACAGTTCTTGTTTAAAGACTATGGGAAGAATCAAGAATTTGGGCAGTTCAGAAGCTAACAGCTGGGGTTGTGTCTGAAATCACAGTATCTCCTCCCACATGAAAGTACAAGAACAGCCTGCACCACACTCCCACTCAACGCTAGCTACAGAGATGATGCCAGAAGAAAACCAATTATTAGAGACACACGCTGGTTAAAGACAGTGAACTGCAAGACATGAGACTCTGCAGATGAGGCTGTGTAGGGAAATGTAATTGTCAGCTATGTATTTATAAAACCTGGCTCAGTGATTTTGCTCAATATATGCCCGATAATTGAGTAGCATAGCACAAAAATCTGTCACAACCAAAGGGTGCAGTGCTGCAGTGCAATGTATGTGAAACCAGTGCCTGCAACAGCATCACTTAATGTTAACAATAAGAGTCCTGGCTGTAATGTTGTAAATCAAATGCTATTGAAGCCCTGTAATATATCAAGTTCAAGCAGCATAACAAAATAAAAAAAAAACAGCATTTGTTCAGTTGAAAGAAAGGCATTTCTTGTTTTCAAATAATGTCATGGTTTAGCTACTTGGTGTGTGGGTTAATGGAGAAAGGGGCAAGTGTATATCACAACCAGTAGGCGAGAGCACTATCAGTTATCAGGCTTGATCACAGAAGAGTCACAGCACACTCCCAGCACTGTAGTGATAACATGGTGGATGCAGAGTCTTTAGCAGCTGAATGCCAACATACACCACAGGATGTGTCATAACAATTGCTTAGGGTCCAGTGGCAGAAAGGGAAAACAGCAAATATCAAGCACAACAGTATGAGGTACATAGTAACTCAGGGTTATAGTGCAGGCAATGCATTAACTGAGTTTTTACTTATTCACACCATTTTTTCCATAAGCACCAACTGCCAAAAGCGTGATCCCTCTCAAATAATAGGGACAGAGCTATGCTGCTGTATAACCCTTCCCCATTTGCTTCTTTCTATAAGTCTACATCCAGTTCTGCAGTATCAGTTAGTTTATAAATAATTTCTTATACATGATCCACATGCTACCTTTGGGAAAAACAACCAAAAAACACACCACCACCAGTTCCCCTTACACTTAGCACATATTTTGTGATGAACGGATGAGAGAAGTTCTTCTAATGACTATAAAGTTGAACGTGGGAGCTTTCAGTCAATTCACTCAGCGCAAAGCAGGAAACACAGCAGAATGAAAACGTGCTAATCCATATAGCCTCACGGGTAACACTAATAAAATTGAATGGCACAAGCACTGTCATGTGGTGGCAAAGTGGATACCCTCCAGGATCCCCATGTACAGACTGTGATTCTAAGTTTTTATAAAATCCCTGAGAGAGGGATTTGTTACTACTCTTACCCATTCTGTATTGTTTAAAATATCACAAGTGTGCTACCACATGCTCTAACCAAACCTTCTGGCAGCTGTGTTGGCAAACTGAAAAAAGACATGGAAAATAGCATCTTGCTCCAAGTTACATGCTGTGGGAAGAAACAGCTGGGGCAGCACATGAAATATGAAGCCATCTATGTTGGGGTTTAGTGTCAAATCCCCAAAGATATGCTGTGTGTCTCACTGTACAAATAAAACATGGCTTCTGTCCCAAAGAGGTTATAATCCAATTTATAAATGAGTTAATGTATAAGAATAGTATAAAAAAAGAAAAAAAAAAAGAAAAAGAGCTACAGTAGAGCATATGAGATACCTGTATCTCTATGGGAATTATTATATATGTGTATAAATATATATGTATAAATGAATTTTACTTATCATCATCCTCCTCACCTCCCTCACTTGTTTTATTTTTTTTACTTATCTCTTGTAAACCCTGGCATTCTGGAGAAATGAGTTTTCAGAAATGATTTATATATACCCTTTAGGTTTTATCTATTGATATATAAATATATAGAAGCTATGTGCATAAACCTTTTATGAGCTTACATATAAAAACTAGGTTAAAAAAGAGGTATGACCTTAGTTTGGGGCCACTTAGTAGATAAGAATATATATAGAAAAGGTAGACTCATGCAACTATTTCAGTATCTGATTTATTTAGTGTTAGAAATATGAATATTAATATATATGAATATTTAGTATTGAAAATATGAATAGAAAAGTCAGGGGGAAGAAAACAGACAGTTAATGCTAAGTAGAATAAGCCTTTAGATTATGCAGGAAAGAATGATATAACTGGGGAAGAAAAAAAATGGGTATTGGGGAAAATGGGAAGCGTTCAGAGATTAAACTAATGTATTCACTAGAATTACATAATGATCTGTGCCTAAAGTGTGTCTCTATCAATATTTTCAATTAAGACACTTTATTTGTTGTAATAAAGACAACATCTTTCTACCATTTATTCTGGAAATTCTTCTAAGTCTTAGGACTAAAATTAAAGGCCTTTCATCAACATTATATGGTGTCTTGCTATAATTAAAGCTGTAAAGAATAATTATATGAAAGCTTTGGATATAGATACAAATAGATCAAGATATTAAGGGATAATAAGCAGAAATACACTGTATGCCTAGTCATTACCAGTCAGGGGAAAAAAAAAATCTTAATGTCAACTGGTCATTTTGGAATACTATTGAAAACATTTTTTTTGCCTTTCTGAGCAAAAACTCAAAAAGAAAAGAAGAAAAAGTGCCTTCATTTGTGTGGTTCCAACAGTGCAGATAAGCTGCAGTATAAAAATTTCTCTTGCTACTAGCTGCTTGGAAATGCTGTGTCATCTTGGATTCAGTCATCCTTGATTATACTAGTTAGGCGCTGAAAACTCATTGGATTTCAATAGCATCTAATGAAATCAAATGCCTTCACCTCCTCTGATAACGTAGACCTTCAGCTCTAGCAATTTCAGTACGCTCTCAACTGAACCAATAACCTCAGTTTTAATCACCTTTGCTATTTGAAATGATCAGAAATGAGATACATATTTTCTGCCATGGCCCACTTAAATGTATTTCACTCTCTTTCCGTCTAAAGGAAAA